>OY770130.1:13346188-15815897 GCA_963669345.1 Gortyna flavago | reverse complement strand
TTCGACCATTATTGCCTTCTGCGTCGACGCCCAAAGAAATTTACGAAATCACGTGCAAGAGGCCAGGGCACAAAGCGAACGTTGTGATTTCAACCCGAAATAAAGGCCGGAAGAACGGCCCTGGGAGCATTTTCGTATTTTCAGCACAATGGCTGGTCAAAGGCGTGATTGCGCTCAGATAGGAACCATCGAATATAACGCAGCGCCATCTATGAGCGGAAATAGGAACCGCTTAGTCGCGCCTTGATTGAAGCATCGTATTCCGGCTGCAGCCGAATTGCAGTTTTAGTGTTTGATCACTTTTGTACTACACTCGTGTGATGTGTACTTTATTTTATTTTATGGTTGATATTTTGTACATACTTCTTTTGATAAGTTTCAAGAGTTTCTCTGCTTATTGTCACGTTGTCGTCGCGTAATTACAAAACGTTAACAATCATGAGATGACGTCTCTTCGGAAAAAAAATAGTAAGCACAGTGGTGAACTCACACAGGTAGCAGGTTCTATGTAGGTACACGTTAACAAAATAATATTATTTAATATATTCTGAAATTATTTTTATTTTATGAACACAAGAAGTTCAATAAGATGTCTATAATCGAATGGGATTTGGCGATACAAAGTTTTACAAATGAGCATTAAATAATACCAAAGCAGTTCTTTTTTATTTTTTTATTAGACGTTATTGTCCCACTGCTGGGCAAACGCCTCCCTACTCTCTTTCCACCTCTCTCTGTCCAGCTACCTACTTTATAAAATCATCCTCAATTCTAATTGCCAAAACATCCACGAAACATCCTCCGGCCGAGCATAAAGCCGGCTCGCAACTACATGACGATTGTGCTCCAAACATTTACATTACAAATTATATGAGTCCGAGGGGCAGTCCCTAGCGATTTTTATAACAGAAACAGTTCTATGTACACTACATATTTACTTAAAACATTTAGACGAGAAAGTAGTGGGGCAGTTTCCTTACGTGTTGTAGTGACCTGTGGGTAGTATTATTTATCTATATGCTTTTTTATGGAAATATAGGTAAGAATTTATGATTATTGTCAAACTTTTCTTCTACTGTTATTTTAATGAAATTATGTCAATGTCTGATGAGACTCTAACCACCGATAGATGGCGCTGTAGACACTAAGCAAACTAAATGCAACGGAACTATACGTGAATTGGAATAGAAGGGGGTTTTGTAATGGTTTTAACTTTATTTTTGAATAAACACTATATTTTTAATAGTCTCCACTTATCGTTAGGTACTGCAAGTTGTTAAAGTGCATAAATCATAATTATTAAAAACGGCTTATCTTTATTTAATACGTATTTCTTTCAAAAAGTTTTTAAATCGGCCTCAGACGCAATATCCTATATATGAGACTAGTGAATCTTGAGGAATTTATAACTACGGCGGTAGTCGGCCTTTTGCCCATTGAGTTTTCTTACAAACCAATCAATCCACTTAGCCACTTATTTTATGAATGTGATTGAATTAATACAGGGTCACGAATTATTCACCTGCGTCCGTGAAGGCGGTGATGATACTCATAATTTTTTAAAAGCTGTTCAGTAGGACGAGTAGAATAACCCTCATGAGGAATGCAGTTGACTAAATCGCCTCCCTGTAGATATTATATGCGTTAAACATGCGGTAATATTTATAAAAAAAAAATAGAATGTATTTAAACGAACCTCAAATAAATCCAATTTTGGGGTCCTAAATATACAGGGTACTAAATAGCAAAGTAACTGCGACAAACTTAAATGTAACGCTCGCCGGCCGCTGCCGCGGTTACACTCGTTCGGCTCGCGCGCGATTTTTTACAGTTATAATCTAACGTAACCGGCCATTTGGTCGGGGTACCCACACTACCCATAGCTTAGTTACTGCGACCAACTGTGAGAAAATGCCAAAAAAAAAAAAAATACATTCATTAAAAGAAATGGGCATCATTAGAAGCCCAACAAGTTTTTAGAGACATTCGTTTTACTTTATTCGTCCGACTAGCACACGAAGGGTTCCGTACCATAAGGCAAAAAAACGAAAAAAAAAACGTTTCTCTTATGGAAACCCGCTTTAACTTTTTGTACTTTATTTTATTGTTATAGCGGCAATAGAAAATACACACTCTGTGAAAATTTCAACAGTCTACCTATTACGGTTCATGTGACAGACGGACGGACAGCCGAAGCTTAGGAATAGGGTCCCATTGACACCCTTTGGGTACGGAACCCTAAAAACGGTCATGATTAGAATGTCAATAAATTTTTAGAAGATCATTTAAATATTTCCCATTAAATAAACATAGTTGTAAAAACGCAATCTGCACTGTATACGCAGTAAGATACAGTTGTTAGGCTATGTAGTGTAATGTAGCGGCGACGCGGGGTTTGCCGCTTGTTACTCAAGATGTCTAGGGAGATGCTGTAAAGTGACTCGCCCTGTATTTTCTGTGTACACTAGATTCATGTTGGTCTTATGATCGCGTGGAGTCGCATAATTTTACTTATTATATGGTAGGAAATGAGGGTGCGTTGTTTAGGTTCTAAGAAATTGGTGTTAGTTGGTGGTTGTAGTATACTGTTTATACGTGTCCGCTGCATGCTTTGTTATTTCAAGTGCTTTATAACTGTTATTGTTTTGGAATAACGAGTAAGCTCAGCTTTAGTTGCTGCGACTAAATGTTACCTGAAGGCCAATTCTCGTAATTTAAAACGTTCAAAATCTAGTGGCAGTTTCATCTCGGCGACAAACAAATGTCAAAAACTTGTCGAAATGTAGGGAAATTAGAGGTATTTTTGACAGATAGACACTGAGATCAGACTGTGAACGTTCTTAAAATTACGAGAATTGCCCCTTCTGGTACAATAAAGTGTTTTTTTTTTTTGAAAATTCTGTAGACATTAATTTTCTCTATGCTGGTTTTCGGTAATGAAACTTCACCATTGATGAATTTCAATACACTCGTAGTCTTTTAAAACATGACTAATCACAAATTTAAACAAACACATTTCATCTTTCATGCATAAAGAAACTAAGATAGAATTTACTGTGGGAGAGTAAAGTATAAATAGATTCTTTTTACAAAAAAAAAACTACTATCAAATTTTACTCTCAAGGAAAAACTCGGTCAGTAAATAATAAGTAGACGGTTTTTACTAAAATATTTTCTAGAATGTAATTTACACCTCAATACAAACAAAACCCATCCTAAACCCCAACATCCACAAATACCGGAACATCAAGAAACATCCACTTGTCTACAAACTAACAAGTACAAAAACAATTTACATGGTGCCCGCGCCCCCCTGCCCCCCACCTCCAAACGGCCGCGCGGTCGGCTCGATTTCCATAACTAATTAAATTGTGGGACAAAGTTGGCTCGCAGGTGTGCCGCGGTCTGCTACTTCAAGTCCTCACGACCTGTTTATTTGAGTATATAATGCTAGGATGTGTTTTCTGTTGTGGCTATGTGTTTTGGGGGAATTGGAGCTCCTGGATTTTAGGTGATAATAGGAAATTAGATCTTAAGACTCGCTATAAAATCGTTTCACATATCACACTATCATTGTCTCATCATGTCACATTAGAAACCCACCCTCAAATTGAAAACAGGTTTCTTTACAAAATCTTAATAAGTAGTTTTACAAAGAACTGTAACTATATTTACACTGGTTCTTCGTAAACAATCAAGCATAGATTGCATTGTTCAGGCTTCCATTTAACAGCAAAGGATACAGGATGATGCCTATACACCATAGATCAGAAAGATGTGGTCAAAAAGGATCTGCTACAGTCCATACAACTGAAGAACTTTCTCCTTGGGACCAACATCGTTATCGTGAAAAGCAATCAGCCGTCTCATTTCATTAGGTTGAGCAGTAATTGAAGTTTTCTGATACACCTGTATAAGTTCGGCATTTTATATAATCTGTGGATTTTATTTGTTGTATTTTTTTACCGTTAAATATATTATTTTTAATTTACATAAGAGAATAACGAGCAGAACTATATGTAAGCCTTATATAGATTACTATGTCACCTGATAATAAGATAAACAATAATCCCAACTACTTTGAACGACTCAAACAATGATCACCAAACTAAATGCTTTAATAGTTCAGTAACCGTGTGGGACCATTACTTTTTATTTGGCCTATCGCATCGAATCCGTACCGGCATTGCAACCGATACCGGCGCTCATTACCGGAACGATTCAATTTCAGCTGGATAACCGGAAGCGTTACCGTAATGATAATGAGTTTAATGGACCGTTTTAAACGTAAAATCAATTTAATTACAAGGTAGGCTTAAAATTTACCTGTTTATATGGAATCATAATACCTTTTACGGTTTAAATTTTTTAGCTGCATCGTCATGTTGTGCTTTTATAGGAAAAGTCAGCCCTATGAAATTACCAAATGTATTTTGATTCGTTAAATGACTCGTCAATTATATACCAAAGCCGTTGCCCATAACTTCAAAATCGAATGAAGTTCCAACTAGGTGGATCAGGAAAAATAAACCATTAGGAGAAGGCTCCTAGGCCTACAAACAGTGGAACTACAGTTACCGCGTCCGCTAACGATTGCACAAGTGATACCAAAATCAGCAACAGAAGGTTAACATAAGCTTAACTCATTAATCTCCGCTAATGAGACACAATTGATTTTCTACCTATTGTATCGTAACACATAGGTTACGCGCGGAGCTTGACCGGTTAAGTATAATCAGCCTATATTGTTCCCACTGCTGGGTCGCAGGCCTCTCTCGGTAAGAGGGAGAGGGCCGTAATCAACCACGCGGGCCCAGAGCGGGTTGGTAAATGTCACATCTAGGACATTTAGGTTTTCTTACGATGTTTTCCTTCACCGTTTTGAGAGCAGTGGTGAAGAAATTATTTACAAACAACAATTCGTAAATGCCCTCCGGTTTGTATGAGTATGCAAAATACTCCGTTTATCAAGGGTGGTGGGTATCCAAAAGATGTTACGACGAGATATTACAAGGAATTTTCATACAAAAATCTTGATGTTTAACTCATTTCAAATTCCCCTAGCGACTTTAATGTCGCTAAAATCACAGCTGCCCAAACCACAATGATTTAGTCGCATAAGTGTTTTTTTATTAATATTTATATGCCATACAGATTCCTACACGCCATGATCGCGGAACACGGACATTTGTTAAGAGGGTTCTCGTATTAATGGTTAGTTCGCGTCCATTAAAATTCAGATAAAACAAGAGGGGAGGATAATGTGTAAGCGATATTTTGTAATGTATCATTTTACTGGCGGAGTGGAAAACAGATTTTGAGTCATCTTTTGGGATTATTCAAAATAATCTGATCATTTATTTGTTTTAAACTTATTCTCGTATTTGTATGCGTGACTACATCCGCTTGAACATCAAAACACAACCAGGTTGAGGGTCAAATAATCGAGCCATCCTGTGGCAAAACTTAACTTGACAGTGCGTATTTTACCTGCCTTACATTACAATATCTTATTTTTAAACAGTATAAGAGGCCTACGCGAAATAAGCCTTACCTAAACCTATAAAACTAACTTACTTTTTAATAAGACCTCTTCATAAAAACTATTTTCTATTTATAAACGTAAAAATCTATGGGGTGGAAAGAGAAGGCATTGGGCTAATGAAACACCACGAGAGCGGCGTTAATGAGGCATGGAGTGCGCATTCCATATGTTACGCCAGCAGGTTATAGTGTAAGCAGAACTTAATGGGGTTGTAATACGTAGACAGTGGTTCAGTTTTGTTAGACGCATATTATTTAGGTACCTAATATTGAAAAAGTTGATCCAGTCGTTGCGTTGTGGCGATGCTTGGGGACGTTTATGATCACCAATTTTATATAGGAACAGTTTTTTTTGGATAACATTATGAGGATTAAAAAGGTTAAATTTTTCTGCTGACTCAACAATATGAGATGTAATTTACAGACAAGGAACGCTGCTTAATAAAGCTATACCTATTCGGCGTCGCTGATACCAACAAGCAGTAACTAATCAAAAAATAATAAATATCTATGAACACACAAACGTAGCTGTGAGCAGCGTAGCACAGAGAGTATGTAGCGACGTAGCGGCGTAGCAGCGTAGTGTTGTAGCACATTCGTAGCCCTTCAATTTGTTATGTAAATGCATCTTTTGTCCGTCCATCCGTCCGGAGCGGGCACCACTCTATAAATTTGTTCGAATACCGCTGGGCGTGGGGATTTCGTGCAATTTTGTACAATTGCTGTTCTCTGCACAACTGCTATAGCCGTTGTCAAGGTTACGGCGTCGCTCGGAGCGAAAGGCCCCTTGTGGTCAACTATTGTTGGAGAAAGATAAAACATAGTGTAAGTAATTGCGTCTTGTAGTCTTTGTATAATGAATAGACATACTTTATCATGGGTTATGGATGTCCTAACCCTAATTAAAGTCAAGCCAACAGGGTTCACTTTACTTACGGTTTGTCGTTGGCTGGAAAAGGCAGAGGTACCTGCCGCGTTTCGAATTTAACGATCAAGACAGTACAACAACCATACTAATATTATAAATGCGAAAGTGTCTGTCTGTCTGTTACCTCTTCACGCTTAAACCTATTTAGATGAAATTTGGTATAGAGATAGTTGTATCCCGATATTCCCACGGGAAACTTATGCGGGTGAAACCGCGGGGCGCTGCTAGTTTTATATACATCACATGATGTCAATACTACTGTTTTTACTAATTGACTGTCGGTATTCGCAGCAGCCTTCCGTAAGAGTAGGTTCAGTAAAAGTGGCATAATATACCTTAATACCTTATATTTTTCGCAAAATTCAAAAGCGATTTCCTCATGAAGTATAGATTGCAACTTTGATAAAAGATAGACTTTCATAATTGTATGATGTTCGTAACACCATATTCAAAACTTCAGGAGAAAATCTCTTTTGAACCTTGCATGATTTTAACGTATTTAGGCTTGTGGTTGCACCATTTCTCCTTCTGGTTGCTCTCATCCATAATTACCCTAATTTGAAGACCATATTTTACCATAAATTTAACCTACTTCACATACAAACTAGCTGCAAATATGACTAATAATTCCCACCACAGTATTACGTGCATATACTGTTGATAACACTGAAATGGTATAACTGAGCCCATGAGAGCAATTGCCTTATCTACCGGCGTTGGGAATCAACCGAGCTAACTATTATCACATAGTTCCATCTGATATTTGTGGTAGATAATTTTGATACTGATTTGTTTTAATTTTGATGATTAAATGTTGGTAATTAACACTGTACTATTAAGTAAAATAAAAACACCAAGTCCATTTATGACAATTGTTTAGGTCTGTGCAGTATATCATTAGGCACTTCCTAAGAAGTTATTTGTCACATACGTTAACCAAGACTTCTCGTGACGTGACGAAACAAACCATAAATAGGAATTATAAATATCGACGGTGAGTAAAATATTCTTTGAATATTATCATGATTATTTTATAAGAATAGGTACCTCCAACCCCAACTCAATTTTACAACATTATGTTCAAATCAATAATAAATAAATAATAATCATATATTTATTCAGACTACTTATGAGGTGCACTGTGTTAGTAACAAACCTACTTAGCTTATGTTACAACACATCTTGTTCGATCGGCTGACGGTGGGCTATCTGCCCGGGCAGCTATCTATTGCAGGATGATGCTTAGCACAGCAATGCTGGCACATAATGGCACTCCCCTCATAAGCAAAAAAAATACACAAAAAAAAACCTAACAAAATTAAAACAATAAAATATCAATCAAACTCAACCCTATCAATCAATCAGTATTCACTTGTAACAAACGCATTGCATACATTAATAGGTTACCAATCATCAAATCATCGGCTCCGTCATCGAATCATCGGCCATTGTGTGCATGAAGGGGGCGCCACGGAGCCTCTCAATATGCAAATTGCTCTGCCACCGAAAGCTAACTGGCTATTGTAGGAACGACCTGGATCGGTATAAATGGCTTTAGGTAGCATCTGAGAGTATGTGCCGTTATGTCGGTATTTGAGCTGTATTATGCTAGGTTCGTATGTCGAAACATTAATTGTTTAATATACTAAGGCCCGTTTGCACCACTAATCATTAAAGCTTTGGTTTTCTATGAAAGCGGGGAACAGTGAGTGGGAGAGCAGTGGTGGCCCAGCAGTAACGGCCGCGACTTACGAGTTGTAGGTCGAAGGTTCAAACCCAGACAGGCGCTTTACTTTGTGTAAATTATTTCATCACCATTTCATCCATTTTCCATCAGTTTTTCCTTCACTGTTTGGAGAGCTCAAAACGGTGAAGGAAAACATCGAAACCGGCATGTCCTAGAACCAAAAATTCGAAAACATGTTACATCTACCAACCCGCTCTGGGCCCGCGTGGTGGATTACGGCCCACTTTCTCTCGCAGAGAGGAAGTCTGTGTCCCAGCAGTGGGAACATTATAGGCTGATTATGTTATGTAGGTATGGGGAACGGTCAGGCAGTAATGTCCAAATTTAGAGCGTTTTTTGACACCTTAATGTCAAATACTGGTGAACAAGACACGTTTTCATCGTTTAGTCCACTCTCGGCCCCTCGACCCCCAATAAATCATGACGTCTGTTATAATATGACGGAACAGGTTTTTGAGAAACGAAAGCTCTAATGTGTCTAGCGTTAAAAATATTTAAAACGTCACTCAGTCTCTATCATCTTCAAACGACTGACAAAATTAAAATTCGTTTAGCGCTAAACGTACTTAATGCAAGAGGTCCTAAGTATCGTCACTTTTGAGTCATCTGCCTAGCCTTTTCCCAACTATGGTGGGCTCGGCTTCCAGTCTAACCGGATGCAGCTGAACACCAGTAAGTATTTTTTTATAGTGTGTGTAAGTGTTGAACTAAAATGTAATAGAAAGAAATGAAAATTCTCTGAAGTGATAACCGCAACAAAATCCTTCGTGTAGTTTAAAATATTAAGAGGGCACACACACTGACACGAATAGCGACTTTGTTAACTGAAATACTGATTATAGATAAATAACGCAGTTCGTGGTACTGAGGATGGAATCCATCAATACATCATATCTTGCTTTGTTAGATTTTCAGTAAAAAAGTAATTTCACAGTTATTTCACCTCAGGTTTTGTATCACAGTGACAGTGTGTCAAAGGACCTGTCCAGACAAAGTCTTTCTTTTTTTAACTATAAACAATTACTTTTAAAAGCTAGTTCCCACCGAAAACGAATACTTTTTTTTTACTGGATATTTCCTTAAATAACTACGTGTAACACAACCAGATGGACGCGTGTGCCGGTGTGCCGGATATTGACATTGCCGCTATTTCCGGCCCACGCGATATATCAACAGAATAAATATTGCACGGAATTAGGGCGCCACACCAAAATATGGGCGTTGATAGTGCGTTTTTTATGTGCTGTGAATACAATGAATTACATTTTTTTTTTAAACTTGCAAGGCTTTTTGGCAGTAATTTGCAAGTAAAAAACTAGAAGGAACGGTGCCTTACAGGCGTTGCACGAGGGGATTTCGGAATTAGTCTTTTATGAGGAACCAGGACCACCCCTGGTTGTGGTGGTTTTAGTGAGTTACAAATCCTCCACTCCCTGACGTCCCTCCCCAGAGGTCGGGCGACTTTCAAAGGTTCCCCCCGACAAAAAAAAAATACCTATGTCAAATTTTATGTCTATGTTTACTGGCGAGTAAAATAGTGGTATTCTGCTGCATCTGGTTTGACTGGATGGCGACCCAAACATAGTTGGAAAAAGCCTAATAGGCAGATGATGTTTTGCTTGCGAATATTTTTCAGAATGACAAATTGGTTTGCAAACAACTGGTGCTCTTACCCATCATGAACATGAAAAGCAAAATGTGCTTTGCTACCAATTAACATTTTAATATTGTTTTGTAATAAACTCTTGTTTACACGTGCAAACACGTACAATTCAGTTTGACGCTATGAATATACAAATGTTCCTATCTAAATTAATAAACACAAACAATAATAAAACAATAAAAAAGAGTCAGTTACAAAAACCATTACTATAACTAACCTTAACAATTACGGCCTGAAGCTTCCATCAAATTACAAAACCTTTCCATTTCACAAGAAGAAACTCAAACTTATAAAAAGCATTCAGATGTCAAAACAAATAAAGCCGCAGATATTAAAAATAATACCCGAAGCGACACTCAAAATTAAAACGTAGAAAACTCTTGAAGAAAATCACAGAAAGTTTTAAAAGCATTTCCCGGTTTATTTGCGCGTAATGATTAACATTCATCATGTAAATTGTGATAACTTGTTAAATCGAAATGTAAGACCGAATCGAGAATTCCCAAGAAGAGAAAAAAAACTTATTTCTTGAATATTTTCCGTTTTATACTTCATAAACTTCGCGATTAAGATTTCCACTCTGGTTTAATAAAATTTACTTTGCCATTTATCTTTTCAATTTCTTTTTTACATATTAAACAGGATACTTTTGCTTAATAAGTATTAATATTTATAAGACTGCCGTGAATTTGTAAATTTTGTTTAAGTGTTTAATTACAAAGACGGGAGATTAAAATGATAAATTCGGTATATCGTAGACGGTGAATAATAATTCTGGATATGAATGTACAGTCAGCAAAAGAGATAAGTATGCAGGATCGTCGGATATAGTTGAAGTTTAGTAAGAAACTTATGGATGTTGTCGACTGAAATTTAATGGAGGAAGTCGGAGGAGAGGAAACCGTTTAAAAAAGAAAGCCATTGCTGTTGCAATCTCCCCGCTGATCAATTTAAAAATTCTTGATGAACCAATGATATGCTACAGTTGAATAAGTATGCCTCTGTAATAATCGCGTACAAAAACAAACCAAGTTTGCGTTATAAAATTGCTTTTATACCTTTAATTTCCAATTTCTGTTTGCAATATCGGTCACTAATTAATCGATTTATCATTCAAACAAACAAAATTACCTCTATAATTCCAAAGAATGCTCTCACGCCTACATTATTACTGTTTTATTAACCAAACCGCGGAATTAACTTAACTAATGGGCGCTCATAACAATAATTCATTCAATGCACCTCGACATTATAATATCACAGAAATAAAAATTCGATTCACATTCCAAATGATTTTATTAAAAAGATTGGTGACCTCTTAAGATGAAAAATCTTTCAATTGCATTGAATAATCTGTTCAATCTCGAATGAAAAAAAGATTTGATCTCATACCACGGGATCTTACGCATTAATTTGTCGAGCTCAAGAAAAATGAGCAGATGTATTATGGGGTTAAGGTTATTAATATTACGTTTGTCTTTCTTGCTCATACCATTTTAATACTTTATATTGCTTTTTCGTATTCCAGCTCAAGCCGCAATCGCGAATCTGCTGGATGTATTAAGCACAGAACCGGTCGAAGTGGCGGTGCTTGGGGGAGGCCTATGTCCCGCAGTGGATATCTGTTGACTGAAATGATGATGATTATTCTAGCGCAGTTTTAAGCTGAATCATGAAGAAATACATTCTTGGTTGTGCAGAATAAACAATTTTTCTTTCTTTAAATCAACTAGTATTACAGCCTAAACAGTAACAAACATTATAACTAATCAACAGTATGGGAATTGGGAAATGCACATAAGTTCGTATATTTTCCTTCTCAACTAGCCTAAGTTTTCGCAGCGTAAGCAAAAGTCGTCATAAATACAAAACGCTGAGCCTGTAGTTTTCACAACGGCAAATAAATATTGTCAGAAATACAATGACGCATTTCCCTCAACTCACAACATGCACCGAGTGTAAGCCAAAGGAACGTAGAACTATGTTACTATAGGTCTTTCTTTCACCCCAACTCAGTGCGGATTAATTAATTCATTGAATACGCTCAAAAAAATCCAATACTAATGTTTCCCGTTTTATTGATGCACAGACGCAGACATCTTTTCATCCTCCCCGATTGCGGAAAATAAAATGTATCTCCTCCCACGTCAGTTTTAGTAAAAGATCCATTTGTATATGAAACGACCATTACCATTAGCTGGCGTTTCACTTCGCCATTGACGGCCAGCCCCTCGGCCATTCAGTGTCCGATGCACGCGTATTATGTTGAGTTCATTACATTGTGCTGTCCATGTAGGTGTGTACGCGTAATGGGGAATCGACAGCAAAATAGTTTGTACACACAGGAAATAATGTATTGATGTTTTTATGAAAGGAATAGAGTCTTCTAATCTGGGAATGGCAGGAAATAATTGATAGGCTACGTTTATTATAACAGAAATAGTTATGTTCTTATACAACATTATTTTTAGTATTATATGCGAAACCTGAATATAGTTTGTTCAGAATAAGTAACTGAATCGATTTCAATAATTTTTAGACCACGTTATATTTTGTCACAAAAATATTAAATCACTAGTTAATTTCAATTAAATCGCCGTACAGTTAGGTACCTACTGATTAACTATTATCAATGAGCGTACGATGCTGGAGGAGCATAAAACATGGTCACCCCGCGCCGCGGCGCGTGGTGAGCATGTTTTTGAACGGACAACCAGGTAACATAACAAGTTTATAACTTTGTGATTCCTCATGATACAGTTTTGAAATTTTGTACATAGATTCTTTACATAAAAATACTCGACACGTGTTTCGGGTTTCGCATATACTAAAATAATGTTGTATATGTGTAAGAGCCAGCGCGCACTGAACGATCTAACTATCGGTCAACAAAAAGTCGCTAGTGCGTGCTGCCTCTAAGAAGTCTCCGTTGTCAATTCACTTGGTGACCTGTATCTTAGAAGTACCCTACCATTTCCTTAATAATTAACAGTCAGAACAGCTTTTTCTTTCAACCGGATGCTGCTGCCATTCATACATTTTAGTTAAATGTCGACAGAATGAATCAACCGTCAAGAATCTTGAAAATAACATTTAAATAAGAGCCAATTGCCCTTTCTAGAATGAAAACCCTTTAAAACTGGCCATTCGCAAAATCCAACAAATCTAACCACACATAACTAACACATGTTTATTTTATGCACAAAATTCCCAACACGGGTGCAAATCTGAAATCCTCTTACTAGAATACTTCTCTCTCATTGATATACTGTAGCAATAGCCTCTGTGGACTTTGCATTATCACCGGCCATGTTCAAGACGATTTGAATTTCAATACACGCCGAACTGTCCCGGCCAGGCGCGTGGATCATGTAGCCAACATAATAATACTGCAATGGGAGTTAAGCATCATAATATTGGCATTAAGGTTTTGCATAGCAATTTGTGAGTTGATTGTGTTTCTTGTAGTTTGAAGATAGTTGTGATAGTTAACTTTGAGGAGTGGGATGGTGGCGATAGTGTATGAAGAATTTATTAAAACTTTTCTAATATATTTTTGAAAAGAAGTTTTAAGCCTTTTCTAAAATAATATTTTTATAATATACGTATACGTATATACATTTCCGGAAAAAGAGAGTTCCTTTTCCTACAAATTGCCAACAACTAATTGCCAAATTCACCTTCGCATCTTGCGGATAAGAGTTCCTATGTAAGAACTCTGACGTCAGCTTACCGCGAATAAAAATAAACATCATATAAAAATATCTCCTTTTAAAACCTGAGCTCGTGACATCGCAGGCCGACGCGTATCGTCTCAGTATTTAATACACAGTTGTCCGGTCGCCGATCTTAAACAATAAATCTATTGGCGTCCGAAAGGGGCTTAGCCGGTCCCCTTGGCTTCTCTTTGTAAATTCCCTGTTCGTATCTTTTCGCTCGAATGGCGACATTATCTTCGGGACTGTATTGGCTTCGATGGAAAATGTATGGTGTGGAATTAAGACCGTCTCTTCTTTGGTACGTATTTACTATTTTTGGGAAACTCTTGTTGTTGTTATGGTTGCATGGTCATAGGTTAACTCTGAAGACATCCTAGGCGTTCCTTTTAATTACAACAGTTTGCATTGCTCTCTAGTGGCCCAGAGGTACCTAACGGCCACGACTTACGAGTCTTATTTCATGGTGCCAACCCAGGCAGGCACTTTACTTCGTGTAAATAATTACAACTGCTATCAAAACTGTGAATGAAAACATCGTGAGGAAACCGGCATGTCGTAGAACCAAAAATTCGAAGATATGTGCCATCGACCGACCCGCACTGGGATCGTGTGGTGGATTACGGCCGACTCTCTTCCACAGCGAGGAGGCCTATGTCCCAACAGTGGGTACATTATAGGCTGATTATGCATTGCTCTCAGCAACTATCCGGTCACCAACTGCCTGGACAAACGACTGGTGATTTTAACAATAATGATAGGTACAGGTGTTGTCATGTCAACCTGCATAATTCATTCTGTTTCTCTTACAAAAATCTTCTGAAACAGCAAAAGAGCACTTTGAAAACAATATGCAGAATAAACGCCAAAAAAAATACACTATGTGATACAGAAAAACGCGAATAAAAACAAAAATGCGAAAAAAAATCCCTCACGATCGACCAATTGCGAATTTTAAAAGGGAATTGCTCCAATTTCGTTCTGCTATGGAAGAGTGCGCAAACTTATTAGCAAGCGACCGTTGGGTTATCGACGATCTTCCTTTACTTTTTTCAGGTGATCGGACGCTACGAGATTGATTGGACGATCCCGATTGGACGCTGCCCTCGTGACTCATTTTAGACGTCACCAACTGAATGCTGCGATGTTTTTAACGATTGCCGATTGCGTTTTTAATTAATGAAGGATTTTGTTATCGTTTATGTGGAGGTGGGAATCTTTTGAATGACTTTTCTTTTAAGTGATTTTTTTTTGCCTAATATATTGAGGTGGCGAGATGACCTAAACGCATACCACAAGGGTTGGATCGAGATGGCACTGGACAAGGATGCTTGGAGAAAATTGGTGGAGGACTTAGTTTAGCAGTGGGAAAGTGTAGGCCAATTAAAAAAATAGATTGCAACGCACTGAGTAACAACGACAGGCCAGCTTCTATACACAGCTGTATACAGCGACCGCGCAGCAGTCATGGAGTGCTCGAATGGTGTTTCCCGCCGAAATTCCTCACTGAAAAATGATCTGTACCGGATTGGCCACACTTGGATGACGTACACAGTTTCACGGTGTACTTTTTATGTTAAGAAAATCAAAAGTTATTTCTCCTGAAGCGCTCCTGTACACGACGCCGCTACCGCGCCGACACCGCACCGCCGCCGCACCTCTAAGCTGTGTATACGAGACGCGTCCGCGCCGCCTCCGCGATCGCCTCCGCGTGTAATAATCAATGAATTTTGCTATGGTCACTATCTATTTAAAACGCACATAAATAGGCATTGGACAATTTTAAGCGTTCATATATTGTACAACTTCCCTAATTTTTCCTTTGATTTATTTATCCAGTTACATACAAGACATCTGTGTAAATGATAATAGGATTTATGCCACGTTCGTTACGTAAAAATGTTAAGCCACAAACGTGCACACGTCTCCGCCAACAACATTAGAATAATTGATTAACTAAACGCAAAGAGAAATAATCGCGATTCAGCGTTTTATCAACTAAGGATTGTTGGACATTTACGACTGAGTTTGCTGGTTCCCGCGGTCTAAAGTTACAACTAGTCGGTATAGGATTTTCATATCTTTTTGAAACAATATTGCCTGCAATATCGATATCGTCATAAAAAAATATTTGATAGAAACAGTACTTGCCTATGGCAAATTTTTAAGGATTTTTGGAGACATGTAAAAATGCTCCAATTCTAACAAACCATCTATTACTTCATCATAAGTCTTAACAATAACGTCAAGTGACAAAACACTCAAGTTAAATCTAAACCATGCAACCAGCCTAAATCTCTTCCGTGCCAGGAAAAATGATTTATAAAAGCTCGCTCCGCTATACACGTCCCTTTCTCTCTACCCCACATTGCATACATCTATCCCTGTCTATACTAGTCCAATTTCACAGGCGGCTGGTTGCTTCCGTGGGACCTCGGTAGTAATGCCTCTATTGATTAAGAAACGTGAATATTCATTCAATTATATGGTAGCGCGGCTCCCAGATGAAACCCCATGGGTTATGGTTTTAAAGGGTATTTACCTACTTCATTCTGAAGGAAAATATTTGAGCTGTTCTATTGACATTGTCGGTCCTCACTTAGTGGTTTGGTTTTGTAAGTATTTGACGGGAAGCTGGAGCTCATCTGGATAAAACTCTCTCCTTGATTGCAAAAAAATGCAGGCAACTGAGATAAACCGATGTATTTAAACGTGTACACATCGCACCATATCTGTCTGAGGAGATATAGTTAATGTTGATCAAATGAATAAATTGTAAAGAACCTGGCAAAAGGTTTATCAATTCCTCTCAGGGACGATCTGGTACAAATGTGTATCACAGCTCGTCCTAATTGAAGTCCGTAATGCAACAGCAATATTGTCAAGCCGTAATCCTTACTGTTGCAGGCCTATTCGTGCCTTTTGCTCACAGTAAGTTGAAATGCAGACAGGCTGTACACAGAACCATCTATTCCCGGCAAAAAAAATCCGTCCAATACTTGAACGACAAATACGTCTTCATTATTCATTTCCCCAATACGCGGTACGTAAGCAAACAAAAATATTCATCGAAGATGTGGAAAAAGATTTCTTTCGTCGCAATATGTTGGGAGGCGGCGGCAGAAGCGAAGGTTTCCGCACAATCTATCGTCGGTATAATGGAGCTGTTAAAGACAATATGCTAGGAAACATATTGGATGCAGCCCGACGAATGTGTAAGCGAGCGAGCGGAGACGACCTGAGAAGACTGAGGCACACTGGGTGGAAGGAGTTGAAAGAAACAAGAACAAATTCACGAGTACCTATATGTAAAGTCTTTGACAACTTTTTTAGGTTTCATGGACGGTTTATACATTAATTTATTGTTGCGTTACAAACCATGACCCATCTTACATTAAAATTCTGTGATTAAACTTGAAACCTGCACCAGAATTTTCTTATGAACGCTGATGAAATATGTCTGAATAGCAACATTATTTACTGATGCAATGATAAGAGACGTCGAAAAGATTGTAAAAGAACTGCGAGTTACAGACCAGAGATGGACCGTAAAAGCAACACTGTGCAGAGGCCTGCAAGAAAAAAGAAACAGAGGACGACGACTGGCACGTTGGGAAGATGAGATCAGTAAAATCGCCGGCTCAAACTGGAACCAAATAGTACAAGACCGAGACAAACATGTTTGCAGGAGAGCTTCACCCAAACTTCTTGCAGAAGAAGAAATAGAAAAAAACTAACAAAACTAAAAATGCAATTAATCTAGAACATACTCAAATAAAGGTACCACGATTTTCTTGAAAAAATATTTTAAAATACCGTTGCAACCAGTGTGCCTCAAAGTTTAGCTGGCGATAAATCCATAGCTACATCTGGGCAGGCGCTCGGTTCAATTTTATTACTATTCTCTCTGCCGACGACTTATTCGATTCACCCGTCAAAGCGGCCCGTCCTACGGGAACCTCGGTTACATTATCTCTTCGCTTTAGATTCTCACCAGCTTATCTACGCCTCACTCTTTGAGAACCAGATTCTGCATAGACTAACCTAGATTGATCATCCAAATTGTTTTGTAAAAAATCTTGTAGCAACTATGATTTTGTGTCGTTTATTTACAGGTAGGTACCAACCAGCACTGGGCCCACGTTTTAGATTACAGCCCTCCCTCTCAAAGAGTGGAGGCCTGTGTCCCAGCAATGGGAACATCAAAGGCTGAGTATGATTATGATTATTATGATTTACAGGTGATATTTAGGTAAAGAATTTATTGAGCAGTTGATTAGATTTACTCATCATCATCTCAGCCGAAAACGTCCACTGCTGGAAGTAGGGCTTCACGCATCCTGCGGATTCCTGCCGCCTTCACAAGGATATCGGTCCACCTAATGGGAGGCCTTCTAACGCTACGTCTTTCGGTACGCGATCGCCAATCCAGAACCTTTCGGCCCCATCGGCCATCTGTTCTGCGAGCAATGTACCCTGCTCACTGCCTCATAAGTTTGGTAATTCTTCGGGCTATGTTGGTGACCATCGTTCTCCTGCGGATCTCTTCATTAGATTTTTTATATTCCTTCAAGAAGAAGGAATAGAATAAATAAGTATAAAGGTATCGGCAAAGGTAGTTTCACAGAAATCTGATCCAGCATACTAGCTGCGATCGTCCTTTATTATAAGTTAACGCAAATTTCAACCCATACCATTATGTTTATCGTAAGAGTCAAACCCATAAAACGAAAATTTATTATTTTATGACCCCATAAAATCCGTTTCGTAATTAATTAGGTTCTAGCTGCTTTTATATCCTACAAAAAGTGCGCAGTTTTTTTTCGTATTTTCTTAAATGTAGTCTAATGTATCATGTATCAGTCCAATTATTTTAAAATTTTAATATTTAGCTTTATATTATCAAGGGCGTATAGTGAAATACAATTTAATAGTTTAAGTGAAAAACTAGTTTTGGTAATTTAATTTTTATTGTTATTGTTTTTAATCGGATATAACATTTTAACCTAACACCAAAATCTGCAATAAATATCTAGCAAGTTAATAAAAAGTTTGTTGTTTTAGAGCCTAATAAAAGTGACACCGAAACAAAACGTTGCAGCTTCGGAGTATCTGGTGCGCCTTGCACTTTGCAAGCTAGCGTCAGTAGCCACGGGTTATGCCAAACGAGAGCTGTTGCTACTTTTAGGATACAGAGATGAAATCGCTGTAAGTAATCTGTCAGAATTGCGAGTGGCATGTTAAAACTTGGCAAATTAGCAAACCTGAACTCAGTGTCGCGTCCACGGAAGCAACGTATGCTTTTTATTTTTGCTCCCGATCATTAAGACACGCCGTCTTTTTCTGCTTTAAGACATAAAATTCACTTACATGAAATAAAAATATAACATTTTGATTGACGCACAGAAACAAACTAAAAAAAAAGGATGGCATAGGTGTTAATCAATTTAAATCAGCCATGGTGTAAACACACACGTGTGTGAAGTGCCATGTACTAAGATGCGCTTGGATTATTAAAGAGATGGAAATGCGAATGTAAACCTATCACAGAAAAGTACTGTCCAGCCGGTCGATTCTGTTAGAATCTCACCGTGAGAAGTTAGGTGAAGTGAGCTGTCATTCCATCTGATGCTATAGGGATTTACACTAATGACAGCTCACTCCACGCTCACTTCACCTAAGTTTTCACGGTGAGATGGTTACAGAATCGCACTACTGGTCTAACTAGGATACAACTATATAACATGGACATGTTATGACACTGTTGTAACCGCTATCTAGTGTCACTTGTCTCTGTGTATTTTTTTATGACAGTATTTTTATCTCACGAAGTTACAAGTAGTAACCAAGTGTAAGTACAAAGACGCTGTGAATGTGTGCGTGAAGACGAGTAGCGTCTGCACGTAACATATACACACTTCCGACTTCGCCAGTGAGTCGGACGGTACCGAGAGCGCCTGCGCTTACACAGTACACATGTCGCAGCCAACTGGTTAAATTAGCCGTTCAGTTAACAGCCTAGCCTTTCAACTAAACGGCGGCCGTTCAACTAACGGCCTGAATGATATTCAATTACAGTTTAGGTTGGAAGTCTGTAACCAATCACGCGCGAGCCGAATTGGTTGCAGTAATTAAGGCATTGCACCCCGACCAAGTGGGTTAGGTTAGGTTAGAACTGTGATCAACCGCGTTCGAGCCGAGGGAGGAAGCGAGGCGAACACTACTTCTAAAGGCCAGGCAGTTAACTGAACGGCTAATTTAACCAGTTGGCTGCGACACACACACAAACTTAGCGTGTTTGTACACTCCGTAAACACAAGTAAAGCGCGCGTCACTTGGTGAGATAAAAATACTGTGCTATTACTATTACTTTGTAGTACATAGGTACCTACTTTGTTCTTCAGCTAAGTAAGTGTTATCCAAATATCGCAGCATACATAAAGTTGATGAAAATGAGGGACCTGACGGTTACCAACAGAATATACGTGAATTACACGAAAAATTTAGACCCAATGTTTTATCAAAATTCCTCTGCAAATGATGGAGTACAAGTAGAAAGAGTTGGTTTCAATTATCCTAAAGCAGCTATTGCATACATCAATAATTTGGTGAGTGAATATAATATTGTTCTTCGTGAAAACGTACCAAATTTTTAACAGAGCACCAAAACAGCTGTTCCGTACATTTTTGATCGTGTCTGTTAGTTGTTCATATCCATGGGCCATGGCCATGATCTATTGATCGCAAGCGCTACTGATGAGCATGAGGCCGTTTAGATTCCCGGGTCGGGCAGTGTTATTGGGTTGAAGAAATTCCATCTGGAGTAGCAGCACTGAGTTTGCTATGTGTGTATGTAGGTATGTGTGTATCTGGTTGAGGGCAATATGTGCGCCTCCTATTACATGGGACTTAAAGAAGGTGCACTTCTGCCTAACCCTTCGGGGAATATAGGCGTTATGTATAATGTATACATGTGTCTCATATGTCACCAACCCGCACTGGGCCCGCATGGTGGATTACGGCCCACTCCCTCTCACAGAGAGGAGGCCTGTGTCCCAGCAGTGGGAACATTATAGGCTGATTATGAATGTGTCTATGACTGTCAAAATCGATAATAATCCTACCAATGAATCTTACAGCTTAGTGCCATGACATTTAAAAGAACAACAGACATAGTGGACAGTAATGATATCAACAAAACTACAAAAATGGTCATCGTGTCTGGCGCACACTTTAAAGTGAGTGTTCATAATATCTAATATATAAAATTCTCGTGTCACAGTTTTCGTTGCCATACTCCTCCGAAACGGCTTGACCGATTTTAATGAAATTTTTTGTGCTTATCCGGTATCTATGAGAATCGGCCAACATCTATTTTTCATTCCCCTAAATCGAAACTTAAGCGGGTGAAACCGCGGGGCGCAGCTAGTTTATTATATAATTTCATTCATTGAGTGTGGAGTTACGGTTTGATAATGATTATTCTCTTTTATCAATGCACAGCTGTGTTTCAGTAAGCATCCAAATTTCATCAACTTCTTCATCTTTAATAATCACATCACCAGTTCAGTTTCGTAGTGATTGTGTTTATATAACGACGCAGGATAGCCTTTACCAGAAGTCGTTATCGTTAGTGGTGCAGTTGCCTGAATATCATCAGAGGGATTGCCCCTCTGAAGATATTCAGGAAACTGCAATTTTAAGAACGCCTGATCAGCCTGATCTCAGTCTAAATCTAAATGGCAGACAATTCACATTATGACATTACTTTGACCCACCTTGCATTTAGCAGTCGATGTTATTGATAATGATTATTTTTTATATTGCCAAGCTGTCACTTTTTATTATGCCAGTTTTCTTAAACTACTTCGAAGGGTACATGGGAGACTCCATTTGATTATAAACTGACGAAACTGATGAAGTTCACTCATATTAACGGGACAATATCAAGAGTACCAATGATGACCAAAATGGATGAATTCTGGTACACCAGTGGCGCTGATTGTGAGGTAAACGCTAATGCACACAATATCATAAAGACTTCGACCGGTTCTGTAATTCTCGCATCCAGATTAAAGAAGCTAGCAAAACTCCGCAAGCGTGATAGTAATCGATATATAAACTTCTAATCTAACTAGCCTGTATTGTCCCACTGCTGGGCTAAGACCTCCCCTCCCTTTTCCACAAAATTCTGTCTTTTGCAAGTGCAGGCCAGTCCCTACGGTAGGAGTCAAGCTACCAACCTCGTTCCGCCATCTTCGTCTCGGCCTGCCACGATGGCGTCGTGCGTATAGTGGGACCCAATCAGCAGTTCTCTTAGCCCAATTATCTAAATATATAAAAATCTCGTGTCACAGTGTTTGTTATCGAACTCCTCTGCGAAACGGCTTGACCGAAATTTATTTATTTTTTTGTTTTTATTTGGTAGTGATAATAGGTCTTAGGCTATTTTTTATACCCCTAGGTAATAAGGATGGCCTTCTCCAGATTTTTTTTTTAGAATCGTAACTTACGCGGGCGAAACCGCGGGGCGCAGCTAGTATATAAGTATAAACATGACAAAACATTTAACAATATTTTATTTTGAAGTACCGTGTGTACTTGCATGGAATAAGTATCAGTTCAAAAATCTGTTTTTGTTTCTGTAAACATCACAGACGTGGTGGGTATCGATTTCTTAACACAAAAAACTGATATTCTCAACTAAACTTCATGTAAGAACACTACCAGCGGTCGTTGATCCCAAAATAAATTATCATTAAATCATTTTTTGTTTTGTTTTGTCGTTTAGATATCGATTCCCATGACCACTACCACGATACCACAGACAAGAACTTGCATCGTGTAAATAAGAACCATAATAGTTAGGGCGAAGAGACTTCAACAATTCATAGAAATAGCGTACTTCATTCACTCATCTGCGGGCTAATTGCTTAACACGCAAAGGGTTTCATTTTGACAGTACAACAACATACATTGCGTTGCTTACGTTGTTCAGCAGACACATTTTTCACACACCCATAGACACAAAGACACACACACACACACACATAAACATACAGATAGAGTTACTTTCGAATTTATTAAAATACTAGCTGCGCCCCTCGGTTTCACCTGCATATGTTTCGATCCCGTGGAAATATCGTGATAAAAAGTAGCCTATATGTTAATTCAGGGTGTCAGCTACATACATACCAAATTTTATCTAAATTTGTCCAGCCGTTTGAGCGTGAAGAAGTAACAAACATACACACATCAAAAGTGTCTAGGGATCAAGCATTTTTATGCGGATTTCTTGAGATTGAGATGTGGCTTTGTAATAAATTTATGATTTTATAAATTTATATGGATCCTTTTTGGTGCATTTCATAATTTGAATTAGGAACTGTGAATCAAATTCGAGTAAAAGATGAAAATCAGCTGTCAATATTTTCCCTATAAAAACATACAACGCATTGAAGACATTATTAGTGCTACTGTTTCCCTACTACTGATTAAAACCAACGTGATTATGGAGCGGCGACGTCATTTAAGCAGGGAAGAAATGCTCAGAGCCGTGGGAATGATAGAAGCTGGTTCCCGGCAACGTACTGTGGCTTTAGCTCTGAATACAAGTCAGAGTGTTATCAGTCGACTTTGGACACGTTACCGAAGCACTGGTACCGTGGCTGAGCGCCATGGAGGACGGTATCGCTGCACCACACGGAGACAAGACCGATACATTCAAATCTTAACTCGAAGAGCTCCAACAATAACCGCCATGATGTTAGCCGTGAGGCTTCATCACTCTTCAGGGAACTTAATTAGCGACCAAACAGTCAGAAACCGCTTGCATGAAGTGAACCTTCATTCCCGAAGACCGCTACGGGTACCACCTATAGCAATGCACAATCGTAGGATTCGATATCAATGGGCTCTTGAACACAGAAATTGGGCAGAAGAACAATGGCGTTTCGTGTGCTTTTCTGATGAGTCTCGTTTTGGTATGAGACCGGATACAAGACGTATACGACACTGGAGAACCCCTGGACGCCAACAGCGATTAAAATCCTGCCAGGAAGTCCATCCTTATAGTGGTGGAACCATCATGGTATGGGCGGGTATTTGGATCGGCGGAAGAACTGAGTTGATTTGGATCAGAGGCAACCTCAACGCTCAAATTTATGCTGAGACGATTGTATCAGACGTCATCGTTCCTCTACAAGTGCAAATCGGTCCCTTATTTCAGTTAATGCATGATAATGCACGACCGCACACCGCAAGAGTTGTAAGACAGACTCTCGCCGCAGCTAACATCAATGTCCTGCCCTGGCCTGCTCAGTCGCCAGACTTGAACCCGATTGAGCATGCATGGGATATGCTACAGAGAAGAGCTCTGCCGAATATGGAGGGTATCCAGTCGCAAGAAGACCTTTTTTTGTTGTTGCAACGAACATGGGCGGCCATTCCACAGCGTGATTTGGATGAACTCATTTTGAGTATGCCAAACCGATGTTCTTGTGTTGTTAGTGTTCGCGGTAGAAACACGGATTATTAATTGTTTAAGTTACCCAATAAAATTTTAAAGAAAACTGTTATTTCAGTCTTTTTTTCGAACTTTTGTGTTAGTGGTTCAAATGTCAAAAATCCCTTTATTAGGAAAATGGCAAATTTCTTTATTAATGCAAAGGTGACTTGGTTTATCGTTACTGTGACAAACGAAAACACTTTATTTGATGAATCCTTAAAGAAAATTTTAATTAATATCAATCAGGAGAAAAGTTATTGCAAAAATATATGTTGATCCCTAGACACTTTTGATGTGTGTATAAACTCACACACACTCACAAACTTTCGCCTTTATAATATTAGTGTGATTGGTTTGGAACTTCGTTCGATCATGTATTATTTATTTACTCTATCCTCTTTGAGCCTGCCTTTTCCCTAGATTTTCAAATTATATGTCATCATCATCATCATCTGCCTAGCCTTTTCCCAACTATGTTGGGGTCGGCTTCCAGTCTAACCGGATGCAGCTGAATACCAGTATTTTACATGGAGCGACTGCCTATCTGACCTCCACAACCCAGTTACTGGGTAATACGATACCCCTTGGTAAGACTGGTTGTCAGACTTTCGGGCTTCTGACAACCCGTAACGACTGTCAAAGATCTACGAATGACAGCCGGGACCAACGGCTTAACGTGCTTTCCGAGGCACGGAGGAGACTCGTTATGTAAAGATGGTCACCCATCCACAGACCAACCGCCGCAAGCGTAGCTTAACCTGATCGATCGACCTGTGCGGCTGTTATTATTTAGCCACGGGCCCCTCTTTCAAATTATATGTATTTATGTAAAATTTATCGTTACTAATTTCTTATTTCATTTTACAGGTCCTAACAATCAGGTTCATCAATTCTAGGGCATCTATGACATTTGTTGTACCAAACAACCCGAAAGGATTGGAAAATGTGCTTGAGAAAATTTATAACCATAAAGGATTCGTCAGCAGCCTCACAAAGAAATCAGAAATAAAATTAATGAAAATAACAATCCCAAGATTTAAAATTAAAACCTTCGTAGATTGGACCGGATTTCTTCAAGGGGTAAGTTAATTGGATATTTTGTTTTTCATTGTTGGGCAAAAATGGCATATAAGTATCGGTTTTGTCCATCAATATTAATCCCACAAGCTCCATCTTTGTCTGCCGCAATTAACTCCTTTTATTTCATCCACAGTCCCACTTGAGCTAGTCGGATATACGGCCTAACGGATTTTTTTTTTGGAATTTGCATGCAAACAGGGACAGATCCGTAGAAGGACCAAGGTACCTGACGTAGCCCTAAGAATTACCAAACTTAAGTGGCAATGGGCAGGGCACATTGCTCGCAAAACAGATGGCAGTTGGGACCGAAAGGTTCTGGAGTGGCGACCGCGTACCGGAAGACGTAGCGTTGGAGGCCTCCCACAAGGTGGACCGATGACCTAGTGAAGGCCGCAGGAATTCGCTGGATGCGAGAAGCACAAAACCGGTCGAAGTGGCGATGCTTGGGGCAAGCCTATGTCCAGCAGTGGATATTTTTCGACTGTAATGATGACATGGCATAAAAACAAGCTTTTATATATCACGTAGTATCTACTGTATAATGGGTATTTATGATTTTTCTTACTTTCAGCTGGGGTTATACTCAGTTTTCGATACCAATTCCACGGATTTGGCAGGAATTTTTAAGCCAGAAAGTCGAGACCAAATCATTTCTTTAAGTAAAGTTAAACAAAAAGTGTTTGTCCAATTCGATGAAATGGGTGCAGCTAGAAGATTACCAAGTAAGAATATTTTAATTATATCTTAACTTAATTATAATCTATCAGACGAAAAAAAGTGCATCTGAAACGATGTCGCAGACAATATTTTTTAAGCGGTCCCGTACCAGAAGCTACATCTGGATAGCTGTCCGTCATAGGACTGAAAATCAAAATGTTCCATGAACAAAATTTTTTATCGAAACACTATGATAATAATATCTTCTGCCTAACCTTTTCCCAACTATGTTCGGATCGGCTTCCAGTCTAACTGAATGCAGCCAAATAGCAGCAAAATAGTATATCATATGTAGTGACTGCCTCTCCGACAAGCACAACCCTGTTACTAGGTAATACGTTACCCCTTGGTAAGACTGGTTGTCAGACTTTCGGACTCCTGACTACCCGTCAAAGATCGACAAATGCCAGACGGGGCCAACGTTTTATTGTGCTTTCAGAGGCACAGAGGGGTTTCAGTATGTTAAGATGGTCACACATCTAGGGACCAACCACGACAAGTGTAGCTTTAAAAAATCAATCGGCCAGCACCCTTTTGGTGTTACACACTATCAATCTCAATCTGAATCATTTTAAAGGATATTGCTAATCCATTGCTTCTTAAGTTCGATAAATTTGTCTGCTCAACAACATAAATACCGCAATGAATGTCGTTGAACTGTCAAAATGAACCCATTGCTACTGTTAGTGTGTTACACAATTACCTGCCGTGGGGCTGCTATTATTTAGCCACGAGCCTCGTTTCTATGATAATACCTAATACAGGAAGATTTTTTTATCACCATCCAAATTTTTAGAGGGTGTTCTACCCATGAATATGAACAACTTTCACTATGGGACCAACTCTGAAATCACGAAAAAAAAAATCTGCTGTTTCATACATTTTGGTCAAGTAGGTATTGAACTTTTGTACTAAACAGCAGATTTTTTTTCGTGATTTCAGAGTTGGTTCCATAGTGAAAGTTGTTCATGTTCATGGGTATAACATCCTGTAAAAATTTGGATGGTGATAAAAAAATCTTCCTGTATAAACAAAAAATGGATATCCACAGAACCATTCTTTGGTAAAGAAAAGACAACGCAGATGCCGTATTACAATGTACCAGGATTAACTCTGGATAGACCATTTTATTTCGAAGTCGCTTGGGACCTTGAACACGGCCGCTACGAAATGTTTGCCGGTGTTTATTATGGCCCTGAACCCGAGCTGTTAAGTTTCTAGTTCATTGGTAAGATGCAAAGAAAAACGGTCTATAACCGGGTTTTAAAATTATGTCTTTCGTTGTTTTTTTTTAAATCCTAAAACACTAATTTAGAGAAGCCCAGTTAGTCTTGTTTATGTAGATATCTGTGTTTCCTTTGTCGGAGGTCCCAATTATCACACTAATAAAAGGCGAAAGTTTGTAAATGTATTTGTACGTTTGTTACTTCTTCACGCAAAAACTACTGAACGGATTTAAAGAAAGAAAAGAAGAACGAAAGAAAGAAAAAACGTTTATTGATTTGAATGAAATTTGGCACACATAGTTTATAACCAGGATTAAAACATAGGATTTTATCCCGATATTCCCACGGGATCGAGACTTATGCGGGTGAAACCGCGAAATATAAAATATCTGTTAGTTTAAAGTTCGACTAAAAGAACTTAAACTAACAGATATTTTTTTTTTGAGATTTTTATAGATCCGACTATATACACACATCAAAAGTGTCTAGGGATCAACATATATTTTTGCAATAACTTTTCTCCTGATTGATATTAATTAAAATTTTCTTTAAGGATTCATCAAATAAAGTGTTTTCGTTTGTCACAGTAACGATAAACCAAGTCACCTTTGCATTAATAAAGAAATTTGCCATTTTCCTAATAAAGGGATTTTTGACATTTGAACCACTAACACAAAAGTTCGAAAAAAAGACTGAAATAACAGTTTTCTTTAAAATTTTATTGGGTAACTTAAACAATTAATAATCCGTGTTTCTACCGCGAACACTAACAACACAAGAACATCGGTTTGGCATACTCAAAATGAGTTCATCCATATCACGCTGTGGAATGGCCGCCCATGTTCGTTGCAACAACAACAAAAGGTCTTCTTGCGACTGGATACCCTCCATATTCGGCAGAGCTCTTCTCTGTAGCATATCCCATGCATGCTCAATCGGGTTCAAGTCTGGCGACTGAGCAGGCCAGGGCAGGACATTGATGTTAGCTGCGGCGAGAGTCTGTCTTACAACTCTTGCGGTGTGCGGTCGTGCATTATCATGCATTAACTGAAATAAGGGACCGATTTGCACTTGTAGAGGAACGATGACGTCTGATACAATCGTCTCAGCATAAATTTGAGCGTTGAGGTTGCCTCTGATCCAAATCAACTCAGTTCTTCCGCCGATCCAAATACCCGCCCATACCATGATGGTTCCACCACTATAAGGATGGACTTCCTGGCAGGATTTTAATCGCTGTTGGCGTCCAGGGGTTCTCCAGTGTCGTATACGTCTTGTATCCGGTCTCATACCAAAACGAGACTCATCAGAAAAGCACACGAAACGCCATTGTTCTTCTGCCCAATTTCTGTGTTCAAGAGCCCATTGATATCGAATCCTACGATTGTGCATTGCTATAGGTGGTACCCGTAGCGGTCTTCGGGAATGAAGGTTCACTTCATGCAAGCGGTTTCTGACTGTTTGGTCGCTAATTAAGTTCCCTGAAGAGTGATGAAGCCTCACGGCTAACATCATGGCGGTTATTGTTGGAGCTCTTCGAGTTAAGATTTGAATGTATCGGTCTTGTCTCCGTGTGGTGCAGCGATACCGTCCTCCATGGCGCTCAGCCACGGTACCAGTGCTTCGGTAACGTGTCCAAAGTCGACTGATAACACTCTGACTTGTATTCAGAGCTAAAGCCACAGTACGTTGCCGGGAACCAGCTTCTATCATTCCCACGGCTCTGAGCATTTCTTCCCTGCTTAAATGACGTCGCCGCTCCATAATCACGTTGGTTTTAATCAGTAGTAGGGAAACAGTAGCACTAATAATGTCTTCAATGCGTTGTATGTTTTTATAGGGAAAATATTGACAGCTGATTTTCATCTTTTACTCGAATTTGATTCACAGTTCCTAATTCAAATTATGAAATGCACCAAAAAGGATCCATATAAATTTATAAAATCATAAATTTATTACAAAGCCACATCTCAATCTCAAGAAATCCGCATAAAAATGCTTGATCCCTAGACACTTTTGATGTGTGTAGATACATCTAATAAAATAGTAACGAAGAATTTTTGGCTGTTTGACTGGATGTATGTTCCGGATTGGCACAAAAACGGCTGAACGGATTTGGATGAAATTTGGCACAGAGACAGTGTATGGATTAACTCATATACTTTTAGTCCGGTAGTACGTTCCTGTGGGGTATTTCCTATATCCACGCGGGCAAAGCCGCTAGCTAAAGCTAGTATTTAATGCCATTTAAATAAAGGTACATATAAATGTACCTTTATTCTATAAAACTAATAAACACGTATCCTGAGAGCTTATGTGTTATAGTGTAATTGCTATAATTTGACGCAAGCATTTTTAGGGTTCCGTACCCAAAGATAAAAACGGGACCCTATTACTAAGACTCCATTGTCCGTCTGTCCATCTGTCACCAGGCTGTATCTCATGAACCGTGATTGCCAGACAGTTGAAATTTTCACAGAATGTGTATTTCTGGTGCCACTATAACAACAAATACTAAAAACAGAATACAATAAATATTTAAGGGGGCTCCCATACAACAAACGTGATTTTTTTGCCGTTATTTTATATGTAGTATTACATATTGTATGGTGGTACGGAACCCTTCGTGTGCGAGTCCAACTCGCACTTGGACGTTTTTTTTTTTTATTACAACCCCTTCATAATCGGTCTACTAGTTTGTAATTAGGGGTCCATTTTGCAGGACAACGCGTGTACGACACGTGCCATGCTAGTTAGTAATGATTGTGTATTACGTTTCGTAATTTGAGAGTAAAGTTTAAGTAATTGAACAATGGCCATTTTGCGCTTTAGTGCAAATTACGTCATGTCACGTGAGATCTTGCGTTGGGGAAAGTTGCAAAGACGGCATGTGTTTCAGGATTTGTTTGATACTTATTTAATATTCTTCCTGTGGGGGCAGAAACTACAGAACGCCACCTGCTATGATTCTTACATAGTCCTTTTGCTTCGTTTACACTCATACATCTTAAGGCCAATTCATGTAAAAAAAAAATCTAGTCGCAATCTCATCTCAGTCAATCACAATCAATGTCAAAAATTTGTCAAAAATGTAGGAAATTAGAGGTATTTTTGACAGATTGAGAATGAGATCTGAAGGCCAATTCTCGTAATTTAAAACGATCAAAATCTAGTCGCAGTCTCATCTCGGCGACAAACAAATGACAAAAACTTGTCAAGATGTAGGGAAATTAGAGGTGTTTTTGACAGATTGAGACTAAGATCAGACTGTGAACGTTCTTAAAATTACGAGAATTGCCTCTCTAATCACTCTCACTCACTCTCTAGTCTCGCTGCTCAAATTGACTTTCTTTAAATAATGTAAAGGACTGTATATTTATCGAAAAGGTCATGTTACTAACTAGGTGAGTTACCAGTAATTATACTCGCGCCTCCTCCTCGAGATTAGTAATTTACACATGTAGTTACGCTAGTTGTCACCACTCATGCACTTAGTTGAGAATTTTTCTTTATCTATGGCAATTCAATTTGACATACCCACAATTTTTTTATTAATTTATATTTTTTATACATGTGGGTACTTCGTCCAGTTCCGCTCTCAGACGATATCGACAATCATTCGCATTTTAGTGCTCAACCACTCAACATCTATTTCGCGTCTTCGCACAGTTTGTTATAAAAATGCCGAAACGTAAGAATTCTAGGTCTCGTGAAGAAGACATTAACCATTACAAAAATAAAATTAGAAAATTAGAACGCAAAATTCGTGATAGACAAATTAGTGCTTCGGAAAGTGTATCAGACTTGGAGGAAACTGTTGTTCTACACGATGAGGATATTGGAGCAGGTACTTACCCACTTATTCATTTTAAAGTGATATCTATTTTCTTACCGTCTTGTTTACGTATCTACGTATTAACTATTTTAATGCAACCTGAACAGTCACTGGGGCTGTTTCAACGCATTTTAAATTCGGTTGGCGTTCCTTCCGCTGGGGATTGTAACCTAACCCAATAATTATTATGTTTATGACTAATCTACAAACAATAATTATGTAGGTACCTACTAAGCTGAAATTCCAATTCTTTGTATAAAGATATAAGAGTATGATCATAAAAATTAGTCATGGTCTTATTTAAGTCCACTTTTTAATGTTTTCAAGTAAGTTATTTAACTTACGTTTTTAAAAAATTATCATATCTATGATAATTTTCAGACACCGCCACACTGCGACCAGATGATTGGTTATTAGAATGGCCACCTGAAGATGAAACAGTTCAGGTTTCGCAAAAAACCTGTGAACCTCAGCCAGGCCCTAGTACTTCCACAGATGTACACCCTGAAGAGCCTATTGCTCACGATGTTAATATTCCTGATCTGGATACGGAGATCCTAGACATTTTAGGTGATGATCCTACAAGCTCTGACAAATACGGGCCTGAAATACGCAACGAAGTTGCAAATCGTTTATTACACATTGCTAAAGACGGTCTGAATAAGGAAAACCGCAAAGATTTGATCTCAAAATATCTATTACCTAAAAATTGTATCCAACTGGATGCTCCTAAAATGAATCTGGAAATTAAGGCGGCAATTGCTGACACCGCAGTTAAACGAGATAAAGGCATAGAAAACAAACAAAAACAAATGTCTAGCGCAATTGCTTGTTTGGCCGACATTATAAATTCCCAATTAAATTCAAAAACAATAACCAATGACGTCCTGCAAAAAATAATAGATACAAGCAAAATTTTATGCGATTTACAACACGCAGATTCCATCACACGTAGAAATTTCATTTTATTTGCCCTCAAAAATGATATCAAGGAACACCTTAAAAATACCAAGATAGACACGTATCTGTTCGGTGAAAATTTAGCAGAGACATTAAATTCAGCAAAGGCTGTAAACAAATCAGGAATCGAACTGAAAGCCGAATCTAGCAGCAAAACTGCGAATACCTACTATAAAGGACAACCATCGAGGGCTTTAAACCGCAGGGCTCCCCCCCAGGCGCGCAGGCCGCCCGCGGGGTCGGCGCCAGCGCCGAGGAGCCGCGAGCCTGCCGCGTCGCGCACGCAGTACCCCCCGCCGCAGACGCAGTACATACCACCGCACGCGCACTCATCAAAGACGTCATCGCGGGGCCATCAGGCGACGTATCCTCGTCGCCGCTTTTAGAAACAGTTAAGTACGCAGGCCGCTTATCTAAATTCTATCAACAATGGGCTGCAATTACGAACGATCAGACTATACTATCTTGGATAAGAGGTTATAAAATACCATTTACAACACCCGTTGTACAACATACACTCCCGGCTAGAACAACTTACTTGTCTAATGAAAGACCGCATTATGTAGAAGCAATTAATAACCTACACAAAATAGGTGCAATATCAGAATATTCTCCATGCGAAAATCAATTTGTCTCAAGTATCTTCTTGGTACCCAAACCAAATGGCAAGATGCGCTTCATTTTAAACTTAAAATACCTAAACAAATTCATTAAAACAGATCATTTTAAGTTAGAGGATTTAAGAACGGCATTAAAAATTGTAACGTATAATTGTCAAATGGCGTCAATTGACCTCAAAGACGCATATTTCTTAATTAATATGCATAAAGAATCTCGGAAGTATGTAAGATTTTATTTTGAGGATAAATTATTCGAATTTAATGTTTTACCATTCGGGTTAAGTACAGCCCCATACGTTTTCACAAAAATATGTAAACCTATAGCTAAATTATTGCGCTCCGCAGGCCTTCTGTCCACTGTTTATTTAGACGACTGGTTATTGTTTGGATATTCCCGTCTGGAATGCCTAACTAACATAGATTTAACTAAAAGATTATTAACCTCACTTGGTTTTATTATTAATATAGAAAAAAGCGCACTTTTTCCTTCGACCAAATGCAGATTCTTAGGTATGATTTTAGATTCACATGAGTTTCAGATTAGTTTACCAACAGATAAAAGGTTACGATTACGAATTAAAGCGTTGCACAATTAGAACTTTTGCTCAGATAGTAGGCTTACTAGTTTCTTCTTGTCCAGCGATCGAATACGGATGGCTGCACACTAAAGAAATGGAAAGATGTAAATATCTCAACTTGAAAGGTCATGATGATTACAACAAATTTATGATTTTACCTGAATCACTACAACCCGACTTTGACTGGTGGTTAAATAAAATAGAACATTCTGTCCATCGAATAAGAGTTGATGTTTACCAAGTTGAGATATTTTCTGACGCCTCAACGACGGGGTGGGGGGCCGCCTGTGAAGGAAGGTCCGCGAGCGGGCAGTGGTCGAATACCGAACGAGATCGACACATTAATTATTTAGAACTGCTTGCCGCATTTATTGCCTTAAAAGTTTTTGCTAAAAACCTTTTTAATTGTCAAATATTACTACGCGTTGACAATTCAACAGCAGTAGCATATATAAATAAAATGGGGGGTATACAATACCCTCATCTCACAAAAATAGCTCGTGATATTTGGAACTGGTGTAAAAGCAAAAAGCTTTTCGTCTTTGTCTCGTACATAAAATCTAGTGATAATATTATTGCAGATTACGAATCACGAAGAACTCACCCGGACATAGAATGGGGGCTGTCCGATTGGGCCTTCAACAGTCTCACCAGCGCATTCGGTCATCCAAAAATTGATTTGTTCGCTAGTCGCATAAATAACAAATGTGCCACATACATATCTTGGCACCGAGACCCAGGCGCATTTACGATAGACTCTTTTACAGTTTCATGGACAAATTATGATTTCTATGCATTCCCGCCATTTTCAGTCATACTTAAAACTCTTAGAAAAATAATAACAGACAAGGCACGGGGTATTATGGTCGTACCTTTTTGGCCAACACAGCCATGGTACCCCGTGTTTAGATCCCTCCTTATTTCGGAAACTGTTACATTTCCACCTAAAAGCCATGCCTTACTGTCTCATTCCAGCTCCCGTCGGATACACGAGTCGATTACCCTGGTGGCAGGCATATTATCCGGGATGCATTTTCAAGGAGAAACATACCAGAATCATCACTTGATATAATGTTAGCATCATTAGCACCTAATTCCATGAAACAATACGATGTTTACTTGAAAAAATGGTGGGACTTCTGTAAAATTAATTCGTTAAATATTTATAACGCCTCTGTACCCACAGTAATATCCTTTTTAACCCAACTCTTTAATGATGGTTGCCAATATGGTACACTCAATTCATGCAGATCAGCTCTTTCCCTGGTACTGAGTCCGGTACTAATTAGTGATGATAGAATAAAAAGATTCCTCAAAGGGGTTTTTAGACTAAAACCGCCAAGACCTAAATATGAAGTTACCTGGGATACCAACCTAGTATTAGATAAATTGAATTCATGGCATCCTAATGAGGAATTAACCTTAGATAAACTTACAAATAAAACTATCACTTTACTGGCTCTGTCAACCGCACACAGAGTCCAAACTCTCTCGAAGATAAAAGTTAGCAATATTCAAAACCTTTCTCAGCGTATCACAATTAGAATCTCCGATATCATAAAGACTTCTAGACCGGGTTCTCAACAACCCATTATTCATTTACCCTTCTTTATTGATAAAACATCCATATGCCCAGCCACTACATTACTGTCTTACATAGAACGTACCTCATTGTTAAGAACATCCGACGACTTATTTGTTGGAATTAGGAAACCTTATAAACCAGTGGGAACGCAAACGCTTAGCCGCTGGATAAAGCAAACACTCAGCGAGTGTGGGGTCGACACCAACGTGTTCAGTGCACACAGCACGAGACATGCAGCATCATCGCGCGCGCACTCACTGGGCGTTAGCCTAGATACTATCCGTAAAACGGCAGGTTGGAGTAGGAATTCCACAACTTTTGCAAAATTCTATCAGAGGGTTATTATTGATGATGATAGTACTACCTTAGCAGAATCAATAATCAACCAACATTCATAATTAATTATTTTGATTAATTATAATTGTCTACAGCTAACTATGATAGCTATTATAAGAATAATTATAACTTAGTTAGTTAATTAAATTCATAATTATTGTTAATCCTAGAAGTAAGTACAAAGTTGCTACTTCTGTTTATTGATTGTACCAAAACAAAGAATAATAAAATTATTTTGATTTTTACGAATATTATTATAAATTGATGTATTACCAAAATAGGTACTCTCAAAGTCTACATGTGTAAATTACTAATCTCGAGGAGGAGGCGCGAGTATAATTAATGATTAAACGAACTTACCTGTACGTGAAGTTCTATCATAATTATACGAGCGATATCGTCTGAGAGCGGAACTGGACGAAGTACCCACATGTATAAAAAATATAAATTAATAAAAAAATTGTGGGTATGTCAAATTGAATTGCCATAGATAAAGAAAAATTCTCAACTAAGTGCATGAGTGGTGACAACTAGCGTAACTACATGTGTAAATTACTAATCTCTTCGGACTCGGCGCTCGTATAATTATGATAGAACTTCACGTACAGGTAAGTTCGTTTAATCATTAAGTATTACCTATTATTTAACGCAATTATAACTCAATATATGACACACAACCATTAAGTTCAGGTCAAACAATAAATTGCTTTATATCGGAGCTCCCATTTGAATATTGTTAAGTGTTTTGCCATGCATACAAAATGGCGGCGAATAAGCAAGGGTTGTTATCTCTATAACGTTGTTATTCGAAGTTGTTTGATATGTTTGTGGGTACATTAGTTACTTATTCATTTGTTGTTAATCTTTCATCGGGTTTTAATTAGAGTTGAGACAAAAATGTCATGATCGGATGTTAAAGTTGTCACTTTACCTACCGATATCTAATTATAGGGAACTGTAGGGAAATTTATATTTTTTTTAATCTTCAGTGATATTAATTTTTAAAATTAAAATAAAAAGAAATGTAGTGTATTTATGAGTGGAGGAAAAGCTAAAAAAACGGAAGGTACCCATTTTTTTATAGCTTATCATTTATGTATATTTTCTGTTTCTTCATACGTTAGAGACATCAACCATTCAATTATTGCACTTCTAGCACATATGCGGGCAGTTGTCTTAATAAGGCCTTAAGTAGGCCAAAATAATACATTTTTGCATTTTCATGGGCATTCACTGAACGTAGCCCATATTTGTCCTTCTCAACTTTACTATCCTCCCAAATGTCTCCCATTGCTATCCATAACCATTTCCAAGCCAAAAAATCCAAATGAACCAGCTGATCATAAAACCATTGTCTATACATCAGTAATAGGTTTCGACCAAAGCTTCTCGGACCTAATCCGACAGGGAGAGCTCGAAGTACTGGGACTCAACTGGATTCCAACCAGTGGGAAATCGGCTTTGTCTGGATCGAAAAACGGAATAAACTTCAGGTGTCAACTGTTAAATATTAGCTGGAAGATTTTTTAGGTTTACCGCTTTCATGGTGGTTGAAAAAGTGGGGGTTTGAGTGAGAGGAAGGAACAATAATTCACAGATTGCGATTGGTTGACAAATGGGTAAATAGTTCAATCTTATTTTTAAACATTTTTAACCGACGAAAAAACGGAGGAGGTTCTCAAGTCGACGTGTATTTTTTTTTATGCAGGACCCCGCAAAATTCTTTTCTCACATCAAGTTTTTAGTGTAATTAGATTATATATTCAATTTAGCCCTTCCTGTTTTTTTGATTCTTAATACCGTTTTTCATTGAAAAGAACAAGTTCGGGCGCAGACTTATTTATTACTTACTATTTTTTTTATCTCATAAATTAAATTTAGAAAACAGTTGGTTCGAGGTGGCGCGGGAAAAGAGTTCCTGGAAGGACTTGGGGAATGCCTTTGCTCAGCAACGAGACAGTATAGGCCAATAAAAATAAAAAATGTAAATTGAAATCAAATGAACTGCCTAGATCTCAAAGCCTTTTATTCAATAAAATCATCACTGAATAGTCACACTGACATGGTGTCCACCAAACTCTTCAGAAATGTCCAAGTTCCTGTCTAATAATAAGCTCAGTATCACTCATAACAATCCTCACCAGACATCGTATATACCATAAACCCAACATTAATTCGGCGGTACCAACAGCAGCAACGTGAACGTAACAGTACCGCCAACCGCACCTACATCAAGCCGTTAGGTACGGTGCACAGAAAAATTGTGCGCCGCGCGTACAATGACAGCGGGTCATTTGTTAATTCGCTGAAATATGGTGGCAGGCGACGGCTATTCATTATAAGGCCGGCTCGTTTGCGCCACACGTGTGGGCTGGTACAGACAGCATGGCAAGGTGCAACGGGCTTCAGTATTTAGGGAAATATTGCAATGGTTATCTTGAAATAGATTTTGCTGGTGATATTTGGGGGGCGCCCAATGTTAACGAACGTATCGTGTGATAGAAATGTGAAATAGATTGAAATTTTTATTTTGTTGTTTTTAATTTTCCCAAAAATTATAGGAAATTTGTGTTTTAATTGATTCCCTACTTATGTCCATAAATGAAACGCCATACAAGTATAATTTCTTCGTAATATTTTATTATGGCTGAGCTTTAATGTATTATGATACAGACATTTCAAACATCACAACAGACAGACATTCATTAATTTTTTCAGACATTTGATATTACCTACTCGTGCTAGAATTTTAATTAAATAATAATAGGTAGTATTTTGTCAGCAAAAAAATCCACAAAAACAGGGATAACTATTTTATCTGTTAACCGTACGCAGCCGGTGCATTCGCTCGTGCAATGGAGACGGATTGCGTTCTCTATGTGCATCTCCTTCTATCATCCCAGAAATGCATCAACCTGTCCCTGTCTGCCACACGTTAACCATGTTGTGTTTCAGTAGGCCTATGCTAAAGAAGACTTTAAAAAATGAAAAAACGCAGGTAACTTTATACCTATTACAGATTTAAATAAAATCCAGCGAATTGTAAAAAACAACCTTTTGAAAAGTTTTAGTATTTGATGGATTGCTTTTTGTGGTTTTATAGAGGATAAAAACATTTGCAAACATAAAATATTTGATTCAAAATTACTCACAGTTCAGTTTATTTTGGTACCTAACTATTTTGATATAAATGATAAATGTTTTATTTTCTGTAAGTAGGCCTGCACACATTGACACGTCTATTCTGTTCTATAATCATATTTTAAAAACTAAATCATATTTTTAGGAGCGCATAATGATAATTCTTAAAGGTTCGATTTGACATTTGTTTTCTTTTATGCACCCCAAAAAAGTACAGAAAGTTAAAAAGAGGCTCAATTATTAAAAAAGTGCATCATTAGAAACAATAAACGTTTTTAGAGAATAAGTTAAATATTTCCCTTTATTAAATCAATCTTACTTCCTCACATATATTTTTCACCAAGTGAATTCAGACATTAATTTGTGATTCTGCATGCCCTCAAGGGAGGGCATAAAATACAGATATAGTTCATAATGCTACAGTAATTTTTTTTGGGTACGGGGCCCATACAACATTCCTCATTAACCATTGTCTCTGAGAGTGTCTCGAACTTAATTTATAATTTAATCGAACAGCTCGATTCTGCAAAACAAAGATAGTTACTCTGAATATCGGCGGCATTTCCCCACAACAGAATGCCGTAATTTTATAGAAGTACACTTGAAAGAAGAAAACCCCTTCAAAATTCTTTAAGTTAAATTGTGGAAATAATCTCTTATAATAACCGCTTTACTCTGTTGAGCCTTATATAATTAATTAAACACAGATAATAGACATGTTTAAGTAAGTAACAAGTCATCAGAAAGTTCCTTCATTTTCACTTACCTTGTACGTTTCTTAAAGGCTACCCACTTCCGTCGGGTAATTAATCATCTCATCTCAAATCTGGTCCATTTATCTTGTCAATGTTTCTCCCCATTTCTCATCATGGCGCTATCCCCAACAAAATAATTTTATATACATCAAGCGTTTTTGTAGTGCACTTTTGGAAATAAGTGGTAGATCACTGGGTAAAATAAGTCCACTAACGAAATAAATTTGTTTTTTTTTGATAATCGAATACTTGTCAGTGTCAAGAGATTATTGGCAAAACTGTCTGGAATGATCGACGACCAGGGTTTTATCCGGGTACTGGGTGAGATGCTGCGTAATCGACGTTACCAAGTCCTTTTCAACTCAGAAAGAAGCAGATAGAGATCACAGAAGAATGGCCTGCCCCGGGGAAGTGTTTTGGTGCCCACTCTCTTCAACATCTATACCAACGACCAACCTACTGTTGAACACTGCGAGAGGTGCGAGGGTACGCCGAAAATATCTTAGAAGCAGGCTTAGAAGTTCTTGGAAAGATTTACACTGATAACGCTCTCAGACCGAACCCACAAAAACACAGGCATGTGCTTTTCATTTTCGCAACCATTTGGCGCTGACATTTAAGAACCTTTGTCTCAAAACTAAGAATAAAGTCAGTTCCCGTAACAACATGCTCAGGCGGCTAAACTCAACCACCAGGCTTGTGTCGCATTTTCCCTTTTTTGTTGTAATAAAACTTTAAAATGTATCGAATTTCTCAGTTGCTGAATTCATTCATTTTGGCGGAAAGAAAAACAATTAAAAAGTGGCGGGAAATCGTTTTTACTTTTCTTTTGTAAAATGTAATCTATTTAATGTTAGGTATCATAACCAGTAACCTACAAACAGTAGGTACAGCCAAAAAGATTTTAATAAAGAAAAATACGAAAAAACTTTTTCCCCGACCTAATATTCCTCAGATAAAAATTATCTGACTGTGGAAAAATCGGGCTTAGAAAAACTACATCTAATTTGAACGTGCTAAATGTGAATAGCTACCATAACTATACATAGTGTCTTTAGAAGAGATTAGAGAGTGTCGAGGTGCGCTAAGAAAGGATTATGGTGCAACAAGCTATTGAATATGTATAGGAAAATTTACAGGTAAGTTCTTAACCGAATTGCAGGCAACCCTAGTATATATTTTATGTCGCAGATGGATTGTAGGATGTTTTACAAAACCGCTAGTTGTTTTACAAACAACTCCGTTATGTAAAACGACTGCACAACGTACAAACAAATAAATAAAATTGAAGTGTCTGTTTTTAATGTAAAAATAGCAGTTTTTCAATAAATCCGTACGGTACCTACATAGAACAAAAAAACCTTTGTTTATTTTTGTCTGTCTGTCTGGGCCGATTTTGACGGGACTTTCACTGGCAGATAGCCGATCTTATAAGGAGTACTATTTGCCCCGGTAGCACGAACTCGTGGAATAATTCCCGGCATCCAAAAAGGCGAAGCCGCGGTCAGAAACTAGTTTAGTAATAAAAATAACATAATAATCTATCAGCTCTGAATCGTGAATATGAGATGACCCATGGGTACTCGTCAGTCGCACGCGAATTCATTTGAAAATGACGGCTGGTGTCAATACGCTGCAAGTAATAATTTAATGACATTTACCTGGCATGGATTAATTTAATAAGTTGAATTATTTAATGTGTTCGGAGAATCCCTATCCATTAATATTGTGAATCTGTAGTGAATTTGTCCGTTTGTTTGTTTTACGATTTCATGGCTATGCAAATAGCTGGATTTGGAAGAAATGTTGCAGAGTAAGTACCTACTTGGAATGTAGTACAGACACTTTTCATTACTGAATGAATGATTTAAAACTTTTGATATGCGCCAGGGATAAATTATTTTATCATATTGTTTAACTTAGTCACAGTTATTGCGGTAGTAATAAATATGCGATTTCGTTTGTTTTTAATGTACCTAAGTACATAATATGAGACGAGGTATTCCACTCAGAGCACTAATTTCAACAGCACTTGGACGAACGGCACCTGAGCACTTCCACTAACCGCACTGAAACAAAATTTTGTAACGTGCGGTTCGGTGGAAGAATTTATCGTTATTTTTATCGTTGTTTTTTTAGGGATGGGATATACTTTTTGTTCAAAGCGTCATTATCAAGCAAAACATATCGATACAAATCAGCAGAAGTTTTGTAACGGATAATTCCAACTATTTCTACCCAGAAAAGGAAATTACCGTAGCAGGCCTTATTAGTATAAAGGATTGTGCTGCTGAACCATCTCCTTAAACGCTTTCAACGTTATAACCACTCACACGCCCGGGTTTTTCCATGACGCGCTCAATACTGCTCCCGAACACTTTTTTCCTACGCGCCGCGGGTGGTCTCGCCACTTATACACGACTCCTACACAAAAAATTTCTATGGAGCGATGGTTTAATGTTTATCGTTAATTACTATCAAAACCTCTTTACTCAACCGCTAATAAAATCAATTAAAAACACGCAACTCGTATCTAGTTGTTCAGCTTAATGATAGTTGCTCAAAAGTCGAACTATACCTAATTGGCGAGAGTTTTAACATTTAATCGAATCTTGTTCGTAGCCCGGAGATTAGGAAGTTTTATCCCATTGTACGGATAAACAACTCAGCAGAATTGTTCTCATACTTTTTGAGGAGTGAAATGGTTTAAATCGTTTGGTCATATTTTAACTAATCCATCATAATGAAAGTCTGAGAACCGGTCGAAGTGGCGATGCTTGGGAGAAACCTATGTCCAGCAGTGGTTGTCTTTCGGCTGAAATGATTATGATGAAGTATAGGTACTTTACGCCTATTCCACTTTAGTAACATAGCATATTTTTAGGGTTCCGTACCTCAAAACAAAAAACGGAACCCTTATAAGATCACTTCCTTGTCCGTCTGTCAAGACTCGTTTTCTCAGGAACGCGTGGAGTTATCAAGCTGAGAATTATATCAAACACTCAGGGCTGCAATCTTTTGAAGCAGTGAACAATCAAACTTCTAAATCAACGCAATCAAAAGATACGGGCGTTTATGTTCCGTTTATGCCGCATATTTTGACACTCGCAAGGGAATCAAAACCGTTAGGGAGTACCCTAACGGTTTTGACTCCCTTCCCTTGCCAAATTTCATGATTCACGGGATACTTCCCGTGGACCTAGAATCATAAAATTTGGTAAGAAGCAATATCATGTAGCACAAGTAAATGAAAAAATCCATAAAACAGTAAATTTGTAGTTACACAAATTTGTACGGAACCCTCGGTACGCGAGTCCGACTCGCACTGAACCGGTTTTTTTTAACTATTACCACACAGACCATGGAACTCCATTTCTTTAAAATAAACATTATTTTTATAAAATTCCAAAATATTATTGGATTTAAATAATCAAGAATCATAATCAGCCTATAATGTTCCCACTACTGGGACACAGGCCTCCTCTATGTGAGAGTGGGTCTTAATCCACCACGCGAGCCCAGTGCGGATTGGTAGATGGACATAAAACAAAAGTAAAAATTACTAATTATTCTCTTCGAACTATTTAAAACCATTGTCGAAAGGCATATATGTAACTCGGCCGCCTTCCCGCTGGTCATGCGTGCGCATCGACTTTATTAGAATACCGCGAGCAAGTCGATAAACTATGAGCCTTCGCACACATTAGAGTGTAACGTTACACCTTAGATATGCGTGCGACAACACAACGAGATGTTTAAGCTCTGGAAATGTAGCATAGCATCAGCCTATAATGTTCCCACTGCTGGGACACAGGCCTACTCTCTGTGAGAGGAAGGCGGCCGTAATCCACCGCGGGGGCCCAGTGCAGGTTTGTAGATGTCACATGTCGTGTCATGTCATGATAATTTTTGGCTCTAGCACATGCCGGCTTCCTCAGAATGTTCGTTCACAGTTTTGAGAGCAATAGTTATGAAATAATTACACAAAGTATCGAGCATGTGGAAGTGTAGGCAAAATTAATATTACAAAGAATGAAGTAAGTATTGTTTGTTTCTTTTTAAATGTTATAAGGAAGACTTTTGTATTGGTGTAAATACCTCACGATTAATATGATTAAAGCACAAGGAAAAGTAATTCTAGTGACAACCGAAAACGCTCAATTTTTCAAATTTAATAAACCTTATGCTCTGAATAAAGCGGAAAACGCACACCACTCACGACCAACTGTTTTAAAATAACGACCACCTGGTAGAATACCAATGAAAGCAATGCTATGAAAGTTGGTAAAAATTCCTTATCTCATACCTTATTATTCAACGTCCAAACGAAGCTTGCACCAAATCCACAGCCTCACAAAACGCATCGCACCGGTCCAGTTCGCAACAACCCCACACATTCGCTTAACAACTGCTAACTAGTAAATCGGCATTAATTAAATGGAGTGCATCTAGACGGGACCGTCTGCATAGTTGAATGTTTGTGTTCAGATCCAACCACTCATGAAGCGGGTATCTTTTACGGAATGGAGGAATACCTTCCCACAGGTGCACGAGTATTTGTGACCTATGGTTTTGTGGGGAGAGAGGGTAACTTTTATATAACAAAGAACACACATCTTCTTTACTGAGTGTCGATGTGTTGGTCGACGGAACTTTTTTCTTCTTTTCAAGAAATTAGTTCGTATAAGTAGATGTACTTAACTACTTTGATTTAACCTGGGGCAGAAACATGGTAAGAAACTCAAAGCATTTATTTCAATTAAACCAATTAATTTTGAATTGTCAAGGGGTCGGTCAGTCAGAAAGATGAAGCTAGTCGCCCATTCCATAGCGTAGGTACCTATGGAGAAGAACGGGCAAGAAACCCCATGGACACTCTTTTAAATCAAATAATATGGTTACAAAGACTTGGTTACATCATTAATGTTAAAAATTAAGTAACTAGAAACTCATGACAAGACTTCTATTAGCATCTTTGGCTATTATGACATCCAAAATCTCCCCATCACTCCTATGGTATCGGTCCAGACGATTTTTTACTCTATTGTATATTATAAGTATTCAATTTACCAGTTTATTGTTTGTCTTCAAGCGCGCCAGCTCCACATCGCTAGATCGGAAGGCACAAACATAAAAATATCCCTTATTAAAAATACATAAATCAACTTACACAACAAAGCTTAGCATTCTACTCACCCCGTGACAGTTTAACAGCTTGAACATAATTCAAAAAATAAACCGTTGACAATAACACACCGGTTCATTCGATTTCACTTCATTTATATGGGTTCGTTCACTCGCAGTAGTTCAGCTGAATAACTGAGTAACAAGTTAATACTGTTAACTTTTGCGCAGTGTCCACCATGCCTTTTGTTTTACGTTTTCAGCTCTCCTTGTTTGATTGTGTGTCTTGATTTTTGCACATGATTGTGATGAACAGAGCTTTTGTTTGTCGTGTCTCTCACACCCGTTATTCGTCATTAAGTCTCATTTTGAGCCAGCACGAGGAATATGAGGATAGTCCTTTCAAATAGTATTGAATTAGCCACTCAACGTAGTTGGTTGCTGCTGCATGGTGTGCGCCGAAATAGTACCTACGCTTCTATACACAACGAAGTTGAAGGTCTTTTATTTAATTTCATTTTCTCCCATTTATGATATCTCAATTATACCGCTGATATCACCAAATCTAAACCATAAACATATTTTATTTTACTGATAGTAAATTGTACAGCGTCCTTCCATCAAAATACTTCATTCATCAGCGCAAACACTTAAAAAAATGGCTTACACTTTTAGAAAAAAAAAACTACTTTCAGTTGAGTTGATTTAGAGTTGTTTCAGTGTGTGACGGCCGGCACCTCATATGATTCCACAATAAACTACAGCACATAATAAGCACTTTTACATGGATCGCAACAATGATAGTGATTATTTCACTCACAATATTGGCCGTGGTGTTAACGAGATGTGTTGCAAATCAAACAAAATGTAGCTGATTGCGTCCCGTCGATTCATATACTGTTTGCGGTCGTTAACTATGGCGGCGTAGCACCGCTACATTCATTATACCACTTTATGTGCTCAATTATAGCTGCCATTGATCATGGTAATGTCAATCATCAGGCCATTCAAGTTTTGCGTCAAGTTGTGTTGATGTGTCAGTTTCTGTTCAGAGTAGGTACTCCGATATTCAGTTGTTTTGCATTTAAAAAACGAACCTTATTCGTGTAATATTTTTTTAAATGCAGATATTGATTGTTGTTAGGTACTCATCGAGGTCACAAGTTTTATAATTCGTCAGCCTTAGATTACATAAGAGCACATACTTGTAACCCATAGCGTACATCGCGACGTACTTACATAAAATGGCCAAAAAAAAATGCTCGAAAATTCGCGTTCAATCTGAACAATTTCTTTAAACTGTTTTCTCTGGTGAGTAAATAGAGAGAAAAAGGCCTCTTCTGAGCATCGACGAAACTGTTCTTACCATCATCTTATAGAACCAAATACTCGTTTATCATAATAATATAAACACTTAATTATCCTTCTAACGGTCAAAATGTACGGTTATATAATTTTAAAAGATGTTACTTCAATTATGAATGAGAATATGGTAATTGGTGCACAGGTAAATAAGACAAATAACACCAAACACCAATAACTTTTATTAGATAATGTAACATATATATACTGTTGGTGTACTGTTTTAAATAAATAAATGGTCAAGTGAAACTAAAAATCAATTATTATCAAACAAGATTAAATTAAAAAACTTCGCGCTGGCCCTTCGATTCTCACGCGGCTTTATCCCCCTCGTTGAAGATTAACAAAACTAGTAATATTATAACATTGCACTTTTTTGTTTGTTACGCTTTAACTACAGTGTAAATAAATACAATACAGAAATGAGAACCGACACTTTGAACTTTTAAAGATCCTCCATTAATCCTGTGTATCATTGGATAAATGTATAATGACTAGCTTTTCGGGGATCTTTGACAGTCGTAACGGGCCGTCGCACTATGGAAAATATAGGTCGGTATCGGATCAAAAATCTGTAACTTCTTGAATTTTTGTCGTATCGTGATGAAATTTGGCACAAATATGCAGTAAGGTTTGGAGATTCGAATGATGTGTAGTTTATCCTGTTTTCTTGTATATCTATGTATGTTTTTTTGCATAGAATGAAAGAAATGGGAAAAAATCACGAAAAAAATAGTTAAAAATTTATTTCAAATGGAATGCAAGTTTATAATGACTAAAAAGATTAAACCATGGTTAATTACAACAAGCAAGGTAAACAATATATTTATATATGAAAACAATTTACTAAATTAAAATCATATTACTAATAGGTACATCCTATACTCTGGCTTCAGGAAATGATGTAGCTAGGTACAAATATAAGTAATAACTAATTATAAATATTATTTCAACTTATACCACTTCAGGATCAGGGTCGGTAAAGGTGGGTTCACTTTCAGGTGCCACGCTTAAAAGACTTAGTGCCTCTTCTTCAAGTTCTTTCACATTTCTTACGTACGGTTTTCTCAAACTTGTTATATATGGATCTGACGTGTATAAAAGCGTTTTAAAGACATCTTCATTTGTAGCAGATCGGGAACATTTTCTGGCATGATGAAGTCGAATGTTTCTGTAGTCTTTGTTGCGAGACTCTTGTGCGTCTTCCGATAGCTGTCCAATAGGAAGCACCGCAAAATGTTTGATAACGTTTTCCCCGTGTATGAGTATTTTATGAACGGAGGATGGCATATAATACCAATCGTAATTACTTACATAGATTCTTGCAGTTTCTATTGCATATTCCCCAAATTTTTCAGGGTCGATCATCATTCCAGAAGATAAAACTTGCAAGATAATGTACAGGCGTTTAATCAATGCCTCATCTACACCTGTTATTTCCGATGAGCAAGTGCTATTATAGAAGAATCTTCGTGCGGTATTGCCATCGTTCGTATTCCCGCTAACTTGCCGAGGTTTGTCGACGATTAATCCTAACTCCTCCCTGAAACGTTTTTGAACAAGTTCTTTCTTTTCTTTTTTTAATCTCTTATTTTCCTCAGTTGAAGCAGACCACGTCTTAAACGAAAGATTATAGGAAATATGCAATATCATTTCCATGCAGCGAATCCAGGCGTGTAAGGTAGACAATCCGTATTGGTAGGCGTTTTCGTTTTCAGGTCTGGCAGTTACTTTCGATAGGTCATTCATTAGCCGTGGAGTAGCCCCACATATCGTGCACGTGGAACCAGATGGAGTATCTGTAAGGACCTGAGCCACCTTTCCATCGATCATCGTTAGAAATAGTTCATGCTTCACATTTACTACAACACCATCTTTGTTTATAAGTGATGCTTGTGCAGCCCTAATTTGTTTTTTAATATCATCGACAACTGCCTTGGTTTTTTCTGGAGTTTCCTTACAAAACTCAATAGAAATGGGTCTGCAAAAACGGACAGATGAAGGTACCGGATTTTGCCAAACAACGGATCCCGATTGCACATCAACTAATCTGATGGGGACTAATGAAGTGATGAACAAATTGGCATCTGAAATTGTTTCCGACACTTCTGCAAGTATTTGCTTGTATTGGCTTTGACCAGATGAACCATCACATCCCCATTTACAATAAAGGATCAATGTTCTATGTTGTTTTTGGAAAACAGAATCGATTTTTAAAATTCTAGCAGCAGTATGATCCAATAAATCTTGGATATTAATCACTTTAGCATAAGTATTCGTGATTTCGATCGTAGAAGATGGTGGATAACAGGATCTTTTTATTTCTTGTATTTTGTAGTAAGGCGGGAATATACAACACTTTCGTTCGTTGGTTAAGTTTTTCAGGTACATATATTGTGCTTTTGTTAGATCTAAATCTATAAAAGCACTCAATGCTTCTGTATCGGAAAGAATCTTCATCTGGTCTGAGTCGTTCCACTTACTTGAGAAATCTAATTTCTTTTGAGTGTCAGCGGTTCTTAATTCTTCGACAAGATGAGCTTCTGTGTACTCACGTAAAGCCCGTAGTCCCTGCACATAGGCGTTTTTTATATGTTCGAAGCCATATTCTTGGAGTAGAAGAGTGTTTTTCCTCTTCTTGGTAGATTCTGAGGAGTCTCCATAAGCCAAGCATGCTCTTCCTCGTTGGCCAGATGTTGATGGCGTAGAATATTGTTCAGAATCCGGTAAATTTAACGAATACCTTGAGTCCAACCAAGTACAATTCTTCTGTAAAAATGTTTCTTTTTTCCGAGATGCCAGGGCCCAGCGTTTGTTGAAAATAGGAAGAATGTGCCTTTGTATGTCACTAATTATAAAACACAAGTTGTTTTCAGAAACATTGAGTTTTTGCACTAAAACTTTGGATAATGATTCCATGGTCTTGCCGCCCTCGATATAGGGGATTATGAAGTCTCGTTTGGTACAGCTGAAGGAAGACATTTTAACACTTCACAATCTGCAGAAATAATAGGCGTAGATGAGATTTGCTTCACTTGAAGTTACACTGATATAGATGGTTCGCATAGTTTTTGCTTCCCTTTATATACTCATTTTACAATATCGAATTGGTACCTAAATCATTATTATCTTGTAATTTCCCACGCAAACCGAGTGCAAATTTGATAAGGTCCCTTTGTTATCACGAAATAATGAAGAAAATCTCCAAAAAGTTCCATATTGTTCATGTGAATGGTGTCAGTGGTAAACCGCAAAAGATACCAATTTTCGGGAACTGACTTTTATCAGTTTTTTTCTCATATCTTCTAAAACCGCAAATTTCCGCAGCTGATTTTTTTTGCATTCTATTTATGAATAGTTAGACTACTACTCAACACAAAAAGTAGCGCTTGGGCAAACGTGGGTAACACTGAAAACCTTCGACGAAAAACAATATAAGTGAGAAATAAGGTATGTCACTTTTTAAGTAATTACTGAAATATTTTTCTTTACTTTTAAAATCATTAAATTGTATCGCAAAAAGTATAAAATAACCTTTCTAAAAATGTAAAATACTGCATATCTGTACCAAGTATTTTTTCACAATTTGGTATTGAAACATGTATACGCAAAGACTTGAGTTTCGCACTTCTGTCTTCTATGTATTTCTATCTATGAAAAAAAATATAATTTCGCGTATTAAGTGAAAAAATCCTAATGAATATTATAATTTGACCATTAGAGAACCTAATAAAATAGCCATATTAGCCAAATTATGATATTCGTAAAAAGCATTTTTGATATGCGCTTGTTCTACCATTTTCCATAGTGCGTCGCCGTCGTAAACCCGAAAGTCTGACAACCAGCCTTACCAAGGGTTACGATACTCAGTAATTGGGTTGTGGAGGTCAGATAGGTAGTTGCTCCATATAAAATACTAGTATATACTCAGCTGCATCCAGTTACACTGGAAGCTGACCCCAACATAGTTGGGGAAAGGCTAGGCAGATGATGATGACTAGCTTTTACCCGAGGTTTCGGTCCCGTGGTCCACATCAATACCATAGGCTTGTTTCTTATCCCGGTTAATGCATGGGACTTTAACCGGGATAAGAAACAAGCCTATTTCACTCTACGGCTTATATTACACTAACTACATCTACGGCGACGGTAGCATTTTTGTCAAAACCGGTAAAAGATAAGTGTGTTTTTTCATTTATAGGTATCAATTGAAGCCTTGAAGGAACTATTTCCAAATTTATTGAAATCTACTTGCAAACTTAATAATCCAAGATTGCAAGTCAGCTAAACAAAGGATCTCCTAAACTCATAACGTAAAAGCATCTTGAACAGTTTCAATCTGATCAAACGTAGGAATCATCTAACTTGAACTTAAACTGTGACCCACAACTTGCAACTTAGATTGCGTGCGAGTAATGGAATAGCTCTTACTTGCGTACTCGTATCAATCAAATGTAATGTTTAATTCAGTTTAAGCTGCATTGTAGTTGCCATGTTTGCTGTGTATGGTTCGAGTAAGTGCTTGGCAATGTTGCCATTGAAATAGGTATTTAAATTGTGTATTAAAATTGCGGATCTATAATGCAATTGAAAATCTGAAAAAAAAATGAATAAGAACTTGTCGAGAGCATAATGACAATTTATTTTATTTTATTTTATTGAGGATCTCCAACAAAGGATACACATATACAATAGAAACTTACAATAATAACAAAGGTTCTTTCACGTGTGCTCCTTCAATTACAGGAGACCACAGCATGCACATACAATAACTAGGTGTAAACACGATAAAAATAGAGAAAATAAATTATGAATGATGAGTACAAATTATAAAATTAGAAGGAAAAAAATTAATAAAATTAAAATATTAAGATTGAGCATTCATATTACAAATGGTGTAGGCTGGATAAAAATAAAAATTGAGAAATAACATTAAAAGAGGAAAATAATAATTATTAAGAGTTAACATGTCAAGATTGAGCATTAATATTACAATTGTTTACTTTAATTATAATGAAATCACATTTCAGAGATAAGCAACATAGTTATTTATTTTGCGGTGGCTAAATTCTTTTTGTATTTTGAAATGGGCAGGGTTATGTCCAGGTCAAAACGCTTTGACAATTCATTGTACTGCCTGCAGAGTCTTGGGATAGAGGCGAAATGTCCCAGATTAGTTTTAGGTCCTGAGACGTAAAATAAGTTGTAGCTGCTTTTCCGCGGCAGACGAGATGGCGCGTTCATATGCAGTTTGCCCAATAGTTCGCTGCAGTCTATGACTCCATTAAATACCTTGTGCAGTAGTACCAGGTCTGCCGTTTTCCGTCTGTCTACTAGTGAGACCATTTTGTAGTGCCGTAATCTGTCTTTGTAGCTAGTAAGTTTTTTAGCTAAACAATCTTTGTAACAAAGATGATAAAGGAAACGTCTTTGGACCCTTTCCAGGTGTTTAATGTATATGTCGTAGTGGGGATTCCAAACCTGGCTACTATATTCAAGTATTGGCCGGACCAGTGTGTTAAATAATTTAATTCTGGTACACGCCCTTCTAAAATCTTTGCTGTTACGTAAGATAAATCCAAGGATTTTGAAACCTTTCGATGAAATGTTTAGGATGTGTTTGTCAAATTTAAGTCTTTTATCTAGTATGACCCCCAAGTCGCGTATCTCCTCTACCTGTAGTAGTTTTTGTTGGCTAATCGTGTAATCGTTAGATTTGATGATTTTGTTACGGTTAAATTGCATGTAGTAACACTTTGAGACGTTGAGAAGCATTTTGTTCGTTTCGCACCAGTTAGTCAGTCTGTTCAGATCTTCCTGCAATAAGGCAGAGTCAAATTCAGTTAACATTGGTTTCATTATTTTCATGTCGTCGGCAAAAAGATAGAATTTTGAGTGCCTAAAGCAGAGCGTGATCTCGTTTATGAAAATGTTGAAGAGGATTGGGCCTAGATGGGAACCTTGCGGAACACCTGATGTAACTTGAAAAGGCTTTGAGTGATGGCCGCTTACAACAACTTTTGAAGACCGTCACTGAGATAAGACTGAAACCACTTTAGCATTGATCCTCCTATACCCAAGTGCTGAAGTTTAGCTATAAGAAGAGAATGATCTACCTTATCTAACTTATAATTTATAATCGTAATGGCTAATATTGAGCGAAAAGGGCGAAAACTTATAAAACAGGATCAAAAATTGAGAAGGTATAACATTATTATAAATTTTAAATTTACTTCACCCACGGATTAAAAAATTTTTGGACTCGCCAAAATTTTATTAAAATAAAATTTTGGCGAGTCCAAAATTTTTTATACCTGCCTAGTTTTAAAATTCTGTTCCTGTGGCTTATCGCGACTACACACGCCTAAAATCCCAAACATAAACATTTATTTCTTTTGCAACATTACATCTAAGTATAGCATATTTCTCTAAACCCTCAAAAGTATAAATCCGTTTGAACCTTCCCCGTTGCACACTGGCTAACTGTCCTGGACGCGTCTTGTCCAATTACACGCGAATGAAGATAATAAAGGGTGGACGCCCCGCCTGTTTCTTTCACGTGCACACTGGACGATTATTACGGCCAAATGACCGGCTTAAGACTGCGCGAGGTCCAAGGTGGATAAAAAATCTGCTATGTTTCACACTTTCATCTACAAAATAGGGCCTCAGAAATAATGCTGTCAACATCTTGCTATAGGTAAAACAGCGGGCCTAAAAAGGCCTCTTTGGCAGAATCATAAAACAATTCATATCACGCAATTCATCTTTTCGACAGTTTCACATCTATATATCCCTGAAGGGACAGAGGTGGGCAGAGGTGTACCTAAAGCATTTTACGAATCCCCATACAAAACTGTCATACAGATGAAATTGCGTGATATGAATTGTTTTATGATTCTGCCAGTGACCTTTTTAGGCCCCCTGGGTGAGTTATTGAGATGGATCAGTTTAGAACAGGGAAACTATTATTGGTAGAAAAACTTGATCTTAAGCACCAAGGGAGGAAGGGGGAAAGAGGAAAGAGGAAGGAAGGAGGTTTCTTAGAACATTTTACCAACTTTTTTAGATTTTCAATTGGCGCAATTTTGCGACAAAAATAAAAAATATAACCTAACTGTAATCATTCAATTTGTTTTTATTTCAATTCAAATATTGAAATAGCCTGTATGTGTTTAAAAACATTCCCCCAACCGATAGTGGCAATCTTGCAAGAAAGTTAATTTTTCTGAGTAACACTCTTCATCTTACAACTTGCACCACCACATAAGCGGAGATACACGGCGAGCTCCATATTGCCATCATTATGGAAACTCATCTCTTTTTTTTTTTTTTTTTTTTTTAATAATGGCATCTCGCAGTTCATCCTTTATGAGGATGGCTACTGCTTAACCGGACTTTCCTGTGGATGCCTCGAATTAAGGCCTCCAGCCAGGGCATACAATAACTTAAAAACTAAGCGACAGCGCTAAGGGTAACCCCCTGCGGGGTTCGGACCTCGGCTCAGGGCGTCGCTGGAAGAGGACAGCAAGGGACAGGCTGGATCGGTATTATTATTGGTGTTTAGGGGCGAATTTAAAACTACAGGCTCAGCTGCGCGGGCTGGCTCGAGCAAGGGTCGGGGGGGGCACGGTGATGGTGCGGGGCGTCGCGACGGGCCTCGGCGGCGAGGACGGAAGGACGGATGTCTGAGCTTGTTTTTGTGTTGTCGACTGAGAGTACTCGTGGCCTTACTGCTCTCCTGGAGGAGGGTAGTGGCGTCGTCGGGGATGGTGAGGGTATGCCTTGGTCGGCGAATCCTACTTATGCGGGAGGGAGTGTATCGGGAGGCCGCCGCAATCAGGGGATTGGGGTGCTTTATGGCAGAGTCAAAGAAGCGCTTGGAGAGGCGTTTCATGAACTGCTGGATGGTGGGGAGTCTGAGATCTAGATGCAGATTCACATTTCGGACATAGAAGGGGGCTCCCGTGACCTTTCGGAGGAAACGGTTCTGGAGGGTTTGCATTTTATGCAGAAATCGCGGCTTGGCGTGTGCGAAGACTACGCAAGCATAGGTCATGATGGGACGGATGACCGCGGTGTAGAGGCGCAATTTGCACTTGAGTGACAATTTGCTGCGGGCAGTTATCATGGAGTGGAGCCTACCGAGAGCGAAAGAGGCGCGCGAACGCGCCGTCTTTATGTGCTCGTTGAAGGTGAGGTTATGGTCTAGGATGACTCCTAAGTATTTGGCTCGCTTTCCCCAGGGGATCGGCTTGCCATACATAGAGATCGGGCGCGGGAGGGGGGGGGGTAGTTTGCGCGGTTTCGAGAAGATGACCGCCTGACTCTTATCGGGGTTGACCTCGATTCTCCATTTCCGGAACCAATCGCTCAAGGCGCTTGCGGAGGTTTGGAGGTTTCGAGCTATGGATGACTGGTTGACACCCGAACAGTATATGGCAGTGTCGTCGGCGAAGAGCGCCAACTGTGCCTTTTTACTGTTCGGGATGTCACTAGTGAACAGGGTGAAAATGAGGGGAGACAGAACGGAACCCTGGGGGACTCCGGCGCGGATGGGGTGAGGGGGAGAGAGAGCGCCCTCGATACGGTAGCGGAAAGTGCGGTCCGACAGAAAATCTCGTAAGATGAGCACGAGACGGTCTGGCACACCTAGCAGGTACAGCTTATATAATAAGCCATTGTGCCAGACCTTGTCGAACGCCTTCGCTATATCGAAGAACAGGACGCCTGTCGAAGCACCTCGCTGAAAAGCAGCGCTAATGTGCTCGACTATGCGGTGGAGCTGGTGGATGCACGAATGCTTCGTGCGAAAACCGAACTGTTCGGGGGGGATGAGGCTCTTTGCTTCGGCATAGTCTTTGAGGCGCTTATAAATAAGCCTCTCGTAGACTTTACCGAAAACATTGAGCAGACTGATGGGGCGGTAGCTGGAGGGCTCAGACTTGGGCTTGCCTGGCTTTGGGATGCCTATGACTGTGGCTTCTTTCCACATTTGGGGGAAGATGTTGTTGCTCAGGGCGCCATTGAAGATGGCGGTCATGAGCAGTATGAGGGGGGCGGGGAGGAGTTTGTACACCCTATTGGTGATACCGTCCGAACCGGGGGCTTTGCGGGTTGCGAGCCCTTTTATGATGTCTTGCACTTCGTCGGGAGTGACGGGAGGCAGAGGATCATCAGGGTCTTCGACTGGCGGGAGGGAGGCTCTCCGTTCGACTTCAGCGTTCACCTCGTCGAGGTGCGCTCTGTCTACTGGTTGAGAGCTGGGAGTGCATTGAGCCTCTAGGCTGTCGGCTAGGCATTCGGCCTTTTCGAGATTTTCGAAAGCGACCGTTTTGTCGGGGCGTGTGAGGGGAGGAACTGTGGCCTCTTCAGAGGAGCGGAGCTTCCTCTGGAGCTGCCAGAAGGCGTGGTGGGTGGGCTCGAGTTCGCCGATCATCTTATCCCATCCCTCGGAGCGCCATTCCCCTATGCGTTTCTTTACAGCACGCTGTAAATGGCGCATGTGGGATTTGTTCGCGTCGCAGGGAAAAGAGTCATAGGCACGAATGGCAGCGTTCTTCTCGGTCACCAGTTCACGTACGTCATCGGGCAGTTTCCAGCGATGGTCTTCCATCACTGGAACTTCCCGTGAGCAATCCGTCAGTACGGATTGAACGTGCTCTGTGAACGAGTCGATCGCCCCAGTCGTGTCTGCGACTGAGATAATTTGCTCGGGGATGGAGTCTAAGTGGGGAGACGTGGTGGATTTCAGTCTTTCGCTTACTTTCCTCCAGTCGGTGACTATTTTGGTCTGGGGGGGCTGGTTGGGGTCGTGCGGGAGGCCCGAATAGGGGGCCAGGTGCAAGATGACCGGGCGATGGTCAGAGTCGAGCTCTTGTACCGTCTCGATAGACTGCAAACGGAGGTTTACATTCTTGAGAAGCGCTACATCGAGAACGTCAGGACGTTGGGCGGGGTCGCCCGGGAAATGAGTGGGATACATCGGAGCGATGATATCGAAATTGAGGGAGTCGCCTAGTTTGAACACGATCCTACCTCTGGTAGAGGTCGTGCTGCTATTCCAAGCGGGATGTTTGGCATTGAGATCCCCCGCCATGATGACGGAGTCACTCATACCGAAGAGGGTAGTGAAATCGGTAGAGAGAGAGATGGGATCCTCCGCACCATTGGTGGGCGGGATGTAAGCGGAGATGATGGTGATTGAGGGGTGACCGGTCATGCCGAGCCGACAGATAGAGATCTCTAGCTGAGAGAGGAGGGCAGGCGGGTCTATCGGGATGCAATGGAGGGACTTCCTATAGTAGATGAGGGTACCGCCCTTGTGGCAGCGAGACCTGTCATTGCGAACTATCTTGTAGTTGGCAATGCTCGGGTTCCGCAGATGGGGCTTCAGGAAGGTTTCCTGGACTAAGAGGACATCGAGCTGGTGATCGCGGAGGAACGCGGCGATCTCTTCGCGTTGTTTTTTAATGCCGTTTGCATTGAAAAACCCTAGTCTAAGGGATCGGGGTTTGGTAACGCTCATTCTTTGTAAAGCCATTGGAGCTTTTAGAAGTTGAGGGTTTGCATGACTTGCGTAATCTGAGGATACGCATTGAAAATCTCGGCGATGCGCCGAGGATTGCCGTTACAGGCTTGGATTTCCGCTGCCATGGCATTTGCGGGGGCAATAAAAGCTGCGTAAGCACCGATTATTACCTCCATGCTGCTAGGCTGGGGGCGGGAGGCGGGGGTCGGGGGGGACCTACTGGGACCAGCGGGAGCCCTGGGCGCGGCGGCGGGAAGGGCTACCGGTGGGGCTACTGGGACCGAGGGGCCTACTGATGGCGCGGGGATGACAGTTGCCATCAGCGCTGGGATAGTCGGGGGTGGGGGGGGCACCGAAGCTGCGGGAGCTTTGAGGTGGTTGAGGTTCGCCCATGGGGAGGGCCTTTGGGGACTGAGCCTATCGGGCATCTGGGAGGAAGGGATCGGGATCCTCACAGAGGGGCTTTCCCTTTGCTGACGGTCGCTCGCGCGCTTCGTCAGTTTGGGAGAAGAAGACTTGGGAGCCTTGGGGCAGCCACGGTAGTTAGCCGGGTGCCCGGATTGGCCGCAAAGAACGCAGCTCGGTGGCTCTGTGCACTGAGAGCGGTCTTTAGGGCGGGGACAGTCTGACGTGCCGTGGGCACCTAGACACTTGACGCATCTAGGTGTCGCGTAGCAGTGGGATTGGGAATGGCCATACAGTTGACACCTGTGGCATTGTCCGATGAGGTTGGACTTCCTGGGTTTCTCGATAGAGATACCCGAGAGGGAGCAGACTGACTTCACCTTGAAGATGGGGTGATGTCCTTCAGTAGGGTCGCAGATGACCAGGACCATGTCGTAGACTAGGCCCTTCCATGCTTTGTGCAAGCGATGGACTGCTGAGACGGGGATGCCTTGTGAAGCAAGGTCTTCTTTGATCTCCTCGGTGGGGATTTCTTTGGGGACGCGCCTGATGATTACGCGGGTGGGGACTTCCTCCGGAAGGGAGTACGTATGGAAGGAGTAAGCCCTTGTCTGGAGGAGACGGGTAAGGTCCCTGTAGTCCGAGGACGAGGCGACCGTTACCTTAATACCCTGTTGGGTTGAGCGGGCGTTCGTGTAGTTGATCTTTTGATCAACACACGCTTTGGAGATTTCTGTCCATTTGGACTTATCCTGGACATAGATGGGGGGCGGGGGTCGTGGCTTCTTTGCGTTCGAAGCGGGAGGGGTAGCCGAGAGGCTAGACGCGGGATTGGCCTGCGGTGCGGCGGGGGTTGGGGTGGGGGGGCGGGGGTTAGAAGGGATTACCGCGACCGACTTTTTGGCCTTGTTGGCGTGAGAGGAGGCGTTCTTCTTTCTCTTGCCACCCTTTCCGACGACTATATAGTCGTCTTCCGAGGAGGACGAAGAGTCAGAGAGGGCTTCCTCTGAGTCGGATTGAGATTGGGGTACGGACGTGTCCATACTCTCTGGAGTATCTGCTGCGGTAGCGGCTGGCACGGAAGGTGCGGGATCGGGGACTGGCACGGACGGTGCGGGTTTCGGGGCGGACACGGAGGGAGCGGGTGATGGGGCTGGCACAGAGGGTGCGGGTTTTGGGGCGGGCACAGAGGGTGCGGGTTTAGGGGCTGGCACGGATGGTGCGGGTTTTGGGGCTGGCACGGAGGGTGCGGGTTTTGGGGCTGACGCGGGGGGTGCGGGTTTGGGGGCTGGCACGGAGGGTGCGGGTTTGGGGGCTGGCACGGAAGGTGCTGGTTTGGGGGCGGCGGCTGGCACAGAAGGTGCAGGCGAGGGGGCTTGCACGGAGGGTGCGGGAGGGGAGGCGGCGGCGGCCTCGGGGATTTCGCCTGAGTTTGGCGGAAAGAGGGGGCTGACTAGCGCGTCGCTAAAGTCAATGACCGAACCGGGAGGGCGTCTAAAATTTATAAGACGTTGGGCATACTGGTTAACGAAAGAGGGGTCCTTGAAGAGGACCTCTTTAACGAACGCCAATATGACCGCGTCTGCCATGATCGGGATGGGGGCGGGGAGAGGGAAGAACCATAGGGGGCGTGAATCCCTAACAACCTAGCACCCCGGGTGGATGGGCCCGGGGGTGTGAGATCCTACCCTCCCTGTCGGGTGTGAGACAGGGAGGTGAGTACCTGAAGTGAGCCCTAAGCTTGTGACCCGTCGCCGATCTTATTGTGCGAACGGGGCCCTAACCAGTCTGTGCGATGGGTGTAGAGACACCCTAGACCGGCTTCTAGTACGAAGGGGTTGACACACCCAACCGTACTAGACGCGAGCTGTGGACAAGGGATTAGTTACGAAGCTAGAGCTGACTAGGAGCCACCCCCAAGGCCAAGCTTCTAGCTCCCGATTCCAATTGACAGCCTCGCCCTGATGGGGCTCGGCGGGTGAGATTGGGGCACCACCCCCTTGGCTTCGTTGGCACCGTGAGGTATCCACCAAGGACCACGAAACTGTGGTTTTTACCCGGAAGGGGCCAAAAACCTCGACGACACGTGTGATGACGATTCTCTCTTAAAGAAACAACTTCTATCAACCACGCCTTGAAAAAGGCGGCTATTGACAGGGTGCGGGCGTAGTCCGGAGACTACTGAGCTCGTTACGGCTAGCGTAGCGAGAGCGGGCGGTGGCGGGGCGGCGAGGCGGTGGGGGCGTGCAGCGAGCGAGAGCGGGCAGCACGACCGTCCACGGCGAGCGTCGAACGGAGAGTCCGAAACTCATCTCTCGATATAGGGAATTGATAACTGAGTCGTTCCACTCGATTGAACGGAGATAGTTAAAGAAACGATTTTAAAAGCTTGTCTTTTAGTAGGTACGTTACATTTTCTTTATTAAAAGAATCTAAAATAAAAAAATCTAAAACCAACTTTATTCGGAAGGGTTCGCCTTTTGAGCACCCTTATTGAGAAAGCCTTCGATTAATAAATAAAACATGGATTCATAATTTATAAGTTTGCCGAAACCCATCAGCTAACCCTAAAGTATTTTTAAGCTCCGACATCATTATACCGTTTTACAAACCTATAAATAGCACACCTTTTTCCTACAGAAATAAAGAACCTTATTTAAAGAAACCTTAAGTTGTAGACACTTAGTAGATCTATTAAAAGAATTTTTAGAATCCTGAAAATGATATCAGCATAAAAATAGAACATTTTTGTACAAAAGAAAGCATTTTTTAATTGGTAAGGATTGATAAAGGAATTCATAAATATTTCTCAGACAAATTTTTAAAACAAAACCCCACAAAACTACCGAAAATCAACGTTAATTTCACACCCCAAAACGAGTCAAGCGACAAAGATCAGAAAGCACCGTGACGAGATCACCGAACAAAAGTTAATAACTAATACTCGGTTCCTATAAGCAAAAACGAATCGTTTTGCTTACCAATGGTAGCATTTTTGATTGCCAAACTGGGCATATAAATAGATTTGTAAACTAATTTTACCTGTGATAGCTACTTCCAAATGGGAGGGTCTACTATGCAAAGCTATGTGGTCATTGCTTCATTATTAGTAAAGATACAAGAGTTTTAATTTTAACCAATAACGGTCCGTAAATTATAGGAATCGGCCATAAATAAAATAACGAAGGTCTACAGAAACGTGGCCAATCACCAACCCTTGTAATGTGTGAAGTGACGCGTATAACTACCAGTGACGGGGTGACGCCGGGGTGACGGGGTGACCATAGAACCGGACCCTAAAGATAGCGCCCCTCGCACGGGTCAACGAAAAACCCATGTGAAAAAATTAAAGGGTCACCAAAAAAGTTTTTATTTATTTTTTAATGTCTTAACTGTCTAGTTACGGTATAGGACTTTTTAGATTGGTTTAAAATGTTTAGTCATTGTTTGAATTACGATGGCAGTAATGATGGTAGAAGTTGATGAATAAAGTGCAGTGGCCTAAAACGTCATAGTTACACCATACGAGTATTTGTTTTTTTTTTTGTTTCTATTCGAAGCTACCCGTTTGAATAATTGAATTGAAATCTAGGAAGTTTTTCTTGCCAATTGAAACATTACATCGCTAGTAATTCCGTATATCTTAAGCAATGTAAACACCCGATACTCAACAATATTCTTAAGAGTAAACCGACAGGTACGAAACTCACGAATTCTGAGAACCGAATCCAGACACCCCGAGATAGGATTTGAATGGTAAAGTAGCTTAAAATTAACATAATCCCGTATTTTGTATCTTTAAGTTCTCACTGCATTATTTGCAGCTGAGATCTTTTGAGACACCGATCTGTGTATAATATTATCAATTTCGAAGAGGGTGGCAGTTTTTCCTTTAGGATTTCGTTACCTTCCTTACATCGACCTAGGCATAGCTGCTAGGTCCACATGACTGTGGCACTGTGGAAACAGTTTCGGAAAATACATTTTTCTGAAAAGTATAAAGAGTAACTTCATACACTTAACTGGCAGAAGGATTTATGGTTGGCTAGAGTACGTTCGATTGACCAGAAATAGTAAAATAGGTACCTAATTATGTACATTCTAAGAACGCAAAAAAAAATATAAAAGGGTTTAAAATACCTGTGAATTATATATAATCTACTCTTATTATCTTAGGTACCTAAGCACAAGCTCATAGCATATTCCAACAAACAACCAAAAAATCAGCAATTCTGAGAAACACACATGAGTTGTAAATGAAAGTAAGTAGTTAAGTGCAAACTATCTCCCGCCCCGAGTCCCGCGGGCTGTATGCAAATATTCATAGCGGCTGACGATTGTGACGAACCAGTATAACTTTCATCATTACACACTGTTTTGCTTTGTCTACGTACTAGATTGCGCTGTGAAAATCTAAATTATGCATATTCTGTGATTTTGGGCCGCAAGGATTGTACGAATAATTTGTGTTTTGGGAACTGGGCGCCGTGGGCGGGTGATAAAATTATTTTTGGGTGTTGGGGTCGTTAGATGTAGTAACGTCAATCACAATGTGACTACATCGGCATTGGTAATAATATAAAGGAGACAGCGCAAGCTTGGCAATCAAGAGACCTATCAAGTATTAGATTAATTATCTGCAGGGCCCTAGAGATCGAGGAAACAATCAGGAATAGAGGAAACCAGTGAAAGAAATCATTGAGTTATGAGGAAACTAAAATTGAACTGAAATTAGTCTATTTATATAAATAGTGTCTAAAGATATAAAAATAAATAGAATAAAAAATCAGCTGTTCCCTACATTTTGACGAGATAAACGAACATAAATGTAGGGAACAGCTGATTTTTTTTTTTGATCCCATAGTAACAGTTCTTCATAATGATGAGTACAATGACCTCTTAATAGGTTTTTGGTGTTTTGCCAATAACTCGGTATACCTATTAGGAAACTTAATTTATGGAAATATTTGTACGTCGATACTTACGGCTAAACATGATTAGACTCAAACGATGTAATCTCTTGCATGCTCTTGTATGTACACAATGTTCAAACAAATAAAGAAATCTTATCTTATCTTATACTGACTTTAAGAGTAACACTAATATTGCAAATAAATTATTATTGTAATTATGTAAATTCTAATCTTCTCTTTTCATTAAAATATACTGGATTGCAAACACATACGATATGGTGCCTTGTGTTATAAATATTGTTTATTTATTAAACGGACAATTTTCTAATATTAAATAAACTAACAAACTATTAAAATTTAAATATAATATCCTAACCTAACTAAAACTAATAAAATATAGAAGGATGAGGAACAGGGTGCAAAGTTACTCAGTTAGGTACTCTATAGAAAAGGGAAGATCCTCCGACCAGAAGGACGTTGTGTCTGGCGGGCAACTGCCCGATGATTCATATCGGACCGTTGCATCTATGCTAGTTGCGCGGTAAACTCTGCTTGCGAGATGCAGGATTTTTCGTGACGTCAGTATGACGCGTTTTTCGCATGTGAAGTTGTACGAGTAGATACCGCTACAAACAAACTAAAATTTGGCGTCGAAATATTCCTTCGTATCGCTGTCGACTGGTAAAGTACCCAAGAGACAGGTGGCATTGCCACGTTGTATGGCAATACTTATCCTGTGGCCAAGGTAAAAGGCAGCCCTTGGGTCACGGGAAGTGTCAACCAGCCGTTTGTAGATTTCATTGAACAAGCCATGAGTTATTTGAAAAACATTTTTTTGCAACTTGGTCCTCCATCCAACACCGCTCAACGATTCCTCGCCTCACGTGTAAATGATTAAACAATTAAACCAGACGAGACAATAGACACATATTTGACAATCTGTGTTTATGAATTCAAGGCGCGACTGGTTGACGCCGAACGCTTGCAAATTAATAACGATTTAATTTGCCAATACCGATCGCGAATAAATGTTTTAGTTTTGTGGCGTTTTAAGCGACGGATGCTTTTTATTTAAATTGCAACGATTACGGTTCCGGGTTGAATGCGGAAATAAAATGGGGCCTTTTTTGTATCGTTTTTTCGTTCATAATTTAGTTTAAAGTAAGTATAAAAATCTGTAAGCTGGGTAGTATTTTCAATACTTATATGGAGAAAAGCTCATATACTCGTATAATTCTAGCGTTCACAACGAATAACTTTACTTCGTATCGCACCTCATTATGTTGTAATTCCTAAATACGGCCAAGAAAACCAAATTAAATATAAAGCGGCCAAGTGCAAGTCAGACTCGCACACGATGGGTTCCGCTCTACAATGCAAAAAACGCCGAAAAAAACACGTTTCTTATGTGGCCTCCTTTTTATTTATTTTTTGTTTTTTATTTATTTATTAAAAAATTTAACTGTCTACTTATTACGGTTCATAAGATACAGCTCGCTGATAGACGGACGGACGGACGGACGGAAGGACAGGCGGACAGCGGAGGCTTAGTAGGGTCCAGTTGACATCCATTGGAAACGAAACCCTAAAAATAATATTTAACTAATAACACCCAACGGTCATCAACTCAACACATTAAAAATCTATTCAGCCCTTAAGCCTTCGCCTTAACAATCCTTAAATTTCGTCATTATCGTTAAGGTAAGTTCCAAAGTGACGTCACGCTAATTCGCCGCCATTCGCAGCGTATCGCAACGTGTCGCACGGCGTCGCCACGAGTAATTTATTGCCGAACGAAAGTAGCTTGTAATCTTTAACGCAGATTTAATACTTCGCCTTCTTATTGAGGTCACGTTTATTTTTGGAGTCTGCGCTTAGCTTTGTTACGGAGTGATCATTTTGTTTTTGTTTTCATTGCATTAAGTATTTTGGGAAAATAGTTTTAAGTTTTTTGGCGTGGGCCCAAGCTACATTGTCCGACGACCGTAAGAAAGTGACTGGGACAGACTGGTTGCGAAAAGCGAGGGCAGGGTGCTGTGGCACAGCCTGGGAGAGGCCTGTGTCCGGCAGTGGACTGCGATAGGCTGAGTTGATTGAAGTATTTTGGCAAAACGTTTTGTACGTGACATGACGAGAGGCTACACATTGTATCCATCCCTAAGAATGGTGACTACCCAAATCAAGAATGATTACAGAAACAGGTCAGATACTTGATTGACTGCTAAAACTATTACTCTCATGTCAATCTACGATTTTTTGCTTGTGATGACAAAGACACTGAGCGACCAAAAACTGTATGTTATTTCTTTATGTGAAAAAGACTCTTAAAAAATTTGAGCAACAGTAAACAGAAAGGTAGAAAATATGATCGTTATTTCTCCTGACAAAGTTTATTTTGTTTATATGTAGGTAGTATTTATACATTAATATTTATGCTTGTATTTTTTTTGTCGTTTCTGAGCTATCTATCCCGTACGTTGCACCTGCCATGTTTTGTGTCTGCATCGCCCTAAGGTTATAGACAATGCCTCAGGCATTAGGTCCGCCTTTGAACAGTGTTTTTTTACTTGTGCATAAAGTTTTCATAAATAAATATGGATCAAAAACCAGCAGCATCGTCAAAAAAAAAAGGAAACAAAACTAAACGTTACACTTAAGCACAAATTCACAGAGATTTTATCCCATAACTCTCCAGCAAATACTTTCGCATATAAATCAAAATGTAAATAAGAAATATTGAAGGAAGCTGACGGTGCCATCGGTTCGTTGGTCCACCATTTGTTTGGAAACCCCATCCCGCTCGGACTGGCTCCGCACAATTCAATTTGTTACGTTTGGTTGAATATAACATTTCAGTTTAAACTGGCGAATTCTCTCAAGCGTTATTATTTGTCAATAAAATATGGCTTTAGAATTTTGGAATGATCATCACTTCACTATGCCAGGCTATTATCTTTCATTGGGAAACCGACTATCCTTATGTGCTTAAAAGATAGGCAAAATTAGTGTTTAGTCGGATGGAGTCTGACTTCAGAACTATATATTTTTCCACCATCAAAGTCTTCTACACACACACACAACACATGTTTATTTTATTTCCTGGATCCACTTGAGATACCTATTTTCGTTTTCTCATATTTTGATTACTTGCTTGTCGTTTGCCGAGGCTCACATCTTTATGTTTTACCAAAACCGCCCTTGTTATTTTTTATGTCCACAAAAGAAATGTCATCTTTAAACTCTCCAACACTGCACTATAAAACCTTCTAACATTTTCAATATTTTCACGTCTAAAAGTGAAAATACGCGAGTATCGCCATTATTGGTCAGTTTGCGACAAACAAAGGGTGCGCGTACAAAAAGTTTGACAGCTCGTTAGGACGGGAGGCACACTAATTGGCTACCTAGGGGACATTTTGACTATCAGTGCCTGTGTACTTGCCTTTGTTTGTGTGTTTAAGGTAATTCGAGCTTGAAATTTCTTGGTTTTTATTTGAATTGACAGCATAGTACACTGTTGGTCTTTTATGGCATTTTTTTTGTACAATATCCTGGTTGAAATTTTGCTTTTTCTCCCGTGAGATGACAACGTACTTGCAAGGTAAGTAGCATCTAAGCAAATCAGAAACTACTTTTGTGAGTAGGTAGCTAATAGTTTGGAAATCCAAACTCTTCTGTTATCCGATATCGGTCTAGCCTCTTATGAAACCAATACATGACTTTACCCCACAAAAGTCCCACTTCAACAACTCTCAATAAAACTCAAAAACCTCACTATAACATTAAAACGTACAGCGTTTACATTAAGAAAGCCCTTACCGGCAGCTATTTAATCTTGGTAATTGCCCCGAAAGCTTATCAAACTTGTTCCGAAGTTTGCTTATTACGATTCAGCGTACGAGGCTTGGTAGCCCACTCATGAAATTAAATTACATCGAACCACGCCGCCGCCGGTGCTTCGTACAAAACTCGCCTTTTTTAAAAGTGGCCGCACAGTTGAATTTTTTTGCAAGGAGGCGGCCATTTTATACCTGTGAGTTGATTGCATCTAGGAAGGAAGGCGTGTTTCTTAATCTCATTAGATTTCTTTTTAAGACACAATTTTACTAAATAACTAAAATGCTCAAACCTTGAGTTGAGCGAGACACAATAGCACTATTATGAAAAACTAAAACATGTAAAGAAAAATATGTATAGGCACGTGGGTATCTATATCAGAATCACTCATCATAAAGCGGGGAATCGCACAAGGTATTCTTGAAATAACTAGACAGGTCTTCGATCAGCAGCCTTATAAACAGGAATCTCAATATAAATTACAAAAATATCACCACTAAAATCAGATGAGAACAGATTATGACTCAGGACGTAAGCGATCCGTCGTGGCCGTCTAGACAACGCCACCGTTCGTTTCCAAAACTGCACGAGTCCCATGGCCGACTGCCTGACGTTCATGATGTTCCGCTAGAGTGACAGTAATGACACCACCGTTGCCACTCTCGTCCGTACAATGTCAAAATAAGGGTGTCTATGGCGCTAGGCCCGCGCCTTCATATGTGATCCGTTGTCGTATGAGCATTTTTCATGAAAAATACTACTCTAATCAAAATCACCGGAAAGTTTTAAAACATTTTAGCGAAGTCCCATCTGAACTGAACTATTTTCACACTCTATGACGTATAGGTAATACCTACATAAATTGCGATATTGCCAAGAAGGCAAAGTTTAGCATGCACCACTCTGCGTTCAGAAGAGTGAGTGAGCGGTGTTTTTTAGCAAATAAACACGCAATTTTGAAGGGCAAACATTAAAAACTTACGTAGTTACCATACATATGGAATAATAAATCAGAGTCCCTTAGTTCTGTATAAATTAAAGGTACACAACTGACGCAAATTGGTTGACGTCCGATCTTAATTACGCCAATTTTCCAGTAATTGAAACAATAAATAAGCTTTATACGAATGAAAGACTTTACGATGGCTATAAAGATATTGTAAGGGCGAAAACTATTATTTTAGCCATTCAACTTTATTGGTTATATTAATTGTACGATGAAAATGGGGTCAAGGTTTGCTCTTATATTAGGTTTAGGGTTGATTTTACCAAATCCATATTTTAAACTCCTACATTTAATACCCTTATATATAGGAACCTAGAATAGTCTTGTACTGAGGTTTTTTTGAATTTTTGACAGTTTTTCCATACTAGAACTGTCAGACGTCAATTTTATTCCACGGATTAGCTTCTGTCCGCGACTTCGTCCGCGTGAAATTTCACCCTCCCCGCATTCACCCTCAAAGGGGTGGACTTTCGAAAAACTCGTTCTTAGTGGATACCTACTCTTCACAAAGAACACACCCTCCAAATTTCATGTCTCTAGGACCAGCGGTTTAGGCTGTGCGTTAATAGATCAGTCAGTCAGGACTTTGAATTTTATATCTATGTATACATAAAAGATATCTGACTTTGGTAAAATCAGCCCTGGGTCGTATACACATTTTTTTGTTCACGAGTAGTTGAAACACAACAATTTTATGTCATTCAAACTTGCGTATTATCCGTTTTTCTGCATAAATAACAAAAGTACCCTCATACAAAATAATGTGACAAACTTTCATGTAAACTTTTCTCACTCACTGAACGCATCCGTTTCCAGCCCAAAGCGAGCGTTCAATAACAGTCGCCAATCATGCGGCATTCGAAATTTAAAAAAGCAAAATGGCCGTCACAACCGTCACTAATTTGACAAGCGACATCACATTTTGTTCTGCGGCTGTGGCCAGCCAGTCGTGTAGATACTGAAAAATTAATTGGCCACTAAAAAAACTATGCTCACACTCCATTGATGGGGAAATTAGAAGGCTATGATTTGGCGGTTTGTTTTCTTCCATAAGTTGAGTAATATTAAGGAAAAGATTTACAATTAAAGCATCTCATTTTGAAACAAATCTCTGAATAGCTTTTTAACTTACAATATAAATTCAATCGTTTCAGAACCTAGGACAGAAATAGTAATGTAACAACCATCGATTAGGCTAGGCTAAAAAGGTTATCACATAGTCCAAGTAACGCGAGTGCCACCAATATGAAAAGTCAATAGGGTTACACCAATTATTACCAGTTCGATTCAAAGTGCCTAATGGAATTTTAAATGCTTGCTTCCGTAGCGTACAATGGGACGGTGGGAACAACCCTAATTGTTACTTTTTTTAGTTTTTCATTGTCACTTAAAGTGTCAAATTGGCTATTGTCGAGGCGCATTCATGTGGATGTAGGGCTGGTGACTTTCTGTCTTTCTTTTTCCGCACAAAGCGAGGCAGTGCGTGTAACGAGCATTCCTGCTTTGTTGCAATTATGTTTTGATTAAGTGAGTGACAAAACTGAATGAAAGCGGCGTGCTAGCTTTTTTATTTTACTCAACTGCAGCCAATAGATAGTTTTGTGATACAACATGAAGTTCAATATTTTTTTCATGAAGTTCAAGATTTCCATTGTCCATTCTACAGGAAAAAAAATAACCAATGCGCAAACTGCAAACGGTTATCTTAAATTATCAGCTGTTTCATAGAAAAGTGCAATAAGTAGGTACCTGCGCGGTCAAAATGTATAGAAAAACTATATTTTTTTTTTACAGTAGAGGGGTCTCTACCACGCGGGTAACCAGGGGCCTAGAATTTTAAGCTGAACTCTTGGTTACAGTGTGCACTGGTTTTTATTTATTTATTCATCGTTCGTCCCGAAGTTTTGTCCCACATTCCAAGATATCCTGCTTCGTCCCAAGCAATATGCTTCCTTCGTCCCAAAATATTTTTTTTATTATTTATTCCCGCTTCGTTCTATTTTATATTCCTTCTACGGTTCATTTTTTTTTTTTGTATATGCCAAACTTACTTTTTTGTACAATCGGCATCAAAAGCGCAACTGGAATACATAGTTGTTGCGTAATTTTATTAAAATTGCTCATGATATCACTCTAACAATCTTATCCGCGAGAGACGTTGGACAAAGGTAGTCAATAATCTCATTAATAAATTTTCTCATTAATCTTTAACAATAGTTCACATTTAATACAAAACATGTTTCTATACGTGATTGGCATGTTCATTCAAACTAATATCGGATTATCCTAGTATCTAAAATAGAATCTAAGCGCAACAGGGCAAAACAACAAGGGATGAAAACAGATTATATTTATCGCTGATTGATATTATTAGAAGGGTTCTTTCTATTTTCACAAGCTTTTTTATGAAAAGAACATAGTACCTAGACTCTTTAATGAATAAATGGGGGATTGAAAATGACAATAAGGAATCGTCCTTTTTAGTAAGGACGATTCCTTGTTGTCATTTTCAATCACAACCACACAAATATAATCAGCCAATAACGTTCCCTTCTGGAACTCAGGCCTACTCTGCATCTCATCATCTGCCTAGCCTTTTCCCAACTATGTAGGGGTTGGCTTCCAGTCTAACCGGATGCAGCTGAGTATTTTACTCCACAACCTCATTTACTGGGTAATACGATACCCCTTGGTAAGACTGGTTGTCAGACTTTCGGGCTTCTGACTACCCGTAACGACTGTGAAAGATCCACGAATGAGTACCTAATGACAGCCGGGACCAACGGCTTAACGTACATTCCGAGGCACGGAGGGGTCTCGGTATGTAAAGATGGTCACCCATCCACAGACCAACCGCGGCAAGCGTAGCTTAACCTGATCGATCGACCTATGCGGCTGTCATTATTTAGCCATGGGCCCCTCAACTCGGCCTCCTCTGCATCTGCATGGTCGAATTTACTTTCTGAGTGGGCTGGAGGCCTAGTGCGAGTCGGTGGTTGTCACACGCCCTCAAATTTTGGGTTGTACCGACGTTTTTTTTTTTTCAACATTTTAAATATCACTGAGGATCAAGCATGTACAAATAACCTAAAGAACAATTCACACACAGTTTTCAAGTGAACAGCAGAACGTGATAATGCAACACACGAGTTGTTGCAACATCAAACGAAGGCAGCGCAAACAGACGTCTGAGCTTTGAGGTCTGATAATACAATTTGTGGGCGCGCCGCTACGGCGTTCGTTACAATTAGCACGTGTGAAAAACTTTGAATTTCATTATGAGTTTATGCTAATGTGGGGAAACATAAATATTGAGTTGATTGCGAATGAGGAAAAGGGATTAACAAAATACACTTTTTAGAAGGTATCTGACTTTAGATTCTTGGGTGACCAAGGCAATGGCACTAACGGTTAAGAACGGTGCAGATTCATGGCTGCAAAAACAACGTTGAAAACATGATTGAAAACACAGAAATGATTGTTTCCATTAGAAACAACTATTTAAGTAGCTGGCGATATCCGAACACAGCAAAAGTAAACAACACATTGGCTTCAACACGTTAAAAATTAAAACATAACCCTGCAAAAGCTTGCAGAAAAATTAAGCCATTACTCCGATAATATGATTAAACCAAATAGGGAATTATTATTCACATCAGAGGGAACGATTTGCCGTGTTTTTCGCCAAGCGTAATGGGCACGTAGGTGGATGCCAATTATCAGCCTCCTCTTGCCACGTAACCGTTTGCATTACAATTAGTCTACATTATGTGTAAATGCACATTTCATATCGCACGCCACCTGAATGCGTAATGGTCGTTTTGAATGTGCGCAGTTGCTCAATAGTGTGAATGCTGCTTTAGAATTGATAGTTCTAAAGGTATTAATGATTGGCTATTTTGATTTTCTGTGAATTTGGTAATGTCAAGTAGGTACTAACATCATTTATTTACAATTTTCTTGAGAAAGATAGGTAGATACTGAATTCGAAATCACCAGATATTTTTCTAAAATACACACAGAGATTATTTTATGCCAACTTAGCATCACCCTTTTATCGATGATCGAATATTGTAAGCTGATTTATCATAAACCATTATCAACGTTTCTTAAGTATATAGAAAATAAATAGCAAAAACATACCGACGAAAAAATATTTCTAAAATTAAAAACATATCTTAATCTCAAGTAGGTACTGGTCGTCTCATTTCAAAAGTTACCAAGATAAAAATGTATGAAGAAGACGCACTTATCGAGCGGGGGTCACGCATTTCATTAACAGTATCAATAGGACCTCTTGGGGACCGACCCTCGCTTTATGCTCGGTATCTGCCGCCAGTGTATGCTGGCCTTTTGAGGATTTATCATGCGAAAATACTAAATAAGTTTCTTGGTATTACTGTACAAAGATCGTATTTTTGTACGTAGGTATGTCCAATTTAAAATTTAATTCATACAAAAATAAATAACAATAAAAAAATAAATATCGTATAATTAATTATTATTTTATTTATTTTGGTATGTGTTAATGAATAAAATAAATAATTAATTAATTAATTTGATGTGGTTGGAGTGTCAGATGCTGAAGACTATAAGGTAGGTAATTTAATTTTGCAATTTATTTTTTGTAGTTTACAAATATCACACATAACTTAACATCACGCCTGTAACCCCCGAAGGGTTAGGTTGAGAAAAATAGTTAAAAAAAAGAACAACAGAGAAATAATAGAGAATAGTTTGAAGAAAAAGCAATTTAAAATGATACCTGTCTTTTCTTGGTAAGTTGTCTTAATCCTTGTTGCTAAATATTACAGCTAGCTTAAACCGATGTATATGCGTAAGCTATTGTGTCGTTTACTCGTTTCATTCATTTCTAAAATAAATAGCTGTGGGTGTACCAACGATGTGACCATGTGACCCCTTTGTCAAACATTACAGGAACACGTCCAGTCATGATGAATTGTTGATTTAATAACCCTACAAAGAGACCAACGAAAATAATCACATAATAAATAAACAAAAACTCAAATTACATTCGATTTCTAAATAAAACGGGTCCAATTACACTGGCTGATCCGTCCAACCGTCACCATTGTCAACTGTCCAAGGGTTTATCAATACGTAAATAAATTGACCCTTCCTCTGCTCCCGTGTTGTTGACGTACATTTTTGCTCTTTTTCGCCCTTCATTTTACCCCGTTTAAATAAAATTGGATTTCGTATACTCACTTTCTGCTAACTTAATCGGACGAAGTATTTGCTTGCGAGAATAGTTAAGCCATTTGGACAAAATTTTTACGGTTCGATAAACAATGTGGTTGAATTGGAGAATAGATGTCCGCGGTCTCATTTCTTAATACTAATCTGGGTAGGTACTTGCCTCCTAATGTTGAACCAAATGTCGTTACAATAAAATGATTTTTAAAGATACAAAATGGATAGATATTCAGTGTCGTATATAATATTCAAAGGCTTTTTTTAAGAGGGGAAAGCCGATCTTAACATATATCTATAATACTAATAATAAAGCTAAACAGTTTTTTTAAATTGCTTGTTTGTTTGAACGCGCTAATCTCTGAAATTACCAGTAAACTCTTGTTGTATTTGATAACCCAATTCTTGAGGAAGGCTAAAGGCTATTTAACATCACGACAAAGATAACGCTCTACGAAGCCGAAATTAGCCGATTGTCTCTTTCCAAAGGTCGATGTGCAATATTTATCGCCGGGTACTGTAATAGCGAAAGCAGGTGAATGGCGGTGCGATACGACGGGGTAGGCCGGGGGAACAATAAATTTCACGCGGATGAAGTCGCGGGCAGAAGCATAATTAAGAAAAATCAAAATTATATCAGCCTCGGGTAATTTAGGAACTGTCTTATGTGGCTTTGTGGCTCAGAATTTCTTTGTACCTAAAGCACAACAATATCTGCTGCGCCCTAACGGGTCATGTACTCACTAATGTAAGCCTAGCTTGTATTTGTGGTTGTGTACATTGCGCATTCAATAAATAAATAAATTATGTCCTACTATTTACTTGTTTAAATCAGAACACAACACGTATTTAGGGGATAGTTCGGAAAATCTCAAATTGCCAGTATCTTTTCACCCTTTACAAATATAAACAAAAACCTTACCGTCTCATACATCAGTCACTTGTTACCTAGCAAAGTAGCAGAAATTCGACACATAGCGAAATCAGCTTATCCCTTATTGCATATAATTGGCACGCGGCCCCAGCACCCGGGGGTGCGATGTGACCAATCAGCACACAGCGACACGTGTCATTTCGCACCCCTTTTCCACATTTTCCTTTGATTTATGAGTTGCAGACGAACGTTTTGTTGTAATATTTTTATTTGATCACTTAATTATTTATTAAAACATTATGCACAAATACAAAATACTGTCCAAAGACGGACTACTAACGCAGCGGGTTCTGCGGCAAGTTACTTATCAATTTCATTTGAATTTTTTGCAAGGTTTTGCAATGGATTGAAAGAATCTATAGATAGTGCAAATTATGACTAAATTATTTTAATTTAATACTTTATTCAAACCTGCCTGTAATAAAACCAAACTTTACAATTAAAGTAACAAGACGAAAGATTATAAAGTTTTTATTGAAGCTATACGAACTAACCAGAAGAATCCCTATTAGTTTGATAGAAAAAAAAGGAAATTCTTCGTTACTTCTGTTGGTGCAATATTTTTAAACTGGATACTGAAGTAGACGTTTAAATCTTCAGTAGGAATTAGACTACTTTCAAAACTACAGTTAACAGTGATTTACACTACAGGCAATGACAAAAAACTTGTAACTTGAATTTCATAATTAGGTAAGCGTTTAATAAAAAATTAATAAACGCAACGTTTGCCCCGCCCGTGTGTTCGCCCCAATAAATCCCGTGGGACGCTACACCGACACATTGCATGTGACGGATTAACATTATCATTTGACACTACATTTATTTAACTGTAGCTGTACTACACCTACATTTGTTGTTGTTTATATGTGTACGAGAAGGATTATAGTATGGGAAACTTAGTTTTTTCATAGAGGGAACCAAACCAAGGACCGTTAAGAGACTATGACTAATGATCACTTTATGTAATGAATGCTTGTGTGTGACGTCAAAGTTTTAAGAAGTTTCTTTTATTGAAAGGTTGTTTTTACCGTCTCGAAATTTTTACAGGGTGTTCTACCCATGAATATGAACAACTTTCACTATGAGACCAACTCTGAAATCCACGTCCAGTCCACGTCGACTTCGTTCTACCCAATAACAAAGGTCTCTTCTCATATCCTCAAAATTAAAACATTTCTCAATATTTCTTTTTTAAATAATATATTAGACAAACTATGAATAATGGCCGTCGCAAAATTAATGAAAACCATAAAATGCAGTTGTCAACTCAATTCAGAGTTGACAACTAGAATATTGTATTAAATGTGGAATGGACGGAACTGGACGCTGCTCATTCGAGAAACCTTAAAATTACTCATAGAGTCGTTACGGATTTGGACGAAATTATTACGGCTTACGTCGAACTGACTACAGTGCTTCCTGTAACTAAAGGGGATGTTTTCAATATGAGAACATTAATTACTTCGAATAGTGTTGCAGTACTGACCTGGGGGCCTAAAAAGGCCACTTTGGCAAAAGCATAAAACAATTCATATCACGCAATTCATCTGTAGGTATGACAGTTTTCTATGGAGATTCGTAAAATGCTATAGGTACACCTCTGCCTAACTCTTCAGATATATTTAGGTATGAAACTGTCAAACAGATGAATTGCGTGATATGAATTGTTTTATGATTCTGCCAAAGTGGCCCTTTTAGGCCCCCTTATTTGTTTGCGCACCCCCCCATTTACACAGTACATCGCTTGATTTTACAACGGTCCAATAAGCAAAAATAAAATAAGTTATAAAGTTATCAGAGGTGTTAGACATGATAATGAGATCATTCTGCTCGAGTAAGTAGCTAACAATTCGCTTTATATAAATAAACCGCTAACCTCAGATCTTCAAACAATACAGGGCCAGGCAAATTGCTCCCTTATTTCGGGTTATTTCGATTGGACAGCCGCCCCTAAATATAAATCATATCGGGAGCGAAGCATTGCATGCTGTTTAGATCACGAGCTCTGACTCACGTAGGTACTACGATGCGAGCGATTTCACGCGCCGTTGCGCACGAGTTGATCAACACAAATCATACATGAAATATTGAACTTTGCTGAACTTTACATATTTTTGAGCAAATGTTTGAGATGTGTTTTGAAACTGAATGTCTTTAATGTGTTTAGTTTGTACTTGAAATATTTTTGTGTTGTCAGAATTGTAGAAGATTGCTAGAAAACTGCAAAGTCCGCTTTTGTTATGAACCCTGGTAAATGGCGTTGTCTAGTATCATGAAGATGGCATGACGGGGATTAAGGTTACCACATCGCTGGCTAATACCTAATAGTAATGCTAACATCTGCTGCCATTCCACCTGACTTTAGATTTACCATCATAGACCCAAACACCGTTTCAGCCCGACAACATATTGACGGCTCGCCCTCCTAACCCATCCACCAAACTCTAGCCCAAAACTTAATTTAATTGTCTAAATCAGGGTACCCAAGTCAGAGAATCAGCGAAGAGTGAAAACGAAGACACCCGGGTGGACCGGTTCCCATCGCATCACGTTGGAATCCGTCGGATCCACCCGCCCGGGTAATTGATGGGGCTCACCAGAGCGGATAAAAATTAACGAGCATTATCATATTCAAACCGAAAGGCTTAATTTAATAGAATGTATAGAAGTTTCGGGACTGTGTTTATTTTGGTGATTAAAATGCGTGTATATGAAATTTTCGTGCTGAATTTTCAGCGTGACGTGTGTTATAACTTTTATTAGAAGTACGTGTGTCCAGCTGTGATATGGGGACTTTTCCGGAATGCCTGCTAATGCTGGCTTACGTTTTTAGCTTAATAAATGTTCATCTCTCATATTTAACAGTGTAAGTGGACTGTTAATACCATAAACACTCTGGAACCCATAACCCTAACACACCTACGTCAAACTCAAACTCAAAGCATTTATTTCAATTAAACCATTTACAGGCACTTTTGAATTGTCAAGAAGTCGGTCAGTCAGAAAATATGAAGCTAGTTGCCCATTCCAAAGCGTATGGAGAAGAACGGGCAAGAAACTCCATGGACACTCTTTTAAATTATATTTTTACAAAAATATTAGTTACATCATTAATGTTGAATTTATAATTATATGTGAGAACGATGTAATAAAATAAAAAAGACGTACGTGTTAAGAGCGTCCAGAGTACAGCAAATAGTACATAACAAAACAACAATCCAATAAAAAATAATAAGCCAATTGATGACCAGCCCCAACTGACGGCGCCCGTTCACGAACATGACGCATAGATCAGCACCATTCAGCTCAACAATTTTGAAGGGAGCTAAATGATCCAACACACACGCCACCGTCAGCGAGACATTTTAGTGAGCATGACATACTACCAGCCGCCAGGGCACATTCAAGTCAATGAAAGACATATTATTACCCGGTAAATGGTAGCTCACATAGAACTCACATCTGTGCTATGAAATTATACAATACAAAGGAAATTGAGTTTATATAATGCAAATATAGTCCCACAATCTTCAGCAGCTCCAACAGTATGTTCAAGTATTAATCAATTAGTTGTGGTTGTGGAGCAGGACCAGCATTCAGATCATCAGACCAGGATCCAGGCATCTTTATTAACGATGTAATCCCCTAACTTATACTATGCCTGCCTGCATAGTGTGCGTTTTATACAAGACTTGAATATTGTCTCATTCAGTTGAAGAATGTGGGGAGGTATTTTATCATAACATTTTAAACAGTACCCCATAAAAGATGAGTCTACTTTAGCCAATCTGAAACCTGGTTGAACTAATAGGTCCCTATTTCTAGTACTATAATTATGTCTGTCACCTCTTTTACTAAAAAGATGTAAACTTTTCCTTACATACATGATGTTTTCGTAGATATATTGACAAGGCACCGTCATGATGTTAATATCCTTAAACAGTTCCCTTAGAGAATCGCGCCTGCGGAGATTATAACGTCTCCTGAACAGTGATGATATTATTATAGTGAAAGTGACATAGGCACAAACTTCAGTTAAAAAAATATGATAGTTTTCTGGGCTGTTCCATTCACATTTGTAAATGTAACCGTTTAAGACATAAAAAACTTTTGTTTGTTCCTGAGGCTTTTATTTCTGAAATCTCTTATAGCAATACTCCACATCGTCTCTTTTTGATAAAATAATATGACACCTAACCTCATAATTAGGTAAGGTTGAATCCGTATCCATAGTTATCGACACAGTTGCCGTATGGCGCAGAATATGAACCATGATTATTTCTAAAGTGACACGAATTCGTGTTCTAGCTTCAATTAGTCCGCGTAAAATCTTTGCGGTACAATTATCGTATGTATACTAAATAGTGACGTCACACGCTCGCTCGGGCGGTTGCGTGCGCGCTGACGCTGCAAATTTGATCGCGCGGTTTCGGCTTAACGAATACGTTTAGTTATTGTTCCATAGGGTGCTCTGCAAATTAGTAATGTTTTTTTAATCATTAATATTTTTAGGAGCGATTTTTTTTTTATTGTAGTTTGATTGAGAGATACAGTAAACAAATATGGTGAAATGTGGCTGTGCTTATGTACTGTTCTGCGTAAACCTTTAGGGACAGGCGCGATCTTTATGTTATGTTATTGTAACAGTACTTATGTACTGTTTATAATTTTAGGTTTTGGTAGGCTATGTTCGCCATACATCGATAGTACCCATAGACGGAGATAATGGTAAATTTATCCGCTTATTAATAAAAGGTGACTCACCCTTTTTGAAAAAAATGAAAAAAGAAAAGAAGCTTCCTAACTGGTAACATTAGAACAGTCGTATCTTTATATAGCCTAACTTTTCTTAAATGACCCGTAGAATCCCGAGTAAAATTTCAAGTTACCTCGAAATAACAGTTTTTGTCGTCCTCGTTTTAACTGAGATAGGTTCTAACATAGCACTAAGTACGTACATTTTAAAATAAAGGCAACTCTATTATGACAGAAGTGTCTATGTAGTACAATAAAAAAGACAGGAATTGCTATTGTTTATATATCCTGAGAACGCAAGTGTCCAATAAGCATGTTATTCAAAATGACAAGTGTTGTTCCCTCTACAACTGTAGTACCTACAGATGCCAGCACATCAAGCTACTATACAATCTGTCTTTCTTTAATAGATTTTCAACTTTATCGCTAAAGCATTAGATTCAAAGTTGATTCGGAAATTTTTACAGTTTCCGGTAGCTTGATGTGCTGGCGTCTGTACTAGGATCTTATGGCGCGTGGCTAAACCAGAACCAACGGCGCCATCTTAATTGTCCAATACAATTTCACAAAAAAAAAAAAAACATTTTTTTACCAACGACACCTCGCTGTCAACTGTGAATGTTCCTTGTGGCACTATACATTTATATTTATTACTAGCTGTGCCCTGCGACTTCGTTCGCGTGCATGTCAGAAAACAAATTGGATTTCATGGTGTTATCCAAAATCAATCATGGCAAATAGCTGATGCCATAAAGAGTACCTTATGACATGAGCTATCTGCCAGTGAAAGTTGCGTCAAAATCGGTCTAGACGTTTCGGAGATTAGTCGGAACAAGCCGACAGACAGGCGGACAGATTTTTTTTATTTGTTATAAGTACTTACCGTATTTTACTTTCATAAGCATTTTCTTATGCATTTTGTAAAAAGCTGTTATTTTTACATTACAAACAGATGAAACAGACACTTTAATTTCATTTGCTTATAGTAGCCCTTACAAAATATTATCATCTACGCTATCCAAAAGCTAAAAAGAAAATCATCTCGCCACTTGCAGGTTAAGGTATTCCGACACCCGCTGTATAAGCCGCGGCGGTTCGCTGCGATTCGCGACCAAAGAACCGTGAAATTGGTTTATTCGCTCGATCCGATGAATAATTAATATTGTAACGTACGTCTAGCCTACGCGGCCCTAGATTGAACGGGATCGCATCTGCATATATAAACCCCGTGGGAAACTCAGCATGCTATTGTCGATATTAAAATGCGGAATCAACGATTTTTCAGACACGCTTATCCTATAAGTGCAATCTCTTACATCCTTGCCGGTATAAAAGACTTTCCGTTCCATAAAAATCATTTTGAATTCTTCTTGACACTTCTTGCAACCAGCTATTATTACCACAGATCTACGACTACCACAGCCATAGATCAATCAGCCAGTACAGCCATTTCACAGTTTTTTACCTCTGGACAACAGCTACCCAACAATTTTATTACAAGGTGTATAAAGACCACTGCGATTTTGACAGTGATACCAAATCTGAAGTAAAAAATAACTGTGAATAAAAAGCCTATACTGAATTGGCAATTGTTGTAGTAATTTAATTAATTAGTAAAATGTGGTCACCTGTCTGGTGACCACATTTTGCTTTTTATTTAAATTCTATAGAATGTCAATGAAAGCTACAGACTGGATGTTGAGACAACCCAATATTAGTTTCAGTCAATCACTACCTTTCAAGATAGTCCACACGTCCACATCGATCGCTTTCCTCCCTTTTACTTCCAATTTTAGTATACAATAGTGCAGCTCCACATAATATAGCTATATGCAAGCCAGGACGGTGATACTGCCCGGCCCCTTGGCACCTTAAAGAACTTTTTAAACAACCTTGAAAGAAAATGCTGAACGTCTTCATAATGATGATGACTCTAGTTTTGAAACAATATTTTTTACATGTTTTTCCAAAAGTTAATTTACATTTTTCGACTTCAGCAGTAATGCCACATTCCGATTAAAAAAAACCTAATCAGGTAGTTCTAAGGGGTTACTTGATTATTGTGATAAAGTCATAGGTAGTTGAATTAGTCAACAAAAATGTTATAGTGTATAAGTTCATACATTTAAAACTAAAAAACCATAATGTCGCATCACACCTGAAATAGAAAAATGTCGACAAAATTTTGGAGAGCACTATAAGTGGTTTTTTGAACCAATTTACAGAAACAAATATCATTTTATCATTTGATCCAAATGAAGACATTGTTATTTGAATAGGACGAGTTTTTTTTTTTATTTGATGACCTTAGAGCAACGTGTACAAAGCTAGCTTGCAAGAGTAAATGGAGACTCGCACTCAGACAAAACTGCTCATTCGATTATAAGCTACGGCCAATCATTACCTTCCACTATCCAGTTCCAATTTCAGTATACAATAGTGCAGCTCCACATAATATACCTATATATAAGCCAGGTGATACTGGCCAGCCCCTCGGCACAGATTAATGATACAATATGTCACCGACTGCCGCGTATTATGGAGTTAATCTACCTTCGGCATGGATTGATGTATCATTCGCTGCTAAATTAGTGTCCCGTAATTGATAATAATATCAGTAAAAAAATTATCGAGTGAATTGATTTCATGGTCCGTTAATCGAGATGGGCAGTCGATTTATTATTGAGGTATGGTATTATTGGATGTATTTTTAGCTGACTTCCATGAATAATTTATTAACAACATAATGACGACAGTGTTGGATAAGACGGACTTGGAGCAGGAGCGCCTTACGGGACTAACCACAGGACTAACTGATACTGTAGTATAAAGCCTAGCCAAATAGCAAAGAATACCGTGTTATCGTTCCTTCAAAGCGATAGGTAAACTCTAAATCTATGTTTGGTAGTTGTTAATTTAGTTTACGATACTTTTATTTTCATCAAGATAATATATAAGCTAACAGACTTAAAATAATAAATAATAACATGTTCATATATAATATATAAACAAATAAAAAAAAGTAAAAGGGGAAAGAATCTTAAGGCACTATAATTTTAGAAATGATTTAAACTTTGCCATTTATTTTCCTCAAACGATAGTTATTTTCAAGCCAACATAAACAATTATACAGCAATTAAAATACAACTATATCTCTCCAAATTTTCAAATATTAGTTTTCTAATACAGTAATCAACAAAGGGCAACAGACGAATGAAATCCCGCAACGAATTAACAAGTCGTCAAGTGATACTCGCAGTGTACCGCCATGTTCTCCCATTTGGTGCCTTTGATTGGCTCTCTATATATTTTAATTAACTCGTAGAAAACTCTTGTTTTAACTTTGTAACTGTTATAGGCGGCAGTGTTGTGGTTGGATTGATTAAATTGTATTGATTTTTAGAATATCGGTGGATTTCAGTAGAATTTTACTAAATGGTAATAAATATAAAAGTCGTTATATGCCAGACATATTAGTTTATTTATCACAATAACTAATTTGAAAGAGAGTAGAGAGGCCTCTGTCCTGCAGTGGGACAATACGTGCTCTTAAAATTAATTATAAAAATAACTAAATAAGGTAGGTACGATCAAATATACCTCCTTGATTTGTTTAAAATAAATGTCAATTTATCAAAACTCACTTTCCTACAATTAAGGGGAATGCGCCAGGGAAGCCCAAACCCGCGAAATTCTTTTCTAACGTTCTTATATTAATATTTTTTTAATTAAAATCGTTTACTTTTACCATTTTTGTAAATATGTGAGCACCATGTATCTATCAGATAATTAATTTATATGACATGGTTTCATTTTTAATTCTTTTACCAATTGTGGTATAGTAATTTTATTTTAGGTGCATCGTGTTCACATATTATTATTATTATATAATTCATGTATGCAAAATATTGTTAGTAACATTTTAAAAGAGTAACGGTGGAGTTTCTTGCCCATTCTTCTCCATACGAAAACTACCTTTTGGAAGGGGCGACTAGAATCAATTCTATTTTATTGTAATTTTAGACGTTGAAAAGTGCCTTTTATGTGCCTATTTGAAATAAATGCTTTGACTTTGACTTACGTTTTTTGAAATTTGCAGGTATGTGTCAAGTAGTATGTTGAACATATTTTATTCGAATTCGCGCGATCGCGACCGTAACAAGTATGTATTTACAGAATTATAATCATCAATATAAGCCTCTAAACTCGGCGATTTAAACATCACGCTACGACCCTTAGGATCAGAGCAAGAGCAAAACAGTCAGAAAGAACGCTAAGCCAAAACGAATTAGTAGCACGGGCGGGCGATGGGATGCAACGGGATGAGTCGTGGTCGAAATTTCACGCGGACGAAGTTGCGATAAAAAGCTATAATAGTACTACATAAAACAGTCATTCAATTGCAACATAACAAAAACATAAGAACATTTGAATTTCGCGTTTTACCTCATTGCATCCCCCTTAACTGAAAAATACTATCAATCCCACTGACCTGTACTTGTTTAATAGAGGTCAGTGATCAATCCTCATAAAGTAACAAGTTATAAAAAAAATCCGATCTCGAAGCCCAAACAGTTGACTAGAAAGCTAAAAGCCGCGATAACTCACAGAAGCCAATCTTTTTCAGGACACGTCTATTCAAATGGCATTTTTCCCGATTCAAAAATCTACAAAGAGCCTATGAAAGTCAACTACCCTCTCTACTAATACTGTGGCTCGGGCGTGGTGAGTTGACAATATTATTCAAGCTAAAATTGGGGATTCGCCGCATTTATTAAAGAGAAAACCAGCAACAAAGGGATGATATTGAATTGTAAGGAACGGTGGTGAAGATATACGATGCGGTGGATGAGGTATTTTTGAAAATACGTTTTCAAAAAAAGGTTGTGCAAAAAGACTGTTTCAGCCAGGGATCGACACCTTGTGCGTGTGAAGCACACGTGACAACCGCTACACTACGGAAACGATGAGTGCAGCGGCAAAATTACCGATATGGCTCCTCAAAACAATGACTTATATTCAATGTAGGTACTTACGAGTATTTCTCTGAAAACTTATCTAGAAGATAATAAGTTAACCTGGTCTTTATTTCTGATACGTGCGAAATCTCTTTTATCGGAAATGGTGAAACAGGCCTATTTTAACTATCAATGACAAAGGAATTATTTCGTTGTCAGTATATTTTGTTTCTTTTATGTCGGTAAAATTGTACAATACCCTGAAACGAAAAACTTTTAGGTAGATTTATTACCCTCTTACCTCTCATATCTCCTCAAAAACCACAGAGATACCGTCGACACGGTTGGCGCAGTGGTTGAGCGATTGACTGCTGTATTTGTTCCGGGTCTGGGTGTTTTATCTATAATATGTATGTATTTACAAAAAAAAAAGTTTTATAGTAGTTTATCAGCCATCTCGTTACTATAACACAAGCATTAACTTGCTTAGCTTGGGACTATATGACGTTGTGTGAAATTTCCAAGGATATTATTATTATTATACCTTCCTCGCTCCATGTGTCAGATCACGCCAGCTCCGAGGGTCGGGGCGGGTGACACGCACAAAGAACCTCCAACTTCTTTCATTGTAGATTAAATTCTTTGATTCCCCGTTCACCTAGTGAGCGCCCAGTGGTAGCAAAGCGAGCGCTATGTGTATAAAAATTGTAAAGGTGGATAACAATGTACAAACAATTAAAAATATACTTAATTCAATTGTCGCATCTGAATTGTCTGTAAAGATTTGACATAGAAAGGTAGCTATAGCCTTTTCAGAAGCCTTTCACTCTTCACAATTAAATTAAATAGAAATATGATTTAAAAATGACAACTAAAACTACAAACCTGGAACCTCAGACCAAATAAAAAACCAAGACAGAGGGCTGTCAACAGTAAAGTGAAGCCGGTTTCGTAAATATGTGTGCACTTAGTGAGGCGTAGTTTGATTGTAAATAGTTGTAAATGTGTGCGTGTGGGCGTGTATGCACAGAGCGGAGACGTAATTTTGGCATGCCTCACTGCATCGTTCTTAGCGCTCTGTCTTGGTTTTTTATTTGGTCTGAGCCTGGAACATACTAAGATTACAGTTTTAATTTTGGTGGTTTCCTCCTACATCCTACCCTACGTAAATATCTAATTTTAGTGGTCAACCCTGCCAGATTAGGGCAAAAATAATACACAAACTAATGACCCCAACTATCATTAAACCTTTTCCGCCATCTTGAAAATCTCTTGTTTCCCGCGTCGCTCTCGCTGGGTGCTCGCCCTCATTATATCTGATCTCCCGTCAGCAGCTTAATCTCTGTGGCCCTGGATTTAATACATATTTCATTTCGGTATTTCACGAAGCATTACCTTCATTCGCACCAGCAGTTGTTTGACAAATACCTGTTTATTAAACGACGTCTTTTGTAAAATTGGGTATTGTTTAAGTTTTTATGTATTGTCTCAGATGAAATGTCAAGGTTCTTGTTGGGGAAGAACAATATAAAAATAAAGTAAATTAAATTCTGGCCACGATTTATTGTATTTTGAAACTCAACATCTGTACATGCCATTCGATTTGCCAATTCTGTATAGGTAAATCTTTTTTTCAATCAAATTAAACAAAACTTACTCATCTTACGAGTACAATGGAAGCATTTCCATACGGCCGTCATTATTTCAGCAAATAATACCTAACCGTGTATAATTCTTCTCACATAACGATTCAAATCGATGCCTTCAGTGAATCCTCGATTATTGCTTAAAATATCATCCCAAAACAGCACCGGTTCCGAACAACGTCCATTTAACAAAACTTCTGTAGCTTTATCATCGGTAGTGTTAATTCGGGGGGCAGGGCAACAAGAGTGGGAGGGCAGGCAGGGGTGTCAGCTCGTAAACACAATTGTTGCGACTTTAAATCAAACAGTTCGCGGAGTCATTACGTACACGTGCTACTGGTACGTCGCTACTGGTGTACAGCTCCATTGGTACGCGATACGAGATTTAACTGGAGATTTGATCCGTTTATTGTAAAAACATCTAGTCCACCATTATCTAGTTTTAATACCTAGTGCACCAGCTGAAAAGTTGGTTGTATTTCCCAGATTTTCTGAAGACATTCCTATTGTATTCGTCAGTCCTCAAACTGACTGACATGGATAATGTTCTGAAGTGGACAATGTGATAAGTAACAGGAACATCTCATTTTTGGCAGAAGTCACCTACGATGTTCTTACTGCGGGATATTCGATAGACGATAGCAATGCTTGTTAATGATAGGTATTGCGTCAGTCAATAAACTCAGCCTATCGCAGTCCACTGCTGGACATAGGCCTCTCCCACCCTGTCCTCCGCATTCCGCATCCAGTCTGTCTCAGCCACCGTCTTTAGGTCGTCGGTCCATCTAGCTGGGAGCGTCCCACATTATGCTTGCCGATACACGATCTTCACTCCACACGGCGTACAATTCTGTAATTAAAAACCTCTACTAATAACTTTTGAAGCACAACAAGAGCTTGTCGACACAACAACGAAAACGCGCCCCAAGAATAATGAAAGTACAAGTGAATGGACACGCAAGTGTAGTAATTATCCGCGCCAACTTTGTTGTTCCTCTTAATTTATCGCCAGTGTATCATACTCCCTCCGATGGCGGCAACTTCTGCAGAGATGCTAAACAGATACACGAACAACTTTCGCTTTGTTTAGTCTCAAATTATATGTAACAAACGTATTGTTCAAGTTTCCGAATGACGTGTGTAGCGTTTCGAGTCTTGATGAAATAAGAAGCGTGGTGTGTACTGATCGGTTAAGAAGATTTACTTGGTGTTTAGCTTGCAAGCTTTTAGGGAGTAGTGGCACCATAGGTTATAAAAATTACACTGACCACCGGAGGCCGGAGAAATAGGGAAAGAACCGGAGTTACCGACATAGCTTGCAGAGCAAGCAAACTGCAAAGTGGCAGTGGAATGGCCGGTGGAACAGATGAGTCCTGGAGTGGAGACCACGTATTGATAAGCGTAGCGTGAACCTCTAAGCTAGATGGACCGACGCGGACCGTAAGAAAATGGCTGGGGTAGACTGGATGCGGAAGGTGAAGGACAGGGTGTTGTGGGGCAGTCTAGGAGGGGCCTATATCCAGCAGTGGACTGCGATAGGCTGAGTTGATCGGAGGCCAGGTTTGGGCAGTTTTCTAATCGTCATTTCATTTGAAATGAAGATAACATGGCGAAAACAGTGCTAGAAATGATGGTGATAATGTTAAAACGCCCATCGTGATATTAAGCATAAATATCGTTCGTTATACTTTATATCACGATTGGCTATTTAACGTAGTGAGTTCAAGTAAGCTAAGTGCAAGCTGGTAGGAGTTTCGGGTCCTTATACCAAATTCCGACTTGCTTTAGTGACTGAAATGTTATATTTTTCAGTAGGTACCCTTCTCATCACGCTCCAATGACTCCTGTGTCAAATGCACCTGTGTATTCAGTTCACCAAGAAAATCATAACACAGGAACTACACAAACTTGCAAAAATATCTCAAAAATTTTCCTTGGCTCCTAAATCGGTTTACCGAGCATTGCCGAGCGCTCCCGAGCGCGGGCGCTCGCAAATCGTGCTCAATGTAGCATCACAAACGCGTCGCCGTCACGCCTCCTAACTATTTGATGTCGCCCGCAATGGATAGTGCCCCAGCCTTACGGCTAATTACGAGTATGTTGCCTACTGTTGGGGGTATGGAAACTAAATATTTTGTTGTTATAAAATTTTTTATACAGGGGGGCCTGTGAAGCGGTTTATTTTTTATTATTATCTTTATGTGTCGCATTTATTGTAATTTTCTTTTTTAATTATAAATCCTTGATTTTGATGACAATGCAAAAATATGGTGACATATGGTATTGGTCTGATAATGCAGCCGGAAGGTGGCCATAGGAATTCCTCAACTAAAGAAACCCCCATCGTGTTTGGTCTCATTAGATTTCTATAGACAAATTACATACGTGTGCCAAATTCGAAAACATGAGAAATGGATTCTAAAATTTTGCTTTAGACCCTCGTTTCACGGGCCACAATGCTATATTTCTCAAAAAATAAGGTGATTTCTCAGTTTTCAGCAAAGAAGCATAGAAATCGAAAATGAGAGGACTTATCACAATAAGTCCTCTCATTTCTATGCTTTTTTTAGACTTTGTTACCTAAGCATTCGAGCCAGATTTACAAAAGAAAACCGGACACCAAATTAAAAACTGATTTTTTTTCCATACAAATTCTGCAGTTTCACTTAACATTTCTCACATTATACATAATTTGATGAGGTAATTTTTGTTTTATTTATTGTTCGTGCATTATTCCAATAAAATTCTTCAAAATAATTATATTTTTACTATTTGCGTTAACGTCGACACGGAGCAAAGACAAACAAGCCCTCACTATGATCGGAAACATGACACAATCGCAAATTGTTTATACCGACAATTGCACCTTTAAATATGAGACATAAAGGTCGTTTTTTATTGTTCCAACTTCAAAAAATGTATTGCTTTTAGCGTGACATACACAGATAACTTTTCAGGGCGTGAAGACTTTATATTGTTGTGATAAGGGTGGTTTTCGGTTGTTTATATGGCTGTTGTGTTGGCAGAGAAAGCAGCGGGGTTCCGCATAAGCTGCACTGGACACCAATGGATTTATCGTTGGAGGTTTAGACAAGAAAAGCAGCTTTGTCTTTGAGACAAACGGACGCCAGCTACTGGTGTTACGGAGGGGGCGATAAGAAATAAATAAAGATATTGATTCTCACAAATAGTAAAGGGATGTCATAAATCGGAAAATCTTTTCCTCTTTCAAAGAGATTTTCCTTTTGAAACTTAGAGGGAAATGTCAAATCTAACTAGGTAGGTACACATCTTATCATCATCTGCCTAGCCTTTCCCGAACAACGTTGGGGTCGGCTTCCAGTATAACCTGATGCTGCTAAAAATTCTCGTATTTTATATGGAGCGACTGCATATCTGACCTCCACAACCCAGTTATTTGTAAAACAATTGGTACGACTGGCTGTCAGAATTTCGGACGTTTAATGACCCGCAACATTAGCCAAAGTACATACATCTTTTGTAGGATACTGTGTTAAATGTTGCAATAAAATACCTTGTGATATAATGCAATTAAATGAAAGACAATTTAAAACTCACATTAAAAGTACACTTTGTAAACAAGCATACTATAGAGGCTATCTGTTATTATGCCATATATTACACCCAGAGGATTATATCCAAGAGAAGAACGCTTGGAAACATGCTGGTCCTGCTCCATAGGACAACCTAGAGTATAGACAAAATCAAACTGGTTGCTAATTTTAATTGTTTGCCACGAGATTAGAGATCACTGTGATATTGTTAGAGCAGTGGTGGCCCAGTGGTAACGGCCGCGACTTACGAGTTGTAGGTTGTGGGTTCCAACCCAGGCATACGCTTTACTTTATGTAAATAACATCATCACCTCTGCCCTCAAAATGATGAAAGAAAACATTGTAAGGAAACAGGCATGTCTTAGAACCTAAAATTCGAAGACGTGAGATCTCCCAAGCCGCACTTGGTCCGCGTGGCTGTTTCCAGCCCACACACACACACACTCACACACAGGCCTGTCCCAGCAGTGAGAACATTTTAGCTGATTATTTGTGTATTGTTGACAGTGATGCAAAATCAGAGTTAAAATAACTGTGACTCGCTACCTGTCTTTTTATGTAATACAATTATCTCAGAACAAGTAAATTCGTGACCGCCCCACCTCACGAGCCTTTTCATTCCGTACAATTAACCTTTACGGCTTTACTAAACAAACGAGGAACATCTCTCGGCTCATGAAAATAACAAAATCGAAAGGTCAATACGTTCCTTGACAACTAAAGCGTGTTATTTAATAACAAAAATCAATATAACATAGTTTGGACAGACACAAACACGATTACCAGGGGCCGACAATCAAAGGGAGCTGGACATTGTCGAGTTGGCAATAATAGCATTATTATGAATTACCAATGCAAATAAATGGACTGAAGGTTCGATGGCAAAGATTGAAATAGTTCCGCAGTGGTGACAAAGTTCCATGAGCAATTGTCACTGGATTTTCTATTTTCTCTCCAATCGTTATGGGCTTTGAAATTAAATCAAGACAATCAATCATTCAAGAGGCTTTACTTTGTGTAACTGCTCTTAAAACGGTGAAGGAAAACGTTTTGAGGAAAACTGCATGTCCTAGGACCAAAATTTCGAAGACATGTCATGTGACATCTACCAATCCGCATACGACCCACGCGGCCACACGGTGGATTACAGACTAGTCCCTCTTACAGAGAGGAGGCCTGTGTCTCAGCAGTGGGAATGTTATAAGCTGATTTTTCTTATGCTCAGGTATGCGTACGTCCTCATCACATGCATCAGTACTAAAAGTGCGTACTTGTGCCAATGCTTGTTTCAAATAACTAAAAACATATGATTATGAACATAACGGAAATTATGTTATTAAAATGTCTTTCTCGGAATGAATCCTCTTAATTATGTACAATAGTTCCTGTAAAAACCGTTTGTTTTAAAAAACGTACAATAAAGAGGAGTGAAATTGAATACACTTTTAAATTGTCGCATCTACGACATTTAATCTAGCCAGTTATACATCACAGGAGCGAAACGGCCAGTTGGGCTGTGTCCGGCCGTGATTGCCTGTGTGCTCATCCAATAAGACTGGACCCTTCACGGCTTATCACTCCCGCACTCCACCAGACACCCTCCTGTCAATATTTAACTTGCTTGCTGTATTCAAGATTAAGTTAGTAATGAATGACTTAAGTTGTAACGATTTTGATAGTTACTCTCCAAGTTACAATCTAAACTTGGTCCTTTTTATGGAGATGTATTTCGGACACATAAATAGTAATTAAGAGCTTGAATTAGCACCTAAATGCAGTTAGCGCATGAAGTTTTGGGGCTGTTGTCGAAAGTTTGTTACTTAGTAAGTACTTCGTTCTGGCTATAATTTTTGTATGGCTACAAAAGTTTGGAAACGTTTTGAAATTTGTTAGACATGTGTTGGCCACAAACATGGTCCCTAAAACACATGGGTGCTAGTTCTGTTCTTATCTAAGTTCAGATCTAGCACCCATAATTATGTTTCAGGGACCATGTTTTATTTGTCTTAGAAAGAAACTTCGAAAAAATATATGTATATTTCTTTACTTCAGAACCTTTTTGAATAAACTATTAAGTACCAGAAATATGGTATATGAATCTTCAACTAACATTGTTGTTCAAAACTGCATAACTGCGTCCCAAAATTAGCAACCCCAAGTATCATCTAGTTAGGATATTTTAGTTAAATCACAAACCGACACCAGTCCTGTTTATCTTGGCGCCAGAATACAACCGGCAGAAAGTTGACAATACAAGTTTTTCCTAATGAAGTCACTTGGCAAGACAGTTTCGGCATTGCAGCAATTTTTGGTTTCGTGGCGTACGACAGCGTACGTGGCTTGAATGGGTGATAGGTAAATATGCTGCTTGTACAAGTTTATTTGTGTTGGTTGGACTTTACTCTTGTTAAAAGATGTCGCTTGTCATCATCAAAATAGATACAATGGTACTTATACCGTACAAACAGCATAATCAACCTATACGAGTATATATCTCGGTGAGAGGGAGTGGGCTATAATGCAGTGCGGGTTGGTGGATGTCACATGTCTTCGAATTTTTGGTTCTAGGACATGCCGGTTTCCACACAATGTTTTTCTTCAACGTTTTGAGAGCAGTGGTGATAAAATTATTAACACAAAGTAAAGCGCCTGTCTGGGTTCGAACCTACGACCTTCAACTCGTAAGTAGCAGTCGTTACCACCGGGTCGCTCCACTGCTCTAAGTATGAAACATCTATCACAAATTTTCATGGTAAAAGTATTAGTAGATACATAAAGATAAAGTTTTTTTCTGCTCGGTTTGCTTGGTAGTAGGGCTTGTTCTAAGTCCGTCTGGCTAGCAACCATCTTCTCATCTTATCTAAGTATGTCGCCATAACAACTATTTTAACAGCATTGTTTTGTTGCGGTAGTTAGAGGTAAGATAGCCAGTCCCTCTATGGTTGAGAATTCCGGGTAAAGTTCGCTTCCACCTTCGGCCTGATCATCACTTACCATCAGGTGATATGAAGGACAAGAGTATTCCCGTTGTGGCTAAAAAAAATGTAGAGTTGAGGCCTCTATTTATTTGTTTTCTGGAGGCGTTTGTCTAGAAAATATTATTCTGTACCTGTTTAAAGAACATAAAAAGATTATCATAATGATTTTCTGTCATACATAGGTACTCAACTTCTTTGACACGTGTAACAAATTAACACAAACTGGCACGTGCAACAATAATATCGTACAATAAAATACTGAAACATGTGAGGAACATACTCGCTTACTTTGAAGCTTGAGTATAATGTTGCTATGTTCGTATCAAAATATCAAATAAACCACGCATAAAGGACCAAATACAAATACGCGACGTAATTAAAAAACTAAAGCACTATCTTCTTAAGAAACCAATATCGCATATCATCTTCCGTGTTCGATTGTTCTCGAACAATCTAGAAGGATCGAGTAACGTTGACATGTAAACACAAAAGTTTTGAAACGATCTCATCTATCGTCGCGCCCGGGGCCTCATTGAGTTCCTTCGCAACTTTCTCCAAGTGTAATCAAAGGATAAAACCTTCTGTAGCCAGAGTCAAGTGGCTGCATAAAGGGGAAAATTCACTTACTCCTATAGCGGACGCGGCTCCAAACATTGGGATGGAGATACAGTCGCGGTGTGGACGGGGAATTTGATGCTCATTTGGTTGAAAAGGAAAATGTGACTGAACTACCAAAACACAACAAATTCAAAATTTTTTATTACACATTTACCTACATGGACACTTAGGGAACGTCAGAAGCTAGGTGTTTGTTTCCAATTGGTCGTCTCCTATAAAAACAATGCAGGTTCTTTACCTACTCTGTAGCTTGTAGGAAAAATTACCTAAGCAACGCAATTCAATATACCCTGCGGGGTAATTGCTATCAGTAACAACGGGTTTCATTTTGACAAACATTCATTGCGTTATTTACGTTGTTGAGGGGACAATTTTTTCGAACATATGAAGCAATGGATTAGCAATATACTTCAAAATGATTCAGATTATGATTGATACTGTTAGAGGATAGTATCTTTATGGTATCTACACCAAAAACATATACATAACAAGAATCCGTAATAGTGGCAGGGACATAACGGGCAACCTGTTACCATGGATTCAGTACATGATTCTGAACGCTACGCATTTTGTTTATAATATCCCCGAAAAATTTCAACGCTAAGGGGTTCAGAATTATGTGCTGAATTCATGTTTACAGTATGCCCATCTATGTCCCTGCCACTCTATAAAGAACATTAAAACGCGATAGCAGTTTCAAGACTATTAACACTGCGGAAAAAATGAGTTTTTTTAGAATTAGGCTTATATTGGGGTAAATATTTATCCCCACATCATAAGAGAACCCTTTTGCAACATTCGAATCAAACACACAACAGTAAACGCGAATACAGCCCTTTATATAAAGCCATAGTTGGTTCAGCGAGTGAATTTGCATCGGAATGGCTGATTACAGAGTCATACCATAGGCAGTAGCTTGGACCTAGCTTTAGCCAGGTACCGCCGAATGGGTTTCAGACAACTAGATTTTAAACTTGCCGTGAATGTCCTGCTTTATATACGACATAATGTGTTTGGTTTGCGGTTGTAAATATATGGCAGTTTCTTGGTTGTTTTGGGGCAAGGAAAACCGACTCTAAGGACTGCAAATTTTCATGCAGATATTTTTTGAAAATAACCTCAAATTGGGTGTTAGGAGTACTGACCTACCTATCTTGTTGTAGAACCAAGATTGCACTGGGGATCCTCTGAGCTAATCTTTTAATAACAAAAATTATTTTCCTTTGCGAGTCGAAGGTTCTATTTTGACTCGTACGGCCCAGTGGATGGCCTCGTTAATATAATAGCAATTGTTGGAGAATTATTACCATTATGAGCAGGTGATAACCTGACACTTTTTTGTTGAACAGCAGCTCAAAATTTCCTAAAATAATAACCAAATTATACCTACTTTGGTCAACCAGAAAAACATGACCAAGACCTCACGGTCAGCATTATAAATTACAAATGTAACCATAGCAATTACTAGCTTTAAATCCTATTCCCAACAAAAACAGAAACCACAATACAAAAGATAAGATCAAAGAAATAAGTTGTTTAATTATTTCTAAGTAATAACTAAACTTGTACCGGAAGGTAGGGCTGGTCTTCGTAAGGTAAATGCGTTCATTTGCATCGGGAAAAGTTTTTCACGGTAACTTGAACTTTAATTAAAAACAGAATTAAGTGTATAGGATCAAGCGGATATTTACAATCTGGGACAAAAGTATTGGCACAGTGAAACTTGGTCCTACTTTTTCGGTCTTTGGTCAGAATTAACTAAAGGTTTTCTCGGTCTTTGGTCAGAATTAACTAAAGCAACTTCTTTTGTCTAACAGGTCCTTCCGCTGTTCATTCCTGATGTAAACAAAGTTAAAAGTTATATAAGACCGGTTCTTGTATTCCTTATCAAGTCACATTAGGGTAATGTGACCGGACGTGTTTTCAAAGTTTTGAGTGTCTCAATGCGCAAAGAAAGACCAACCATCGTACACTATTCCACAAGAAAGTTAATCATTAAAAAGACGGTTGTCACCTTGAAAGTGCATTTTTTCAAAATAGGTTTTTACTTCACGTTTTTCATACTTCAGCATTTTTTTTTATTCTTCCACGTTATCCTATGTCCAAATAGCAATGTCCGCCAGTGTACACTCGCGTGTGAGTGTGCCGGTCTCCTTGGAGGCGTATTTTATCAGCCGCAACCAGCCGCTGTACTCCCCACGGAATGGAGTCAAAGCAAGAACGAACTGATCATTTATGTTGCTTCATTTAGTTAGCCATTATTTTGTAACTTAAATGTAATGTATTTAAGAGTTGTTGAGCCGAGAAACTTGATTTTAGATAAGTATCATATGGTTTTTAACTACTATGGGCGAATTTTACCAAAATTTTTTTTTCTGTACTAGTATCTACTGTGGGCTGATTTTTCAATCGACAGATAATTTTTATTCGTGGAATAAAATTGGCGTCTGACAGATTTTGTATGGAAGAACTGTGAAAAACCACGAAATTATTCTTCGGTTAAAATTATCGGGCTGATTTTTCATCAGTCGATAACTATTATGCGAAGAATAAAAATTACAGTTTGACAAATTTCTTATACAAAAGCTGTCTAACAGCCACATTTATTCATCGGTTAAAAGTTATCTGAGTATTGAAAAATCAACCCTAAGACGGCAATTTTATTCCAATGATAAAAGATATCTGACTTTGGTAAAATTAGCCCTAAGTAAGCAAAAAATATGCTTACGAGTAGAATTATAGTTTCATTTCGAACATAATTTAGCTAAAATCGTGCTATGTAAGTAATCGAACTCCACATAAAAAAAAGAACTCATCGACATGACCCGTATTCTTGTTATTAATTTTGCTCCCAGGTCCATTTCTAAAGGTTCTATAAGTACTTATAAAATATTCACTGCCTATAAAAATTGCGATAAAGGTACTTTTTCTGTAAATTACATTTTCTATTATATCCTTAGGCTAACCTTATATGCCCCTTAGTTGCACGGCTGGGTCATCAGTCTTTGTTAGTGTGTACCTAAGATAGATGACACCATTGGCTGGGCATATCAAGGGATACACACCTTTATTGACATGGAAACATGGAAACTAAGTTTAGTATCTGCTTGAGGTATTTCAGCGGGGTGATTGCGTAACACACTATCAGTAGCAATGGCTTTCATTTTGACAGTTCAACAAAATTCATTGCGTTATTTACGTTTTTGAGCAGATAATTTTTTCGAACTTATTAATAGCAATAGATTAGCAATAACCTTCAAAATTATTCAGATTGAGATTGATAGTGTGCTACGCAATTAGGATGCTGATCAGTGTCATTGCCGTTGTTTTCTAGGTCTATTTCTAGATTACAATGTCCTGGCTTGATGTCTCAGAAGTCTTGCCTCATCGAGGAGACTTTATTTGTGAAACTTTGAAATTAGGATGATGTACTTGATTAAACTTAGTACATTGTCTACGCCAAAATAATTACTGGCCGCTCGCCGACACCACAGTGTTCTATTTTCGTCGATCACCTCTACAAGTACCTCAGACACTATTTCATTTTGCTCCCTACAACAAACTTAGCAGCGTTACCTGATAACAATGAACTTTAATAGCCGCCGTGTTTATCACTGGCCCGGGCTAACGACAGCTAAACCGCCCTTCAAACATTTTATGGCGTCCTAAAGTCCACGAAAAAAACTACCATCAGCTCCTGACAAAATTACATCTCACTTCAAATAGTGCTCGTAAAATTTACGCCAATTTAGATTCCCTTTACTCGGAGAAAGTCGTTTTTACAAAACGTTGTCGTATAATAAGTCGGTAAAACGTGTGTTTTACGAGGCTAGACAGACCCTCTGTTGTCTGCGTGTCTGTCACAAGATTGTCTGCCGAGAGCTGCAGATGAGATGGCAGATGGAACGTGGGGATACTTTCTGTTATGTGGAGCTTACGTTTAACTGGGCTATTTAGAGGCATTGAGTTTGTTTCAACTGCACGATTGTGATTGCATGGTTTTTTGAGTAGAAGATGCGAGAGTATGTGATGACCGCATAAGAAGTTTTATTTTATTTCCATCACCATTTAATTCGACATAATATGAAACCTTATAGGTTTACAAAAATGTTTACCTACCTAATAAAAAAACTGACATACTAACCAACTAAAAACCTTTTACCCAGTATAGATGGAACCTAAACTTCAGGCCCAGAAACGTCACAGATTACTCTCCATCACTCAATATTCCATCAGCTGAAACGACGACAAGCAACTGATACCGCCATCCCATTCCAAACGAAACTAGCGCCATCCCAGCGAGGCGACGCACGCCACACGCGTCGTCAATCAGAAACGTCGTAATCCAGCAATAGAACGAAAACAATTGCCACACACACACCTACCCGCCAAATTACATTTCCAATTCATGAAGGCTGTTATCCAACTTTTTCCCTTTCTTCATCCCTTACCCAAACCCACCCCACAGTTTTCACCTCGCGATCTTTTTCTATGAATAATTTTTCGGAGGAGCTTGTTGACTTAATTTTATATCGGTATCCTTCTTTTTTAATGTGGGCCTAAACCGATAAAAGTGTTGGTACCGCGAATTGGTCGCGGATTAAACGGAGTTTTTACATCTTGCTTAACACTTATCTTTTTTAGGGTTATTGTGCTGCTGCAAATGGTTTAGGCGGGTGCCCTTTATCATAACAGACCGTAAACGATAATTGCTTAACATGAGCCTCTCATCTAATATAACTGTAGCGGGTAGTATATTTGTCAAGTTATTTCCATTTATTTTTCAATATACTTCTGTTTGTTTTCCCTTAGAAATAAAATAAAATAAAAAACTGTCATGGAAGAATATTGCCGTTGTAATAATGCTTAGCTAACGGATTGATTTTTCGCAGTACCGACTATTAGATTTTTTCAAAAGACAATCCCTTTTATGAGGCTCAAAAGTATCATAAAAAGGCCTATTTTACTTACAGACTCTATAGCCAATGCATTGATATTTCTTAAATTAAAGTTAACTACTAGGATAATTTAGCACAGAACAGAGATTTAAATACATCAATTACAAACGATCTTAGAATAACTAATACAAAACCTAATCACAATCAATACTTAATTAATTAATTAATCCAAAATATGCCAAAAGCAAGTTAAGCGCATCAATTATGATCCCGTCACGTTAAGCAGGAGTTAAGCTGAAGCCGATAGGTTCGGTTAATAGCCAAACTTTTGGACGCAAGAGCTTTGACAAACGACGCCGCGCCGTAGATAACTAACTTTTAGTTGTATATTGTTTTATTCTCGTTTGATAGTAATTTCAGCTAATTATGGTAGGGTCTCAGTTTTAAGGGTTTTAGGGTTATTAAAGGCTTTAAAGTTAACTGGATGTAGGTGTTTGTTTGTCATTGATAGCTTACACTATTTTATGGACTGTACGCTCGGATAATTTATACTTATTTTGAACTTCATGTTGCCTGTCTAAATATTAATACTGTCGGCTGAAATATTTCAAATTACAGCCGTAATAGTTCTGTTATTTTATAATAAAACAAATTATTTTTCCCCTTTACGAAGTTCTGCTGAAATGGGTAGCTTGGCAAGTTGCGAGGCACGCATAGAGTTTTACGATACATTTTCTCATATGTATCTAATAGTTACTTACTCAGCATTGAGCAGATAAAATATCTTTAAGTATATTGCTACGCATGATATGATATGAATACCTATATGTTTATAACAAGACTTTTAAATGGTATCTGAGGGGCAATTCTAGTAATTTAATACAATATATATTTTTGAGAAGTTTTTGACATTTGTTTGTCGCTGAAATGAGACTACGACTAGAGAGACTTTGAAGCACATTTTGAGAAAAAATTGATTCCGCTTTTTCGGCTGTTTCTCACCAAATTTTCCTTACAATTTGCACTAATAGTATTAGAAAAGCGTGTAGGCAAAATATTTCCACAGCACAAGCATGTCGATACAGGCCGGCCAACCCGGTAAGCCTTCTGAATTTTCCAACCAATTACGTAGGAGCCTCGTTTGCTACGTAACCGGTACACTTGAGATTTGCTCTCAGTGCGCACAGCGCGGCTTATGCCGTAACTTGCGGAGTTATTTTTAGATATAGAAATGTTTTAGGTTATTACTGCATAAAATATACTTAATTCTAAGCTCACTTGACTTAGAAATAAATGATTGGTTTGAAGTTAGAGAGACCTTCAATGTCATTGCAGCGAAGTCATTGAAGTGACTAACCATTGGTCCCAAAATCTTGACGGGCTTAGTTAAAAGGCCAAAACTCAAATATGTATTTAGATAAAATAATTATAAGTGAATGTGAACGTCCATAAGGTCGTCGGCCCATCTAGCTGCGGTGCGGCCCACACTATGCTTGCCGATACGCGGTCTCCACACCACTACTCGTCTGCCGGCCATCGTCCTTCGACAAACATGGCCAACCAACAGCCACTTGTGTTTGCTTACTCTGCAAGCTATGTCGGTAACTCCGGTTCTTTTCCTGATAATTTCAAATCTAATAAAAGGAGGTAATCCTATAAAGAAAGAAAATTTATTTTGTAAATTAATTTTAATTAAAAAATATATACCTATTCTAATAAAAATATATAAATATAATATAAATTAAATTGAAAAGACGAGAAGACCCTATAGAGTTTTATAATTACAATTACTCAAGTACGAATGTACTTTAGTTGTAATTATATTATAGCATATATTTGTTATATTGTATCATTGTAGCAAAACGAAAAAGTTGTAACAAAAAAGTTTTAGCGTTTGTTGTAAATTCTTGTAGGTCTTATAGTAGTCGAATGACCACTATCAGAACTACAGGAATTTTAACAATATTTTCACACTCTCTCACAGAATCAATTTTCCAACGAGCACAGAATAAAATGATAATGTTAGTAAAATAAACAAGTGAGAAGCCGCCATGTTTGAACAGGGAGCTCAAACAGCAAGAGCCACTCTTGACATGTTGCGAGCTGGACGAGCTACGCAAGGTATGCTATTATAAACTGATTTGAGCTAAAAATATCTCAGATTTTATCTACATTTTATTAAAAAAATTAAGTAGTTATGTCTGTGTATATTTTGAGGTCACATAAGTGTCATATTAATGCCGGAACAAATTAAAAGTATTTAAAGAATAACTCGAATCAAAGGATTATCGAGGTCCTTCGACCCTACTATCAGAATTCGTAAATTACTTATGAATATCGAAACTTATTGTTATGCTTTAATAACTAGATAAATTATTCGACAATAGTATGAGGTGAGCCGGACTGTCGTTATAAGAGATGTTTCAAGTGTCTACGAAACAAAATTCAACAAAGTCCGTGATACACGTGTTGTCACTTCACTTCTATGCATAGAAGGTCGTCCAACAAATCCATAGATGATTTGAATCGGATTGTATTTCTATTGTTAATTTAATAAAATTTAACAATTGAAGAAAAATTTAAGAATTGGTAGATAATAAATTCTCAATTTGAGCCGATTTATCGCATTTAAGTTTCTATGTTTGGCAATGCTTCCAGTCATGGCACGTTTCCGGATGACAGCGATACGGACGGTTACTTCCACGCTTAAGTGTCCTTTTGTTTTTGTATTTATTTGTATAGTAAGTTAATTAGGCTTTAAATTTGGTGCCTAGTGTAAATAGTTAGTTGAGTTATATATTGTACTCCCCGTAGCCGCGTCGCGTCGTATCACCTGCTCACGCTATCACTTCGTTTTCGTTAAGCGTTCTTTCCGGCTTCTCTTCTTTTTGCTCGACTCTTTCAGGTCATAGTATGATGTTTATATTACTGCCTATAGTCTTGCCCAAAAATTGGGCTATCAAAAGAAAAAAAATTTTTTTTAATTCGACCGGTAGTTCCATAGATATATATATCGCGTTCAAACAAAAACTCTTCACATCTATTATTAATATTCATATAAGAACTTTAATTTATACGAAATAACGCAATATTTTTATTTTATTGATTTAATACAATCACCGGAAATAAGTAGGTATTATTAGTTACTAAAATAAACTTGTACAAAATAGTTAAAAGGACTACAGGTAAATACGACACTCACAAAAGGAAATATAATTCATCATAATATAATAAAAGATAGAGCCCAACACTCTTCAGAAATACACTTTTCGTAGGTATACTGAAGCTAGAATCTGAGGGTCTACCGTAGAACATCGATATTCGCTGTAAATAGAACCTTCGGCCTGACCCCTGTGAGGCAAAGTTCAACGTCTACGAATACATCGTGTACCTACACCAGGATACCTTTCTTGGAAATTGGAGGAACGTGTTATAGGAAAACTTGTGTAGGTACAGCCTCTATAATTTAATGTTTAATTATATTAGTTTAGGTACCTATATCATTTTGTGTTGAGTTTAAAAAGATGGAGATAGTGTCTAATTAAAAACAAAGAGTTCAACTAAAAACAAAGACTATTTATAAAGCCATTTTTCAGTAATTACTTTCTATTTTGTTTCAGTCATCAAAACTGTGACAGATTTATGCACAGCTCAAACTATGTCAAACGCCAACGACCCATTTTCGTTTTTTTTTTCTTTTTTTAAAAAAGAAATAGGGAAATCGGTCCAGCCGTTCTCGAGATTTGCGCTTAGCAACACATTTAGCAATTCATTTTTATATATAAGAAGAATAATCCAATATGATTATAAAAATAAATTTGATTACAAGAATAGATTGGATGGACGCTGGATGGTGGCCCCGGTGAACCAGGCATTTGCCTGAATCTTGGAAGTCGGTTTTGCGACATTTACAGAGTGATTATTGGATGACCAAACCATAAACATATAAAATGTTTAAGATAATTATAAAATTATTAAAGTTAAGTATATAAAATTTATCTAAATTACTAACATAGGATAAGTTTTTTTACTAACAAATGAGTCTTGATACTTGAAATAAAACTGAACTGAATTGAATTGATAAACTAAAATTAAACTAAACTGTAATCAAGCGTCAGATCAAACCAAACAAAATAAAATCATCAGCGTGAGATCAATTAAGGACAATTTACGAAAAAAAAGCGTTATTATTACAACAATCTACTATGACAACTCGATACATGAAACAATTGGACATTAATTAACCGAATTAAAATAAGCTTTCACGGTATTACTGAGGCAGCTGTTAAATGAACTGTGGACTTTTAATCCGGCAATCGTATTTACCGGTCGACGTTTAATCGCCGAACTGGATTACAAATTAAAATCGCCCAGTTGGTCGCAATTGTCGTTCAATGTTTGTGCACTGGACACTGAGCATTTTGTACTACTTGTTTATTATTTCAAATTGATTGCTATGATTTTTTTTAATTTATAAACCCGCTGTTATTTACATATACTTGTAATTATGTCATCGGAACCTCAATCGGAATATACGTGATTAAAGTATCGTATTACGAAGATAGTTTAATTCTTTCAGCGATCCTTACTTACTTACTCGACTTTATTCGAGTTCAGTCAAACATTGTTCATAAATCGCATTGCTCGATGGTTTAAAAACTTGCGTATTGTGGCATATTTTTATTTTAACAAGTTTAATTAAACATGTGGGTAAAACAGATTACTAAGAGTTTTCCTAACCCTATCAATACTTATCTACAAAAACTTATTCTAAAATAAATCAAAAAAATTATTAATGCACAAATTATTAAGTTAATAAAAAAAATAAGGGAACAATAAACATCTGTCTGTATCTTAAAATCCTAAAAACACTTAAGTACTACAGCCAATAAACATTTAACACTTAACAAAAGACGCTCCATCTCAATTCTAAATTATGGTATTCAACGCAAAAACGTGATCTGTTCTCGTTAATTCCGAAATCCTCTTAGCAATTAGCAGGTTAGAAGTAAGCCCGGGATATCACAGGTGCGTCGAACAAGACGGCTGGGTATCGCTGCTCGGAATAAAACCATTACATGGGTGGCTTGTTCTTATACATTACCTGTACTTTGTTGCGTTTTCACGGGTGTATATGTCCTGTCCTGGAGTAGGATGAGAAAAAAGTGTGAGTTTTGATGCAGTCGAGAAATTTCATATACAAATTAGGTAATTTAAATAAGTATGGTTCATATTAATCCTATGAAATAGGAAAATTAAGAAAGTTTAAAACACTTTTTTTTTTTTTTGCTGAAATATGCATTGATTAATTTCGTGTTTTAAAACTGCATAATTCCGTGCTACTTGTTTTCAGTAGGTTACAAATTCGTCTGAGCAATGGCTGAATACGTAGGTATATCTACCTATGACCAAACTGCATTAACATTCTAGTATATGTACCACCAAACGCATGTCAAGACAGCTAAAAAACCGTTATTCACTCCATCAAACACAAAATATTTTCCTCAGACCCATAACGCTCGAAAGAAAACTGACCAAAACTTCCTAACACAGAATAAATTCGCAAACTTAAAACATATTCAAATGAAACCCGCTGAAACACACATAAAACGTGTCGAAATCTTTAGGGTCACATCCGTGAGGATACCGCTGGGATCGAAAATATCGTCGTTGACATTAGCATATGAATTCTGAGAGAGTAATAAAGGAATAATATGCAAATAAAGCTGAGTGTAGAATGCTGGCGGGCAATAAAACGCGTGTTGTGTTCCGCTTATGATTATCGTGTGTTCTCATAAATCTAGACCTCGGTTTATTGGCGCGTGGGGGGCAATGACGGAGCTCAATGTGGAACTTCATTATTACTGTTTTACATTTGCGGGTTGAATTGGTGGGTTGAAAGAATTAGTCTCTGTAATTAACTGAATGTTTAATTTGTTAATTATTGCGATAATTTTAAGAATTCAGTGTAATCTTCAGATAGGCATAAACAGGCGGTGCACTGGTATTCAGTCAAAGCAAACGGTAAATTAACTCTCCTTGTGATTTCTCTTCATATAGAGCATGATTTATTTAGATTATAGATATTTAAAAAAAAGAAAACAAAAATGTTTTATTTGGAACACAGGAAACACAAACAGTAAAAAGGAGCATTTAAAACAAACACAATTACATTAAAAGCACAAATAAAATCAACAAGAAAAAAATAAAGACCTTTGCGAGGCCAAACAGGCTCCTATCTCAGCATAAAAAAAAAGAAAAAAGTATATGCTGCCTACATAATTTCCCGTTACATTCCAAAAGTGTCATATGAATAGGTTGCTATTTACAATGTAATAAGGTGGTGAAACAATAATTTCACTGCGGGAACTGGTTGGCCACTGTCCTCTGTCTAGTAGTACAAATACGAGCGTCTCGTACAGCGACACGAATATTTAATTTGTAAAGTATTATATTATTTTCATGATTGTGAATGTGGGTCAATTTTCTTTTGTCTTTATTTTTTCTCAGTCAGTTTTAGTCATGGTTTGGCAGTTTGAGTAATTTATGCGTCCTATCTAAATGTCCTTTCTTTGGTATTCTTTGTCGAATCATTGAGCTCCTTAACTTTTGAGTTGAACTGCATGATTACTGACAAATGCGTGCACTGACTGGATAGGTCCGCCCAATCTGTGTGATTATTCTTGAAAATACCATTTCAGACACCAATCTAAATGGTCTTCCATGATCTGACCAAAATTATGTCTGGACTTTAAAATATACTGTGTCCTCTGAGTTTGTTTCGGCCTTTCTTCTCAGAGTAGTCAGATAGAAAACGGCGACCTCAACTAGAGGTCGCCGCAGAGGACAGTGGCCAACCAGTTCCCGCAGTGAAATTATTGTTTTTATTAAAAATATGATTGACGTGTAAAAGTGTTTGTACAAACCTACCCACAGGAATAAAATTATTTATCATTTAGTACGGAGGACAGTGGTTCCACTACCCATCACTGTATCCTGGTAGGAAATTCCTATTATTTCGTATTAAAAAAATCACTTATTAGCACTAAACACTAAATAATTCTAAGCACTACTAAGATTCACATTGTAATGGATAAATATTTATAAAGAGGGCAGGACTACGACAGTACCTACTTCTTTTTTCATAGTACCAATAATTCAAGTTTTAGTGTGGGTAAATTACGTACTAGCATTTGAAGTATTCGTACATGCAAACCGATACAAAAATATTATGAACTTTAAGTTTTAATAGATATCACATTTATTTGCAATGAATACCTTACCCGACAGACGTAGTCCTGTACAAATTTAAATAGTTCATACAAAAATCCTAAGGAAAAAAGGACCTTTAGTTGTGAAATTCAGTACATGATTCGGAATCACCCCGCATAGAAGTTTTAGACAGTCATTAAAATAAAATTTGCACTGCAGATTGTTTTTTTTTTATAACCGACGATAAATGTCTACGCTACGCTATGGTCTAGAATCATGATGTGTTGAATTCATAGTTAGGTACAGTTTAAGCACTGGTTATTTTTTTTCCCTGTATTAAAAAGAATTAAATCATAAATTGCTCATTTCATTCAAAATTCAAATACCAATTAAAAACTCATACTATCCACTCTGTAAAAATCACAGTCCATTCTTATACCCACCCTTTAACTCCCGCATATTGGGAAATACTCGTAGTGGTGCGGTGCGAGTATATACCGGGTGTTGGTGCGTGAAATTGGGCACCGTCGGGCGACGCCTTTCATAAAACATAGCTGACACGTAATGATGAATCACATAATAACTACATACTGTATTGACGGGCATAAACACTGCCCGGTAGAGATTATGTAGGAGTATCTTTATTATGACGTTTGGGCGTAAGGGTCATAGTGAGATTGGGCAGTAATAGGCAAGCGCATAACTAAGATATCAATGTTTGAGAAATAGAGATAAAAATAATAGAGAAATTCTGAGGTGATGCCCGAGTCTTCATTGATGTTATTATAAATACTTATACAGGTGTATGTACAGGATCGTACCAGGTGCCGTTCTGTAGTTTCTACCTACCCCCATGGGGAGAAGGCGTGAGTTTATTTATGTATTATACTTCTATTATTTAAGATCATAAAGACCTTTTCAAACGCCCCTTAATTTTAGTAGTTTTTAAATGAAAACATCAAACTGTATAGCTATATATATACCTATGTACATTTTAAATAAACGGAATCAACTTTGATTACTTACTGAAATATTTCCGTAAGACATCGTTAATAAAATCACCTAGCTCTTAAAAAGGGTTATTAAACGAAGATTTTTGCGCCAATCGTCTCAGTTGGGAACTTGGTTCGTTTGCATATTTATTACTTTTTATTTTTTATCGCCGATGGCAGCCATCAAGTTAAGTGCTAACTTTAATTCCTTGTAGTTTAAATAAGTGTTTGGAGACAGTTTAAGGGTTAGGTGTAAACTTGACTTGCTCTAATGTCGTTAGTGTCGTTAGTTATATATTCATTGTAAGTACAGTAGGCTTTGTAGGTGGGTAGGTGAATTATTGCTATTATATTATATTATTAAAATTAGCCTACAGGAGTGGCGATAGGTACTTAAATGAAAGTCAGAGATTGTTCATGAAATTGATTACCTTTCAACTTAAATTGTCCGTATATTCGAATCACAACTGTCATTTTTTGACAGTTGTATGATATGACTTTATCACGACTTGACGTAGTAGGTATGTCAATTCGTTAAACAATTAATTTCCCTGACTGCACATAGATACTTACATACGTACGGCGAGCCCTGAACCGCTACCACCTTGCCAACTTTCTAATATTTTTAAAACTGCATGATCATTCTTGTATAATACTGATTTGTAAGAACGGCCGACGCCTGTTGTAAACTGTGATCTGTGGCAGGATAATCTTCCCCCTCCTACTTGCCATCTACCACCAAAGGAACATCTCCCTGCAGGATGTAACCTTTCGTGGTCCACTTGGAAGTCCCTCAACCGCCTCCGGACATAAGTGGGGAGATATAACTCCAACCTGGTAAAGTGGGGCTACCTCAACGAATTGGCAGTAGGGTGTGGATATGGAGCTATGTCAGAAACTATGCTCCTTCTCCTGTCCTGCCCTCTGTGTCCCAAAGTCAAAGTGACCTCTGCGTTGCCACCGACGACGCCTTGGAAGCTGCTAAGTTTTGGGCCAGCACAATATGAAATGCAGTCGTGCCAGCAACACGAAGAAGAAGACATAAAAGAAGAAAATGTAACCCTGAAATAAAACATATTACTATTATTTACTTAGAACCTAACTAGCAATCATTCACCTACTTATCTCTCTTAAACTAATTCCCTAACAAGGAAATCTTCATCAAAGTCTTAAAGAGTTCCGTCCTGAACTCCTGACTTACCCTTTTAAATTGCAAGCGTGAGCATATTAGTCTTGATTTCGCGCCGTGTGGATAAGGTGCTTCATTTGTCTTTGAGCTCCTAACTGGTATTTACAGTTTACGAGTCGCTGATACGAGCTGCGAATTTGTGGGCTAAGTTTGTATTGGGATTTTGGTTTTGAACGAAATAGGTAAAATTTTAGATGGAATATACAGGTTGACTTGTAATTTGATGTATTCCTTCCAGGAACTGATAGTGTGACCTATTTTCAACAATTAAAGACCCCTTAAAGCCTAGGCCAAAACTCGTCCAGAACCCGTTACTAAATATCACTTTTTTAATTTTAAAGTTCTAAATTGAATGGCCTTCATTGCTATTCTATTGGGTACCTACCTGATACTTTAACACACCTTTCGATTTAACCAACTTTTTTAAAACACACCAAACAAGTTAAAAGTTAATGGAAGCTTTTTAACCATTTTCAAAAATTATCTACGTACAGACGCCAGCACATCAGCCTACCCGAAACTGTCAAATTTTCCCAATCAACTTTGAACCTTATGCTTTAGCGATAAAGTTGAAAATCTATGAAAGAAATTTGACAGATTGTAGTAGCTTGATGTGCTGGCGTCTGTACATGAATTTTGACACCAGTTATCTCAAAATGTTAGTATGGCATTAAAAGCGTACAATGAAGAAATTTTGATAAATAAAGTGGTTTTGCCTGTGGTAGCACCCAAAAAAGGTTCTGCTGCCCTGTAAAATACGATCACATTTTGAAATCAACCTTTTCAACTCCCACTTGAAGACACCTTTGTAAGTAATTAGTGACTTCTAGCGAAAGTAGGGCATTTTTACACTGTCGTAATCCCATTATCAATTTTATTTAATAAAAAATCTAGAATCAAAATAGATCTCAAGCCATTCCTCGTGGAGTAGGTATATGGAGGCTGTATATAGAATCACTTGAGACGGTACGTCGGTTCGATTACCGAGTAGGTTTGCATACGGTCAGCCGAGGACTAGAAGCCGGTGACTCCAGCACTCTTGGACTAATGCATTTGCGATTGCATAGCCATTGTCGGGTAATATGTCAATTTTCAACGATCTACTCTATCTACTTAAACTTCGCACTTGCTCGGTGGACTATGTAATAGGTGAATGGTGGTGGATGTGTGTTTTATAAGTAGGAAGTTATAGATACCAATTCTTTATTGATAAGAAATTTTGTTGGAATTATGTGTTATTCAATTAAGTTTCAAAACGGTGAAGGAAACCAACTTGAAGAAACAGGCATATTCTAGAACCAAAAATTCGAGGACATGTGACATCTACCAATCCGCACTGGGTCCGCGTGGTGGATTACGGCTGGCTTGGTGGAATACGACCCACTCTCCCTAACAGAGAGGAGGCCTCTGTCCTAGCAGTGGGCACAATATAGGCTGATTATGTACTTTCTAGCTTTATCACGAGTGTCACTTAGAGATCATTAGAGCTCTATTAGATAATAGAATTACCTCTCGTCTGCACTTGAATTCAAGTGTGTATGACTAACACACTTCATACGAAAAAACTTACAAGTCTGCGCACCCTATCGCTTTAAAAACCCGTCCACTCAAACACAAACAATTCCAAGCAACAGTATGTTAATATGGTATAAATTGTCAATTTGTTCCCTCAGACGCCGCGCACCCGCGCCCCTGCCCGCACCCCGCGGCATTATTTCCTGATAATCAGCTAATTCGCGAAGACATTTCTTTAAAAAGTTACAGAACCCATAAACGAGATAATCAGAAGTTTTGGCTTGTAAGCCCGGCTTGTTATCGCATTGTGGACTCTCTAATCAAGTTCTAACGAGGTGGTTTTGAGTGGGAGGCTTGCACACTGTTTGTGCCATTCAATAGTTGGATCAAAGAAAGCTGGTGAATATTAAGTTTTGATGTTATTATGGTTAATTTAAATTGAATATAAGAGCTGCAATAAGAACACACTGTACATTTTGTGATTCAAGGAAGTGTCTAATAAAAAAAGATGAAAAATGTGGTACTTTTATATGATCTATTCCGGTCTGATCCCCTGCTAGTTCTTCTTCTGTTTTAATGTCTTTTTTATCCAATTTTATGCTAGGTTACTCTTTATGACAGAGAAGTACTACGTATGTGTATTTCCCAAAGTTTGCAGCTACGTCTTATATATATCTTCGTTATATTCTCATTTTATTTCTCTACTCGTTTTCAACTTTATTAAGGCACCATAGGATCTACATACAACAATTTGTCTTTCTTCAGTGTAGCTTTTCATTTCTCGCCCATTGCGTTCTCAAAACTTCCTTGTCATTATTTCCTAGGGGAGCTGTCGAGCTCTTTATTATGCAAATAAGACGTGTTTTCATTTAACACGTCATTTCGTAATAACCCACTCGAGTTTTTCATATGCACCCTTCTTTTCTGCGTAAGGTCCTGTAATTACACCACTTTGACTCCAGGCGTAATTTGCTTTATAACGAGACTAGCTTCCGCCCGCGGCTTCGCCCGCAAGGTATGTCGATAAAAACTATCCTATGTCCTTCCCCGGGATGCAATCTACCTCTCTGCCAAATTTTATCGAAATTCGTTCAGTGGTTTAGGCGTGAAAAGGTAACATACAGACAGACAGACAGACAGACAGACAGACAGAGTTACTTTCGAATTTATAATATTAGTATGGATTCTGCTCACATGGTCCACAGCAAGAAATGCTTAGGTCACACATTTATGTTTTCTTTGGCAACAAAATGAGACGAGATTATTGGAACAAAGATATTCTAGGAATTCAATGTAAGTAGACACCATTTCGCGATGATGACATAAATGACAAAGCTCAGAGTCAATTTCTAATAAGTTTAAAGTTATACAAACTGTATTATAAGTCCTGCTCTTCTAGAGCATTTCATTCCAAGAAAATAACCCGACATCTACTTACGAAAATTAACCGGTACAATATAGCCGTCTGCCTCGTGTGCTGGCTCCCTTACAATATCACTGGCGTAATCAAGTCTTGAAGGCGAATAATATGAATCATCTACCGTAAGGGTGGTTTGATATCTTGGCACGGAATGTACTACGAGTTAAATTGTCCCCACGTCACTCAGACTGTACCGAGGATAAAGTTAGAACCTAAGTTTAGAAGTTATTTATGTACTTTATTTGTCAGTCTTTATTACTTTGTACTTGATGGGGGGATTAGGAAATACGGTTTATTTGGGGTTGAAAGAAAAATTCGCTTTATTTATTTGATACTTGTTTACGTGGTTTCGTTTGTCGTTTTTCATGTCGCATCCTATATCATTATGACAGTTTGACCATAAAGAATAAAAACAAAACAATTACTCCGCCATCTCATGTTTTTCATAAACTACACAGTGAAGCGAACTGTGTATTTTTTATTATTATAATATTTTACATTTATTTACATTCTTAATAAAAAATCTTAAATACAATATACAAAAAATTCGTTAAAGAGTGTATTGAGTTGTCTAAAACATTTCAAAATACCGATTAGTTCTCCATACCACCGTACAAACACACACAACCCCTTACATTAACAAACAATAAAGACCTTAAAACCCTCTCAAGCACGGGCACTCTAATAGCAAAGACACCGGATAGATTCGCCGATAAAAATGCGAAATCCTTTTGCAATGAAATTGCGTATTGGGGCTCAGACAGGGTGTAATCTGCCTACGGTACCCAAACGCTCCCAAGGGTTCCGTGGAGCTGCACTCACCACCATAGATTAGATACGTCTTTCTGTAAAGTGTGCCTATTTTGAAAATACCTGGGTTTTGGATATTTTGATATAGTATCCGGTAGTCATATAGCGCATTGATCGGCTTTGTAGAACGTCGTCGTGTCGCCATTGTGGTAGCGTTTACATGTGTATGTGTGTGTTGAAGAATTCTACATCTTCTCTTGTATCGTACGTAAATGCCACGCTCATGCCGCCCATGCAGCGCAGAATATATTAAACAGTTAGTAAGGAGAAAATCGGGCTGGCTGCCCAAGCTGCGCCAATCGCCACTCGTACCACAATCCTCTCGTCTCCTTCGTCAGCTTTCAGAACAATTCAGAAATAGTATGGTACTCATAATATTCTGGTCCTTTACTTTCTACTATGTTTTTAGAAACCAATTTAATTAAGTGTGGTGGTTTCAGATAAATTCAAGATTCACAGAGGGCGTTCTTTAATCACAACCTATTACACAAAACGAATATTATGTAAACAATCAAGAAAGTAACTTGTCCACAGCACAATTTTGTGGCTAAGTAAAAATCCGGTCTGCCGGTACAGGCGTGCCATACTCTCTGGTCGGCACATGGAATCGCGCCAGAACTAAATGAAATTGAAATTAGCTTTCTCTCCCCAGAGCCACTCGCGGAATTTTCCAAAATAAAAGCGTATTATATTTTAAAATACGATTCTAGTCGCTCTCGTAAATGGAAAAGTCACGAGAACTTAGTGCTTAGTTTTTCAATACGGTAAAAAGTTGCAACGTTTTATGTTGGATATTTTGTATGCCGCTACGTCAAAACACCGATTTGGTTTTTTTTTTTTGTCTTTTAGCTATTCTGTCTTTTAGCTACTCTGTAGTAAAAGGACTCAATTCCAAACATAAAGGTATTTAAATAAACCTTGCACCAACTTTTCAAGAATCATATAACACTGAAATAAAAATTGTCAACATTTTTTAAGCTTGAGTACGAGGCTTTTGACTACGTTGTATGTGTATATTTTATATCTTTTTTATTTGTAATGTGCGTTTTGTTTGTGCAGAATAATCACTTTTCCTTTCTTTCTAAATGAACAATAAGATTCTTTCATGAATTTTCGAAAAATAATATCTAAACATTTAGGTAGAAAATTTGAACAAACAGAAAAAATATCCTGTTGTCATGTCAACTCAAAAATCGAACATAGTCCGAATTAATAACTGTAATTGTTAGTAATAAACCATTGTTTGATTTTCTTTGTTCGCCGAAATTACTATAAAATGACTACGTATTTAATTTATTTGGCAAAATCGAAGCACTTAGTTTGATTTGCTTGTTTCTAGCTATCCCAAACAATTCTGAGTAAATCATTTATTACAGGGATATCGTGTGAAGCGCCAATAAAATACGTATGGTAGAGGCTTACGGGGGACATGTTTGAATACGCTGCTCAAAATTCAGAGGCGCATACTTGATGAGCCTGTGTGGGAACAATGACAAACCGCGCGTACTGCAGATACTACGCCACTACGCCGCCACGCCCGGCGTATAGTGTGAAATATGTATATTAAATTGTACCTTTCAAATAATTTAACTGGAGTGTCGGTAAATCGAATGCGTTTCGAAATTTTAGTGGTTAAATAAAAATAGTGTGTTAGGTAGGTACTTGATTTTTGAAAAGTTTTTGTTTGGTAGGTATTCCTTCAAATCTCTAGATCAATTTAGTCCTGTCAATAAAAATAGACGTAGTTTGAAAAAACAAAGGTTAAATTCTAATTTATTTATTTATTGTGTGAGTAAATTATGTGAATAATAACACTGCTTATTTTTGTGCCAATACAATTACTTAATTAATAAAAGAGTAAAATTACATCAACCAACAAGAGACCACCAAGAAAAGAATAACGGATAAATGCTATGTTTTGCTATTTCAAAATCAAGCTGATACTTTCTTGATTCACAGAGACCCAACTACCGACTAAATTCGTAAACCTTGGTATTATGTTTGTTAGTGTTATTAAATTGGTCTCGACTTTAATGAAACTGAATGTCATGTCCTATGATATACATCCTCAAACAGTTCCTAGACAAGCTCTAGAAACAATGTTAAAAATTATAGTACTTATGGCTAAGCTTATAAATACCCACGACTGTTGTAAGAAAAGGCACTAAAGTCGGACTTTTAACTAGCTGCACTTTTAATTTGACAGTTAAATTAACTTGTTAGATCAGTGTATTTTCCTAAAATAACTTATAAAACCCCTGGAACTATTGTTTTTCAGCTAGGTCTAAAATTTACGTGAGTAGGCCTGTTCCGTGTGTAGTATCCGCATTTTTTTTTTATATATTTATTGGAAGACATACTGTTTCAAACGAGAGAGAGCTGTATTCATGCTTTGGCGAAAATTGAAAACGGTTATTTGTTTAATTTCATGCTTTGAATTTATTGCAATCGTAGCGTTAACGATGGGTTTTTGTATCTCATCACATCCAACCATTGTATTGTTAAATACTATTAAAGAAGACTGTCATTAAAACCACTACTTTGGCAAATAGCTTAATAAAATTAAAATGCACAGAACTACAGTGAGACTTCTCATCGTTTGCCATATTATGTCTGTCAGTTGCCTTTCTAAGACGCCCTCAGACGATAAGCAAATTTTTTCCTAGAGCAGACTTTCTTATAGAGATTACACCGTTTCCTAATGTAGGTTCCCTGCTCCAAACAAGAACGAACACAGCCACAGTAATAAACTCGCGCAATTACTCATACATTGCAACAAAAGCGAATTCACCGCCACAATTTCATTGTCGCGCGACTCTTGACTCGTGCAACATTGACGGCAGACGGTCCGCAACGATGCCTCACGTCGACGTCGTGTTACTGCATAATTCTAATTCAGTGGCAGCTAATACATAGATGCTAGGTTGAGTTTTTCAAAGGATGGTAATAAACCCGGGTATCGTTTTAAAACTTTGTGCATTATGAGCATGTGATGTCCCTCCCACTGCAGAGCAAAGGCCTCCCTAATCTCTTTCCACTTCTCTCTGTTCAAAGCTGCTGAGGACCAGTTGTTGTTGCTTTACCCAATTCATCATCAGCCTAGCCTTTTCCCAACTATGTTGGGGTCGGCTTCCAGTCTAACCGGATGCAGCTGAATACCAGTATTTTACATGAAGCGACTGCCTATCTGACCTCCACAACCCAGTTACTGGGTAATACGATACCCCTTGGTAAGACTGGTTGTCAGACTTGTTGCTTTACCCAATTGTAGTCGTTTAATCTAATCCAGTCAAAGTAGACGAGGTAGCTTATTTTTGCAAGGAATCACGTAGGATATCAGCATCTACTTTTTACTAGAAGATACTTAATGCGACCATCGACCAGAAATTATAACAAAACCTGATCTATAACCTTTATCAGTCTATTGTAAAGTGTTAAAAATTAAAAAAATCTGCTGTTTTATACATTTTGGTCAAGTAGGTATTGAACTTTTGTATTAAACAGCACTTTTTTTTTTCGTGATTTCTGATTTGGTCCCAATGTGAAAGTTGTGCAGTTCGATGATCTAAAGCACCTCTTAAAGTTTATCGGGTTAATTTTTTAACACTTTGTATAGCGGTAACTAATGGACTAAGGCCTGAGTTCACCAACATTCTAACCATCGGTTAGGTATTTAAACAGTTGATTTCCTTAGGAAATTTGACATAAATCAACTGTTTAAATACCTAACCGATGGTTAGAATGTTGGTGAACTGAGGCCTAAGGCTGTAAGGCATCTGTAATTCTATAAGTACTATGTAACTCGTTATTCGACCACTCCAGCTGCTGCCTTTAACGCACTAAAAACGTATGGGGTGACATCTATACCGCCTCATACAAACTACACTAACGTATCCAAAATCGCGATATCAGAGTATATATGTCGCAGCCAACTGGCTAAATTAGCCGTTTAGTTTAAACGGAAAATAGTGGCCGCTATTTTCCTTTTTAATGATTATAATAAAACTAAACAATGTAGAACTACCGTTTATAATAACATTAACGTATAATAATGTGGAGCACAACTTAACGTGCATATTTTCTGCATTTGCATTCTAAAATAAAAGAAATAACCAAACAAACGATAAGGGCGCCATTGCGCGGACTTCCCTTATAACTAATAATAAAGACAACGCTTTATGAAAATGAGTAGACTAACTGAGTGTATTTTAGATAAAACAGTGGTTTATTTTGACTGAAACAATACAAGTATTTTGATCCAAACAGAGAAGCTTCAGGATAAACCTACACAGTATTATATAGACACAGTACAGCGTGTTGACCCAAACCACGTAGTCCTCTACACTACTAAGAATATTGACAGTGTTTTGTTCTTTGCCCTAAACAGCGGGTAGGTGCCGTGAGACGCACGGACGGACAAAAAGCCGGCCCAGGAGCAAACACACGCCGTTTACTGACCATACGTGCATCAATTGTATGGAGGTCCTAAGGGAGCGGACTGTGGATGTGGCATTTAGGACATACGCATAAATAAATAGAAAATATTCGTAATTATATACTGAACGGACGAACAATAGGAGTTATCATACATTAAAACGATAAAAACAGCGGTCTTAACTTGCATTCGATATAAGGGTGGCAGGGACTCATCAAAAGACTCTAGACGTAGTGTAGAATTATTTGTCGGTTATCAAAAACAATCAGATCTTTCATAGAAAATATGGAAAGTCTTTTTTTTTTTTTGATAAGCGACTAAAATGATGTAGGTACTGAATCCATGGTACATACCAGGTTGCGCGTCGACGTCCCTGCCACCATGTGTAAATTCTATTCGAACTTATGTTTCAAATTGATGTTATTTCAAGTTAAACAAATGTCAACTTTATTTTTTGTAATTAAGTGATTGATTTCAGAGTGACTAAGCACTATTGAAAAAGTTATAAAAATGTTTGAAGTTGTAGTGTAAACTAAACTTTATTGTGTAGGAATTAAAGTTATTTTTTCCATAAACTCATAAATCTGCAGTTTTGGCAAATAAATCGCGAATGCAGCTTAGGGTGAAAGTTATGTGAGTTGTCAGCAGAGACTATAATGGCTAGTAAAATAAAATAAAAAGAACTTGTAACTATCTTTTCTGCAGGAGCTAAATTACAATTGAAGAAATCATAGTTCATCAGATGGGGTGTGCAGAATGGAAATGAAAACTTTAAGAAGCTATTGTATTTTTTGCTAGAACCAAATTTTTTCCTTGATCTTCGTAAATGCCGCATCAGAATCTCCGGTACAAGTCACGAGTTAAATTAGTTACATTTTCAGTATTCAGAACGCGCGGTGTTGGTTTTTTCGCTCCCAATGCGAACCACTCGTGTGTAAGCCCCTGTATCGGGCGTGTCGGTAATATGTGAAGGTACCTACATTATAGTTTTAGCCCAGGTTTGGTTAGTGATGGCTTTTAGAAGTCACCATATAGGAATGAAGAAAAGCAGCAAATCGAGAGTAGTTTATTTCGCATTATACGCCAAAATATTTATGTTAAAGCTATTTTGTTCCGACCTTTTTTAAGTATTTATCAATGGAAACTTGTAAATGGCCTTCAATTGTATATTTTGAAGAACACTGCTTTTAAGAATGCTGTAAGTTTCCCGAACAGAATAAAATCAAATTATTTTTGCAAAAATTAATTCGCAGAATTGGCAACTTAGTGCCCTGAGCTAAATTCTAGGAATTGATAGTTCTGTAATATTTTCTTGTTTAAGTCTTCAGATGGTCTTTCAATTTGCTACCCAACCTCCACAGCTTCGATCAAGAATACCTCTTCACAACGACGATGTTATCATTACACAACATACTTATTTGCATTCCAATTATTACAGTTACAATTAGTGGAACAGTTGGTTACGTTAATCCTTTATTGAACTCATCATATCTATAAATCTTCTACACAATTAAATAAATATGAAGTGTCTGTTTGTAATGTCAAAATAATAGTTTTTTTACTAAATGAAAATAAAAAAAAAACAAAAAAAAACAATTGTTACTATTTTTGTCTGTCTGTTCCGGTTAATCTCCGAAACGCCTAGACCGATTTTGACGAGAGTTTCACTGGCATATATGCTACTTTTTTTTATCCCGGAAGCACGTTCCAGTGAGATAATTTCCGACATCCGCACTGGCCAAGTCGCGGGCTGCAGCAAGTCTATGACTTGCTTTGCTTGACGTCAAAATTAAAATAGTCATTAAGGTTGTACAGCTTTCGACAGTAATTTATAGTTTTCTCGTATAGGTTCATTTATGCTGCTGACGGAACGTTTTATATAGGTAGGTTTATTCCGTGACATCACCTGTATTTGAGAAGAGTTGGATCTCTTTTGCTCCTTGTTATAAGTATGTGATTACAATAGTGTATAGAAAAGATCAGTGCCAATGCCACTTTTAATCGTCCTTTCTTTTTTTAATGTACATATTTCTTTAACAATTTTTGTTTTAAGTAGTATAAAACAGCTTCTTTTAATCTACTAAAGCAAACAAATTATCTCAGTAAACCAAGTAATTTGTGATACACCTTATCAAAAGCCTTTGTCAAATCAGTCTTTATAATTGCAACGTCGAAATGGTGATCTATGGCTTCTACTCTTTTTCTTAGCGAGTCGATGGCAATCTAAATGGACTCGGCCCAAAGTGGACTCGGCCCAAAATTCGGCTACGTGTTTGGCGTCATCCCTAGCATCCATCAGTTCCTGTAACGTGCAGCGGACTGGACACGCAGGACATAATATTAAGTCTCTCATAGTTTGTGGAACAGCACCACAAACTATGGGAAACTTTTCTACAAATTGTTTGGAATTGTAAAAACATATTGATTCCGCTCAGGATCTTTTTTGAGCTAAAAATATTGCTTACAACTCACCTTAGCCCTGTATTTAGTGAAACATGCACGTCAATTTTCGTTGTCTTAATCAAAAACACGTGAGGCGTTATGACACGTGTTTTTGGTCTTGCTTACGTGAATGCAGCCTCACAATTTGTAGAATACACGATTATATTAATCTGTATATAAATAAACAATAGGTACTATCGTTTTTGGGGTGGCAAGTCCTCAGTATATTTTGATAGAGCGAGGAAATATTACAATTTGTAGTTTTCCTCGAAAATAAAGAACCTAATTGAACAATTTCAAAACCTATATTTATGCTATTTTCAACGTTTAACTTTACAGGCCACCACCAGGCCAGGCCGTTTAGCTTTACCCACTCCTAAATCTTTTTCTCCAGTAGAAGTCCTCCTAGGGGCCAGGACACTGCGAAGGGACCTCCAACACTATGTATACAGACGGTAGTCACAAGATGGTTAACGTTAGTACCTACCTACATGAGGAAGATAATCCGGAGTGACCTATGAAACGCACTGAAGTTTGTGCTGTACTACGCCTTTGCCACCTCACGATTAAGTAGGTACCCATAGCGACTTAATTTTAACTATTCATCATTTACAATCGAAACTACACCATTTAAAAGTACATATTATAATAAAAATATTTATTTTTTTATTTACAGCGAAACCATATTATTATTTTAAAATTGGCAATATTGTATCAACTCCATAACCAATTACACCTTTTAAAATCAACAAAATACATCTATTATCTAGCGACCGAACGAATCAATTTAACTTACAATTGAAATATATTGAAAATGTATTATTTCAAACAAAGACTATATATAATAAAGCTATTGTTATAAAACAAAGGATTCGTCAAATTGTCATCATTTGGAGTCACCGAGTCACAGTGCGATGGGATCTCGGACGATACTCGTTATTTGTATTGGCCTGTCGGCTATACAGATAGTGTACGGGCAGCTTTGGGAGTTCGGATCGGATAACATACCGGCGGCTGTACTCATTTCCCAGTATAACGGAAAATTTTCGTTATTTCAAAAAGAACAACATATACAATTAATTGTAAGTAGAATTGAATAGTTTCAAACAACATGACACGTTTGTAGTTGTTCCCGTATCATTGGTGAACTTAAAATACTTATTCGTATATTAAAGTTAAAACCGGAGGCTCAGACCAAATAAAAACCCAAGACAGAGGGCTGACAACAGTAAAGTGAAGCCGGTTTCGTAAACATGTGTGCACTTAGTGAGGTGTAGTTTGATTGTAAATGGTTGTGAATGTGAGCGTGTATGCACAGAGCGGAGGTGTAGTTTTGGAATGCTTCACTGTATCGGTTTTGGTTTTTTTATTTGGTCTAAGACCTGGTTCTAGTTGAGGGAACAGATAAGAGCATGGCCCATCTTTTAACCATGACGTAAGACTCAAGAGAGAGAAAGCATAATCCTGATCTCAATTATGTATGATACAGCAGCATTGAGAAAGCTTTTTTTGTTTTTCAGGTACCTGCATGCCATATAGTAACATATGTAAATGTGCAAGTGGAGAATCGCTTTTCAAGTCCAACTGTTTATTACAACTACAAGACGAACATAATAACGATACATTACAGCTTATGGCAAATTAGTCCATCAACCTATACTATATCTGCAAAGGCTGTATGGCAACAGAGTTGTTACGTTCAGCCACCGGGTCCACTGAGTCCACCGGTGCCACCAGTACGGGGCCAACAGATCCAACGTGCCTCACAGGGCCAATTTTCTCCACAGGGCCAGTTTGCCCCACAGGGCCAGTTCGCCCCACAGGGCCAATTTGCTCCACAGGGACAGATTGCCACACAGGGACAGATCGCCCCACAGGGACAGATTGCACCACAGGGCCAGTTTGCCCCACAGAGCCAGTTTGCCCCAAAGAGCCAGTTGGCCCCACATGGCCAGTTTGCTCCACAGGGCCAGTTTGCCCCACAGGGCCAATTTGTCCAACAAGTAAATCAGTACCGACAAAGCCTAGACGACCCACAGATCCAAGTCAACCCACAGGACGAACAAGATCCACAGGACTGACAGACCCCACAACAGTAACAAATGATAAGAAAATAATAATATAATGGTTTGGTTGCACAAATTCCTTCTTTTATTGCGCAACCTCATCGTAATCGTGCCATCGGCATATTTTAAAAAAACAGCAGTGAGTCTCACATAATTGTACAAAACTTGCGCACATTCTAATAATGCAGTAACATAACATCACGCCTGTATTCCCCGAAAGGTTAGGCAGAGGTGCACCTATAGTACACCCACATTTCGCCATTTGTTTAAGTTCCATGTAATTCCGAGGCTGTTGCCATGAACCGGGCACAAATCCAGACTCCGGTCTGCTACTGAGAAATTCCAGAGGGAAAAACCCAATAATACTTTGTCGAACCCAGGACCTGACGCTCAGCAGTAGCGCTTGCGACCACTCGACCAATAGTATCACAGTAGTAGTATACCAACAGCCACGTCTTAAGCCTTGCTCGCCCCGGAATCAACATACCTAAGTATTTATTTATTTAAACCACAATTATAACACCTTTACAGAATCATCCAAGGCGATGTTATAAGTCACAATGTGTATTCCTTTACAAAAATAAAATAAAACACCTGCCAAGTAGCCACCTTTATCTGTTCTACATGTATTGAGTTAGTAAAGATAATCTTCGGTTAGTCACAGATTTGGAAAATTGACCTGATATGACTTTGTAAAATGAAGCCATAGGAAAATTTCTGACACTAAATAGGTAGGTGTTAAAGGCTTATGTCGGACAGATCTAAAGATTTATGTCGGACAGGTGGATGCAGTGTTGGAGAAATTCATAATGACCACACAACAATTTTTTTTTTATTATTTATTAATAACCAACTTATATTGACAGTTTGCACCACACATACAAAAGTTACAAAATCACAAATCCTCGTGTAACTTGACTAGCTGAAGACATTTGACACTGTTTATTCTAAGTATTACCGTAATAATTATATTCTTAGAAAACATAATTAGACAGAATTTGTTTTTAGCCTAATACAAAGCTATTAAAATTTTTATTAAAGATTCACTCTAAGCAGCGAAAGCGATTACTAGCCTCTTTTACACGGAATGCCACCGGATAGCATTTTCGGACCAATATTGATTTTAAGTGAGTATCAAAGAGATTCGGACAATTCAGTATCTACCTTCACTATGAAAGACAAGGTCTTCAAAATAATCAATTCTTAAAACTATTTTATTAACCATAAACATGAATAGATGAATAATAAACTGACTTGTTAAAAAGGAATTGTCTGTTACATATAATAAAATAATAAGTATACTACCTACTTAAAAGTTAAATCACACAGTGTTTTCCTTTATTTTTAGTCTAAAAGGCAAAACTAATATTTGAGCATATTTAAAAACAATTTAAAATAATTGCAACGTTATCCGATACCCCGAGATTCAGTTTAGTAATATAATGATTATTATTATTATGAGCCTGTTATGTCCCACTGCAGGGCAAAGACCTCCCTTCCGTCTTTCCATTTTTTCCTATCTCTTGCTACATCTGGCCAATCCTTCAGATAGGCGTCCAATTCGTCACGCCATCAATTTCTGGGCCTACCGCGTCGCAGATTCCTGTTATTCTGAATTCAGTCATAATGATTATAAGTAACTAAAAAAAGAAAGAATTCATCTTTCATTTATTATTTTTTATTAATATTTTTACACGCGCACTGAGTTCGAGCGATTTTGCTTACAGAATAACAATTAACGGATAAAATGTACCAGCTTATTCTTCAAGGCATACCAAATTCAACACTAAGAAATACAAAATATTACTTACATTAAACAAAAAACTCTGAGCTAATCAATTATACTGAATCCGAACTTGGTAACAAAGAACGTGTAGAGCTATGTACGATTAAATTAAATGAATGTATAACAATGGGAATACAAAGTCACATCTAACAGGAAAGTTATAAGAAGTGTGGGCTGGTTGAATCGGGTTCACTTATTTATATATGTCGGTAGATTGTAGTGCAATGGGACCTCACACGATATCTGTACTTTGGTTAGTCCTGTCGGCTGCACAGGTTGTATTTGGCGAGGTTTGGGAATTCGGAAAACTTAATACTCCAGGAAGTTTAAACGTCGTCCGTAAGGAAGGTCACATGGGACTATTTGAACACAATAAGAAAGTTAAACTAGCTGTAAGTAATTTGGTCCACAATACTAACCTCAAGCATTTAACAGACCGCCGATTCAAGAAACAGTATTCTTTAGTTGGATTCGGCGTACCAGTAACCTATATTTTGTGGTGAAATCTGTTTTCAATGGTATTTAATTTTTCTTACCTTAAGACGTCATCGCGGTTTTCTTTCTTTACTTATCAGCGAAGTTTCTGCATTTTTGACCTTGTTTCTAAAAGCTAAAATTCTCAAGTCCATAAAAATGTGTAGGTATAGGGAATCAAATCATAATCTAGGTAAAAACAAAAATTAATTTTTGTTTTAATAAATTAATCTAATGTAAAAGAAATTTCATAAATCTTTATACAGGGTCTAATTAAATTAGGTCGTGAAACTGCAGACTCGATGATGATGGGTATCGACTTCTCGTTTATCATTCACATGGAGAAATGTAAATATCAAGATAAAAATCCTGTAACTTCCGTCAACTTAACATCACTAATAATTAAACGCATTCATTACAGGTACCACAGTGTTATGTATTGACATACGTGAAAGTAGAAGTAAAAAATCTAATTTCAACCCCAGAGGTGCAATTTAACTCAAAGACAAATGTAGTGACCATCCACTACGCCGCACTGTCAAGCAGTCTTTCGTCGTTCGAGATCATTGGGAAGGCCGTATGGATACCGGGATGTACCGCCATTCCTGGACGGACGCATTATGGTTAGCTAAAAACTAATTAAGCATACAAAAACGAATCAGAGTCGCCTGCCAGTGACCCATGTAAAACGAAATATTTTTAAGCAAAATTTAAAATAAAAAGTGATAAATGTGTGAAACTATTTCGTTTTCCAAGAAAACTATCAAAAATATCCACCGCTACTAGACCAGAAAGACCAAAAAGATGACAACGTTTTTTTAATGAATTTTACTTAAATTGCGATTAGGTATATCGAAAATAATTTAAACATCTAGTAGATTAATCTTTGTGCATCTTAACCCAGTTCATTGCTGATCATAGACCTCTCCAATCCCATGCCATTTAAGTTTAACTGAATTGCCAGCCACTCTCATCAAGCTGCTATCAGTCACTCAGCGAAGATCATCTCTCCTCGGTAGAGCTGGTCCACAACGTCACAGTAAACAATGAGAAGAGCTATTTTTGGAGTCATTATTTATCTTTTCCTCATTGTTTGGGCCTGTGCCGCCATTAAGCTATAAGCAAGATTGCATTTGCAAATTTTGTTTTAGGCGGAACAAATTCCACAATAAAAAATACAAAAATGTTACATTGTACAAACGGATAGAACGAATCAATTTCGCTTGCAATCGGAGGCAGTAACATACGTATATTATTACGTAGTATCAAAATTAATTTACGTATAACACCAATGCGAGTTAAGTCAAATTTAAAATTACCGGGTATTAGAAAGTGTTAGCATGTGGAGTCATTATTACTAATGTAGGTAAGTAATCGGTTGATCGTAGTGCGATGGGATCCTACACAACACTTACTCTCAGCATCGTTTTGTCGATGTCTGTTGCACAAATCGTGCAGAGCGAACAATGGGAATTCGGTGTTTCTAGTGCTCCGGGCAGCGTAGTAATCGCGCATACTAAAGGACAAGTCGGATTATTCGAACGTACTAAGAAAATTAACTTAGCGGTAAGTATAAGTCACAGATGGATTTCTGAACCTGCATAGGTATTTACAACCAATCGATATGCCTCTTTGCGGAATGGAACATTAATCAATGTTATCGAAGGAGTCCTCTAAACGTTTTTCACAAATACTAAACTTTTGTCGGTTTAAATCAAATAAACGAATGCTTTTCTTCCGACACCTATTTTTTGTCTGGGGCAAGGCAAATCAGTGGGCCTAAAAGGCCACTTTGGCGGCATCTTATAGCAATTCATATTACGCAATTTCATCTGTATGACAGTTTTGTGTGAAGATTCGTAAAATGCTATAGGTACACCTCTGCCTAACCCTTCAGGTATCTAAAGGTGTGAAACTGTCAAACAGATTAATTGCGTGAAATAAATTGCTTTATGATTCTGCCAAAGTGGCATCTTAAGGCCCCCAGGTAGGTAATAAAAAATGTGTAATTTTTGACACGACAGCCTGTCGAATGGTTGTGAATAGCTGTACTGTAGGTACTAAATATTGAGATGTGTAAGTTTGAAATATTGTTCGAGCCATAAAAAAAAGTATGCTTACCATATTTTCGTTCACTGTTGCCACCACAACTCACCAGCGCGTGCAGCGGTTGCAAAATTACTGACAAAACATCAGCATCCTAATTGCGTAACACTCTCAATTTGAATAATTTTGATGCATATTCCTAATCCATTTCTCCATATGTTCGAAAAATGTGTCTGCTCAACAACGCTGATAACGCAATGAATGTTGTTGAACTGTCAAAATAAAACCCATTGCTACTGATAGTATGTTACGCTATTACTCCGCTGTAATGATGATGACGTAACATCACGCCTTTATTCCCAGACGAGTTAGGCAGAGGTGTACCTATAGTACACCCACATTTTGCCAGTTAAGTTTCAGCCCCATGTAATAGGGGACGACCCTACGGACCCTACTGCCATCAACCGGCCACAAATCCAGACTCCGGGCTGCTACTGGGAAATTCTAGATAGAAAAACTCAATAACACTTTGACCGTCCTGGAAATCGAACGAACTGGACCTCAGGTTGATCAGTAAACCAATAAACGATTTCTTACAGGTTCCACAATGTTACGTAATAACATATGTAAGTGTGCAAATCGATAACTTGATATCAAGCCCGAATGTGGATTTTAATACGCATACGAGTGTGGTTACTATTGCCTACAAGCTATGGCAACACAGCCCCTCGACCTATGACATAGTGGCGAAAGCCGTGTGGAAGCAGAGCTGCATTATATCGCCAGCGCAACAACAACGTGGCAGGCCTTTTTCTTAAGAATTTTCCTGTTCAAGAAAATAGAGTGTTAGCCCAGGTTCGCACGGGCTCGCTTTTCCCGCGGCGAGTTTTTTACGCGCACTTAATTTTCATCGCACTGCTTAACGCCGAGAGTTGAAATTCCAACAGTGTGTTTTTGTGAAGCGCTGGGATGCGCTCTGTTGGATACAGTGCTCGGCTCAACAACGAGAGTTGAAAATCCAGTGCGCGATAAAATCCCGCTGCGACATTTTTACGTCTGTGCGAACGTGGACGACAAATTCAAATACAAAATGTTTTTTAATATTTAAAAAATATTATTACTTACGTTGAACTGGTTTTCCTTCCCATAGTATCCAAGTCCCTTGACTACGAGATTAAGAGTGGAGTATAATCCACCATTACTAATTTTTGCATGTTGGTAATTAAAACATTCCTATTCTATAAATTCACGTAAGTCTTTAGCTAAACCACACAAATCATAATTTCACAGTTTAAGCTGTAACATCAATTTCATGATTGCACCAATCAATTGCATCATTAAAAAACCACGCACAATGAAGGGTTCCGTAGTTAGGATAAATTTATCACAAGAACAAACTTAACATTGTAGTTGAAAAACATGTTCTCCCATACATCGACATACGTCACGACTCAAGGTCAATTCTTCAACTGCAAACGTAAGATTGTATAGAGGAATGAGGAACAGGGTGGCCCAGTGGTAACGACCCCGATTTAGGAGTTGTAGATCGTGGGCTTGAACCTAGGTAGGCGCATTACTTAGTGTAAATTATTTATTTCATCAGCACTGCTCTCAAAACGGTGAAGCAAAACATCGTGACGAAACCGGCATGTCCTACAACCAAAAATTCGAAGTTAATCATGTGACATCTACCAACCCGCACAGGGCCCGCGTTGCCCACTCCTTCTCGAAGAGAGGAGGCCTGTGTCCCAGCAGTGGGAACATTAAAGGCTGATTATGCATATTTAAATAACGAATCTGTCTAGTTTACTACGGCGATTTGCCTAACTCCTGGGTAATAGGACGGTATATTTTTGTACTTAATATGAATTATGTTTACTTTTGTCAGTGATTGTCGCAAATAGCATTCTGAATAGCTTGTGTATGTTTGAAAATATGCTTGTAAGGTATATGTACCGGATAATAGGCATAAATGTATTCTGGTGATGAACCTTCTAACATTTATTTATTTATATACTCGTATACTCCTACTCTAACGTCATATAATAATTACACCAACTGAGCAAAAAATTACTTTATGTGCTGCTTCATCCATTTCCAACATACGTTTTGATATAAAGACAAACTGTAAGTTTGTTTTATTAGAATAATATTTTACGAATTTACGAACATTTTCAATAGGCACAACTAATTACACCGTGAAAATATATGAAATTATATGGAGCAAACAATTTGAACGAATCAATTTTATTTGCTTTGCATAATACAAAGCATTACAGTGAGTAAAACAATTATTTAAATACATGAATCTCTAAAATGAAGTAGGTAGGTACTACACTCTACAGCAGTAAGGTTGAAACGTTTTATATTTATTGTACTTGTACTGTACATTTTAAACGTTGGGAGCTTGTCGATTATTCGTCATAGAAGCAAATTTTAATTGTTGATGCAATGAGTTTACAAACCATTCTTATTCTTTGTATTGCTACAACTACACATTTTGCGTTTGCCGAAGTGTGGGAGTTTGGTGACAATGCTCCGAGCAGTAGAGTTGTATCTCACAATCAAGGTGATATATCGCTATTAGAGAAAACAAGGACTATACTCTTAACTGTAAGTACAATATCAGAAGTTACATGGCGTAGTCAATCGATTTTCCTGATCACAGCAATACATATCTTGAGAACAGTTTAGGAATTTATTCCATCTCTTTTATCTTTGAATTTGAAATTCGTAGGAGAATTTTTATTTTGTAACTATAGATAATTTAAAAAACAAAAGCTATCACGAATAATAAACACCGTCACAACATCTACATAAAGTTTATTTTGAAGCTATCTTAAACAAGTCTTCTCAAGCATACAAATATCTACATTTATTGTCCTTTCTAACAATATTTTTGTAGGTGCCAGAATGTCACGAAATAGATTACGTCAGGGTTGAGGTGAACAACATGTTATCAAATCCTGCTGTATATTACAACAAATTGACACAAATCGTGACCATCTCCTATAAACCGCTGCAGATCAGCATGTCTACGTACGATATAGTTGCGAAAGCCAAGCAGAAAGAAGCGTGCAAGAACACACCTGTACCCGCTGCAAAGTCGGACACACTGCAGTTAGTGTATGGCAAATAAAGCAAGCTTTTCGATAAAAAAAAAACATGCTTTTGGATTAAAAAGCAAGTTTCTTCGATACAAAAAAAGAGATTAATAAAATTTTTTTAAGAAGTAAGCAGATGTTTTCGTTTTCCCTGAGTTTAAAATTACTTATAGCTTCAAATTCACAAATAAGCTTTTGTGTGAAATGCTTCCAAAAATTTAGCTCTCTCGAAAAATACATTTATTCAAGTACTAGCTAGCTGCTGCCCGCGACTTCGTCCGCATGAAATCCTAACTAATCCTAACTTCCTAACTAATATTATAAAGATACAATATCGCTCGCCATACAAATTCATCTTAAGATACGAAAATATGAAATATTATTTATTATCTTCGTCGTGTGTGATAGTCCATTGAATTGTATGGCGAGCGATATTGTATCTTAAAATAAAATATTATAGTATCTTAGCCGTGTGCAGCGCCCCTTAGTGAACTCCATTGCGAGTGACGTAACCTACGACAAACTTATAATTTGCGGTTGGTACAGTAACAAAATTAAGTTTGTTTTTTAATGTATATACTTTTCCGGGATAAAAAGTATCCAGTGTGGTGCCCAGGATATTAAAGAATAATTATACCAAGTTTCATCGTAATCGAACCGGTAGTTTTTGCGTGATTCCTGAACAAACAGACAGACAGACAGACAAAAAAATTTTAAATCACATTTTTTGGTTCGGTGTCGGTCTAGTAACACCCCCCCTGCCATTTATTTTTTTGATATTTTCAATGTACAGAATTTTCACTTCTACAGATTTATTATAAGTATAGATAGGACGAATAAAGACTATTCTGAGTATATACTATTCTGTCATGGCCACTGATCTGTATTATACAACTTGTTTATCTGGAGGTCAGTGGTCACGGCGATAGTAAAAAGAAAATATTTATGACCACAGAGCGTCCACAGAGGTTAGTATTATAAGTCCATGCCACAGAGTACTTTTTGATAGCTTATGACAACATCTTCTTTCAAAGTTGAGTGAGAAGCATGAACCATGAACTGGCATGAATGCTCAACAAAAACAAATTATAAAAGTGAATTATAAATATCATTAGTTCATTACACACGCAATAGAATTCAATTCATGTGCAGGAAGATTGATTGCTATCCATGTATAGTTTTTATAGGAGGCGAATTCCAAATTCAGCACAAAGGTATCACGCATTTCAGTTAACATTTTTAAGGCTGCTGATATATATGCCAATGCTGCTGCTGCTCTATACCAAATATAATATATAGTTCTGATTTATATCTCAGTATAGTTCTTGTTGAATTAAAAATATTTTCTAGCTCAGAAGAAGGATTATAAAAACGAGTTTCTAAAGCAGTGAACCATGCATCCTCTACGAGAAAGAACATGCGACGAATTGTTGGAAAACCCACTCTTGAAGACTCCACCGCCCGAACCTGAGAAGCCCAGGCCTCCGCGCGTGCGCAAGCCACGCGTTTTTAAACTTGTAACCTCATCATTTATAAATAGTCAAATAAAATTAACACCTTCTCAATTTGATAGTAAATCTTAATCATCTTACTTCACAGCCGCCAAAGTTTTCGTTAATACCGGTAGACTTCTACCAATGCTGGTGTAATCATCTAAAAGAGGTAATTCGTATGAAGCTGCAAAAGCCGATTTTTTTAACAGTAGACATTTCGTCATTGCTATCATCAACAATGGTTTTATAATACCTACCAACACAATATCCATACACCTGCACACGACTTCGTCCGCATTTTTTTGTTCCCCCGTCACACCCCGTCGCCTCGCATCGCCTGCCCGCGCCTCTGCATCGTTTTCACTCCAGTGTTCTTTCAGACTTTTTTGTTTTTGCTTGGTGCCTAAGGGTCCTAGCCTGATGTTAAAATAAATTACCTGTACCCTTCCTCAAGAATTGGACTATCAAATGCATTTTTTTTTTAATCTACCGTTATTTCCAGAGGTTAGCGCATTCAAACAAATAAACTCTTCAGCTTTTTTTTTATTACACTTGACAAGTTTTATTCCGATCTAGTTGCAAATGGCGAAGCATAAAGTGGACGATAGCCCGCCAGAGCTTTTTCCGGAACTGTACTTGAAGCCTCGAAGGCTGGACTACTACGCGCGGCAGCTGGAAGAGAACATGAACGTTAACAAAGATCTGCTCAAGAGAATCAATCATATACAGAGGACTGGAGTATGTTTTTTAGCTATTGTAAAAAATTTGGAAAACAATGTTCTACAGCATGTTAATATAAAAACTGCAATTTCTATGAGACAAGATGCGACTAAGCCATTGTTTCTTATGACAAGGGCGGCCTTGTTATAAAACTGATTATAGATAATCCATATCCATTCACTTTATGCGAAGCTTCTCCGAGACGAGGTAACGAGAGTACCCTACAAATAAGATGCACGAAGTTAAGAGGTGACGTATATTTACAGGGGTACGTGGACTGCTGGTCGCCTCAACCTAACAATAAGTACAATAAGCTGCTCTGTAAACAACGTCAACGAGGACTGAGCGAAATAGAGAAGTCCAATTTATATTTCTACTCCAGACTACTCATTGCTGTAAGTTGTTTTTTTTGTTCATATTTAATAGATAGAGGCTAAGTAATAACAGCCGCACGGGTCGATCGATCAGGTTAAGCTACGCTTGCCGCGGTTGGTCCGTGGGTGGGTAACCATCTTTACATACCAAGACCCCTCCGCGCCTCAGAAAGCACGTTAAGCCGTTGGTCCCGGCTGTCATTCATGGATCTTTGACAGTCGTTACGGGTCTTCAGAAACCTGAAAGTCTGACAACCAGTCTTACCAAGGTGTTTCGTATTTTAGTATAATGTTGTATGTTGTATGTATAGTATTTTTAAGTTAATTATATTAATATTGTATTGTATGTGTTTATATGGGCCTTGATGCCTGAAATAAATGGATAAATAAATAAAAATTACCCAGTAACTGGGATGTGGAGGTCAGATAGGCAGTCGCTCCATGTAAAATACAAGTACTCAGCTGCATCCGGTTAGACTGGAAGCCGACCCCAACATAGCTGTGAAAAGGCTAGGCAGATGACGATGATGAGTAATAGATATTCATCTATTGTTGACTGCCTCGTTGGTCTCGTAGTCGCAAGCACTACTGCTGAGCTTGAAGACCTGGGTTCGATTCCCGGGTCGGGTAAAATGTAATTGAGTTTTTCTATGTAGAATTTCTCAGTAGCAGCCGGAGTTAGTATTGGTGCCCGGTTGATGGCAATAGGTTCGCCCCCTGTTATATGGGACTTAAAGATAACTGGCGAAATGTGGGTGCACTATAGATACACCTTTCGGGAAATACAGGCGTGATGTTTTTGCACGACTCATAATGCGAAACATTAGAGAGTGCTTTACGATCGAAAGTGTTGCCTCCTTTCTGCAACTGCAACAACATAATATTTATATCTATGGATTTTTTATATGATCAAATGAGCATTATGAGTTTGCACTTTTGGATATTCCAAATTTTTTGTTTTATGTTATGTCATCTATTATTCGTCGAGATCCTTATTAAAATCATGAAGCAATCGGCATTTACTTGTACCCGGTTCAGTATTTACTGATAACATGTAATCAATTATTTACTGCAGCCATTGCTAGTACCTAGTCTTCTTTGCCTGCGAAGCACGTAATTGTTGTAGGTACGTGTAATAATACCTAATTATAAGAAATGTTTCAACAGAGATCGGAGCAGCTACTCACCCATGAATTGGATGCAGAATGGAAGGAAACAAAACATAAACTTATTTTAGGCGCCTCGTGAGTACAACCCGTTCGCGCTAAGTTTGCCGCTGACGATGTGACGTCACTTAAGGGGTACCGTCAACAAAAAACATTTTTTTTTTAAGTTTTTATTATTGCGCTTGCGATAACGTTGATTACGGTACTGAAAGATCGGCGTGGTAGGCGATTGGGAGAGATGTGCATTCCACGGACCGGCAAACATGGCGCGAACGGGTAACACCTAACAATTCTAGCTCATCCTTTTCAAACCGATAATACGTTCTGCTAAATGTTGATGCTGATTTACAGATTACCATTCATTTTATTCAAGACTGGTAAAATTGATCGTGATATAAAAGACTCCTCGTTTGATAAACCCATGCACGTCTTCAGAACTAAGTAAGTTATACCTATGTATTTAGTTTCACAAAATTTCTACTTAGGTAATTACATTGTTGTTGTACCTACGATTAATTTTTGCTTGAACAACAGCTACCTACTACAGTCTGTTCACAGTTATTTTAACTCTGACAGCAGCAACCCAACAACCTTATTTTAACGAGAATAAAGGGCATTGTGATTTTGACAGACTTGTCAGTAGCAGCTATCCAACAGCAACCTTATTACAAGGAATTTAGAAACCACTATAATTTTGACAGTGATGCAAATCAAAGGTAAAATAACTGTGAATAGGCTGTACAAGGATTTTTGGCGCTCAAATGATGTTGACAGGGGGGCGCTGTTGGTAAAGATTAGTGCAACTATTGTTTTGTGAAATATATTGAAGTAACAAGATGGCGGCGTTAGTTCCGATTTTGGCCACGCGCCAATAGAACCTTGTAGCGCTATAAATCATGTGAGCACAGATTACTTCTGTGATATGAGCTTCATTACCAGTCCAGTAGACTAGTTTCTTTAACAATGTTTACTTTTATAATAAATGCTTATCTATTGTTATAGGGTATCTATGGACATCTGGGTCCGAGGTGGTTCGAAGATCGGTAAAGTAATGATTGAGCTCTTCACTGATATCGTGCCAGAAACTTGCAAGTTATTCTTGACACTTGTCAAGGGCACTAAAACTGGCCATGCTTATTCTGGCACCAGATTCTTTAGGTTAGTAAAATATCCTCTTAATATAAAAAAAACGAAATTTATACCACTCACCCACTCGCTGACTGACTAAATACGAAATCTCAAGAACTATTAAACCTACAATCTTAACATTTTACAAGTATGTTCTTTATATGGTTACACATTTCAAATCGGAAAGGGATCGGCACCGTATCGCCTTCCGTCTCGTCGTCAACCTAACGTAGCGTAAGCGCGATGACGACGAGCCGTAACGCACCGCACCGCGGTTCGTGAGCTTGTCCCGAGACATTTTTGAAATAGCCATATTTGTCAAGAAAAACTCTCACTTCTTCTCCACAGTAGCCGAAAACAATAGATTTACAAAAAGGGACCCCACCAAATTAAAAAACCAATTTTGTAATAGCACTCTCCACTACAGAAACAGCTACCTGATGTCCATTAAAATACATAACCATATTCCAAAAGTGATAAGAGAGCTACCATTTAATTTTTACAAAAAAAATCTGAAAAATTGGCTTCTCCAAAATAATTTTTACACTCTCAAAGAATTTTTTGATTATAAGGGTAAATAAGTAAATAATATAGGTATATATACATATATATTTTAATAATAAGGTAGATGTATTTAGTTGTATAATAAAAATATTGTTATTGTTATGTTTTCATTTTGATATTGTATATTAGAGTGTTTAATAGTGTTTTGTATTATTTATTAGAGTTTAAGTAAGTACTATACAAGTTAGGTTTTATACCTACCCACGTGTAAATATTCGTATGCCGCTATTAGCGGCGGATGTGTTGAGCTTATCCATTTTAAATACCAACCAACTTTGTACCTACCATATCCGACGAATAAATGTCTTTGTCTTTGTCTTTGAGGCGATTACGTTACGATTCCCAGTGTGCGTTGCAGTAGGGAGTTTTATACAAAGAATACTGAACGGCTCGAGTTGATACGGTGCCGATCCCTTTTCGATTTGATACGTGTGCTTATGACCTTTGGCTGTTTTTTTTTTGTAGTAGTAATAGAAATCTTTGTTTTTAGAATAGTACCTGATCTGTTCTGCTGCGGTGGTGACGTCATGAAAGATAATGGTTTCGGATTGTTCGTGCAGCCTTCAGCAGAAGAAGGAGAGTTTACTGATCCTCTGTGTGCTGAAAGCCGCGACTTGAAACATACTGTACCAGGTAGAGCTAACGATTAAGCAGTTTTATAAAGTAACAAAGCCATTATAATTCCGTAATTTAGACAATATAACACTAGAGAAGGCATCGCGGTAGCTACAAAAAAAAAATACAAAAGCTGCTCGCCCGGAAAGAGAAGTCCGTTTCATCGATTTTTTTTATCGATATTTATTCGAAATTTCAATTTTTTGTATTAAGTATATTCTTTAATTTCCGTAAAGAAAAAGGAGGGTGCTTTTCAAGCCATGTACATTATCTCTCTCTAAACGTCATATAACTAGCCCAGAATGGGCGATGGTTGTTTTTAAGGGAGATCGTGGAGTATTTGCTGAACCCGTCCTGGTGGTCTTAGCCGCCCCTACGATTATAAAAAACACATATCATATTTTGCCCTTTGTGGCCGTTTTGACTTTGTTTGTAACAGCAAGTAAGGCGGGCTTCGTATTCGATTCTAAACGGGCTGCTCCTTTTCTGTAGTCTAGTATTAAGGACGATAGACCGATTTCTTATAATAGATAAATAGCATGTTCCTGAGCGCAAGTAGTTGTTCGTGGTGGTAGAGCTAGTTTGTACCTATGGACCATACTTAAAGATTATGTCCGGATTTTTATATACACATTGACATTGATAAATTTTATACATATATACAATGACATGAATATTTACTTTGTAAAGTATTTTTTATTTTTATATTTAATTGTTGTGAATGTGAGGACTATGTGGGTCATTTCTTTTTTCTGTTTTCCTTCTTAGTTAGTTTTAATCATGATCTGGCAGTTAGAGTCATTTACGCGGCCTACCCAAATGTCCTTTCTAAGTATTGTTAGTCGAATCGTTGAGCTCCTCAAGTTTTGAGTTGAGCTGCACGATTTTTGACAAATGCGTGCACTGACTGGACAGGTCCGCTCAATCTGTGTGGTTCTTTCCTCAAAAGACCATTTCAGACCTAATCTACATGGTCTTCACATGATCTGACCAAGATTTTGTCTGGACTTTAAAAGAGACTGTGACTTCTGATTTTGTTTCGGCCTTTCTTCTTAGAATAGTCAGATAGGAAACGCCAACCTCATCTAGTTTAAGAAATATGATTGACGTGTAAAAGTCTTTGTACAAACCCACTTACAGAAGAAAAAAAAATGGTTCAAGCAAGACCAATTATAAAAAGTGGACGAGATATCCGAAACTAAATGTCATGATCATTTTTTTACAAGTTGTATTCGCTAAAAGTAGGTTTTACGACATAATTTACAGCTGCTTTAATGTAGGTACTACTTACAGGTGTATTGTCTATGGTGGTTACTTGTAACGATGAGGTTAGCGGCCAGTTCAACATTATATTCAAGCCGTTGCCACAGTTCGATAATAAGCACGTGGTGTTCGGAAGGGTAAGTCGATTTTTTTAACTTTTGAAGAACGTGTTTGTCGACTTTTTCGTGTTAGTAGTAAAAATTGTGTAAGTTTTATATTTTTGACTCTTCCTATAAAACAGCATAGGTACCTATCCTTTGAGCAAGTCCTAATGCCTGTTCCACCAAGCAATTTTAATTTGCAGACGGCTTAGATCCTTACTAATATTATAGTGTGAAAGTAACTCTGCTGCCATGTCTCATGTCTGTTGTATTTGGAACAAAACAATCCGAACTGACTGAACTGTGTGACCATAGATAGTAGCAGGGCCGCCTCCAACATTGGAACGAATCAGCGCGCTAGGGCTGCCCCTCGGCACCACCACATCGGACTGTATCATCCGCTCCTGTGGCTGGTTCACCCGCACTGGTCAATATCGTGAGGGCCTCCCTAACACAGTCAAGTTTCCACCAAGACGAAAAGCGAAGAAATGAGGCGAAATCTTTAAGTATTTTCATTTTGCCAGATTGTTAATTATTAAAATTTAAAGACCAATTTGTTTTTGTTTCTGATCTAGGTACATGGTTATAATTTCGTCTTTATAGAGAATTTATACAAGAATCGCCCGGCATTTCCTTAACCTGTCGCGCTTCTAATTAGCAGATACAATAGAAATTTTATTGTTATCGGTACACATGTTGTACGCTCGACATACGAAGAGTTAATCAGCAAAAAGAAATCATGCATTCTAACTCACAATATGATCTAAATTCAAGTTGCGCACATCAAATCAGACCACAACAAGATGAAGCATGAAAATAAAGCTTTTGAAAACATAACAGAATGCAATCACATTTTTATTGCAAAAATATATTTATGTATATAAGTAGAAAAGTCTGAAGTACACGACACGAATCAAACAAATCACTAGTACACATTCATAATCGTACAACTAATAGGTACTCAATTTTCTTCTACAAGTCAAGTCCTTAACTCCTGGTCTTGTCATTGTGTGGTCATCATTCTATCTTCACGAACAATCCGCACGATAATATCAGAGCCAGCAACTGAAACAGGGGAATTAATCATCATCATCATTTTAGCCGAAAGATGTCCACTGCTGGGCATAGCCACATACTACTTAATAGGCCCCCAAGCGTCGCCACTTTTGCCGGTTCTGTACTTCTCGCATCCAGCAGATTCCTGCGGCCTTCAAAACGTCATCGGTACACATCTTCCGGTAGGCGGTCGCCACAGAACCTTTTGGCCCCATCGGCCGTCTTTTCTACGAGCAGTGTGCCCTGCCCACTGCCACTTAAAGTTTGGAAAATTATCGGGCTATGTCGGTTACCTTGGTTCTGCTAGGGATCTCTTCATTTATGATTCGATCGCGTAGGAAAATTCTAAGCATAGCTCTCACCAGTGCCCATTGAAACTGGAGAATTGGTAAATTAAACTAAGTTGGTAAACATATTATAACAATGCGAATATGAGATGTTTTAACCTTATTTTGGTTCAAAGTCACGTAGGTTACGCGTATGAATGCTATACCGTTGCCATTGTATTTTTTTCCCGAATGAGAGGATCGTTAAGATCACCAGTTAACTAATAAGTATTGTCTGTATTAAATCTTACTTTTACCGCTTGTTGACATAAATCTGCAAGCTGAGCGGAACTGTTACGAAAAAAAAATGGTTCCTCTTCCTCCTTAAATTGATTGTAGGTAATTCATTGATTATTCTCCTTTAATCGTTTAATTATTGCCGTGGTGTTATGTGTTAGTAGACTTTTTTTTTATTCTATCTATTCTAGCATACTATCTGCGATACTCACCATTATCAGAGCTATGATAACGGCTGATGTGCCGACATACACGGCGTCTTCTCGTAGGAAGTCTATCACCTTGGTGAGGCATCCTTCCACGTACATCGTGGTAGGATTTGGAGACCCTTTGCAATCCATCCTCTGAAACATCCAATATGTAAACGTCAGTATAGCGTTATTTATCAAAGATTATGGATAATTAAATCGCTCCGGAAACTTTTTAACCTCTTATACTTCTTCAAAAAATAAAAATAACAGTAAACATGAAACACGCATTGTTAAATGAACCACTCAAACCGCGGGAAGATAAGTACCTTTGAAGTTGAACCCCAGTGAACGAAAATTTAACCCCCTTTATGAAACTGATTTTCAAAGGAGACTAGTCCGATTATGAAAATACTGGCCTCCTTTGGTAAAAATAAAATGACAATAGCCATTTACCATTATTCTTTAATAAAAAAAAAACAACCGTAATGGCATCTAAAATTATTTTGATGGCCAGTCATTGCCACTTGTGGAATCGGCTATAGTACATACTAACTCCATGGCATCGGCAAAATAATATCAAAAGAGGTTGCATTTAGAAAACTAAACCTTATATTTACGGGACAAAAATGCACTGCTTTGTTTCAGCAACGTTTTTGATGTTGCGAGAGTAAAAAATATCCAAAACCCCTTACCTTCCCCGGATACACTTCCCGACAGCAGCTTTCGGGCACGTTATCATTCCAATCCTTGTACCCTCTGACGCCGCAACACTTCAGGTACGTCTGAGTGTCATCCCAGGACTTGGTATACTCATGCCTGACCCCGTAATAAGGGATGGCGGCATACAGCTCCCGGTCTAAGGTCGTGATGACCTTCTCTCTAAAGACGAACTGGAGAATCCCGCCTACCAGCATCACCACGAAGATTATGAATACCAGGATGTAGTACTGGAATAGTATAAAGGATGATAAGACGAATAACTTTGTTTATGGGATTTTTTCGAACACAGAAACAAATAAAAAAAAATTTAATAAAAATAATTATCAAATAATAGGTATTAGGTTTTCCTGTTTGGTAAATATTCAACTAGACTATGATTTATGTGTAATCCTATTTCTATTTATGCTCGTCGCTATTGACGAGGGGATTCAATTTTTTTTCCTGCTATTCCTATCCTGTTTATCTGATTGGGGGCTGATCATTTATTACGTAAGACGATTTGAGGGGTGGAGGGGGTATAACAAGTCTTACTTTTTCCTACGTGGGGGTGGGAGGTGTCTCGATTGTTCTTACGTAAGATCACAAAAGTAAGCAAAAATTATAAGTTCTTAATTTTTTTTTGCTACTTTTTCTTTGCAGTTTTGGTAGAGGAGGGTCAGAAAGCGATCAAAATTGTCTTACGTAATAAATTAACCTTGAGGAATTAGCATTGAAATAGACACCAGCATATTAACAAATGAACACCCTAGCACCGTGTGCCCTTTTTCCATAGTTATAATACTCGTACCAGCTCCTTAAACTAAGTAGGTATAGTCAACCACACGTTAAATAACAGTTTGACCCCACAGAGCGCGGACCCGCTGCCCGTGCCGGCAGCGACTAGAGACGCCAGTACTTACTAATAATATTCGTGCCCGAACAATTAGCGCTGAGCACAAATTCAGCTGTCAGATGCATGGGCAGAATTGTCACGGGCCTTTAATTTCTTTAGGTAAGCACTTACACATAGTTTGTATGGAAAGTGTTGACAAAACCGTCTCTAGCAGCAACCGCAGAGGCGTCTCCATGCCCTGTGTTAACCCTGAGAGCGTCTTTACTTTGCAGCAATAAGCTCGCTATCGTAATTCAAGTGTTACAATGTGTGTTATTCACATGTCGTGGACCGTCTTATTACTAACGCACCGTAAGCAGCATACATTTGACCTCCTTAGCGGCGCCGCAGCACCCGAGCAGCGACAGCAGCATCAGCGCAGCTCCCATAGCCACCACCACGCCCACCGATGCTATGAACATGTTGTTGCTCATCAGCGTGCTGGGGAAGGAACGGGACATCCATATCCACAGGCCAATGGCTAGCGCGATCGCACCGCCAATCTGGAATGCAGAAATGGCATGTGTTAGTTTTATCCTCAGTTATGATTTTTCATGGTTGATTGTATTTATTAGGATTTTAAATAGGGATAGTAGAATTGAATTAATATCTCCTGCAACCCTTGAAACCTCTGCATTGTTTATATCAAAAGTAAAGGCAAAAAAAAGCTGAATACAAATATTATTTTTATAGAGAGCCACTTCGAAAGAGAGCAGCAAATATTCCATCCATTTACAATATTTTTTATAATAGAGGTTTCTATCGATTACCTTGTAAATAAGGCTGGCCAACTCAAGTGAAAATGAAATGACAAAAGCCATTTTCCATGAAAAAAAAACAACAGAAAAAGAAAATCTTAATGGCATCTAAACATTATTTTGTAGACGGATGGCCAGTGATTGTTACTTATCCCAAATATTCGAACTAAAGAGGTTGCATTTAATAAAAATAGTTAAGTGAAAAATCTTAGTTGACCTCTGAATGGTCTAAAAGAAAAATAATATGTGGACAATCTAGACCATGAACTAAACACAAGAGGGCCTAAAATATACTTATTACAAAAGGCTACTCTTCAAGTTCTAACCCTCGACGTTCATGCATGAATAAATCTTATTTATTGAATTGTAAGGTCCGATCATTACCTATGTTTGCGTGATGAGCAGTAATCTACCGGTTGTACTTGATTGATATAAGTGGTACCAGACATTAAAGACTAATAAAGGTTACTCAATGCACTCGCATTTGACATTGACGACACGCAACGGATGGTTGGATACCTGCATCTAATGATACTACATGGTCATCCTAATATTTTCTTTATGGGTAGATACAGGGAGATGTAATTGATGCCAGAACCTACGCACTTGAACTAATATTGTTGTCTAACAAAACATAACTTCGTAATTCGTGCACACCTGTATAGGTAGTATAATACCCCATCAATAAAATAGACAAGTTTTTTTATCGTGAATAACGACCATTTTTTCTACTGATGAATGCAGGTGGACGTCCGTCTAATGTTTAGATACGATCTAATTTCCTTCATGTTGTTGTCTTAATGCGTTCGTCTTGAAATATTGCTTCATTTAATCGACAGGGTGTTCCATGACGTTTGAAGTTGAAATAAGTTAGTAAGATAACATCTAAGATTGCCCGTTTAAACGTAAATGCCTGTTTTATTTCTTATAAAGAAGCTCTTTACTTAAGAGCGTTTATGACGTACGGCATTTATAAAAACTTTCAAGCCCTTGTTTTTCGAAATGCATGAACCGATTTTAATGAAACTTTATACGCATAAACAGGATACAAAGGTCTAAAAAGGTACTCTTAAAGATCTATTCACGTATCTTTCGCATCCTTTTACATATTTGTACCACTCATAGACGCGATTACTTGACGGAAATTGTAAAGATTTTAATGCCTTATATGAGAGGTATATAAAGTAGTGAGTACTTACAAAGGTGACCACATTCATGCATATTAATGAGAACTTCATACATCTGCCGCAACTGTTCATTGCTCCTCCCATTCCCATGGCGAATCTGTGGACACATTATTAAGAAAATATCAGTGATGTATTTACATTTAATGTTATTTATGTATAAACTAGCATAAGCCTGCGATTTCGTCCGCATAATATTTTTTGTTCCTCGACCGGCACGTCACATCGCCCGCACTGTTTTTTTTTTCGCTCATAATTTTTTCCGTCTTTTTTTCGGCCCCTAAGAGTCGTAATATCAGTGATGTATTTTTATTTAATGTTATTTGTGTATAAACTAGCTTATGCTCGCGACTTCGTCCGTTTAATATTTTTTGTTCCTCGACCGGCGGCGTGTCACATCGCCCGCGCTTTTTCTTTTAATTTTTTCGCTCAACATTTTTTCCGCCTTTTTTTCTTTTTGCTCGTCGTAGCGTGATTTTAAGTAGCCTAAAACTTTCTTCAAGAGAAGATTTTTTCAAATCCAACTGGTACCTATAGATTATGAGTCACTTCGTAATATCAACTGTCACCGACCTAAAAGACGCGCCTTCCAAAAGATTCCCATACTTTTTTAACCCAGACTTGGGTTTTACGAGGGGTGCGTTGATACACATTTTATTAACTTTCTCAACCATGCGTGCAGATGGACTGTTGAGTGAACTATAACGACAGATGGAACCAATCTGCGATGTTTTTATTTTTTGTTATCTGTTAAGACTCCCACGTTTCTGGTGAGCTTGTTTATTCTCAAATTAGAATTCTAGCTTGTTATGAGAAATTTCGTCTTCTGGAGCATAAAAACAAAAGTGACACTACGAATGCATATAGCTTAGAAGTTGTTGTGTGTGACACGTGAAGGTTTGACATGAATTTCGGCAATCACGCCTGCAGGGCACGGGCAATGCAACTTTTGCTTTGCAATTTTAGTTTTGCGAAAATTTTGGTATTTGTAGATGGTTAGATTAACTTCCAGTCACAGGTGCATATAGCGTATCATGTGTACATACATATTAACGACAACCTTGAGTACTAAACAGTGAAAGTTGATTACAATATATCCAGTTATTAGTAAGCACAGTGAGAGTTAAAGTGACAGTGCGTGTGGTCCTCACAATGACTTGTGACAACCAATACACTAGGTACTTATCCTGAATGCTGTAGAAAGCTTCTATAGTATTATATCCTGAGATAGTGGCTATATTACCTAATATCTACTGTGGAGTACCCCAAACTCCACAAATAATTTAAGTCTGTATTTGGAAATTAAACACAAGGTTTGTATTTGGGTACCTACATCAAACGCTCAGTGATCACAACGACCGCTCTCTCCAGTGGATGACAGCGAAGTGCCCCCCCACCCACCTTGTGTCGGGGACTCGGGGTTGCCCTCACCGCGCGCTTTAGGTACATTTATTTTGAATCGGTACTAATATGATTTGAAAACAGAATACCACCACATCTCTTCCTTTTTTTGAAAAATAAATAATCATTACTAATACTTTAGATTATATTTTGTAAATTATTAATATTTAATTCTTCTTTAATTTAATGTCACAATCATTTCAATTTTAATAACATGAATTCTAATATACAAGTGTATAATTTACATTTTATTACAAAATTAAGATTTGCTTCATTATTCTATTTGTAGATGCTATATGTTTTATGGGGGCCTGTGTCCCAGCAGTGGGAACATCATAGGCTGATTATGTATATATTTTTATTCAATATATTTTTACAATGTTGTTTTATATTATTCCTATCCTGTTTCTTATCCTCATTTATTTTCCCCTTTACTTTCTTTCGAGTGTATTTATCTTGGACCTCAAGATCTAAATCCATATTTTCAACACAAATAAGTTCGGCAACTTATCTCTAAACAAACGTCCATAAAATAATTTCGAAGAAGATGCCCCAGTTTTACCATGAGGAGTGCTATTGTACATCATGAGGTATTTGAGTAAATCGTCTCACAATTAGTTAAAAAGTTTAACAATATACTTAAATGTGTTATTTATGATCGATATAATGAGGAATACCAAGTCTAACCGTTCATTATTTCTCATTACCTACTTGTTATACAGGGTGAAATTGAAAACATGCGACAAATCGAAATAGGAGATTGTACTCATCATTATGAACAACTTTTACTATGGGACCAAACCTGAAATCGCGAAAAAATCTCAGCTGTTTCCTACATTTATGTTCGCATAACTCGTCAAAATGTAGGGAACAGCTGTTTTTTTCGCGATTTCAGGTTTGATCCTTTAGTAAAAGTTGTTCATAATGATGAGTACAATCTCTCATATCGATTTGTCGCATGTATTCAATTTCAACCTGTACATTTTCGGTGAACAATTTATAGTTTCATCTTAATCTATACATTTACATAATGTCGACTAGCCTATTGCAGCTCGCTTAAAGATATTGTAAGTACCTACTTACATTTTAAATTTTGTTTTACATATATTTATTATCGGCTTTAGATAATGACAGTTTGAATAATAATTCAATTGGGTTTGGACGCGATACAAAATATGTGTATTTATTGCGTCTATGTTTAGGTACTTTTACTATTTTATTATGAACAACAATTACATCACAATATTTAAATTAGCTACTTATCTACTCGTATGCTTGCACAATTTATATTGAGAGAATCAAAATAATAATAAAGGGCCACGCAATGATTAAACAACAAAAAATTAATAGGGCTATGCAGTTGTAAAACTGCATACCTACCACGAGCTCGCGATCCACTTCAGAACCTAAACTGAACTGTTCTGCTAATTCGTACTATGACGTCAGTTTAACGATTCAATTTAGGCCGTGCCATCTGGATACCTACCACGAGCTCTTAACGCTCATTCACTTTCAACGATCCAAATGCTGCTGAGCGTATTGGACGTCATGGTACGACTGTGAACGATGCAGTTTAAGAACCTAAACTGAAATGTCTTGCTTTTGAATCGTTTTTAAATAGATCATGGTAGGCCTCCAGTTACTGATTTTAGTAAAAGCCACGCAAAAATAAGAGTCGACACATTTTAGTGCAGGCTGCCCCAAAATTACTCATGCATCACACTTCCCAACTTAGACCATTTTGACTGTGAAAGCGACTCCTTCATGTCGATTCTGTAAAAATCTCACCGTGAAAACTTGCGTGGAGTGAGCTGTCATTCCATCTGATGTTATAGGGATTGACACTAATGACAGCTCACTCCACGCTCACTTCACCTAAGTTTTCACGGTAAGATGGTTACAGAATCGCACTGCTGATCCGTCGGCACTCGGTTTAATGTTTTATTGCACAATGTGCAAGTAGATTTTATTGTTTTCTTTGAAAACCTTCAAATATCGGTACAATTTGTTACACTTCTTTCGGCCCATAATAATATTTTTTACACAAACAACTAGTAGATAAATAAATACAGTAGAAGTATGTCCGACATAGGTACGCGATGTTTGTGCGCCGCCGCCGTATGATTATAAAATGAAACTAGTGATGATGGGCGTTGAATCAACGAACTAGTGGCATCAACCGCTGATCTCCTGTCAACGCATTAACCGTTAACGTTAACTGTTTATGAAGCAACTAGTTGACGAACGTAAATCAACGTTGACGTTACGTTAACGGAAAAACAGTCAACGATCCATCACTAAAAGAAACGCGCGAACGCGAGCCGTCTCTTAGGCTGCGGTTCCACTGAGGCGGAGCGAAGCAGAGCGGAGCAGATACGTTCAATCACAGACGAGACGAGTGACGCGATAAGGATCTCAACCATTGTGATTGTTCGATTCCTGCAAGTCTCCGCTCCGCTCCGACTCAGTGGAACCGCAGCCTTCTTTGTATTTTTGTTGCCGCTCCGCTTAGAAGTTCCAGCGAACACATGGCGCGCGTTTCAGTTTGGGAACATCGCACCAGACGTTGATAGATTTTCGCGAAATAACACTATTAGTAACGGTATTTAAATACAGGTAAATTCTGTGATTTAACGTTATATATTTAACGTAACAGAACGAAATGTTTAAGTAATGTCATCGGTTTTTTTTTCGGTAACGGTAAGAGTCCCTAGCTGTTATTAGTGGGCTGGAACGAGGCAACGGCATTCAAACTATACTAGTAGTTTGTGATTTTCAGGAATAAAATGTACTGAGGCCAGCACATCAACCTACCCCAATCTGTCAAATTTTCCCAATTGAATATGAACCTTATTCCTTTACTGTAAAGTTGAAATTCTATCAAAGAAATTTGACAGATTGTAGTAGGTTGATGTGCTGGCGTCTGTACTTACATCCTACTAATATTATGAATGTGAAAGTTTGTGAAGATGTTTGGATGTTTGTTACTCAATCACGCAAAAACTACTGAACGGATTTGGATGAAATTCGGTACACATAGTCAATAACCAGAATTAACACATAGGATTCTTTTTATCCCGATATTCCTACGGGATCGAAAATAACGCGGGCGAAACCGCTGGGCGCTGCTAGTAAGCTATAACAATGATGACTTCTTGAACTCTGACTTTGGTTTGTAATGATAGCGTACCTATTCATCATATCATAAGAAAATATTATTTTATTCTAATTACTCATTGCAATATTATCAAACAGCAGTATACTGTTATCGTGACTTTTTATTTTTCACTTTGGACACATTTTATTTCAATGTATGTTTATTTATTATTTTAACTGGTTGGTACTAAAGTCTGAGATCCAAAATGTTGGCTTGTGGTCGAGTAAATTAAATATTCTCATCAAAAACGTCCAAAATTTGGATTAATGCCTCCATCTTTTTTGTACGCTGTGCACTTCGTACAATATTAAAAAATTTACATGTTAGTTTAGGACAAATTGTTAGTTTCTAAGGCTTGAGCATATAATTATATATGTCAACATTAAGTTATATTTAAATAAGCAAAGACTAGTAAAATAATGCTTTTTTACTAATTTTATAATTTCATATTTTAGCGCCACCATTGTTGTGCAACCAATTTTCGTACATAGTTTGAAGTCACGTTCTCTAACTTTGTATTCTTTTGAATGCCAACACCGAACGAGTCTTGTTTATGGAATCTAGAATATTACGGGCCATATTGAATGAGTTATGATTTTATGATGTCAAACCTGTGGTGAAGTAAAGTGGTAACTTGTTTTGGAAGATAATTTTTCGATTATTTTAAAGGTAAGTTTGAGATTTCTGCAAAGATGTATGGTGCGCTTGATTCTTTAAAACGAGTTAATTAGCATAGTGCTAATAATGTGATGGAAAATATAGCATAACTGTGAAGTAATGATCGTTTACTATTACGATATCCTTTCTTATGCGCTATTTTTACGTCACTGTTGCGATCCAGTCGCGCAATTACTGTGTCACTACTACTGCACTACTAAATTAAGGTTATGGCACACTGGTTTCAGAGTGGTTGCAGTTTTGGCTAGTTGTACTAGTTTCTACGTAAACTAAATTTAACAAGATATTTTTTTTCCTAAACTAACTAACCTAACCAACCTAACTAACCTAACTAACCTAACTAAATAAACAATATTTTTATGCAAGTGACCGAATCAAGACTGATATTCATACTCGGTATACTCCAATCTTTACAATTTTGCACTACCATTTTCGTAATGTTTTACGTCACGGTGACATAAACTACTGCGACACTTGTACGTGACTGTCGCGTAAACTTTTGCGACACTGCTGCGTTTTGTGCCAAAATTCGCGGCCTGATCCTAAGAGTCTCCGAGAGAAAAAAAATTACATATACTAGCGGAGGTCATTAAGACTTCCGCTAGTATATGTAATTTTTTAGAAGACTGAAGTAGTGGTGCATCTGTGAATCACGTCCTATTTGGAATGATTACATGGACTCCGCTACTAAGTTAGCCTAAACCTTTGACCTAACATTGTAATCTTTTTGTTTAGAGGACACCTTATCCTTCGTCCCTTCTGGGAAAAGGTTGCGTGGATTCGTCCTATATTCTGTACGTTGTGAAATAAAAAAACTGAACTCTTTGTGCCGGAAACGGTGACCACTTCCTCTACAGTACTATAAAAATAGCGCATAGATAAAAATAAAATCTACCTAAAATTAACATAAATAATAATAATACTCTCATTTATTGGCAGTAAAATAGGCACTTAATCCATACTAATATTATAAATTCGAAAGTAACTCTGTCTGTCTGTATGTTACCTTTTCACGCCTAAACCACTGAACGGATTTGGATAAAATTTGGCAGAGAGATATATTGCATTCCGGGGAAGGACATAGGATAGGCGGAAGCTAGTACGTCATAAATTATAAAGAGGGTCCTACTTCCTTTTCTTATTAAATTGAACTTTTATTTGATCAATTATTTGTAACTACTGTAATTTTGTTATTAGTTTATCAGTAGGTCAACGCTGCTATCTATTTTGCCTACTTCCTAATGCTACTTGCATATTTTTTTTATAACTGATCTATGTATGATTTTAATGTTTAAGTACAGAATTTTGTCTAACAAAAATTTAATCGTATTCCATGTAGTTAGGAAAGGAACACATAACAACCTGTTGACTACCGATTTGTATACAATTAGATTTGAAATAATCTTTCAGCACTCACCAGATTTCCTCGTCTCCAATTGTGGAATACTCCAAGCTCCACAAATAATATAAGTATGTATTGGAATTAAAGACAAGGTTTTTAATTAGGTACATCAAACGCTCAGTGATCACAACAACCGCTCTCTCCGGTGGATGACAGCGAAGTGCCCCCACCCACCTTGTCAGGGTTGCCCTCACAGCCCGCTGTATGTACATTTATTTTAAATCAGTACTAATACTAATATGATTTGATCGGCTTTAATTGCCATAATTAAAAAAAAAACAGAATAGAACATGATTTGGTAACAGAATACCACAGCTACTTAATCGTGTCAAAATCACAAACTAGATGCGAGAATAATAATGTATGAGAGAGGTTATCTCAGGGAAACCACCTTTTCAGAAATAGTGTATTTGAATGTTAAAAATGAACATAATGATATTCTTGTCGGTCCGGAGTGTACACGTGTTGTATGTTGCCAGGTCCAGCTTTCGGTGATTGTGGTAACCGGCTCTCTTCCGGAGATTCTTAGCACCCCTGGCCTCACCATGGTCTTGGCCGCTACCGTAGCCAAGGGTAGGCGGGCCGCCGGGTACTAGAGGCCAAGTATTTTTTGTGCTTGTAATCCTTGGAGGGGGGTTTTACCATAATCGCCACGCTCGCTGAGAGTATGGAGGACCTCAGTACACTGCTCGATGACCTCTGTAGAGCCTCCGAAAAAATGGGTTTTAAAATGAACGTGGACAAAACAAAAGTCAATTCAAATGCCCATGTAACATTCACTCTAGTTGTCTGGCATTTTTGCTGAACTGGGCCTTTTTGGCGCAGCCGTGAGGCACACTCTCCTGCAAATTTCTTTTATTGATAAATTTTTATCTGATGTATGAATTTGGTGTATTGTGTGTCTTTTAGTCTGTGCTAAATAAATGTATTTTCTTTCTTTCTTTCTTTCTCTCTCAAAGATCGGAGACGCTAGACTCGAAGTCGTGGACGAAGGTTACCTAGGACAAGCTGTCCAGTTAGGTAGGTCCAACTTCGAGAAAGAGGTCAACCTATCGCTATAAGGACGGAGTCTGACGCCGCTGCCGGCGTATTTACTCGTGAGGGGGACAGGTAATGCGTCGTTTGCATCTTCCCTCCTAGTCAAACTAGCCGCTCTACTCCTGGTCACTCCATTTTTGTTAGCCACTGTTAGCCACCACCTATTCCAACCTGATTGGGAGTTACATATTCGAGCCTTTTGGAGTTGAAACACTATTACGGTCCGAGTGCCCAATTGGTTTTTCGAGATATCGCCAAACGGTTTATGGTCGACCCTTCACGTGACCAGAGGGCTGGCCTATTTCTTGCCCAAAGAATTAACATCGCCATATAACGTGGCAATGCTGCCAGGCCATTTTACTTTGTTTTTTATTTTAATCTAGCCAGTGACACTCGCGTTACCAAGTCAAATAAGACATATAATTTATCCAAATCCGTTCATTCGTTTAGGAGTTACGAGGGAATAAAGAAACGGACATACATACTTATATACAGGTCAAACACATAACCCTGCTTTTGGGCTTCGCCGCAGTCGGGTAAAAATTTGCCGGTCAGAGGTTTCCACGACTGATCCCACCTTTTGACCTTTATAATTTGAGTCATAAAGTTTTTGATGCAAGCGATGCTGCTGTTTTTACATGAATATAGTGGCTAATATGACGCTTACAGAGACACTTACCTATTTGAAACAAGAGTCAAAGATCCATTCCGGATCTAGTGATATAACAGTAGGAAGATACAGTTTACTGTCCACGATGGGCTTGACCTTCATAGTCTCACATACCAATTATGAGATCTGACTAAAAGACATTAATGTATAGTAGGTAACTAACATACCCACCTACGTATACTACCTTTACTACAAACTACAAATTAGGACTAATTAACAATTCACAGCCTAATCTACACAGTCACATCAAAATGACAAACGTATTATCTTAAGGATCAGATAATACACAGAATCTAATTACATCCTTGTAATAAATCTAAGGTTGATATAAAAACTTATATCTAATTAATTAAGTTTGAGTACCTACCTGCCACGAGAGAATTATTATGAATCGTGTTTTATATCATTGCTCATGTCAAGATGTGGTCGACATTGTACTTAGCTAGGTGATCCAGTATGCCACGTTATAACAGATAAATAAATAGCACAGTTCTTACCTCCAATAAGTTGACTTCGATTTTCTTCGCAACTTAAAACGTATTTTAAATCGATTTTTAATACCGTTCATATTACTGAAATATAGTACTGTGTTTATGTTAGGCTTGGAATGACATTTGATTTTATTTGCTATGGATTAAGTTTTCCTTGTACCCACAAGTAAGTACCTATCTTATTTAATAGTTAGGTAGATAGGTAGGTACATACCTACGTGATAAGTACCTAAGACTTACCTATGTGCATACGGTAGGTACCTAATACAAATGTTGTTCTATTTTCACGTCGTTTTGTGAAAACCAAAACTAAATGAAAAAAAAAAAAAATACAAACATAGATCTGAATTGAGAACCTCCTCCTTTTTTAGAAGTCGGTTAAAAAGACCCACTAATGGGTCAAAAATTCATGAACAGGTAGCTACTTACCCAGTTTTAGGGATTTTGGTAGTTCGAACGCGAACGCCATCATTTTGACTTCGTCCATAGTGATCCCTAGTCCCAACTCGCCCGCTTTTTTATATGCCTAGTAGCGGCAATGGTACAGTTTCTCGGAAAAGTGCTACGATGTAGAAAATAAACACTTATGACGTATAAATTTTGCTCTTGATCTTTTTCTATGTGTTTTTTTTACAAAATGACCTACTAAGGTCCGTATTACAGAACATTCCTCAAGTCCAGTTTGATCGTCAATCAGTCGATTTATAATACTTATATACAGGTGCAAGTTTGAATGCTGCTATGAAAACCACTAAAACCACTTGATAGTGGTTTTCATAGCAGCACCAATAGATACTATTCAACCTCGCAAAGACGGCGAGTAAGCTTTAATTATTGTAAAAACTGTGATTTGTGATGACTGAATAAAAATAAATACAAACCACACAAGCACTTTTCTTACCATCAGTACTTTTGCGCCTTCTACCTATACATGTAGGTACCTATATATATATACGGACCGAGCGAGTTGGGACTAGGGATCAGTTTAGACTAAGCCATATTTTAGATTCCATTTAATCCTTCACATTAAAACAAGGTAAACAAGAAAAGAAAGTAGAGGCACCTAGGAAGGTTGAATCCGGAAGCCCGAGGACTATTTCGGATATTTTCCTGCTGATCTATCAGAAACATCACGCTAATTGGCGTTTACATTATAATTTTTTTTGCTTACAAAAAATAATAGGACTCTCATCTACTAGCAATCAAATTAGGATCTGCTTACGTAAATAATTATCTGGGTTCATAACTAACTCTGTTTAACTACTGTGCAATGTTATTGACTACAGTGTATGTTATGTATGTCATTACATGTCATAATGTAATGTTAAGTATGTCATGCGTGCATGAAGTATTACGACCACTTACAGAGAGGAGCTACGCGACTTGTCGAACGAAAATACTCAAGGTGATACCCCGGCGAACACAAGGTCCATCTAATCCATTCTCTTAACGATGTTTATAAGTGAAAGTAGCATTGTATGACGCTTCATTAAAACGAGCACGTAAAACAATAACATAGGAGACGACCAAAACGTGCTAACAGTAGTTTATTTTTTTTAATAGCCCATTCTGTCCCAGTGCTGGACAAAGGCCTCTCCCAAATCCTTCCAGGAACTCTTTTTCCGCGCCACCTCAACCAGCCCTCAGCCCTCAGCCAACAGTAGTTTAAAGTTTGAAAATTCCCAATTAATGTCAACATCAACATAAGTTTTGCGTCGGTCGCGTCGCGCGTCGTGGCGTTTACTTACATTTTTTCACGAAATCCGATATAGTCTTGTATAAACCGTTACCCGAAACAGTTTCACTTTACCATCACTCTTACTTCTCACTACAGTTATTACGTTAATTTGAACAGTTCATTGTGGAATTGTTTGTTATTGAAGGCGACAAGTGCGTCGTGGCCGGTAATACAGACTCAACTGGTTTGTCGAGTCAAGCACCCGGGCGACGCGCGACGCCCCACCAACCAAGCTGTAGGCTGTAGGAAGTGGTAGGAAGAATGGGACAGCTCACAGCCTTCAAAGGGTCCTACGAACGTGTTTATGTGTTCGCAACTAGGTCAGGTAAATAGCGTGTAACGCAGCGATAACTTACAATGAAAGATCGGAATGAAAAGATTACGACTACACACTTAATTCACATTACTCTATATTTACAAAATAAAACCACCAAACAAGTTGACGAAACTCAATGGAAGACGTTTGAAATAAACGAACTTTTTGAGTTCACTTTTATAACGAACGATTCTATTCATTTTATGTATGAAGGATCTATGTATATCATTAAGGTACCTATGAATATTAATAGTTTGCCTATGAAATCTAGACGTAGAAAGGTGCTTAGTATTTGTGATTTCTTCTACAAATTCATTGATCTTGAGGAAACCACATAGTATCAGCCGCTCAGTACCTAGTTGCTATAACCACGGCTGTTGAAACGTCAGGTGCTGGGTAATAGGTTCGATTGCCAGACATTTGTTGGCCAGCTTATGACTGCATAAAGAAAATTAGATATTTGTTTAGATTTTGAGATTATCGCATTTCTTTAAATATTATCATTAGGTACCGGTAAACCGGGGTTACTTTGAACAGCCGGGTGACTTTGATTGAAACTTTTATTTCATATAAAATCGCGAAGTAGGTACGTAAAACGAAACGCAATTTGTTTTTTTTTTTTTCTTGTCTAACATCATTGATGAACTGTTGAATCCTTTCTAGAGGACACGCTGGGAATTCACCAACTACACACATCAAAAGTGTCTAGGGATCAAGCATTTTTATGCGGATTTCTTGAGATTGAGATGTGGCTTTGTAATAAATTTATGATTTTATAAATTTATATGGATCCTTTTTGGTGCATTTCATAATTTGAATCAGGAACTGTGAATCAAATTCGAGTAAAAGATGAAAATCAGCTGTCAATATTTTCCCTATAAAAACATACAACGCATTGAAGACATTATTAGTGCTACTGTTTCCCTACTACTGATTAAAACCAACGTTATTATGGAGCGGCGACGTCATTTAAGCAGGGAAGAAATGCTCAGAGCCGTGGGAATGATAGAAGCTGGTTCCCGGCAACGTACTGTGGCTTTAGCTCTGAATACAAGTCAGAGTGTTATCAGTCGACTTTGGACACGTTACCGAAGCACTGGTACCGTGGCTGAGCGCCATGGAGGACGGTATCGCTGCACCACACGGAGACAAGACCGATACATTCAAATCTTAACTCGAAGAGCTCCAACAATAACCGCCATGATGTTAGCCGTGAGGCTTCATCACTCTTCAGGGAACTTAATTAGCGACCAAACAGTCAGAAACCGCTTGCATGAAGTGAACCTTCATTCCCGAAGACCGCTACGGGTACCACCTATAGCAATGCACAATCGTAGGATTCGATATCAATGGGCTCTTGAACACAGAAATTGGGCAGAAGAACAATGGCGTTTCGTGTGCTTTTCTGATGAGTCTCGTTTTGGTATGAGACCGGATACAAGACGTATACGACACTGGAGAACCCCTGGACGCCAACAGCGATTAAAATCCTGCCAGGAAGTCCATCCTTATAGTGGTGGAACCATCATGGTATGGGCGGGTATTTGGATCGGCGGAAGAACTGAGTTGATTTGGATCAGAGGCAACCTCAACGCTCAAATTTATGCTGAGACGATTGTATCAGACGTCATCGTTCCTCTACAAGTGCAAATCGGTCCCTTATTTCAGTTAATGCATGATAATGCACGACCGCACACCGCAAGAGTTGTAAGACAGACTCTCGCCGCAGCTAACATCAATGTCCTGCCCTGGCCTGCTCAGTCGCCAGACTTGAACCCGATTGAGCATGCATGGGATATGCTACAGAGAAGAGCTCTGCCGAATATGGAGGGTATCCAGTCGCAAGAAGACCTTTTTTTGTTGTTGCAACGAACATGGGCGGCCATTCCACAGCGTGATTTGGATGAACTCATTTTGAGTATGCCAAACCGATGTTCTTGTGTTGTTAGTGTTTGCGGTAGAAACACGGATTATTAATTGTTTAAGTTACCCAATAAAATTTTAAAGAAAACTGTTATTTCAGTCTTTTTTTCGAACTTTTGTGTTAGTGGTTCAAATGTCAAAAATCCCTTTATTAGGAAAATGGCAAATTTCTTTATTAATGCAAAGGTGACTTGGTTTATCGTTACTGTGACAAACGAAAACACTTTATTTGATGAATCCTTAAAGAAAATTTTAATTATTATCAATCAGGAGAAAAGTTATTGCAAAAATATATGTTGATCCCTAGACACTTTTGATGTGTGTATTTTAAGCACCGTAAGCTTTTTAGGTTTCATTTGTCTTTTACTAGATCAAAGTTACCCCATACGCAACGTGCCCTATTTTCTTACGTAATTCCAAAGCTATCAAAGTAACCCCATTCTCATTATAACTTTGATTAGACAGTTTTTATTTTTTTTCTCAGAATCAAGCCATATTTTTTCACATATTATTACAGAAATCGCGAGTTTAAAAAGAATCGATAACTAGACCGATTATATATTTTTTTTACAACCAGAGATTCAAAAGATATGGACCTTGAAAGTTCAATATTGATCAAAGTAACCCCGGTTTGCGGTACCTGACATTACCTGTTGCATTTTATTAAATTACATTGAAAAAATTTACTTTGATACTAATTGAAGTATGTAATTTGTATAATTTGTACGCAAAATGGAAAAATATAGAGAAACTATTATAATAAAATATTTATTCCTCAATTTCCCTGTTTCTCTGCATCACCCAAAGGTTGACTGGTAGAAAATGCCTATGGCATTATGGCATTATTATGTGCTTGAAGTATTAAATTAATAACAATTGTAACATCTTGCACACTGTTGTAATCTTCATCTTCTATCTTCTCTTCTAATATATAAAATTGTCGTGTCCTAATGTTAGTTACCATACTCCTCCGAAACCGATTTTTATGAAATTTTATATACCGGTAAACCGGGGTTACTTTGAACAGCCTTGACTTTGATTGAAACTTTTATTTCATATAAAATCGCGAAGTACGTAAAACGAAACGCAAATTGTTCTTTTTTTCTTGTCTAACATCATTGATAACTGTTGAATCCTTTCTAAAGGACACGCTGGGAATTCGCACCGTAAGCTTAAGCATTCTTTTAGGTTTAATTTGTCTTTTACTAGATCAAAGTTACCCCATACGCAACGTGCCCTATTTTCTTGCGTAATTCCAAAGCTATCAAAGTAACCCCATTCTCATTATAACTTTGATTAGACAGTTTTTTTTTTTTTCTCAGCATCAAGCCATATTTTTTCACATATTACAGAAATCGCGAGTTTAAAAAGATTCGATAACTAGACCGACTATATATTTTTTTTACAACCAGAGATTCAAAAGATATGGACCTTGAAAGTTCAATATTGATCAAAGTAACCCCGGTTTACGGTACATATTCAGTAGGTCTGAGAATCGATAAGAGTTGTCCACCCCTAACATTTTTATTTTATTTTTTAGACATTTTTTTTTTAAAGCAAATTGCCATGAATTTCTTAAACGTGAAGCAAAACTGTTATGATTAAATAACTTGGGCCCTCAATCCAGACGCGTGCATAAAGTGGGATTGGGGTTCGACTACATGACAGACTTTAACGCCGAGGGCACGTTTTTGATTTTTTGACGTGTGGCCTGTGGCGGTCAAAAGGTTAATTGATTGATAATTGCAGGCTTGCAGCAAACAGCATTGAGCTAGGCTGATTAAATAAAACAACAGTTGTCACAGTTTCTTTTATTAGCGTTTTGTTAATAAACGTTCACCTCAACTCAACATAATTATAAACTGGTGGTACAAATGTAATCAACGCGGTTTTACATCAATATGAGCATTACTGCGTCTACTACCAACTAAGATGTCATTGAGCTTTGGTTTACTTGAAATCATTCTCTGATATTGCCATCAGTTTAGTAAATAAGTTTTAGATTAAAAAACTCAAGAAAATCTATGATCTGCGCGCGATCAAGCAAAGAACCCATGAACAAAACTGGTACCAAATTGTTTAAATTCTACTTAATTGTTAAAGTTATAAACATCTAAAAAGATAGGAACATAAGGCCGTTCGTAAAGGTTACATATTTAGGCAGACCACATAGCTATCACTGCGGATATATGTGGATAAATCTTTGTATTGTTATAACTTCTTCAGCGAGTATTTAGATGATCTTTATCTACACTTATTAAAACTATATAATATGACCAAAAATACCCGTCTTATACAAATCTTTGAATAACTCTAAACAAAACCTAAGGCATAAAAGTCTCAAGTAATCTGTCCCGATCGCGCGCAGCTCATAACAAAGTGAAACTATGTAATAGACAACCCAGTGCTTTGAACTTGCGAAATATAACATGATATCGAATAGAAGTGGATAGTTTAGTATCGTAAATACCTCTCTCAGCATGTAGGTCTTATTTGATTCTATAATATATCGTTACCTGCTACTGGCTCTGATATTATAGCCACCACTTGTCTTTCAGAAAAAAATTCCAAAAAAACAAGTAGCAAGTGCGAATTATTAGTGATCGCGTATAAATGAACGATATTAAAAATTATAGATACATCTCATTTGATAAAAACTTAATTAAAACATGAAGCAGTAAACGGTAGGTGATTTCGTAGGTACAATTATTTATATCTATTTAGACACGGATATAAAATGAAACAAATACATTTCAAATAATATTTTAACTGAAATTATAGTCATATATTACATATTTTGCGCTAAAAATACAACGAAATACACTTTACAAGCAACTCGCTACTGCTGTTGATTACATACGGATTGACAATAAATTAACGCATGAGAGTTACATCTTTTTTAACATTATATTACCTATATTTAAACATTAAGAACGCTTTAATTAGACCTAGATACACAACACGACCTGCGTAGCTTCTCTTATAAATTAATTGACAAAGATAAAACCATATAAGCTGTATATTTTAGTCAAAGCAAAGTTAAATGAGGACTAAATTCTGAACCAAAAACAATAGTCAGGAACTTTAATCGGGCTCCCAGACTTTAACCAACATACGAATCCAAAAAGCCGTTCAATGTTTAGAAGCTCTACTAAGGTTTCCGCAGGGTACTGTTTTGAGCCCAGAACGACTTATAAAAACTCCTCGATCAATAAACAAGTTAAAATATACATCTTGCATGAAGAAAAACTTTAACACAATAAATAATATTTAATTTCAAACATGGCCTAATAGCGATAAATAATATTTTATTTTTTGTCGTTTTTTTCCGATACCTACAGACTAAGAACAAAGAAAAACGTAGAAGAGACAGGATAAGATCCATTATGAACTTTGCACATCTCTTGTAGTCCAAAACTGTATTATGCTATTTGACTGACAACAAAAAACTGTTGTAATGGATTGATACAAAATGATTCACGTCTGTGTAGGCACAAGTGTTCTGACGTCACCACGCATTATGTAACCTACCTATTTTTATGAGTATAATTTCGGTCTATAACTTTTCTAGTAACGCAATTTCCCTTAGTTTATAGACATAAAAAACACTGCTTTTTGCATATTAGTTTTTGAAGAATTGTGCCAAAACATTAGCCTAGTGATTTTAGTGTATTATGTACTTTTACGTCTTATAGAGCGTGTTATATAAAAAATCTGCACTTTCTTCAAATCGAATCAAACAAAAATATATATTTCAATAGAAGACAACCAAATAAATGAAAGTAATTTCATAATTTTCTATCAATATCCAAACGCGTGTTCAAATCCTTTGTACACAAACATTACAAGTATCAAGTAAGAAGCTACGCAGCGGCGCGTGAGCCCTTTCATTTCCCTATAAACATGAAGTGAAGAAAGTTGAAAACTCACAAACTTCCGCGTGTCATACGGAATTGAATATGAATATTTAACACGTATTTATTATTATTAGTATTTTAAAATGTTGACTGCAAGCTAGAAACATCTGTGGAGCTATTACCAAACGCGTCGATCGCAAGTATATTTCAACTTCATTCACTCATCCCGAACTAGAAATGTAGCTGAACATTCAACCGAATCATCTCGGGCACTCGAGAGCGTGCTCGGCTCAAGCCACTATTATCAATACCGATTCGCATGCACCTCTAAGATTTAATACACTTACCCCCTTACCAATAAACGTCGTATAGCGTCTGTATAGTTACACCACGTTTTGTCTTCTTCTTTCGAAAGTGAAATTACTGACGACTGAAAGAGAGAAATCGGTGTGTAACTATTCATCTGATATAGGACGTTTATTAGTAAGGGGGGTTATACGCCTATCGCGTGTGAAACTAAATTATTAGCACTGAATGTGAGCCAGAATAAACGAACCAAAACTATATGTAACTGAATGTTCCAGTAAGCAGAGAAAATCTATTGTGTTTTCAGTCTTCTCAGGTAATCGTGAAGAAAGTTTTCGCAAAAGGTGTGACGAGGTAACAAAGCGTTTGCAAAAGTGCAATCTCTCAATACACAATAGCATATCGATACTGATAATTAGTGTAATTTGAGCCTCAACATTAGAAAGAAGTTATTCGCAATCGCTTCATCTTGTATGAGGCCTGGGATCCATCGCACGGATAGAGTGCGCGACGCGGATACTCGTGGCATCGGTAACATGGACTGAGCGGAATACCTTGAGCAGTATTGACGCGACCGCAGCGCAAAAGCATTATTAGGTAAACTGATTTCCCGTAGCATATGCAAAAATGTACACAGACTACTTACATTTTATGTGGAAGATTATACTGAATGGTTCAGTGTGAGTTTTGAAACACTCTCGTTTACTCGTCATTATCATCATCTTCCATATAACGTATAGATGCGCACGCGACATCAGTCTGTGTATACCAAAAATCGTGGCACTGCATAGAAAATGTTCTATACAATACCACACGATCACGAAAACCACTGCAAACTTTCAAAAATGCTCTCTTCAAATCCGTACCGAGAATCAAATTGAGGAGTTGACTAACATTAAAGCAATAAATCCACGTTTAAAAACTTTTTTCCTATTGTGATAAAATTAAAATTGAAACCAAAACTCTTTTGTTATAACCAAAACTTCAAAATAATAGTAAATGTTCAATTCATACAAAAAATTCATAATTAAAAAAACACTATTTTTTCAATATACCTACTGGATATTAGAAAAGTCTAAAAAGTAATTTTTACTTTTTTTTTTATAACCTAGTTATCATGGAAATATTTTATTAGTTTTTAATCAGACACTCCTCAATGTAGGTACAAATAAAGCCACGTATTCTAGAGGAAACGAAAAAAAGTAGAGGAACAGTTGCTAAACAACGTTGCGCCACTTGTTTCCTCATGAAAACAAGACTATCACGTTGTTAGCACCATGTTCCACACAGAAACATGTTGCTGAAACGATGTTGTGCTACTTCAGAACGGGGATTTAATGTAGCTGCCTGTATCGGGTGTGTCGGTTGTATCGGGCTGCATGTTCAGCTGTGTCAGCCCAGGTAGCACGGCCGATATTTTATTACGCACTGGATTGTCAACAGTCGGTTGTCGAGCCGAGCATAGAGAATCCAGAGCGCGTTAAAAATCGTGCGTGGGTACCCGGGCTTAGTGCGTGTCGCGGTGCGGTCAGCTGGCGGGGCGCGCGGGCCGGGCGGGCGGCACCGCGGCGCAGCACTAGGCCCGCCGCGCCGCGAACACGCCGCGCTGCGCCAGGTACGCCGCGCTGTCGGGGTGGGAGCCTGCGTGGACAGATGCGACACGTCAAAATACTTAGTCTTAATTCAAATACTAATAAAATACATAAAAAAAACTTTTAAAAAGCCATTTATTATTATTTAAATTCCGTAAATGGATACAACAGTTTTAGCGTAATTATTTCATAATTTTACTTAAATAGTTTACATTACATTATCATCAATATTATTGGTTAGATTTAAACAATATTCTTTTTTATGTCCTACAACCAAAAATTCGAAAACATGTAAGATCCACCAACCCGCACTGGGCCCGCGTAACAGCCCACTCCCTCTCGAAGAGAGACCTGTGTCCCAGCAGTGGGAACGTTATAGACTGATTATGCTTATGCTTAATTGATTTAAATTCATATTCATAATTTTACCATTCTGATAAGTTTAAAACAAAATATAGTTATCAAAAAAAAAATCTCAAATACTTACTAATAGCTAAAACTCACGAACCTTGGTTAGGGAACGGCAGGCAATTGGTCTTGAGTATCTCCTCGTGATTACCATAGGCACAGAACTTGACAACTACAGTGTTAGCCGATATGCCCGTGATCTCGGCCTCGTAGAACTGAAATTATAAGATTTGGTTGTGAGGAAAACTTACAGATAGATAGTGTACATAAAGTGATATATTGAAATAGACTGATGACGTAATGAGCGTTGCTTGTAAAGAAAATATATACAAAACTGCGGGTGGTCGTGTCCAGGGCTTGGCATAAACTGGCAGTCCTGTGCAGTGCCACTTTGTGATTTTTATTTTACATTTCTTCATGTGGCTTTGTTTGTGTATGTACTAACAATAGTTTTAAAAGTTTTTTGTGTTACTAACAGTTTATGGACTACGTCTGAAATAAATGTCTTATTATTATTATTAAAACCTGTCATGTTAGAATTCTATTTCACCACTTTACCTTAGAGAATTTAACTCTGAGAAGTCTTATGGGTCCCCGAAACAATCAATTACGATTGTCAATATTTACATAATTTATACAAATTGATGCGCAAATTGATCGTCTACCAAATTGAAAATATTAGGTACCTACTACAATAGCAATTGATTGCAGTTTATCGTTTCGGGGACCCTTTGCGAACGTTTTATGTTCATAAATACTAATTTTCTAATCTATTCTAACGCACATCGTAAATCGTTTTCAAGGCGCGCGGATCTCCGTGTTAATGCCAGTGCCTAGCTGTGCTGTTAAATCCTATAGAAAGCGTTCAAATACGTCAAACTCATTTTAAAAACCTTTTAATATTTAGGATTTTTTTTATTAATTTTATATTTGGTCCTGTTTTTATTGAAATTCAAAATCCTAACCTCATAACAACATTTTGATTTTTCTCACTATAGCTTGTTTTTATGTTAACTAAACGTCAGTGAAATGTTATTTAATTATAATTAAAGTAAACAATTGTAATATTAAAGTAAACAATTGTAATATTAATGCTCAATCTTGACATGTTAACTCTTAATAATTATTATTTTCCTCATTCAATGTTATCTCTCAATTTTTTTTTTATCCAGCCTACACCATTTGTAATATGAATGCTCAATCTTAATATTTTAATTTTTTTTTTTTTTCCTTCTAATTTTATAATTTGTACTCATCATTCATAATTTATTTTCTCTATTTTTATCGTGTACACCTAGTTATTGTATGTGCATGCTGTGGTCTCCTGTAATTGAAGGAGCACACGTAAAAGAACCTTTGTTATTATTGTAAGTTTCTATTGTATATGTATATCCTTTGTTGGAGATCCTCAATAAAATAAAATAAAATTCAGTAAAATTGATAAGCAATTTTGTCCTTAGCACACCTCCACCTGGATAGGAAACCGTTTAACGAATTCCGCTAAGAAACATCACCTACATTATGTCGCGAATTCGCGATGCGAGTAGCGGAACATCAAGAGAAAGTCAAAAAATCAAAAGTCAGTCGATTTGTAGCAATTGGAGCAAAATGTTGTCGCTTTCGACTTAGCAAATACAAATAGGTCTACTTCGGACCCCTTAAGATGAGTTTTTCGTAAAATTAACACAAATTCTCAAAAAAAAAAATCGCTTTATAATCTTGTCGACTGCCACAGATACCGTGTGCGTAACAAACGCGGCACCGCAACTAAATAGCGGGCTGATCGCGCAGATGTAACTGGCTCCCGAGCAGATCGCCGAAACCAAAGCCGAAAAGAAATAAAGTCATAATCAAAATCTGTACATTAGAACAGGCAGTTTCGCTTGTCATACAAGGAACAAGTCATGGCGGAACTACTGCGGTTTCGCTGCTATGGTTTCGCGGCGGAGATGTGATACCCGCCTAAAATGCTCAACGAGACTTCCGTAGTGTCGGGGTTTTCTCTGAAACCAAAACTGACATGACGATAATTTCTTAATATGACACCAGTAATTTTAAAAATGACTACAACAATTTTGTTACTATTATTGTTAAATTGTAGTTATATTTTCTTTTTATTAAAATTTAACTATTTAATCCTACTTAATAAAATTCCGAATGAATATCGATACCGATAAAAAAAAAACGATGGTATGAACTTGTCATTGCAGACGAGAGTAGCTACCGTATCCCCCGCCTACACTGACAGACTTTTTGTTAAGAATATTTTTGTTCAATTTCAAATGTAATCTCTAAAGTCAAAGCTTAGAGGATCTTGGCGCTCGACGCGCTCGGATGACGTTGATAAGGAGGCACTGTTCGTTTCAAGCATTTAGAGAATGTATTGAAAAATCAAGATGGCGGCGTTAGTTCCGATTTTGGCCGCGCACCAAAAGATCCTTGTACAGCTATATGTCAACTTACATTATTGTCCTCCCAGTAAAGTGCGAGGCAGCGGTCGCCAACCTTCCAGTTGATGTCAGCGACGCCCAGCATGGCGCGCGCCTGCTCGTTCACGGCCGCGTTCTGGAAGCCCAGCAGCGAGTTGGCGAGGAAGGGGGCCCCGCGCACGTTGGCGTACTCCTGGGGCCGCGCGCCGTACCCGTACTGCCTGCCAGCGTACCCGCTAGCCGCTGCAGCCGCTGCAGCCGCTGCATTCCCCATGTAGCTAGCCACACTACCGTACAAGTTACTCTGCCGCGGCTCCACGTAACCATTCGGCTGCTGCCGCCGCTGGTACGACTGCTCCTGGTACTTCTGCAGGTCGCTGCCCCTCCTGAAGGGCGGTATATCCGGCATGCCCTGCGCGGCAAGGTAAGCTTGCTTGGCGTACACCTGGTCTAGCGGCGGGTAGTTCCGTGGCTGTTGTAGCTCCTCCACAGCCCGTTGAGTCGCCAGTAAGTTCAAGTTCGCCGTAGCGTCAACTAAACTCTCCATCGTACTCGCAGCATTGCGGTAATTCTGCTGCTGTTGCTGTTGCTGCTGTTGCTGCTGTTGCTGTTGCTGCTGTTGCTGTTGCTGCTGTTGCTGCTGCTGCATTTGCATTTTATTCTCATTGTTATAATTTCTGTCCGTCCTCATATTCTTATCATTAAAGTGGCTCTGTGGTGGCGGCGGCAGAGTGTGATATGAATTGTTGTAATGCATGTTCAAGTTATTGGTGCTAGCTTGGAACTGATTCTGCTGTTGATGTTGGAATTGCTGTTGTTGCTTGTTTTTCTCTTCTAACTTCCTCTGAAACCTTGGTGGCTTTTCACTCTGTGTTTGATATTTTCTATCATCTCTATGTGAATGATTATTATCATGAGAATAATGTCCTCTAGTATCAGATCTTTGTCTATTGGCACCATCAAATCTAGTTCCTTGATTACGAGGGTTATTTCTGCCACTATTCCTCTCCCTATAATTATAATTATTCCGATCATTCCTGTCCTCTTGCGAGGAGCTGTTCTGGCGGTTGCTCTTATCCTTTTCAGGTACATTAGGCAGCTTATCTTCTAAGAAGTCAAATAAGGACACTTTTCCGGATGGTTTCACTTGTATGTCCTCATCATTCATTTCCTTGTTCCGTCCCTTTCGTTTGGGTGGTTCTGGTTCTTTCTGCTGCTTCTCTTTACTTCTACTCTCTGAGTTGTCTCTCTTCTGCAGAATCTTAAGAGCCCTATCAACGTTATTCTTAGTATATTTCAGAGCATTCTCAGCTTGCTCTTCTGAGAAACCAGCATCAACTATCTTTTGTACATTTGCATCCAAAAGAGGTTTTGTGCCACCACCAAACACCTAAAATGCAAAATGTAAACAGTTATTAGAAACTGAATTATTTAGATATAAGAATATTGAGTAGTTGAACTTTTGATTGAGAAACTTACTGGAAAGCTTAAGCAAAACTAGACTAATTAAAAAAAGATAAGAAACCTCTTGACATTATTAGAATAACTACAGCATGTGAGTTATAGTTAGACTCAAACCTCTCCTAAATCAATACCATAATTGCATAACTCAGTCTTTGTAACAATCCTTCAACAATACTAATAAACTACTTAAGTTTAGCTGAATAACAATTCACAAAAACATAAACATTGCAAAACTTCTTGCAAGAACTACAGCATGTATTCATCAAAGTATTTCATTGTATTGTTAATATGAAAGCGAATGTCAGCATGTTACACAATTAGGCTGCTGGTCATACTATGTAATTGGTAAAACCAGTATCACACTGCAGGTGTAGTTATCACCTATTATGATTTTTTAGCTAATTACTAGTAATCATAAAAAACATATTACTTTTTTAACACCAGAGGACAGTTTCTGTGCTTCAGCGATTGCACCTTTTCTCTGAGCTTCGAACTCCGCATTATCTTGCTTAGCAGCTTCTGTTATACTCTTGAACTGCTTGTCCAGTGTTAGAGCTTCTAGTCGCTGACCAAACGGTATCCATGGGGGAGGACCTCCATCCACACCAGGGCCCCCTAAAAAATAATGTTTTCAAACACTGCTTAAACATTTGGCAAGTAGTAAAGAGTGGTTGTTTTGTTTGCAGTAACTTTTGACACTAAATCTTTTTTAAACAAATAACTCAAAGCATCAATCACTTTTGAACTGTCACGAAGTTGGTCAGTCAGAAAATATGAAACTAGTTGCCCATTCCAAAGCGTACTAGGTACCTATGGAGAAGAACGGGCAAAAAAACTGCATAAATAAGAAATTTTTGAATTTCAATTTTCATTATTTTTATACAAGAGGCCTATTTGTCCCTACATGCATTGCCCAACACAAACCATTGGGGGAATACAGGCATCATGTTATGTTTATTTTATGCATTGATGTAGTGTATTCACTACATCAATGCATGGAAGATCACTACAGCCATGTTCATGAATGAAGTAATATTCCAACAAAAATGATGAAATCAATCCTGTTCAGATGGCCATATTAAAATATGAAAGGGTATCCATAAAATACAATATCCATACTAATATTATAAATTCGAAAGTAACTCTATCTGCCTTTCTGTCTGTATGTTACCTTTTCACACCTAAACCACTGAACGGATTTTGATAAAATTTGGCAGAGAGATAGACTGCATCCCAGGTAAGGACATAGGATAGATTTTATCGACATACCTCGCGGGCGAAGCCGCGAGCGGAAGCTACTTCTGTCTATTTATTTTGATATTTTTTTCATCAACTGAAATATATATTTCAAAAATTACAGTGCAACAGTTACCTTAACAAATTAATGCAGAGAAATATCATTACATCTAAACAATACAGGTATTTTATAAACAGTATTTTTTACCAATACTAAACTGACTGATAACATTAAATATTATTATTTTAAATAAATATGTGTGTATAATGTGATGGGAAGTCAAATTAAATCATTCTCATTTTGAGAATTATTCTGAAATTAGCAGAACCGACTTACCTCTAGTATGCTTAGCAAGACTCCTATTTAGTTCCCATTTTTCAATCATATGAGTGACTTTCCCACCCAGCACTGTTATGACATCAGGAACCAACCACACCACACCGTGACAGACCTCGAGACCTTCATTATTCAACATCACTTTCGTACCCGGTGGAGTGTTAATACTTAAACTGGAGATAGGACTTGTTTCTAGACCTGTACATGTTGATTTACCATCGTGTAACGTCAACTTAAGCATTCGAGGAGCTGAGGTAGACTCCTCATTTGCCTTTGGTGCTGACACATTTCTAATTTTCTGTATTTGGAGTATCACAGGCTTCTCCAACTTAGTTGGTTCTTTCGTAAAGTCTTCAGGAAGCGCTGCATCTCCTATATCTCTTAAATCATACTGGAAAACAATAAGAATTCAACATTAACACAACCAGAACCAATTGAGCACCAGAACTTGACAAATAATAAAACGTAGCTGCGCTAACCACTCACATCTAATGCCTTCTTCGTAAGGATATCTATATCTTCTATTTGACCATTTTCACTAACAATATCAACACCCTCTTCACTTAGGTGCCTGAAAAAATCAGATATTAGTTTGAGAGTATTCTCCGTTAAAACAGCGACTTCTACAAAAATATAATTACCAGCCTAGTTCACTTAAATTTTCCCTGAGTGACATGTTTTCATTAGTGGTTAAATTAACATGACTTCAAGGAAAATAAAAATAAAACTCGGAGACATACGGTACCACCATCAATGAAATGACCACAGAGCATGTAACCTTTTGAAATGACAGCCACGGTAATGTGTACAACAGACAGATTATAAGCAATGCAATCACTACACGTTTTTATGTTATCTATGAAATCGAGCAAAACGAGAACATAGAACGTTTTTCCGTTTTTCAAAGGGCCGAACCATTGACCCCTTTGTTTAATACAAGTCAGTGGGCCGAATAAATGCAAATTATTTTCATAAAATAAACGCATTACTGTCCTCGAATATCGTGCGAAGGAAATTAAAAATTAAGTGGTTTTTCTATGGACACTTTCCACAATAGAAAACTACTCTTTATTCGTTGTTTCGTGGAGAGTATACTGTTCGCACTGTTCCGTTCCAAACCCAACAGCAGCAATAGCTTTCAATTTAAAAGTTCAAAAACATTCATTGCGTTTTTTACGTTGTTGAGCAGATAAAGTTTTGGAAGAAATGAAGCCATGGATTAGCAATATCCTTCAAAATTGTTCAGATTCTGGCAATCGCAAATTACCTACCTATAACAGCAACTCCGCTCGCTGGTCCCATAGGTAAAGGTATATACAGGAATACAGGATACACCAATTAATGGAGAGTATCTAGTAAGAAAAGAAGTATTGTAATTATGTAGGATATGTATAGTAGGACGATCCCCATTGAACTCGCACAAGTCGCACAGTGAGCAGTGAGCTGCCCGGCGTGCACCAACCGTGTGCGTGCAACGAATAGTTCGCCGTGTTTTCTTGCCAGACGGTTTAGAGTCGTCATGTATATGCTTATAATGATTCCAGAGATTAGGAGAACCGGCGGCGCTCGCCGGCTAGCAAGTAATGAGAATAATATTTAGGTATTTTATTTCAGAGATTCTTGTATATACCGTGGGCACTATGTATCTGACACAGAATACTTTTTGATAGACGGTATCTGATCCAATCAATGACAAAATAAACCTATGGACTGAGCATAGCTACAAAATTAGCGTGTATACCTACACAAATCGAGCACTAAAGATGGTCGCCTTTCGTAGGGTTCTTTTTGTTTTTTCTCGCACCGCACTGTTCTAAACAACACGAGGGCATGATTTTCCTATTAATGGACACCAAAACACCTAGTTTCTAGACGTATTTCTCCCGAAAACAACAAAAATATTTTGAGCAATCAACCGTTTGACAGCACATCTACCATAAAACCATTCATAAAACTCGGCACTCAATATGGCATCCCGTCACGCATAGACATGAAATTGACGTCACACAAGTATTGCCAAATTTAGTATTTGACAAAAAACATTTAGATGTCTCTCTTTTCATATGCAGCTCTTGATTAGTTAAAAAGAAACAGAACGCTTTTTGACATGTGTGTGTCGATATGATAGATATTTGTATAACTATTATTTCTATAGTAGAATAGGGCATCTCCATGCTTCTCCTATCTCAATGGATCCAATCATATCTGTCTGGCTGGTCCTGTCACAGAGATGACAGACAGCTTGCTTGTCAGAGATATAAACAAGCATTTCATTTCTTCCAGCAAGATTGAAGGAATATTGAATCATATTCTGTAGCAATATGTGTTAGTTTTGAACTAACTACCTGTACTAAAAGGGTACATTCAACTTGGTTGAATAATTTTTGACAACGTCACACATTGCTTAGTGCCACTTACTGATAAGCGTAAATCCACAATCATTCGTGTCTTGGATTTTCTTGTAATCAAGAAATCACACTTATACTTACAGCATACACTAAAGGACATAATAAGACTAATAATGTCATCGGTGAGTGAACCCTATTATCTAGTATCGTCTAATTACTTTTGCTAATAAATATTGTGTTCATACTAAAGTCCTAGACTTGTAATTACAGACACACGTTTTCAACGTAGAAATGACTTGCGAGGGGTGCTCAGGTGCTGTAGAAAGAGTACTCAACAGGCTAAAGGGTCAGGGTGTGGACAGTGTTTCAATAAGTTTGCCAGACCAGAAGGTTTCAGTCACATCCACACTCAATGCTGACCAGCTACTGGAAGTTATTAAGAAAACTGGCAAGAAAACAACTTATGTGGGCACACAATAGTTGTGTTAGTGTATGATAACTTTAAAATACTAATAGAAAGGTTCTGACGACTATCAATCTTTGTACTATGGTATAATAATCTATAGTCTCCAAATTAGAAGGCTGAGAATGCCTTGAGCCAAAAGTTGACATTATACTAATTTTGAAAAATATTCTATTGTTATTATGGTTGTATCATGTATTTTTTTTTATTGATGTTATTTTGCTAAGTGTTTATAATGAATGTAACTATTACAGTATTTTAATAAATCATTTTTGCTACATCAAGTTTATTAATAATATCAAAGAGACTAAAGTAAATTATCATCTAATAGTTAAAATTAAAATCGACCACATCTACTTCCTTCTTTTGTCTTGCTCAAAACATCTTCCAGAGTGTTGAGTCTCAAGTCAACAAGATCTACAGCTTCATGGAGAGCATTCAGATGGTCAACCATAGCATTAACAGTGGGCAAGACATCAGGACAATTACATTCCATATCTCTATGCATATCGCAGGTATTAGTAGTATTCAATTTTTTTATTTTCTTCACTTGTGTATCAAATTCATCATTAATTAATTTAAATCCGCTGTTTATAGGAAAGCTTCTCTTTCTACCCACCCACTCAATAGTGCCACTAGTGTAACATACATCATTTTCCTTTAGTTTGATCATTCCAAACAAGTCATCATCTTGGCTCTTTCCACCTCCACATGTCGCTGTGGACCCTCTAGACTTGTCCAAAACAGAGGGTAGTGTGTATGTAGTAGGGCTGGGTGGGATTCGTGGAATATGACTTACATGACCAACACTGTGTAGCGAACAATCAATAGACGAGTATTCAGACAGAGCTGGTGTAGTTTTTGGTACACATACACAACTCTTTGGCGTATTTGTTCGAACTGGATTTACAATTGTATATGAACCTCGTAAACAAGGTTCTGTTTGACTGCACAATCTTGGTTCAACCATTGTACTGTTAGCATTTGGTTCTTCTGAACAATTCGGTCTTGGGGATTGATTACATTGGTTGACATCATCCAGGTGGACAAATGTAGTTACAGGAATCTTATGAGTGTGATAGCATTGATACCAAGCTTTTGAGCCCTATTTTATGGATGATGAAAACTGTAATTAATACTTGGACTCATATTGCAAACTTAGTATGAAGAGGAACGTTTTAATGCAAAGTAATTATTGCAGTTTTCTCTGAATTCTATTTTCTGAAAGGCTACCATATACTTGTTTGAAATGGATCTCAATGAATTGTCCTGAATGGGGAGAGTAATAAGGTTTAGAATTTTATCATTAATTTAGAATATAATGTATTTCTTCATACCATTTAAAATAAAATAATATATACAATTAATTACAATTAGCTAGTGACTATATTCTACTGTGTGTACTACAAGTAGAATCTTTTATGAGCAACCTGATTCCTGTCTTTCATGTCTTTTGATGTGGAAGTTAGTTTGGAAGATTGCGAGTTGCACTTAGGTATAGTTGATCCATTCTCTGCAATGTTTTCCTTTAAATCTCCTGATAGTTCTGTGAAGTTTGTTTTCCATATGAAAACCTGCAAACATGAATAAAATATTATACATTAACATGTGTGCAAATATGATTCAGACAAACTTCTGTTATGTAAATTAAATTATTTTCTTTACCAACATATACTGACTACACAGCAGTTATATGTAATGCCACACTCTAACACATTCAATTACAAAAACATTATTATCTTATTTGCTATAATAATTTATAATTTACCAGTTTATCATCTCCTGCAGAGGCAAAGGTGTCACCCCCAGCTGAGAAGTTCACAGCATTGATAGGACCACAATGCCCACTTAGAGTAAATATTGGATGGCCCTCTAAAAGATCCAGTATCTGAAAATTAATTCATTTATGTGATTATTATTTTGATTTATCTTTAACTAGCCCGCAACTTCATTTGTGGGGATTTCGGAAAACAATAATGTGTCTCTATACTAATTCCTTTTCTAAAATATCCTATTTCACTCCTCATGATATCAGCTACCTGTCATTGAAAGTCTCGTCAAAATCGGTCCCGCCGTTTTGGAGATTAGCCAGAACAAACAAACAAAAATTGTTTGGTTTATGCTTTCCGTAAACCAAAAAAATTTTGTCTGTTGTCTGTGAAAGCATAATAATGCTTTAGTAAAAAGCTGTTATTTTGACATTAGAAACAGACACTCCATTTTTATTTATTTGTAGAACCAGTTCTTTCAATACTGTGGGCAGTTGAAGTTTTGCATACCTTCATCTTCCCATCTCTGCTTGAAGTTAGGATGTAACTTCCACTAGGATGAAATGCTACTGAAGTTATGGCATCATTATGAATACTGAAATTGTACAAAAAGATTTTATTACTCAGAAAGCAATCCTAAGCATGCAAAATAAGATTATCAATTAATAAATAAATGTATTAATTACCTATAATATTGCACTAGATTATGTGTCCTCACATCATATAACTTCACATTCCCATGTGAAGTACCAACAGCAATATAACACCCCGATGGGTGCCATGCTAGACATAACCCATGGCCTTTCTGGTCCTTAAAAGTGTGGATACACTCTCCATTGTCCAGGTTCCAGAGCTTGGTAGACTTGTCATCTGAGCAAGAGGCTATAACTGAACCGTCACTGGACATGCGGGCACATCTCACCCAGTTGGTGTGGCCAACAAATGAAGCTAAGAATTTGTGTTTATCAGTTGACCAGAGCTTCACTATTTTGTCATCCGATGCAGTGATTATCTGGAAGGTAAGTGTAATTTTTATTTTTCAGTATGGAGCAATGGAGTAACCATGGAGAAAAATGTATAGGAAAGCTTAAAAAAGAAACTAAATATAAAACCAGAACAGTAGTAGGTACTGGTTAACTAGGTGTGAACTTTTCTATATTACCTTCGTCCCATCAGGGCTGAACTGCACTGACCGCACAGTCTGTGAATGAGCCTTGAACATGCCAGTGCTTCCTGTTACAGTGGGCACCCACAGCCTAACGGTCTTATCGCGCGACGCGGAGGCCATATATTTGCCCGAAGGCGAAAACGTTACATCCATAACAGCTTCGTCGTGGCCTTGAAACCTGTAGCTTCTCATAGTACCGCGCAGATCCCATAGCTATGTCATAAACAGAAAACAAGTCAATGCACAAAATATGCCATTGTCATTAATTATTCCAGAGGTATTGAACTTATTTATAGTTTATTACAATAAATATACCAAAACACTGTTATCCAGCGAGCTGCTAGCAATTTGTTGTTCATTGGGACTGAAATATAAAGCAGTAATTCCATTGCGGTGGCCCTTTAGTTGTTTTTCTAAAGATGGTTCAAGGTAAGTAAATTTGTTTTCCATGCCGGAAACAAACAGTTTTCCTATTGATGAAATGAAATAGCGCAAAACAATAGTTTCCAACGTAAACAGAATTCAAATCAAACTGCTGTCAACGTCAAGTTTCTGTGACCTAAGAAAAGTCAAAAACCTTGAAAAGTGGCCGCGACGCTTTTTTTTTTTTGTTCCTTGTGGAACAGGCTAGGGTCAGGGACCATGCTGCCTAGTCATCAGTTAATGTGGCCGCGATGCGTTGGCCTCTAGGGTACGTTCCGAATTAGGAAAATAATCGATTTGAGCGTGCTTAAAGCCGTATCGAATTAGCGTGAGCACGATAACGATGTGCCGTGAATCGTCATAGATAACATCATGACATGCGCCAACTTGCGATAACGCCAACCATGCCTTGTAATAGGCCGCTTTCCGAATTGGCTAATATCGCTCACAGCACTCAAATCGTCTTAAATGCAGTGTTGCCATCCGTACGAGGTTTCTCGTACATGTACGAGATTCAGAGGTCCTGGTACGAGGTACGAGCTTACATCCATCCTCGTACGATTTTGTACGAGATTCGTTGAATACATATTTTGGAACTCTCCTATAACTTTACGCAATGAATGGACGATGTGTGCAGTGCTTGCAACACTACACTGCCACTTGGAGATTCCTCCGATATTGTGGTTACGCGAGGCCGAGGCAAGTGCATGCGCGTTGTTAATTTTAAAGTTTTTAAGTTATAGTTATAGATACTGCAGTATCCACAGCAAAATTCCGGTTGTCCGACCTGCCACCTGCGACCATGGACACTAGATTGTCCAGCGGTGTGTAAAGTATGTTTGTACAACTTGTACAACTTTTTGTTTGTGTGTTCGTACAGAGGCCAGCACATCAAGTTACCCCAATCTGTCAAATTTCTTTGATAGATTTTCAACTTTATTACAAAGGTTCACATAAGGTTCTTATTCAATTGGGAAAATTTGACAGATTGGGGTAGCTTGATGTGCTGGCCTCTGTACAACTTTTTGATGAAACTGCTTTGTAGAGTGCTTGTTATTTTTTATGTTTTTTTTTTTATCTCAAACTCAAACTCAAACTCAAACTCAAAGCATTTATTTCAATTAAACCATTTACAGGCACTTTTGAATTGTCAATAGGTCAGTCAGCAAATATGAAGCTAGTTGCCCATTCCAAAGCGTAGGTACCTATGGAGAAGAACGGGCAAGAAACTCCATGGACACTCTTTTAAATTATAGTTTACAAAAATATTAGTTACATCATTAATGTTGAATTTATAATTATATGTGAGAACGATGTAAAAAAAAAATATACGTACGCGTTAATGTGTCCAGAGTACAGCAAATAGTACTTAACAAAACAATAATCCAAAAGTAAAATAATTAAAAATAAGCCGAGGCAGCCAAGTGATGACCAGTCCCAACTGACGGCGCCCGTTCACGAACATGACGTATAGATCAGCACCATTCAGCTCAACCATTTTGAAGGGAGCTAAATGATCCAATACACACGCCACCGTCAGCGAGACATTTTAGTGAGCATGACATACTATCAGCCGCCAGGGCACATTCAAGTCAATGAAAGACATTATTATCATTACCCGGTAAATGGTAGCACTACAGTACATAGAACTCACATTTGTGCTATGCAATTATACAATATAAAGGAAATTGAGTTTATACAATGCAAAGATAGTCTTACAATCTTCAACAATCTCAAAATGAGGTAGGTGACTAAAAGTAATCGATTAAAAAAAAAATTAAATAATTGGTATGTACACACGGCTACACATCAAGCTATACATTTCCAGTTTTAGCTGACCTCGCACTGTATAGGTTTTTCGTATAATCAGAACTCAGCTTATACTGGTTATGTATAGCTTGATGTGTAGCCGTGTGTACGAGGTTGTGTTGACAAAATACGAGATTTCAGACCATGTCTGTACGAGGAAACGCCGTCGGCATCTGGCAACTCTGCTTACATGCGTTCCGTATTACCATGAGCGTATCACCATGAGTATCACCGTGAGCGCTGTCAAAAATGACAAGAGTGTGTGTGTGTGAGAGGATGAGGATGTATCAGTGTGTGTTTTGTTTTGAGTTACATCTTATCTTATTATTAACGTAGCATTTTCAAAATTGTGCTTCTGGCTGACATTCTCGCCACCTAAACAAAGAAAAGGAAGAAATGTGTGGTGTTTAAACAAAGAAATACTGCTGTAATAACGATTATTAAAGTTATCGATCTGTGTTCGGAACACTCGTGAATGTCACAACGTTCACGAGTGTTCCGAACACAGATAACTTTATACTAAGTCAGAGAGTTCCGAATTGTTGACAGCTCTCAGCTGTCATAAATATCCAATACGGAACGCATGTGAGAAGATTTGAGTGCTGTGAGGTGAGCGATTTTAGCCAATTTGGAATGCGGCCTTTGTCTTCAGTTTGTCTCTAACTTCGCCCAAAATTCAAAGAAAGACATTCTCAAGAATATTAAAAACCCAAAATACTTGGTAGATGGTAAATCGTATGAAGAAGATTTTCGGGCTTTTTTTAATTGCGTACTTGTATTTAATTTTTTGATGTATTTATGAAGTTATGCAGTAGAACATAATATTACTTTACAAGTTAGTAAGTTCCATACCATACAAAAGTACTCTGTGATAATAAGTCATCTCATCTCTACTACTTGTCCACTCTATCAAGAAGTACTCTGTGTACTTGTCCATGCTCTGTCATGTAAAGACTTGTCTACTTGTCTACTTACTTTAACTTTAGTCTGTGGCCAATATTCGATTCCTTTTCGGAAGACACGAGGTGTTTCCAATGTTTTGAATTTGATTTCTGAAATTTATATAAATTCCTTCATTAGAATTAGGTAAAATAATTGCTAATATAGTTCCAAATCATAAAATGTAATTAGAACTAATATTATTAGACTGACCAATTTGTTTTTGCTAATTTAATGGCATGCCCTGCCGGTTGCATTCGTATATTGTTTTACGGAACAAATTAAAATATTTCAAATTTTAAATAGTTGTACGAGCAACGTTTTTAATTTTTATTAATTTGCAGAATCGAGAAAGTCATTATGAAGTGAATAATATTCTATGGGGATTATTTTCTTGACTGCTGTTGGTGAGTTTGATTGAAGTTTTTCCATGTTGTATCAGTTTCCAAATTATTTTATAATATTAAATCACTTTGTAACATGACAATTAAGAATTTCTTACATTAAATTCACAATTTACAAAAATACTACATTGATTCAAGCCATTAAATGTGAATAAAAATCAAATAATTTTCTTTGTTAGTCCTGAAACAACAAAGGTAAATGTGTCAGTCTGGGGTTACCAACAAAACATAAACAAGTTGACACCAATTTAGCACATTTATGATAACATAACAAAGTGTGCTCTCATATATTTAAATGATTTTATTTCTAGCTGTTAATCTCTTCATGTTTATCTTTGCATTTATCAGGCAAAATAACTAAAATTTTATTTTCTTTTAGGTGTAGTATTGAGCTGCAATGAACGTGGTGGGTGTAGGTAGCGAGGCTACTGGGGAGGTGGCTCTCCTAGTTGATGAGCTCAGTCGGGCGGTTGAGCTTACTTTGATCCCTACTGTTTCTCATGAAGAACGCAGCCAGGCCTATAATGCATGTGAAAGGTAAAATAATTATTCTCAAATTCATATGAAACAAATGTAAAATTTAATGCTGAAAAATTTGATTCTGTAACTTTGACTGACCTATTTGTATCTAAATTATTTAAAATTGGAAAAACTAAAGTGAGATATTGTAAATCTCTTAACCTATATCCATTTTTTTTTTATGCTATTAATATCCTATTTGTGAAATCAACATGCACATGTTTGTAGCTTCAAAGAGAATTCACCATGGTGTGCCCAGGCTGGTCTTTTGCTGGCCAGTGGCAATCAATACTCTCCTGGAGTGAAACACTTTGGTCTTCAGCTCATGGAACATACTGTGAAGTATAGATGGACACAGATTACTCAAGCAGAGAAGATATTCATTAAGGTAAGTAATATTAATAACTTTCCCTACTCTGTATGAATAAGTCTTGCATGTAGCTTTTTCCTCAAATTCATAATATTATTGCTCAATGTTTGTCAATAATGACACTATGAAACAGGCTTTTATACAGACAACTTAAAAGATCTTTGCTCACTAAAACTATGTTCCGTACTTGTAGAGGTAACAATTGTAGCCTGTGAAGAAATTGTTCAAGGCCATTCAAATTGATGTTAATATAATATAAAATGATGTATGTTGATCAGATGCTCATTGTCCAAAATGATTAGAAAATATTTATTTTTTATGTAATGTTCAATGATAAAATGTGCTGTGCTGTACACATCTGTATGGTATCATTTTTATTTTTGTTAAGATTACATCTGCTTTAATAATTTATTGTCTAATTATCCTATTGTATATAGTAGTAGTGTAGTATAATTTTTATTATTGCCAAGATTAAATCTGTTTAACTAGTTGTTTAATTATCATAGCAGATTAATAACAGCTATTGTTATTATTTAACTTATTGGGTTTAATTGTCAAAGAAAGTGTTCCGTAAGTCTTGACAACTCAACAGAGTCAAAAGTACTCATAGCTTATTGGAGCTATACAGGAAATGATGACTAGAAAGCTTCCATATATCCTGGTCACCCTTAAATCCACAATCAAAATGAATACCAAACAATATGGTCCATGTCATCTATTCAGTATCTTAAACTTTTTTCTACAGGAGAATGCAATGAAACTCCTTTATCTGGGTGGTTGGGAGACCAGCCACCTGAACGACGCGTTGGCGCGCGTCATTGTGGAGATGATAAAGAGAGAGTGGCCTCAACAGTGGCCCACTCTGCTGGCTGAGCTGAGTGACGCATGTTCCAGGGGACACAGGCATACACAGATAGTACTGCATGTGTTCTTGAGACTGGCTGAAGATGTAGCTATATTACAAGTGAGTACAATTTTATAGAGTACTAACTTCTGCCGGCAGCTTCGCCCGCGTGGATGTTGGAAATTATCCCACGGGATGTGCTACTGGGAAAAAAGTTGCCTACATCCTTCCCCAGGATGATCTATCTTGTTGCCAAATTTGATTGATTTCCATTCAGTGGTTTAGGCATTTAAGGGCAACAAACAGACAGAGTTACTTTCGAATTTATAATAGTATAGATTTTGCAGACTTCATTAGTTTCTAGAACTAGGTGGAGTTTATTGAGTGAGCATGAAAACATGTTTCAATCACTACCTAATCTGTTTGCAAAAGGTTATAATATCTTTGTCTGCAATAGAGCAGACAGTAGTGGACATTTACAAGCTTTATTAGCTAATGGCATTATGTCACGTAAGAATCAGAGTCACTATTATCATGTAGAATAATTATGGCGTGTATAGAAAGCCTGCTCAGGCGATAGTGTGTGGTAAAGTACAACTAATAAAAAGGATAATGTATGCAATCGACATTGTGCAAGTAGGTGGTCAAATAGGTCAATGATATTTGATCTGCTCAAAGAGTTATATGCAGTGAAAGAGCACTTGTAGGATAGCTTTATGAGTCACAAAGTCACAAATTGTGACTTAATAATTCCCCCTTTTGTAATGATTATGAAATTATGTTACACTTTAGCAGTATAACAACATCTTCATGATGATGTTAGGGTTGCCTCGCTTCTGTAGTGCATCAGGGATGTTTGTGCTGTATCACACTGATGGCTTTCATGCAGTCATCTGCAAGGAAACTGTATCCCTGATCTGCTGAATGTGTGGCAGCTGCAACGGAATTCTGAAGTCTGTAGCAGATAGGATCTCTTCTCTGATATGGAGATCCTTCATTAAACGAGTAATTTGAATGTATTTTATTTGAATTTTAAATTGGACGGTATGGAATTATGGATCAATTAGTTATCTGAAATAAATAAATAAAATTTATTTATTAACTCATGAGCTGGACTCCTTTAATAAATATTGGTCCTTGGCAGCTCTGGACAGAGAGAGGTGGAGAGTAGGGAGGCCTTTGCCCAGCAGTGGGACATTAATTGCTAATAAAAAAGTAACTCAGATTTGGTGTAAAAATAAAAATTATCTTTACAATCACACTAACATTATAAAGGCGAAAGTTTGCGAGTGTGTTTGTTACTTCTTTGCGCCAAAACTTATAAACGTATTTGCATGAAATTTGGCACACAGATTGTTTATAACCAGGATTAACACATTAGGATACATTTTATCCCGATATTCCTACGGGAGCGAAACTTATGCGGGTGAAACCGCGGGGCGCTCCTAGTAAATGATATATGAGGAAGTAGACATTTTTAAAGTTAGGTAACAGCCACGTTATCTGGCGACAATGAATACCTAAACCTAACGACACTGGCCACGATCAAGTACCAACCTACACGAGCGTGTGAATATTAGATTTACTTTCGATACCTAAAGCTACGTAATGTTTGTGTACAAACTGCATTGATGATGTCACGTTATGTCGTGTGTCGACTAAAATAGAATTTGTATGTTGGAGTTAGAAAATACTTAAGCATTATTTATGAGAGACAGCATCCTGTTTTAACACGTTGACTGCCAGACAACAGACACAACAGAAAATCTATTGTTCGCGGTCACCGCTGACCGCGGTGGCAGTCAATGCCTTACTTAATGTTTCCTGAATTACGCAAATGTCCAGACTTGAAAGCTTGTGGAACCTTTTCTCGACTTATGTCGTTATTAATGCTTTGAAGCTCTTATACAGCCTTGCGGAGACATCGACGCGCAAACTGAAACCATGAATTCAGTAGATACATAATTTTAGACCCCCTGACGTAGAAATGTTTCTTCGTATAGGTATAAAGTTCGACTGGGAACTTACTGAAGCCGAACAATATTGCTGCATCGAATTTTACAGGTTAATAGGTGCTGGTAAATCCCAGACACATGCATCTTATAACCTTTGACCCTAAGATTAAGATATGCAACAAATTGATAAGCTGTTGGTCTTGCAAGCGAATAAATGCGTTAGTAAACAACTAGGGGCCGTCATCGTCAGCCATTTAATTATCCTAAGTCGTAAAATAATAATTGAAGAAATAATCAAATTTTACGTCAAATTCCAAAACTTTTAATACCTATTTAATATGACCTCAACCATTTCAAATTACCTGTGATTACTGACGTGTAATGTTTTAGCGTCTTATCGTTCCGGCAGTTGTATGTGGATTTAAAATACTTTAAATGGTACCCATAGCATTTTATGACCAAGCTACTTGACTGTTGTTATACTCTAGGTAATAAACTAATATTATAGAGAAGTAAAATTGTTTGTTTGTAAGAGGTAATATCTGGTACTAATCCCAATTGAAAAATACTTCCATTGATAGAAATCTATACTATTGCGAGTGCCATCATAATATGTTGTTTTATATTAAAAAAAGAAACTTCACGCCCACAAAGTCGCTGGCAGACGCTAGTTATGAATATTCGTAACTTTCCAGACACTTCATAACAACCGAATCATAGAAAAACCTTTTTTTAAATTCAACAGTCATTCTGCCAAAGAAACTGAATGTATAGAAACAATAGAACGTTATACATAAAAATCCTAACTCTTCTCAACACCATTAATCATAAAAGCTCGTTTTTCCAGACTTTAGAAAATAACCAACGACGGAAGGACATAAACCAAGGCCTAACTAGCAACATGTCGGAGATATTCGCGTTTTTCATGCGTCTCATAGAGATGCATGTTCAGGAGTTTAGAGAGAAGACTGCCGCAGGGGACTACGCTGCCGCCGCTAGCCACGGGCAGGTGGTTCAGGTAATTAACACTGTCATTATGTACGTTCATTAATTGGGTATGTCTCATCCAAAATACTCTTGAAACGTTACCCCTGGTACAGATATTCTATTTCACGAAGTCCGTTCGGCTTTGATTGTTGTAGTGACGTACCCCGACAAGCGCGCTTGTATGTGTTACACGACACTGAGCGCTCTCGAGGTTACGCACACAAAAACAATGTGCATACGCACGCTTGACAACATTCATAGCCAAACGGACTTCGTGACATAGAACATCTGTAACTAATTAACGCCTATTTGCCTAGCCTTGCGGAATTAAACTTAACTATTGCCTTTGAACAGCGCACCAAAACACAAATAAAAGGTATAATACTAACGAAACACTAAACACCCGCCTCGAAATGACTTTTTAACAATAATTTAAACCTTTGTAAAATATGAAAAAAAAAAAACATTTTAAATGCGCAAATGTTATCCGAATTGAACACGTGGTCCTAGTAAAAAATTGGGTGTATCAATTCAGCTCTGCTTTCTTAATTCAAGAAATACATAACTGTGCTCAGTAGTTTATTTTTATCACTTATACTTTCGTCACATGAAAAAAGTAACACAATATTTTATGTAGGTAATTGATACATCAACGTTACATTCCAGGTTGTGTTACTGACTCTGACGGGTTACGTGGAATGGGTGTCCATAAACCACGTAGTGATGAACAACGGGCGTTTGCTACAAATTCTTTGCATTTTACTGCAAGACGATGTCTTCCAGCTACCCGCCGCAGAATGTTTATTACAAATAGTTAATAGGAAGGGATCTGTAAGTAACACGTACAGTATGCGGCCGTAAATATGGCTGGCAAGTCGAGGTTTAAAAAGAGGCTGTCACACAGGTCTTGTTTTTCGTCACATCCATGATTCCATTTATATGTTTTAAATAAGCTTCAACTAGAATTCGGCTACTTGGATGAGTGTTTGAGAAAACGCTATACGAAGTTGAAGTTTTGCTAAAACTAGATGTGCCACATTTATGGCCGCATAAAGTCCACTGGTCCGCATCGGCCGCAACGCATGCACGGCACGCAACGGATTTTGGTTTGCTAGATAACTGTGAAATATATTTTTGAAAGATCAAAACTATAACTTTATGTTTTTTTTTTCAGACAAAAGAAAAGAAACCCCTTGTAATATTGTTTAGTAAGGATGCGATATCGTGCATGCACCGTGCTGCAGTCGCTAGCATCAATACTGTTGATGAAGCTCATTATTTGTTCCTAAAGAAGTTCTCACAGGTAGGAGGGCATTTATTTTATTATGATTCACATTCCCTCAAGTCGGCAAAATTCTCATGACTAACTTTATACTTATCCCTTTTTTTATAAAACTACTTGACATTCATAAAGGCATTGAGTACATGCTGTCGTTTTCGTTACACATTCAACCTTTTTTAGTTTTATTATTCCTAATAACCATAAGTTCAAGACTTTAGTTATCTGTGATTGCTATATTACATCTACACTAATATTATAAAGAGGAAAGATTTGTACCTATTTTTGTATGTTTGTAATGAATAGGCTCAATAAGTACTGGGCCGATTTAAAAAATTCTTTCACCAATAGAATGCTACATTCTTCCAATTTGACATAGGCTACATTTCATTTTGAAAAAAATTAGGGATCCTTGGTAAAATTTGAACAATGTAACCGAAGGTGTAGAAAAATGAGTCTTAAAATGTCTTTCGTCGAATGCGCTGCCGAAACTATTAGCGATAGAACAAAATAATGTACAACAATATTGAAGAACATCATAATGTCTACAAAAAACTCCGCGGTAGCATATGTCCAACTATTGTAGTTATGTCACTACAACAACTTTTTTCATTTTAAACATTAATGAAAATTCTAACCAAATTCAAACCATGCTATTTATGTGTTTATATTAATCCTTATCCAAATAAATTATTTTATGGTCAAGACCATTTAACTACCTATAAAATAGTTTTTAAATTATTTAAATTGGACTTTCCATTCAAAAGATATTACGAATTAAAAAATTCAAACAGTAAACAAAACCGCCATAGCGCCGAGGCCGTTGTTTGCGATGCAGTCTGAAAAGCGCGCCGGGCATCGCGGCGGGCGGGTGGAGGGGGTGTGGGATTTTTTTTAATATATAAATAATAATTTTTTAATAAATAAAAATATTTGTGAAAAAAAGTGTTTTATATCCAAATTTCCAAAAATAAATATTTGTCTACCCCGTGCGAAGCCGGGACGGGCTGCTAGTACTATATATACACATAAAACTCATACCTTTATCCCATGAGATGAGGATATGCAAAAGCTGCGGAACACCACATGGGACATTCTACAATCCCAACAAATTCTTTTTTCCTTGTCCACATTTATAAAATAAGCCTCATATTAATCAGACTGTAATTCAGACCCTTTTCTCCCCCAGGTTCTAGCAGGTCTAGCCCAACAACTCACATCTCTCTGGAGCTACGCGACGGACGTAGAGTCATGGTTGCCGATGCTCTTAGAGACAATGTTGCTACTGACGTCACATCCATCTCTAACGCTCGCGCATACCGCTAACTCGGTGTGGTTAGCGTTCTTGAAGCATGAGCAGATATCGAAGCTGCCGTATGTGTTGGCTATCGTGCCGAGGTGGCTACAGGCGTCTGCTCCTAAAGTACTTAAGGTAAGTCCTACTAGACTTTATTTCAAGTATACAGTAAATAGAACTAGGAAAGTATTTGATAGCGCTATGCACAAATTCCTACCGGTTTCGCATTGAAACATAAGCTTAGCGTTTGTGTGAGTGCACTGCTACAGGACCTTTAGTTCACTGGAATAAAGCAGGCACAATAGCTATACTTTTTTCGCTGCCTATTCACACAGATATTTAGCCTGAAATTGTGTCTCGAATAGTGTCGATAAAATGCCAGTTCGTTGCTAAATAATCGCACTTTCAGAAATAGGAATATTTACAAAAAGAAAACCTTTAAGTTATATCAAAGCTAATTAGAAAACTAATTATTTCCCCAGGTGTCATACCCTTCATCCCGTGTGAGCAGTGCCAACGACGCCGTAACGTACGCTTGTATGGACTACGACAGTGAACAGGAATTTGCCATATTCTTCTCGCGGTGCCGCACCGAGATATTAGACAGTTTTAAGTAAGTTCAAATGTAATTTAATGTGCCATTATAAAAAGTCGGAGAACTTTTACCAATTATCTTCTCATTGTCATGATTTAATATAGTTTAGGCAAATAACTGTTTATGAGGGCTGTTTGTGTGGCTGAGGTGCTCGTGGCTCAATGAAAAAAAGCGCACTTATCTATCGAACGTTAAGCCACGTTTGCCGCGGTCGGTTTGTGGATAGATAACCATGAATTACATATTGAGACCCCTCGGTGCTTCAGAAAGCACGTTAAGCCGTTGGTCCCTGCTGTCATTCGTAGATGTTTGACAGTCGTGACTGCTAGTCAGAAGCCCAAAAGTCTGAAAACCAGTCTTACCAAGGGGTATCGATCTTGTTACCCAGTAACTGGGCTGAAATAGGCATCACTCATTTGGAGAAACATCGACGTAACAGCTCCTTTTTTTTTACGACTGCTTTCCTAACGTAAATACGCTTTTTATGTGCTTTGGCATATTTAACTAATTTTTGGGAAGTAATACATTTACGTCGATGTTTCTCCAAATGAGCGCTATGTAAAATAATGGTATTCAGCTGCATCTGGTTAGACTGAAAGCTGACCTCAACATAGTTGGGAAGAAGCTAGGCAGGTTGAAAACGGTTTATGTTAGTTTGTTCCACTAAACCTTTTCTACGATCGAGACTTTTCTAGTGTGATTTTCAACGCAACACCAATTAGCGATATATATGTGTAATGCAATATTTTATGTAGTATAAATAATGTGTTAATAATGTGTGTTGTGTGTGTGTGTGTGTAATGTGTGTGTGTGTGTGTGTTTTTTACAAACCTACAAAATGTCTACACAAAAACATAAGTGAATCACGCTAAATCCCGTGTGCCAGAGTCACCCACAACACATTGCCTTGTGAGTTTTATGACACTCATACAAGGTTCAAAATCGAATGATTTGTAATAACAAAAATTTACAGGTTTTGCATGAAAGCGGCGCCTCTAGTCACATGGGGTTACGTGGAACAATGGACGCGCGCCGCTCTCGACAAAGTGGACACTTGTCCACAACAGATTGACACACATCATCCTATGTATATCGAATGGGAGGCTCTGTCTCAGGTAAGTCTTTATTACTGATCATATAATCACGGTAAGCACATTAAGGAAAAAATCAAATTGTAAAAAAACTGTTAGGAAAGCAACATATCTGTGCTCTAAACACTGATGAAAAAGTCATTCTCCATATTGGACTTAATTTTAGTTTGCCATAATGCGTATGTTCGATTGGCGACCTCAGATATACAGTGCTAGCTGTTGCCCGCGACTTCGTCTGCGATCAATACAAAAGACATGTGGCGCCATCTATTATCATAATAATGTAATTGTTGTTATGCTCGGGAACAGCACTTTTTTTGGGATAAAAAAAGGTACCCTATGTCCGTTTCTGTACACCTGACAATGTATATGCAAAATTTCAGGATGATCGGTTCAGTGGTTTAGGCATGAAAAGGGAACAAACAAACTTACTTTCGCATTTATAATATTAAGTTGGGATAGGATGTGAGATGGTTTTCGTATTATTCTTCTTTCATTGCTGTTTCTTTATTAATACTTCGTGGTAGTCACCGACTTGCTTAGCATTGCTCGTGCGTGACTTCAAAATATACGTAATCACATGTCAATTCCTTCTCTGTATGGGACGAGGTCTTAGCCCTGCAGAGGGACAATAAAAGTTTGGTATTATGATTCCAATTTAATACAAAACCTTGTAAAACTTATTAAAAGAGTAACGGTGGAGTTTTTTCCCATTCTTCTCCATACGAACACTGCCTTTTGGAAGGGGCGACTAGAATCAATTCAATTTTATTGTAATTTTTGACGTTCAAATGTGCCTATTTGAAATAAATGATTTGACTTTATACACTTTGCTGCCAGCTGTCTCTTTGAATCTAATAATGTGTTTTACAGGTACTAGACATGGTACTATCGCGACTACTCCAAGCGGACCCTCGTCCATCAGTGGTAGAAGGCCTGCAGCTGCTGCAGCGCTGCGTGGTGTGTACTCCGGTCGCGCCGCTCATACTGTCGCTGTTACTGTCCTTCATATCCGCGCTCTTTGTGTTCCTGAGCTGTGCCTACAGTCAACTAGCTGGTAAGTTATATAAAATCAGACTTTAGATAAAAAAAAGATTTCTTTGTCTCGCGCTACCATACTGCAGCTCAGATTACAACATAAGATGGATTTTATTAAGACTATTCATCCACTTGAATCCCTGATAAGTCTCATCATCAGAAGTTCTGCCACTGTCTTCACTTTGCTACAACTGCCATCATATTACTATTCATATAAGCTTGTTAGGAACAACATTCAGTTCAAACATCTTCACTAATACCTTCTCCATAAAAAAACAGTAGTTAATGGCAATCAAAATTTATAAAAAAACCTACTAAAACCAAGTGATACTTGGTTTTAGTAGGTTTTTTATAAATTTTATTATTTACTTTATCCTTTTGATGGATTATAATTTTGTAAATGTGAGCACTTTGTAGGCCTTTTAGACTTTAGATCTGTAGATGATTTTTTATATTATCAAGTACCTGGTACTTGTTGACAGGCCTACGCTGTCCTCCCATACCTATTAAACCAACCATTTTTAAAAGAGTAACCGTGGAGTTTCTTGCCGGTTCTTCTCCATAGGAAACGACCAATTGGAACCGTGCACTTAGCTTCTGACGTTTCATAAGTGCCCATGTAGGTTTATGTGAAATAAAATATTTTGATTTTGATTTGAAAAACAGGTCCAGGCGTGGTAAATGCCGGTGCAGATCTACTACCGCGTGTATTAGACAAAATCTTCGCCGCACTGGTGTACGAGGGCACTCCGCCTGACGATCGACGATCACGATCTGTCAAGAATGTGCGACGACATGCTGCTGGACTACTTGTTAAGTTAGGTTCGAAGGTCAGTACACAAAATGTCTAAATGCAGCCTGGAAAAGAGTACAGTAATGATTTATATAAATGGTTTATCGCGGTCTCGTTTGTGGTTTCATATTATGAATAAATAAGCGTTTGTTCAGATCACATTATCAAGTCCATTTCACGGTAACACCATGTAGAATTTATTGCCGGCGTGGTTTAGCACTATCTTCTGGGTTGGTTGATATTTGATCTAGAAAACGAAACCAGAAGTTAGTGTTAAACCACGCAGGCACTAAACTCTACATGCCCTATGTGTAGCATTTAATGACACTAACTTAAGTTTCAAATTGTCAGCATAATTTTAACCAGAGTCCCTAAAACTTCAATAATGTAGTTAGGCAAAAGCCTTGCTATCTCAGTTCAATCCGTGCATATTATCAAGTATTTATTAGTCCTTTTTCTAAAGCTCTCGTGTTTTTGGCGTGATAACGTCTTATAAATCGATGAACGCCGGCACGAAAAAGCATGACTCACTGTCACGTCCCGCCTGAGCCGAGCGTGCAAGCGAGAGCGCGGTACAAGCCATAGAGAGGCACGATCGGTCTAAGCGTTCGGCTTGTGACGTATTTATCTCTTTATGACGTTATCACGTAAAATTATCGTCCGTAAACCTACTTTACAGACAACCAATTTTTTATTTCCAGTACCCACTGCTACTGCTGCCGGTATTCGGTCGCCTGCACGAGCTGTGTCGCGCCGCGCTGGCCCGGCCCGACCTCAGCGCAGTCGAGAGCGTCACTCTACAAGAGGCACTGCTGCTTGTCTCTAACCACTTCTGTTGCTACGAGCGACAGAGCGCGCTGGTGGCTGAGGTATGTAATCGACTTGCATCCTAGGGAAACTCTTTAATGCACTTGAATAAAAAGTATCCTATATTTTAACACGACCTGTGTTAAAATATACATACACATATAGGATATCTTTTTAAAGGATAGTCTACCTGTTTACCAAGTTTCATCTTTATTCGTTTAGCTGTTAAAAAGTGAATGAGTTACGAACATCCAAAGCATTATTAGGATATTTTAGGAGGTGGAGAAACGAGGTGTGTTGTTCTTCCAATAAAAATGTAGCGCGCGACGGTCCGACCGAGGGTAAAAGATGTGCATTGAAATGTGACTGCTGCATGCTGTGCTGCATTTATTTATTACATATTAATGTACTTATGCAAAATATTGTAAAACATTTTAAAAGAGTAACGGTGGAGTTTCTTGCCCATTCTTCTCCATACGAAAACTACCTTTTGGAATGGGCGACTAGAATCAAATCTATTTCATAATATTTTTTGACGTTCAAAAGTGCCTTTTCTGTGCCTATTTGAAATAAATGCTTTGACTTTGACTGTGGTAATGGCTCCATCTTCATACTAAAAGTATGCTAGGTGTCTACGTAGTATTTTCAATTTTCCAGCCGTAACACACATTATAGGTCAGACTTCTTGCATATAAGTAAACTAGCAGCGCCCCGCGGTGTCACCCGCATAAGTTTCGATCCCGTGGGAATATTGGGATAGAAACTATCCTATGTCCTTTTCCGGGATTAAAACTATCTCTATACCAAATTTAATCTAAATCGGTTCAGAGGTTTAAGCGTGAAGAGGTAACAGACGGACACATTTTCGCATTTATAATATTAGTATGGTATATTAAAATGATTTACATTTGTTATCAGGTCCTCGGCGACTGCAGCGAGCGTTGGGCTAGTCTGAGCCCTCACTTATCCAGTGCAGAAGGATTAGCGCGGTTAGTTGGCCTAGATGCGCCGCCAACAGAAGAAGAAGATGAATGTGGACGAGCCCGACGTACGCTTCTACATGCACTTACGTTGTTACTGGGTAAGAAATTGTAGCTTTTTTTTTTCGATGATTATAGTAGCACTAATAATGTAGAATGTGTTTGCGCTTTATGTTTTTGTGATTTTATTATTGTTACTAGCTTCCGCCCGCGGCTTCGCCCGCGAGGTATGTCGATAAAAACTATCCTATGTCCTTCCCCGGGATGCAATCTATCTCTCTGCCAAAGGAGATGTCCGCTTTTTGTATGGACGTTGGTTTTTTATTCCGAGAAAAATCTAACCAGAATCAAACTACATCCAAATAAAAGTTACAAAAATATGGAACTTGGAACCATCGAAATTATATTTTTAAAACCCTGCATTTCGGAGAAAAAATATAAACTATTTAATTATTTTATTTGTTGATGGCAGCCCAAATTAAACCTGCCACACACCTTGACAATGTCATATTTGACATATAAGGATTCTACTCATCTGTCAAATATGACAGTGTGACAAAGCGTCAATAACACAGAGGGTGCGTTCCGAATTAGGAATAATCGATGTAATCGATTTGATCGTGCTTAACCCGTACCGAACTAACTTGACCGCGATTACGTTATCCCGTGAATCGTCATAGATGACGTCATGACATGCGCCATCTTACGATAACGCCAAGCATGCATTGTAATAATATCACCGTGAGCGCTGTCAAAAATGACAGTGCGTGTGTGTGAGGATGAGGAAGTGTCAGTGTGTGTTTGTTTGGAGTTGCATCATATCTTTAAATTAAACTAACGTGGCATTTTCAAAATTGTGGTTCTGGCTGACAGTCGCCACCTAACCAAAGAAGAAGAACTGAAGAACAATTAATGTGGTGTTTACACAAAGAAATACTCCTGTAATGTCGTTTGACATTGAGTAAGCACTCCGAGTGCGTTCACGAGCGTTCCGAATTGTTGACAGCTCTCAGCTGTCATAATCGTAATATCTAATACGGAACGCATGTGAGACGATTTGAGTGCTGTGAGCGATTAAAGCCAATTCGGAATGCAGCCAGAGTAGAATAATTATTTATCAATAAATATTTCAATATAGGGTCTCGGGGTCTAGAAATCTAATGGATGATTTAAAAATTGCAGGAGCCATTTTAAACCATTTCCATCCCGTTTTGACTGACCGTCCTGATTCCCAAACTATACCTACTGGAAAGAGCTAATCAGAAAATGAACATTATTTAGTTAGATTGATTGGGCATTAGCTTAAGACGCCGAGCCAGTTTCGTCCAGATAAATGCTCAAATGCCACAGTTCAGTTCCCCACCAAGGAAATGCCAGATTCAGTTTTATTTGGATTAGGAAAGGCTCGCTTATATTATTATGGGGAACATATTATTTGGTCGAACGGTACCTACTTTTACTGACAGTAAGTCAAGATAAACAACTAAACATTCCAGGCATTTCGTCATCACATGAAGCAGCTTTGATCAGAGGATGAATAAAGTCACGCCATTACAGTAATAGTGTATTACACACATATATTTTTGCCTAATTGGGAAAAGGACTGTAGGAAGCTGTGCTCATGTGATGACAATAATTTGTCAGGTATCTTGGATGGGCTCGGCATCGAAATTATGTAACTCCACCTGCTCAGTTTCTAGACAACGTTTTAATAAGAGAAGACCATTGAAAATGAAGAAAATCAATAAAAGAAATACTTACCAACATTTATAACCAAAACCAATGATTTCAAAAGTATGTCAATGACCAAAACAAAAAAAAAATGTTTTATTTCATTTACAAAACTGTAACATTTGCGTCGAATTAGTTATAGCCATTTATGTACAAAAATCAATGCTTATAGCATATTAATTCAGTTTTTAAATAGGGTATTAATTATTGTCGAAAGGTTTTTGATCAACTTCCGATCACAATATTCCAAGGTCGCAACGATGACCAGTCGTTATTTCTTGTTTTTGTTTAGTGTCTGTAGGGGAGAGTCCGGCAGTACCGTCACCTTAAGGTTTATGTAGGATAAAATGAAAATCCCTCAGGTTCTATGTTAAATATCAGCTAAAATGTGTTAGGACATTCATGTGCTATAAATAAAATCAATAAAATACTATTATATTTAGAAATAATCAACTTTATTAATAAAATTTAAAGAGTATGTAAAAAAAAATTTGGCCTCCAGTACCGGCCAGCATAAAAATGATCATTTACCAGGCAAAAATCACAAGTGTATTGATTTTGTTAGCTGTGATATATTTGCACAAGCCTCATGGACCCAACCCTTGCAGTTTCCACATTGAATCCAATCCTCTTCATGAGATTCAAGGCACAAAGGACAAATTTTCTCTTCCTGGTTCATTCTGTGGGGAGGACTCTGGTTTTCTTTCTTCTTATTTCTTCCTTTCATGACATCTTTTCTTGAAGCCAAGTTCTTGCCTTTCTTACTGGTATCTTGTCCTGAAAGCAAACTCCTACCTCGCTTAGTGCTAGCTCGCTTAAATAGTGGCCGGTACTGGAGGACAATTTTATGGCCAGTACTGTAGGGAACGAAAACATAATAATGTGCGACCCTAAAAAATAATTTACTAATAAATATACAAATGAAACATATTTTATAATAGCTTTTTAAATAATCAATACATACCAGAAGGCCAATTCTCGTAATTTAAAATGTTCAAAATCTAGTCGCAGTCTCATCTCAGCGACAAACAAATGTCAAAATGTAGGGAAATTAGAGGTATTTTTGACAGATTGAGACTGAGATCAGACTGTAAACGTTCTTAAAATTACGAGAATTATCCCTCAGGTTTAACTTCTTTCGAACTCGTTTTATAAACTTCTGTAATCAGCCACAGAACTTTAGTTGTGTATCGTGCGTTCACCATGCGCAACACAAATCGGCGAACTGACAGCGTGTCGCGACAGGTCGCCGCCGCGCGGGGCATAAACTTGTAAGAACGTATTACTTTAACGGCAAAAATCATATCAGGGCCATCTTTTATAGAGTTCAGGAAACTCTAACTGGCCAGTACTGGATGCCGGCCGGTACTGGAGGACTTTCCCCTACCTACTAACATAGTCGTCAGTTTTACTAACAATCTTGTTTGAGTCTTGGTTACTCCATTAAATGAAAAATTCTATTCTATTCTTTATGTAAATAAATAATCTGATTAAATTAAAGTAAATTCATTTCGTTCACATTGAGATACTATTAAATCAAATATTGATTGACAGTAATGACACTAATGACACTGTCACTAATGACAGTAATCGCAGTACATTGTGTCAATTTTGACAAGTTTCTTATTTTTTCGGGTGCATTCACTATATTATCTCAGATATTTAGAAAGGTTCGTTCATTTTAGAAGTAAATTCACACTAAAATAAAAACATTTTTCTCAAAATTGGAAATGTTTCAAAATGTATGATATAGTTAGAACAACTAGTTTTTGGGATGTCTATCCAAATATATTTAATTTATCCTGGTTAGAATTATTGAATAATAAAAAAACATTTTTGGACATGTCCTTTTATCGAAATCCGTTCAGTGGTTTAGGCGTGAAAAGGTAACATACAGACAGACAGACAGAGTTACTTTCGAATTTATAATATTAGTATGGATTAACACATAATAATTGGCAATCGTCGTTGCCAAAATACTTGTATGATATTGGCGATGACGATTGTCTCGTTGCTCTAGTGGCGTGATGGTCGATTATGGGGCTTTGGGTTTGAATCTGGTCGGAGAGAATGTTAGTTTTTCATTAGTCATTTGTCGGTAGTAGCCCAGGGTGCTTATACTCTCGAATATAATTCCGATAGACCGAAATTGGTCAAACGTCAGTTGGTCGAGTTAAACGTCAGGGATTGGCTAGACTCAATCCCCCTTATTCCAAAACACGATCTAAATTTAGTACTGGGATTAAAACTAGGTTTAAACCATGACTAAACAAAACGTTATTACAAAATGAAGTTTATCACTAGTTCATGAACTATCTAAGGTCCTAAAGTTAGTCCGCTGAGACCCCTAGTTTAACTATGGATTTGACAACAGTACTAATTTATTTGAGGTTAGCGTTTATTATTATTGTGTCTTTTTATTTTCAAATCGTAAAAAAATGATATTAATATGATTGATTTGGAAGATTTGGATATGCTAGAGACGTCTCGGCGATCTTACAGACATCGTCATCGTGTAAATCCTTTTAAATTGAGTGACGAAGATTTTAAATATAAGTAAAGGTTCACAAAACGTTTTGGGGAAAAATGTTTTACGTGAGGATTTATTCTACGACCCTATATTCTTCCACTCTTTAGTTTTCTGCATGTTTATTGACGTGTTCGTGGACTTATCTTCTATTATGTGCTGATTGAGCAATAAGCTCATGTAATATTTCATATAATAATAAGAACATCCGCGTTATGTTGTCGAAATAAGATGAAACGAAGCACTGTTTACCGAATAATAATTAAACATTTATGTTTTACTAACTTTTACTTCGGAACTCCAGTTTTCACCCCTTTTTTTCTTTTGTAAGCCATTTTTTAGCTAGCTCACGATTCAATCGGACACAACCAACTCACGAACAAACCAAGTAACAGACTGTAGTGTTAATAACAGAAATACAAGAATACAAGAACAATATTAAGAAGTGCGTTTGTTTATCCAAAAGGACGCAAACATTTGCTTCAAATAACGCGGCCTGTCGCCGAATGTAATTCACTCCATTTCAAGCTAGAGGTACTAAACAAATATGGCAACTTGATTATAAAAGGCGCGTTAAAAGTACAAGTTGTGCTTGTTCATTATATTGTAACCTAAACAAAGAACAATTTATGACATAGTTTTGTATTCATAAATAATTATTTAATAATTTCAAGTGTTATTATAATATAAATATTTAGAGAAACAGAACGTTGCTTCAAATAAAGCCTGTAAGAAAGAATGCCGTTTTTGTTTCTTATCTGTGGATATTATTTGAACCATGGATCTTCTTTGGTACTAGCAGGTCCTCAGATAGTCTTCGTTTTGTAATCGGGACATATTTTGATCCTGGTACTATCATTACTACCGTCACAATCCTAGACCTTTTAGTCTTGGTTTAAACCAGTACTTTAGAATTTTTTTGTAATAAGACCGTGATTTCAGCCAATTCCTGACGTTTGACTGACCATTCTAATGTCGATCTATCGGAATTATATTCGAGAGTAAGCACCTAGGATCTGAATTTGTGGCCAGTTTACGGCTATAGACTCGCCCTTTTTACATAGGACATAATCGTAACTCGTTTACTGTGCACTTGTGCGTTATCTTTCGGCGTTATGATTCGTAATGCTTGCACCATACCGGCAGGCGTGGTGAAGCGCACGTGCGTGCCCGGCGACCCCGAGGCGGCGGCGCGCGGCGGGTTCGGCGGCGGCGTGCGGCCGGGCGGCCACCCCGCCTGGCGCCACCCCGCCGCCGCGCACGTGCTGCCGCTGTTCCCGCCCGCGCTGGCCCTGGCGCGCGCGCTGCACCTGCTGCACGCCGCGCACGCGCTGCGGCACCCGGCCCACGCGAGGGCCTTAGCGCCTCCTGCAGCGGAAAGGCGGAACTTATTGGGGCAAAGGGACCATGAAGCACCCATTTCTACTCGTCCTCAGGTATTACTAAACTCTAGATTCTAGAGATGCTGCAAAACCTTTCGAAAGTTCTAGGGCTTTTAATAAATCGCCGCAGTTTCACCAAGGTATGCAGGGTAGCAGGACTGACAGGTACCTACATCGACGTGCAACCTGTTGCCATAGATTCAGAACATGATTCTGGACCCTCCAGCGTTTAAATTCGATATGTCAGTGAGTGATGACAAAGTATTCTGTTTGTGTTTGTTTTCACTTCTATCGGCACTCCCGAAGTGGCAGTTTTCTTTTCTAATCGGCTATTCCATACGTTTTAACCGCATAACCAAAAGCAAATATCGATAAAACCTTAATTTTATACATAAATTTCCCACAGGACCGCATGCAGAGTTTCCTCCACACGCTACACGAGAACGTGTGCCACCTCGTGGGAGCCGCGGCCACGACACTCGGTCACGAACTGTACGCAATCCCGGGCCTGGCCGGCTTCCTCGCCGACTCTCTGTTATACGGGCTAGAATATCTACCCGACCATTGGCTACGACCGATAGTCAGAAATGCGTTGAAACCACTCCTGCATCACTGTCCGCCGGCACATTATGCGGATGTTGCGTTACCTCTGTTGGAGCATTTCGCGCCTTTCAGTAAGTTTTTAACTATTTTCAGCATAGTAGTACGCTAAGCAATTTCAGAAGGAAGGGCAAGGGTGCCAATGTACCACTGCGAGGATCGCCCAGAGGACACGGTGGAGGTCTGTCCCGCTTGGGCAGAGCACCGCCGTGTCCTCGTAGAGGCGATCGGCAGCGGCGGCGACCTCTCGCGCCCGGCCCTGGTCCAAGCCATGGTCCGGGGCGAGAGGGAGTGGGAGGCAGTCACCTCCTTCTGCGAAGCAGTCATGCTAGCGAAGGAGGTGGCGGGATGGGAGAGGGAGAGAGCCGAGAGGGCCGCCCGTCCCAGCCGCCGCGGTAGACGCTCCGGGCGTCGGGAGCCGCGTGACGACTCCCGGCCACCGTAGGCGCGGGCCTGCGGACGGCGAGTAATGGGTAGCTCGCCGTCCGATCAGGACCAGGCCCGTGCCGGACAAGCGTATGTGTTCCACGCGCGCCTCAAAGAGATGTCAGCAGATAAGGAGGGGCCCGTCAGGGCCGAAGCCTGCCGGGGCAGCGGGATTGTCCGAAAGGTTTACCGCTACCCCGGAACATAAAGGGCTAAGGAAGGAACACGGATGGGTTTTAGTCAGTAAGAGTCTGACACTCCCTTCCACTCCACCCAGAGTGGGAGGGGTCATTTGAAGATTTCCCATTCTTAAAAAAAAAAGGGTGCCAATGTAATAAAAGGCAAATTAGTCAATTCTTCAACCTTTTCCCTGGGATGGAAACTCATTTTTGATGCCATATTGATACCATATAGTTGCACATGGAGCCACTGTTCCCCTTTTTTTTTTTTTTTAAAGATGGGAAATCATCAAATGACCCCTCCCGCTCTGGGTGGAGCGGAAGGGAGTGTCAGACTCTTACTGACTAAAACCCATCCGTGTTCCTTCCTTAGCCCTTTATGTTCCGGGGCAGCGGTAACCCTTTCGGACAATCCCGCTGCCCGCCACTGTTCCCCTGACTTCTAATAATCAAATTTCGCAAAGGCAACATTAGTCATTTCAAAGTTCCATATCCAAACAGTTTCGTATTCATACATTTCCTGCCAGGTAATTGCCTAGCAGACAATATCGCCGGATTCTCTCTACAGTAAGCAACTCTTCATTCTTGCAGTGTTGACCCATCTCTCATTACGTTGGGATTACATTTCGTCTCTCTACGAATCCGGGAAGCTTGAGGAGGAAGGTGGCAGTGAATCACAGGAAGTACTCGAAGATATCCTCGTTAGGAACCTGACGAGGGAACATCTTGAACTTTTAAAGGTAAGTTGCGGATGCATGTTGAGCGAATGTCGTCCAGTTTCATTTTTCAAGTTACTGTAATACACATTGCATTGCTGCGTGCATTGTGATGATCGCTCATTATTGTGAAGCTAAACAACCTGGTAAGGCACTTTTTCAAAGCATAATCCGTCGTTTGGAAACAAAAAGGAACACTAGTTTAGTTTATAAACACTTCTACTTATGCTGCAAACCCTGCCTGCATTTATGTTTATGTAATTGTAACTTATCAAAGATATTGTGTGACAGGTTATATACTTTTCCTTTAAAATTTCGATAACATTGTGATCTTGTAATTTCCAGATATCACTTGTAGACGGCGGACTGAGTGTCGAGAACAACGCAGATGACATGGAAGACGACACTACGACCGGCAGCGCACAACAACGGTCACCCGACACTGTGTCCGAACTAGGAGCGTTAGTACTGGTACAGCCTTGTGCCGGACCCGCCGCGTTATATACGGTGAGCCATTATTATTCTTAATATTACGCCAGTATACCCTAAAGGATGGCGGACGTGTGTCAGTGCAATACACCTACATTTCGCCTTGTTTATGTGTCATTTAATAGGGTGAGCCTCGTGCCATCTACCGTGGCTATGGATTGCTACTTAAGAAAGAAAGAAAGAAAAATGCGTTTATTGGCATTACAACAGAAAACTACACCTTACCAAAAGTATAAAAAGCAGGAAACTGATTGAAATGCCAAAAGGGCCTCAGCTCAGCATAATGTCAAATGACAACACAAGGTGTACCACATGACGGTGATTCAGCACTTAACTCACTTCCTAATTGTAAAATCCTATCATAATTATTTGGCCTGATCAAGCTCAGTAGCGCATTCCGTGGGCTAGTAGACAAATTGACTGACCAATTAGTTCAAAAACACAAATAAGAAAATGAATTTCCGCTCGATTTAAATAACAATGTATTAATAAAATGTCGCAAATATTTCAGGTAATCCGAGCACTAACATGGAACGACTCGCCATCGTCTCTCCGCGCCACCGCGCTGGCCCCGCCGGCCCTGCGCGCCGCGCTGCGGGCCGGGCGCGTGGGCGCGGGCGAGGCCGGCGGGGCCCTCGCCGCGGTGCTGCAGGCCTTGCGGGTGCATGGCCAACACGATGCCAACCAAGCGGCCTTGTTGGCACTGGCTGTACAGGTAAAACTTACATCTTTCCTCCGTCTTAGAAACTATAAGCACGTACATCATAAGTTGCAGGAGCAGCTACTGACATGAAATTTTCGATTTTGATGTGTAGAATGAGACCATATAGAACTATGCCAATTCGTATTATGATTAAAATATCTATGGAGTAACTGGAGTAACGAGGTCTGATGCCCTTTCGATGAAAAGGGAGGACCCTCAAGTCAGACAGGTAATACTGTCTGGTGGGATTTTTTAACTTTTACAACCAATGTTGCTTCCACAATATATGAAATGAGTGGAAGAGTGACATTGGGACATCGTTAATTTTTATTGGTGGCACATTTACTGGACATTTCTTGCCAATAGCCTCGAAGACCATGAGTTCGGACTTCTTCACATTATATAGCAACCCATGGCTGGCAGCATAGTTCTCACAGATTTTTACAAGTTTTCTGAATGCACTGACCGAGGGAGCCAACAGCACCATATCAACTGTGCAGCTGATGTTATTAAAACACAACCCGTCAACAAAACAGCCCACATGCGCACTGCTCAGTCCCTCGATCAATGCATTCACATACAAGTTAAAAAGATTAGGGAAGCTTAAGCCCCTGCCTCCACTAACCTGTACGGCAGAGAACAGCCATTCCCCCACCTTACAACGTTAGTTTGGTTGCCGCACCAGTACCTAAAAACATTCAGTAGCTCATTGGGTATCCCTGTTTCCTTAAATTTATCCCAAATAGAGACCAGGTCGAAGGCCTTGGAGAGATCCAGGATCCGCCGCATAAACTGGGGTGTACTCCTGACAGTGTGCTTAAGGCACGCGATTGCACTTTCGGTGGATAAGCTAGGTGGGAGTCGGAAACCAAATTGCGCATCGTGTAGAGATATTATATTTGTCTAGCTGTACGTTAAGCACACTGTCAAGCACCTTGGCGACAATCGTTGCCAGAGAAATAGGCCTCTATTACGTCTCTAAAGTACGGCTTATTTATTGTATCGTTATTTTATTTACATTTTGCTGGAACTTTCACATCTTTCTACATCGGTCTCACATACCTATACATATAATTTCACATAATAATGTGTTTTATTTAAAAGAGTGCCCATGGATTTTTTTGCCCGTTCTTCTCCATAGTTCTCTCTGCTTTAAAATTGGCAACTATAAATGATAAATGATTTTATTTTTGTAAGTAGGTTTTTCACAAACACTTTTACATTCAATAATTTTTTTTTTAAACTAGATGAGGTTGGCGTTTTCTATCTGACTACTTTTATAGTCCAGACATAATCTTGGTCAGGTTATATGCAGACCATGTAGATACGATGTCTGAGATGGTCTTTTGAGAAAAGAACCACACAGATTGAGAGGACTAGCTTCATCTTTCTGACAGACTGACACAAAAGTGCATGTAAATGGCTTAATTTAAATAAATGAGTTTGTATTCAGCCATATTTAGTTCCCCTACAATTTTTTTTTCTTCCCAGACATACGAGGTCCTGCGCCCGCTATTCCCGAGCATAGTGTCGGTGTTACGTTCCATCCCCGACGTGGACGCGCACGATCTTCACCGACTGGATGAGAAGCTCACAGCGCACAACACCAAGCCTTCCAAGATAGACAAGAGCAAACGGGATTTGTTCAAGAAGATTACTTCTAGGGTATGTAACAATGATCTATTACACTAATTTTAATAACTTCTTCTTTGTTTCTCATAACTGGATTTCGACCGGAAGTCCATTAAAAAGAAAAACGCCCTGTACGTTATCGCAGTGTAATCTTCAGACTACAATCTTTTTGCTATTCCAGTTAATCGGCCGCAACGTGGGCCAGCTATTCAAGAAAGAAGTTTACATCTTAGACCTACCAACAATGCACGTGGTGAAGGACAAGCCGCGCAGTGCCATCGACGCGCCCGAGGGCGCCGGCCTAGAACGACTGTTCGCTCCCAGCGCTCCTACTTAGCAGCCTTGTTGTTGTTGGCTATTCTACTATGTCATTAAATATACATAATTATTATTATGAATTTAATCTATTTATACCGGAATATAAGATTGATTTTGTTTTTATTCAGAAAAAATGTGTTTTATTTCTCAATAGCTTTTGCCTGCGGCTTCGACCGCATGGAGGTCATGTCCTAACCAGATGCGTCGTCGCCGGCCCAATAGAATATCAACCAGTACATTTGAATAAAACAACAAGTTAAAATGACAATAAATAATTTATTCCTAAATTAAAAGAACACAATTATTATTTTTCATATGTGTAAACCATTTGACTGCCCACAGGCAGGTTTGTTCCATTGGAGACTAGTTCTACAGTTGATGCAGTTAAGTCTACTTTTAATACCGATGCGTTGTCTAAAACTACACATTTGCTCTCGTGGTCTCCGGGAACGGGAATCGTTCGGGGACCTAACACGGGATCTTTGTACCGCCACAGTTTGAGGCTGCTCAAGTCTGAAAAAGATAAGAATAATCATCATTAGGTTCAGTAGCCGTTACTTGCATACTGATTTATGAAGCAAGGCAAAATTTCTACTATCGATTGTTGGCGTCCAAACTTGCCCTGTATCGGCTATTCGCCCAAATATGGCTCAAATTGTGGTTGTAGTAATAGAAATGCCAAAATTTTATTTTATTGCTCTACAAGGGTTTGCAAAAAATTTTAAATTACCATCAGTATCAAAAGTCTCACCTTTAATCGCCTTGACTTCCTTAGCAATCTTGACCTTCACTCTTTCCACAGTATCACCATCGCACAGGGTGGCCGATACCGTGAACAGTCCATTCAGAGCCGACGGATTGATAAACTTGGCGTCTACGCCCGACTCCACGCTAAACGAGATGTGAGGCTGGCCCGGCGCGCAGTCTTCTTTTGTTTTTTCGGGAGCTTCAGCATCATCCGTGAATTTTACTTCTATTGTGTCCAGCTGGAAGAGGATGGTAATGTTGTTATTCAGTTTACTTACGTAGTCGTTGCGAATCACAAGTGTTATGTTTTGGGACACATGCAGTCAAAGTGACCTCTGCGCTGCCACCGACGACGCCGAGGAAGTAGCGAAGTTTTTGGCTAAGAAGATTTGAAATATTGTCGTGCTAGCAACACGAGGAAGATTAAAACGAGCGTTATAAAGCAGTTTTGTGTTGTACGACGGGCTGATGTCCGGAACTCCACGGTTGAGTAATTGAATTGCAATGATTGAGACATGCTCGAGAAATGCAAAAACTACATAAGATTTTGTGATACCATTTGTGTAAGAACATAGTTCTTCGGAATTTACAAAGTAAAAAAAAAAAATTATTGAAATAGTTTTTCACTATAGAAACAGCATTCTAGTGTGTCAAAAATATAATAGAGAAGAACATACAAGGAATGACTCACTCTCACTCTAACAGGAAGTAGGAAGAAAAAAAAATGTACTCACATCCAAAGTATTAAGTAAATACAGTTTATTCTCCAGCAGAATGGCGGCCTCGTCGAAGGGCAGGCCTACAGATAGCGCTTCAATACCGATGCGCTCCATATTCTCTCTGACTGCTTGCACGAACGGCATCACTCTCTTCATGTACTTCTTTAGTTCGGGAATAGCACCAAGCTTGGTGGATATCAGTTTGTTGTCGGGAAGACCTGCTGGCTGCAAACGTAAGGTGGTAATGTGTTTACACTTCTTACAAACATGCATAGCAAGAGTAGTAGATGCAAAAAAGCAAAGAGTTTGGAGGTAATCATGATTATTCATAAAAGTATGGCAAAAGGAGTGTTTTTGTTTATGAACAACATGTTTGAAAAGTTTTATGTGTATCGAGAAGAAAGTTAAAAGATTTGTTTACCCCATTAACTTCCTTCAAAGTAGTCAAAATGATATGCTGCCACTTAGGATACTCTTTAGCGACCCAAATAACGGCCTTATTCGGCTTCTTTTCAGGTTTAGGTGCCTCTCCCTTCTTAGGTTTCTTGACTGCACAGTGGTTCTTCAAGTAGATACGGAACGAATGCGCCGCGTCCATCAAGTAATTGCTGGCTTTGATTGAAACCTCGTCGATTTCGCCCGCCACTGGCCAGCGTTCGTGGAGAATACTTTTTTTCTGGTGGAAAGAGATCAATTATCAGAAAGTATCTCTAAAAGTTATTGGAACAGCCTTTGGATGGGATGAAAGGGAATCGGAAAAAAATATTACGTTTATCGATTCGCGCCCTTCATTCCAATGAACTGTAAAAACAAATTCTGGACTGAGTGCGCAATTTTGGTATTTATTATCTATCATAGATAGACTAGAAACTTTGTGGTTATTACTCATTGATACTTTGCGTAGATTGCAATTTTCAGAGTTGAAACTGCAGTACATACACTCAATTAACTACTTCATTTAATCCGTTAGATCTATTGCAGTGAAAACTCCGCTTTTGTAGCATAATCCGCCTATAATGTTTCCACTGCTGGAACTCAGGCCTCCTCTCTGTGAGAGGGAGTGGGGCCCGTAATCCACCACGCAAGCCCAGGCGGGTTGGTAGATGTCACATGTCGTCGAATTTTTGCTTTTAGGACATGCCGGTTTTTTCACAATGTTTTCTTTCACCGTTTTGAGAGCAGTGGTTGTGAATAATTTACACAAAGTAAAGCGCTCGTCTGTGTTTGAACCTACGTCCTACAACTCGTCAGTCGCGCCGTTACCGCTGCTCCCTTTTTTAAAGTTGTTATAATTACAAAATACTCACATTTCCCAGAAGCTCCCACACATGCTCAGCGACATGCGGACAGATCGGCGACATCAACTTCGCTTGCGTGTCAATATACCGCGTCACCAACTCAGCATGCATGCCTCCTTCAGAACACAACTCCCGGTACTTGTCCCGAGCCGCTTGAAGCTCAAAGAAACCAGACTTCAACGCCTCTTTGAACAACATCTTCTTGTAGTTGTCATCCGTCTGATTGATCTTAATGTTCATCTCACTTACGAATACTTTGTCATGGAAATTGTGTTCTCCTGTAGAAATAAGTGAAAATTAAATTTACATTGCATAAGCACGTTAGTCGTTGGTCCCGGCTGTCATTCGTGGATCTTTGACAGCCATTACGGTAATCAGAAGCCCGAAAGTCTGACAGCCAGTCTTATCAAGGGCTGTCGTATTACCCAGTAACTAGGTTTTGGAGGTCAGATAGGCAGTCACTCCATGTAAAATACTGGTATTCAGCTGCATCCGGTTAGACTGGAAGCCGACGGCCGGCTGACCCCAACATAGTAGAGAAAAGGCTAGACAGATGATGACTCTATTTTAAGGCTACTAAATTGTTAAAATTCGCGGTGATTGAATAGACGCAGTACATTTAATAAATGTACTGCGTCTATTCAATCACCGCGAATTTGATAATCTGGCTAGGCTATAATTATGTATAAATGTCATTTATACATAATTATAGCCTAGCCAGATTATCATCATCATTCTCTTGGCTTTTTCCCAATTTATTAGGCTAGCCAGATATCATAATCAGCCTATATTGATCTCACTTCTGGGACATAGGGAGTCCTAGGTCCCTGCGAGTGGCGGTAATCCACTACGCGGGCTCAGTGCGGATTGGTAGATACCACAATCATGTCTTCGAATTTTTGGTTCTACGACATGCCAGTTCGATATTTTCCTTCACCGTTATGAGATCAGTGGTGGTGAAATAAATTACGCAAAGTAAAGCGCCTGCCTGGGTTCGAACCCACGACCTTCAACTCATAAGTCGGGGCTGTTACCACTGGGCCACCACTGCTCACAGTGACATTAACTCTCTAAAAGCCATTATAAAGTAGCATAAACATTTTACCTGTGCGCAGAGTCGATTTTGCCGCAATAACTTCCTTCACCCACTCAATGAAAGTATACAGCCTCAAGATCGCTGCATCAGCGGTGTTCTCAACAAAGTTGGCATCTTCCACAGAATCACCCGCGTCCGCTAAAGTAAGACGCATTCCATCTGCACTGAACTTATCAATAGATTCCGTCAGTGTCAAGAAGTTTCCGTCAGACTTGGACATCTTGGCAGAGTTCAACATTAAGTGACCGTTCGCCCTAACGCCTTTCGGCCATTTGTCTTCTTCTTTAGGCCACAATGCGCAGTGATTATAAATGAAGAACGTTAAATGGTTCTGAATCAGATCTTTTCCTGACGCTCTGAGATCTACGGGATACCTTTACAAAGATAATAATTATATGAAGTTTATTAGTAAGAAGATAGATAAGACGATCACATATAAAAGTGTCCCCCACTGAGATGGCAAATTATCTAAATGTGAATTAAACAAAAAGATGTAATGCACCAAATATTCATAGTTATACTTTGCTGCTCTTATACCAATTTATTTCGTATTGGCGCATCATGGCTTTTCGCTGACCCCGAATAAATTGAATTAAAAGCTGATGAACGCAAAAATTGCATGCATTAACAACCCATTTAATACGGACATACGATACGGATAATGACTATTGGCGTATTTTTAATTTCTTATCGGGTCCGTTATACGCCGATAGCAGGCGAAACAAATACTGCTACGCGCCGTAACTCGCTCAAACAGTAGTTTTGATGGTGTTGAATGGGTTGATAAAAGTTATAAACATTGAAATTGAAAAAGACTATTTACCAAAATTGGAAAGACTTCCTCATACGATCTAAAGACGCTTTGGGCACTTTTGTATTTTTCGGGAAGGGTGTGTCTTTAAAGAATATGTAATCCCAAACCGCCATGGTCATGTCTTCTGGTTTAATTTTGAGAGCATTTTCCTTATTCCCTCTAAATGTGTCGCCTTGCAGGAAGTGGGCGATTGTGTAGTACGCGTTGTAAATAGTCGAGTCTGATAAAGATTCGATTAACCATTGCTGATCCCAGGGCAGTTTTGTTCCTGAGGAAGAAAATCATTGTCAAATATTAAATCTCAAATTAGATATTAGATAACATTATGGTTTCTAAAGAAACAACCTACCTAAACCATAAGTCCTGGAGCATGCATACTCATGCAGCCACTTCAAGGTAGCTTGGAAGTTCTTCCTTACCTCATCATGGTAAGTATTCATAGCAGCGAGAGCCTTCTCCACCTGATTCTTCCACTCCTCGTTACCATAGTCCAAATACCACTGATTACAAAGCGCCACTACGCATTCATCCCCTGACCTGGATATAATGGTTTTTTCAGGCTCATAATAAATCACTGCACCATTCTCCTCAATAAGTTTTGTTTGCAAATTCTTTTTGACATCTTGGATTTTCTTTCCTTTGTATTCTCCAACCAGTAACACGCCGTCATAGAACCCTTTCAGGTAAACCATCTCTTTGGCTTGTGTTAGCTTATCCTTGTCATTTTGGCTTTGAATTTTAAGCTTATCATATATGTGTACAGCAGACATGGTTCCAAATTCGGGAATTTCGAGTATAGACACGGGTTTGAATGGGAGGACCATGTCATCCTGGATACCATACTTTTCTCTGAAAGCTGGTTTCTTTTGTAAGTCCACAAGTGCCGCATAGTCATCAGGAGAGTCAGAGGGTACACTGGTAACAATACCTGTGCCTTTATCTTCCTTGATGGTCAACATAGGGAGAGCATATATCTTAGGGTAACAAGTGAATGGGGATTTTACAACAGTACCCAATAGGTCTTGTCCTACAACTTCTAATAATACTTTAAACTCTCCATCCTTTTCTGTAAAGCCTTGGTAAGCCATATTTCTGGCTGCTCTTCTTGTACAAATAAATATTCCATCATTGACAGTTTCGAAGGCAATGTACTTGATATCAGGATGCACCCAGCAGTTTGTTTGGCCATACATTGTTTCTGGTCTTAATGTTGCTGCAACCAAACTCACCTTTTTGCTTTTAAGAGGCCTAAAATGGAAGATTATTTGAAATTGATACATTTTGGAAGTTGCTTATGTTTTGCTTTGGGCAGCAATGGGCCACCGGTATATAAAGAATGATGTTACATACTTGAGAACTTCTGGGAATGGTTCAAGCACTTCCATTTTGAGGAGTGTATACTCTTGAGGGCCAGCCCCCTCTCCTGTGCTTCTGTCATGGTCCATACACGGTTGCTTGTCCAGGGGGGAGAAAATAGTATAGCGTTTACCATACATGATCTTATTACGCTCTTTGAGATGGTAGAATTGCCACCTAATGAATGAGTCATAGAATGGATTCGCATCAGTAGTAATGAATTTGCGACGCCAATCTACCTGCAGAACAACAATTGTGTCTCTTAGTTAGTTTTTCAATATGGAGTTATCCAGACCTTTGACTTTTAAGTAATTTTATCCAGGATTATTACTATTAATAATATAGAGTACTTACAATGTCAGTTGTAATAGTTGTAATAGTAGTACAATTATCTTTATTTTATAAGAATAAGAATAATTTCTTTGTAAAAATTATAGATGTTACCATTTGTAAAGTTGGTGGTTTAATGTATAGTCCATATTTTGCCTGTTTAGGGCATGCAAATACATTTTACATGAATACCTAATAGGTACTTACTTATTTTAATAAGATATACAGAATATTCATAAAAATACCTATGTTCTAATATAATTAATAAATTAAAATAAATATTAAGTTACAATAAATATAAGTACACACATAATAAAAGTTAAAGTAAAAACTTTGTTGGAAACATGCTGGTCCTGCTCCATAGGACAATCTAGAGTCTAGACAAAATCAAACTGGTTGCTAATTTAATTGTAAATTTATTCTTTTTTTAACTTTGTTTACATTCTGTAATTACTCTAACTCACACCGTTACTAGATACTTGTATTTTTTTTTTTTAATCATTTACTTTTACCATATTTGTAAATATGTGAGCACCATGTATCTATCAGATAATTAGTTTATATGTCATGGTTTCATTTTTAATTCTTATACCTATTGTGGTATACCAATTTTATTTTAGGTGCACCGTCTTCACATTATTATTTAATTAATGTATGCAAAATATTGTAAAACATTTTAAAAGAGTAACGGTGGAGTTTCTTGCCTATTCTTCTCCATACAAAAACTACCTTTTGGAAGGGGCAACTAGTATCAATTGTTTCATTGTAATTTTTGATTTCCAAAAGTGCCTTTTATGTGTCTATTTGAAATAAATGCTTTGACTTTGAGTTCATTACACAGGAATGAGTATTTGAGTTCACTGTCAGTGAAAAATACTTACATGAATACCCATTCTTTTCAAATCAGCTACAGCTCGCGGAGGAAAATATTCAAGCCAGTAGCTCTCATCAGCAAACAGTTTGATGTCCTCTTCAGGGACTCCAATACTTTGCATGATCTGCCACTGGTACTTGGCCCCTCCTGTCTTTGCCACTGCTTTGCTTTTTTTCCCTTTACTTTTGTCTTTGGGCACAATATCACCGTCCTCCTTTACTGCAACCTCTTCTTCTTCAGGGAATACTGGAGGGCAACCATAGAGAGCCATTTCTCTTTTTAACTTATCAGCACAAGCTTTAATTGGCATACCAGTACAATGGAATCCAAAAGGAAACAGCACCTTTCTACCTTTCAGTCTATAATACCTTGAGGCGAACTGAAAAATTGTATTATGAACTTATAAACAATATCAAAATATGCGAATTAAAAAAAAAATTGCAGCATTACATTGTTGAAATTTCTTGAATATTATTGCATCATGCATCTTAGGTACTCACCTCGTTTACCTTGATAGCTCTTGATAACTTTGATATTTAAAGAGCAGTTTGCACTCACCTCACATTTTGATAGAGAGAATGTATGACCAAGATGCAAGCGCCCGTTCATATACGGATAGGGAAACGTACACATGAATTTTTCATGAGGCTTCCCGTCTTCCGGTGCTTCCATTTCGAATATTTTCTCACTGTCCCATTTCGCCTGGACTTTCTTCTCAATATCTTGCAGATATTCCACCTTAAAGGTGCCTTTACGATCTAATGTAGTCTGAAATTTCAATTAATATTTTAAACAACATATGCTATGTTACTCATAGTATCCTTTCTTACTCCCGGCTAGAAGAAAATTGCCAATGGTTGAGTGAAGCAGTTTACCTGGCCGCACGCTCTCAATATACTAGAAAGGGTCTTAAAATATTGTAAGTTTAAGAAATCTTACCATTACCGCGGGGTTTTAGTCACCAATTTTATAATCATGCAAAAATTCTTCCTCTTAGATTTGCACGTTGCCACGACACTGACACTGACAGCTTCCGTCATATGTCAAACAGTTGCGTCGATCAAACTAATACGCAATGTTTATTTTGCGCATGGAATTAGTATATAATTTATAGTTTAAGCTCCATAGTTTGTCGCAATATACGAGACTAAAAAAAAAATTGGTAGCGAAATTCAGCAGATGTGAATATGTGATGGATGTCTTGATAAATACATTAAAAGATTTAATTATTTGTTTGGGGTCAGCAACCGCAAGTAGAGCAAGTATTAGTCTATGTCATACTGCTACCTGACGCTATCCATACATAGGGTTCCGTAGCCAAATGACCAAAACGGAACCCTTATAATTTCGTCTTATTCGTCTGTCCGTCCGTCTGGATGTAACACAGCCAATTTACTCGCATACTATCAGCACAATATCGATGAAAATTAAAAGAAGTTGTATTCGTGCACCGCTGACAAAAACAAAGTGAAATTACAAAAATACAATTATGGGTGGCACTCCCCACGTCATGTAACTGAGGGATAAAAAAAATTCAATGCACAGAAGCGTCTGGGGTATTGTTGCATCTAATAATTCAAAAGTTATTGATATTTCTAAGTGATTGCTACTTTGTGCTGTCTTGGAGATATGGGATATTTTCAGTTACAGCCGCAGGAAACCTTTCCTTTTCATATATTTTCCTAGAAATACTATCAAATACAAACTTATTTTTACAGCCCGTAAAATCAATACTGAGCATGCCTAAATAGTCATCCCGTATTCCTCACTACAGAGTTCCGGACTGCTGCCATCGCACGAACGAGCTTCCAGTTTTTAACCCCAACAATTCATGACTCACCATAATGAGAGTATACTGCTTCTACTTGCCTGCAATGTTGAACATCAACATTCTAATCATACGATGGCCTCCATTATGCTAGGCACACAAGCAACGACTTTACTCGCCGGTGACTCGCTCTCACGGATAAAAGGTTACATACTCTGTGCTCACGGTCCTCACGGACACACATATATATTGTGACCATGGAATTAATATGTACTTACGTACAACGTAAGTACATAATATATTAATTCCATGATTGTGACATCACTAGCAATAAATCAGCTGTGAACGTGAAAGGACAGGGATTCAAGGGTCGAACATTTAATACCCAATTTAAGTGCCAGAAATAAAAATGTACTATTTACTGCACTGACCTGTATTGTACATACTTGTTTAATAGAGGTCAGTGATTTACTGGGATATAACATTTTGAGAGTTTTTTACTATTACAATGAAATGCTATATTAATCCTCTGGCTGCTATTTGAGGTTGAAAATTACAAAAATCTTATTTTTATTTCAAATTTTTTACGCATAGCATTTGAAAAAATACCGACTTATATTTGAATAAAACATCCTGAACATCTTTTTGACTATTATAGCGTAGGTCTATAATTAACTCCCTGGCTGCTATTTGAGTTTAAAAGTACCAAAAATCATATATTTTGCCAACAAAAGTTTGAACATTCGTTTAGAGACGCAAACAGTTATTAATTTGATTGATGATATCGACTTTTCCAATCTTAGGCCATGGTAAAAATGGAGATGAGCGTTAGGTATATAATATAATATAATTATAACGACAAAAAGAAGATTGAAGGAAATGTTTTTATTATTTTTGAAAACATTTGTAATTACATTTCGGCAGTCCTTACAGTAAGGGCGCGTACACATAGAACGTTCGTTTTTACAGGATTCTTTTTAACGGAACGGACTGCTGCATATTTTGTCGGTTACTGGATCCGGAATACTGTTTTATGTGTGAACTCGCCCATACAACTACATACGCCATCAAATAACGGACCTGTACAACACATAACCCTTACGCTTTCTATCACTACTGCATAGCTATTCACAACCGCTAGATACTTTTCCGTACCGTATCGATCATCAATCATTGTTATCATAGGAGTCCTATATACACTGTTTTTGTAGTGTTTATAGGACTCCTATGAGTCTAAATTGTGTCAGACTTACGACGAAAGTAGAAGGAAGCCATACGCCCATAAGGCTCCTTAGAAAGAAGCTGTATAGTAGAACCTTCGTATTTTTTAATACTTTTCACTTTGTATTTGAGGGGTTGATGGCAAAGTTATAACAGCTGTCGATCGGACTCGATGGATCAGCTAAGGTAAGCTACCCTTGCCGTAGTTGGTCCATGGATGGGTGACCATCTTAGATAATTATATGATAAGACCCCTAATCACTGACCTGGGTGCTTACTCTCGAATATAATTCTGATAGATCGACATTGGAATTGTCAGTCAAACGTCAGGGATTGGCTGGACTCACTGAGTCTAGCCAATCCCTGACATTTAACTCAACCAACTGACGATTGACCAATGTCGATCTATCGGAAATATTCGAGAGTTAGCACCCTGTATTATTAACTTGTTTAATAGAGGTCATCATCATCATCTGCCTAGCCTTTTCCCAACTATGTTGGGGTCGGCTTCCAGTCTAACCGGATGCAGCTGAATACCAGTATTTTGTTGTTGTTTTATGTTGTTGTTTAATAGAGGTCAGTGCCCCTAATATTGTCAACATTTTTTAAGCTTGAGTACGAGGCTTTTGTCGGTTTTGTCGGTTGTCCAGTCTTATGTGTACCTCGGTTCCACTATCACAAACACTGGAGGATGTGAAGACGAGATTCGAAGGAGATGTGCTATCACACGATCTGCCGTTGACAAGCTGAAAAGAGTCTGGTGTAACCGTAATATCACCAAAGCCACAAAAGTCCGCCTAATGAGAAGCCTAGTCTTCCCGATTTTCCTATACGGCGCAGAAACGTGGACGGTTCGCCTCAAAGACCGACGCAAAATCGATGCACTGGAGATGTGGTGCTGGCGGCGATTGTTGCGGATTCCCTGGACAGCGTTTCGGACCAATGTTTCGATCCTGGAGGAGCTAAAAGTTAATCAGAGATTATCATCGACTGTGCAAACACGTATTATCAAATATTTCGGCCATATAGTTCGTAACGAACACTCCATGGAACGACTCGTTGTCCAGGGACAAGTGGAAGGCAAGCGGTCACGCGGTCGGTCACCTACGCGTTGGACAGACCTTATCAAAGCGACAACACAAACCTCCATAGTTCAGAATTTCCGAGACGCTGAAGACCGGGATAAGTGGAGGAGCATCGCGAGGGCTGCTTTGGCCAAAGAAAATGCAGAGTCATCAACCACGACCACTCTGTCAAGAGTGAACGACTAAGGAGGAGGAGGACGAGGCTTTTGACTACGTTGTATGTGTATATTTTGTCTTTTTTTATTTGTAATTTGCGTTTTCTTTGTGCAGAATAAACAATTTTCCTTTCTTTCTTTCCTTCGTGCCTCGGAAAGCGTATTAAGCCGCGTTGGTCCCGGATGTCATTCGTGGAACTTTGGCAGTCGTTGAGGTCAAAAGCTCGAAAGCCTAACAACCAGTCTTACCAAGAGGTATCGTATTATACAGTAACTTGGTTGAAGAGGTCAGATAGGCAGTCGCTTTATATAAAATACTGGTATTCAGCTGCTTCCAGAGAGACTGAAAGCAGTTAGATGATAATGATTTTTGATGTGATATTTTTTTTTATTATAATAAATGATTTAGAGCTTCTGCCCGCGACTGAACACCGCATCGCATCGCAACGGCTGCCCGCGCTATTACTTCGTTTTCGCTCAGCATTATAACTGACTTTGTTTGTTTTTGATCGGCTCATAATAACCTTTCCCAAGAATTGGGCTATGAAACGCAAATTTTTTTTTTTTTCAAATTCGTCTTACAGTAATAGTTCCAGATTAGCGTGTTCCACAGAGTGCACTATAGTATACGCGCGTTCAAACAAACAAACAACTCTTCAGCTTTATTATCAGGATAGATAGATAAAGATAGACATAGATTGGTAGCGGATCTACCAAGGTGATCCGTATGGTTTTGATTGAGATTGAGATGGGTCAGTATGGGAAGGATCCCACTTCCGTTTCACAGTGTTTCAGTAACCATATTTCATAGACAATAGTTTTACTTTAGTAATCCGCCATCTTAGAAAGTACGTTTAAAAAAAATATACGGCAAAAATTTGGCGGCAGTGGTGGTGCGCGATATCTGTCATTTTGCCGGAAACTTCGCCCGCTACCCCTGCTCTTAACAACGCGTTTTCAGACGGGTGAAGCAGAGATTCGCTTGGAACAATTGTGAAATCGGTGATATTTCCTGATACATTTGCCTCGTGACAATGGCGCCTAGGTCTGCTAAAGCTAAGGTATGCTATATTTGCTGTAAACTACTGTTATCTCGAGTCTTTGCATTGCATTTACAAGCGGGTTTTGCATTGTTATCGATAGGCACTACAGTACTAGTGTCAGACATAGTCAACTTCAATTTTATGCCAATAACCATTGCTATGATATTTTTTGTGGTTTTCTCAAATTCTAACGCGAATATATTCGTCTTTTTTCCCGATAACTTAGCATTACGTCGCGGCTTTAAAAACACATGTAACAAAATGCAAGTTCTAATCGGCAATTGGCGCCACTTTTATTATTGAAGTGTATGCCGGCCGTACTTCGTTCCTTGACCGTTACATAGTATTTAAACTTTATAGCATTTGTATAACAGTAAATTGTTCGTAGAATCGTAGGCCACTAAGCCGGAGCTTGAAATTCATTGATAATTGATACATTATATACTTACCTGTTTCATTAACTTTAGTGTTATTTTTATGTTAAAATTGGTTTATGTATACTTAATACACAATTAAGCTATGAATTCAAACTCAAACCTATCCACTGGCTTGAATTGGAATTGTTTTGTGAAAGATTAATCAAGCATAGCAATTTTTTTCAGAAAGCTGCTGATGTTAAAGTATCTGAAAATGATGCTCCCAAAAAAGGGAGAGGAAAAGGAAAAATTGCACCAGAGCCAGATCTTATAGCAGACATTGAACTAAATGAAAAAGCTGCCACAGTTGCTGATAAGAAACCAAAGCGCGGAAAGAAAGCTGCCAGTGATTCAGGGGAACCACAAGTACCTGAAGAAGTAGGGCCTCCTGCCAAGAAGGGTCGCAAGAAGAATGTAGATGATTCAAATTCTATAGACAAACAACCATCAAATGGTGATCAATCAGAAGAGGAATTATCTGCCCAAGCTGAGGAGAATGAACAGAGTGATGAAAATTCAGAAGCAAATGGTCACACAGAGGAAGCCCCAGCTTCAGGTAGAGGTCGGAAGAGGGCGGGAAAGAAAGAACCTGTAGCTAAGAAACCAGAACCAAAATCTGGCCGAGGCAAAAAAGCTAAACAAGAAAGTGAAACACCTAAAGATGACGCAGAAGAAAAACCTAAGCTAGCTGCTAAGGGCAGGGGAAGGAAAGCGGCTAAAGTTGAGGCTGACCCTGATCCTGAAGCAGATAAGTCTGATTCTACTGACGAGGAAGTCAAAGAAAAGCCTGCACCAAAAGGCAGGAAAAGAGCCCCTGCTAAGGTTCAAGAAATTGATTTAGATGAAGATGAGGATGATGAGAAAGAAGAAGACAAACCTGAGCCTAAGAAGAAAGAAGCGAGAGGCAGGAAGAACCAGGGTAAGAAAGCCCAACCTAAAGAGGAAGATGACGACGATGATGATGAAGCACTATCCTCTAAGAAAAGAAAAGTGACTAAAAAAGGTAAATTCAAGACCTAATTATATTACTATAAAACTTATTTCTAGTAGGGGCCCATTTTTATATTATCAGAAAACTTTTATCTTAACTCATTGAAGGCCACTGAACGAGACACAATAAATATTTATTGTTTATATTATGTTGAGGGGTGTTTAGTGTCCCGCAAAGTGTTAAGAATAAATATGGCGGTTTATTAACATATTTTCTATACAAAAGCTGTCAAACTGGCATATTTATTCCTTGAATAAAAGTTACCAGACCATTGAAAAATCAGACCGAAGTGAATTCCTATGACCTAAATAAAACCATTGTATTATTTTCTCTTTCCAGCGGAGGCAAAAGATGATGAAGAAGATGAAGATATTGCAGAAGAGAAACCACAAGAAAGTGAACCCGCATCAAAACGTCGGCGCAAGGGAGCCGCGGAAAAGGGTAACTAGTACTATTGATTATAATTTAAACATTTGACAAATATTGTTTTGAGTTACTATTATGTGTGTTTATCATTAAATATTATTCATAATAAAACTTTTCCAAATGTATATGTTCAATGCTTTATTATTTTTACTACCTTTCTGTACTCTCAAGTATAAAAAAAAAATGCATAGGTACTTACATATTTTAATTTAAGTAATGCTGCACTTGGTCTGCTTCATAAATTATTTGGATATAAGTAAGGGACATGCTAACAATCAAGCGCACTATGTAGTATCAAGACAATAAACCTTTAGTTCATTATTATCAAACATTACTAAATAATATTGGGTTTCCAATGCGGTGACTAATTAATAGTAATTAAGACAGGTGTAAATGAAATAAAAGAATATATTTTTTCGCATGATCATAAGTATGGTTATTTAGAGGTACTTATCATATTTCTATGTCATTGCAGTTCATAGATGTTTTTTTTTCTGTTGTGGAAATCGATAATGCTGAGAGGAATGCTATCCATGGAAAAATTGCCAAAACTTAACTTGTTCAGTTAGATAAAGTAGTATGTGCATGTTACATTGGGCTTTCATTGATGTAGACTAAGAGGATGGCGGTAATGCACACAATCTTCACTCAATATGAGACAACATACGACAAAGTAATGTACAGCTGGTTAAATTGTCGTATGTTCAGTTTCATAATGTAATGTATTTCAGCGCCTGCAGGAGAACCGAAAAAGAAAGCACCCCCTAAAAATAAATCAGTAACAGATTTTGAATCTATGGATTTCTCCAATTCCTCCATCAATAGTCAGGGCAAAGAATGGAATTTTAAAATTTCAAGCTGGAATGTAGATGGTATTAGAGCATGGGCAACTAAGGGTTGTCTTGATTATTTCAAACACGAGAAACCTGACATATTATGTGTACAAGAGACAAAATGTTCACAAGATAAACTGCCGACTGAAGTAGCCAATATACCTGGCTATCATGCATATTGGGTGGCCGGCGATAAAGATGGCTACGCAGGCGTAGGCATTTATACCACAAAACTTGCGATGAACGTCGTTTATGGGTTAAATAACGAGGAGTTGGACAGCGAGGGTCGTATTATTACAGCGGAGTACGAGCAATTTTATTTAGTATGCACATATGTGCCAAACTCGGGACGAAAACTAGTCACACTTCCTAAACGACTGCAATGGAACGAAGAGTTTCGTCGACATATTAAGGAATTAGATAAGAAGAAACCTGTGATAATTTGTGGTGACATGAATGTTTCACACAAAGAAATAGGTACATATTATTTTATTCTTACTTATAACATTAATTTGTAAGGTTATGAGATGGGTCTAACTAACACGTTATTTTATTTTGTTTCTCGCTTGAAAGGAAGGTAAGCTGCTGTAGTTGTTGATATACATATAAGTATGCTGTTCCCATAAGGAAAACCAAAAGCATTTTTTCTATTAAGAAAATCTGACTAACGTACCTAATCGGATAACTTACAGATTTAACCAATCCTAAAACAAATAAAAAGAACGCCGGCTTTACTGACGAGGAGCGTGCTGGTATGACTGATTTGCTCGGGGACGGCTTCGTAGACACGTTCCGCCACTTGTACCCGGACAAGACCGGCGCTTACACCTTCTGGACTTACATGATGAATAGCCGGGCGAAAAATGTAGGATGGTAAGACTTTTTGTTTTACTTATTTCTATAGAACTATAGATAATACTTAAATGACAAGGAAACGATTGTAGTCTTGCAAGAAAAGCAAGTTGAAACACAATCAAAGTTTCGACCTGTTGGGATCTAAAACGCAGAAAGCTTACATGACTGCATACTTTTTAGGGTTCCGTACCTCAAAAGGAAAAAACGGAACCCTTATAGAATCACTCGTGTGTCTGTCTGTCTGTCTGTCCGTCTGTCACAGCCAATTTGCTCCGAATCTTATGGACCGATTAAGTTGAAATTTGGTACACATATGAAACTCTGTGACCTAAACACAGACGTGTAACGTAAATAAATGAGTTTTGAAAATGGGAGTCATTTTTGAGGGGTAAATAGACAATTTAAAAAAAAAGTTTCGCAATCTGTACCGTGTGACATATCAAATGAAAGGGCTTACCGTGAGGATCCCGTGAGGATCTCAAATATATTTTTTCATAATTTTAAAGTAAATTGTATTAAAGTTATTTAAGACAACAGACGGAAATTTACCCCCCCCCCCCACCTTATCTCCGAAACTGCTGAGCATAAAATTTTGAAAAAAATACAGAAAATAGTTCTATACCTATAGATTACAGGAAAATTAATAATAAGTCTATGATCTTGAAACAACAACATGGTAAATCTCTCAATATTGTGCGTACAAACTTACATTTTCAGTTGGTATGTATGGGAGAACATGTTTTTCAACTACAATGTTAAGTTTGTTCTTGGGATAAATTCATTCCAACTACGGAACCCTTCATTGTGCGTGGTCCGACACGTACTTGGCCGGTTTTTTTAGCAACTTATTCTAGTTGAATACCTAATTAAAATTCCACATGGACCGTCATACCCAACAATTAGAATTGAGGATAAAAATAACAGTGGCAACTTTTAACATTAATTTCATATTTTGTAATTGTTTCAGGCGTTTGGATTACTTTATAATCTCAGAAAGACTGATACCAGCTTTGTGTGATAATGTTATAAGAGACAGTGTATATGGTAGCGACCATTGTCCTTTATCTTTATTTCTACATTTGAGCACAGCTGACAAACCCAAGGAATAACTTATTAGATCTGATTTAAATTGCTTTAATTTGGTTTTTAAAACGCATTTAGAAATAATCGGCTATTTTATCTGAATATTTTTGTATTGTTTTTGAAGGACATTTTAAAAATAAAGACGTTACTCTATGTGCCTGTTTATCTATAACCCTTTTAAAAAAAATGCAGCTAAATCTTGATTGACCATAACATTATTATAATTATACCGTGTGAGAAACGTGGTGATTGGTCACATGAGTTTAGACTAAATAGCTAAGTAATTACCTAGGTAACCTAAGTTATATTTTGAGTGTAGACGGATATTAGTTATAATCTCAATCCAACCTTGATAAATGCCAAAGTAAGTTACCTTTTCACGACTAATCCACTGAACCAATCGTATAGATGGCGATACGTGTCTTTCGTATCATGATTGAAATATGACCAGACTGTCTAAAAAAAGTAGGTATTAGGCTTGCATGAATTATCGATAGTATTTCAATTATTAGTATTATGCTTTTAATAGGATTGGATGAAATTTGGCACACAGATAGTTTATTATTCACTGGATTTACACATATAATACTTTTATCCCGGTAAATACGTTTCCGTGGGATAATTGCCGACCTCCACGCGGGCGAAGCCGCTTTGTGTGTGTTTATATGTTTGTTACTTCTTCACGCTCAAACGTCTCGACCAATTTTGATAAAAAAAGATATGGAGGTAGCTGACGCCCTTTTTTTAGGATGGGAACTCATCAAATGACCCCTCCCGCTCTGGGTGGAGCGGAAGGGAGTGTCAGACTCTTACTAACTAAAACCCATCCGTGTGTTCCTTCCTTAGCCGTTTATGTTCCGGGGTAGCGGTAACCCTTTCGGACAATCCCGCTTCCCCTGCTTCGGCCCTAATGGGCCCCTACTTTGATGCTGACATCTCTTTGAGGCGCGCGTGGAACACAGACGCGCCGTCCGGCAAGGGCCTGGACCTGATCGGAAGGTGAGCTACCCATTACTTTCCGTCCGCAGGCCCGCGCCTACGCAGAAGGAGGTAACTGCCTCCCACACCCTCTCCCCCCGGACCATGGTTTGAACCAGGGCCGGACGCGAGAGGTCGCCGCCACTGCCGATCGCCTCTACGAGGACACGGCGGTGCTCCGCCCAAGCGGGGCAGACTTCCACCGTGTCCTCTGGGCGATCCTCGCAATGGTGACACTCGGGCGTTACCTCCCGCCTGATGATGTGCAGGAACCTCCCGAAACATCCGTGTCCGGTGAGGACCTGCTCGCTGACGCCCTGGATTAACATATAGGCAATTTTTTATCCCGATATTCCCACGGGATCGAAACTTATGCGGGTGAAACCGCGGGGCGCAGCTAGTATGTTAATAAAACAAACAAATTAGGCGTTCTCAAATAAGTCTTATGTTGCTCAAACGTGTTCAAATATTAACCGTAACATGAAAGTAGGTACCTACTTATCTGTGCAAGCAGGACGGCCGACGCGACGCGACGTCATTCAGCGTAGTAATATGGTAGTAATAATTTTAGACACGTTATTTTTTTACTTTGGGAAATCCAAAATGCAACTATTAAATAATGGGTATTAAGACTAGCAGATAAGATACCATGGCACTCGGAATGTTGGAAATTCATTGTTTTATTATTCACTTTTGTTAGAGGCAGTGTAAACAAAATTGTTGGCGCCCATTGATAAAAATAATTATCCGTACTAATATCCATACTAATAATTATTATAAATTCGAAAGTAACTCTGTCTGTCTGTATGTTACCTTTTCACGCCTAAACCACTGAACGGATTTCGATAAAATTTGGCAGAGATAGATTGTATCCCGGGGAAGGACATAGGCTACTTTTTGTCTCAATAATATCCCTAAAGGGGGGGGGGGATATAGGGGATGAAAGTTTGTATGGGAAACCTGTTATTTCTTAAGTTAGGGATATGAAAATTCAAATTTATGCTTTTGATACCAAATAATGAACTACGTATTTCGTCGTTTTTCTAAAATGATCCCTCAAGAGGGTAAAATAGGGGATGATTTTTGAATTCACATGTAATATTGACATTTTTGTGTAAATATTTAAGACGTAATCGTCACCACCTTTAAATCTCTGGAATCACTTAATGACTATTTTAGAGATTTGGCATAGCGTTGCGACCATTTCTTGACTATTTTTTAACCGACTTCCAAAAAGGAGGAGGTTATAATTATGTTCGACTTTGTTTTTTTTTTACATGTTCACCGGTTTCTCCGTCAAAAGTGGACAAATTAAAAAAAAATAATTTAATGGTATACTCTCGAGGGGGTCCCATTGTCATCAAGTTGGAATCTGATGAGAGGATCCATGGAAATCGAAGGAAACCCTCAAATTTTATAGGCAAACCTATAGCGATTTGGGTATTTTTTAAAGTAACTTGAGCATTTGCTCTCGGAAATCATCATTTGGTAAAGTGCAATGGAGCTGATGATCAAGACCACAGATAGCCATCGGAACTACCGACTCAATGATAAATATTTAACGGGTTGCGATACGATTATTTTAATATGGTGGCTAAGCAATGTATGCTCGTCACAATGCGTATAGTGAGTGGTTGTAGAGGAGTTCTCCTGGTTTTCGAAGAGATAACAGACAGACACTTTCGCATTTATAATATTAGTATGGATTGTAAAGAGGCTATGATGGATTGTCATTATTATTGGTCCTTGGTCCCTCAACCACTGGCTAGATAATTATTATTAACGTGGGAAAACTCAAACCCTGTTTCTCGTCACGTTTATAATCGACGTGTCTAAATCAAACGCAAGAAAAGTTATCCGATTGTGTGATACCGTACGTAATTTAGTCAACTAATCACGAACAGTTTACTTTGACAATTTCTTAGCCAATTGTGTTGATTTTCGTTCAATTAACAGGGCGTTAGTCATGCATGGTATGTTGGTGTAGTACCTAATACTTTTCTTAAATAACATGAACAAGAAGTCGGATAAAATCGATTATCCAAAAATATTTGTCGCAGAGTTTATATTCACTTTATTTCCACATCCGGTTATGTCCACTGATCCAAGATATAAATTTTTTTACAAGTCAAGATTCACACCAGACGGTGATGCTAAAAAAATATCATCTTCAGATAGACGTTTTCGCACGACACTCGGTGAAAATTTAAAGGTATCCCTGGCAAGCAGTTTCGAAAATATTTCATATCTCCGCTGTCTCCGCAGTCCTACTGGTGGATTTTGATATTCACGGTGCTTATTACCGTGAGGTGATTTGTGATATGCTGATTTTGGTTGATGCCGTATGTGCACATGGAACTCGTCTGATTCTTCGCAGAAGATTTCCCCAATAACTATTATTGCAAGTAGCAAGACTATCTTAAACATGATTGTACCTAATTTGCCCGTGGTCTTATCGGCTTGGATTACCTTATTTAGAAACTGAACTTTAATACAATCACGATTTTTTCTCTAGCGTTCCAGACCTATTACGATTAAATAGCCTTTAGGTGTGCAATAATTTCGTAAAAAATCTAAGCATTCGCATAATCGATTTCCACACTTATTTTTTCGATTATCGCGTACTTATATCAATTAATGTTCAATATCTCCACTTAATATTAACAAGATAAAATACATAGGTAATCAACAGCACTTTAAACTAGGACTTAAGTCCTCGATCAATTGGAATAGATAAGGCATTTGATAGCGTCTGTCATGCACAATGCACTGCCTGGCGGCGGTGGCGGTGTAGGCAGGGGACTACCTGAATATAACTTGAAACTACATGCAGCTTTCGATTGCTGATGTGTAGATAGGTAAAATAAATTATGCTTTAATTATTGTTTATTACACTAATCAGAGATACAGAAACCAATGTTTGTTTACTATTTGTGCTGCTAGCGCCACTAGTGGTGAAACTTGGCAGTACTGTCTCTCCCACTATACGTGACGTGAACATGCGAAGCGTACTCTTTCTACTAGCATGTCTATGTTTTATGTTATGGGTTTGGTTTCCGCACAGTCCTTCGGTGGACCATTGTGCGTGGGCCATGGCGGCCGCTGGTGGTTATTCCATCCAGCCCACCTCCCTCTAGAAGCTGATTAGGTCTCCTGGTCTTTTGAGAACATCTGTGTACGATCTGGGTGTCCCGAGGGTTTGTGACCTAATCTGGGTGACGCCTGTGCACTCAAAGAGCACATGCGCAATGGTTTCATCAGCCTCCATGCAAGCTCTGCACAGGGGGCCGTCCATTATGCCTATTGTGTGGAAGTGTGTGTAGCATGTCTTCGTTGAGACTACTAGATAAGAAGGGCACAAAAGGGACAAGGCCTATACTCAGCAGTGAGTAGAACAGTGCGCCAATGATGATGACGACATGTAATGGGACATTACATTTGTTACTTAGAATATAAGACAAAAGAAATTCAATAGTTTATTAAAAAGGCTACATGATTTTCAACAACTCAGTAGGTATGTACATTTATTTCAAGCAATTTTTAAAGTAATAGTGTTAAAAAGACATCGAATCAAATTCAATATCGAAATAAATAATGAAATAGATACATTAGATTAGATAATAATACAATGTTCTTCATTAGGTACTAAGTTAATAATAATAAAGGCACTATTTGTTTAGTATGAATTCCAACAAACATACTGACTATAATGGACTTGTTAAATATGACGAATACATTAATTTTTTTACAGTCAATAATAATTAGTAAAAATTACTTTACATGCCAGTTGGTCTCAGATGATCTTAGAACGAGGCTAACTGGCAAAAAGCTAAGCCAGCAACTGTATTTTAAGAGGATCACACACTGCGACGCGCCCTGGTGATGTGACGGGGCGCTAGACGGAATCCCGCCCCCCGTTTTGGAACGCGACGCAGTTCAGTGAGGTGATAATGCATATTATCAGAATTCAGAAGTAAGTTTATATTCGTCAACATAATGGAATCATCGATACAATTTTTTTTATAATTATATTATTATGTCTACTGCTGACACATTCACATCACCCAAAAAGTACCAGCAACCTCTTTGTTGTAGGTTTCTATTGTCAGTCAGTATGTGATATTATAGTGAAGATGGCTGAGAAGAGAATATTAGCTACTTCCTTAACTTTCATTACATACCCATACATAAATTCATGCCTTCTTCCCATGAGGGTAGACAGAAACTACAGAACGCCACCAGCTACGATCCTTACAAACGCATTATATGTAAACTATTTTAGATGCAGCAGCGAAACATTTGGTCCTTTGCGACGATATTTCAGATGTGCCTGAAAAAAGCAACAGAATATTGATTTTAATATTTTCAACACTGAATAAAATAACATCATAATTTTAATATATTAGGCCTAAAATACCTGTATTATCTCGCCAAATGATGATCTTTTCAACACGGAGTATGCTGCAGTCAAGCTATTCATTGCACTGGGTTCCAGTTCCTTGAGTCCAGAACAGAATAGAGCTATGCCAACCTCCAAGCCAGTTCCGAAGTCACATTCGTCGACAGCTATACTAGCATAAGTTATTACAGGCTGTAGGTCTGACAGTAGTTTATCTTTTTCTATTTGATCTTTTGTTTTCTCTAGGCTAGCAAACAATTTTTTCAAGTTGGCTGTTGGAAGAAAAGAACATTTTCATTATTTATTTAGTAAATAGACGCCTTTATTTCAACAGTTGAATGGTCACCTCATAAACATTATGAATGAATACCTCTAATTCAGCACTGGTGAATTAACGCCTTCGGTGTTGTCAACACCTAGTGAATAATTAATTCCATCAATTCAACACTAGTGAATTATTAATGCCTTTAATTCAACACTGGTGAATTAACGCCTCTAAATCAACACTGGTGAATTAACACTTCGAAGATTAAAGAGAATAGGCATGGAAAATAGGTAGGTAGATATGCCGCGATAAACCACAAAATTCACCCATGTTTACATAATTTAAAAGCTAACAGTCTTAAAATAATAATATGTACAAGTATAAAGGGGAGGGGAAATAATCAAAGGGCATCAAAAAATTCGTCCGCATTGCTGTCAACAGGAAACGTGCCCAAAAGGCTGGCAGCATTGCCACATTGTATGGCAATGCTGATTCTTTGGCCCAAAAATAGGCCAGCCCTCTGGTCACGTGAAGAGTCGACCACTAACACTTCTAATTCAAAACAAACGATAGTGGCCGATCGAAGGTTCGTCGGTTTCGGGCAGAAAGCCGGGTAATGTCGGGTAATGATAATAATGTCTATCATTGACTTGAATGTGCCCTGGCGGCTGATAGTATGTCATGCTCACACAAATGTCTCGCTGATGGTGGCGTGTGTGTTGGATCATTTAGCTCCCTTCAAAATGGTTGAGCTGAATGGTGCTGATCTATGCGTCATGTTCGTGAACGGGCGCCGTCAGTTGGGGCTGGTCATCACTTAGCTGCCTCGGCTTATTTTTAATTATTTTATTTTTGGATTATTGTTTTGTTAAGTACTATTTGCTGTACCTACTCTGGACACTTAACGCTTACGTATTTTTTTTTTTACATCATTCTCACATATAATTATAAATTCAACATTCATGATGTAACTAATATTTTTGTAAAATATAATTTAAAAGAGTGTCCATGGAGTTTCTTGCCCGTTCTTCTCCATAGGTACCTTTGGAATGGGGAACTAGCTTCATATTTTCTGACTGACCTATTGACAATTCAAAAGTGCCTGTAAATGGTTTAATTGAAATAAATGCTTTGAGTTGAGTTTGAGTTTGAAAGTGGTTAAATCTTCGGCCCGGTAGTAATGATGTTCCCTTTGCGGCCGAAACCGGATATTTTGAGCAAAACCAGTGAATAAACGTCTTCACTTTACAACTGCTGAATAAACGCTAAATCAACATTGGTAAAATAAGTAGGAAAACAAAAAACTAAATGACATCATCTTACCATCAGTTTCCACTAGATGCCTGTATCCTAATTGTGTTTTCTTATTGTAAGGCACCACAATGCCTGCACCATGGAATGATCTTGTTACCATATGAGGTAATCTTTTCTTCATACTGAATTCTTCCAAAGAAATGTTGTTCTTCTCTGCATAGGCTTTAATATTATCCATTAATTTATGACAAGACATTGCAGTAAAAGGTGAGTGTTTCTTCTCATTTTGCAAATACATACTGAAAGAGACTTTTAAATATTAAGTAAGTATCTATTAGTAATAAACATGTTCTAGGCAGTAAGCACAGAAGATTTAATCTAACAAAGGGTTGCTTGCGAAATTCAAACTTTATTATTTAGTTTTATGCAATTTGCAGGTCAGTATCAGGTTGTGTTGATCTAAATATGATTTGCGGCCGTAGAAAATGTTTATGTATAGAATTACGATCATAAAATCAGTTCAGATTTATTTATGATTTAAATAGGTGATAACTTGGGCACTGAAGTTAAGGAATTCTTGACACCCAATGACAATAAATATAGGTTGAACTTGAAAACATGCGACAAATCGAAATGGGAGATTGTACTCATCATTATGAACAACTTTTACTATGGGACCAAACCTGAAATGCGAAAAAAATCTGCTGTTCCCTACATTTGCGGTCAATACAAATAATCAATACGTAATGCATAGTGTGCTTACCTGTAAGGAATTGGTACACTAGTCTATTAGTCTTTTAGATGTATCTCATATCTTTGTATCAGTGTATTCAATTGTTGGTAAGCCAAATAAATAAAATAAAAAATTATGTTCGCATAACTCGTCAAAATGTAGGGAATACTTTTTTTACTTGTATTGTGTCTTTTGTTGCACTGAATAAACGTTTTATCTATCTATCTATTAGTGTTATTTCGCTTCTAATAAAAACTTACTAAACAGCTCCAAATATGTTCTGAGCCATAGGAGTGATGTGGTAACCTTTCTCACTGTCATTACTGGCTACAAATACTGGTTTCTCATCAGGATCATCTCGAAAGTATCCAATGTGGTACTCGCTATTCTTTTTCTTCTTGAGAACAGCCTGTACAAGATGGAATAATAAAAGACATCATAAATGTGAAACCAGAACAAATCTTATGGCATAAGTTTTAATGTCATTGTATTCAGCCCAGTTACCTACGCATGGGGAACATGCATAATATATTTATAAATGTTTTTAAAGTACCTGAAATTCTGGAGGATCATAAAAGAATCTCCAGTGAGTTAAGTACAGCTCCTTATTGTCCAACTGAGGCAGTTTTCCTAAAAGTAACTCATAAGGACCAATTGGCATCAAATTCACATTTGCTAATGTATCTTCTACCGAATTGCCACAATCACTGATGCATTCAAAAAACTTGAAAAAGTCTGTAGGCATTTCTACTAAAAACAGTTCCTTTATGAGACTGTTATCTGTACTTTTATCATAAAATGTAATATTTTCTGGAAGTTCTACAGTTTTAAGTTTTTCATGTTCAGGTTTGGGTACATTAGGATGTTCAGATTTATCATCACTGTCATTGTTTGCCGTTTTTTCTTTACTATTATTGCTGTCATCGTTTGCCGGTTTTTTTTTTCTATCAATAACGACTTTTGCCGCCTTAACTTCACTATTACCGTTAGGTGTTTCATCCTTGCCACGAGGGTTTGGTGAATGGCGTGGAGAGTCTCTCGTATACGGAGAGAATCGCCTCTTGTTACGATGAACATCTTTTCTACTGTTTTGGGGTGGATGTTTGAATTTTTGGTGATGTTCCGGATTCTTTTGATAACATTTATCTCCGTATTTACAAACAGTTCTTGGATCTTTCACGTACTCTTTCCACTCATCTGCCATTTTAGAGTCAATACTTCAGCCGATTCACAAGATTTTAAAAAGTTCTGAGTGTATTTACTTTATTCTTCGTTATGCAAGGATTATAGTTGATAATACATTTACGTTTACTGGCCATTAAATGAGGAATGTTTTGGATGGACATGAACTGACATGTTTCACATGTTGATTGAATGGACTGGATTAAGTGGGACTATGGCTCTATCATAGAGTTACTTTACTCTTTGGATTATGGTCAAATGTCAATGTCACTATTAAAAAGTACTCTGTGATTTTATTTTGAATAAGTTTTGATTTGAATAGAGTGGGCTAATGGGCTTTGACTTCCTGTAGGTTTATCTGAAAATTCAAAAAAATACAACGTTGAGCTTCTTGTAATACGTAATTCGTTTATACTACAGCAGGCTTTACTGAAATGATGTTCGAAATTGTTTAAAGTCTAATCGCCGCGCCGCCGGCAGGTAAATTCCCACCTTTTTGGGTCATTATTAGCTATGTTTTTCATGCATCATTAGAAGCTTTTAATCTATTTTACGTAAGTTTTATCAAAACAAAAGACAAAATAAAAACTCAATGTGAAACTATTTACCAGGTGTGCCCAGTGTAGCCTACTCATTATAATTCAATTCAATAACTTTGAAATGCCGTCTTGCCGAGTGGCGACACTAACATCGTGAACCGTAAAATGAACAGCCCTGAAAAAATTGTGATTTTTTTACATTTTTTCATAATTTTTTTGTGTCAATCGTATGATTGGAGGAGGAGATAAAGTGGATTACCATTTTATATAAAATTACTAAATATTGCAAAGGATTCGTTACTTTCCGATATAAACCAACCAGAAGATGACAATTAATGTTTTATTTACTTTAATTGAAATAATGTCAGGAACGTGATTTACGTAGTGTAGTAATAATTTTCAAATTCATTGGTGCGTTAAATTTCATAAATGCTATCGTTTGTAAATCGGTGCACAATGTAGGTATTATTATTTTTAGTGTTTTCAATGAATGGGTGTATAGAATTTTTCAATAATTTACCAAGGACATGTACATAATAAATCATCGTTACTCACGACGTTCTTCAATTTCTGCGGGCGACGAATCATGCTATTTAGCTGGTAAGTATATAAATCTTCATAATCTTTATTTCCTTTGACCTGTGGAATGTTTGAAAAGGCTCTCTAAATTTATTCAGTTTTTTATTAGTAATTTTTTTCACTCTTTTTTTTTGTGGAGTCTAGTTACAGGTAATTTAGATACTTAAAGCTTTTTTATGTATTTATTTCACTAATAGGTACTAATAATTATTCTCATAACATGATGGGAGTCGACTGTAAGAGAACCATCAGCTGATAACATTTCTATACAACAGGATGTCTATTATGATCTTTGCAATTTTCTGGGTTTTTATTGAATGTATTTTGAATTGCTTGCCTTTCAGTTGCATCAAGAACCATTAAGATTGATGCCATCACTTACGATTCCCTTTGTCATTAAAGGATTTGCCTGTCAACTAATTCAAGACATAATTATTTCTTCTTTTTTTTAATATAGTTCTTCTTTTCGTGTTAATGTTACATTATGGTGGTTTATTATTATTATATTTTATAAACCTAGTAGGCAGTTACTTTGATTGTAGCATGACTGGCATTATTTAGGTCTTTTAAGGTGTAAGTGAACAGGCCTTTAGGACACTCCAGCAAGTGGGACATAGTCTGATCAGAAGCTTTTAATATTTATTCAGTTCAAACTTAAACTCAAAACTCAAAGCATTTATTTCAATTAAACCATTTTTACAGGCACTTTTGAATTGGCAATAAGTCGGTCAGTCAGAAAATTTGAAGCTAGTTGCCCATTCCAAAGCATAGGTACCTATGGAGAAGAACGGGCAAGAAACTCCATGGACACTCTTTTAAATTTATTATATTTTACAAAAATATTAGTTACATCATTAATGTTGAATTTATAATTATATGTAAGAATGATGTAAAAAAAAATACGTACGGGTTAAAAGTGTCCAGAGTACAGCAAATAGTACTTACCAAAAAATAAGCCGAGGCAGCTAAGTGATGACCAGCCCCAACTGACGGCACCCGTTCACGAACATGACGCATAGATCAGCACCATTCAGCTCAACAATTTTAAAGGGAGCTAAATGATCCAACACACACGCCACCGTCAGTGAGACATTTGTGTGAGCATGACATACTATCAGCCGCCAGGGCACATTCAAGTCAATGAAAGACATTATTATCATTACCTCTCTCTTACCTCACATCTGTGCTATGCAATTATACAATATAAAGGAAATTGAGTTTATACAATGCAAAGATAGTCTTACAATCTTCAGCAGCAGCAGTTGTATCTGATATCCCTTGGTACAGTCTTCTATTAAAATTGCTTGCTAATGTGTAAAGTACTTTATGAAATGGTTATTTTCTAAGTTGTTGTCCTGGGTCCTGGACTCCAAGCACTATGATGTTATTTCCATTCAACATACTTAATTTACAAGTCATATTTGATCATATGACAATTTTATACAACCAATAATTTTGCACAATAATATTTTGCATAATGATTTCACTCTTAGTTGAAGATTGATCATATTCTCTTAATGGTGCATTTTTCATAACATAATATATTCAAATCACATTTGGCTTTATACAGGGCAATCCTTGCTCATGCGGTACTTATGTGCTTGAGAATAGATAGTAAGTTATTATGTGTGTGTCAAATAAATCATTCTAATCTTGTGTTATCAAGGTGAAACAAAAAGAGACACCTAGCTTAAGCCTAGCTTCATCTTTCTGATTGACCGACCCCTTGACAGTTCAAAAGTGCCTGTAATTGGTTTAATTGAAACAAATGTTTTGAATTTGAGACAAGACCGCTCTCTCTCTGCTGTGATGCAAAGGATTTGTAATGCCTTCAAAAACTAGATACATGCGAGATCTATAATTTTGACAAAGATTGTAGTAGCTTAATGTAGTGTACATATATATTTAGTGCGGGTTGGTAGATGTCACATGTCTTCGAATTATTGGTTCTAGGACATGTCGGTTTCCTCACGATGTTTTCCTTCACCGTTTTGAGAGCAGTGGTGATGAAATAATTTGCACAAAGTAAAGCGCATGTCTGGGTTCTAACTTTTAATTAGCTGCAGTAAAATGACAGCTTATGTGTTACTTAAATGACTGAAATTAGCGTCTTTTTGTTTTTTCGCCGCCAGCAACCAAACCTTGTTTTTCTAGTACAAAATAGTGTAACAAACGAAACTTATTTGACATGCATACTTATCTTTAAATGCAGTCCGAAATGCATTTTACTGCAGCTAATTACTTAAAAGTCGGAGTATAGCTACCACTTCTTTTATTTTTCTGTAATACCTACATATTGATTTATACATTTACATTATACATTTACTTAGTTCAAAAAAAATTGTTTAAGAACATAAATTAGAAAAAAGTATCTAAGATTTTACTCAACTAAATAAAACAAAAAAATACCCTTACTAATCTTAACAAAATATTTTACATTTGTATAATAAACTTTGCAATTGCATGTTATTATATTTTTAAGTAATTAAGTTAGGACACTCTGTAATTACCTACACAGACACTTGAATACACTCAGTGTAGGTGGCTATCTAAAGTATAATACATTAGCGTTGCACATGGCTATAGCTTCTATCAGGCTGGCTGGATCGACGCACTTAGTCTCGGAAGGTAGGTACTCAAGGCCGTAATCGGAAATTAAATTAGTATTTTAAAAACTTCGTAAACAAAAAAAGCCTCACCAATATTTTGTTCAAAATTAAAACAATAAAAACAAAATTGTTTGAAATAATGTTTCATAAAGTACAATTTAGTTTTTATTAAACCATCTATAAAAATCTACTTCACTGACCCAGGGTACCCCAGGGAACCTGCAAGTAAAAAATCTAGAGTTCCTACCGCTTGACACGTAGACCGCCCAACGCGTGCCAATGTCTGGGAACTACGTCTCGCTCGACCTCTACCCGGATAATATTATATTGTTTTCAAACGATCTACTTAATAATTTTAAAATAACCGTATTAATAATAAATCTGCTAACGCAGTCGAACAAATTAATTCGATGAAGTTCTCATCACACTAATATTATAAAGGCGAAAGTTTGTGAGTGTGTTTGTATGTTTGTTACTTCTTCACGCAAAAACTACTGAACGTGTTTGAATTAAATTTGGCACACAGATAGTATAAAACCAGGATGAACACAGGATGCTTTTTATCCCGATATTCCCACGGGATCGAAACTTAAACTGGTGAAACTGCGGGGCGCAGCTAGTAGAATAATAATTGTCGGTAACGCCCTTTGCGTTTTCTAGCTGTGCCTACGCAACTAAGTACGCAATTATATAGTGTCTCAACAATGCACGTCTCTTAAATCCGCGTGAATCCCCTTCAGCCATAAGATTTTGATTGTATGTTAAAGGCCCGTGACGTGATAAGGCCCCTCTTTGAGGAGTGGCTAGAGAGGCGTCACGGCGTCCTCACCTACCGCCTAACGCAGGTCCTCACCGGACACGGATGTTTCGGGAGGTTCCTGCACATCATCAGGCGGGAGGAAACCCCCGGGTGTCACCATTGCGAGGATCGCTCAGAGGACACGGTGGAGCATACGGTGGGGGTCTGTCCCGCTTGGACAGAGCACCGCCGTGTCCTCGTAGAGGCGATCGGCAGCGGCGGCGACCTCTCGCGTCCGGCCCTGGTCCAAGCCATGGTCCGGGGCAAGAGGGAGTGGGAGGCAGTCACCTCCTTCTGCGAAGCAGTCATGCTAGCGAAGGAGGTGGCGGGATGGGCGAGGGAGAGAGCCGAGAGAGCCGCCCGTCTCAGCCGCCGCGGGAGACGCCCCGGGTGTCGGGAGCCGCGTGACGACTCCCGGCTACCGTAGGCGCGGGCCTGCGGACGGCGAGTAATGGGTAGCTCGCCGTCCGTGCCGGACGGCGCGTATGTGTTTCACGCGCTCCTCAAAGAGATGTCAGCATCGAAGGAGTGGCCCGTCAGGGCCGAAGCCTGCCGGGACAGCGGGATTGTCCGAAAGGGTACCCCGGAATATAAAGGGCTAAGGAAGGAACACGGATGGGTTTTAGTCAGTAAGAGTCTGACACTCCCTTCCGCTCCACCCAGAGCGGGAGGGGTCATTTCATGATATCCCATCCTTAAAAAAAAAAAGGCCCGTGACTCATGAGTCTTTGGCGCGTATACACCATTTTAAAGCCGCGTGACAAACGATCGCTAAAACGATACTGATCGCTAACATAGTCCAATAACCGTGACAAAAGAGGCGCCTCCTGCACTGCCCTGCTAATCCAATACACTGTAACTTTTGTAAAACACTAATTTGAGTTACAGTCTTTTGGATTGGCACGGTGTGGTGGTGGTAAATGTATCGTACCAATCGTACGTGTTCTCTTGTTTAGATTTATTGAATTGGCTATGCGTAACATTGGAGCCTCCAATCGATTATTATCAGATTAAGTGGGTCCTCCCGTCCATTTGGAGATAGCTTAAAGTGATTTGCTTCATTTATAGGTGTGCTATTAAAGACATAATAGTAATTATTTTTGATATACGTAAACCAAAACAAATCGTACAAAATTAGCCAAAGGTTTTGATCGCAAAAATCAATTTTGTATTTACTTTTCATGTTTTTCGATAAAGTTATAGTTCTTATTTCTTTGTGTTCAAATAAACAATTTCTTTTACATAAAGTTTCTTATAAAATCATATAGATAGTCTTATTTATTATAAAAGCGCAGTCGCGCTCTCCATTTTTATAAAATTCCTTATTACGCAAAACATAATTTACGTTTCTGTTCATATTCTCTGGTGCTTTCGTCCGTAAAATGTATATTTAGGTCCGGCAGTTTTGCGCTATAAAATAAAATGGTGGACTTCCTTTGTTACGTAGATGCATAATAAGCTTCGATCTTTACGAAACAAACATCGCCCATATTGTAGGTAATGATTTGAGCTGTTACTCCTTCATGAGTGACCGAGTGCTCCACCTGCGTCGCTATATTTAGTTTCATTGTGTGTTGGGTGTAATACATCGATCTGCCGTGCAATTTAGAACTGTGCTGTGTACCTATATCTACTATAATAACGTTATTAGGTATATAGGTACACACGATGGCTTGTATCATTGTATGTTACTTACTGGTGTCATCTCATGAAACTTTGTTGTCTCTGTATTTGGAGGTCTTGAGAAGTCCTCCATCCATATAATATTAAAACAGGATGTTTTACGATATGCGGAATTTACGCCAAAATTGATTCTAATAAATATTGTTAGTCCAAAAACTGATACCGTGTAGACATCTTTATTCTCCCACCTATTTTCTGAGCTGGGTAACTGGATGGAGTAGGCAGGTACAGACGCCAGCACATCAACCTACTACAATCTGTCTTTCTTTGATAGATTTTCAACTTTATCGCTAAAGCATAAGGTTCAAAGTTGATTGGGAAAATTTGACAGTTTCGGGTAGGTTGATGTGCTGGCGTCTGTACACCGATTTATCCGTCAATTGTGGACCTATTTAAAATTTTTTTTTTTTTTGTTTGAATCTGTGTGGTCTCGAGGTGGTCCCATTGTCACCAAGTTGGAATCTGATGAGGGAATCCCATGGAAATCGAGGGAAACCCTCAAATTGTATAATAAGCACACCTATAGCGATTTGGGTATTTTTTATAGTAACTCGTATATTTGCTCTCGGAAAGCACCATTTAGTGAAGTGGAACTGATGATGAAGACCACAGGTGGCCATCGGAACTACTCAATAATAAGTATTTCACGGGTTGCGATTCGATTAGGTTGCTGCTAAGTAATTTATGGTCGTCACAATGCGTATGGTGAAGTGAGTGGAGCTGATAGTGACTTCTCCATCAGCTCCAGTTCTCCTGGTTCTTACTAGGAGAACCCCTCAACAATTAACGTCCCTGCATCAGGAAAAGCAATATGTTGTAAAAAGTGATGAGCAGTTGACATTAGGCTATTGTAACTTAGATATTTACTTAAATTACAAACTGACCACTAAAATGTAAAAAACTTCATAATATATTTTTGTAGGAGGTTGTTGGCTCCAATCGGACAATATGGATGTATGTTCCACGAAATGTTTGAAAATGACATGACATGACGCGTATTTTGTTATGTATTTGTGTTCGGAAGATCAGTAGATGAACTGTAGGAACACATCCTGTTCCGTCTATATGCATCTAATGTAATAACTTGTGCGGTGTTCTTCTTTCAACAAATAACTGTCCGTGTTCCTTCAGTTGCTTGTGTGTGTGTACCAGGGGCCACGGTAACTCTTACTTTCTGGCGTAGGAAAAACCATCTGGGTGGATGGTTTGAAATATCTGACGAAATGCGTATCTGTCCTGTTGAGTGTCTGCCGAACTGCGTGTCTATCGAGTTCCGTTTCTCACAAGTTGCGAGTCTATCCTGAGAGATGACGAAATGCGTATTTGACCACTTGCGTTTCTGACGACATGCAAGTAATCCATTGTAGGTAATGCCAATATTGCTCTAAAGACGCAGATTGAATTTTTTGTGGCTATTTATCTTTTCATCTCTGTCTCATAAAGTTATAGGATCAGACCGGAATAAATCAATAAATGTGGTATGTTTGGTAGGTACAGATTTTTATGACTTAAACGTGTCTAAGGATTTCGTTCTAACCCCCGGTAATTCAAAATATAAAAAGGCCAAAACTCGTGCACTTTCAGGTTTAAACTTTGTAGAAGTACCCATATTTATATTATTGGCGATGTAATGAAAACTAAACATTTAAATGAAAATTTGAAATGTAGGAACCATTCCACAATATGCACGCCGTGTCCCAGATATGTCGGGAGTGTAGTCCGATGCAACTGGCGAACGGAAATCGCCAAGCGACAACATTGTTGTGCGGTCTCTCTTGTTCGACTTATGAAGTAGGTACCCAGTACCAACGTAAACCTCATCCGCATGATCGATTTGGAGCAAATCTCACGTGGGTTTTACTAATTACCTAACTACGTAGTATAATTTTTCAAATTAATCCTGCTCTATCTATAGGTAGAGTTATGAACTTTTAGGTGATATATTCAACATGTTAGGTACTACTATCCATAGGTGTAACTATCCGATAACACTTATCCAGAGACTTAGTCAACAAAGATAAATTGACTTTTATTTGATAAACCACTTTCATTCATCTAGGGCATTCTAGGGGATTAAAAAGATAATGTAGAAAAAAGGTTTCTAAATAATTTTGTGTAAACAGTTTCTCAAGATCAGACGAGTTTAATAATAATTGTTTTCATTGTTCGCAGGCGATGAACGTTTGACCGCGCGATGGACCACCGAGATGGATGGACTGGCATCGAGCCGGTGGCGACCGGGAACTCTACTGATAATATTTCCCGGGCCGCCGAACGCGACCGGGTGCGCATCGAGTTCTATGCCACTTATGACGTCATGACGGGCGTACGAATAGCCGCTACTCTTGGTGGCTTCTTCGCATTAATGGTTTTTCTGATCGTCTATAAAAGTCGTAGCAAATCCGTGAAGGCTTTAAACGACCCAAAACTAGTGGAAATGGCTGAAGCTGTTGTTGCCGAAGAGCAAGCAGTTGAAGAGGAAAGGCAACTTACGGCAGCGCTAGAGGAAGCGCTATCAGAACGTGCGCGTTCTCGTCCATCAATAAGTGAGGAGCCCCCTTGGCCTCGGACAGCGCGTTTTGCGTCATATGGAGGTGGATATGGGAGCTTATTAACGCCGCCTCGTCGATTGTCGACTGTACGCGGTGATTCGCTTCCTGGTTCAGCGTTACGTTTCGCAGAGCGTCGAGCATCAGCTGGTCCCCGCGACCGCCGTTTGAGCTCTGCGACTTGTTCCAGCTCAGGCAGCTCCTATTTGGAGAGACGAGGTTCATCAGTAGTGTGTGCTTTGCCAGAACGCCGTTTATCGCCTTGCCCTAGTGAGCGACTTGCCCCTCTCGCGTCTGTAGGCAGCGTAGGCCCGTCCTATGCGGTAGAATGTGAATTAGCGTCAGTGGGTGCGGATTCAGTATTTGCAGAGGACGATGCGGACTCCACTGATGACGAAGTGGAGCAGTTTTCGACGGATAGTGGAGGTGGTGAGGCGACGTTGGTAGGCGAGTGCACGGAGCTTTCTAGTCGTCCAACAACACTGCCACTGCAGCTGGACCGTGCTTCACATTCACGAGAAACGTTGTTCTAGTCTATGCCGAACGGTAGTATATAACTGTTGGCAAAATTAATGTTAGTTAACAAATTAAAATATCGACATTTTTCATTGCCAAAACTATTTATTTGTATTTTAACATATCATAAAATTCGACATATCATTTGGTTTTAAAACTACCAAATTGAAATTTTATTCATACCTACTCTTAGGTACTGCAAAATCCTATGAAACTGCTGTTGCTTCTTGACAAGCATGATTAATGTAATTTATCGCTTGTACTTGCGCTTATTATTTTTGACTATCAATTGGATTGAAAAGAGTCGATATTTTAATATGTGATAATCATTTATGTATATAGATTGTTTTTGTTAATAAATTGATGTTTCATAATGTTGATGTTTCCAGCCCACGAAAAAAATTAAACAATGTACTAATTACTTAATATATGTTGCGTATGTGTACACATAGGTAGCAAATTAGTTAAATTTTGCTCATGTGTATTTATTTTGCTAACGGCTGATCAGTACAATAAACATAATTACCCAAGCATACTTCTTGGTATTCACCATAGTGTTCGATTCGATGTAAAAGTAATATGTAAAGATTTGCCGAATTAGTCATTTGTAGTTACATTAAATTAATGTAATTATTTAATATAATAGTTTTCGACGAATTTTTAACTTCTGTAAATCGCCACTCTATTTACAAAGTTTTCAACTCTACCGGGCTAACTGCCAACCCCACTGTAAGTGCGGTTGATGATCTAACCAAAGCATTGCCGACTCACATGGTGTTTGTACAATGTAGATAATTATGTATTAACTTGTTAGGGTAGATAATCGTCAGTGAAGTCAATTGAGAATGTGTATTTATATTATACTTAACTAGCTGTGCCCGCGACTTCGTTCGCGTGGATGTCGGAAAACAATAGGTAATGTGTCGCTTAGGAAAGGTGTAATTGCCACTCCTTCATTGAAAAGGAAGAATCATCAGATCTTGCCTGGTAACGCTTTCCTTACCTAGGGTTCGCTACCACTTCGTCGCCCTTTCGACTGCAATCACTGCGTCTTCATGGTTCATAATGACAATGCGACGAAGTGTCACTTTGATTTTTGAGAATAAATTAAAATAAAAGCGCCTGCTCGAGGCTGATTATCTAACCAAACAGCCATAATTATGTCCATTTTATTTTGCGTCTGTCTTAGAATACCAACTTGTAAAATCATATCACCATTTTATGTAAAGTATATCTGAGATTAGTAGGTGAAGTTTGAAGTTAGTTTTTCTAAGTCCTGGTTTCTTTTCTGTGGTAAATTTAGAATTTCTTAACTTGGTATTGAAGATATCATATATACCTACCAATATTATGCCTTATAAAGCATCGAGATATCTAGATGATAAAAGGAAGAATACATTAATGGTAAGAGCTTCTACATAAAGTTGCCCGTGTAAAAAGCAACCCAACCCAACTTTGGTTATATTTGACACCGGCCGCCATTTAAACTACGAAGATGAAACCCATGAAAACTTTAGACATGATTTTGATTTAGACCTTATACTGCCGAAAACCAGAAAAAAAAATGTAAAGATAATTACAAAAAATATAACCGACTTCCATAAAAAACCCTACAAAGTGCAAAATAACCTTAGTTTGGGAAGACGTTGCGCGTTGGCAAGAAATTACAGACTTCTGAAACCAAAGGTCTATTGCACTTTGAAGTGTGTTTTTACGTAAGTCGGTTGTATTTTATTTTATTTCACACAAAGTCGTGTAAGTTTATATTGAAAACCATGAAAACGACACACGTGATAAAAAAAGAAAAAGAAAATAGCAGCCGCCATCTTCGATTTTCATTTTGACGTCACAATCGGCTTCAGCACTCTCGAAAACCATGAAAACGACACACACTACGAATTTTTCGATTTGCAGCCGCCATCTTGGACTTTCATTTTAACCAGTACTGAAACGGTTTACCAACAGTCGATTGGTCCATGAACCGTTGGTCAACACCATTAACTTTTCATCCAAAGGACTTGTGACCCACGAACGTTTCCCCAACAGAACTCTACGTCAGTGAATGCTTAACCAACAGAATGTTTTGACCAATAACTTTTCACCCAAAGAACATTTGACCCATGTCAAATAGAACTAAGGATGCAAGGGCGAGCGAAGCGAGCTCGGGACTTGGGGCACCCCGACTCGGACAGGTAGGGTTCGAAGGGATGATGGCGGTTCAAGTGAGAGAGCAAAGCGAGCGAAGGGCACCCCGAGGTTAGGCTTGGTTAGGTTACTTTATACCCTTTTCACAGAAATAAAGGACTACGTCTTATTATTATTTTACTTTCACCTTTCCCGGCGTCTGTTGGCCTTGTTCTTTGGGTGAAAAGTTATTGGTCAAAACATTCTGTGGGTAAAGCATTCACTGACGTAGAGTTATGTTGGCAAAACGTTCGTGGGTGAAAAGTCCTTTGGAAAAAAGTTAATGATTTAAAGATAATGTTCACCAACGGTTCATGGGCCAATCGACGGTGGGTAAGCCGTTACAGTTTCATTTTAACCTCACTGTTGGTTTCAGCACTCTCAAAAACCAATAAAACGAAACCCATAAAAAAAATGCAAACTCCGTCTTGGATTTTCGTTTTGACCTGCCTATCGGCTTCAGCACCTTTGAAATCTATGAAAACGACATCCATGACAAAAAATCTAAACAAAATTGCAGCCGCCATCTTGGATTTTCATTTTGACCTGACTATCGGCTTCAGCACCCTCGAAAACTATCAAAACGACACCCATGACAAAACAATTAAAAAAAATGGAGCCGCCATCTTGGATTTTCATTCTGACCTGACTATCGACTTCAGCACCCTTGAAAACCATGAAAACGACACCCATGACGAAAAAGTTAAAAATTTAGGCAACCGCCATCTTTGATTTTCTTTTTGACCTCACTTACCGGGGTCAGGATCCTCGGAAACCATGAAAAATAGCTCTCTCTCTCTCTCTCTCTGTGTGTGTGTCTCTATGTACCTATTACTTTGAAAAATGAGGCATAACGCTTTTTCGTTATTTGACGATTTCTCCCTTAGAACTCCTACCGCAAGCTCCATATAAGAACTTCGTTAAAAAACGCTCTGCGTTACTCAACTTTCTATATCAATAATTATCTAACTTCTTTATCGCTCAGAACACCACATTAATTATTATTATCTTACATTATCCTCACTTTTTGTTTAAAATTATTTTAGCGCCACAGGCGCCACTAAATAAACCATCAATGGAAAGCGATTTTGTTTAATATTATAATCATTAATATTATAATCATTATCATTACTTTTTAAAATAACATAGACATAAGTAGGTATCTGTGTTATTTCGTCATTTAAGTAAGCATAAACTAATAGGACGTGATTATTCACATCACAACAACAATATGTTTTCGTTAGTAGGTACTATATCGCGCCAACAGATGTCGTTACGTGTTACTAAAAAACGTAAAAAGTTGTTCTAGAATACTTTAAATTGATTATATCTTTTGATAGAGTGAACCGATTGCAATGAAATAAAAACTAATCACTGCTCCGAGTTCTACACCATATTTGAGTATAAAAAGTAACCGTATTGGTTTGGTACTTTTTACGTTGACCCTGTTCAAATCAATAATCTGTCACATCCAAACAGACAAACAGACAAACCGACAAACCGACAAACAGACAAACAGACAAAAATTCCAAAAATTGATGAAATGGCATCTGTTGGTTATCCTTTAACACCCCAACAATTTTTTTTTGAAATATTTTCAATGTACAGAAACGTCTCGTCTACAGATTTATTATATGTATAGATAGATAGATTAGTTTTGTAAACTACAGTTTTACTTAGAAATCAAGGGCACAGAAGACCAATACGTCCTTTGAACAATAATTTGAAGTTGGAAGCGGCCTAAGATGTTGCTCGTACCAATGTCATTTTCCAAGTAAACTGCCACTGTAAATTCTTGTTAGTAACGATGTTACGCGGACACCGGGGTTTTATTGATTCTGGGTGTTTCGATCCCGCCACAGCCACACGCGGGCCCAGTAGATTGATTACGCATAAGTCGTTTTTATTACGATTTAGATTTACGTGTTAGTTTATGTAATGTTCGTTGCTCGAATTAAAAAGAGCTCCCTGTAGTCTGTAAAATGTTGAAATGTATGTAAAAAATTGTAAATATAAAACACAACTCATTTATTGTTTCATTTTCATGATTCAAAAAGTCGTTTTGTTTAAGTTATTTATTTGTACTTACTTCATGTAACAGTAGTAGGTACTTACTTATAACGAACTAAATAGTTAGAGATACCTATGGTTTTATTTCATAGACCAACATAAAACAGCCTATTACGCGCCTCTTGAGTTCTGGGTGAATACCATGAACCTAAACGGACCAGCAAGTCAAAGGCCCAAGAATTTAATAAAAAATTAGGTAAAAAAGGTTGGTAGGAACAACTTTTTTCATTTTATTGCAGGCGGGCGACACTTCGAGATTATTCGAATATAATAAAACGACAAATAAAGCTGTACCTACCATAAATAAAATAGATTTGAATATCGTAAGTACCTAGCTAAAACGATGTAAGTGTAAACAAAATATCAAAGGGGAAAACCTACGTAACTATAGTACCTACTTATTAGACACTACAGTTATAAGTGGCCCTTTTATCTGTTGTCTTGTGTCTAGTATTAAATTAAGTCATTGAAAGTACATAGGTAGTTGTAAAACTTTACGACCAAAGCACAGGTACGAAGGAAATACTCAAATGCAATGATTTCGATGCTCAAATTTCTGATGAAATGATTTAGGAAACTTCAATGGAAAAATAAACGAGTTGTTGGTTGTTAAGAGATTTCGTAACAAAGATTTAAGCACCTACCTACACATCCTCTCATGGATAGGACACTGGACAGCTCATTTTCATATTGATCAGCTGAATTTTGTTCAGGTTGCGCCAATTAATTAAATTTCCTATACTACTTATGGTTTGTTTATTGAGCGAGAGCTCTCATAATAAATTAAATACGAATACCTACCTACCTAAATGCCTAATCAGCAATGAGCTAATCGGATGAACTAAGCATCACCCATAAACCATAACTACATCTACCTTATAAATAAATAGCCATTCACTACGAGAGACCAGAAAGCCAATTCCTGTAATTAAAAACCTTCAAAATCTAGTCGCAGCCTCATCTCAGCGACAATCAATACCAAAAACTAAAAAAAAAAAGTGAAATTAGAGGTATTTTTGACATCGGACTGTGAACGTTCTTAAAATGAGCATTACCTTGCAGTTTTTGGGGAAACAAAATAGTGGACGAAATACACACCTTCAAATTCGACGCGCACAGTGCATGCTAATTGCTATAGAAAATTGAAAGTTCCCGCGGAAACTTTACGGGCTGTTATTGGCAATTTTGAACATTGCATGGATTCAAGATTATAGTGTGATCGGATATGCTTCCCGGCTATCGGACAATCAATAAAAAATATGTTGAACGTCTGGTTTATGGAGTGCAGCTGCAGTATAAGTAGTTCCTGTAATTTTATCACCATAGAAGACCATACTAGAGTCTGACCAACTAAAGCTGACCAAGAAAAGAGCGGCAATTTAAAAAAATCGAGCTGTTATCCTGGCTATACACTGCGTATTATTAATTTCGAATTTATTGACATTGACAATTAGGATTGACAGTCCGAAAATGTCTCTATTCTAAAAGTTTATGAAATAATTCGTAGTCAGCTTTCGTTGGCCAAACTCTACCAGCGCTATATACCAGCATGTGGGGTCAAAAGGTTGTGGACCACGGTGTTAGTTTAGTACGTTTAGCGCATTGTTTCTGTCACGTGCCGCCTATCATAAGCGTCATTTATTTTAATAAGTCCATCATCATCATCTGCCTAGCCTTTTCCCAACTATGTTGGGGTCGGCTTTCTTTTTTATTTTAATAAGTCCATGGTTTATAAACTTCATTCTCATTTATGACGTACTCTAAGTAAAGCTACGTTTAGCTCGAAGAGCGTTTCCGTAATTTTAAAAGGAAGTCATGAAAATCTTAAATTTTCACCTGTATTTGACAGGTGTCGAAAAACGCTCTTTAATTGGACATTACGGCCATATGCGGTTACCGTTCTTCTAGGAAACCGTAGCTAAAACGCCTAAACGGTGACCCCGGTGAAAATGCTGACAATGCCGCCTTTAGCAGCAGCCGAGGCGTTACCGTGCTCTATGGTTAGTTGCGTTAAGAGAAGTATACAATTATATCAGTTTAGTCCACAGACTACAGTTACATTTGGTTTAGTCCATTTAGATTGCTATCGACACGCTTTTTTTTTTTTAAGGAAGGAAAATCATCAAATGACCCCTCCCGCTCTGGGTGGAGCGTAAGGGAGACTCTTACTGACTAAAACCCATCCGCGTTTCTTCCTTAGCCCTTTATGTTCCGGGGTAGCGGTAACCCTTTCGGATAATCCCGCTGCCCCGGCAGGCTTCGGCCCTGACGGGCCCCTCCTTCAATGCTGACATCTCTTTGAGGCGCGCGTGGAACACATACACGCCGTCCAGCACGGGCCTGGTCCTGATCGGACGGCGAGCTACCCATTACTCACCGTCCGCAGGCCCGCGCCTACGGTACGGCGTATTGCCTCCGCGCGCCACTCATACAGGCGCGCGAGGACTATCGCCTCCAGATCCCATGGCGGCAGTCCGGCAAGGAGGCGTGACACCTCGCCCGAGATCGTGCGCTACCCCCGTATAAGCCGTACGGCTACCACCTTTTGGGTACGGCTACCACCTTTTGGGACATCGACACGCTAAGAAGAAAAAGTAGAAAACTGCGATGACTTCAGTTGATTGAAGCCTTCAGCTTTCTGCCCTCTTTGCCCCAAAAAATGTAGTTATAGCTACATCTGCACTGCCACCGACAATGCCGTGAAAGTGGCGGAGTTTTGTGTCAAAAAAATATAAAATATTGTCGTGCACTCTCTATTAAACAAGCTGTCGTGTCGTAGCATCGACATTAAGAAAGATTAAAAAACCGGGTACGTAACTCAGAGATCCGACTAAGGGCGAATTTCACCAAACTTTTATACCGAGAATAAGTCTTATCTTGAGAATAAAGTAATTTTTGACAGTATTTCCAAACTAGAATTGTCAGACGCCAATTTTATATCAACCCTTTTAATCAGCCCTTAGTAGGATGTAGGACTAAGGTTCAAGTCCTCGGACTACGGGTAGCGGCTCTGTAATGGAAGTAGGCACTGTAGGCAAGAAACTTGGCTAGACGTGGTGATGGCAGGTGAAGTTAAGCCCCTACGAAGTGGTTGCCATTGGCAGACCAACGACCAGGGGTGGGCGACGTAAAGATCGCGGGGAAGACCTGGATAAGACAATAAGACACGCACAGACAAGCATGGCACAAAGAAAGGAGACCTATACATATACTCAGCAGTGGGTGGAACAAAGCTATCAATAATGATGATAATAATCAATTCAGCTTCTTTGGTAGGTATCTATAAAAACTCCCGGTAGATTTTACGTAGTGTTTCAGTTTCAGAACATAGACCATCCTAGTCTAGTACGCACGCTACACATTCATTCTCAGCACTATCACCATCAGCCACTGACCTGTAATAAACAAGTGTTTATTAGAGGTCAGTGCCATCAGCACATAAAACATACACACACACACACACTTCCAACTTCGCCGTTGTGGGATATACACTATTCACAGCGTATTTGTATACTTGGTAATCACAAGTAAAGATTGAGTAGCTTGGTGAGATAAAAATACTGTACTAACACGGGCTTTTACGTTATCCATCCGTGGCAAGTTTTCGAACGCAAATGCTTGGTTGTCAAACGTCATCACTCGTTTGACAGACTGTCAAAGTGTCAAGTGGCAAATCTAGAGAAGTGAGATTGTTCAATTTTGTAATTGTTAATTTCATAACTTTTAATTTTTGTGGATAGAAATTAAGCGGAAATCATGGACGACGATTTACCGACCGATTTCCAGGTCATCGTTGTGGGGACTGGTATGCTATAATATCCTTGTAATACTGCACCGGTCATGATGGCGATAGCAGCCTACTTATCGATCCTTTTTTTTCATAGCTGTCTAGTCATCAATTTTACTTTTGAAAATGCTATATTCTGGCCTATTTTGTAAAAAAATTGGCGTTTATACTGCATTACGTATTTTTTAGTAGTAATAGTAGCAGCAAAACGTCAACTGCCGCCGCCCCCAATACTGCAGCTTAGTCATTAATTAAATATTTGCACAGATAGTGGAGCTGCAGTCGCTGTCTGCCTACATAAAATTTATGAATACGTTCAACCGTTTCAGAATGTAAGCCAAGAAATACTTAAAACACCATTTCTAATTGTTTGAAAATTATTATAGTAAATTTGATTTTATTACCAGGGGATAGGACCAATTCGTGGATTAATCATTATTTGCTAATGATATCTTTATACTAGATTGGTATTAAAATATAGGTTCTAGCTTCTGTTTGGAAAACAGCTTGGTATGTCTGCAGTAAAATAAAAGAATAACTAGTCACCATGTGCACAATCCATATACTATGCAGTATTATATCAACAAAAAAAAAAACAATTATGAACTACTAGGCAATCTATTTGATATTATCAAGATAACATGTAACTTTTCATTGTAACAGTTAAGTATGACTAGGCGAGGCCTAACTGAATAACATTCAGCTGCTAATATCATTATTAGCAGCTGAATGTTATTCAGTTATGACTTTATAGAGTGATTTTGTTATTTGGAAACTAATTTACTCTGAATATTAATTTAGTTCAAATTAACTCCAATATCAAACTACTATTACTCCAAAATAAATGTATTAGTTGAAATATAATCTAATTAGAAGTAAGACATTGCCCATGGCTGACTTAAGAAAATGTTTCCATGATATGCGTACTGATTACAAACATGCTCTTCTGTTCATAAGATATTTTGTTATAATTTATTTAGCTGACTTCTTAGTGCCCAGTAACAGTTACGGTTTGTAGAGATCAGATAGGTAATTGGTTCATGTAGAAAACTGGTGTACAGCCGCATTTGGTTAGACTGGAAGCCGACCCTTCTTCGTTTGGAGAGAATCTAGGCAGATGATGATGACTCTTTTGTAGGTATAGATGCCCATCATTCCCTGCCCTAGCTGGTATTTTTGACATCAGCATAAATAATCACATTAAAATCAGTACTTTTAGAATTTAAATCAGTAACATTATTCTCTGTTAACCTAGTGGGCAGAGTGTATTGAGGATGTTTCAATTTGCTTTAGATTTATACTGAAGTGCATCTAATAATGGCAAAACATTTTTTGTTTTGTTTTTGAGACTGCTTGTGTTGTCATAAGGAAGCAATTAAGCATTACCTAATACAACAAAAATACTGAACAAAAGAAACAATACTGACTGTCTGTAAAAGTTTTATTGAGAAACAAACAGTAACTTAGACATCATTTATATTTTTTACTCTAAGTATCTTAATTTCTACTTGAAACCGCGGCGCGGGGTTTCACCCGCGTTAGTTTCAATCCCGTGGGAATATCGGGATAAAAAGTATCCTATATGTTAATCCTGGTTATAAACTATCTGTGTGCCAAATTTCACCCAAATCCGTTCAGTAGTTTTTGCGTGATTGAGTAACAAACATCCAAACAGCTTCACAAACTTTCACATTTTTAATACTAGTAGGATTAGGTAATTACATTTTGGACAGGATGAGTCTGTTCTTAAACAGGCATCTCTGTCGCAGTGACACTAATTAGTAATAATAGTGTATCCATCTTTAGATTTTCAAACATGTTATTTATTAATTATCCTGGACAGTATAATTAGAAAAAAAAATCTCCTGGCCTCCATAATTATTTATTTTTTAGCCTATATTGTCCCACTCCAGGGCAAAAGCCTCCCTTTCTCATGTCCACTCTTCTCTGTCTAGCTTAAGACAGAGAGAAGTCCCACCATAAGAACAGTATTATTACATAAGTATTTTTTCGACTTTACTTGTTTTTCATGAAGATGTACTATTTACCTTTGTCTAGGAATGGTGGAGTCTATAGTGGCGGCCGCCTGCAGCAGAATAGGAAAAAATGTCTTACATCTAGACTCAAGCGACCATTATGGAGGCCTATGGGCGTCCTACAACTTTGATGGTCTGCAAAAATTTATCAAAGAAGTCAACTCTGACCCAAAAAGACAATTACAAGTCTACAATTTAGCTGAAAAATGGTATATTGAAAAGTGAGTAAGAAGTGATTTTTCAATTTTCGTGTTTTTTCTTTAGATTGTAGCAGCTTTACCAAAGCTGGGTCTGTGGATGTTTAATGATCTGCAAGCATTTCCCATAAGGACACATAAAATTACAATTTCGATTTTTCGGGATAAGCTAAAACACTGGAAGTATTAGAGTTACTAAACAGACAAAATGAATTATCCATCCATCCATCCATTTTATTGAATTTAATAGGGAATCTGCACAAGATGAGAAAAAAGAAGAAGGAGAGGAAAAGCCTGAAGATGCCAAACCAGAGCCAGGAAAGAAGGTGTGGAGCCAGGTCAACTTCGCGTCAGAGTATAGGAAGTTCAACATTGATATGACACCTAAGGTAAGGAACATTGTCCTATCCATTACTTTTCCTGTTTCTTTTTGTCCCAGTTATACATTATGAGTCAAAACTAAGCAATATAGAAAGCCAAAAATATGTTCAACCTGATCCATCTTTCTGGGATAGGCTAATGACTGTTTTAATAGGATCATAATCACAGGAGGGGTCCAGAGCCCGAGCTAACGTTGATAGTAGTCTTGGAATCTTAATTTTCGCCCAGACTTCGTCTTCTGTTGTGTTGTTAAAACAAAGTTACATCAAATCAGTTGTTCACCTTTATGACTGCCTTTCCTTAACATAGCTGCTGTTCTCCCGCGGTCCTCTCGTCGAGCTGCTGATATCATCGAACATCGCTCGTTACGCGGAGTTCCGCTGCGTTACGCGGGTTCTGACTTGGCTCAACGATCGACTGACGCCCGTTCCCTGCTCCCGAGCCGATGTCTTCGCCACCGAAGCTGTCGGCATCGTGGAGAAACGTCAGCTCATGAAGATGCTGACATCTATCGTTGGATACAATGAGGAGGAGATGAATAATGAATTTAAAGGTAAGTTTAATGGACAGCTTTCTTTTGTAGTATCGAAATTCCTATAAATCCACAAAACTATCAGATAATATCGGCTATTTTTGGACCAATAGTTTTCATTTAGTTTTTGCAGTTCCATTTAATATTCCTAGTTTGCCACATAAAGAATCCACGCAATGTTGCCAAGGTAATCCCCCTCTTGGCATAAAATTTTAAGGCATAGTATTCTTTGGCATAACGTTTTCGCATAACTTTTATTATCATAATAATTTAAGTTAGCATAACTATCATTACGTCTAATTTAGAGTTGCAAAATATTTATTTGCGTAATAATCATAAGCCAAAAATATAAAAGGGTGTCCTGTTATTTGAAAAAAAAAAAAAAAACAAATGTTCATTTTAAAAATAACCTCATTTGTGTTAGGTTCCTTTAAAAGTTTAAACCCTGTAGACAGAAATGCGGGGCTCCGTCTTATTATTACATTACATTTGGCATTACATTGGAGCAATAATCAATAATGCGAAATAGTGTCTAGAACCGTTAGGAGTTATTTATTAGGGTTTATTATGATTATTGCAAAGAACATTATTTAACATTATTATGCTTTATTATTTTTATACCAACAGTATTTATGGCAATAAACATTATGGCAAATCATTTATGCCTAATAATATTATGCATAGTGATTTTTAAGCTGAATTTCGTTATGCCAATGTAAATTATGACAATATATTTTATGCTTATCATTAGTAAACCTGTCGCCAAACGCTTAATGTACCTACATCTTGTCCTCTAGATTGGAACGATAAGACCTTCAAAGAGTACCTAGCACACAAGGGTCTGACTCCCAACCTAATCCATTACGTGCTGTACGCGATCGCCGGTGGCACCAACACTATGCCTTGCCTCGAGGGCGTGAAGGAATGCAAGAAGTTCCTCATGAGCCTCGGACGCTACGGCAACACGCCTTTCCTCTGGCCCATGTACGGCAGCGGAGAATTACCACAATGCTTCTGCAGGTATGTAGTGTACGACAAATCGGATCGAGTGGGTGAATGACTGATCATTTGTTTATCAAGACGTTCGATGCTACTAGGTTTTTATAGGATAGTTTCAACTAACACCTGTGTGTAATTTGTTGTAGAGTAGTCTTCAAAACAGAATTCGACATGGTGAATGTTTTATTTTGACTTTATGAGATTAATCCACATTAGCAAACCAATTCATGTCAATTGAAATGATTATTTCAAAATGTAAGACCATCTTACTTAGCAGCAGAGAAATTGATGTTACATTATCAATTGTTATTGAAAAAAAAGTGCACCATGAAGGTGCCGGCTCGATGGTCGCCAGTACAATGACCCAAATGTGCAGAACTCGACTACGCAAACAAAAATGAAGCAACTTTCTAATGTTGCATGCAGCACGATTTAAGATATCGTAATTTAAAAAACGGACTTTTCATTTATCACTTTATTATTTAACTAGCTGTGCCTGCGACTTCGTTCGCGTGGATGTCGGAAAACAATAGGTAATGTGTCGCTTATTAAAGGTGTAACTGCCACTCCTTCATTGAAGAAGAATTGGTTTGGTACTTTTTACGTTGACCCTGTTCAAATCAATAATTTGTCACATCCAAACAGACAAACAGACAAAAATTGATGAAATGGCATCTGTTGGTTATCCTTTAAAACCCCAACTTTTTTTTTTTAAATATTTTCAATGTACAGAAACGCCTCGTCTACAGATTTATTATATGTGTAGATGTATGCTATAGAAATTCCAAATCTATTAGTTTTGTTACGTAGTTAATCAATGAAGGCGAGGTGTTTTAATTGTTAACATGTTTGCGCGTAGCGGCTATTTTTACACTATTATAACTAGAAAAACGTCGCTGAATCATCGGCGGTCACAATCGTATCAAATGAGAGAATGTTGAGGGTTTGGCACTCACGTTTTCCCATTAGCTAATCACAGTTCTCAATATATGCGAAAACATTCCACGGAATGAGACAGATATACATTCTATATTTGGAAAATAATAATACGATGTAGAGTTGATTTTTCCATCGCCAGATAATTTTATCCGAGGAATAATTTTGAATTTTTGACAGTTCTTCCATACAAAATCTGTCAGACGTCAATATTATTCCACAAATAAAAATTATCTTTCGATTGAAATTCAGCCCTTAAAATAATAATAAAGCATCATAATTACTTATTCTAAAGCTGTGTGGTTAAATCATTAATTTCTTGTTATTTCAGGAGTTTAGGTCGTAGGTAGAGAAACAAAGACAGCACAACATGTGGGTCGAGTCAAAAATAAACAGACTTTTATAGACACGCTGAAACTTTTATGTTCATAGAACTATTGAACCGGTTTATTTGCGTTTTTCACAAGGTTATTCACTGAGGAAGTTTATAATTAAAATTCGGCAATTGCTACTATGCTTGGTTTAATCATTATAATTTAATGAAATATTCCAGATTGATGTTCTTTGAATGTAGATTCTATATCTTGTTGGCTTTAAAGATCGAATAGCGGAAACTTACATTACTTCGTCGAAATAGCGAATGTCTATATTTTATGAGCGATCAGAAACGGGTGCTTCAAAATCTTCCACTAGTTCAAAAGTTTAGCATTCTTCAATAAATTGTATATTTTTAGATTGTGCGCTGTTTTCGGCGGCGTGTATTGTCTGAACCGGCCGATCGACAAGGTTCAAACAAAGACTGTGGACGAAGGGAAGACGGTGGTGACGATTGACAGCAAGTCAAAGACTTTGAACTGCGACCACTTGGTGATCGGTATCAACGAATGTCCTAAGGACTTGATCTCGCCAGAGCCGGCCGAGAGTAGCGACATATCTAAGGCCGTGTTCATAACGAATGGCTCAATAATGAAGAACGACAAGGAGCCACTGACGCTGCTTCGATTCCCCCCCCTCAATGATGGCGACCACTCTGTGACCGTGCTGGAAGTTGGCCCGGCCACCGGCTCTTGTCCCAAAGGACTGTGTAAGTATAGAATGCACATTTTGTACGGTTTGTTACCGCAGACGGTCATTATTTTGAACATTCTCTCTTGACCTTAATTTGTGAAAAATTCCAACTGAGACGGCCAGCCGCGATGAAACAAATTAGGATGCAAGAAGCCGTCTGAAGTGTTTTCTATTTTAACTCTTAACATCCACGTTGTGGATCCGGTAGTTAACATCAGTAGATAGATGCTTAATTTGGATGCATAATTAGACATTTGATGAGATTTGCTGCAATTATACACGTTTGTCACTTCCTTAGTGGTAGCCTCCCCATAAAGGGTCCAAAAACCCATAATAATTGAATGGTACAATTACGCATACGATACGGTATTGAAACGCACTTTTTTTAACGCGCTACCGTTCCTTCAAAGCGATCCAAAAAACATCTGCTAATTGGCCACGCATGAATCATCGGTGGTACTTTTCTTTACGACCAGATAAATCATGACCGCGCCACTGACGATATTCAAACTGGCTTGTAAGTTTGATACTTCCAACTAGCCTGCAAAGTACTTATACAAAAATTCGCCCAGGGTCACAAGCTCATTTAACTTTTTACTGCAGTTTTTTGTACAGTTGCGCCACTTGGTAACACTTCAGTCATTTTGTTGAGTAATATGTGAGTCATTGTAAACCACTTGGATCCAGATATTGGAATGGTTTTTTTAATTAGCACAGGTATCCCTAAACTGTATGTGGCCGTGGCGAATTTAACTGCCATCAATATTTACTGAAATGTAAGTGTAGCAGTTAGGTATATTGGGTGTGGTAAATGATTATAATTGACTGCAATTATGAAATAATTTTTAGTACAAAATGTTGATAAAAAAAATAGAGCGATTTCACGCTTCTTTTAACAATCAACTAATGTTAATTTCATTTTAAATAGTGCATGCTGATAACTTTGTTGCTTAGTGCAGAAATATATATTTAAAACGCACTGTAACAAATGAATAAACAATGCTTATTAATTGTATAGTTTTTAAAACCTAAATAAATTTCAATTTTATAGGATACTAGCTGTGCCCCGCGGTTTCACCCGCATAAGTGTTGATTCCGTGGGAAAATCGGGATAAAAAGTAGCCTATATGTTAATCCAGGATGTCAGCTACCTCCATACAAAATTTTATCAAAATTGGTTCAGCCGTTAGAGCGTGAAGAAGTAACAAACATAAACACACACACACTCACAAAATTACGCCTTTATAATATTAGTGTGATTCAAACCTATTTTCTAATTAGGAAAACTATCAGTACAACCACCCAAAATCGCAATTGGTATGTTTGATATAGATTTGTCACATTTCACTAATGAAAGTATGCTGTTCTTTTATTCTAAGTTCTAAAGAGCAAGCCTCTTGCTATATTATCTACCCAGCTATACTCAGCTCTCATGAGGACAATCATGACAATCATGTCATGACTATTTGATCTTAATCTCCGTGATTAATAAAATCAAGTCAGTCACTCAGGACCATTTGTTAATGTCACATATTAATTGAGATGTTTTCTCCTTTTCCATTTCAAGACGCAGACATTTGCGGTTTTTGATTTATCATAGAAAAACTGAATAATAATAAAAAATTAAACTAACGTGCACTGGGCCCGCGTGGTGGATTACAACCCACTCCCTCTTACCGAGAGGAGGCCTGTGTCCCAGCAGTGGGAACGTTATAGGCTGATTATGCTAATAAAAATACATTATAATTTGTATATTGCAGTTGTGGTGTACTTCATAACCAACAAGGTGAAGGATGCTGAGTCCGACCTCATGGGCATCGCAGAGAAGATCTTCGACATGTCCGGCGGCGATCAAACTGTAGAAGCGGAGAAACCTAAGGTATTAACTGCTCAATATCCAATTTAAATAAAATACAGAATTTTTATCTCATGGAGCGACACGCGCTTTACGTGTAGTAAGTGTACAAATACACTGAATGTGTGCGTGAAGACGAGTAACGTCAGCACGTAACATACACACGCATACACTTCCACGGACGGACGATACCGAGGGCTCCTGCGCTTACACACACATTCACAGTAATGTACCACAAGTAAAGCGCGCATCGCTTCGTAAGATAAAAATACTATACACGGCGCTTAGGGCCCGCTACACTACAAATAATTAAATGCGTTTAGCGCTAAACATAATATTTAAAACATCATTCTTCAAACGATTGACAGAAACAGAACGATGTTTTAAATTCGTGCTAAACGCATTCAGTATTTTGTGGTGCAAGAGGTCCTAATTGTTATTGCAGGCCAAAGATAAAACTTGGCCATTCGATTAGACAAGCAGGCATGCCGCGATCTTATTAATGCAGCATAGTGCTGCTGCATCCAGCAAAACATTTCTTATATGATGATTATCAATAAGTAAGCTTGACTAGCAGGCTTAATCCCCTCGCCACCACTGTTGTTGAAATCACATTTCGTGTTCAGGCGAGCTGTGATTGGCTGGTTGTGTACGGTGGGCTGCATCAATTGGGCACCCTACCCCAGTTGCTAAATGCTTTCAAGGAGGGTACCCAATTGATGCAGCCCACTGTACACAAACACTGCACAGGGTTGATTCTGGACGAACTTGAACATTTATTTACACATCTTGCAAACCGTCTTGCAAGCTCTCTCTCGTTTGCATGGGGTCCTGGGTTCGATTCCCAGGTCGGGCGGTGTTATTGGGTTTTTCCATTAGGATTTATACAGTAACAGCCCGGAGTTTAGAAGCTGGCGTGGCGGTGTGATACCCCGTGTCCCGGAATGTACGTTAAACCATTGGTCCTACGCCTGATCACTCCCTGGTCGTGCCGTATTGCCCTCCCATCGGATTAGAGTGAGGGATGAGAGAATGCACCTGTGTCTGTGTACACACGCCTGCACTATAATATCTCCTGCGAGATTGGCCGCCGTGGCCAAAACTTGGTCTGGAGGACTATTATTAGTTTACTAATGTATATTGTCTTGTTCCAGTGCTTATGGTCGTTGTTCTACAACGTGAAAGACACGAGTGCTCCAGTAACAAGTGTCGTTGACAGCGTGCACGTGTGCTCGGGACCCGACGCCGGACTAGACTTCGACCGCGCCGTGGAACAGGTACACACACCTCACACTATACACACTAGTACTATCGCGGACATTCCCGCCTGACCACCAGTAAGTTCATTTTTGCTTGCACCAAAAAAATAGAAGCGCTCTCAAGTAAGCGCGCCAAGGTCAAAGAGTTCGTCCGTAAAATTCACATGGATTATACGTGATGCGTCACTAAGCTAGTGCAGGTTGCAACTAATTTGTGTTATCGCTTTCCTAATAGGCGAATACTTTAAGGGGGCGTGGCTTTGCCGCCGCCGCAGGATTTGGGCGAAAATAATTTTAAGTGATCAGACGGAAAAGGCTTCGATAGTGCATAAAACGCTACCATCTATTGAGGCGCTTGGCCAAAATCGGAACTTACGGCGCCATCTTGTTTTGTCAAAACAATTTCTGTGGTCGAATTTCACAAATGTTTACCAACAGCGAGTGCAGCGCCCCCATGACAATGTCAAAAATATCCTTGTGGCGATCTACATATAGTCGGACTTTTAATTAGCTGCAGTAAAATGACAGCTTATGTGTTACTTAAATTAAATGCTTGAAATTGGCGTCTTTTTGTTTTTTCGCGGCCATCAACCAAATCTTGTTTTTCTAGTACAGAATAGTGTAACAAACAAAACTTATTTGACATGAATATCTCTAAAAAAATGAGTTATTAAGAAGTGTCATTTTACTGCAGCTAATTAAAAGTCGGAGTATAGTGCATACGGCTGCTAGTCAAACAAGTTAGATAACTGTCAGTTTTGAAATTACCCGAAAATACTTCGATGATTTGGAAAAAGAACGTGAGACTTGCTGCATGCTTAGCAGGCGACCGAATCCGAGGTGGACCGCATTAAACCCAGAGTGGTCTCATTGCCGTGGTTGGCTGGTAAGTACACCGGTAACGAATGTGGTGTTGAAGGATTCGTGGACGAAAATCAACCCCTTTAGTGAATAAAATTTGTAATCTAATTGGGAGCATGCAAAAAAATATTGAAATATAGGTCTATTTGACTATAAAATTATAGTTTTCCCGGCTCAAAACCATTCGTTTCAGCACCTGTTAATAATAGTTTCATTACTTTTGAGTTCTCGGGAATATGGATAACTTCGCCTTTGATTTACTCATTGACAATATTGTATTTTCATAAAATAAAATGTACATTTAAATTAAACGATAGCTGAAGATTTATTTTTGTTTTTTTAATCTTATGGAAGCTTTACTAAATAATAGGAAAAAATTTTGTGTCTGGTTTTTTTTAAAGATAGGTTTTTTCAACATTTCCTTGTATCGAAAAAGTGGTCAAGCCACCTGCTAGTACACCATACAGGGTGGCTGGGACATCGACACGCAAACTAACCATGAATTCAGCACATGATTTTAGACTCCCTAGAGTAGATATTTTTCGTCGGTTATAATAACCCTTTCCCGGTCCTCTGTTGAGTGTTTTTAAAAAATCCCTGTTCCATACTTTTCACCTACGCGGTCAAAATGTATGTTTTTTACTAACCGACGAAAAATTTCAACTCAGCAGGCTTCAGAATCATGTACTGAATCCATGGTAACACCGTGCGTCCACCCTGTATAATAATGATGAGGATATGAGAAAAAGGATGAGGAGGAATTTGAAATAAATAGTAGTTTCTTGTAAATTGATGATCATACGTCTTTCTCGCCTCATTTTTTAGTTAACTTGTTGCGCATGTTATATAGTGATTTGCCAGTATTACTTAAATTATTTGAAAAATACCTTCAAGTTATCTTCAAAACTAAGAAACTTGACCTTTTAAATTACGAACTATTTTGTTTAAATTATTTTTTCTTTCTCACGAAATAGTGAATAAAATTGATCAACATCAGTCGATTTCGTGTACGCATCATTTAAAAATAAGTAATTAGGCAATTAGGCAAAAAGTTGCGTACAAACCACAGGGCACATAGTGGCGAGATGCGTTTTGAGATTTCCTTTATTGGGTAGCTTGAGTTTTGCACTCGAGAATTCCGAGTTTGCAGGGCTCCTAAACTCCCGACTTTGGTTGGCCTTAGTTGTCTAACCAGTAACCAGTCCCTTGGACTGCCAGAACTATATTATACCTGGGCGAGGGTGGAAGTGTGGCGGAATGTACATCGCCACATGCGTACTACGCATCACACTGACGTCACGAAACATTCTGCATCGCGCAAGCAGAGTTTACCGCACAACTAGCATAATTATAAACCACGTCTAGAGCAAACTGCATACTGTAACTGTTGTTAGGGTTCCGTACCTCAAAAGGTTGGAATGTATGGGAGAACATGTTTTTCAACTACAATGTTAAGTTTGTTCTTGGGATAAATTCATTCCAACTACGGAACCCTTCATTGTGCGTGGTCCGACACGTACTTGGCCGGTTTTTTTTTAAACTGTAGCTGTTCAGAACATTTCTGTTAGCATTTCTACACCATATTAACAATACTATCATCCATCTTCGTTAATCCTATTTTATTCATTCCTCTTAATCATTTATTCAGGTTAAAAGATAATCGACCATAAATATTCTGTGTCAGTTCGCAAAACAATACTTGGTCAACACCCGTAGCTACAGACATCTATTATACCATTATATTACCTCAAACAATTAGCTGCCACGCTATTGACATTAACATTCACTGTGGATGAACACGAAACAATTCAATTATAGTGATGGAGCCGTGACCCCTAAGTTTTTTTAGTAACATAGTCACGTTGTGAAAACATGATTCTGTGATAACCATAAGGAAGTCAACATTATTTGGTAAAAAACTTGATAACAATGAAATTATTGCGAAATATGCTGAGATTGTTGTTGGCGTATTTGCTTCGTGTTCAAGGTGAACCCTCAGAAATAAAAAACGAAGACAGAGGGCTGTAAACAGTAAAGTGAAGCCGGTTTCGTAAACATGTGTCTAAGTGCACACATTTTTACGAAACCGGCTTGAGGTGTAGTTTGATTGTAAATGGTTGTTAATGTGTGCGTGTGAGCATGTTTGCACAGAGCGGAGGTGTAGTTTTGGCATGCTTCACTGTATCGTTTTCAGCGCTCGGTATCTATGATAGGTTCACACCTATCATAGATACGGAGGATGTGATAAGGTAGCCCGTCAAATTAGAATTATCGTGATTTTTTTGCAATTTGCAGGGTCAGCGTCAGTGTCAAATTTAAGTTGATCAAAATTTTATTCACGACCATAGCAATATGTAATTACATAATTATAAGCATTAATACAACTCTCTAAGTTATAATTGACCTCAAATGTCATGATTTCATGAAATAGTCATTCAATAGGGCAATTTAAACTTTGTAGGTATTTATACTTGCAAATAAATTTTTAGCCTATTTTGACTACCACGTTGAAACATTTGAAACCATTAGCTCTGATGCGTTTTCTGTCAAGTTTTTACCTAGCAAATATAGCACAATTGATTGCATAAAACTCCAAGGCCTCCCGGTGAATGAGGTAGAAAATTTATTGTTAGTTATTTGAAAGAAGAAACAAAAGCCATAGTAAATCAATGGGACATGCTTTTAAAGAATTTTTTTTCCCATAAATATATTATTTATATTCGCTCAAGGCTGGTCTCATAAGAAGTTATGATCAGAGGACTAAAATAAAAGTCTTCGCATTGGGGTAATTGCGTAACAAACTATCAGTAGCAATGGTTTTCATTTTGACAGTTTTCAACAACATTCATTGCGTTATTTAAGTTGTTGTATAGATAAATAATTTTTCGAACATATGGAGCAATGGATTAGCAATACCTTCAAAATGATTCAGATTGTGGTTGATGGTGCGTTACGCAATTAGGGAACAGATTTAAAAAAAAAACAGGTTGTAGAATAAATTTTGCCCTTAATTAAGGCCACGTAAACAATCGAAGTTCCTATAAAGTGCCGTTTATTTTCCTTAGGTATAGTAAGGAACATAAATAAAATATTGCGGGAGTTTGTTGCTCCACTTCTTCCCAGCTAAAACTAGGAAGACCTCAAAATGAATTCTCAACTTTATTTAATAAATCCATCGTCGAGTTTGTCTCTGTCACCTCTGACCTAGACTACAATCAAGAGCAAACCCATTAAAAAAAAATGTTTTTGATTAAATAAGTTAACCACTTAGAAACCTTATTTTTATGCCTGCCCTTTTTTACGTAAATAACACGATAAGAACTTTGATAAGAAAGTTATTTGTGCACCATAACATGATAATTATTTATTTCTGTCAGTCATCAATCAGATGGCCGTTGTTATTGTTTTTCATTACTCAATACAGATTGTAAGATTGTAGCGTCGGTTTATCTATAGGGTTCAGTCTTAGAGCAACGCGGCCTACCGGTACTTGGTAGGCCGCGTTGCTCTAAGGGTTCAGTAGTCGATAATAATAACTTAATCTAACTAATAGTTTATTACTACGTAGGTACTACTCCTTTACTATCTATGCTCGCAGAGCGCAAACGCCCAAGTTTTCACAAAACTAATGACGTGTGTGTCGTATCGTACACGACCTTTGCAAATATTATCTTAGCTGGTCTTAGCCAAAACATTTTATAGGTTACCTTACCACAAAAATTGCCTATTTCTAATTTTATTTGTAGGTAAGGAAGGCAAACATGGTCCGTGTTATAAAAATTAGGTATTTAACTTAGGCATTCCGCATTATACAGGATCAAATTAAATTAGCTGGCGAAACTCTGCAGACGTGAAGGGTGTCGATATCTAAACACTATAAAATAAAAAGATTGATGTTTTTTTTTGGGGTTCAACGACCCCTATGTTTTGTTACTTGAAGTATGAGTTGAGAAAATCAGTGTTCTTTAGTTTTGTCGTGTTCAGATATCATTCGATTCCCATCATGTCTGTGAAGTTTATACAATAAAGAGCTGGTTTAAACTGATATTTCAATTGACTACAGTAATTGCGGTCGGTGACCCCAGAAAAATACTTTTTTGTTTTATCATGTTTAGATATCGATAGTTCGATACCCATCATGTCCGCGGAGTTTCCCTAGCTAATTTAATTTGACCTAGTATAGGCAGGGGGTACGGCTGGGAACACAGAGAGATCTTAAAATATTCAACATACCGGGGCCGATCAGTCAGGCCACGGATAGATTATAACCCCACTTTTCCTAAACAATTGTGCACTATAATACCAATCTTTACATAGTATAAACATAAAATTGGCTAGTCAGTTTCTAATAGCGATAAAAATAGAATGTTTTAGCAATGTACTGAAAAACATTTTTAAATTACTACAGAACCCACCTACTGTACTCAACGCAGCTGGTTTTAAGGTATAGGTACCATTTTGCCGTTATCTTTAGGTATCATTTGTGTTATCTTTTTCGTGTTTGTAGTAAATATTTAAAACAGTTAACGATTGAGTAATATAAACATAATTATAATTGTTTATAGATATGTGAACTGATCACATGGTAGGTGGGTTTAAAACAAAAGTTCAATACCTACGAGACCAAAATGTATGAAACAGCGTTTTTTTTTTCTTGATTTCAGAGTTGGTCCCATAATGAAAGTTGTTCATATTCATGGGTAGAACAGCCTGTAAACATTTAGGGACGGTAAAAAAAGACATCCGGTATTAGTGGTCGACATGTAGATGATTTTTGTATAGGTAAAAGGAAATTGTTCGTTTGCATTATTTATTTCTCTCCGCACTCGTAGAGTCTGTAGTCTAATACGTACTTTGTTGTTGACGTAGATGTTTTACTAAGTAAAGTTAAACGAGGTCCACCTACGCTGACACGTTTAGTGTTATCAATGGAAATGATTATTAAAAGTTACGTTTATTTCACAGGCTGAGCAGATCTTCAAGAAGATCTGTCCAGGCGAGGAGTTCCTGCCGCGCGCGCCTGACCCAGAGGAGATAGTGTTCGAGGATGACGTCACGCACGGGCCAGAATTCCAGCGCGAGCACGATGATGACGGCGACGCAGACGCACCCAAGCAGTAGGCGCACACGCATCGTGCCGCGTTACAGTTCTATCAGCACGTTTGAGCGAGTTGTCGTGCTTCCATGGCCCTAGAAAATGTGGATGGAACCAATGTATACCGACATGCGACACCAACATTATTCGCCTCCGCAAACACCAACAAAATCGCTATCGCAAACAGCACCATAATAAACAAAGTTTTGTATAAAGACGTGCCTCCACTCTTTCCTCGGTCCACATGTTTTTTGCTCTAGTTTATGTCAATATAAGAATTCGATGATTTAAATACATATTATAAACACGCTTAAACGTGCTGAATTCAGCTAAGATGTAATCTCAGTAAGATTTATACGCTTTGGTCGCTTGACTTCGTGCATTCCGACTGGTGCGTTAGGTTTGAGAATGTAAGAGACAGACATTATTAAGGGCATGTACTCAGGTTTCACGAGTGTGCTTATCGAAATTTGAGACCTGCTAAGTCTGCTTCTGCCTTGAATTCATTAATACTGATAAGCGAACTTATTATCGCTTTGATAGTTTGAGTTTAGTAAGAAATGAGTAGTTTTTGTAAACCGCGTAACAGACTTAGCCGGTCGCTTCCTACGTCTATCAGTGGTTTGTCAGGGTGGACTATCAGCTGGGTTGTCTTGATATAGTCAGCAAGATCAACTCTAAGCATTTTGAGGCTAACAATTGTAAACAATACTTATACTTATAGCCAACGTGACGCCAAGATCTTGTTGAAGCCCAGTGTAATACTGACTTGATATCATTATTAGGTATTTAAGATATATTTGTATTATCACCAGGCAGGTTACTACGCTCTTTAAACATCTACGATGTTTTATTTCACGGTACTGAAGACTAATGAATTTGGTTTTAAGACGAAGGAGTATTATTATTCAACAGACGATGATTACGTGCTGATGCGGTAGTATTGCTAGCTAGGATGCAGTTTTTAAAATGTTAAGCATAACATTTTTGGACGCACCAGTCTAAATAATAGATTGTAGCACATATAATTTTTATTAAGTTATTTAGCACTTTTATGATATTTATTGTCAAATTAAAATAATCATGCCTGCTTGTGCATTTATAATTCCAATAAATTGTGATTATTAGAACAAGTGTTGTTTTCTTTATCGATCAGTCTCCACCTACAAACCTGTCATCCGCCACATTGTTATGTCGGGAACTCGGGAATCCTTATAAAGCCATGCGTACATTACAGCCGCAGCGGGCCCCAGCGCAACACATTTGCATAAAAAAAGGGCATTGCGGCCCGCCTGTAGTGAGCGGTGGTTCATATCGAAATAAAAATTGGTCTGTATTAATCCAGGATGCCAGCTGTCAGCTACCTTCATACCAAATTTTATCAAAATTATTTTTTTATCGTTTGTGCGTGAAGAAGTAACAAATACATTCACAAACTTTCGCCTTTATAATATTAGTCGTTATGGTACGTGTGACCAGGCCCTAAGCTCGCACTATAAGGCCATTACATATAAAAAAACTTTGATAAACCCTCATCCACGTGACTTGAGAAACAGGAAGCCCTGCTAGGTTTGTCTTGGCAGCTAACAAGATAAAAGAGTAATCTTATTAACACCTAGTTGTTGTGTGTGTATTATTTATGAATAGTCTTGTTAGTTTGTGTATAAATGTAATAAAAACTAAGATATTTTGATTCACACTTTATTTTCTTTAAAACTTGATTTTTATCACAAAGCAACAAATTGCATAAGTATATATCTTAAAACACCAAGAAATAAACATGATAAAATATTAAAATGGAATACTCTGTTGCAATTGCATACACTTATATAGTAATATTTTATTTTTAACACTTAATTGCATTCAAACTCATATCTTATCATATAAAAATCGATTATTTTCTTCAAAAATTAACTAGATTTTTCCTTACATTCAAATATACATATATTGGTTTAGTTTTTATGTCCCGGAGACATTATGACACTTTTTCAGAATAATCTTTTCTCATAAGAGAACAAGCTGTGCACATTGCCTTCCAATTGAGCAGAGTAAGTCCTCTTCATGAATCTCAGATCTCCAGAGTAGCTCATTTCACGTAAGATGTCAACTGACCGAGCCCCAATATCTTGGCAGCTGTGTTGCATGCCAGCCTGTAGGTATGGCAGGAACCGCAAGACTGAGCCCTTGTCTACAATACTTCCACTCACTCCCTGTGCCACTCGGTGCTTGTCAGACTCCTTGTGGAAGTATCTGCTCATTGCTGCCCCTTTTCCATCCTTGTTCTCCATAGCTTCTAAACTACCCATTCCTCTGTACTTCTTCAACCTGACTCCATCAGAAAAGAAGTATTCTCCAGGTGCTTCTGATGTTCCAGCTAGTAGAGAACCCATCATGACAGTTGTGGCTCCCAATGCTAATGACTTGACAATGTGACCCACAGATTGTATTCCACCATCTGCAATAACTGGCACGTTGAACTGACGAGCATAGGACGACACTTGATACACTGCTGTAGCTTGGGGACAGCCACAGGCCATTACTTCTTGGGTTATGCAAATAGAGCCACTGCCCATGCCAACTCTCAGGGCATCAGCCCCAGCATCAATAAGATTCTTAGCTTGTATTCTTGTCACAACATTACCTCCAATCACTTGGATGTCAGGGTAGGTCTTCTTAATAAATTTTATCATTTCAATCTGATATACCGAATTTCCTTGAGATGAATCAAGAATAATCACATCCACTCCATTATTGACTAGCAACTTGAGGCGTTCTCTGTCTGCTACGCGAGTTCCAATTGCAGCACCAACCAAGAGCTGTTTGTTTGAATCTTTAGATGCATTAGGATAGCTTCGAGCCTTCTTTAAGTCAGTTCTTGCAATTAGAGCAACCAACTCACCATCTCCATTAATAATAGGTAATTTACCTTTCTTGCTCTTTTCGAGAATGTAATTGGCATCTTGTAAAGTGACACCAGACTGAGCAGTTATCATATCATGAATGGGTGTCATTACTTCCTTAAGACTCAGTTGAGGATCTCCCTCCCTGAAGTCAATATCTCTAGAAGTGACTATACCAATCAGGCGCCCTCCCAGCTTACCATTTTCTGTGATGGGATATCCAGTAAAACCATTTTTTTTCTTTGCTTCAATAACATCAGCTACAATATTGTCAGGGCCCATGCAGACAGGATCCCTGATGAACCCATGTTTATACTTCTTCACTTTGTGAACTTCATTGGCCTGGTAATCCGGTGTGCAGTTGTGGTGGATGATGCCGATGCCACCACAGAGTGCCATCGCTATCGCCATGTCGGCTTCGGTTACGGTGTCCATAGGAGCGGATACCAGCGGTGATTTCAGGTTAATTTTTTTAGTAAGAGGCGACGTTAGGTCGACTTCCTCAGCGGTGAAGTCTATGTACCCGGGTAGTAACAGGAAATCATTGTAGGTAAGCCCTTCACGGTTTTCGAAGATCTGTGCTGCAGAGAGTCCATCGCGAAGATCTACTTCGGCCTTGGCAGACATTTTAGTGGCACGTGGACGTTAGGATGCTATCTGTAGCGTCTGTACTATACAGTAATCACGGTTTTATACACTGTACATATGTCGATCCCATAAGAAACCTGAAGCTTGATATAGGATCTTAGGTATGTGGTGAACAAAATCGCACACGTGGTGTTTGTTTTAATTGGAAACTTGTTCTGAACAGTAACCTTTTTAGAACTGGATTTATAATATCTTCTCTTTTTAAACTTGGCGTGGTAAAGCGTAAATTTTCAAAAATAGATTTCCGAAAAAATAGTAAATCTTTTACAAAAAGAGTAATGCCGGCTACTCCACGTTCTCTAAATGACACTGACAAATTGACAATAGTTTCTAGTGTGTTACCATATTTGTAGAAACTTAAGTAGGGTTGTCAGCTTTTTTTTCATGTTACTTAGTTTTTGGTCACTTTTTTATTTTTCTGTTAACTTCATCAGTGATAATGTTTATCAGTTTCTCTCAGATATATATAAAAATCCGGGAAGGACAGACACTTGCCAGCTAATAGATTGTTGCCAGTCCAAGACCAAGTAAGAAAAAAAGAGAGCGCTGCAAGATATTTTTGCCGAGTGCTAAGTTCTATATAATACATAATTTTAGCAGTTTTTACTCATGTTTAGGGAATTTTCGTGTATTTGCAATTTAGTGAAGTGAGAATAATTCTATCCCTAAATAAAAATAAAAATCATCACGAAACTTTTTTTTATTTGATCCAAAGATCAAATCAAGCGAACAAGCAAGCTTTTTGGCTTGCGAACCCCTGAACGTGGGTTTACAAACTTTATAGCTTCTCGTGACGGATACTTTAGTTTGTAGAAAATTACTAAAAGTGCTAAATTTGTAGGCATATCTTAAACATGTAAAATTGCACAGTTTTCAGAGTGACGTAAACTACGATCACAGAAAAAATTATAACTGTTTGAAATAAAACCGTGCAAATTATTTTTATGATACTGGCAATAAGGCACAAGCTCTAAACATTTGGACTTACATTTATAATTTCCTTTGCCTTTTTTTCCGGGACCTAGTACCTCGTCCATTACCAAAAAAACCTAATAAAGGAATAGGTAGGTAGGTATCTTGTCATTTTGTAGCTATGGAAATATTTTCATTTTTATATCTTCGTGCGAGCATGTGTTCGAACTGAATAGGCCCATGAAATCTGACTAGGTAGGACTATAAATAGGTACAGACGCCAGCACATCAAGCTACCCCAAACTGTCAAATTTTCCCAATCAACCTTGAACCTTACAGTGTAGCGATAAAGTTGAAAGTCTATCAAAGAAATTTGACAGATTGGGGTAGGTTGATGTGCTGGCAAAAGTTGTATTGCAAAAAAAAATTGCCCACGAGTACGACCTATAAACTATATATACTTACCAAATATACACAAAAAATTGGATAAAGTATTAAATACAGTACAGGCTGAAATTTTAATCAATGTTTTCCTCTTAAGGGGTCATTGTATCGGGCGAGGCGGCAAGCCTCCTTGCCGGACTGCCGCCATGGGATCTGGAGGCGATAGTCCTCGCGCGCCTCTATGAGTGGCGCGCGGAGGCACTACGCCGGGGGGAAAACCCGCTTCCGCGGCAAATTGCTGCGGAGCGGACGGACCTCCGGCGCGATCTCATGGCGGCATGGAAAGCGCGACTGTCGCAACCCAGCGCAGGGCACGCCGCGATAGCGGCGGTAAGGCCCCTCTTTGAGGAGTGGCTAGAGAGGCGTCACGGCGTCCTCACCTACCGCCTGACGCAGGTCCTCACCGGACACGGATGTTTCGGGAGGTTCCTGCACATAATCAGGCGGGAGGAAACGCCCGGGTGTCACCATTGCGAGGATCGCCCAGAGGACACGGTGGAGCATACGGTGGAGGTCTGTCCCGCTTGGGCAGAGCACCGCCGTGTCCTCGTAGAGGCGATCGGCAGCGGCGGCGACCTCTCGCGCCCGGCCCTGGTCCAAGCCATGGTCCGGGGCGAGAGGGAGTGGGAGGCAGTCACCTCCTTCTGCGAAGCAGTCATGCTAGCGAAGGAGGTGGCGGGATGGGCGAGGGAGAGAGCGGAGAGAGCCGCCCGTCCCAGCCGCCGCGGTAGACGCCCCGGGCGTCGGGAGCCGCGTAACGACTCCCGGCCACCGTAGGCACGGGCCTGCGGACGGCGAGTAATGGGTAGCTCGCCGTCCGATCAGGACCAGGCCCGTGTTGGACGGCGCGTATGTGTTCCACGCGCGCCTCAAAGAGATGTCAGCATCAATGGAGGGGCCCGTCCGAAAGGGTTACCGCTGCCCCGGAACATAAAGGGCTAAGGAAGGAACACGGATGGGTTTTAGTCAGTAAGAGTCTGACACTCCCTTCCGCTCCACCGGGAGGGGTAATTTGATGATTTCCCATCCTTAAAAAAAAAGGGGGTCATTGTAGGTAGGTACTCATCATTATGAACAACTTTTACTATGGGACCAAAGATAAAAATCAGGTGTTCCCTACATTTATGTTCGCATAACTCGTCAAAATGTAGGGAACAGCTGATTTTTTTTCGCGATTTCATGTGTATAAAAGGTTAGCGTATTTAAGGTGTTCTATTAAAGTAGAAAGGGAGTCGCTAGCCGATGACCCGGGAGGGTGGGTACACCTTGTAGTGCGCTGTGCGAGTCTCTATGGCGTTTGTTTTAAGAACGGTACTAAGTACAATGGTGGTCCAATGCCTAAAGCTCCATCAGCTATAACTGTACAATAAATAAAACTAATAAAAATAACTGCGAGACAAAATTACCTTAGATGGTCTGGCCATGATGAATGAGTGTAATTCATGGACTTATGTACAGATTTTTTTGTACGAACGAGACCCTTTTTACAAGCTCTTTTTTACGTTTCGGTGAAATGTAGCAAGCTTTATTAAAAAAAAAAAACACTCACATGAAAGGTTCCACCATGGGGCACCATGAGGTGTGAAAACTACAGAACCTTGTCGCTCATGTGCCACGCCAGTAAAATCCTTTTGCGTATATTTAACAATATAAGATTAGCAGCGTAGGTATGTATATAGACCACCGGATACTGAGAGAGAGAACAAGCCGGTTTTGATGCCGGCCCTTGCCGAGTTCCCTTGAACTCGAGAGAAAATCTTGAATGTCCGCATTCTCATAGAAATGTCGTGAATTTAACAAGCCGCTGGTCTTGTATTTCATAGATTATGCTAAGACTGCGCAGAAGTAGAGAGTGCTAAACTAGACTTATGTAAGATCAACCATGATACGATAAAAGTAATGATGGTAGAACGGGACCGCATCATTTTCCGAGCTGCTTAAATCTACTCGACGGCTATGAGAAAGTCAGCAGTTCGTGTATTTTGGATCCTTCATTAAGAATAAGGGCAGCTATCTTGAAGAAATCCGCCGTTGTAGGTACCGGTATGGCCAAAAGTGCAATGACCAGTCTAGCGAAAATTTGGAAGAACCGCGGCATCCGTCGGAATACCAAAATACGACTGATCCGTGCCGTGCATTAAAAGCCGCGAAAGCAGTAAGATCGATGCTTTCGATAAATGGTGTTGGCGGAGTCTTCTCGAAGAATGAATGAAGCCATACTGGAGGAACTCAACACCTAGCAGCTATTAATTACCATATGCCAGAAGCGTTCCCTCAGCTGTATCGGATATATTATGCGTTCACCTACCTACCTTATCATGGTCTGGAAATGCTTATGATATACTAGGCCGGGTGGTAAGAAAACCGCTCAAGGCAGGGCTACATGCTCTGTGGGCAGGGCACCAGTATGATGCAAACAACAAGGCTGTATTGGAGGCAGCATCTACCGAGCGGTCCAGACTGCAGAAGAACGCATAACTTGGAGACGCGTAGTATTTGGTGGCGATCCTTTCATCCTTATGTGAAGCCCGATCTTAATACGGCATGACTTAGATAATGCAACTCGGTTGGCTTCAAATCATGACTTGTGTAAAGGCGTGTATCTTTACAAGTACAGAGGCCAGCACATCAACCTACCCCAATCTGTCAAATTTTCCCAATTGAACCATATACCTTTGTGGTAAAGTTGAAAATCTATCAAAGTTTGACAGATTGGGGTAACTTGATGTGCTGGCCTCTGTACATTTCAAGTGAAGGTGACAAAAAAGATTCTACAAATTCTAATGCTAAAAAGTATGAAATAAAAAGCTGCACTCTAATAGCGTAACCCGTGAGCGTAACACACTAACAATGAATCATTTTGACGGATATTGCTAATCCATTGCTCCATATGTTCAAAAAATGTGTATGTGTATGTTGTTAATACCGCAATGAATGTTGTTGAACTGTCAAAATGAAACCCATTGTTACTGATAGTGTGTTACACAATTACCCCGCTGGGTGAAGGTTGCGGGAATCCGCTGGATGCGAGACAAACCGGACCCGTCGATGTGACGACGTTTGGAGAGGCCTATAATATGCCAAGCAGTCGATGTTCGGCTGGGAATGATGATTAAGATCATGACTAACAATTAATGAACAACTTAATTAATAAATGATTCATGGTTAAGTATATATTATACTTATAGCTCTAATTTTTTAAAACGTAGTAGAGGGTCCACAGTCCACACTAATTTTCGTATTTCATTTTAGATTTTTAAAATCTACTTGGTCAGCTAGGGCTTTTGTGTACCTACCGGCTCCATGTTTGGTATCATCTATCACTACGGTTGTAACTAAATTGCAATTTGCATTACTTAATTTCTGTAAGTGCGAAAATTATGTAGTACCTACGCACGGTGCAGCAGTGTGTGGACCAGTGGTATCGGCCGACTTACGAGTTGTAGGTAGTAGGTTCGAACCTAGACAGGCGCTTTACTTTGTGTAAATTATTTCACCACAAAACGGTGACGGAAAACATCGTGAGGAAACCGGCATGTCCTAGAACCAAAAATTCGAAGACATATGTGACATCTACCAACCCGCACTGGGCCCGCGTGGTGGATTACGGCCCACTCCTTCTCACAGAGAGGAGGCCTGTGTCCCAGCAGTGGGACCATTAGGCTGATTATGATGACGCACGGTAACATCAAGCTATACTTACCTACATTTACTGACTTCTCTTTGTACGAAAAACCTATACAATGCGAGATCACCTAAAACTGGAAATTTATAGCTTGCTGTGTCGCCGTGTATAGGTACATACATTACCTACGTCATCAATTTGTACTTCCTAATTAGCCGCATCGTCAGGCTGGTTCCTATAGATGGTTATTATACTCTTTGCGCTGGTTTCTGCGGCGTCATAATCAACTTGACGTCTCGTTACCTTAACAAAATGACTACTTCGGGTATTTCCAATTATTTCTTTTGTGAATGTAAACTTTTGTAAAGTTGACAGTCTGTTCTAATCTAATGGAATCACCGATGGAAGTTTTTAACTTAATTAACTATAAAGAAAAACAAATGTTTTTCATGCGCCTAACTACAATTTACAAACGAACTTTATTTCATTATGTATGACACAACATTAAAATAAATCACTTTTCATTCATTCCTTTTATTCTAGAATAAATAATTTACCATTTTATTTATAGCTTCACGACCTACTTCTATGTAGGTTCACCAACTTTTTGCAGTAGGTAGGTTCTTTCACATAAGTTTACTTAATTTTAATTAGCCTCCACTTTATCACGCATTCGTCTTAAATTAACCACCGTTTGTTCACTGAAAGGGATGAAGTGTTTTTCAGGGTCACTTGATACATATTTAACAACTTCGAATTATTCACTAAGTTAGCTCAGGTCACTGGTCTGCCTTGACGCACTGTCCGTTTACCTTGGCGAACCCTATAGGACACGGGTCGCCGTTAAAGGATGATCGTTCGTCTAAACTGATTGCTGGAACGCTCCCATTATTCGGAATGTTTGTATTCACGATTGCTGGTTTCACTGTTGTCACATTTACACTTTTCATATTTACGGTATTCTGCCTTAAAACTGGTTTTAAGACGTATCCTGGGGTTTTGTTATTATCAAAACTAATGTCTTCGTACACATCGTTGCTGTAGTATTCGGTGTTATTCACTGGATTACTATCGAACAAAGGTCGATTCATCTTGTCTGGGATCTTGGAAGAAACAATTAGTTTCCGTTCCGGTTGGTTCTCTCTCACGGTCGTCGGCAGGCTCACTTTTTGCGGCAGGTCACGATCAGCTGTTCGGGGCGGATTTGTGTAAAGCCGCGGAGGAGGTTGCGACGTTCGAAGCCCCATATATTCCTGATATGGAACTGGTCTGCGATAAAACGCAGGCGCGCGCAAAGGTCGTAGGTTATTGGTAACTTGCGACACGACTGCTTCTTGGCTGTGGATTTTTCCTACTATTAATAACGTAATAATGAGTAATTCAGTCATGACAGGGTAATTTCACTATGAAGGGCTTTTTATTACAACGGAATAACTTTTTTAACTATACAGTAAATAATCTGTTAGTTGGGAAACAGCTGGACGCGTAATAAGGTATCTGTTTGTTGTTCATTGGGCTTCACGGTTTTTGCACTTAAGGCCAAGGCACAACGTTAATTATGATGTCATATCGTGAACATAAAATGGTAATTCATCACATTAGCTGGCTAATCTACCTACGGGAATGTTATGATAAATAATGAAGTAGGTACAATTCATAAGTAGTAATTATAGGTAAGTAACATTTAAATGTGTCTTATAATTAATATCTGCAGGCATTATTTCCTCAATAGAATAGGTATAATCAAAATAAGGAAAAAATGGTACGGTATTAAATAACCGGTTTCCACAAACTTGACTAACTGAGGTGCCTTACCTACTTGTTAATAAAGTTTTCCTATCTAATTCCATGTTTAGACAAAAAAAAAATACAGAACTGTTTAGGTGTACAAAATAACCAAGACATATTATTAAGGAGTCATTCTACTCATTCTGCTTAGTAAAGTTACAGGCAGGTACCTAGATGATGAGCTATGCGATGCTTTGGAAAAATAAGAAAACCTACCTATCTACCGTGTTTTAATAAATATTTCACCAACATTCCGTAGGTATTCTCCTTAAAGGTTAATCATGGATATTTATTTATAGACGAGATATAGTGATTGTCTTCATAACAGGTATACCTACTTTGAAGGTACCTACTACCTGGTATGGTGTAGTAAAAAATCTTTTAGTAGTGTGGAAGTAGTTTTTTATATTAACGATAGGTAGGTAATAATAGAAACATCAACATCCTCAAAGAATAAGAATTAAGTACCTATTAAAAAAAAACCGGCCAAGTACGTGTCTGACCACGCACAATGAAGGGTTCCGTAGTTGGAATGAATTTATCCCAAGAACAAACTTAACATTGTAGTTGAAAAACATGTTCTCCCATATATTCCAACTGAAAATGTAAGTTTGTACGCACAATATTGAGAGATTTACCGTGTTGTTTCAAGATCATAGCCTTCTTATTAATTTTCCTGTAATCTATAGGTATAGAACTATTTTCTGTATTTTTTTCAAAATTTTTGGCTCAGTAGTTTCGGAGATAAGGGGGCGGAGGCGTAAATTTCCGTCTATTGTCTTAAATAACTTTAATACAATTTACTATAAAATTATGAAAAAAATACATTTGAGATCCTCATCACGGTAAGCCCTTTCATTTGATATGTCACACGGTACAGACTGCGAAACTTTTTTTTTAAATTGTCTATTTACCCCTCAAAAATGACTCCCATTTGCAAAACTCATTTATTTACGTTACACGTCTGTGTTTGGGTTACATATGTGTACCAAATTTCAACTCAATCGGTCCATAAGATTCGGAGCAAATTGGCTGTGACAGACGGACAGACAGACAGACAGACAGACACACGAGTGATCCTATAAGGGTTCCGTTTTTTCCTTTTGAGGTACGGAACCCTAAAAATAGGAATTTTTCCTTTGTGTTGGTCAGACTCAGACATACAATTAGGTAGTTATTTCGGTAGGAATTGTGCAAAAAAACCAGACTTGTGTATTTATAGATTGAATCGACGGATAGTGACGGAGTGAATAAAACAAATAAATGTATCAATCGGAATTACATTTTTAATTATTATAATCGTTACACTGCTCACAGCTGCTATTTTTACATTTACTGATCTTGTATCCTTATGTCTAGTGGCAAGTCCTCGTCTTCGTCGGTTGGTTTACTGTTACCTGTCTCTCTTTTGGGGGCATTGACCTCTATTTTGTCACCGCCGTAAACATAATCGTTGGGTCCAAGTGGTACGAATAGAGGATACTCATCTTCAGGTTTTATATATTTTTTTGTGGTTGCGTCTTCCGGCTTGTATCCGTAATCAGGTTTAGTGACGCTGCCTATAATTGTTGGATTTACTACTACGGGCTTGGTGGTTACATGTTCACTTGTTTGATCTTGATATCCACCTTGGTTTGGTTTCTCAGAAGGCTGATTATTATAGCCGTTGTTATTTGGAATAGGTTTGTTGAATGGGTTGTTGGCGTTAGCGTTTTCGTTATTTGGGATAGGTTTTCCGAATATATCTTCGAAGTTTTCGTTCTGGTTGTTGGGATTGGGGTCCTGGTTGTTGGGATTTCCATTCTGGTTGTTGTGGTTTCCATATTGGTTGTTGGGATTTCCATTTTGGTTGTTGTAATATCCGTTTTGGTTGTTGGGTCTTCCATTTGGGTTGTTGTAATTACCATTCTGGTTGGGTCTTCCATTTTGGTTGTTATAATTACTGTTCTGGTTGGGTCTTCCATTTTGGTTATTGTAATTTCCGTTCTGGTTGTTAGGGTTTCCATATTGGTAATTGGGATTCCCTTGATTGTTTAGGTTTCCATATGGTCTGTTCGGATTACCATACTGATTGTTGGGATTCCCGTTTTGGTTGTTCGGTTTATTGTATAGATTATTATTGGGGTTTCCATTTCCATACTGGTTAGGGTTCCCGTACTGGTTGTTCGGGTTACCATATTGATTATAGGGATTCAAGTTACCGTTGCCGTTTTGGTTATAATTGTCCGGGTTTTTGTTACCGTGGTGTCCGTGATGATGGTGATGGTGATGGTTTTGTCCGTTGATGGGGGGAGGTTGGTTGTTGTAGTTGTTACCTTGAGGACCGTATCCGTTTTGGTTTGGTGGTCCGTAGCCTCCTCCTCCTCCTCCCCCTCTTGGTGGTTCATCATCCTTCACAACAACTTCTACGACAACGGTTTCACCCGGCGGTTTTCCTGGCTTGTATCCTGGTCGATGACTGTTCAGAACTTCCTTCACGCCTCCGAAAACCGCATCAGCGACACCGTGGGCCGCACCATGCACTTGAGAATGTACGTTTATTGCTCCACCCAAGAGTCCTTCTAATAAACTAGCATTACACTGATAACTCACAACTATTATAACAAGCACTAAGAATAAGGACTTCATTTTTAATTAAGTTAATAAATAACTATGGAGAAGAGATGCGCTCGTCCTTGTCTGACTAAGTGCGATGTTCGTTTACGTGTGCGCAACTAAGGCGTCATCTTCACAATAAGGTTGCTATTCTCTTAGAAACCTGTTTTGACTGACAAGTTTATTTGAAAAATTATAAAGTTATCCAAAAACTAGACACCCCCTCTAATTGTTTGTTTCCATTACACAACGATATGTGATTTACTTAGTTGTGACGGTAGGGGGTGTTTATTTTAGTGTGGTCAAATTTATAATAAAATTTAAACTGAAGGTAAAACTTTTACTTTTATTTATAGTATTTCTATGGTTCTAGAAGTTTTTTTTTAATTATTTGTGTCGGCTTTCAGTCAAACGTTGCTAATATAATATCCGTGAGGTGACAAACTTACTTTTTTTTGTTAAATTCAATTACTTGGCATTGATATGGTTACTTTACATAATCTTTTCGGGCATCAAAATCGTAGTCGTAGTCGATATTATTTTCATTAATAGGTTTATTATTCGCAGGCCTATCCGACAAACTCGTTCCACCGTGGACAGACGGTTCACCTTGATTTTGTATGTGAGGTCGCTGGTTGGTCACTCCGAGAGGTTGAAACGGTCGCGAGTTTATCACTTCATTTTGGCTCGGCGTCGGAAAATGATTCCATTCTTTTGTTTTTATGCCAATGTTTGAAGGAAACAAACTTGATTTGATGAAATTGTTCATGTCCTTCATAATCGTAAGCAGGGAGTTTGTATCTTGGTTGTAGAGTCCGAAATTGTTTGACGGATGCTCGAAGGGTAAACCTGCTTGTTCTGTCTGCCATTTAGCACGTGGTCCGACTCGGATCCTGTATTCAGGAGGTTTGGTAGACGTCTTGTATATGATATCTAGTACATCCTCTATGGAACCGAGATCTGGATTGATCAGTTTATCGGATAAAGCACACGTAATAACTGCACATAACAGTGTGACACGAACTAACATTTTACAAAATGGTAATGCGCTCAGCTGAACGGAATTCGGAATGATTACTGACTGTTTCGTTGCATACCTATCAGTATAGTGTAATTGCTTAATCATTTAAACTAATGGAGTAGGTGTCAGACATCAAATTATTATGGCCATTTAAAGTCGATTGGCCTCTTCGTTTCCTTTCCGTATTTTTTCGGTTGGTTAGGTAAACAAAGCGTTGGGGGATTTTCAATAGCAAAAAGATATTAAGTTTTATTGAAAACATTTGAATATTCTATTAACATTATTTAACATTCTGTTTAATGTGTGCGTTACGTAGAACATTTTCTATGAATAAATATCAAGAGTTATGTTAAATACACACTGACTGGTTTTTTACTTAATGTTTACAAATCAATAAAAGCAAGTTTTCGCAGTAATAATAAGTGGCAAATAATTTGTATTTTTTTATTTTTGTCGTTCGAAGGATAGGTTAAGTCCTACAGCCAATTTATTACTGATACTTACTCAAAAAACAGATTGCCAAATTAAAAAAAAGGGTTACAAAACATTGATTCTTTAGTTCCAAACAATTTATAAAAACAAGTCGTTTTAGTAGGTACCTGCTGCTAGTCATATTTAAAAGCATTATTAAATACCTATACCTAACTGATTTTTGTACTTAAAAAAGGTTGAAAAAAATAAATAAAAATAAAACAAGTGCAGTGCAGTTTTAGTTGAACTGTATTAATTAACAAGAATTTTAAAACGTGAAGACAAAGTGGTTTACCGCAATTCATAAAATCTCTTGTCTTGCATTGTGGTTTCATTTTACGTAGGATTTATCTTGACTTGGTTTTACCCGGGTTAAACCCGTTTCTGCTGGGAAATTGAACGACGTGGCAAAATTAAACTGGCTTGTTGGTAGGATATAGTAGTATTTAGTTAAATATACTTACCTACCTACATAATTAAAAGCCTAACCACAACATTTATTTCCAAGAGATTGCACAATAGAAGAAATCAAACAATTTCCATCTTTTAAAGAAATGTTATTAGGAAATAAAGACTATTCTTCTTGAGATTTGATCAATTACAGTAAACGCACTTATTGATGTTTAATTTAATAGAATATAAGAAAGTATAATAACATGTAAATGTTAGTAAAAATTATGTGAAAAAATTAGACGTAGATAGATAGTAACAGCAATTAAGTACCCGTACAAAACAATGACAGATGACTTATCATAACATTTGGCTTTAAACATTTCTGTACAACATAAACGCCAACATGGCGGCTATAAATGGCTGGTGGCACTCTAGACAATTATTATTAGTTAGCGCATTGGGCGTCTACCTTTTTACCAAAAGACCGCATTGTACGAATGGACAATTCGTACTTCGTCAGTCCATACCAAAAAAGATCTTTGTACAGCTATCTGTACAAGGATCTTTGAGCGCGAACTATACTTCATGGTAATTTGCGTGGCAATAGCGGTCATTGCCCTTTCCCTAATGCCTCTCCGTAGGAACCCGAAAAATAAACTATGTATAGTTTTTAACACGCTTTTATTAGCTTCACTTGTAACTAATTCGTTATTGGAACATGTTGAAGATCACGATAGATATTGATCCGGACGTAAGGCGAAAGCGTCAGGGTAGACCGCGAAAGTAATATTATCTTTTTTTTTTTTTCAATTTTCAGATTAGTATCAGCAGCCTAATTGCGTAACACACTTTCAATTACAATCCGAGTGTTTTGAAGGTTATTGTTAATTCATTGCTGCATATTAGGTAGGTTTGAAAAGATTTGTCTGTTCAACAACTTAAATAATGCTGTGAATGTTGTAGAACTATCAAAATGAAAGCCATTACGCAATTACCCCGCAGGCTGTATGCTGATATAAATATGATTCGCGGCCGTAACAAATATTTCTTTATAGAATTAACGTCCTAAAAATCATCAATAAGTGTCTCTAAGTTCATATTACCATATTGAATGACTACTTCACGAAATCATGACATTTAAGGTCAATTCTTAATGATTATAATTCTGTAAAGCCATATTTGTTACGATCGCGAATCATATTTTAGTCAACATACAACCTGACACTGGCCTGCAAATTGCAAAAAAACGTAGAAAATTTTAATTTCGCGGTCTACCTTTGCGCATTCATTAATGGATGCATTAATAACTTTTATTTTAGTTTTCGAAATAAAATATGCTAAACTAGACCGCTATTGCCATGCTAAATTGCGATAACTATAGCCATACTCAACAAGAGTCTGTTCTTTGCTTTGTATTATCTACTACACTACGAACAGTTTCGCGCCAGCACTATAATAAAACTGATAAGTGGCCCACCAGCCAAAATTTTGATTATCAATTAAAACTTTGGACAAAATAGTTTACAACTCATTTTTAAAATATGAACGAATAATTTAATTATAGTTTAACTGTTGTTTAATTTACATTCATTACATTAATTTTATATACAACCTTAAAGTAATAAGGCACATATTTTTTAAGTGTAGTTGATTAAACAGGGTTCTGTGATCTACATACATTGTAACATTGACTATGATCTTCAATTTGAAGTCGGTACATAATTGATGAATTAAAAAAACAACAATAGCACTATGTACTTAAGCACCCAAGTCACGGATTTCCATCTTGTTTATAATTCCTCGTAATTTAATGACTAGGTTTAAACTGTTTGTATAATAATTGCAGAATGGAACGCCAGTGATCCGATCAGTATGCCACTCGCAGGGTCCGATCTATACTACATAAAAACACAAACTATACGTTTCATCTTGTTTACCGAAGGAATTCATAAATTAGCTGCCTCGGTGCACACCGTGCTGCCAACATCGTGTGCTTAGAATGGCAAATTATGTCCTCATAATCCCAGTAACAATTACATTGTGTTTGCTCTCAGAAATAATAGCACTGTCAGCAATTATAAATGAGTAAAGGTTATAAATTACGAAGGTGTATCAATTATGAGATTACGTGAAAGATTTTTTTGATATTTAGTTGCGCTTGCATTGTGCTGAGACTCAGTGACAATTTTAAGATAATCATTTGAGATTTTTTAATGTTTCAATATTTGGTAGAGTTACATTTAATTACAAAATAACTACAAATATACTTGCAATTCCAAATGGCTCATTAATTAAACAATAAGATACTCCCTCCCCATTTGATGCGCTAGCTACCCGCGATTCTATAACAAAATAATATAGCACCATCTTACAATATTAGTCACTATCGAGCTCCGGCTCGGATACACTCTGATATAAATTCGGTCACAGTTTCTACTTCACTATAATTAGACACGAACATAACTCTGTATAATAATCGATTAACGTCTGATGAACACATGATCTAAGTCTACATCGAGATTGCACTGGTCACAATTCGCTCACAAAGGTTCGGTACAACGAGTTTATATGCTGACGTTATCGCTGATGGTGGATATGGGGGCCCGCTTGGCCTGTGAAGGATGCACGGGACAGGGGCCCGGGCCCCGCGCGGCCGGGCGAGCGCGCGGGGCCCGGGCCGCGCCGCCGCGCGCCGACTTGTCGAACACTTTGCGGTTCTTAGCGTTGGCCGGCGCGGCCCGCCGTCAGTCTATCACGTGCTTTATCTTCACGTACAGCACGCACGAGAACAAGAACCCGAATATAGGGATGACCGCCATCCCGACCCCGACTGCTGCTAAGATGATGAGGTGGTCCCGTATGTGGTTCGTGAACTGTCGTATGCAGCCCTGGAATTTAAAAAGAAACTGTTTAATTGTGCTTGATATGATTATAAAAAAAATATTGATATTGAGATAAGAATCTAAGTTATCTAAATCCGTAATATCATCGTCCTTAAATTGATATATTTTCCGTTTATTTGTAATATAATAATCTAAGATTTTTTAAACAAAGAAATGACAGCGACAAAACTTAAGAATACTGCTACAAAACATTTTAGAAGCTATATCAGATGAATTTTGTCTTACTATATGCACAGGTATATACCTTAGCGTATCGTTGAGTATGAATGGATAGCTAAAGGTGTACGGGAAGACCATAAAAACAATTAGGTAATGGACTTCGTGAAACATATGGCTGCCCGGAAATACCTGAATATAATATAATAACTGGCTGGAATGGGTGTGACGACTGAGATGACGACTAATAGACATGTATGGAAGAAGAAGAAGATATGGAGATAGGCAATCAAGGCGAAAGACGTCCACTGCTGGACATAGGCCTCCCCCAAGCACCTCCACTTCGGCCGGTTCTGTGCTTCTCGCATCCAACGAGTTCCTTAGCGAGGGAGCCTTAGCGTAGCATTTTATGCCATATGAAAGATTCCATCGGTGACATACACCGAAAAATATTAAAGTAAATATCACCTCATAATTTCACAGGCTTCAACAATGACAAAATGATACTCACATCATAATAAATGTTGGAGGGATGGTCTCTCGCGCCACATCGGTTGGTGACGGTCTTGCAACACGAGTCGGGCACGAGAAGCCGCGGGTCGTGCTCGTGCCACGGACTGTAGCGCCAGTCCGAGTACTTCACCGCGCCGCAGCATTTGAACTGTGGGCGATTTGTGACAATATAGAGATATAGAACAAGGGTAAGGTAAAGGGTATTTGACGCATATAAAATAATATACATGAATTAATACTTATTTAAAAAGACTTGGAAGAATTTGTGATAAAATAAATTCAATCGGTGGAAAAATGGAGAAGCTTTTGAAATGATTCATCTATCCTTGTCACGAAAAACTATCATTGTAGATTGGCGCGAAGTTACTATGGCGTTTTCTGTGTTGTGACGTCAGATCGCATCAGTGCTATCTCTGTCTAGCATAGACTTTAAACGCATACAACTTCGCCTTTTTTTGAGTAATTTAATCATCTTTTTTACAGTGGCTTAATATTTTTCTAGGTTCCGAAAATTAATTAAAAACCTCAAGTAAAAATACCCTATCGATACATGAATCACGGGCTTTCATAAAGCACTTGCTAAGTAATGTTAATGTTAGATCTCTGCCTCAAATTGATTCTTTACTTCGTATGGACAAAAATATAATGCCATTACAATCAACTTATAGAAGCATATAGATAATAAGCTCGAAGCAATGTTATCTGTTTGGTGCATCACTAAAATTTGTTGTTACTCTTTACCTATTGTGTTCTAAATTCTTATTTTAATCCATCCATAAAAAAAAGAGTTTCTGGAAGGATTTGGAGGAGGCCTTTGCCCAGCAGTGGGACAGTATAGGCTAACAAAATAAAACTACCCCACTAATATTATAAAGGCGAACGTTTGTGAGTGTTTGTATGTTTGTTACTTCTTCGAGCACAAACGATTGAACGAATTTTGATAAAATTTGTTATGGAGGTAGCTGATACCCTGGATTAACACATAGGATACTTTTTATCCCGATATTCCCACGGGGTCGACACTTACGCGGGTGAAACCGCCGAGCGCTTGTTTGTTACTCAATATCACGCAAAAATTGCTGAACAGATAGGATGAAATTGGGCACACAGATAGATTATAACTTAGATTAACACATGGGATACTTTTAATTCCGGTAGTACTTTCACGTGGGATATTTTCCGAAGCCGCGGTCGAAAGGTAGTTTTAGATTCAACATCGTAGTGTAGCTGCAAGATATTTGTTGCGGATCTATCTTACAATTCTGGGCGAGTAGCCAAGAATTGATCATACGCATTATCAGCGCGTGACAATATGTTTGCATGACCAAATACAGATAAAATCGAGACCGAGTCACTCAACACAGAAAATATTATGGTTGCTATAAGTGTGATTACTATAAGAAGTAATTAGCTTCATTAGGTAAATAAGGTTGCCCTTTGCACAGGGTCAAGTATCATCTATCGTCGGGTAGTTCTTGTAATAATGTTGGTGTAGGTACTTTCACATTTAAGCCTAAACCAGTTAGGAAAAATAATGTTAGTATAATAAGAGTGAAAAACAAAAAGCTTTCAGAAACGTGGGTACCCAGGGCAGAGAAAATGGATAAGCAGCAAGCATAATTTAGCCTGTCATGTTCCCACTTCTGGGACACAGGCCTCCTCTCGGTGGGAGGGAGTGGGCCGTAATCCACCATGCAGGCACGGGTTGGTAGATGTCACATGTTTCCGAATTTTCGGTTCTTCGACATGCCCGTTTCTTCATGAATTTTTTCCTTCACCGTTATGAGAGCAGTGGTGATGAAATAATTTACACAAAGTAAAGCGCCCGGCTGGGTTCAAACCTACGAGCTACAACTCGTTAGTCGCCGCTGTTACAACTGTTTTTAGCTTTATCTCTTGTATTGAACCGCACTTGCTAAGCCTCTAGTATTTTATATAAAAACTAGCTTCTGCCCGCGGCTCCGCCCGCGTGGATGTCGGAAATTCATGGGTTATATTTTTTTTTTATTACCGCGCATTACGTACACTATCAAATCGACAAACTTATTATTTGCGGTTGGTACAGTAATTGGGTCTAGGGATCGAACCGCAAAATTAAGTTTGTTTTTCATTGTATGCCCCCCGGCCCCCCGGCCGTACCGCCGCCACCGATGCAACCGCTATGTCCCTGCATTTTAAATCTGTAATATCTTCGAAAATATTTATTTAAATTACATGCTGTAAAGGGTCATACTAATCTATATTACATGCACAATTTATTTAAGGTACTTAATTGTATAAGGATTAATGCTGTATTGCTTAAAATCGCTTTTTCGTAAATAAGTAAAGGATAAAAAATGGTTATTGTGGGTTATCCATAAGAGAGACATATACCATCGCGGACTCTTTTGTAGAACTTTTTAAGGTGTACAATACTGTAGTACATTATTTTGATCTATCTAGTAGGGTTCAGCCAGCGTTTGCAATGTAAGCGCAAAAATGTGTTTATTTACGACCTTACATTAAAAACCTCTAAAATTATCAGTGTTTCTCTACTATATTATGCATGTATTATATATATAAACCGTTCGGTAGTTTTAAAGATTTAAGCATACATAGGGACAGACAGACGCGGGAAGCGACTTTGCTTTATACTATGTAGTGATGTTATGTTTAGGCGGCGTGACCATTAAACATCTGAGGGGCAATTTTCGTAATTATAAGAACGTTCACAGTCTGTTCTCAGTCACAATCTGTCAAAAACACCTGTAATTTCCCTACATTTTTGACATTGATTGTCGCTGAGATGAGATAGCGACTAGATTTTAAATTTTTTTGATTACGTGAATTGGCCTTCAGATGCCTGAAAACCGACATACTGTACTACTATTTAAGCTATACGACTCGACATTCTTCGTGGTAAATAATCTCTGGTACCAGCACCAACCTCAGTCTGCATGCGATCCACAGCGTTAGTGATAGTGGTGTCGAGTGCGTAGTTAGACAGGAACGTGTTGTTGAGCTCAGCTCTAAGCTCATCCTCTACGGCCACTTCGTAGTAGTACGCCAGCCCGCCAGCTCCAACCTCCAGGATGAACGTTATCAGCAGGAAGTATGTGTACTGGAAATTGAGATATATAGCGAATAAAAAAAAATGGTTTAATCATGGTCAAGGTCACTACTTAGTGCGTAACTCCACATACTACAAAATTGTATTACCAATTTTCCTAGTATTTAATTATATTCATGATAAGCTTGTGTGGCTGGCAGTTAAACCAGGGTCACTGGTGAGGAAAATCCTACAATATTAAGCACTATTTGGTACATAATTCCATGTGCTATAAAAGCTCAATTATTTATTATTATTTATTTATATATACTTTATTGTACACCAGAAAATACATAATCAAAAATACGATTATTAATACAAAACATACAATGGGCGGCCTTATCGCTTTCTGCGATCTCTTCCAGGCAACCTTGGAATTTTTGGAATTGGATTGGACAGTGATTGCGTGGATATAAAAAAATGGGGTTGACAGTGGCGCTAAAAAATATAGGCACAAAATAGATACATAGCTATATATATAATAATATATATATATAAATATAATGCTGTATAATAGATACATAAAAAAATACATATTAAATATACAATCAATCAATTGCATATTGTCCTCTGATATTGACAGTATTTGATGATAATATCTCCATGGTATTCATGTCTAAGTATGTATTAGAGACTATAACCAAATGACAAATGATTATACAGGATGAAATTGAATACATGCGACAAATCGAAATGAGAGATTGTACTCATCATTATGAACAACTTTTACTATGGGACCAAACCTGAAATCCCGAAAAAAAAAAAACAGCTGTTCCCTACATTTTGACGAGTTATGCGAACATAAATGTAGGGAACAGCTGTTTTTTTTTTTCGCGATTTCAGGTTTGGTCCCATAGTAAAAGTTGTTCATAATGATGAGTACAATCTCCCATTTCGATTTGTCGCATGTATTCAATTTCATCCTGTATACGTATAGGATTTTCTAAGTTGAGCTATACACGAATACTAGAACGTTGCAAGTTAAAAAAAAAAACTATTCTTTTAGCTGTTTCTCTAAGAGGACATTTCTTAAAAAAAAAACAGTATAGTTAATAAATATTCTGATCAATTGATCATGTTTTAAGTGTCTGGCCTCTAAAGAGGCCTAGACCTTCTGATACTTGTCTATGATAACTCAAACTCAAAGCATTTATTTCAATTGACTTTTGGATTTTCAAAGGAGTCGGTCGGTCAGTAAAATGAAGCTATTTGCCCATTCCAAAGCGTACTAGGTTCCTATGGAGGACCACGGGCAAAAAACTCTATGGAAACTCTTTAAATCAAAATATTATTAATACTTACACATAACAAGCTGGTTCTGTTCTCAGTCTTGAGCCCGCAGCAGCCTAACGCGCACAGGGGCAGTCCCATAGCCCCGGCTATTATCAGCAGGTACGCAATAGCCGGGTAGGTCAGCGTCGGTAGCAGCGACACGTATCGATGTCGATACGTCACAGTCCACGCCCCCACCCCTAGTACGCCGGCGCCTGCGAACTGAGCCACGCAACGTTGTTTATCTAGTGATATGACTGATAACTGTTATCAAATAATTTAGTGAGATTTCAGTTTTGTTTACTTTGTTCGTGGAATTAGGGCTGAGTCACACCTTGTTGAGAATTTGAAGTTGATACATTAATTGAATAGGTATTTTTTCTTTTGTGTAAGCACTTTTTTTCATATCTCGTACTTGCATGAAGTTCAAAAGCAACTATTCTTATGATGTTCTTGTGCTTTACACATAGATATGGAAGTGGAAGGTCTATATATGCAGTTTACCTGTCGATTACGAAATAAACATTATTCTTGTATTGACTTTCTTACTCCGTTGCCTATGTCAGAGCATGGCTGATTGCACAGCATGTATATGACGCACATTTAAAGCCCTTTGTACACACACGTTTTTTTTGCCGTGCATAACGACTGTTTCTTCGCCGTGTGTAGACACGGTCGTCAGTGTTGTATGGATCACTATGGAAGCTTGTTGACAGACACGTTTTTTTTACAGCGTGGTTTATAGGCCGCGTACCGTAAAGAAACCGTGCCGTGTACAAAGGGCCTAAACATTTTTACTAGTAAAGGCTATTTTTAGTGCACCCCTTTTATCTAGTTCGCACGCCGACATATCAAGCTTTACATTTCCATTATAAGCTGATTTCTCATTGTCCGAAAAACCTATATGTATAATGCGAGGTCAGCGAAAACTGAAAATGTATAGCTTGATAAATGTAGCCTTGGGTACAGTAGGTATAGCCTAATGCGTGTTTCCACGCATGGTGTGTAGGTAAAGTCAGTCTACGTCAAATAACCATTCATAATGAGGCATATGTAATGTTATGTATACCTAAAGGCCAGAAAGTACCTAAATAAATTAATGCCTAAATTGGACAATGGAAACTTTAACACCACAATGATTTCATATTTTTTAAATAATATTTTATTCAAAATTACGATACACATTGAAGCATGATGAATGTTAAAATGACGTCTGATAATGATGTATGAAAAAAAAAGACATGGTGTGCTGATCCCAAATAAATTGGGCTCAAGGATGATGACTGCGGTGTGGAGATTGACGAGTCAGGTGCTGTGGCTTGGCAAGTGGCAACTAGTGACGACAAATAGAAGATTTTTTAATTTTATTTAAACGTCAGTGTTGGATCGAGGTGGCTCTAAAGTTCGTTTTTTAATCTCAGAGACTAATCTGACAGGTGTAATGTCAAACTTCTATACAAAAAAAACGCAAACACAAAAGACTTAATTAACAGATTAGTCTCTGGGATTAAAAAAACGTACTTTAGAAAGGGATGTCTGGAAGGATTTGGGGAAGGTCTATGTTCAGCTGTGGGACAATATAGGCAAAAAAAAAAACTTATTTTCCCCTCATTTGATAACATTAATTAAAAATACATAAAAACATACTGGTATTGCCCAAATATTTGCTAGAATTTTATCCTGTTACAGAAAACTCGGTTTTTTTTTAATCGCATAACGAGCTGTTACAGGAAGTGTTTTGCACGCGCTCTAATTTACTGAAAAAATTCAGTCTTATTATACGCAAACATGTTTTGTAAGCTATTTAGCTTCATCATTTGACCGTGAGATTACGACGTAGTTGACCTAATGAGTATGACGTAATCTTCCAAGAGACGTTTTAGGCTCACAAGATACCGAATAGTTAATCCATTTAAGTAACTGCCTGGTGCCGTATCGTTTTAATGCCATCATGATTCTAGTGCGAGGGAGAGACGGAGCTATGCGTGACCGATAGCATCATCCTTTTTTGGACTGAAATTATGATGGCATGAATACTTTATAATACGGCCCAAGGTTCCTTATTTCCCTATTGCAGGTATATATTTTGCGGCTGTACGACCAATAGCAATATCATACGTCCAATGTAGGTATTTAAATATCATCATTATTATCATAATTTTAGCCGAAAGATGTCCACTGCCGGACATAGGTCTCCCCCAAGCGTCGCCACATCGTCCAAAGAATACAGAAATCAGCAACCAGAAAAATCTAGTACCTATCTTTTTCATTTTAGCTTTTGCATTACTGAGTATCTACCTAGTCTACCTAACAAAACAGCGTTCAAGTATAGCATTCATAAAATCATGATATCGGTAACGACCGATAAGTACTAATTACCCGTATCGTAGGTACTCTAAAGGCCTATTCAAACCCAAGCTATTCGCTACCGTCTGCGGTAGAGAAAACCGAGTGGGTATGCGGTAATATTACTTTTCACACCAAAGCGGATTTTGCTATCCTTGTGGGTAGAATACCGAGTTCGAGTTTCGCTCAGGAAGGTAAAGAAGTTTTCGCCAGTTAGTAATTTCTGTATCGCCAAAGAATACACCAACTACTCCGCTCTAGCCGCGGAACTTGATACTAAATACCTGAGCGAAATCCGCGCGGTATGCACTTCTACCCACAGCGGCAGCGAATACCGCTTAGGTTTGAATAGGCCTTTACTCTTTACAGTGAAACGACACGGTAATATCAGCAGTGTGTTGAATAATAGAGCGTAAGGGCACGATTATATGCACCATGACCAGTATGGCCACATGGCGAAACGAAAGACATGCGTAACAAAAATGAAAGTAGAGTGGGCTTACGTATTTTATCATTACTTTCTTGGAGATTCGGTTTTGTTGGCCTTTGAATTTGTAACACTAAAGCATGGGTTTCCTAGAAAAGCGATTCCGTCATTTTCATTAGTATTTGGAGGCTGTTCATTTATTGATATCAAAAAACGCTGTGTATTTGTGCGGCCGTTACTGTGTGACCGTCCATCGTTGTTTTAGGAAACCAAGGCTTAAGGGCCTATACACATAAAAAACACTTTTTATACGCACGTCGTCTGCACGTTTTCTGATTGGGATAACTAGCGCTAGTTGTGTTTGCAGCTCGTATACGCAGGTGGACGGGCGCATAATATAAACGCCATGTGCATTCTGCATAAGCCCTAACAACGAATGATACAAATATGACTTGAAAATATACAACTAAGGGCTGATTTTACCAAAGTGCGATATCTTTTATCTGCGAAATAAAATTGACGTCTGACAGCTCTAGGATGGAAAAAACTGTCAATAATTCAAAATTTTATCAAAATTAAAGTTCGGTGAAATGCGCCAAGAACGAAAAATATTGGTACTAAAAATAGGGGGAGGCCTTTACTCAGTAGTGGGAGAGTGACAGTAATGTAGTAAGTAAAATATCGTTAATCTCGAATGGAGAGCTAACAACTCTACCTAACCCTTTAGAAAACAGGTATGATGTTATCTCATGCTATGTATGGGTGCTGAAAGATTCGAATGGTCTAAAGAAGAAACAGGTGTTTAGTAAGTTAAAACTCACCAGAAACACCACATTGAAGATATGTAGGACGCATTTCAAGAAGTTGACGCTACAGCAGTCCGCATCTCTTGACTTGCGCGGCTTCACTTTCTTCTTTTTGGCCAGCAGTGCACTCGCATCTTTTTTCTTTTCTTCTGCCATCGTCAAATAGCTTCGGTCACGCGTTATTATCCTTCACCTGATTTCTCTAATTTTCATGTTCGTTTCAATTCTGAAAAAAAAAACATTATGTTAAATCAAGAAAATAAAATTAAGTATCTGCAGAAGAAAACTTTGAAATACTTACAGATTTGATTCGAGATTTTTATCGATATCTACTCATCAAGGAAATAAATTGAAAGACATGAAAACGAATTACATTGTTTATTTAATTAAATTCCTAAAATAGCTTATAAAAGTGGAATATAGTACAACACTTATAATTCTAAATAATTATACAACAAAACGTCTCAAAATAATTGATCCACAGTTAGTAAATTTAATAAAAAAAAAAACTATGTATACATAATAAAAACACTGTATTATGAAGACCTTGTAAGAGTGTGAAAAATATATACAGAAAATTTGAGTTTGTAAAAGTTAAGTAATAATGATCACCATTATTACAGTTCATTCAGTCCTTAATTTATTTCATCACAATGTAAATTCATTCTATGCAACCTTATTTCAATACTGCCTTATAATCCTTGGGATTACATGAATACATATTTGATTATCATAAATAAATAGTTATGTTTTTATAATTTAGATTAGACAAGTAGAAAGTAAAGTAGGGGCCACACCGCCTGGTGACAACTACTGAAAACATTATTGCAGCTTGTAACACTGTTTATATTAGTCAATTGGCCTCGTGGTACCAATATTAATATTTTACCAGTTCTATTTCTACTGGATAGAGACGAGGTGTCACCAGGCATAGTGTGGCCTCTCCCTAGTAAAATAATGTATAAATACATTTTAGGTGATTACTCAAGTTTTTGTTTGATTATTATAATTATTAGTACCTTTAAATATCTTTTTATCAGGACTGATAAATAAATGCGCCTAAATTCTTACTCATTATTTATGTCGATGTAGCTTGCTTATGTTCTGGACTACTTGTATTATTATCAATGAGAAGTAGTTATCACAACTCTGCCCATTGTCAAATTGTATAAAGCGTACCCTGGCACTATGTAACACTAAATTGATTAAACTATGAAGGGTTCTGTGATGGATCTTGTTAAAAGCTTTTACTTAATTATCCAATTCTTGGCTCAATATTTCCTTATTCGTCATAATATTTGAGAGTAGTTTCTAACTTCTCCACTACTCTTTTGTAAAACGTTACTTGCTGCCTCAAGAATTTTTGCATTGTTGCATTCAGGTCTTTTGTTCTTTCAGCTTTGAAGTGATTAATTTCGGCAAGAAGTGCATAAGATATAACATCGGTTCTCCGCAGTACTTCATTTAGTTGTGCTATTTCCATTTTATTTTCAGCTGTCAGTCTCTCACATTCCCGTTTCTTCTGCACTGCACTCTTGTGGGTGGCTAGTACATCAGGGAAGCCCCCAACAACTCCCTTATATAAATGGAATTTATCACCTAGAGGCTCCCAATCATAAGTTGGTTGGTCACCATACATTCTACCTATATCAATATATGCACTGCCCGTCATTTTAACTGCTGTTGTTAGCTTCGATGTGGATGCTAGTGATCCTTCATCCAAACTTAGTGAAGCAGCAAGGCTGCAGAATGATTCACCAACTTTCTGACAATCAGCTCTGTACGCGGTCTGGAGTTTCTTGGTGTGTGCAACACACATACTAGAGACAGACTTGACAGAAGTGTCCATGCTGTTGATGAACATATGGCATTGCTCAGTTATGTGGTCCACTTGAGACTGTAATAAAGCTTTTTCAGGTACTACTATTGATATGCAATAATTCAGACCTAATAAGGCATCTCTTTCAGCTTGCCGTTTACCAGCTTTCCACCTTTTCTCATCTGTGCAAGTGAGGAAATGTTGCCACACTTCAGATTTGGATAGTACTGGGTGTCTGCACATCCAGTCTACAAATTCTTGAAGCTGTACTCTTCTGCGCTCTATTAGTTGTTCATCATACCTGCCAGAGATTTGTTTATCTGGCAATGGTGGGATTGGAATAAGTGTAAACTTTTCTTGTAATCTTTCATGCAGCCAGTCGAAATGCTTGTATCTTCTAGAAACCTGAATGTTGTTGAATGATGGTGTTAACTGATAAGCAATGAAACTTTTGATACCTTTGAACTTGGATTCTTTCTTAGGCGAGGCCACAGTGACATTGTATGGCTGTGTTATTGGCCACCATTCATATCTGTCTTCTTCTTGAACTATGTAAACTTTTTCAGAATCTGCTACTTCTACATTTAATGTGGCAAGTAAGTAACTCTCACCACTCACTTTAGATGATGGTGCAAATTTACTCTTTCTAACAGTTCCCACTGACGATCCATAGTTAGAAGCTGTCTCTTCATTCTGATGGTTAAAGTCACTAATAGGCATCCCTGGTAAAGGGGTTAGCTGCTGATTATATTGAGGTTTACTTTGTTGTGGGACTGGTCCTATTTCAGAGTATGTGTCATCATCCCAATCGTCATCCCAGCCTTCTTCATGTGAAGCACCTCTTTGAAAGTTACTGTCACCGGCACTAAACTGTTGGTCACCCCAGTCATCATTTGCTTGGTCATACCGGGGTGCTGCAGGTGCTACTTTAGTCTGAGCTGATTCTTCAGGTGCTAGTTTACGAACATAAGCAGCTGGAAATAAACCAGTCTCTCCATTAGCCTTCTTTCCTTCCCACCAGCCTTCACCAATTTCTGTATTAATTAATGTTAATACTTCTCCGCAGGCTATTGACATCTCTGTGGTATTGGGCTCTCCAGAGAAGTCGTACAGAGCTTGTACTTGGGTCGTCATTTTGGGACCCCTCACCTAAAACAATTTCAAAGATTATTAAATTAAACCAATACGGTTTATAAGGACGGATTGAAACATAAAGTACTGACAACACACTATCTTATCACTGTTATCTACAAAAGTAGGGAGTATGCACATATATGTGATGATATCTATGTTTACGCGAATACTGTACTCATTATTATTAATACTGGCTTGGACGATTTAGGGCGTCGCACACTGCAAGGCGCTGACACATATTCCTAATAGCCCCTAATTGCGGACAACAGCCCGTATTACCTACCTATTACCTAGCCCCTAATTAAGCATAGTTGAAACCTAATTGTCCAATGTGCGAGGGGTATACATGTGGCGCTTTATGGCAGATTTTAAAGAAAACTGGACTAATAGTATTCTAAATCACTTTCTATTGTGTTAAAATACAATAACATTACAATGGAAATACAAAATTCATCGTAAGAATACCTGTTTTCGTTAGACAGACTTTAAGTTATAAAACATTGTAATGTGCTGGTTTCAGCACCGGAAAGTATTGTGTGCTATTTCTTAGGGAATATATTGTAGGAAATTGCAGCAATAGTGTATTCTAATGTAAAATATTTTGGTTTTGTGATGGAAATCAAAGCAATGACGTCAATTTGTAGAGCGTGTTTCGAGCATTATTTACAGAGAATATTGACTAATTCATACAGAAACTTATACAAATATCGCAAATAAATTTACAAACAATCTGTTATTACATTAAACAAAGACTTCTACTTACTTGTATCACTTTAAAATAATTATTTCAAGGCGGATACACCGATTGAACAGTCATCTGTTTGACAGATCACAAAGAATTTGTTTTCCGTTACACCTTGTTCTCGTTTACGTGGCAATTTTAGTACAATATTCTTGCTATTCATTGGTTCTTTTCTAACTAGCTGATTTAGGGCCAATGGCGTGTTAGTGATATGTTTAACTACAGTACAAACGGCTACATTGTTTGGTCAACCAATGGCAAAACAGGTTTCCAGAGAGAAAGAACTTGTGTCGTTGTTTCATATAGTTGCTCATAGTTGCGGAAAGATGGCGCTGTTTGAAGTATACGACATACTGTATACAATTTTTTAGGGTCTGCTTTTTTAGGCCTTTCGGATATGCTCTAGGCTCTAGCAGTTCTAGGACAGTATGGGGCTGTTCAATATTCTATACCAAAACCACGTTATATATTTTCCTAATGAAGATTAATGAAAGTGACGAAACTCTAGAAGACAAGAACCCAAGGTGTATCTATACAGACATTCACGAACCTGAACTACCGTTCCACTTATTTGTTGCTTGGAAAACGAAAGGCAAACAGAAATGCTTTGTAGGTATTTGTTTCCATAGTTTGTTTCGGTTTCAGTGGCTTCTCTAACTAGTTAACTACCTAGGTACAGACGCCAGCACATCAAGCTACCCGAAACTGTTAAATTTTCCCAATCAACTTTGAACCTTAAACTCTAGCTATAAAGTTGAAATCTATTATAGAAATTTGACTGATTGTAGTAGCTTAATGTGCTGGCGTCTGTACTTATATTACACGGCAACTTAAATTTTGTTTTTACCCAAAGAGATTTATGATTTGTTTTTACTTATGGATCTAGATGGTGGCTAGAAAAATGGAAAATTGGCCGGTATTTTATTGTAGGGCTAAAAGCAGTGGCGCATGGCGTAGCTTATCCTTGTATCAAAATTTGTTGGGGACCCTTCTTACCAGACTGTGAGACTGGGTGATGAAACTAATTGTTTTAAAAAAATAAATATATTAGCATACCATACTGGTTTGAAAGGTGTGGGGTTCGTGGATAAGTAATAACAGCCGCACGGGTCAATCGAAGGTTAAGTTACGCTTGCCGCGGTTGGTCCGGGGATGGCTCCGTGCCTCGTAAAGCACGTTATACATAGAAGCCGTTGGTTCCGGATGTCATTCGCGGATCTTTGACAGTCGTCTTTGAAAGTCAGAAGCCCGGAAGTCTGACGACCAGTCTTGCCAAGGGGTATGGTATTACCCAGTTACTGGATTGTGGATGTCAGATAGGCAGTCACTCATTGTAAAATACTGGTATTCAACTGCATCCGGTTAGACTTGAAGCCGAACCCAAAATACCTAGTTGGGAAAAGGCTACGTAGATGATGACTGACTTGAATTGTAAAGCTGTCGCTGTGATGTTATTTTGAGAATGCAAGAACGAGCGTAGTGAACTCAAAATTGGAGCATCCAAACTTAGATTAGGTAGGTTAGTTTATCTGTGTGCTTTTACTAAATGAATGCTTGAGAATTGGACCGCGCCTGTAGTTTGAAGCCTTAATTAGCCAAGAAGTTTCCACTGCTGGGAAATAGGCCCCCCTTCCTCAAGAGGGAGTATCTACCACGCGGGCCCAGGGCGGGTTAGTATACCTACCTAGTAGGTTAGGTAAGCGTCAAACTTTATGGCGGCTCTGTGCGCTACTCGCTGCGCAGTACCTCACCCCTCACCCCGCTGACACGTGAATTTGATACTGCGCAGCGACTCGCCTCATTTTCCGAGCCGCCTTAGTTTGCATTGGGTTCAAGATGTCACCAATGTCTTCGAATTTTTGGTTCTAGGACATGTCGGTTTCCTCACGATGTATTTCTTCATCGTTTTGAAAGCAGTGGTGATGAAATAATTTATACAAAGTAAAGCGCCTGTCTGGGTTCGAACCCAGGACCTACAACTCGTAAGTCGGGGCCACTGCTCCAAGCCACAAGCGATTAATGTTAATTTTCATATTTTTATTGGGTATTCCATATAATAATTAATAAGTATTGGATCAATAAGAATTTCAGGTTCTGGACAATAGAAAAAAAAATACAAACATCCGAATTGAGAACCTCCTCCTTTTTTAGAAGTCGGTTAAAAATGGTTACACGTCGCGTCGGGGGTACTGTATTCGGGGCCTTATCTTTATTCATTGATACAGCGGTAGCTACGCCGCTGGCTAAAAGGTAGTTACCACCACCGCCGCCGCCGTTACCGTCACTAAGCAGGTCTTTTGACCTGCTTAGTGAAAAAAGCAAATCGGGAGAACGGTCAGGCTTTGAAAAAGTTAAACGTTCCAAGTTTGACCATGAAGTCAGCGAAGCTGCTTTTCCAATTCAATGACCAAAGGGTTAAAATAAAAACAATACCTAGCTACCTATAGGTACTAACATACAATATCAAATCCTTTGTTTACCTATCCTTTTTGTACAAAGTACATAGGTACCTGCCTAAGTTTAAAAGGTTGCAAACCTTTTAACTTCAGTTTTTTGTAAACAAAGGATTTAATATCGTAGGTACGTAGGTAGGTGTGTAAAGGTCCTACCCACTATTTTAATTAAAAAAAATATGCAGGCGCTAAGTATTGAGAATACCTAAGTACATGAGATAGTTGCAATTATCCTTGGAAAACTATATTTCTTCAATTAAATCAAATAATTATTACCTATTAGTTAACACGTTGGCTGCCAGGCGACAGACACAATGGAAAATCTATTGTTCGCGGTCACCGGTGACCGCGTTGGCAGTCAATGCCTTAACTATAAAGTTGTTAGGTAATTATACTTAACTAAAAGACCTAACATTTCAGAAGGTAGGTAAGTACTCAAATAAAACATTGTACGAATCGTAGTAGTCGTAGCTGACCTATCGGTATTTGGTGGGGTTAGGTTGAATTTGGATGAAAAACCTTTCCCACTTCTCTCATTCAGAGATCAGTAAGTTGCCCCACAACTGTTCTTCCAAATCCTTGGCTCTTGATTGTCACCATAATATGTAGTTATGGGTTGGGTTGACATTAGTGAAATATTCAGACCATTTTGTAATAGGCACAGTACCTACCTACGACGTCACATTGGCACAAATGTAACTGATGGCACACGTTATAATCCCAGTGCGGTTTCAATTTAACGTTGGTGAACTGTGATTTCGAAAACCACTTCCTGATATCTGCGGATTTTAAACGGAAATAAATCGTACAAAGTATGTAGGTACCTATCAAGTATCTAACATTATTTTCGTATAATAAATCTAACAAGGAGAAAATTGGAAAATCAGTAAAACATCCGGCATTTCGATTAAAACAAAATGACTCGGAAAATGTGCACGATTGCGACGACGACGGCGCGGCGCGGCTCGCAGCGTCTCATTGTTTTCAGAATAATTGGATTTTTATTATTTTATTACTCCGACCAGTCGGGCAAACCCTCGAATTCAGAACCTTAGAGGAACCTGATGCGTTACTCTTCTATTTCAATTTTTTTTATTCTGTTCGGGAAACTAACAGCTAATAAAAACAGTGTTGTTAGAAAAGGCCTTTTAGGTACAAGATTCCACTGATACACACTTAAAAAAAAACGGTCAAGAGGGAATTGGACACGCGCACTGAGGGCTTCCGTATTGTGAAACGTGAAATGTTTTTTAAATTTTCATCGGCGATTCCTATAAATGTCAGAGAATTTTAACACTGCGGTGCAGAATATTGCAGTTTTAGGTCAGCGCCATCTCTTGACCGATAGTGGAACTAACGTAATTTTTGTTGATGATTTCTGAAAAAGTGTGCTATAGAGAGACAAAAAAAAAGTTCTTTCTTATAAATTGCAATATTTGAGCAAACTTCATCTAAAACTTAAGTTACTCCATAAGGGTTCCTTTTTACCATTTTGGTACGGAGCCCTAAAATAAAAAGACAACAAAAAAGGGTCTGTACAAAATACCTATACCTAACATAAATTAGGAAATAAAATTACACGATCGACTAATACAAACTAAAAATCATTTAGATGCAAACAATTATTTTCCATAAGGAAGATTTTCACCAACAATTGCCTAAGCCGAGAAACTCTGGTACTTACCTATTGAAAATATCCAAATTATGTTCGTTAGTCAGTTTATTGAAATTTCTGCTCGCACGGATTTATGTAATTGATACTGTAGAAATTACAAATTATTGTCAAGAATATTGATAGATATTCGTAGATCGTAATTCGTAATACATAGATTCGGTTCGAATTAAATTGTCTACTCAGATTTTTTTTGTCAGCTTTCATTCCACCGTTCAAAGACATCAAAGCTTTGGCTTTGCAGTTTATTGCACCGACAACAACAATAAGCATATCAGAGGCAAGGCATTAAACGGTTAACCATTGCTTACACAGGTCAGTCAGACCCAAACGGCAATATTACAGGACAAAGCGACACATCCCGACAGTATTCTACTTCCCATAATCTGTTCAGTGCTTTCACAGTACGAATAACTGAAGCAACTACTTTGGTAACACATGCTGTTGCAACTTTGTAATTTGTTATATTAGTAAAGTATTCTCAGTGCTCACTTCCGCAGCCGCATAGCTTTAAGGTTATGCCACACGTAGTAATAAAGTTACAGTTGCAACTCAAAAGTTACACAACGCTTTAGGTTTATGTTTACACAGCTGTTATTGTCTTCATTTGAGATTTAATTCAAACTACATAAAATAATGTATAGGTAAGTAAATACATACTTTACCCTCATTATAATCAATTCGTCTAATTACCTATCTACTTGGGTTTTACCTATCTAAGGACTTATGGACACGGCGTCATACGCGCATTCCATGCGACGTGGGTCGACTCTGGGGTCGACTGCACCTCGACGACGACGCGACGATGGCGCGTTTACTGCCTTGAAAAAGAAGCACTAAAGTTGCGTTTGCAGCGTGTGTGTGCGCGACTACGCCACGTAAAACGTTTGCTCAGGCCCTAAGCGTTACTGTGTAAGTTGCATTTCGTTTCCGTATTTTCAACCCAAGATCATAAATTTTTGTGCGTATAAAACAAAAAAAAAAAAATCTAGCAAAATTTTGCTAGAGAAAAACATATGTACCTAATTAAAATAAAATTCAAATAGTTTAGCTTGCCCAATATATAATGTTTAAACTAGCAGAAGAGGAAATCAAGATAAAACCTGTGCCATTCATTTATGCATCGTTTTGGTCCAACTTATAGATTCGAAAGCTGTACAAAACTTGTAAATTATGCAGTAAAGTCAATTAAAGTGAAAAGAACTTGGTTTATATTGCAGCTGGAAGGCTCTTTCGTATTGAAATGCCTTTAAAAAGGAGCCGGACTTCGAGTATATTTTTTTCCCTTTTTGTCGAATAAATAAGTGATGTAAGTTTGCGTTTTTCAGTTTTACACAGATTACGTTATGTCCGGTATTTTACAGTTTTTAATAGGTAGAAAAAAGCAGCAAGTTAAGACGACATGAGTAACTTAAAATATTACCTACAGCTAGGTTACAATATAGTGTTAACTAGTGAGCCCTAAACTAGACAGTTAGTCTGTATCTTGTTGCTCGGAGTACGAATTCCAGAGTGGAGACTGGAGAGGTAATTTCAGGTATGGTATGGTACGTGTGTATGTGTGATCTTTGTGTGGTGTGTGTGTGTGTCAGGTCACTTCCATTTTATTTTATCGGAGTGATTCGTGCTTTGTAGGTATGTTATGCTTTAAGTATAAATAAGGTTGGTTTTAGGTAAGTAAATACTTTAACCTATTATATATTGGAAACCCCTAACTTAACCGCATAGGTAGCCTAATTTATTTTACGCGTGCATGCAAAAAAAAAGTACAGTAGAGGAAAGTTTATCAGGCCACGACGAGCGCCGCGTGATTCAGTTTTGCTGGGTTGCCAAATGCGGTCATTCCCGACCAAATGGTTCATTAAACCAGCCCACTCGAGAGCCAACGAATGCTGCTTACATCAAAAATTTCACGCACCCACAGATATTTATTGCTACTATTTAAGCAATTGTTGAAACATGTAAACTGCAGATTTTCAGCAAATGAAGCATGTTGTGATTCATTGATTTTCATAAAAACGTCTTGTAAAAAAACAATCCTACTAATATTATAAACGCGAAAGTTTGTAAGGATGTTTGTTACTCTTTCACGCAAAAACTACTGAACGGATTTCGATAAAACTTCACAGTAATATAGCTTATACATCAGAATAACACATAGGCTACAATTTATAAAGATTTTGTGTAATTTTTTTTTTGCCCATACGATAAGTATCGGAAAGTAAGTAAGTCGGAAAAATTCCTGCCCTCTGAGAGCTATCTTGGCGTGCGCTGCCTAAACCGTTACAGCTACACGAAGATAATGTATCGTGGGACTGTTTGTCTTAAATAGTTCTAAATAAAAGTCCGCGACAGCATATATCTACCTTTTATGTGGAAGCCATTATATCCAAAATAGTGATCCATAAATACATTTAAATCGGATACTTTTTTTACAATGCACGTTTTAGAGTACTTAGTTAATTCTTATGAAAATTAATACATTTATCGCTTTCGGTATTTAATGTAGATAAACTTTGTCTTTTACACCAAGCAATTTGGACAAATTCTTTAAAAGTTATCACGATAAGATTGACCTGAGGTAGAGCGCCATAGGAATTGGCGGCGCGCACAAAGCGGGGAAGGGGGGGGGGACCCGAAGTCCCGAAGCCGAACGCGGGCAGGCAGACGCGTGAGGCACAGAGCACTTTTATAATACGCTCAATCTGAATCATTTTGAAGGATATCGCTAATCCATCGCTTTACCTGTATATGTTCGAAAAATTTGTCTGCTCAACAACGTAAATAAATAACGCAATGAATGTTGTTGAACTGCCAAAATGAATGAGTAGGCATAATTATAATTTTTAGGTAGTATATTTTAAGAAGAGCCCGAGGGGCCCGTAGCTAAATAATAAAAGCCGCACAGGTCGATCGGTCAGGTTAAGCTACGCTTGCCGCGGTTGGTCTGTGGATGGATGACCATCTTTACATACCGAGACCCTTCCGTGCCTCGGAAAGCACGTTAAGTGTAAGCCGACCCCAACATAGTTGGGAAAAGGCTATGCAGATGATATTTTAAAAAGAAATATCAAATCAAATCAAATCACATTTCATTACTTAGATTATTACAATAGTTTTTTTTTTTTGTTAGTTTAAGATTAACGTACAGGTTTAGGTTGTGTTGTAAGTAGGAAGAACATAGATTCGTTTTCCTCATAATTAGCTATTGGAATTGTTTTAGTTAGTTAGAAAATTACTACGGGTTTTGTGATTTTTTAAATAGTACTTACAATAATGACTCGAAAGCGTAAGTCTAATATTTCATAAAGCTCTAATAAAGCTCGAGCTATAAAAAAAGCAAGACTTAACGAGACGTCTCAACAAACTGAGCTGCGAAGGTTTGAGGTGGAGCAGGCGGTGCGTCAGGCGCACACAGAGCTACTGAGACAGACACCAGAACAGTTCCAAGATCGTCGTCAACAACATGCTGAGTATCTGGCATTTCAACGAGCTGCTGAAACTTCAGAACAGTGTCAACCTAGACGTCAACGGCATTCTGAGTATCTGGTGTCTCAACGGGCTGCAGAAACACCAGAACAGTCCCAAGATCGGCATCAATAGCATGCTGAGTATCTGATGTCTCAAAGGGCAGCGGAGTCACCGGAATAGTTCCAAGATCAGCGTCAACAGCGTGCTTAGTATCTGGTGTCTCAACGGGCTGCAGAAACACCGGAACAGCCCCAAGATCGGCGTCAACAGCATGCTGAGTATAGTGGTGTCTCAAAGGGCAGCGGAGTCACCGGAATAGTCCCAAGATCAGCGTCAACAGCATGCTTAGTATCTTTGGCAAGGAGATAGATTGCATCCTAGGGAAGGACATGGGCTACTTCACCGGTACTGTCCCGTGGATAATTTCCGATATCCACGCGGGCGAAGCCGCGGGCAGAAGCTAGTATTTTCATAAAAAAAGACAATTATTGGTAGATACTTACACAAATGTGAAATGTGGAAAACATTTTGTGGAATCTATTAAGCGAAGGGAAACTAATTAAAGTCCGAGTCTTTGAGTGAATATTAAATGAGTAGGTACAAGAAGGTTGTCTGTTAACAGACCGTAAATCTTCGCGGTGCGAATTTTATTTCGCTTTGCGGGCACTTGGCGTAAAGTCGTGTGGTGTGAGGGATCCCAGGCTTTGCCTTTACTTCCTGTATACTTTGAGATTCAACTCGGTCCGGTCACCAGACTCACAAGATTTGTCGATGGTCGTTAAAAAAGAGTTCTTAGCATATTCTGAACAGTTATTTTTAACTGTGGCATCGTGTGGCACAGACACGTGTGTCATTTACTCTAGTTTTAATGAAAAAATGGCTCAAGATGTTGAGCTTAAAACTCCTCTCTCGACTTGACCCTTAAGTATCTACGTTTTGAAGTCTCGTTCGAATTTAGCTTTGATAAGAGACACTCCCAAAAAACGTTTTTTCGAGGACTCGTAAATAGTTCAATTTCAAACCATTTTAAAAATTTATATTGTCAAAGAGTCAGTCATTCAAAACGAGTGAGAATTCAAATTTTAATTTTATTTTTATACTTCAATTTTAAACTTTATTTTATTCTAACAATTTTAAACGTTCATTCATCTAAAATTCAAAGTCCTGACTGACTGCATGATATATCAACGCACAGCCTAAAGCGCTGGTCCTATATATTTCCCCTATAACACAATTCCGTATTAATAATGTTAGAAGCTACGTCACCACGACACGCTACGAGGGCTGTTTTGAGGTTGGCTATTTTACAAAGTCTCCACAAGGCAAAAGCGAAACGATTAATCTTATTTGTGACCTTTAAGCAGTGAGGTTTCCATGTGCAGCCACTGTCCACTGTTCTACCAAGAAAAATGGCTTCGTATGCTTCGTTAATTCTTTGTTCGGAATGTGAAGTGATCATAAGGCCTGCCGACCGATTCTGTAAAGATCTCATCGTGAGAAGTTAGGTGAAGTGAGCTGTCAATAGTGTCAATTCCTATTATTATAGTATCAGGTGGAATGAGAGCTCACATCAAGCTCACTTTACCTAAGTAGTTTTCACGGTGATATTTTTACAGAATCTTATATTTTCTATTGTAGAATTGAACGAAGGAGGTTTTATCAATGTTCACTTTTAGATTATTATTACTTAGCCATTTTATAATAGGTAGCATTAACAGTTTCATTAATTTCAGTAAGTATTATAATTAAGCATTTTATCTTCCGTAGGAAATAACCACCGCAATATCATCCGCAAACAGTGAGTAGAAATGATTAGTAACTTTAATGAAAATCAAGTTAATGCTCGGTTTTATTGTATTGTATTCATGCAATTTACTCTTTAATAATAGCATGGAAATTGTTTATGTACTTATTTTTAATTTCATTATGTATTAAGAGCATGATTGTAAAAATGAAAATATGTATGCTGTGGTTACCTGTAATTAAGTGCGCATAAAGCAATATTTAGACGAAGCCAGTGTTAGCTGCCAGTCAGTGCTGGCTTCGTATAAACAGTTTTTCAAGACAAGCCAGAGCTGGCTACCAGCACTGGCGGGAATAGAAAAATGCTAGTAATAACAAAAGTTCGAGCTGTTATCTATATATAGGTACATATATTTGGATAGATAACTTTACCGTGACTAATGATAGGTTGTCATACACAAGAAAGGATATCATAAACGTGTTCCGTAGAAGATGAAGTTTCAGGAGGCCTAACGTTCATAACTACTTTGATTGACTTGTGTCGGAATTTGTAATCATTGTCTGGTTCCGTAACTTTGGGGCTCTTAATGGATTGCCAATAATAATAATGACGAGGAACCATCTCTTCGTCTGAGCCTGCCCAGGAAAGAAAATGGAAAGGCAATAGTGTATTACTGTCAAATGTAAATAGTTGTTGATCGGATACCTACCTAATAATATTGTAATTTGACCCAAAAGGCACTCGAAGGCAACAAACCAGATTTACATCATCACTCTTTTACTGCACATTTTTTTCTAGTTTCAACAGCTAAAGAAAGACACCAGGAAAAATAAAATGGCGATATTTAAGACTGGCAGTATTTAGCGCCATATGCTGCAAGAGCCCGTGAGTCGAGTGGACAATGTCTGTCAAAGCTCACTGCGATATTTCAAACTCAGTTTCAGAATTTATTCCCTACCTAATTATATTCAATTTTCTTTGAGATTTTTCTCAGTTTTCCGTATGTTAAGTTTAGGCTTTCTGTGTATTGAGAAGTGGCTGTACTCTTAACTTTTACATATTTTGGTTCATATTTTTAAGTTAAAATGTTATTAAAGCATTAGGTACCTATTTAATAGATCATAGTGAATCAGGGCAAGATTGAATGAGTTTTTCTCTCTTCATTAATTTCATGATTTTCGCATTTTCGGACTATCGTGCGAGCTTTAATGAAATCCATTGCTGAACGGATATTCCATCAATTTATCGAGCATTGGCACGCCAAAAGCTGATCAAACGCGGAAGTACAACAAGTATCTGCATCTTCCTGTAAACAAACGTCGATTAATTAACGTAACGCAATCAACGGCAGCCATCTTCCGACGAGTAAACAGAGGAAGCGGACCACATGTTTCTAAGGAAACTAACTCTCAGCTTTAGTTTAAGGTACAATGTCGCGAGTGATTAGGGTTGCCACTGCCGTAGAAAACAGGGTTGCAAACCGAAACAGATTTCGTCATTATAAGGCCTACAGCCGTAGTAGGCCCTCAGACAGATACCTGAAAGAGATTTCCAAATAAGAAAAAAAAAAATGTTATTATTAATATTTTAGTCTCATATTGTTTAAATCCTGATTTTATTCTAATTTTGTTTTTTAACTGCTTTATGTCTAATTATATTTTTAGTGCATAAATTAAATCATCATCATCATCATTTCAGCAGAAACACGTCCACTGCTGGATATAGGCCTCCCCCAAGCACCTCCACTTTGACCGGTTCTGTGCTTCTCGCATCCAACGGGTTCCTGCGGCCTTCACAATGTCGTCGGTCCACCTTGTGGGAGTTTATGTTTACCTACTACTAAACTTAATTTTAAGTACGAGTATGTGTAATTTAATCACCCTTTGTAACTTAAATGGAAGAAGTCACTGGCTCTTGAAACACAGGTAGGTACCTACAAACTACTACTAAATCTAACCTAGCTCTGGAGTGGGCAGATAAAAATCTGTAACCTGTTTTTATGGCAATAAACAAATTTATTATTATTATTTGAATTATGGATAATTTCCAGAATAACTGATTAAATTAAAGCAGATATTCATTTATCCGTTCATACTTTCGGTAGGTGCCAAAAGAAATTCGTTATGAAAACCTATTAGCGTGTGAAGTGTAGGAAACAGCAATTGCTTTAACAGCACTTTTGCGAGGGTTGCAGCGCTGCAGCGCTGCAGCGCTAGCCGGCTCGTTTGAATCAATTTAATTGCATGCTGTAGTACCTTGTGAAGCGATTGGTTTGCAGCCTCCAGCCAGCATTCATCGCAGAGTTTTAACAAGATGAACAAAGTTAAAGGCGATGCTTTTCCACCGATAGCTTTCAGACTTCGTGCTTTTTCTCCGATTTTTCAGACTGAAAGTAAAGTTTCAAGTAGGCATGTGTTTGCATCGTTATTAATTTGTTTCTTTCACTTCATCATATTTACTTTTATTAGCGAAGGACATTATAATAATTCAAAGGAAAATAATTTTTATTAGTTACGTAAAATGTGTGTCACTCTTTGTAAAATACTGGTATTCAGCTGCTGGTTAGACTGGAATCCGACCTCAACATAGTTAGGAAAGGCTAGGCAGATGATGATGACGTAAAATGTGTATAGCTTAAAACCGCTATGAAACTCCTCAGATGATGCACAATTGCACATGGGTAGGTAAATATAAAGATATAATAGGAACCTGCCCTGAATCACATCCGAATTTACGAAAATTACGTAATTGAAGTTATAAGTATACACAGTCTATCTATTCAACTATTTCATAAACACGTCGAAATTCACAGAAAACCTTCTCGTGTTAACCCTGCGTTTGAAAGGCTAACCCGGAACCCGGGGTAACGACGGCACATCTGTCGTCGACAGCGACAGATTGCGCCTGACTGTCGGGCACGGCAGACGAGCACTGTCTGTATCGGGATCACGTTGTAAAGCTCTGGCAGCTATTGCACTCTCTAGCTTTCTTGCGATTCTGTAAATTCTTACGTACTTTGCTTGAGAACTATTGCGTTCTTTTTCCGGAATGAATAAATACGAGCACCAATAAAGCCTATAATTGTCTAACTCAATACTACACTGCTAAAGGGCTACATTGACATGTATTCGACGGGTAAAAGCGCGGGTGCTGCGTAGCATTTTTTTCCTATTGACACTTATTGTTTTCAACAACAGAAAAAGCGATTATTAAAAAAAAAATGAAGCGGGACTTGAAAGCTTCGATAGTTTTGGAATAGCGTTTTAAAGCGTGATTGGTAAACACAGAGCGTTAGATATCTAAGATACCCAAACAAGGCCAGTGTTTAAAATTCGACCTATATCTAGTAAAAAAAAAAAGTAAAGTTCCCATATTCTTTGCACACCGCAATCACAGATTACTAACCACGATGTCTTTTTCCTTTATCCCTTGATTAGCAAGGAAAATGAATCACCCTCAGGAAATCTGATGAAATATTCATTTCATTACCTATTCAAAAGAAACACTTTCGTGTACCTACTAAAAGAAGAATGCTCCAGTCGGTCGGAATAAGTAGTGAATTCGTAATTTCATAAATATACCCTCTCTAAAGTAAAAAAATGTGTACTAAGCGTCATATAGACCGACGGGAAGAAAGACCGCGAGAACGGCGCAGGTACACTTTTTTACATTTTTCTTGTAATATTTCAGTAGACGTCATCGAGAAGAAAACGCTCCTGCATGTAGCTTCAACTAAGGTGCTCGGAATATTCAGGTATGAAACAGTTAATAAGTAAACATATTTTCATAACACAGCCATAGTCAAGAATTTCCCAGAAATTGATTCCGACATTTTGCTGTTATGTGTTTTAAACGACATCGCCGATTTTCAGCGTCTAAATGGTAGAGCTGTTTGTACAACATTATTGTCAGGTACAAAAGTCATGGAATAATGTATTTTAAATTACTTTAGGGAGCTATAATGTCAGAATCTTGATGTCAGAAATTAATAATCAATCTTATTCAAAATAACAAACGCAGAGGGATTACTTACAGTAAACACAGCTGATTTGCATACTGTTTCTGACAGGCTGTCGAAAGGGCTCATCGTTTCAGTTTCGCCTTCCATCCAAGTGTACAACGGAATATTTCGTCTATAAAATAGAAGGCGACACTTGCTTGTTTATATACTTTGTCTCGGAAATGTTTACAAAATACTGTCGAAAAAAGTGATTTTTCTCAATGTTTGCAAAAAAAAATGTCCTCTGTGACATAATGTTTTAAAGATTTTAAGTCGAAAGTAAAAACCGAGGGCTTTTTATTAAATACTAAATCCTTTGTCATCACTCATGCAGCGTGTGCAGTAATTTTCGACGACAGTTCCAAAAGCATGCGCCAGATGTGGGCAGCCTAATCCCACTTCACCAATAATACCACATACACCAATCCGATTCGATCCGCTATTCACATCATAAATGTGTGATTGCATACTAAATCAAAACGTTCGAACGACCGATAGCTTCTATTTTCAACGCAGCGCTAGCTTTGTTTGTTGAAGCAAGCATGAACCACTTGCCATTTGTTTGCTAAATCATTCGAAACAAACATGGGAGAAAAAAGTAAGAGCACTCGCTTGTAGCTTCGAGTAATTAATAATATCTATATATTTCTTAAATGTGTAAACCAAAAATTTTAGCTCATGGGACTTACATTACTGGCCAAATGTGGCGTTTATGTGGTGTGGTATACGGTCTAAACCTTTGTCTGAGAAATGTGGCATTTATGTGGTGTGGTATACGGTCTAAACCTTTGTCTAAGTAATCTGGCCTTTATGTGCTGTGGTATACGGGCTAAACGTTTGTCTAAGCCTTCGGGGGAGAAACAGGCGTTGTTTTCTCAGTTATGATTAGTTTAAATGTAATTTTCTATCCTTAGTATCTAATTTCAGCGATTATATAAGCTTGTGATTCAAAATCTTGCTCAAGCAAGTAAAGTGAATTACAAAAGCCCTGTGTAAGGTAACGTTTTAATTTACATTTAAAGCACTTCGCTCCCCGTCTTGGTCGTCGAGGGTACTTCTTAATATCAGGTAGATAGGCTAGGTAAACCGAGGCTCCTTTATATAAAGCTATTAGTTTTTATTATATGCCACAGTATTACAATGCAAAATAACCAAATCCGAGGTAAAGGTTGCCGTTTTGTTGTAACCGGCGACAAAATCGGATATTGAGTGCCGCCCTCGTGTCCGGTTTTCATAAGTTCGTGAGTGCCAATGTAAACAACATTGGCACTCACGAACCTATGACACTAAAATTGCCGAAAGTGTTTTTGACGTAGGATGAAGGATTATCCTACGGATGCCAGTCACAAAAGGTCTTTGTTTTTTATCATGTATGAATGTGAAATATCGGATCATCACGTTCATCAATATTCGACTTTCCGAATAGGTATATACAGCCTACAAACAAACTACTAATACCAATAAGTATCTACTTAGCATTTTTTGTTGCATTTTGCAAGCGTTTCACAAAGAGTTTCATTCGCTTTGAAGGATTATGTTAGGATTAGATTTGCATGCAGAATTTGAGTTTCGATAACAACGGTTGGAACACAGGTTCGTGTTGCTACTCTATCATTGTAAACTGCACACTGGACTGTTTCCCAAAGGTGATTTGTTCAACCTTTATGGATGGATAGCAGCAAACAGTTGATCCATTGCAAAGCCATAGCATGTTTTTGTTTGTTTCGAAGAAACGGGAAGGCTTGTGCTAAAATCAATTATGCTAAAATCAATACATGAACACCTGGAAATATACATTTGGTTCTAGAAATTCTAGAGTCCTCTTCAACCTAGCTTTTAGCCAGTTAGTTAGAGCTGGGTTCGGGCTTCCAATACCTAAACGGCTTCATGCCCAAAGCTTATTGTCAGAATATGATTCGCTTTGACTGCGAATCAGCGAGTGGCAAAGGCGATTGAAGTTTAGTCATAATTATAATGTACAGCTAGTACAGTGCCTACTAAAATATATTCCATCCCCCCTCGGCGCCTTGCGGAGTTATTTTAAAACTATGATATCTCCTAAGATATTCATTGAAATCAAATGATGTCAAGGGCAATTTTGTTAAATACTTGTGAGTTGTGATGAATAACGTATTTATTTGGATAAGGATTAATCATGTTTATAAAAACACCATCGCAAATAAAGCATTATTTTAGAACTTTGATTACCATAAAAAAGGTTAAAGCGAGTCAACCTTAAAAGATAGACATGCTGTTGCGGACTTTTTTTTAGAACTTTATACAGTTGTGTTTTAGTTTTATTTCATAGGGGGCAATTCCATTGCCACTAAACACGCACAAATCCAGACTCCGGTATACTGTTCAATGTTATTCATAGTATCCTCAAACACCAAACTACAAGAATAAATTGAAAGCAAACTGTTCGAACGTCAATTAACACAAAAGTTTGCGATGTTCTTATAATTTGTTCAGCGCTGAAGTTGCACGGTTTTGCCCGCTGAAAGTATATCGAGACGACTGAAAGTTTCAGTACAAGTGTAACATTTGCTACGAAGTGCACTTTAAAGTTTGTTACGAGCCACAGACGTCTAGCGAGGTCGATTTGAGTTCTGTAATGATGGGTCTAGACGAATGACGCAGATAGCAGTTGGAGCCGAGTGCTTGCATACTTGCAGCTTAATAAAGTAAAAAGATTGAATTATAAACGAGATAAACGGATTACCTTACCTTAGTTATGTATTTATTCGCTAAGTGAACAATGTAGGTATGTTCTTTTAAAATAGAATTTTTAAACCCAGATAGTTATGAAGTTAGTTAAAAATCTTTGGTTAATTAACACATTATACATATGTACGGTATGCCTCGGAAAGCATGTTAAGTCGTTGGTCCCGGCTGTCATTCGTGGATCTTTGACAGTCGTTACGGGTAGTCAGAAGTCCGAAAGTCTGACAACCAGTCTTACCAAGGGATCGTGTTACCCAGTAACTGGGAGGTCAGATAGGTAGTGGCTCCATGTACTGGTATTCAGCTGCATCCGGTTAGACTGGAAGCCGACCCCAACATTGTTGGGAAAAGGCTAGGCAAATGATGACCTAAGTACGTACGGTGTCGTTGGCACACTATATGAAGCCTATATCTTCTAAAGATAGAGAGAAAGGGACCTAGATTGCTGTATGTAACTTTGCTATATGTAACAAACTAAACTAATAAGTTAAACACACTCATCTACTAATAAACCCTTTTCCACCTCTTAATCTGTCTTCTCTTTGAAATATTTTTAATAATAAGCTTTAGTATTTTCCGGACTTTCCCTCGGAAAATTTTAAAACGCAAGATTCTGAAAATAGCGAGCCAAAGTTCAGTTATTTTCCACTAAACGATAATACTCCCAGAGGATGAGGTTACATACGTAATTTTCTTTGAAATTGAATTATTTTATGCAAATGGCGTACAACTTATGGGAGGTATGTGACTGTCGAGCACAAAAAGATTTTATATTTACCTACTTCATGCCTTGTTTGAACGTGTGTATGGTTCACTTACCTAATAAGTAATGCCATTAAGGGCGCATTCGACCAAACTTTTATACCGGTAAACCGGGGTTACTTTGAACAGCCGGGTGACTTTGATTGAAACTTTTATTTCATATAAAATCGCGAAGTACGTAAAACGAAACGCAATTTGTTTTTTTTTTCTTGTCTAACATCATTGATGAACTGTTGAATCCTTTCTAGAGGACACGCTGGGAATTCACCAACTATTTTAAGCACCGTAAGCTTAAGCATTCTTTTTAGGTTTCATTTGCCTTTTACTAGATCAAAGTTACCCCATACGCAACGTGCCCTATTTTCTTGCGTAATTCCAAAGCTATCAAAGTAACCCCATTCTCATTATAACTTTGATTAGACAGTTTTTATTTTTTTTCTCAGAATCAAACCATATTTTTTCACATATTATTACAGATCGCGAGTTTAAAAAGAATCGATTACTAGACCGATTATATATTTTTTAACAACCAGAGATTCAAAAGATATGGACCTTGAAAGTTCAATATTGATCAAAGTAACCCCGGTTTACGGTAACTAGAATAAGTCTTATCCTGAGAATATTATTGAATTTTTGACAGTTAGTCCATACTAGAACTGTCAGTCGTCAATTTTATTCCAAGATTAAAAGTTAGAATTAGAATTAGACTTTGGTAAAATCAGCCCTAAGTGCGTATACTTGCTGTTAAGGTGTAATTCGATCGACTGTTGAGAATTCATTAAAATTTATATGTAGTCATTTACATATCAGAGAAAAACAGCGGTTTTATCGTGGCAGTTTATTGAATTTTACTCGTGATGTAATAAAATTCATGTATAATGGTACAATTACGTACACTGCACGCTTGGAGTGCAGATAAATAGCTATGCAACTGATTATGCCTAAGTAAGGACTAAGAGTTGCTTTATATTTTATTTCCTGGAACCGTACCTAGGTACCCATAGTTCTAAGGCAGTTTTTTTAGAGCTTCGGTTTATATTCTTTTCTTTATACGCCCGGACCAGCGTGGCTTAAAAATAAATAATCTAGCATGCTTATTGCCTAGTTTAGAACAGTTTCTTTGGCCTATTAGATAAGCTAAAAGGGAGGTACTGTGTTAGAAGTTATTAGGTATCTATGGTAGAGTAACAATGAAAATCCTGGAAGCTAGTAATTACGTCCGTGACTTAGCGAGTCATGATTAATGTACTAACTTTTGAACTGGTGAGAGATTTAGTTTGGCTACATGTTCTACTACTACGCATAATAACTGTATTCTTAATGACATGTTAATTTAGGGAGAAACTAAGAACAATGTTTATTTAGGGCAATTTATCTAACAGACGAACAGAATAACTTTTGTTCTACTTATAGATACTTACAAAAGATAAAAGAAATAGCCTTTTAGTAATGAGTTAGTATTTCTTAAAATAAAAAGGAAACTGTATTGCATTATCCATTCAAAGGTTGTATTTAAAAGACCGTTTTTGGCGATAGGACCGCCCATTGTGTCACCCTATGTACATATTTCTATATATACATCTGTAATTCACATAGAAACGCAGATAAAGCAGGCGTAAAAATTTAAACTTAGAAATAAAATCCGTAGCAAAAGCTAAATTGTTATAAGCACCAATATCATTTGCTAGACGAACGTTGATACTGCCTGAAAGATTAGTACCTACAGTGAGTAAAAAAAACTGAACAAAAGAAAATCGGGGTTTCAATAAAGGTTGTCAGGAGCCCAAGAAATTGATGAGGATATAATGTAATGATTTCACAATTCTGTCGGAAAACACAGCCGTCGATACTAATCAATTTGATTATTGTATTAAATATCGTTTCCAGATATGGTTTTTAATTAAAAGCACCTGCTTTTAAACTATAATCTTATTTCTCGATTATTACGATTCAAATTACGTAGATATTAATTTCGATTTGTTATTGCTGGAGTTTGAAGTAGCCTGATAAATGGATACGAGATCTTTCCTTTGGTACTTAAAAGCTATTTGGCTCATTGTTTCCCATCGTTTAATTAAGTAACTCATCATCTGCCTAGAATTTTCCCAACTATGTTGGGGTTGGCTTCCAGTCTAACCGGACGCAGCTAAATACCAGTATTTTACATGGAGCGACTGCCTATCTGACCTCCACAACCCAGAAGACTGGTTGTCAGACCTTTGGGCTTCTGACGACCCGTAACGACTGTCAAAGATCCACGAATGACAGTCAGGACCAACGGTTTAACGTACTTTCCAAAGCACGGAGTCAAAAAACTAAGCAACTGTTTTAACTAAGTAACTGATAACCTGAAAATCATTCCATAACTATCCCATTTTGATTAAAATAGATTCCTTGGTTGAGGTGTATTGCTAGAGATTGAACCCATTCCCTGGCCCATAAACCAGGTATGGTTCAGGTTGATTATTTCACTACTGTGTCTACTTTGTGGACGGTGAAAATGTTAAAAATATAAACGCGTTGAATAAACAAGGTGGCAGGTACAGACGCCAGCACATCAAGCTACCCGAAACTGTCAATTTTCCCAAGCAAGTTTGAACCATTGCTTTAGCAATAAAGTTGAAAATCTATTAAATAAATTTGACAGATTGTAGTAGCTTGATGTGCTGGCGTCTGTTCATACATCTACGCACACCCATCTACCATGGATTTTGTAGGTACATGACTCTGAAGCCTCCTGCCTTGAGATTTTTAACTGTTCAGTAAATTTTTAACCGACTTCCAAAAAGGAGGAGGTTATAATTATGTTCGAATTTATGTGTTTTTTTTTTTGACCACGTATGTTTCGCGCACTTTTCTATGAACCAGCAGATATTTTTTTAGACTACTGACGAATAATTTCTGTCCTATTGGTCCCTGTTACTAGAAAATATCGCAGAAAGAGCAACAAAGGATATCTTGACTTGAACGAAGGAGAAATATTCGACGCTACGAGACTGAAAGGCTTATCCGGATAATGCGTATTCATCTCATTAAAAGCACGACCTTTTGAGAGAGTTTCCATGTTTCAAAGCTGTATGCTAAAGGTGCTTTTACACGAGCAACTTAATTTTCGGCAACGTTTGTCAAATATCACGTCACGATAACATACAATCCCAACCAATATGTAGGAATTGTATTGCTGCTAGTGATACCGCCACATATAAAAAGTGATTAAAAAACTTGGCAATATGTTAATTAGCAATAAAGAATACATGGAGTGACTACAGGTTACATTGCCAAATTTAACTAGATTGCTCCAGTACTACCGGCAAATATTTTCCGGGCAATAATTGCTGTAAAAGTCGCCAGTGTAGGCGCAGCTTAAGGTACGTTTTAGTCTACATTTTTGAAGGCGCTGCTGAATATATATCAAAAAGGGTCAGTTTGCTATTCCGGGGTACCGGGGTAAAGCCAAGACTCTTCCGGTGTTTGACTGTCAGGACATTTGTGGTACTGACCTGTTCTAGTCGCTCGCTATCTGAAATACAATAAAGAATAGTGTTAATTGAAATATTTTGATATTGAAATGGTTTTTTTAGGTGAATAGATATCATTAGTCGAGCAGTATTAAACTATTTCAGATTTTTTTAAAATACATTTTAGATTACTAGGAGTTCATCTCGAAGTACTTACTTATCTATGCATCGATTACAAATAACGCTGGATTGAAGTTATTTCAAAATGTAACTTTGTAAGCGGGAACAATTTTATCGAAACATCGTAAAATGTCATTCAATGTGCCTTATGTAAATGTTAGATATAAATGTGAGAGAGAGCATATTACCATATAAATTAAGTAGGTACTGCCGAGGCTTTGACACGTATATAACACATTGTTTACATAATCTACATACTTCGTAGGCTCGTCACTCTGTTATCACGCTAAAATGCATTGTATATGAAAGAAAGAAAGAAAATACGTTTATTTGCGGCAAACATGACGCATCAAAAGAAAAAATATAAACCATATATATATATCGTATCCAGAAATAAAATAATATTATATACTTCCCACTATAACCCAGGCGTTGACACATCCAGCTTCAAATTTAAAAAGAGAATGTCACAAAGCCTGTGTGACAAAGTTACGGTCTATTCTATTCTATTTTTCTTTATGGCAATGGTGCCGATGTCGACAATTCTGCCAATGTCAGATGTGATATGAGAAAACGTAGTGATTTTTAGAATTATAACAAAAAAAAAAGAGTAAATATCCAAAATTCGATGTGCAATATTTACGGGCGCGCACTGAGTATTTACTTGTCAACTTTTAACTCAAAAGTATATACACCCAGCTTTACCAAACGGACATTAATTCGTACGCTATAAAATATATTATTATGTACCTACTTTATGTTGAACTTCCCTTTGAAAAAGTCAAATAAAAATTTATTTAAATTTGCCATCATCAGGTAATTACACATCTTTCATGTTTATTTCTGTCAGTTTTTTTAAATAAATAACATCACATTAATCCTCGGTGAGCCCGCACTGGGCCCGCGTGGTGGATTGCGGCCGACTCCCTCTCACAGAGAGGAGATCTGTGTCCCAGCAGTGGGAACATTAAAGGCTGATTATGTTATGTTATGTTATGAGCTTAATATAGACAGGCGCTTATAACTCTGTGTTTATCTTGTCAAGCATTGTTTGGTACTAATATTTCGTGACTTTTCAATTTTCTAATGGCAATAAGGAGATGAGTCCCGTTTTAAAAAATCCTTGGTTCATTTGTAATTAAGTTAAGATAGTACTTAGCATTAAGAAACTTAGCTCAAAAATGTCTGTTGTATTTTATAATAGGAATAATCCGTTTTATTTACTCTGTTTATTTCAGGGAATATTACCTACAATTATTATTAGGAAGGAAACCTGTGTCCTTCCCTTACAGGGATGTAGGGACAGTTTACATATTATTGAAACAATAAGAATCATTGTCCTATTCGGTTCAATGACCGTTTTGCAGAGAGTGTTCATAACAACAGCAGGGCGGGTCTGAACTAAGCCTTGAGATTTCACTTCAATCCCCAAAATCCCGCCTTCTCTGTGTCTGGCATTTGTTGGGTTGGAACTTAACAATGAATTTATCATACATAACATAACGACTTTATACCCCAAAGGGTTAGGCAAAAGTGTACAGTCAACAAAAGAGATAAGTATGCAGGATCGTCGGATATGGTTGAAATTTAGTAAGAAACCGATGGTTGTTTATTTATTTATAGGAGAACCAACAGCTATAACAGAAGCATAACAATAGTATATGAGACATAAAGCCAATTACAGGTTCGCACGGGTAAAAACAGAAAATGTAGTAGAAATCTTAGGATCACTAACAAGCACGATAGAAAAGAATACAAATATAAGGTATATAAGCACAATGCACTTTTAAAAAAGTCAGCGATCAGCCAAGTGCGTGCAGAATAGGTTTTGGTGGTAAATGGGTCAAATGAGAACTCTTTGCAAAGAATTTTAAAGTCCTGACTCGCTCGCACCATGTATGAGTTTTGCCTGTATTTAGAAGAGGAAAAAGGAATGGAAATCTAAATGACCTCTGGGGGACATGTTCTCATTTATCAAATTAAATTTCAATCAAGAACATCCTTTGGTTTCTTACTAAACTTCAACTATATCCGACGATCCTGCATACTTATCTCTTTTGTTGACTATACCTATGTTCAACTACATTTCCCCGCTTATGTTTAAGGCCGATGTAATAGGGGCCCGACTATTACTTTTATTAACCAGAAAACTACAAATACAGACTGCGGGCTACTATTGAGAAGTTACTGATGGAAAAACTCAATAACACTTAGCTTGTCCGCCTCTCTATGAGAGGAAGCGGGCTGTAATCCACCTCGCGGGACCAGTGCATTTTCCTTTAAAAATATAACCTATTAAGCACATGTCATTTTCCGTCTACCAACCAACACGTCTTCATATTCCTAACAAACAAGTCCTTTATTAGTGCACAGCGTGGCTGCAACGTTCTTTTCTCCTTGACAAAAAGAAAGTAAACACATCAAAGGAAGTGGGATCTCGGGAGGCGGCACGTGCCTAAGTTGATCCAAAAAATTTAGTCCTTAGTTGTATGCAGTTGGACACATGTGCACGTCGGTTTGGCTGCGCAAAGTATAAAGAGAATACTTTGGTGAATACTTGAAGCGAAATCGCAGTTTTCGGTGATGTGATAACTGAAAATTTTCCTCGCTAGAACTATTGTTTGGAAAAAACTAATGCGGAAATGGAATTCGCGCTACACTTGCCACACTTTCGTGAATTGTACGCGGAAATGGGTACATATAGCTTTGACCCAGCTTAGAATAGTATGCGATAGTGCTGTAATATGTTTTTCTATTAGAATATTAGTGAAATGTCTGAATACTAAAGTGTACGTCGACATAGTTGCAGGCTAAAAATGTATCAGAATCAGTGCCTATGGATTTTATTTTAGAGAAATAAAACCTTTTTACAAATGCGTTTTACAGCAAATGTCCCTCTGCCGCACCTTGATATTTTTCGTCTCAGCAGAGTCAGCACCCCCACCAAAAAATATTTAATCGTTAATATATCCATACAATAAGTAATGTAGCCCTAACTTTGTAAAGTACACTGGGCTACGAGCAAAGAATCAAAGCAGAACCAACACGCGCTGGCGCCCTCGCGATATTATCACTTCAACACTGTTTTCACAACAAAAGATAAAAATGCTCTTTTGTTTTGTAAAATTAAGGAGCTGTAGGTAAATACACTCCCGGACTCCTAAATAAGCCACCCCGGCACTTTTTGCATGGCTTTTTAAATGCCCGTGAATCTAAATACGGAACAAGGATGACACTAAAATGATGGCCAGTATGTCAGCTTCAAAACTCCATAAAAACTTTTTGTTTGACCCTTCATTATTTTGTATTTGATGCGTTGATACCTCACATGGAATTGTAATTACGGTGGCTAGATTTAAGAGTACGGGAGTGTCTTTTTTTTAACGCTACTGTCAAAACATTATATATAGATAGATAGATTATGGTAAGATCAGAATAGAGAGAGAGATATCAGAATAATGTCTATTCTATTTTATTCTATCAGATAGAAGCCATAAAAATGTCAGCGCCCTCCAATAGTTCGCGTAGTAAAAATACCTAAAGGTTTTGAAACACGACTTCAAAACACATAAAAAACATAACCCTCCTTCTTCTGTCGGGTAATAAAAATACATGAGAAACCCAAAAGGTCGTTTATTAACAACAAGTGACAAGTCCAGTGATAAATGGAGCAACAATAGCCTTCGGCTACTAACACCGTTTTCCAATTGAAAAGCCGGTGAGGATTTTATGCAATTCCTTTGATCTGTGTTTCGAAAGTACAGTGATACGAGCCACTCACTCCTATGAATGGCCTTTTCGGCTCGACAAGCATATTCACGGAAAGTAAATGTTAGTTGTGGTAACAAAATGATTAAAAAGATTGATTATCTAAACAATGAAACCCCAAAACATAATTGAAAGCCACATTTCTGGTCGTGACATGGTCCCAATCACAGCAGGTATCTTCTAAAATAGGGAGTAACTAACCGAACTCATCGGTTTGAAATCCGATAACCACAAGCCGCGGTCAAGTCCTGAATACGACAGAGTCCTCATTCATTGGTTTGGAAGCTCCCGAACTATGTTGAACACAGCCGTATTGCTCATGTATGTAGGTACGTTCATCTGTTAAACTTGTACGCTAAATCTAACCAAGTGATCAATCCTCTTACGTATCTGCATGCGGTATTTTATTGTCTAATTGAAATTAAAGTTTTATTTGTATTAATGTGATGTTTTAGGCCCATTTTCACCAAAATATTATCAACCGATTACATACCTACGTAAATAATGTTCTTATGTTTAATAATAATAATAATAATTATTATTATTATTTGGTTAGACACACTAGCAGCTAATTAGCTGATGCGTGTGTATCGTATAGCTTGGAGATATTTAGTCTGTTCAGACGATTCTTGAAGCAGTTCAATGTGAGCCGGGAGCCTATTCCATGCTGTTACAACTCGGTTAGACAAGAATTGCTTCAAGGGCTTTTATTTGACGAATTTTCCCATAGCTTTAGGGAATGCCCACGCAAATGTGTGTTCGCATTCAGTGTGTAAAAATCTTGAAGGCTGGGCACTTTGTAGTGTCCTGTAAGTATCTTGTACGTCTCAATGAGCCTACCCCTTTGTCTGCGCTGTTCCAGTGTGATAATAATGTAACTATAGATATAATTTAGCCAATTGATAAATTGTTCGTGAACACGGGCCTTAGTCATCTGCCTTGTAATCGGTGTGGTCTGGTTACCTCCTCAAGCAGTGACTCCGGAAAACGAACTTTATTATAAAAAAGATCTTTATATATAAGATATTATATTATTTGTGGTATGGTTCAAAGATAATACCTGCTCCGGTGATCGTTATTAATTGAAAGCAAATGACGGCCACGCCGAAGCGTGTAAGAACAGATGGTCAGAATGTCACAGCTTATATGAGCCCGGGCTTTGTTACGCGCTTGTGATTGGCAGGGGTTTATTAGAGCTTTTGTGTCCCAACATGTAGGTAACCGATTAATTTATTTAATTTATTAATTAATAGTAGCAAATGAGAAACAACGTATCTTGTTCTTGGTTACATCCGATGTCCTTTCACGTAAAATGAATGTGGTTGAAGAGATAGCGATCAGTATGCAAAAGGAAAACGGAAACTAGCAACAAATTACTTAATGGTGGAAGAATTCTTTTCGTTTGTACTTGACTATAAAAGTTAAGAATTAAAGTCTAAAAGAGAAGGTTCTTTGGAGCTTTATGTAAGCTGTGGTAGTGCGTAATTACAAAGAATGAGCATTCAATTTTTTTTTTCATTTTGAAATACATTTATTTATCATAATTTCCTTTTTCCATTTTCATTCCAAATTAATTTCCCTGTAGGTACTTTGCATGCCTATAATGCTTCAATTGAATTTATTACATTTATTACGCATTTTCCAGCCAGTCCTATCTGAATCAACGGTACGCAAAAGCTTTCCCACTAATGCGATGTGAATAGCTCCTCGAGTAACGCGATTATTATTAGTACCTATGTATCTTTGTATTGGCGCAGTTAAGTGCCTAAAGCCGGGAACAGACACGTAACACACTACGCGATTACCCACGCGTGCTCATTGGTGCTGATATTTCGTCTTGTGACTTCCCGGTGTCAGTCGTTATGGGGGTGTTACAAGTGAGCAAGTTCAACACTATCTTGTCGGGATAATCGCAAGTGTGCATTAGTCTGAGTTATGACAGCAATTATTGGGCGGTCAAGATCCTCCGGTGTCCTAATCGTAAGCCCCCAACGCGGCTACTTGGTGAGATGTTATCCCACGAGAGGTCATTACCGGAGCAGACCGGACGGCTTAGTACCGGCCTTCAGAAATTTGTTAGCCGTCGAGAATTTGTGAATCAAGTTTAGTAAGGTTAAACCTAAGTCCTACGGTTTCTGATTATTTAAATTCAGAAAATCCTGTTATGACTTCTCTCCTCTAAATAATTAATGATTAGCTCGTAGTCTACTAAATTACGATCTTAATTTTGTTAATTTAAAATCTTGTTAATAATTAATTTCTAAATTAAAATTCTAGACCCTAATGAAATTTAGTGTTTCGGCTTTTCCTAATACGGACGAGGTATACTTTCGTTTACTTTTCACTTGAAATCAATTTGGCTTTTTTTGTTAGTGTATGACCATATTTATGAACGTTAACGAAGCAAAAGGAATATATTTTAAGGATCGTATAGTATGGTGACGTTCTGCCTACCACCTAGGATGTAAGTTTGATCGCTCAAATAATAATCTTCGCCTTTATTATGGCTAGAAATAATCAGATATAATTATATTGCTAATCGATAGTGGCGCCACGCGAGTATAATTTCTTCTTATTACGAGCTCTGGAATAACTGTCTTATAAGATAACAATCATAAACGTTGACGTACTTCCTTTGTTATTTTACCTTATGACTGTGACCTTAATTTGTCAATATAATTGTGCTAGTTTCTTCCCTTAAAGGAATTAGTTGTGTTCACGTTACAGTTATTGGTATAATTGGGCAGAGAAATGTGTAAGAATGGCTCCTGCTTTGATAAAGATAATCTATAATATCTCGCTATGAATTCATCAGAATGTAACATAGATAGTCGTAGGAAGTATTGAGGTATCACAAAAAATAATAAAATAATCAGCTGTCCCATACATTTGAGTCGAGTGGGTATTGAAGTTTTGTATGGAATATTTTATATTTTTTTCGCGATTACGATGTTGGTTAGGATTCCATCAAAAAACACAGTCCTTTGAAAACTACATTACATAATGTAGTTTAACCACAGTTGTAGTTTTTGTGTTTTTGTTTTTAGTTTAATGTAGTTTAGTTTTAGTTTTTAATGTAGTTTGTGTTTTGTTTGTTGTTTTTTGTAACCTACATAGGTTCCTCCCAATTCTGCAACTACCTACATAATTATGTTCCCTAAGTGTTCCTGTAGGTAAGTTATAAGTTAAACATAAACTTCCAATTCATTATTCATTATTTTTATTATTCTTTCATTATCTGTACGTTAATGGACTGATAGATGAGCTCAGCAGGGCCGGTGTCGGCTGTTCAATAGATGGCAACTGTATGAACAACATTAGCTACGCCGACGATATGGCGCTGCTGAGCCCATCTGTTAAAGCCCTCAACATGCTTATTGGCATTTGCGAGAGGTACGCAGTGGCTCATGGCCTCAGGTACAACACCAAAAAAAGTGAACTACTTGTGTTTAAGGCGGGTAATAAAACTCCCACGATCATTCCACCGGTTGAACTTGGAGGGATTCCGGTAAGTAGAGTCACCAAGTTCAAGTACCTGGGGCATTGGGTCACTGAGGACCAGTCGGATGATTTGGACATTGAGAGGGAACGTAGGGCATTGGCAGTGAGATGTAATATGCTGGCGCGCAGGTTTGCGAGGTGTACTAAGGATGTTAAAATTACTTTGTTTAAGGCGTATTGCCAGACAATGTACACCTGCAGCCTGTGGGTCCGCTATACGCAGAAGGCTTTCAATGCCCTGCGGGTCCTCTACAATAATGGGTTTAGGATGCTGATGGGGTTGTCGCGATACTGTAGTGCGTCGGGGATGTTTGCGGAGACCAATATCGACTGCTGTAGAGCTATTGTGCGCAAGAGAATAGCTTCCCTGATGTGTCGTGCATAGGTCTGGTGCTCTCCTATTCAATATCAGATAATGGCTATGTCATTTAAATTAATTTATAAGTAGTTTTAAGATACTAACATAGTTTTTAAGTCGTACTAATATATTATGTGTCATTCAATTATTATTATTATCATTATTAATTATAACTAACACTAGTTTGTAAGCTCACAATTGTACTAACAAATATGGATGTTGAATCTGAATTAAATTATATTATTATTATTATTATTTTTATTTATACTTTTAACATATCTCGGGACCATGGGGTCCCGGTCCTTTGGAAGGTGTACGAGGGGCCGAAGCCAACTCGCAGAGGCCCTTTAGGAAATTTTAATGAAATGTGACACCAACCGACGATTATCCCTGTGTGCACTATGCAAGTGCACCCAAGGACAACCCCCGGTTGGTGTAGGACTATTGCAGCATATGGAAAAATAAAAAGTTAGACTATGGGTTTGGGTGGCTAAAGTGGACTGGTTGCCAAGAACTATGGAAGAACTATGACCCCTGCCTGATCAATGTTTAATATATACACGGATAAAATAGCAGGGGGTGACTTGCACACTCAATAATGGGCCCCCGGAAACGGTCGCTAGCACATAGTGACGTAGCGACAAGGGGGCAACATGTCCTGAGGTGCTTATGAGAAGTGGAGAGGTATTCCACGGCTATCAGGACAATCCCGGAAGTACGGTCAAGATCCCTACCAGCATCTTACTGGAATACTTCCTTCCTCCGAGCACGTTTGCTCTTGCGAATCTCCACTCAAGCCAGCCAATAAACGAAGGAGGGGCCCGTCAGGGCCGAAGCCTGCCGGGGCAGCGGGATTGTCCGAAAGGGTTACCGCTGCCCCGGAACATAAAGGGCTAAGGAAGGAACACGGATGGGTTTTAGTCAGTAAGAGTCTGACACTCCCTTCCGCTCCACCCAGAGCGGGAGGGGTCATTTGATGATTTCCCATCCTTAAAAAAAAAAAAAAAAGCCAGCCAATAAAGGCAAGAATGAGGTGGGAGCTCTGTTCCTCGTCATTGTTCACTCCAGCCGGCCAATAAAGGCAAGCCAGAGGTGAGGTACAAGACTTCTCCCGGGAGATAGGGTCCGTAGGGTCGCTACTGCCCAACAGCTCGCCACATGCTGCCCTGCGGGTTTATTATTATTATTCAATTTTTAGATAACAAAATTTAGCCCTAATTCTAAAAATAATTAGTTGCCCAACTGAGGTCCCGAATTTTACATATCATTTACAAAAACAACATCAAACAACGTGAAACTCATTTAAATTTTCAATTAACGTTATTAATTCAATCCACGAAGTTTTATAAGTTCCCACAGAATTTCGGTAAGTATGAAACAATTTCATTCGGGACAGGGAAATAAATAAGTAGGTAGGTACTGGTCTGTACCCCAATCCTAAAGAAAATTCTGAAGCAAACGTTTATTACCAAGATTATGGGAATGAAATCTCCATTTTATAGATTGCCGATTAGATTATGCTTTCCATTTTTATGGAATGTCCGGGCGTCGACGACGTAATTATTTTAAAGAAATTATATTTCACGAAGGGATTTTGGAGGTTATCCCGTATTTAATGGTAGAGTGGAATCAATAAATAGGATATTTATAGGATTTATAGTGTGCGAAATATGGTTGTACAGACGTGGTATGTCGTATTGTTTATTAGCTGCTACTTAGTACACACGATGACAATAAATTCCAGTTTTAGCTGACCTCGCATTGTATATGCTTTTCGTACAATGAGAAGTCAGCATATACTGGAAATGTGTAGCTTGATATTCATGCGTACCAGAAAGTTAAATATAAGTCTCCACACTAGGTACTTGAAATTCTCGATTCGAAATCGATACCCTTGTTTTACTCTCATATAATGAACAGATTTCCTATTCCTTATTTCTAGATGTGGCGTACAATATTCGAAAAAAAAGGAAACAAAAAAAAAGAACTAAACCTTTATTCCTAACTAATATCTACATAATGTAAACGGTCGAAGGTATCTCCCTCTGTGCCCCTAAAGTAGTACGAATTAATATTCATAGCTCGCTCCCACACGCCATATCTGCGGACTGAAATTGTCCCATTTTATTCCTAATCACTACGCTATATATCACTTTTATAAAGACCCTGGAGTTTTATAGCTCTCAGCGGCTTTACTTGTAATTAAATGTTATACGTATTTTATCGAAGATTGGGTATCGTTACAAATACAATTAGACTCGTCGACTACAGATATTTGCGGAGCGCGTCCCGACACGGTCTACCTAACTTTGTTCTTTTTGTGTTTTTTCATCCAGTTTATTGTTAGTCCCACGTCCGAATAGTTGGAGCACAACGAACCAATACTTTTGGGCTGGACATTGAAAAACTAAACTCGTACATCATGCCTTTGGAACTTTCAGAACAATGTCTAAGTATTCCAGTCGATAGCGGACGTCAAACGCATACCGTGGAAGTGATATATTTTCCAATACAAAGTGCCTCGCAGCGGCGGCGTGGAGAATGGCAATGCGTCATATAGAACAGAGCTACGGAGACAGTACGAATTAAAGTAGTCGATTTGTTTGGAGTCGATATCAAACGAGAAGTGTCGCTGTGGCTGACAGACGGCTTCCTTTGACTTATGAGAGAGCGTCGCCGTCGCGTCTTCGAGTTTCACGCGAGCTGTATTAATCAAATCGCTATCACTTTCGTTCGAAAAAACAAATATTTGCTTACAATCACATACGCGGCATACAGGTTTTTTCTTCTTCATCAACCAATTTGCCCCTTCTGTTTATGTTACATGTCTTCTCGTGGAGCTTCTATATCATCTAAGATCGCTATGGGTACATACGTTGTTTTCATGCAAACCTGGTACATACTTTAAGGGAGTGTAGTACTCATGAAAATGAACAACTTTTAATATAGGGCGGACTCAAAAATAGGAAAAAAAAAAATGCTGTTCCCTACATTTTGTTCAGTTATGCGAACATGAATGTATAGAGCGGCTGGTTTTATTTTCTCGGTTTCAGTGTTGGTCTCATAGTAAAAGTTGTTCATTCTCATGGGTACTACACTCCCTTAAAGTATGTCCCTCGTTTAACCTGATACACTATATGGGTACCTTAAGTTTATTAAATGCTTGTCCATTCAGTTGCATCGCACAATTATTCTAATAAGGTCTGTTATCAATTTCGCGCAATCTAACTCACCCAGTGATTTCCCAAAGGTGCTTCATGTGACGATGATGACGTGCTAATTAACTCTGTGTATTGGACACAGGATTTCGATTAGGGACTGATTTGAATTGTATTTTGTGGACCGTTATCGCAGATAAAGTAATAATGGATAGTTAGGTACCCATCTGGCGAAGGGACCTATCTGGCTGCATAATTTTGGCATAACTGAAAGTATGTCGGTAGTAATAAGATTACATTTTTCAGCAATGTTGTTAATATCCAACTAGTCAACCGTGAAATTAATGTATTGATACTAAGAAAGGAAAATATCCACTATATTTTCCTTTCTTAGTATCAATACATAAATTTTCAGAAAATCATCATAAATTAACTCTAGCGTCACCGAAAACACAAATTCATTAAACTATCTTTTCAGTCGACGATTTGCTTAATAGGTACATAATTTTCTCATAAATGGTCATTCTTACAAGTAATATAAAAGAGCGAATTCATCTATTTGGGTATTTAATTTGCGGAGAATTCTCATTTGGCACGTGCCCAACTAGAACTAAGGGAATTTCAACCGCAATTCCGATGAACTTTCTCAGAAACTAAAAAGTTTTCATTATTTTTTTCTCCACGTTCATCCCCTTGTACGATCTGTTAGGGAGCGGGTCAAGGTTCTTATTCCTATTCAATGAGATTATCACCATTACACGGATTTTGAGTAAACGTAAATAAAAGAATTTATTTCTACCTTCAGGGAACTTTATCTCTTCGGGCAAAATTTTACCGTGAAGCCACGAATGAACGAACAAAATATGTCTTCCATTGTTACTTTGGACACTTTAATCAAATTAAAAAAGTTTTTCTTCTCAAATGTTTGTACAAAAAGTGAATTACTGAGGCAAATTTCATCCAAGAAAAAGTAACCCTAAAGCTAGGTGTTGTCGAGTCATGTTTAATACAATGACGGCGAGTTCTTGCCAGTGGGACGCGGCTTAATCGAAAAATTCCTTCAGGCATTCTACAAATACTTGCATGATTGAGGAGGCAGCCGGCGTACGAACACACGCCGCCCTTACCTGCCGATATTTTGAACTACACAGAATGATCGCAGCGGAATTATATGAAAATAAACAGACGCCTCATCCTAATACCGGTCATATTTGTGTACCGTGAGCATCTGGCCGTATTTAGTAAGTAAAATTACCGTTACAAAAACATAAACAAGTTCCTTTTTCATCACATTAACATGCTTGTTTCATGTAGTCTGCGCTCTGTCGACTAACATCTGGATCATTCGCTTATTTAACCCTAAATAGTTGCAGGCTGTAGTAATTCAGGCCAGTTAATTGAGTTGGTAACGTAAATACAAACCACATGGCCGCGAGACCTTTTTACTGCGTACTTAAAAAGGATTGATTGAAGTGCAATTAGAAGTGCCTTTTATTTTCCCTTCGAATAGTGACTAAAATGTTACGTCAATGTATATTTAGTTATTCAAATGCAGAGTTGGGGAATATTTACTTAATTCTTGTACCTACTCGCCTAGTCATTACTGCGGGCGTTGTGGCGTAAACGGCAAATGCACTATTACGGCCTTACAGCGGCGTAGTTAGAGCAACAATAAAACAATCATTTGTACAGAAAATGCAGTTTTCCCAGATGTTATGGTCATTTTGGTGAGGAAAGCTTTGTATAGTTGAGTTTTTTATAAAAGCTTTGTTCGTGAATCGCGACCGTAACAAATATTTAGTATTGTTTAGAAAGGGATGATATAAGCGACTTGAACATGTCGCAAGAATGTGTTAGAGCCATTACGTGAGCGACCGGAGCGACTGCGATGTCACTTAATAGTTTTCGTTGTTTGCAGACAATTTAGTGGCGAACAAAAAATGTGCCTTTCAAGAGACAAGATGTCGCCTGCGCGCCTCCGCGGCATTCTGCTCATGTTACTTGTCTCTCGAAGTAAGCTCCTTTAATCTCAGTTTTATATCATGTTTTATTATAATATAATGTTTTATTATATATCATTATAATATCATGTTTTATTATAATTTTCCAGTATATTTACTTCAACTGTTCTACGTGAAGGGATTTTTTCGTCGTCTTTCTGCGTGTTTGTACAATAAAATATAAGTTTGTTTGCGGTTGAGAAGCGTGCACGAGTTGTGAATACTAAATCTATTTTTTTCTTTAGATAGAGGATCACTAACGTTCTTGTTAGGCCATCTAAAGTATTTTGTCAGTCGTACGTGTTTTATGTATAGCCAATTATGTCTTCCAACCAATGTGTCCTGCCAACAATGACCTACGGTGCCGAGACATGGACGCTCACATAGAAGACTGTCCACCGTATACGAGTAGCACAAAGGGCCATTGAGCTAGCCGTGCTTGGCATAAACCTACTATATCGAGTGCGTAACACCGAAATCCGTCGTCTGTCGAAATTCTACGACGTCGGGGACAGAGCGACGCGCCTCAAGTGAAGAGATCTAGATAGACGAAGAGATGGCCGATGGAGTGAAGCTGTGACCGAATGGTGGCCAAGGTTAGGCCAAAGAAACTAGGGCTGTCCAAGAGCACCTTGGGTTGACGATATTGTCAAAGTCGGAAATATCTGGATGAGAGACGCACAAAACAGGGAAGTATGGCAGAAGAAAGGGGAGGCATACCCAACAGTGGGTGCATGATTCCGGGCTGAAATGATAATGTATCATGTCTTCTGCCTAGAAGACATAATAAATTATATGAAAACTTAAAGCTATTCGGTTACAAAGTTCACGTATTTTCTAACTCCTGGTTGGTAGCTAATAAAAGCAACAAATATTTCGTTCCTCCAACAGGATCTTATAAGACAAAAGCCAAGATTGCGGCCCAAGTAGAACTGTCAAGAGTTTAATTAGGAGCTATGGTCGGAAAGTTCCATGAAAAACTATTTAGTTGAAAGAATAGAAACTAGCCGCATTTTATTATTTTTATGGCAAGGAATTTGCGGAATGTTTTTGCTCTGTGCAATTTACTTTGATGTTACGGATAATGTTCAGTGATTTTATAAAAGGAGCTCATTCCCTTGGTTATAACCCTGTCAGAAGGATGCATAAATACGTTGTAGATGCTTTGAAGATCACGCTGATTGGCAGAATAAGAGTTTAAAACACCAGTAGGTAAGTACGGTCAGCGGCAGAAGATTAACACTTTTAGGTACACATCATCTATCTATCATCATCATCATAATTTCAGCCGAAAAACGTCCACTGCTGGACATAGGCCTCCCCCAAGCACCTCCACTTCGACCGGCTCTGTGCTAATCGCATCCAACGGGTTCCTGCGGCCTTCACAAGGTCGTCGGATCTATGATTGATACAAAATTATTCGATACATTGTATTTCAGCATTTCATAGCATAGCTAATTTTAATTTTGTTCCGATTGTAGACAATTAAGCTCGATAATCTTTATATAGTTAGGTATAGGTAATAATTTTTCTCTACGTTTGTATGTCACTGAACTCCTCCTAAACGGCTGGACCGATTTTGATGAAATTTTGTGTGTGCTTGAGAGGATCCCTGGATGGTTTAGATTCACAATTGGACCCGGTATGTGGCGCTGTTCGGGCAGGACAACGTCTGTCAGGTTTGATAGTTAAGATATAAGAATAAAATACTGGAGTGTGAATCGACTTTAGTCGCTGACTTCACAAATTGAAGTCGTATATGTATGACCGTCTCTAATAAAATAAAAAAGAGAAAGGACAAACCCTTGATGTTATTGAACTCCAACTGCGGTAGATGAAGAACCGAATCTTGTCAAAAGTAATGGCGAAGTACTCAGACGAACAATCGATAGTTTCAAATCAGTTGCTGACAGAATTATACAGAGAATTAATAAGGTATGATAATTCAAGTTGACTATTCAAGTCATATTTCCATTATCTTGCATATATATTGTATAATAGAAATATTTTGTTTTAATATTCATTATATCACATTATTCATATTGTGGTAATATTGTTACCGCGAATACGCTTTGTTATTAAAATTAAAACAGAAAACTGATAATATTATGCATTTATTATATTAAATACAGGGTGGAAAAAATCAATAGGCCCTGGAGGGAAACCACATCACATCTTTAAGATAGATTAGGAAACATTCCTTTATTTTTAAAAAGAAACAAAACTGCATTCACAGATTTCTCGACAAGCTTACCTATACCGGGAATCGAACCAGCTAAAAATTCAAAAGTAAACACTTGCTATTTTATTACACTAGTCGAAACAGTCAATGCTAAAGATAAAATTTCTTCAAAAAGCATTAGGTCTTACACTCGTCTGTCGTACAAGATATACATGAAATCTAATATTTAGTACACAAGGGCTATAATCAACATTATTTTATCCTGAATAATAATCCTATCGGTTAGTAATTATAATAGCGAGTGTTTTTTTTTATTTTTAGCTGTTTCGATTCCCGGTTTAGGTAAGCTTGTCGAGAAATCTGTGAATGCAGTTTTGTTTCTTTTTAAAAATAAAGGAATGTTTACTTTAAGTAAAATAAGGATTTAAAGTGGGTTCCATCCAGGGCCCATTGATTTTTTCTATCTTGTATCCATACTAATATTATAAATGCGAAAGTGTGTCTGTCTGTATGTTACCTCTTCACGCTTAAACCGCTGAACCGATTTAGATGAAATTTGGTATGGAGATAGTTTGAGACCCGGGGACCTTTCCCGGGTCTCAAACTATCTGGGAATCTTATGTAAGGACATAGGATAGTTTTTATCCCGATATTCCCACGGGATTGACACTTATGCGGGTGAAACCGCGGGGCGCTGCTAGTATTATTATGGTATATGAAATAACGCGAGCCGATAAAAGTTTATTTTATTTAGAGAATGTTTTAGGTTTTCGTTTTATTGTTTGAGATTGAATAAGAATTTATTATGATTCTATTAATTTGTTTTCTCAATACTTTACTTTTTCAGGGAGTGAATATCAGCGAGGGAGACTTTCCATGATGCTCAAGAGTGTGTGAGCCTTATTTTATTCTGTTTCAACACAAACATGTGACGAGCGAATACTCTTCTCAGTTTATTTGGGGGTTTTCAAGAGGATCCTTCGGATATGCTGAATTATTTAGAAATTCGTAGGTACATGAAGGAAGTAGGTAATCAGGAAATCAGCTAATACGTATGGTAATGTAGATGAAATTGAAAGAGACTGTATAAAAATGTATTCAATGAGAGAAGTTATTTATGGTGGGCGCGCCTGAGGGCAATTCGCTCTGCATCACATGGAGTGCCTCCGCTCTACGACGTTGACAAATTGCCTTCTTAAACGCCAAGGGAAATAATTTAAAATACTGACTGTGCCGCATACAATATCAGACTCATTGGTTGTCTAAGAAACGCCTCGGGGCGATATGTTGGACAAACAACCGGGGATTTGGCTTGTTGATCCAATGATGAGCTATGGTTAATGTTCGCCTGAATGTAGAAGAATTTCGGTTAAGATTGAGATCAGTGAAGCATCGGATGGTGAAGCTATTAATCGCCTTGTCGGATGACGCTATACAAGCAAGATGTTCGGCGTCGGAAGTGACATCTAGCTCCGTATTCATTATAGGAAAGCGACGATTGTAACTGCCAGTTGACAAAAGTACTCACGAGTCACGACACGAGGGACTCTTAAAAACAATTAATTTTAAATTAAACAGTCACAATTTTAATATTTTTTGTGAAATACTAAATTTCACCTCACTTATTCAGGTCGAGGCTCTTTATTTCATTAACCTTTATACAGCGTAGTGGGCTACTATAGGTTTAAGATTTTATCTATTTACAAAGGACATAATTTATTTTGTACCCAAAAATTAAAGTGCTCCGAAAAAAAAACTACTGCTGTCTTTTGGGAAATTACCTCTTGAGCATTTTTTTCTATTACAACTAAAGTCTACCATTAACCCCCCGACTGGTATTTGAAATTGAAAATGCCAAAAATAATATTTTAATAACAAGTTTGTAATTAAAACATGTTCAGGTTGTTAAATTCAATTAAAAGTTGGTCTTTTTTTAATGATAAGCTTAAAACACTTGTTATAAAAACATGATTTTTGGTTTTTAAATCTCAAATAGCAGCCCCCCCCTGCTATTTGGTTAATTTTACACTTTCGCTGTAAAAAATGCTCAAGATACCTATTTCCCATAAGAAAATAGTATCTACTTTTTTTATCTGGCAATTTTTGGGTATAAAATGTTCGACACTTGAATGATGTCCTTTTCATTTGAAAACATTTTTGTTGATCTTTTCTGTTCATTAGGCGTCTCGTATTTTTTTCGGTAGAGTTCTGTCCGTTTAATTTTCGTCTATGCCTGGAAACGTAATACTGAAACTGAGACCTAATAAATGTAGGTTATGATTACCCCAATCACATTTTATGTAAAAAAAACAATTATGTTGTCCAGAGGTATGATCACTATTCTTTATCTCATGAAGATTTCTAGACATATACCCAATACTTATTCCAAAGATAACCTGTACGTAACCGAGGTGAGCTGCGGAGTCGGTTAACGAAGCCATTTTGCTGTAATGCGAGTCATTTTCTCGAAGCAGGAACTCTGGAGAGACATAAATCAGTGTGAACACCTCGATAAAGGGGTAGGTATGTTATCGGCGGATTTTGTCTTATCTCATCTCGCAGGCGCGCTTTATCGCCGCAGGCTGGGTGAAGTGCCACCTTACGATGATTGTCGAAATATAAAAGCGAGTTATTTCAAACGACAAGCGGAAGTTTTCGCATATTACCTATATTGCAAATCGAAATGGAATCGAAAATATATAATACTCGTCCAGTGTGACGTCAGAGACCCAGTTAAATGATGTGCGACGAGGATCTCATGCTTAGGTTAACGCACATCCCGAGCTTACTGGACACAATGTCGTAATACAATTATTATAATGACGTCAAATTTTCTACTCCGACCAACATAGGCTTTTCTCATCAAACCAACCAAAAAATAAACAATTTCAATATCGCTAAAGCTTAGATATTTCTAATAGGGTTTCTGTTGACTTTCATGTCCAAAATTTTCCGAGTGACGCGTTTTTCGTGAAACATTGACGGTTGATGCTGAAAGGTCAAGTCGTAAATGAAAACTGGCATTTTGAGGTTGAAAAGTAAATTGGTATCTAGGGTTTCTTTTAGGTCATTATAATGACTGTTACGGTCCTTCCACACTTATTTTACCTCTGATTTTGCATCGCTGCCAAAATCAAAGTGATCTTTTTTGCAGTTGCACTAAGGTTGTTTTTTTTTTTCCTTTTTGTCAAATGAGGATAGTCGACAACGGCTCATCCAGCGTCATGTAGTGACAGCAGCACAGCAAGATGAGCCATCGAACTTTGCACTTTGTGGTAGTTGTTAGTAGCTGAATGAAACGACATAATTATACCAGTTTTGTTAGTTAATATGTTGTTGGGTTGTTGCTATTGACAAGTCTGTCAAATTCACAGTGATTTTTATTGTCGTTATAATAAGGTTGCTATTGCGTTGCTGCTGTCAGAGTTTAAATAACTATGAATGGATTGTATCTTGGTGTGACCATTAAATTGTGACTTGCCCTGACATCAAGCAATGGACAAAATTTTTAATTGTTACTTACGAGGCTTTTGCATCTTTATCAGAGTGTATTTTATGTATTTTTTTTTGTAATGTGCATTTTTTTGTGCAGAATAAACAATTTTTCTTTCTTTTTTCCTTTTCTTATAATATCTAGAAATACAGACGTTTCGTTATTAATGTCTGCGCTCGGTTCGTAGCTTCTCTAGTTTCTATGAAAGACGTCACGACAATTTAGATCTGTTCGGTTCTGGCTGGGATAGTAATTCGGATTTCGACTGCGGTGTAATATCGTCTGTCTGCATGCACCTTGCTTATTTTTATTTTTTTTAGGGTTTCGTACCTCGAAAGGAATAAACGGAACCCTTATAGGATCACTTTGTTGTCCGTCCGTCTGTCTGTCTGTCAAGACCCTTTTTCTCAGGAACGCGTGAAGGTATCAAGCTGGAATTTATATCAAATACTCAGTGGGGCAATTCTCGTTATTTTAAGAACGTTCACAGTCTGATCTCAGTCTCAATCTGTCAAAAAATGCTTAAAATTTCCCTACATTTTGACAAGTTTTTGACATTTGTTTGTCGCTGAGATGAGACTGCGACTAGATTTTGAACGTTATAAATTACGAGAATTGGCCTTCAGGTCTACTGTCCCTTAGAGCTGTGAAAAAAATCAAACTTCTAAGCCAACGCAATCAAAAGATACAGCCGTTTATGCCGCAAATTTCCGCAAATTTTCGACACTCACAAAGGAATCAAAACCTACAGGGTACTTCCCGTGAACTCAGAATCTTGAAATTTGTTACGAAGCAACGTTTTATAGCACAGATAAAGGAAAAATTGCGAAAATCGTAAATTCATAGTTACATCATGTAATAAAAATATTTTTACTTATATACCTACAGATTTGTACGGAACCCTCGATGCGCGAGTTCGACTCGCACTTGGTCGGTTTTTTACAACTTACAAAAACAAATTACAAAATTGAATTCCTTCTTGAATTTAATTGAATTTCTTCAATTTTGTGATTTGTATGATCAATGACGCAAAGCCGTCTTTGCTGTATTTTTTAAAACTGTCGGTACCACGCAATGCAATGAACGTAAACCGAGAAACTTTCCTCAACGCGAATACTTCTAAGTCCTACCAACTTGCGGTCACCGACTTTCATCACTGACAGTTAGTCCTCTTCTTGTTCCTCAAGGGATTACCTCCAGAATAGATAAGAAAGTCGACAGGGACAGGTAACACGGCTTCCTTCGAGCCGTTCCCCAGAAGCCTGGCTGTGACACCGTTTTATCTCTTTGATGGTCGCTCTAGACTAGTTTAAATTTCAACAAATTCATGGAATTGTTCATTACAAAAAAATCAGGAAAAGAGTTCAGGGTCGTAATAGTTGCAGATTAGTAGGAAACCGATAGACGTTTTCGAATAAAAATTTATTTAATTAATAGAAAATAAACAGATCATTTAACAGGTATGATTTTATTTCTAATAAGTAGGTTTGTACAAACACTTTTACACGTCAATCATATTTAAAAAAAACTAGATAAGGTCGACGTTTCCATCTGACTACTCTTGAGAAGAAAGGCCGAAAGAAATTCAGAGGTCACACTCTTTTTTTTAAATCCAGACATAATCTTGGTCAGATCATGTGAAGACCATATACTCGTAGATTGGTGTCTAAAATGATCTTTTGAGGAAAGAACCACACAGATTGAGTGGACCTATCCAGTCAGTGCACGCATTTGTCAGTAATCATCCAACTCAAAACTTAAGGAGTTTAATATTCGAAAACATCTATCGATTTCTTACTAAACTTCATCTATATACGACAACCCTGGTTACTTATCTCTTTTGATGACTCTAAGAAAGGCATTTCAGATCTTTGTATTCCCATGTGTTGACATTGTCTTCCTATTCAGAGATAAAGTCAATGTGTGGTGTGACTTATTAAAGCGTGATTCTGTGTATTACTGCTTTTGCGGGACCTTTTTCAAGCTTCAGCACATTTATAACACTAATATTATAAAGGCGAAAGTTTGTAAGGGTGTGTGTGTTTATGTGTTTGTTGCTTCTTCATGCTCAAACGGCTGGACCAATTTTGATAAAATTTTGTATTTTTTTTTTAATGATGGGAAATCATCAAAATCCCGCTCTGGGTGGAGCTCAAGGGAGTGTCAGACTCTTACTGACTAAAACTCATCCGTGTTCCTTCCTTAACCCTTTATGTTCCGGGGTAGCGGTAACCCTTTCGAACAATCCCGCTGCCCCGGCAGGCTTCGGCCCTGACGGGCCTCTCCTTCGATGCTGACATCTCTTAGCTGACACCCTGGATTAACATCTATACTTTTAATCCCGATATTCCCACGGGATCGAAACTTATGCGGGTGAAACCGCGGGGCGCAGCTAGTATATTCTAAATATAGATAATAATAATATATAATGTAAGTATATACAATATACATTTGAGTTGGTATATAATAGGGTGGCATGGACAACGACGTGCAACTTGTTACCATGGATTTAGTACCTGATTCTACCGTTAAAAGTTTTCGTCTGTTATCAAAAAAAAAAGTGCTGTTCCATACATTTTGACCGCGTAGATATTGCACTTTTCTATCAAACATCAGTTTTTTTTTTTTAAAACCGACGAAAAATTTCTTCACTACAATTCACAACACATTACTTTATTATTATTCTAGACCCCCTGTCTAGAATAATGTAATGTGTTGTGAATTAATGGTTACAGTTTGCACATCGATGTCCCTTCCACCCTTTATAAGTACAATCTCGAACAGAAAACAAATAAAGAAAGTAGCAATTCAACTCAATGACCTCCAAAAATTAGTGATGCGTCTCACATTCCTAATCTCCCCTTTTGCAACTTATTCGAGGACCGTTAGCAAAGTCAATGAAAACAAAACTTTTGAAAACAATAATCAGCGGAGAGTATACTTGAGAAACTAATGGGGCTTTATATAAAGAGTTTAGGGGGAACTCTGAGGATCATGGAGGAACGGGGGTTGACGGGAGAAAATTAATCACACCGCTTTGTGTGAGCACCTCCTAATTTACATAAGGAGTCAGGGGTCAGTATGGTAAACTCTGCTTACTCACTTTCATCTAATCCACGGCAATGTTAAACTTTTTGTGTAGAAAAAGTTTAAGAGAATTAATTAATTCCCGGCCGTCATTAATTACAAAAGGTTTCGCTATTTTGACATGTTTGAAGTGGATGCAGAATATGATTAAAAGCTCTGTTGTTATGATTATGATCCTTAAAATAATTGTGGTAAAGTTGGTTCAACCAAAAAGTAGAATTTCTCGAATTTCAGGTTGCGTGTCTAACATAAAATATTCTACCATGGAAAATGTTCCTACTTCGAAGTTCACAACTTAGGTAAAGTTCTGAACTTCGAAGTAAGAATATTTTCGCCAAGAGATAGCCACTTCTACAATACAAATTAATTATACACACAATTACGTAGTCACCTAAACTTAAATTAAGATTTCAGTCTCAACTTTAATGAGTTGCTTGAATAAAGTTATTTACATTATTATTAAAAGCTTATGATGTCTCACTGTAGGGCCGCCCTGCTCTCTCTCCATTTCTCTCTGTTTAAAACTGCTGAGGACCAGTTCTTGTTGAAGGAGTCCAGCTCATCCCACTGTTTGGGCCTGCCACGATGTCTCTTGCCATTAAGAGGGACCCATTGGTTGTCTGACATGCGGGAGATGTGTCCAGCCCAATTCAATTTTAGCGTAGCAGCTATCACAAATCGGTTATATTTGTGATGAAACGGATGGTCGCAGTTAAAAGCCAAAACTGAAATAACTTTGCGGCCATCAAATAACATAGCAGCACTACGTCGTCTTTGAAAGTTTAATACATACACAGAAAACGATTAAGCAAGTGACTGAACAAGGTAAAGCCTAGCTTGCCTGCTTCGTATGCAAAGTATGAAAACGGACCTTTTTGTTAAACTTTCATAATGTAACTGTGAGAGCTCTCTCATCGTCTGTTTTCATTTCGGAGCACGTTCATATGTTTAAAAGAACCTCGCGGAGCATTTTCTTTTACATTAAACGAGACATTTTTTTGAGTAGCAATTTTATTTATCTGTCAAACAAGGATTTTAGTTGTTGTCTTTTCGAATAAGTATTCGCTTGGCTTGCCTAGAAATTTTGGGTCTTTAGATAATGGCCCAAAGTTGAATGCACTTTATTTTTGTGGCGCTTTTTCGTAGCCGTAAATACCAAAACATGATATTATCTGAATCATCCCCTGTAATTGACTAATTAGGTTGTGGTTTGTTTGAAAAATAAAGTAAAGTACAAACACTGCCTGCTTTTAGGGACAGGAAAACTTTCTCGGCGCACCTGAGAACATCTCTGGAAGTTTTTGCGACAAAGTTACCATTAAAGTACTTGTTGTTGTTGTTGCTTTACATATTGCATTAAAACTGTATTCAACACCAAGCAGCGAACACATAAATTAAAGTCTACGGCCAATATTAATTACAGTACATTTGTGTTTCGGTTCTCCAGTGCGACGCGACGTGGTGGCATCATTAGCGGCGCGGATGATGAAAGGGGAATTTGTTTCAGCACAGATTTGTTACTGTACCTGGCAATCAATTTGCATAATAGAGACTCCGATGTGGCTGATAATGAGGAGGATTTAATATGGACGAACGGGTAGTGGTTTAGGAGAGGATTAAAGCATGCTGCATGTGCGATTTCAGCGTTATAACGTAAAATATTAATGGTAATATTTTAATGAGTTGTTACATATTTTCGTTGAAAACGGGCGGCTGATAATGCGGATTCAGAGTGATAGCTTGTTGCGCGGATTAAAAAGTGAGATCTGTTTTTTTTTCTGTAAATGGAAAAGAAATGAAAAAGTGTTTTTTCACAAAATTAATATTTTAACAAAATATATTACTTACGTCTGCCAAACTGCAAAGCAGTTTGTTGGCAGACGTAGCTCCTTTTTTTAAAGATGACACCATCATTTATAATTTACACTTTTTTACCTATTGGTAAGCTAAACTATCTATAAGTCGCAGTAAGATGGTTGAAGGCGTGATATAGTTATATTCCTAGAAATATAGCTCAATCAACTCAGCCTATTGCAGTCCACTGCTGGACATAGGCCTCTTCCTATGTCACTCTGTGTCCGCTTTCCGCATCTAGTCTGTTTAGTTTGTCCGATACATGTATCGGGAAGCGTAGTGTGGGACGCCCCCAGCTAGATGGTTTTTTTTTCATGAGTCCTGGAGTGGAGACTACGATCTCCACTCGACGATTTCACTAGATTAGTCAATTAAGATAGTTATATTACTAGATTCTGCTCGTGTCATAGTTCATAGAGTACTAGGTTCCTACATGCCTATAAAGTAGAAATATTACATTTCCGGATGACAGCGATGTGGTCAAGTACTGCGACGCCTAAGTGTCCTTTGGTTTTTGTATTTATCTGAATAGTTAGGTAGTCATTTAATTTAGTAAACACCTAATGTAATACAACATTTAAAAGGAATTTATCTTTGTTTTCTGCATGCAACTAAATAAAGTAGGTAAGTAAATCAAAAGCCTCAACGAAAAGAATTGATCGCGTGTCCTATTTCCATCGTAGTAAGTTTAAAGGATATTGTACGTTTATTGACGTATGGGGGAACAGACGAGTCCGAGGTGTGTCGCGTGAGCTTGTTCTAATGGTCCATTACCTCAGCACAAAGTTGGAAGAGATCGCCGACGATGCGTTTTATCCTGCATCTCGTAATGGATTGCGTGCGTCACTTCTGCAAGCGATGATGACTTACGTTTCTGTCTGGTGTCTAGTTCTGAAACAGGGTACGGGTCTTACCTGAAAAAGAGAAAATGGTTGCTTGAAAAACATATAATATAGGTTTGGGGTATTTTAATATTGAGAATAGTAAATTGCTGGTTTTATCAGAAAAAAGAAAAATTGTTTACTCTGCACAAACAAAACGCACATTCAAAATAAAAAAGACATAAATTAAACACATACAACGTAGTCAAAAGCCTTGTACTCAAGCTTAAAAAATGTTGACAATTTTGTCCATTGCTTGATGTCAGCGACCGTGGAACTTGCTTTTATGTAATAAATTTTATCTGTCATTGGGGCCAATTCTAATTCAAGGAGTTGTATTGTTGATTATAATTCTGTAAAGTCATATTGAAACAACAAACAATCGCAAATTGCAAAAACGTAAGAAAATTTGAATTTCACAGACTACTTTAAACTGTGCTGTGGTGAGCAGTGGACATGTTTTGGCTGAAACATCATGACGCTGATGATGAAAACTGCGCTATCCAACTTTTAAAGCTGCGCACCGAATTTTACTGCAGTAAATTTTGTATGTTGATTTTATTGAAAATCGGATTCATTTCACGATTGAAGCTGGTCACGCTTATGTAAAACGTAGCTGAACCAATTGTCACCAAAAGCCAATCAGGAAATGATTGCGATTCCTGAATAATGAACCAATATGGTTACGGCATTATGTACACCGACGTGGTTTGAAATATGTATTTCATTCATCAGTTTTATTTCAAGTCAGTAGATACTTCATCATTTTATTAATAAAAATATATTGTTTGTTAAAAGCTTAACACTATCGCTGCCCAGCACTCAGCATATGGGTCGAACAATAATTCGTTCGTGTGCCCACAACCCGTATCCGAGTCGTCGTTATAATTAGCTATAGATGACTTGTATTCATGCCCAGAACCCGAGTAGCGAGTCCGGAAAAACCCGGGCGTGTGCGAGTGGTTAAGGGTTGTCGAAAATAAATTTTATTATAAATGTTAGTTGTTACTTGGCAGTGAAAGTGTTAAATTACAAGAATTTAAACTTTACTTAAATGAACATTTTGAAAGCTTAATTAATGAAAGTTGTAATGGTTACTGTTAATTTCGTACTATCTCAATAAAGCCAAATCTTATCCTCATTGTACTTATCGTATTTACACTGATTGTTTATTGCAATAATCTCATAATTAGTAAAACAATAAAAAAAGTCACTTATATTGTTTTGGTATCAGATTTCCCAACCTTGAGCTTTAGCTTGTTGATCGCCGGAATGGGAACAATACACAACATCAAGGCGGCTATAGAAAACGCAAAAAGCGAAATTTTGAACCAAACAAACTTCGAATTATTCTCTCAGTAGGAGTAAATCTGGTGCTCAGGGAGCTTTATTTTTTTTAACAAGCTCTCGGTTTTAATAAATTTACATTAAGGATATATTTTATTTTCTCCAGGGATATACAATATTTATTCCACTGGAAGGTTTGGCTATCCCGTTAAGTTATACAACGGCAATTTTAGTTCGTTCATTTATATAAAGTAAATGGTCGGGAAACGCGAAAACGAGCGTCCTAATCGAAATTTTGAAGTTAAAATACCCTGGAGACAGTTTCGAGGATTCCCATGCCTGTCACGCTGATTGTAGCTGTGTAACGTTGTGATTACGCCGACGTCAAGAGAATCACGTCCATTGCTCGCTTTGTGCGGAACAGGTTGATCAATGTAATGTCAGTAATGCAGCAATGGAGGTAATTCGTCACTGTTGGATAGTCTGCGTGTATGGGCAGGGTAGCGTTTGTAGCGTTGTGTAATTATTCAATGAGCAATCCATTAAATTGCTCTCCGTTTTGGATATAAGGTTGCCTGACGATGTAGCAAGCTATTACGCAATTGCAGGACTTATTTTTCTTGAAAATGAAATAAAACAAGGAGAGTGCCATATACCTATCGTGTTTAAAAATAATAGTTATTGCAAAAAAAATACACAAACAAGGGTACCTAAATCATGCTCGTGTGAATTAAGAAGCCAAAAAGAGAAGCCTTTTAGAACAAAACTATACGTATTCTACTACAAATTACATACATTAATAATAATTTAAACAAACTGTGCGGTGCGAGGTAGAATTAACCGCTCCACACTTTCCTCTTCAAATAGTCTAAGAGTCAAGCAGTAAATTATTTTATAAACGATATTTAGTTCTCAAATATAGCTCTGAGATCCGTTTAAAAACAGGGCAATGCACGCATTAATGGTCTCGTAGTACGACGTAAACTTCGGAATCGTAGGAACACTGAGTGGGGTGTAATTTTAGTTCGTAATTTCATAGAATAAAAAACTTGTATACAAGTGAAACTATTAAAAAAATATCCTAACCTAACTAACTATAACTATTATCAAACTAAATAAAATATGGCGTGAAAAAATTTCTCCGCATCGCTGTAATGTACCAAGAGACAAAGACCCCAAAAAGAAAGAGGTCTCTGGCTAAGGTAGAAACCGGCCCTTGTGTCACGAAAAGTTTCATATCTTTTGAATTTCCTTTGTAAATTACCTAATACTTTTCATTGCTACGAATCGCGCTTGGTCAGGCCAAATTCAAATTCAAAATAATTCATTTAAAATAAACCTACATTGGCACTTACGAAACGTCGGAAGAAAAATAAGAAGAAAAAGAAAAAAACGTTTCCTATGGAGAAGAGCCGACAAGAAACTCCACGGTTACTCTTTTTAAACAGGGATCTAAATTATTTCGATACAATCCTGACTGAACTTTAACACGAAACTTTAGCACGATTTTGACTGAGTTTGGACTAGCACCCTAACCACTATCAATCCGAATAATTTTGAAGGATATTGCTAATCCATTGCTTCATAATTGTTCGAAATATTTGTCTGCTCCACAACGTAAATAACGCAATGAATGTTGTTGAACTGTCAGAATGGAAGCCATTGATACTGTTTGTAGGTATGTTACGCAATGACCCCCAGGAGATCCGTTTCTACTGGATGGGTGATTTTTTATCAAAGGAACAACTACACATTACACACATACACACTTTAAAAAAAAATCGGCCATCCCACGTAAAAGAAAAAAACTTAAGTCAGGAGTAAATTTCTGAATAAAGCTGAATGCATCCATGGGGTTAATTCAGATAGCCATTAGATAAAGTCTTCAACATTTTTTTACACTAGTCCTCAGCCGTCCTGTTAATATTATTATTATTCTATGGTTCTCTAGTAGAAGCAGACAAGATGACCATTCCCAGTAGGGTTGGATCGCGCCCAACTGCTAGCAATTAGCAACGGATCGACAGTCACGGTAATGGTTGTCATTCACTACAGAAGCTTTTTATCGAGTTTGGTGGATCTTATCTTGTGTAACAATGAATTAGGGTCTAATGTGCGTGTATTTATTTGATATATATATAATCAGGGTGTCATTATCGCCAACGGCACTGTTGAAGTCTGTTAAAAATGTTTAGATTTGTACCAAAACACATGTTATTGTGGTTTATGACAAGGAAATAGGTTATTTTCAAAATTAATTTTAAAGACAGGGTTTGTCTGATTCTCCTCCCTTTAAAAGTATTTAGTTTTCTTGTTTGTTTGATAAACAGTTTTTCGAATGTAAACGTGACACTTAACATCCTTTTCGCACGAAACATTAGTGAAACCGACACCCAAACTTCATCTATAATAAACACAATAGGTACTTAACCCTCGGAAGGCAGATGCAGCCTGGTGTATTTATGGGACACCCGGAAGCCATGTAAACATAGTTCGCCATTATAATGACATTCGGACCGGATAGCTTCGCTGATGTAGACCCAATGAATATTGTGGCTCGTGGCTTGCCTGACGACAATATTTTGTAACCGAATTACATTTCCCCTCGTCTTTCCTTTATAGAGGACTGAGGAAGTTTTTGGGAGCTGATTTGGTTAAAGTAAATCGTTGAATATTAAGTTACTTAGTTTTGATTATGGAGTGTTTGTAGCTTAAAATACAAGGTGGACATTCATCGAAGCGCAGACTCTCCGTTCGACGCTCGCCGTGGACGGTCGTGCTGCCCGCTCTCGCTCGCTGCACGCCCCCACCGCCTCGCCGCCCCGCCACCGCCCGCTCTCGCTACGCTAGCCGTAACGAGCTCAGTAGTCTCCGGACTACGCCCGCACCCTGTCAATAGCCGCCTTTTTCAAGGCGTGGTTGATAGAAGTTGTTTCTTTAAGAGAGAATCGTCATCACACGTGTCGTCGAGGTTTTTGGCCCCTTCCGGGTAAAAACCACAGTTTCGTGGTCCTTGGTGGATACCTCACGGTGCCAACGAAGCCAAGGGGGTGGTGCCCCAATCTCACCCGCCGAGCCCCATCAGGGCGAGGCTGTCAATTGGAATCGGGAGCTAGAAGCTTGGCCTTGGGGGTGGCTCCTAGTCAGCTCTAGCTTCGTAACTAATCCCTTGTCCACAGCTCGCGTCTAGTACGGTTGGGTGTGTCAACCCCTTCGTACTAGAAGCCGGTCTAGGGTGTCTCTACACCCATCGCACAGACTGGTTAGGGCCCCGTTCGCACAATAAGATCGGCGACGGGTCACAAGCTTAGGGCTCACTTCAGGTACTCACCTCCCTGTCTCACACCCGACAGGGAGGGTAGGATCTCACACCCCCGGGCCCATCCACCCGGGGTGCTAGGTTGTTAGGGATTCACGCCCCCTATGGTTCTTCCCTCTCCCCGCCCCCATCCCGATCATGGCAGACGCGGTCATATTGGCGTTCGTTAAAGAGGTCCTCTTCAAGGACCCCTCTTTCGTTAACCAGTATGCCCAACGTCTTATAAATTTTAGACGCCCTCCCGGTTCGGTCATCGACATTGACTTTAGCGACGCGCTAGTCAGCCCCCTCTTTCCGCCAAACTCAGGCGAAATCCCCGAGGCCGCCGCCGCCTTCCCTCCCGCACCCTCCGTGCCAGCCCCCTCGCCTGCACCTTCTGTGCCAGCCGCCGCCCCCAAACCAGCACCTTCCGTGCCAGCCCCCAAACCCGCACCCTCCGTGCCAGCCCCCAAACCCGCACCCCCCGCGTCAGCCCCAAAACCCGCACCCTCCGTGCCAACCCCAAAACCCGCACCATCCGTGCCAGCCCCTAAACCCGCACCCTCTGTGCCCGCCCCAAAACCCGCACCCTCTGTGCCAGCCCCATCACCCGCTCCCTCCGTGTCCGCCCCGAAACCCGCACCGTCCGTGCCAGTCCCCGATCCCGCACCTTCCGTGCCAGCCGCTACCGCAGCAGATACTCCAGAGAGTATGGACACGTCCGTACCCCAATCTCAATCCGACTCAGAGGAAGCCCTCTCTGACTCTTCGCCCTCCTCGGAAGACGACTATATAGTCGTCGGAAAGGGTGGCAAGAGAAAGAAGAACGCCTCCTCTCACGCCAACAAGGCCAAAAAGTCGGTCGCGGTAATCCCCTCTAACCCCCGCCCCCCCACCCCAACCCCCGCCGCACCGCAGGCCAATCCCGCGTCTAGCCTCTCGGCTACCCCTCCCGCTTCGAACGCAAAGAAGCCACGACCCCCGCCCCCCATCTATGTCCAGGATAAGTCCAAATGGACAGAAATCTCCAAAGCGTGTGTTGATCAAAAGATCAACTACACGAACGCCCGCTCAACCCAACAGGGTATTAAGGTAACGGTCGCCTCGTCCTCGGACTACAGGGACCTTACCCGTCTCCTCCAGACAAGGGCTTACCCCTTCCATACGTACTCCCTTCCGGAGGAAGTCCCCACCCGCGTAATCATCAGGCGCGTCCCCAAAGAAATCCCCACCGAGGAGATCAAAGAAGACCTTGCTTCACAAGGCATCCCCGTCTCAGCAGTCCATCGCTTGCACAAAGCATGGAAGGGCCTAGTCTACGACATGGTCCTGGTCATCTGCGACCCTACTGAAGGACATCACCCCATCTTCAAGGTGAAGTCAGTTTGCTCCCTCTCGGGTATCTCTATCGAGAAACCCAGGAAGTCCAACCTCATCGGACAATGCCACAGGTGTCAACTGTATGGCCATTCCCAATCCCACTGCTACGCGACACCTAGATGCGTCAAGTGTCTAGGTGCCCACGGCACGTCAGACTGTCCCCGCCCCAAAGACCGCTCTCAGTGCACAGAGCCACCGAGCTGCGTTCTTTGCGGCCAATCCGGGCACCCGGCTAACTACCGTGGCTGCCCCAAGGCTCCCAAGTCTTCTTCTCCCAAACTGACGAAGCGCGCGAGCGACCGTCAGCAAAGGGAAAGCCCCTCTGTGAGGATCCCGATCCCTTCCTCCCAGATGCCCGATAGGCTCAGTCCCCAAAGGCCCTCCCCATGGGCGAACCTCAACCACCTCAAAGCTCCCGCAGCTTCGGTGCCCCCCCCACCCCCGACTATCCCAGCGCTGATGGCAACTGTCATCCCCGCGCCATCAGTAGGCCCCTCGGTCCCAGTAGCCCCACCGGTAGCCCTTCCCGCCGCCGCGCCCAGGGCTCCCGCTGGTCCCAGTAGGTCCCCCCCGACCCCCGCCTCCCGCCCCCAGCCTAGCAGCATGGAGGTAATAATCGGTGCTTACGCAGCTTTTATTGCCCCCGCAAATGCCATGGCAGCGGAAATCCAAGCCTGTAACGGCAATCCTCGGCGCATCGCCGAGATTTTCAATGCGTATCCTCAGATTACGCAAGTCATGCAAACCCTCAACTTCTAAAAAGCTCCAATGGCTTTACAAAGAATGAGCGTTACCAAACCCCGATCCCTTAGACTAGGGTTTTTTAATGCAAACGGCATTAAAAATCAACGCGATGAGATCGCCGCGTTCCTCCGCGATCACCAGCTCGATGTCCTCTTAGTCCAGGAAACCTTCCTGAAGCCCCATCTGCGGAACCCGAACATTGCCAACTACAAGATAGTTCGCAATGACAGGGCTCGCTGCCACAAGGGCGGTACCCTCATCTACTATAGGAAGTCCCTCCATTGCATCCCGATAGACCCGCCCGCCCTTATCTCTCAGCTAGAGATCTCTATCTGTCGGCTCGGCATGACCGGTCACCCCGCAATCACCATCATCTCCGCCTATATCCCGCCCACCAATGGTGCGGAGGATCCCATCTCTCTCACTACCGATTTCACTACCCTCTTCGGGACGAGTGACTCCGTCATCATGGCGGGGGATCTCAATGCCAAACATCCCGCTTGGAATAGCAGCACGACCTCTACCAGAGGTAGGATCGTGTTCAAACTAGGCGACTCCCTCAATTTCGATATCATCGCTCCGATGTATCCCACTCATTTCCCGGGCGACCCCGCCCAACTTCCTGACGTTCTCGATGTAGCGCTTCTCAAGAATGTAAACCTCCGTTTGCAGTCTATCGAGACGGTACAAGAGCTTAACTCTGACCACCGCCCGGTCATCTTGCACCTGGCCCCCTATTCGGGCCCCCCGCACGACCCCAACCAGCCCCCCCCGACCAAAACAGTCACCGACTGGAGGAAAGTAAGCGAAAGACTGAAATCCACCACGTCTCCCCACCTAGACTCCATCCCCGAGCAAATTATCTCAGTCGCAGACACGACTGGGGCGATCGACTCGTTCACAGAGCACGTTCAATCCGTACTGACGGATTGCTCACGGGAAGTTCCAGTGATGGAAGACCATCGCTGGAAACTGCCCGATGACGTACGTGAACTGATGACCGAGAAGAACGCTGCCATTCGTGCCTACGACTCTTTTCCCTGCGACGCGAACAAATCCCACATGCGCCATTTACAGCGTGCTGTAAAGAAACGCATAGGGGAGTGGCGCTCCGAGGGATGGGATAAGTTGATCGGCGAACTCGAGCCCACCCACCACGCCTTCTGGCAACTCCAGAGGAAGCTCCGCTCCTCTGAAGAGGCCACAGTTCCTCCCCTCACACGCCCCGACAAAACGGTCGCTTTCGAAAACCTCGAAAAGGCCGAATGCCTAGCCGACAGCCTAGAGGCTCAATGCACTCCCAGCTCTCAACCAGTAGACAGAGCGCACCTCGACGAGGTGAACGCTGAAGTCGAACGGAGAGCCTCCCTCCCGCCAGTCGAAGACCCTGATGATCCTCTGCCTCCCGTCACTCCCGACGAAGTGCAAGACATCATAAAAGGACTCGCAACCCGCAAAGCCCCCGGTTCGGACGGTATCACCAACAGGGTGTACAAACTCCTCCCCGCCCCCCTCATACTGCTCATGACCGCCATCTTCAATGGCGCCCTGAGCAACAACATCTTCCCCCAAATGTGGAAAGAAGCCACAGTCATAGGCATCCCAAAGCCAGGCAAGCCCAAGTCTGAGCCCTCCAGCTACCGCCCCATCAGTCTGCTCAATGTTTTCGGTAAAGTCTACGAGAGGCTTATTTATAAGCGCCTCAAAGACTATGCCGAAGCAAAGAGCCTCATCCCCCCCGAACAGTTCGGTTTTCGCACGAAGCATTCATGCATCCACCAGCTCCACCGCATAGTCGAGCACATTAGCGCTGCTTTTCAGCGAGGTGCTTCGACAGGCGTCCTGTTCTTCGATATAGCGAAGGCGTTCGACAAGGTCTGGCACAATGGCTTATTATATAAGCTGTACCTGCTAGGTGTGCCAGACCGTCTCGTGCTCATCTTACGAGATTTTCTGTCGGACCGCACTTTCCGCTACCGTATCGAGGGCGCTCTCTCTCCCCCTCACCCCATCCGCGCCGGAGTCCCCCAGGGTTCCGTTCTGTCTCCCCTCATTTTCACCCTGTTCACTAGTGACATCCCGAACAGTAAAAAGGCACAGTTGGCGCTCTTCGCCGACGACACTGCCATATACTGTTCGGGTGTCAACCAGTCATCCATAGCTCGAAACCTCCAAACCTCCGCAAGCGCCTTGAGCGATTGGTTCCGGAAATGGAGAATCGAGGTCAACCCCGATAAGAGTCAGGCGGTCATCTTCTCGAAACCGCGCAAACTACCCCCCCCCCTCCCGCGCCCGATCTCTATGTATGGCAAGCCGATCCCCTGGGGAAAGCGAGCCAAATACTTAGGAGTCATCCTAGACCATAACCTCACCTTCAACGAGCACATAAAGACGGCGCGTTCGCGCGCCTCTTTCGCTCTCGGTAGGCTCCACTCCATGATAACTGCCCGCAGCAAATTGTCACTCAAGTGCAAATTGCGCCTCTACACCGCGGTCATCCGTCCCATCATGACCTATGCTTGCGTAGTCTTCGCACACGCCAAGCCGCGATTTCTGCATAAAATGCAAACCCTCCAGAACCGTTTCCTCCGAAAGGTCACGGGAGCCCCCTTCTATGTCCGAAATGTGAATCTGCATCTAGATCTCAGACTCCCCACCATCCAGCAGTTCATGAAACGCCTCTCCAAGCGCTTCTTTGACTCTGCCATAAAGCACCCCAATCCCCTGATTGCGGCGGCCTCCCGATACACTCCCTCCCGCATAAGTAGGATTCGCCGACCAAGGCATACCCTCACCATCCCCGACGACGCCACTACCCTCCTCCAGGAGAGCAGTAAGGCCACGAGTACTCTCAGTCGACAACACAAAAACAAGCTCAGACATCCGTCCTTCCGTCCTCGCCGCCGAGGCCCGTCGCGACGCCCCGCACCATCACCGTGCCCCCCCCGACCCTTGCTCGAGCCAGCCCGCGCAGCTGAGCCTGTAGTTTTAAATTCGCCCCTAAACACCAATAATAATACCGATCCAGCCTGTCCCTTGCTGTCCTCTTCCAGCGACGCCCTGAGCCGAGGTCCGAACCCCGCAGGGGGTTACCCTTAGCGCTGTCGCTTAGCTTTTAAGTTATTGTATGCCCTGGCTGGAGGCCTTAATTCGAGGCATCCACAGGAAAGTCCGGTTAAGCAGTAGCCATCCTCATAAAGGATGAACTGCGAGATGCCATTTAAAAAAAAAAAAAAAAAAAAATCATCGAAGCGCAAACTGAAACTGAACATGAATTCAGCACATGATTTAAAAAAATTGCTATTCCATAAATTTAAACCGCGTAGGTATTTTTACCGCGCTTTTCTATGAAACAGCAGATTTTTTTTATAACTGTTTTTTGTAACGTTTTCTGCGCTCGAGACTGCGTCTAGAATCATGTGCTCAATTTATGTTCCTGCAACCCTGTATAGGTAAATTATGTAGGTATATATGTATGTAAATACTCTTTTTATAATTCTTACAGTCGGTACAGGTCGGTACTAAAAGCGGACCGAAAACAATTTTGAGATAAAAAAAAAATGCATATATAAGGTTGTTATACTCTTTGCAAGAATAATAATTTATCATGGCTCTTAAAAAACATGTCCCAAGCTGCTGTCTGCACAAAGCATGACAGGCAAACATACATTTATTATACTAGCAACTTGTTCCATCAAGGCCTAAATTCCTAAACCAACTTCCACTGTCTTTGTATTTTAGGAGTGTCACTCACTTGTGTCATAAGTAATCAGTGTCACTACTACCATTAGTCTTGTCGTTCTGTTTCGCGACAACTTACCTACTTGGCACTAGATTTGGAAAGAGCACTAATTTGTTACGTCTCTCCTTCCCTGCCCTAATTGCTTTCCCGTCTTCAATAGAATAAATTAGAATACATCAAAAACAGTACTGTTTTAGTAGTGTAACTTAAGCTTTGTCGACACGAGGCTGTAATGTATCTTCTACGTCAAATTCGTAACTCGTGTTCGTAATTTTCTGACTGCAACTTATCTCAAAATTGTGCGTATACCTACGGGGGCACTCATTTAGTCCTGCCTTTCCTTCTAGGCAGTGTTGGGCACAATTGAATTAATTTTTTAATTGTAGAGTCAAACAATTACAATTTTTATTTCAACTAAATTAATTGCAATTAAATTAATTCAATTATTCTTTTATTGTGAAATGCAATTAAAATCAATTGCAATTAAATCTGTTAATTGTGGTTTACAATTAATTCAATTGCAATTAAAATTTTATTTGCAATTAAATGAATTGTTTTAAACAATTAATATTAAATTTAACCATGAACTAAATTTAATCATGGACAATGCTTAATATAAAAACTGATTTAAATAAAGGTTGATTTTTGAAGAGGGGAGAGATTTTAAGAGATTCCCGTGACAAGGCCCGTGGCCAAAATAATAACGTCGATCGATCAGGTTAAGCTACGCTTGCCGCGGTTGGTCTGTGGATGGGTGACCATCTTTACATATCGAGACCCCTCCGTGCCTCGGAAAGCACGTTAAGAGGTTGGTCCCGGCTGTCATTCGTGGATCTTTGACAGTCGTTACGGGTAGTCAGAAGCCCGAAAGTCTGACAACCAGTCTTACTAAGGAGTATCGTATTACCCAGTAACTGGGTTGTGGAGGTCAGATAGGCAGTCGCTTCATGTAAAATACTGGTATTCAGCTGCATCCGGTTAGACTGGAAGTCAACCCCAACATAGTTGGGAAAAGGCTAGGCAGATGAGGTACCTGTGCTACACTTTTACGTAATGTTCTGGCTTAAATCCAGGCTTTACATACCTTTGAGAATATTAAGGAGAATGCTCTTGTATTGTTTGCATTATGTTTTTCAGTTACTGACATTTATTAATTGTTAACTGTAATTGTAAACGTGTATCAAACAATTAACAATTAATCAATTGTAATTGCAAATTTTTACAAGCACAATTAATTTAATTGTAATTGCAAAGTTTTACAAGCACAATTAATTAATTGTTAATTGCTATACGTTACAATTACAATTAATTATTTTAGTTGTTAGTTGCAACTAAATTTAACAATTTAATTGTTAGTTGTTAATTGTTTTCACAATTAGTTTTTGCCCCACTCTGCTTCTAGGTCAATCAGAAAGACAAAAGAAATACTGTGTCGAATTTTTTTTTTTTGTATTTGGAATTGTAGAAGTCTTATTTTAATATGGTTATGGTTGGTTGTGGTTTGTGTGTTAATTTACATTAGTGTAATTGCTTGAAAGACAGAGGTACTTCATTAATTTCATTTAACCTTTATTCCATGTTTCCGATTTATCGTCCTTAATTTATTTTCTCCATGCAGTTTCTCTCATACCATTTCTCCTGTTAAGAAATCAGCTAGACAAACAAATTCTACTTAGTAATTAAAGCGGTAATTTCTCTCACAGTGTAAGATCGGCTGACTTAATACTGTTTTAGTTACCATTGTGGCTTGGCACATGCATCTGCGCCGCTGCGCCACACTTAACCGTCTTACGAACAACTTAACGCTATCTATTGCACTTCTCAGACCATAACACACGTCTTGGATTTATTGTTTAGTGTTAGTTCAGGATGTGTTTCTCTTTAGTTTTACTGTGTTCCGGTGGAGCAGAATTTGATGAAGAGCCAGAGGAGTTTGTATCCTAGTAGTTCACTTGAGTGTTGCTGGGGGCAAAAAAATTGTTGAAACGGTATTCCGTCAAAATAAAAGGATGCAGCAGTGCACATGGTGGCCCAGTGGTTACGCCTGCAACTTACGAGTTGTAGTTCGTAGATTCGAACCCAGACAGGCGCTTTACTTTTGTGTACTTAAATTATTTAATCACCACTGCTCTCAAAACCGTGAAGGAAAACATCGTAAGGAAACCGCCATCCACCATGTCTGCCATGTCCTAGAACCTAAAATTCAAAGACATGTGACATCTACCAACCCGCACTGGGCTTACGTGGTGGATTATGGTCCACTCCCTTTCACAGAGAGGAGTCCTGTGTCCCAGCAGTGGGAACATTATAGGCTGATAATGCTAAAAGGATCCAGCAGGCAGCAGATTTTACTTTGATGCAAGATGAAGGTTCCATATATGACCCATCCGAAGTACTGGACGTTTCCAGGCCTATAATGGCAGCGCTTTTGTACAAATAGAGATAGAGAGCGTTCTCGCGCGTCATGTTAGCCCTGTTGTGTATGTTACGGATTGATCTTATTGCCTAGAATTGACAGCTCACTTCAAGCTCACTGCTCCTAAGTTTTCACAGGGAGATTTAGCTAAATAGATTGGTTGGACTCTTAATTGTAGAGTGTGCCAGAAGACATAAACTCAGATTTTAATTTCCGATAACAGTCGTTTTTTTTCTAATGGTAATGACACTAATGACACATCTGACAGCAGCACATATTTCTATTTTCTACCTTGACGTGTTGTAAAGGTGCTTCTTATACTTTCATATTAAGTTGCCATATGTAACTTCAGGGTGACACTTAATATAACTAAGTAATGAATAGGTACATTAAGAGTCTAATTAAAATGCTAACGTGTGCAAAATTAAGTGAACCTTAATTACATCATGATTCTGCCAAAATTCTAGGTAGCAGTTAGCAGAAAGTGGGATTGTACAAACATTTTTATAGTGGTGACTAATTGAGAAGGTTCGCATGTCGCTCTGCCTTCATTACATAAAGGGTGAGGCTTAGGCCTTGAGAGCTAATAGCTTACACCTAGCGATCTGTGACGTCACTGCTCCTATTGTCCTACCTTTTTATTACCTAGAGAATTTAATTATGAGCTACAGCTGAATGTAGGCACGGCGCGGGTACTTGACGTCGGGCGTTCGAGTTTTACCGCAGAATTGTTCCGCCAAATAATGTATGTTCATACTTTACCTAAAATCGCGTTTCAGAATCCAGTTTTGGGTAACAACTTTAGTATGTTTGACTGTCGGAACTACGGCGTTGGACTTGAACTACGGCGTTATTTTTCCCTTTTCCAGCAGCAGCCAACAGTTTACTGTTAATTAATTTGATCAATGTCGTATCGCAGTCGTGTCGCTTGGACTAAATGGACGTGGACGAATTCATCTAATAGTGTCATGTTACCATGCCATTACTCACTGCAAACATTTTCACTGAAACGCTGAAAATATGAAGCATGACATGTAATTTATTTTCATGTTATAAAAGCGACAAGAGATAGCGAAGTTTATATGTAAAGTTATTTTAACAACAACAAAAAAAAAACAACGGACTTCCAAGTTCCAAATAAGACACTACAAAGTGAAAAATTACTTTAATTTTGGAAGTCGGGGTCGTTGGGTTCGCATTTTCATTGTTTGCCACCGACTTTCGAAATTAAAGTTATTATTCACTTTGCGGTTATTATTCGTATGTAGTTAAGTATTATTGTATTTTTTTGTAAAAAGTTTTTATTTTCCGTTTGTTCCCACTAGTTCTACTGAACAGTTCTACGGTAGAACTAACGTTGTACTTACCGCACACAAATTCGTATAACACTACTTGCTATGTAAATATCAGTGACAGGAAGTTATTATAACATCATCAATATAAACTAAGTGGCAAAAATACGCATTATTAAAGCTAACTCAAAAACTACTCAAGCTAAGTTAATAAAATTTATATGGGACCACACCTCCACTCCATTAAAACCAAACATTTTTTTGATATCGATTTACAATTGCCGGAGATATCGCGTAACAAACATACAAAAAAAAATGGTCGCATTGAGAACCTCTTCCTTTTTTAAAGTCGGTTAAAAATAAAGCCAGTTGGCTATTCTGTCGTCTAGGGTAGGTATATCTATCGTTTTTTGCAAAAATAAATTCGTTCTATCTTCTGGCTGGTTACAAAAACAGCCTTCAGCAAATTCATGTTTAATATTTTTGCAAATAAAGTACTTTTACGAAGAGGACTAGAATATAATGATGTATCAACATTGAATATTAATCATACACAAATACTCGTCCAAGTATATGCAGATTAGGTATAATATCTATCTAATCGTCAAAAAAATCCATCTATCCATAAATAATAAAGTAGGGGAAGGGAGCCCAAATCGGGTACCCCGCCTAAAGCGGGTAAGTCCCTGTGTATGTTCGTATCAAGCGTTAGTGTGAATGTGTGAGTGTAGCACAAATGGCTGATAGGCGACCAATCAACGGCAGTCGGCTCGATTCCGCAGCGCACCTACGTTCAAGGCAAGACGAAATTAAAGTTATTTGCTAAATTTTAGAAAAAAAATGGCTTTAGATCAGGTCAGAATACTCGAAAATGGTACGCAATATGTCCTTAATTGTTTTATAATATGATAGTACAATAGAAGTACTGCTTTAGTTGACGAAAACTTTTATTGTTACATGTTTTGATTTTAAGGTTATGATACTTTGAGTTAAAAACGTGCTCTTGGGCAAAACGGGTTGGGGTAAAGCGGGTAGGTAACTGACGACAGTAGTATGCTGCTGTAGTGCGGCAGGCTCATTTGTCCCCCATTTATAATATTTGGGAGAAAAAGAATGGTGAGCAGATTACAAGACGGGGCTCCACCTGGAACGGCATTTACTTGCACGGATAATGGTTGGATTAACGGGCCAACATTTTTGGAGTGGTTGCGGCACTTTGTGGAAATGACGAGGCCAATACAAAATAAAAAGATTTTGTTGGTAATGGAGTCCAAGAGTCCCATAAATTAATTTGTTAGATGTATGGTAATATAGAGTCAACCAATCTCATTAATTTAGTCTTTAACCCGCTTTGCCCAAATGCTTTACCTGTTTTAGGCCCTCCTTACGGGCAAGACGGGTAATTTGAAGAACTCAGTTTTTTATTTTTTTATTAATTAGTTTTCGAAGAAAATGTTTAAGTTTATCGTTGATTTTATAGTCTGATAGACAACGAATTATAAGAGTACAAATTAATGTTCATTTTGTTGTTGTTTGTTTTTATTTTTTATTTAGAACCTTAGCTTACCCGCTTTGGGCTCCCTTCCCCTACCTATATCAATCTACTATGAAAGTCAAGAAAGCTGATACCATATAAAATTCTATCTCATCTTGTTGTTTGCCAGTACATTTCTGAGAAGCTTACATATAAAAACTAATCTAACTTGTGGCTGGAAACGCGTGTTGTTTCTACAAACTAAAAAAGTTTCTAACACGAGTGTAGTTAGAGCTCAAGTCTCGTATCTTCGGATGCCTTCGGGCGCCGTCGACCACTTTCGTTGTTCCATAAAACATGAGTGCACACGGACAGTAGGACCCACTAGTGCTGTGCAGCACATAATCAGATTATCTGCTCCGAATATGTGCGGAACGGTACTTCAATGGTATCTGTTTACATGTCCCGAGGACTTGTGGTGCTTCCAGTACCCAAACGTGTTAGTTCCGAGTTATGGAGGACGCCTGCGATCAGAATGCAAACGAGAATCGATGAATAATTCAATAATACTGCGAGCTTTTTGCGAGTCATCGATATTCATTTGATGGTGAACGTACTCCTCAAATTTAGTTTTGTGAGCAATCGGAGAAGATTACTAGTGGGTTTTGTGATTTAATAGGATGTAGATGGTGAAGAAATATACTATAGTTTGATAGAGAGTCGAAATATTTGCTAATAAAGCCACTATCTAAAGCCCTTGTTGCTATCAAAAGACACTTTTTCAAAGACAAGAAAGTGGCAAACACAAACGTAAAAATATTGAAGCACTGCCAGCGACTCAAAAATATCGATTGAAATTTAAAATGTGTCCCTGCTATAAAATTTCCCTATTCTAGTTGAGGGATGACAGATTTGCGTTCGTCGTCAATTTGCTCTCGCCTCGCATGTGGGACGAAGCTCTGTGTACAGACGGCAGCACAATTTAAGCCGTAACTGAGTATGTATTCTACTAATGTTGTTACGAAACTTTTTGCGCTCGTCTCTCATTTGGTGTGTGTGGTATTGTGCAAAATACGCTTGTTAGTTCTGATGACTACGTCATCCGTCCGTCCTTTTAGCAACTTGTCTAAAGGGAATAAAATATAACTTTCATTCAATTAGTACACGTTTATTTAGCTTCGTTAGTGACGTTCAATGTGGTTTTCACCACATTAGGTGGGTACTAGAAATCTTTAATAAAAAAAAACACAGTTTGCGTTATTTGCATACTGCTATTCCAACTTTCCTCTCAAAGTTTCCTCTAGTATGTTATTACCTGTTTAAAAATTGAATAAAGTTAGAGTGACTAATATGTCGACGCTTGGAGTCAAACGCTGATCGTAGAAACGTGGTTGAAGCGCACATACCCAATGTAGGTAACCACTGAGGCAAGACTACTTTTGCCATCGAAATTGAAACGTTAAAAGTATTTGTTTCTCATTGAAATATGTAATTGAATTATATCTGTCTTGATATGCACATCACAGGACATGGGTGTTCTCTCAAAATCGTTACAAAATGGACCTTCTAAGGGCATAATAAGATGTTAATTTCGCTTGGCACACGACAAAATTAGCTATCGAAATCTCGTTTACGGTCAAACCTCTTTCCTCTTTCTTAAGGATGGGAAATCATCAAATGACCCCTCCCGCTCTGGGTGGAGCGGAAGGGAGTGTCAGACTCTTACTGACTAAAACCCATCCGTGTTCCTTCCTTAGCCCTTTATGTTCCGGGGCAGCGGTAACCCTTTCGGACAATCCCGCTGCCCCGGCAGGCTTCGGCTCTGACGGGCCCCTCCTTGTCTGCTGACATCTCTAACCTCTTTTCCCTTAGTCACCGTACAGCCACGACATTTTTTGTAGAAACCAAAAAAGAGAGAGAGTTTTAGAATCAAATATAATGTAAAATACTGCGATTTTGATAGCTTAGTGCTTTGCCGACGGTACCAGGGTAAGGGTGTGTATGGTGAATAGATAATAATTTAGCTAGAGAAAGCTTTTACTGTGAACATTCCAGATGGTCTGGTTATGGAAAAGAATTGCTCTGTTATGACATACGCGTTTTCTGCACTCAATATGTTGTTTGTGGCCGTGTAGCCGTCCAAGTCTGTATTGCAGCCTTTGTCTTTGGTGTCTCCTTTTGGCATTTCTGTTTTTTATAGTTTTAAAGTGTATTTTTTGCTGTAATGCTAATGTTTTTTTTTTCTTTTACTCTAGTATAAAAAAAAACATATTAATCATAACATGACGCCCGTAATCCACGAAGTTTCCTCAAAAAAAAAAAAGTACCTACTTAGGTATGTAATTTGACATGAGTTAGGTAAACAGTCCTTCTATCCCTTGAAAGATATCATTAGGAATTGTTTTATAGGTACTTGAGAGTCATCGCATTTAGGGCGAATTACATCAAACTTTTATACTTGGAATAAGTCGTATCCTGTGAATAAATTTTGAATTTTTGTCAGTTTTTACATACTACTCGTAGAACTCTCAGACGTCAATTTTATTCCACGGATAAAAGATATTTGACTTTGGTAAAAACAGCCCAAGGGAAAGTGGCACCTGGAGGACACAAAATAAAATTTTACACCACATGGCCTAAAAAAGCAGGAAAAGCTATCTACTAATAATAAGGGTATTAAAATGTCACCCTTAAACATTTCCACCCAAAGTTCCCAAAGAGAGAAAAGTTAAGGGAAATATTTATTGATATTAGTATTTCGAGTTCGACTCCATTTTGTTTCTCCGTCGCAGGTGGAACAGGTGTCTCGAGGGATTAACGAGTTGTAGAAGGTCATAAGGGGCCTGGATTCAATAACAGGGATGCTGTTCACTGGGTTATCGAGACATGGAGTAATCCACAATGAGATTAATTAAATCCTGTGCGAGTGACGACCCTCGTTTTAACAAGTAACGTACCGAAACGGGGCTCAAGTGTCTCGTAGTACGGGTGGAGTTATTTGTGGGCCGGATACCATGTTAGGTTTAGGTGTCGGTGCAGTGCGGGGCATGATTTAACAGTCACAGCAGTGAGAAAATGATTGTTGTTGTTTTCCGCAGCTTGAACTTCTTTACCATTACATAAAACGCGCCTTTATTTTTTTATTATGTACCTGCATGAGCTTATCAGAACTTAAGTTCGGGATATAAAGGGGCACAGAAGAAGGCTGCATACGTTTCTTCTTTAAAACTTGTTGAAATAATCTGAAACGCTTTTATTTTAGTATTTTTATCCCACTTCATATATGTAATATTCCATTCTGTTTTGAAAGGTCATTCAAGATTTTCCCTTCATGGGAAGATATCCGTTTAAGTGGGCAATCCTGGTTTAATCCGCAAAATGGTCCCCACCAAATTGTGTCATATTTTATTCGTCATTGTAATGATGAGCTCCCATTGTTCGGTTGATTCGTCGCCTATTTGTCAGCGAAGCTTTTGTCAGAAGAAGGAAGGGCGAACGATTTCTACTTCTGCGTTTTTCGTGCGATTCATTCAAAAGGGTTGCTCTCGTTCCGCTAGATAATACTTATATTAGGTAGGTATAGTTTTTTGTAAAATATTCTTAAAACTATGGCGTAGGTTTTTTTTTTTTTTTTTTTTTAATTCAAAATCTGTATTAACAATAGCATACATAAAGTCTGCCAAACTGCATAACAGTTTGTCGGCAGGTAAACACTTCAACGCTAAAATGTTTTTTGTAACAATATTCTTAATTAATTCATCATAAATAAATAATAAAAATCTCTTTACTGACGCAGATAATGTTAAAAGGGATTTCTTTAGAAATAAGCATCACCTTTGTACTTAGTTTTCTGTTCTTTTCTTCTTGTCTGCTTATATATGTGTGTAGGACCTACACTGTAGGTAAATAATAAGTAAAAGCTAGCATAAATTGTATAATTAGCACCTATCACTTACTTATTACACAATACATGACTTGTGAGCTGAAAGGTGGAACGTACCTACCTAGATACGTACTACGAAAGATATCACTTTAACAAAATGCGCGCTCAGCTGTTCAGAGACAAATTGTAACCCTTTTTACAGTACGCACCATTTAAAATCTAAAAGGGACTGGTAATGGACTTTTGTTTGATGTTTGTTTTACGTCGTTACTCACGAATGTAAATTATTCAAGAGGAAATTTGACTGTAATTAATGAGGTCGCATGGTATATGGATGATGTTTACTTTGCATGGGACGATCGTTTTTATTTTAGCTGTGTCCGCGACTTTGCGTACATGTCGGAAAACAAATTGGATTTGGTTTATTTTTTTTTGCGCGGTACCATAATTCTTTTTCTAAAATAGCATAAATTACTCCTTTTGACATCAGGTATCTGCCAGTGAAAGTCCCGTCGAAATAAGTAAAGCCGTTTTGGAGATTAGTCGGAACAGTCAGACGTTTTTTTTTTATAAGCCTTTATACTTTCATTCATTAAGTAAAATGCTGTTATTTTGACATTACAAACAGACACTTCAATTTTTGTATAGATAACATAACACCACGCAATGTAAACCCACATTTCGCCATATAATAAGAGGCGAGCCTATTTATCCAGACTCCGGGCTGCTACAGAGAAATTCTTGATATAGATAAACCCAATAATACTTTGCCCGACCTGGGTATCGAAGTCAGGACCTGCTCAGCAGTAGCGCCTGTGATCACTAACGAGGCAGTCGTTTTATTTTAATTATGTTAAACATACCTACATTAATGATTCCAAACCTCCAATTATTTATATGGAGGTTTAAAATCAGTTATTGCATAAGTATATACTCTACCTGGATAAAAAGCAATGCAAACAGGAACGAATGGAAAACACAAAAAAAAAGTTATTTAAACTCATGTTAAAGCAAACTAATATCGAAAAAATAACATCATTGTCGGAAGTACATGTTGCATTCAAGTAAATGCGGATTAAAATGTATTGAAATTCTGGACGAGATTTCAGGGCCTTAAAACCGTTAGGAGTGCCTCCGATAAAAATGTAAATCCCATTTTACGATTCTATTGAATTTAAGTTTAAAAAGTCCCTGAAACAGGAGTTTTGTCATGAATTTTTTACAGCCTACTTTTGCAAACCAGTAAAGTATATAGAAAAGTAAAAATTAATTAATTAACTGATTGTTTTTTTTTATTTGTTTTTTTTTAACGTGGATGACGAAAAAGGCGAATGGAAGAGGAAGGACCTATGTCGAAATCTTAGCTTATGGCCTTTTGTAAATTCTGCCTATGCTCATGGGGAAAACGTGTGAATAACATCGGGCTATTCAAAGTAGGTGTGACCACACTAGTGGTTGCTTTGTAAGTGTGTTCTATACTCAATAGTTCGTGTTCGTTCGTGTTGTGTGGTCTCGCCACAAATAGATTACCACGACTGGGTTCATTCTAGCGATTCAAGAGGCGTTCCTGGAACGTTTTGTAGTCTTTCCGGTAGACTGGTAGTTCACTATTTAACATTAAAAGTAATCCATATATCCTTGTGCTTAAAATATTTATAGTAGAACTTAAAAGGGATTATTTTTAGGACGTCGATGGTCTCGAAACGTGAGTTTATGAAATGTTTAAATTAATCAATCATATTCACGGAAAGCAGAATATAAATAAATATAATATATTTAGTAATAAATTAAAGCTATTTCGAATAAGCAAAAACGACTATAATATAAATTGCAATAAATTTTAAATATTTAATTGAGATTACTTCTACATTAGCTATTCATTCATGCATATAAAATAAACAATAGATATTGTATATTATACTCTAAATACATTTAATATAAATAAGAATTATTAATGTTCTAAATGCTATTATTTAATTTTAATGTTTAATTTAATTATTTATCTTTGTTCCTTGTGTTGCTGCGCCCTTACAGGTTTCACTGTAACTTAGATTTAAACCTATTTGTAACACCTTATTCACATTATGCTATGCAAATAAATGAAATGAAATGAAGCTCCAAACGGTTGGTTGACACTTCCTGTGACCCAAGGGCTGACCAGAGGCTAAGCATTGCCGTACAACGTGGCAATGTCGCCAGTCTCCTGGGTACATTATCTACCAGTCGACAGCGACACAGCGGAATTTTTCGACGCCATATTTTAGTTTGTTAATAGTTTTAGTTATTTTAACAATCATATTAGGTGACGACAGTTTTAAAAATTTGATTAATTAAATTCCATTGCTATCTGTAAAATTAACATTGCTTTTCTTGTGAGTTTGGTATCTATGTCAGTATGTGCCAGCCCTTATCCAGTTCTAAGTAAGGGAAGTACACACTCGGTGGTAGATAAGCAGACATTTAAGCCGCACTAGATAAAACAGAACTAATGTATCGCAGTAGGCGGCCAATTTGCTGGCGTGTGGGGAAGCCGCCCATGAGCAAATACAGGGTGAACTGCAAATACAAGTAATACAGGTTGTATTCTGCTTATGTGGCTGACGCAGATTTAGGCAGGCCGCACCGCATTGTAAAGTCTTCCTACATGTTGTATGAAATATCGCACACTGTAATATAAAACAAGGTCAGAATGTGGCAAAAAAAAAATTGTACCTATCTCGGTACCTCCGATCTGGTCACTGTATAAGTTCGCGCCAACTATTGATGAGTCAAAATGATCAAAAGTTTTGTGCAGAAACAAAGAATATCACGTGTGATGACGTGACTTCTGTAATTCAAACAGTTTGACATTAATTTGTATTTATTTTATTCTTCTTATTGTTATTTAAAATTATAATATGTATCTTTAAAGTGTACCTAAATAAAATAATAATATGTTTTGCATGCCCATGTGACGATAGAGCATGGAGGATTCTTCTAATAATACATAATACTTACTAAATACCCATGTTTGCAAACCAATAAATGATTTGATTTGACTTAAAGGGGATAGTGTGTCAATTTGATTAACAATGAATTTTCTTGACAGTACTAAAAAGCCACCCTGTATTGAAACCACTGACATATAATAAACAAGTAGGTACGCTGGACTTCATACTATCGATGTCAAAATGAAGACATTTGATTTTCGCCATTTTGGCGCTGACAGCAACGTGAGCGTCTGTGGAACTAATATTTTTGATAGCGAGTTTTACAAGATGCGAATACTCTAATGCTAACAATGTTCTAAATATCTCGTAGTAAACACAAAATACACAAAAAAGTCTTATTCCAAGATTTTGACCTAAATCATCAGAGACGTAGGTACCAAAACAAATCGACGACCATTTGCGGCAATGTGTTAAATGTAGATCCTGAGACGCTCGAGCCGGTGCGCTTTGAATCGGCACAAAAAACAACTGTCATTTCGTATAGTATATTTAGTCCAGCATACTTGTATAATATAGGTCAGTGACTAAAACTGAACTAATGCACACTTACTATAAAGGACAGTGCACATCATTCACAATAGCAGCAGTTTGCCGGCGAGGCCGCTAACCGCCGACCGAAACCACTAGCTTAAAATATAAACGGACGTTGAGATCCAAATTGATTTTGAGGATTTTTAGTTGAATTTTAGAGTGGCTCTAAATAGGAGGAATTAGGCATGATAGAGAATAATTTAGTAAGGGTTAAGGTTGTGCTGTTTACGAGTAGGTAGTTTTTTTGTTTTGTTTTTTCTGGTGTGCAATATAGTATACCTATTTATACATATAAGTAAACTAGCTGCGCCCACGACTTCGTTAGCGTGCATGTCGGAAAACAAAAAAATTGGATAGGGCTTTAATTTTTTTGGGCAAAACACTAATTATTTTTCTAAAAAGTTGTCTAATTTACTTTTTATAACTTCAGCTATCTGCCAGTGAAGTCCTGTCAAAGTCAGCCCAGCCGTTTCGGAGATTAGCCGGAACAAACAGACAGCCAAAAAAATGAAGTTTTTTTGTTATATGCACGGACTGTAGCAGTGTACTAAAAAAGTATTACTTTTGTTATTGACAGCCAAATCGCCATTAAAAACATCCATAAAATAACTTTGACTACTTAAAAAAAAAACATACATGTATGTGTGTACCTACCTCAAACAATATTTAATAATATTAAAACATAAGTAGTTATATTACAAGGTCTTCTCATAGTTTTAATATTGCCCAGAAATATGGAACCTCAAGAGAAATCAAAATAAAGTCGGACAGCGTCGCGAGCATTCACTAATGTTAATCTGTGTCTATCTCATTCATCTCTGCTGACAACATAATATATCATTTGGACAACGACTCCTTATGTTTTAAAAAGATTAACCGTTTCTGGCTTCGAAAAACTGAAATAAGGTAAAGAAAAACATCGTGAGAAAACCAGGGGTAACTGTGTAACACACTATCAGTAGCAATGAGTTTAATTTTGACAGATCAACAACATTGATTGCGTTATTTACGTTGTTGAGCAGACACATTTTTCGAACATATATAGCAATGGATTAGTAACATCGTTCAAAATGATTCAGATTGAGATTTATCGTGTGTTACGGAATTAGGGTTGGTTTGAAATTGTTAAAAGTCAGTAAGTAAGCGTTATGATCTGCTCTGTAAGTGAAAAGTCTCACATATCTATAATAAAATCTCACATAAAATAAACGAAACAGAAAATTATCATTGTAACACGTTTTAAAATAATTCATAAATGAAAACTTGCAAATAATTCTTTTTTACAAATCATGTCAGAATATCGGATATTTAGAATAGTAATAATTATGTTGATTTATTTACAGCATGTTAAAATTTACGTTGAAATTCGAGAATGTTTAATTACAGGTATTATGACGAGGACACATCATGTTGCTGTACATTTACTCGAAACAATGTATCTGGGAAACATTTATAATATGTATTTCCGCATTGAAATAGTCAAAAGTTGTATGCCTACAAAACTACAACCTACACGGTGTAGTACCAGAGGCATTTTTTCTTAGATTTCCCGCGGGTAATGCTTACTTTTCTTGGCTCATTATGAACTACAGTCCATTTACAGTTATTTTTACCTCTGATTTTGCATCACTGTCAAAATCACAATGTCCTCCTTTTAATAAGGTGGTCAGTGGGTCGTCTTAGGGGGGTTGCTGTTAGGTTACTGACAAGTCTGTCAAAATTCATAATGATCTTTATTCTCGTTAATATAAGGTTGGGCTGCTGCTGTCATAGTTAAAAAACTCTGAAAAGACCTTTGTTCGGACTTTTATATTAGCTGCAGTAAACTTACACTTTTTACTGTCATTTAGTAAATCAATGTTGCCACACTTCTCTACTAGCGATTTAATCACTAAAACGCAATGAAACATCGTTTTAATTTAGATATTCGAAATTGATGAATTTTGATTTAACCATAAACAATTAAATATTATTTGTATTGATTAGATGAAAATATGTTGTATAGTTTCAAATCAGCGCAAATACCTACATCGTTTACTAAAGATAATTTTGTTTGATTTTTTACTCTAAAAATCCTACTATATCGATCTGAGACATCATTCTTTTTTATTATTTAAAGCTTTGATTAGGAATAACTTTTGCTATACAGGGTTACATGCAAAACACCCTCAAAAATATGAATAATTAATAGAAATCTTTGTGATTTGTATTAATGCGTTTTATAAATCCAATCCGATCACTTATGTGATGACAAAATAATAATTAAGCATTGCTTAATATTTTTTATTGTAAACTTATATTAATCTTAATTTCATTATAAATATGATCTTAATAATAATTATCCTATTTTATAAAATCAACTTAACCATTGATCGATTTTGAACTGAATGTTAATGGAATGAATCGATTCTTTTGTCACATCTCTATTCAAATTTCATTAAAAAATGGTACTTAACATATAACCTGTCATTGTACTAGCTAATTAAAAGTCCGACTGTAGTTTTTATTTTAACTTAAGCCTATTTTCCTATATTAGTTTCCCTCTTGGAGGTGCGTTAATAGCTAGACACAGTTTTGTAACTAATGTAGCTATTTACGTACGCAATCAATTTGGATCCAATAAAGACACAAAACATTGAATTGCAAATTTTAATAATCTGTCAAATATTTAAATTGATTTCCATCGCCGAGTTCCGACATTAAAACAGATTGCTTGTCGGATTCACAAATAGGAACAACATCACTGAAACAGCGCAAAATTATTCGCAGCGGCGTAAATTAACAAAATTATGAACAACAGAGAAAATATACAATATACACAATGTTCTTAATTAACTGTAATAAGCAAGGATAGCGACAGGTGCTTCTTGCTTTACTCACGGTTTCATTATGGCATAAATGGCGCTATGTGAATAGGTAGGTACAGTCTGCCTCAAACATACATGTATGTATCTTTACTAATAATAAAGCTGAAGAATTTGTTTGTTTGAACGCGTTAATCTGGAACTATCAGACGAATAAAAAAAAAAACATTTTTCATTTGACAGTCCAATTCTGGACGAAAGCTATAGTCTACTTCACATCAAGCTAGGACACTTAGGAGCCGAGCAAAAATAAAAAAAGCAAGAAAGAACGCTAAACGAAGGCAGGCGATGCTATGCGACGGGGTGGGTCGCGGAAAAAAGAAATTTGACGCGGACTAAGTCGCGGCAGAAGCTAGTCTAATAATACAAGCAAGTCACATCTGCTGTGACTTCGTTACACCAAAATGTTTATGTTGTAAAGAAAATTTTCTCAAGCCTAGAGCGACACAGGAAACGTATTAGTGTTTATAGGTACCGTATGAGGTACAGTGTGTAAAAGTTCACTCATCCTCCATAGAAAAGGGAGGATCCTCCGAGCAGACGGGTGTTTTGTTAGGCGGGTAACTGTCCGATGATTCATTTCGGGCCGTTGTATCTATGCTAGTTGCGCGGTAAACTCTGCTTGCGAGATGCAGGATTTTGCGTGACGCTAGTAGGTATGACGCGTTGTTCGCATGTGGCGTTGTATAAGTGAAAATTAAAGTCAATTATTACTTGCGGAGTAATTGTGTAACACACTAACAGTAGCAATAGCTTTACTGTGACAGTTCAACAACATTCATTGCCTCATTTACGTTGTTGAGCAGACCACATTTTCGGAAATGTGAAGCAACGGATTAGCACGATTCAGAATGTGGTTGTAAGTGTGTTACGTAATTATTGTGCTAGAAGTAAAAGAATAATGTCATGAAAAGTAAATACATACATTTTTATATAGGTAATTATAGTTGGCGGAGCAACTTTCGGCTTTCAGAATGTGAACGGCACGTTTGTAACAAAAGTTTCGAGGGCGACTCTGGGCGTTTTTTAAGGTTCCGTACCTCAAAAGGAAAAACGGAACCCTTATAAGATCACTTCGTTGTCGGTCTGTCTGTCAGTCTTTGAAGACCCTTTTTCTCAGGAACGCATAGAGTTATCGAGTTGAAATTAATGTCAAATACTCAAGGCTGCAATCCCTAGAAGCAGTGAGAAAAATAAAACTTCTAAGTCAACGCAATCAAAAGATATGGGCGTTTATGTTCCGGAATTAAAACCTACAGGGTACTTTCCGTTGATCTAGAATCATGAAATTTAGCAAGAAGCAATGTCATGTAGCACAAGTAAAGGAAAAATCCAAATACCGTAATTTTGTAGTTAGTTACATGAGAAAAAAAAACTCGTGATGAACTATTTACATACCTACAAAGTACGGAACCCTCGGTGCGCGAGTCCGACTCGCACTTGACCGGATTTTTTATTGCTAAACTATAGCAATGACTAGACGACATTTTAGCCAAAAGAGAGGCTGCCAAAAATGGCCGTTTAAACGGTCTTTAATTCCGGAAAACTATTTTAAGCAAACAATTGTTAATATTAAAACTATGTTTTGTAATTTTTTATTATTTAACAATAGGTACGTTTCAAAATTTTGCATTTCAGTTGAAGGTAGAGTGGATAAGAACTTTTTTACGTTTGCAAATTTTTTGGCAAAAAACACGGATATCTATTACAATCTATTGTTAACTCTGCTTTTATTCAACACAAAACACAGACAAAAAAGAGTGAAAATGTGTGTTGTAGGCGTTGTAGCAGTAGGTACCTACCTACCTTCCTTCTATGGATTATTTTCTTTTGTTAAAAATATCAATCGAAAATGTGTTATTAAAGCGCCATTGAATATCTATCACTGTCAGAGGATATTGTACGGTCTAGTTAGAAGATATTGAACATTGTATTGTAAAGGTACTTCAACCCTGAAACCACCCTGAAAGGATGGACGGAGCTCATTCACATTACGCAAAAATTATCTAGTTAGTAGTTAGCTAGTTCTTTTACCTACTGTGGTATAGTAATTTTATTCTAGGTGCTTCATATTCATGTTTAATTAATGTATACAAAAATATTGTACAACATTTTAAAAGACTAACGGTGGAGTATCTCGCGCATTCTTCTCCATACGAATCCCTTTTAGAACGGGGGACTATAATCAAATATTTTTTTTTTGGGTTTTATTTGCCTATCTGAAATAAATACTTTGACTTTGACTTACAAGTAGGTAACAGGCGGCGAGCTTATTGCAATTAAACTTATACTTATGAATTGGTATAAAAGCAGAAATTGTGGCAAATAACCAATTATGTGTCACCCAACCACGGTTTTTCACACGGGGTAGCAGGAATCACGCGCGTCACATTAAACCGAGACCCACAGTGTAAATTATAACACTCCCTTTTCTGCGTCGAGGGTATAAAAGAAGAAAAGGAAAGGACAAGGACCGACGAAACTGATTTATTTGGGTCACACAGGGTACTTAACAACGTTAAATTAACAGGTAATAATTAAACTTTTAAAAAGATAAAATCTACTGTAAAACATAAAACCCGGTCTTTTATAATTATTCGCCAAACACATATTAGTAACATGTTTTGGTTAGGTATTGCGGAATAACAGATCTATTCTATAATCATCAGATGCATCAGGTTTGACTGAAAGCCGACCCCAACACAGTTGGGCAAAGGCTAGGCAAATGATGGTGATATGAAAAACCGGAAGGCCAATTACTCAAATTATTAATTATCGTAATTAAAAACGTTCAAAATCTAATCGCAATTTCATCTCAGCGACAATCAATGTCGAAAATGTTCGAAAATTCGTGGTATCTTTGACAAATTGAGCTACGAATAAGTAATTACTTATTCTTAAAGAGATTGAGACAAAGATTAAAATGCGAACCTTCTTAAAAAATACGGAAATTGCTCCTCTGATCTAAACAAAAACTTAGATACAGTTAAAAAATATAAAAACTTCAGCAAGGTTATAGTCAAAAGAAAGTAGGTTATTCTAGTGTTGTTACGCTGCGCTGGAGCAGCGTAGCAGTCTGTTACGCCTTTTGTGTGCGCTTTTCTGCTTTTCTGTAAATTAATTAGATATTTTAAAACCGACTATTCATTTAATAAAGGCTTCTGAAAGCAGTAATATTTAAAAAATGTGTAAATACCTACTGTGATTTTATAGAAGCCCAAATTATCTATCTGTCTTATTACAGTTAGGGTTAAATATGACTACCATTCTACCATGCGAATACACCCGTAGATATATAAAATTGATGAGAGTAGGAGGTTTAGTTTGATTAGTTCCGTGGTCCAGAAGTGGAACAAACAGATAAAACACAAATTGGTTTAAATAAGTAGCATGGAGAGCAAAGACGACGCGCGCCATTTTTGGGAGTTCATGTGCTGAGTTGCCGATTCGAACTTGCCCCAAACAGGATAAAACACAATTAACTCTGTACTTGTTTGTACGGAAATAACAATAAAACTTCTTTAAATTGTTGTTTAGATGGCGAAAATTCCATTGTGTAACTATTGTAAATAACAGTCGCCGGCAAGAAATTAAATTTGTTGTCTCGTGAGCTGATCTTACGTAATAATCGTCGAAGTTTTGGTTGTGGTTTATCACTTTTAATCCTTGGAGATTTTCAGTTTATGGAGAAATCAAAGTGAGGAAAATGTTCGCCGAAGAGACTAATTCCAAACACGAAATCTAAGAAATCAGGAAGGTTTACTCCTTGAGGCTATAGGGAAGGGTCGGCCATAAATTTTACACTGCAACTGTTACACCAACTTTATTTTGCTGGCGGCCAAGTGAACAACTAATACTATTTGAGTTATTTCGTTAAGTAAGTTACGACGTCGCAGTTCTCGGCAACTGCAAAATAATGTTTCTGAAAGTTTAATATGACAGGCGACGAGCTTAGGAGAATCACTTGGTGGGTTATATTGATAAAATATGACGTAGAGAGCAGTAAAATTGAGACATAAAATATTTGGGTCTCTCGGTAACTAGACGAGGTTGTAAAGATCGGGTGGTGCGTATAAAGGGAACAGCTAGGCAATGAAAGGGGGAGGGAGGCTGTATCCACAATGGGGTGCAAACGAGCTGAAGGTGTCGGATCATCGCCCGATCTTAGCTGATAATTAAGCTTAATCGTCGATTTACTTATACGAAATTTCGAGGCAACCGTATCTGATTCCCTCGGTGGTGTTGGTGTACCTATGAATAATTCAGGCGTTGATTATCGTATTCAGAAAAAAATCTTCTTTCATTTCGTCAGGAAATGAATTCCTTAGGAGCGTCGATTTGGGATTTATTAGGTATATGAATTGTAAAGCGGCTTCTTAATAGCACGGCGAACTTCGCACCTCCTCAGAATCAATACAAAATGTATGAGATGAATTATATTTTTTTTTAGTTTTTTCAATGTTTTAATAGTTTCGTGTTTTTTTTTTTTCAATGTTTTAATTCTGCTATTTGGGGCGGATACAAATCCAACAAATCAAAGATCATAAAAATCGTACAAGCCGTTCTTCTATTATAAATGGTGTAACTAACCCGACTTTGTTTAAATGTATAGAGATTACAATTACTAACTTTTTATGAATGTTGCAGAGTATGATGACACACCTGTACCTATATAGTTTGCAATTCCATTAAATTTTGTAGCGAAAAAAAGAAAAACACAAACTCTCTTTGCCACTAAATGGCCCGAACAGCCTAAACCTAATTGTTTTTCATTCTCGAGTCGAAAATGATATCAATATAATATTACTATTATACATATATATATGGCATCCATTCAATTATCTTGCGGTATCAGTAAGTTTATACGAAAAACATTATAATTATTAGCATCAAATAACCATTACCTACAATTCAATTACTTAATCATTTTACGAATAGCTTCATAAAAGTCGTGACCATTCATTTGTAGAGGTAATTACTTTCATGGAAAGCGTATTACTATTAACTACCGACTCATCGTTTAATACTGAAATATCTTTGTAAGAGAATTTCCTATTTAGATTTGAAAGAGCGGGTTTGTGTGTAGTCGATAGCCAATTACTAGTTCGTATACTCAATGTATCGGGTGGTGCGATCGTAACAAATCCCGGGGCAATACTGTTAAATTGGAATCGGTTCCCTAGTTGACCGTCAAGACATTCGACAAATGCAACTGCGAACAACAGTGGGTACTTTTGCTCTTTTATCATGTCATTTCTCGCTTCCTCTCGATATTTTTAATTGGTTCTTGGTACTTTATTACGTTGGGAACGATCGATTGCTGCTAGAGATTTATTTCGACAAACACCTATGGAACACAATGAGGAAAGTTTAGATAGCTGTTAGGATGGAACTTAATTTGTTAGACAAAGGAAACTGTGACTACTTTTAGTACAGGGAAGAACAATAGGGTATTAAAACTTTGAATATAAACTCGTACGTGTTAAAACATTATTGAAGAAGCGCCAGTGTAGCCCGAAAAAATGAAATAAAAAAATTGGGATTACTATAATAATGTCCAAACATAAAAATATTCAAAAATAAAAATGACCAAAAATAAAAATGACAAAAAAATTAAATGCCCAAAAATAAAAATGTCCAAATCATAATAACGTAAAAAAACATTTCTATGAAATTAAATATTTAGGGAACTAGCTATTGTCAGTATTCCTCAGTAATGAGTCAGAATTGTTCACAAAGAGGTTCTGTACACATTGCAATTTGCAGGTCAGTGACATGTTGATTATGATTATGTTTGCGAGCGTAACAAATATGACTTTACAGAATTATGATAATTAAAATCATCAATACAACCCTCAAAAGTTCATATAATCCTATTGAATGACTATTTCATTAAATTTCAATCAATGGGTTACCAGCTCCCCCCCTTTAAAGCTGTTTATGTAGTGACAGTATTAGTGTAAGTGTTTGTTTGTATGTGTGTATCAAACCCCCCGTTAAACGTTGAACGTAATAATGATAAAAAATTGTATTCCATAAGGAAACATAATATTATTCAAATAACATTTTTAATATGCGCGAATGGCTTGCACCATTTGTCATTTTAGGTATTTAATCATTTCGAGCATAAAGTGTTGACGTTTAGCGCATTCTGCAATGGCTGACATTCCTAATATCGTGCGCTCGGAAAATGTGTCGGGGTAAATGTGAGTATTCTGCAGTAATGTGAAATTATGTGATATCTGTGGTGGCCTAGAGGTTACGGCCCCGATTTACCACTTGAAGGTCGTGAGCTAGAACCAAGGCAGGCAAAACTTTGAGTAATTTATTTCATCACCAGTGGTCTCAATACGGTGAAGAAAAATATCGTGAGGAAACCATGTCCTAGAGCCAATAATTCCACGCCATGTGACATCTACCACCCGCACTGGGCCCGCGTGGTGGATTACAGCCCACTCCCTCTCACAGAGAGGCCGACAGCTTTACAGGCTGATTGATGCATATGCTATGTGATAGCTACCTAGGTAGGCGACAAGTTTGTTTAGAACATTCGTGACAACATTTAAATTAAATGAAAATTTTTTGGCTGATAGAAATATATTTGACCAGGGTAGAATATTTTTCTCTCTTTTCATGTTATTTTTTTCGAGAAACTCTGTCGTCTAATTTGAATATCTTCATCAACCAAATGAGAAGAGTGCCTACCGTATAAAACCACCTACATACAGCTAATTCCGGAATTAACTCCAACACCCAAAACACTTTTTCAAAGCCAACCGTAGCGTGTCGTTTAGGCGCGACTTAAAAACGCGTGTCGCGAACAACTTGGCACCAAGCACGCTTAGCATTCTCCCCGCGAAGCCTCCGACGATACATAAACTTAATTGAGTTCACCAAGTTACAGCACCCAGTTCTTAATATAGCACAGCGAGTTTTACAAAAAGCGGCGAAGTACGAGTCGGACTCGCACACGAAAGGTTCCGTACCTAGTGTTTTATTGTGTCGTGTCGTGTATCCTCCCCACTTGTGTGGCTTAGATTATTTATTTGGTACAAATTATGCGGACCTGAATATGTTTCATTTAGAAGTTTTAAAAAATGGCATGTGCAGATTTCAAAGTAAAAAAAATATGATCAAAAACGATATTATTTTAAATAATGGTTTCAAGAAAACGACGTTAGTGAAATAATCAATACGCGCAAGAATAATTATTATGATAAATAAGTATATGAGACGCAGGTTTCCGTTATTTGGAAGATTGTAATGTAACGCAATTTGGTTAATGTTCATTTATAACGACCTCTGTAAATGGCGAGATATAAAAATATTTGTGTTGTTTACTGCTGGTACTGTTCGTAAATCATAAAGTTTGGAAAATTTATTGCACGTCCAATGTTACATGTTTTGTTCGTAACATCAATGACGTCCTCGGAGTGGCTAGGGGACATACATGTACCTATATTGGGTTTGGTACTTATTTGGAAAGGAAATATTTATGTTAGTGCACTGTTAATTCAAATCGCCTAACCCTAAACGGTTGCGTTATACTTTACTTTAGAAAGGGCGAATTTCTCCAAACTTTTATAAGTCTAAAAAAGAGAATATATTTTGAATTTTTGACAGTTTTCCATACTATACTATCTATATAAAATTGACGTCTGATAGTTCACCAGATGTCAATTTTATTCCACGGATAAAAGAGATCTGATTTTGGCAAAATCAGCCCTAAACCTACAATGAAAAACTGAATAGCATTTTGAGCAAAGCAGGCGCGACACATCTTTACGAATAAGTAATTTTCATATTCTTACGGAACAAAGTTCGTAACTAAATTAATAATGCTAGATAATGAAACTATTAACTCGCAGTTTGCTTAGCTAATAAGGAGCGAGCATCCGTGAGCGTAACATAAGCAGTTTTAAATACTTTGCTAAAAGGAAAAGTTTCCTTTCTTGGAATGTATTAAGACTGAAAAGGCAACATGCTTGTATTCGCGGGCCGGATAAATTCCACATGCCTTGGATTCTTTTACGTTTTTATTTTTAAGCGAGCGGCTTTTCTCGAGTTGAAAAATTATTGGTTTTTATGGTTTTGCTAGTACGCTTTACCATCCCGAATTTATTGAGTTATCAAAATGGTTTAGCAGGTTTTGGAGAGTTCGATTTGAGCTTTGAGCTAGGCTGTGATGGAATGAAATTTCAGTTGAATTCACATGTACTTTACGTGGGAGTGGCATGTTTCCCTGGATAGTTCGAAGCTATATGTGCAATGATGTGATGTTTCCAAACTACAGGTGCTATCCATTTGGGATAATTAGGACACTCTTTTTCTGCGGCTAGGAAACAGGCACGTTGACTGTCGATAGTAATTTTAAGGTAGGTAGGTACCATACCTTAAAATTAATCAACGTTGCTTTCAATGAGGAAGTGAAGAAGATATACGTAAGTATGTTGACATGGAAATTTCAAAACAGCTTTTTCTCTCGAGCTTGCAACAACCGAAGCAAACTAGGCAAGTATGAAAACAAGCCGGAAAAATCCAAGATGAAGGAGAACTTTTCATAAAATCTCGAATGTTGTCGACCGTTCCTTCCTTATGACAATCCAAGGAAATTCAAATCCATTGCACAATAGGCCACGACCAAGTTGTTTCTGAAGTAATGTCTGCAAGTACTTGAGGATCTGTGTTTTAACAGCCGATTCGGGCGCTAACTCGGCTTCTAACTAATAAAACAGCTCTGTTCAGATCTTTAAAACCCCGAAAACGGCACCTTTGAGGATTTTTATTGCTTACAATATATTTATATGGGCAGTTTACATTGGCAATAAAGAGTTATTTTCCCGTTCGTCGTGTTTTTGGGACACAGAACGTTAAGACGGTTAATTCATTTAGTTTGGATTAACGGTAAATTGCCAAAGTCCAAAATGGCGTATTTCGCGAACCATTTTTGTTACCCAGAGAATAAGAAGCAAGTGAATTGAAAAAGAGAAACTTAATTAGGGTATCGTCGCAAAGCCCTCGGGGTATTTCGGTAAGCCGACATTCCGTTGAAAAGACGAGACGATGCACGTCAGTAACTATTGTTTTTAAGTTAATTTTATGATTTAAAAAAAGATAATATTTTTCGACATTACGTATTTAGTAAGGAAACGTATGCAATAGCGTTATAGCGTAGTTTTGAACATAAAACAACATTATTGGTATTAGCTTTTTCTTTGTACGCCAATCCAAACTGAGTGGCTTCCAGTTATGATTTAAAGGTTTACATTCTTCAATCCGGAAGTATCCTAAATTTTGCATTCGTTTAAAAGTTTAACTTCTAGTGTCCTCCCCGTCTCATTTTTTCAGGCTCTAAGATGCATTAGAATTTCCCCCTCGGATGTCGGATGACCATAGTGCATAATGCACGCCATTAATGTAATGTTCCTTTGTACCCATGACTTAGTAGACATTATGACAGAAGCTTGACAGGCACATTGAATGCAAATGCAAATCATCTCGCGGCCTCGAGTAGTTCCAATTGTCTATGCTATGTTAAGGATACAATGTTACGTACGTAGGTACCTAAACAATGTTTTATGTTCCAACTTTATCACCTAAAAACAAACTCAACAACAACAATCTACAAGAATTTCAAAACAGCCAAATGTCGAACGTTGAATACCGAAGAAGGCGTGAGATTATTGGATGTGAGGTGTGATTTCGTTAACTGTTTTGATACCTAATAGAAAACAATAGAATATTATAATAGTTATATGTCTGGATAAACTACGCTCGCCGCGGTTGGTCTGTGGATGGGTGGCCTGTGACCATCTGTACATAACGAGACCCCTCCGTGCCTCGGAAAGCACGTTAAGCCGTTGGTCCGCGGCTGTCATTTGCTGGTTAGACTGGAAGCCTATCTCCATATAGTTGGGAAAACGCTAGGCAGATGATGATCTGCCAAACTTATGTCTGGCAGCTTACTAAGACCATAACTTGTTGAAATTGGGGAAAAATAGTTAGGGCCGCGATAAACATTACGTTACGTTTTTTTGGAAGTTAGATAAAACATTTACCTACCCTCAATTACTAGAAGTTGTATTTGTTTTCTTAAACAAAGCAACTCCTAGTAAGTGGAGCAGTAGTAGTACTTGCTAGCTCTGTTCAAGAAGTCCCAGCAAATTGTTTTCCTGAGAACTAAATAGAAAAGTACCTGCGGTAAAATGATTTAAACGGTATGATGGAATGAAAAGCGGCACCTACTTGTTTTGCACGTTTGCTCTGATTAGGCGCTCCACCCACTGCACCGCATAACGCAGCGGGGCGCGGGAAACGGAGCCAAACTCCACTCCTTTTTATTCAATTTGTATGTAAAAAATCACGCGCGGGGGCGCGTTATCTGCGCCCCGTCGCGTGATGCGGTGCAGTGGATGGAGCGCCTTATCTTCAAATGAAAGACTTCGTCTTCATGCTTTTTCTACAACGTTCTCAGTTTTCCTAAGCGGTGCATAATTAAAAGGGTATACTTTTTAACTTAAGTATACTTTGGATGATTACCGTTGTTGACATTTATCCTTTGAGGACTGTTAAACGGTTAAATTACTCTATTTGGCTTATTTTATTTATCTTCTATACAAATAAATAAACTTGAAGTGTCTGTTTGTAATGTCAAAATAACAGCTTTTTACTAGATGCATATGAAAGTATATACGTTACTTATAACAAACACACAATTATAATAATTAGTCTGTCCGTCTGTTTTTACCGGCTAATCTTCGAAACGGCTGAACTGTTTTTGACGGGACTTTCACTGGCAGAGGCTTTTATTTTAAGAAAACAATTAAAACCCATGTTTTTTTTTTTATACATGCACGTGAATGAAGTCGCGGGCACAGCTAGTGCCTAATATTTTGAAGTAAGCTTGTTTGCTGGTTGTGTGATAAGCCCTGTTGTGCTGTTATACAACGGAATTATGCTTCTATATTATATCTACGTCCATATTAAACGTGAATTCAGTCTAGTTTACAGTGCAAACAGGCAGTTAAACTATAACTACAGTGCTTCAACTTAATCTAATCTACAAACAGAGTTGAACTGAATTTTGTATAATGTTCAAAATATTAAACTCAAGCAGGGACTATAAACAAACTTATCTATTTTTAGTCAAACTTCTTCAAATAGAAAGAAAGAAAGAGAAAGAAATTGGGTTTATTTGTCACAGAAACACGTGACAAATAAATCTATTAAATAGTCGACAGCTGCACGTCATGACTGTGACAAGAAGGCTGCCACTCAGCATAATGCTGTGCTATGGGGCCCACAGCACAGCGCTGATTTTCAGTGGTTACCCGAATAGCTTGAATAATTTGTGCCTTTACGATAATTTACTGATACGCTGGCTTATCATGACAGCACGAATATATTCCGAAGCGCGATATTGTACGCGAGACTATGTAATTATTGCAGCCAATACTAAATGATCGAAATTCAGTTTCAAGATATTTGGAAGTTTGAAAATATCATATTTAAACGCAATGAGCGCTTTTATAATTTCTACACTAATAATAATACCGATCCAGCCTGTCCCTTGCTGTCCTCTTCCAGCGACGCCCTGAGCCGAGGTCCGAACCCCGCAGGGGGTTACCCTTTTTTTTTTTTTTTTTTTTTAAGGATGGGAAATCATCAAATGACCCCTCCCGCTCTGGGTGGAGCGGAAGGGAGTGTCAGACTCTTACTGACTAAAACCCATCCGTGTTCCTTCCTTAGCCCTTTATGTTCCGGGGCAGCGGTAACCCTTTCGGACAATCCCGCTGCCCCGGCAGGCTTCGGCCCTAACGGGCCCCTCCATGTCTGCTGACATCTCTTTGAGGCGCGCGTGGAACACATACGCGCCGTCCGGCACGGGCCTGGTCCTGATCGGACGGCGAGCTACCCATTACTCGCCGTCCGCAGGCCCGCGCCTACGGTGGCCGGGAGTCGTCACGCGGCTCCCGACGCCCGGAGCGTCTACCGCGGCGGCTGGGACGGGCGGCCCTCTCGGCTCTCTCCCTCTCCCATCCCGCCACCTCCTTCGCTAGCATGACTGCTTCGCAGAAGGAGGTGACTGCCTCCCACTCCCTCTCGCCCCGGACCATGGCTTGGACCAGGGCCGGGCGCGAGAGGTCGCCGCCGCTGCCGATCGCCTCTACGAGGACACGGCGGTGCTCTGCCCAAGCGGGACAGACCTCCACCGTGTGCACCACCGTGTCCTCTGGGCGATCCTCGCAGTGGTGACACCCGGGCGTTTCCTCCCGCCTGATTATGTGCAGGAACCTCCCGAAACATCCGTGTCCGGTGAGGACCTGCGTCAGGCGGTAGGTGAGGGCGCCGTGACGCCTCTCTAGCCACTCCTCAAAGAGGGGCCTTACCGCCGCTATCGCGGCGTGCCCTGAGGGGGTTACCCTTAGCGCTGTCGCTTAGTTTTTAAGTTATTGTTTGCCCTGGCTGGAGGCCTTAATTCGAGGCATCCACAGGAAAGTCCGGTTAAGCAGTAGCCAGCCTCATAAAGGATGAACTGCGAGATGCCATTAAAAAAAAAAAAAAAAAAAATAATTTCTAACTGGACGATATTATCGTGGACATCCACGTCCATTAAATTTAATCGTGGACGGTTTAAAAGCGTCTTGTTTCCATACATTTAACTTCACTGTGTTATCGTGATGCCGTGGACGTCCAAGACAATATTGTCACGTTAGAAATTACAAACCAATAAACCTACCAACAATACTCGTGAATGGTAGTGATTTACAGTTCTTTCATCGAGAACTCTAAAGTATATCTGAAACTTTAATGCTATTCTGTAAAAATCTCACCGTGAAAACTTCGGTGAAGTGAGTTTAAAGTGAGCTGTCAATAGTAATAATAATCCCTAGCATCAGGTGGAATGACAACTCACTTTAAGCTCATTTCACCTAAGTTATCGCGGTGATCTTTTTACAGAATAGCACCGCTGACCTGATTAAAGACCCGTATCGAATAGGAACGAAATCGCAATTACGAACAGCATTGCGATTCAAAAAGGAGAATTCAAGGAAATAAATTGATTCGAATATTTCGTACTACAGTCGATACATTTATATGCGTGTGGTGTGAGGGCCATTTTGTTAAAACTCTGAAAATGTGCTTAGTGTTTAGTGAACATTCCCAAAGGATTGTGAAAGTTGGAAACAGATTTTGTGAAAGTCAAATAAGCGAGTTGGGCCTTCAGTTCTCACATAAAGGATTGAGTGCCCATCTGTATCTGATAATCTATGGACATTACGGACAAACAAACTTTGTGAAAACAAGATCTTATCGCAAAACACTGTCCTAATTTGTATATCTTCGTTCAAAATAGGTCCTCAATTCTCATACACGTAAAAGTTTATTACGCAAATTAAATAAAACCATTAACTTATAGCTACTCTTTGAAATCCTATAAGCTACTAAATAAATTGTGAAAGCAATAACAGGTCACCACTTCTTGTTGTTTGAGCTCAGCTTTTTAGCTACGTACCTATATACGTGCGTAGGTACATGTATAATATATACATACATGTGCATATAAGTATATATGCACATGTATGTATATATTGTTGCTTGTATATAGGTTTCAGAGAAATGTAAAAAAAAGATTGGACGAGTCCTTTGGCGTGATTTGCAAAGAATTGAAGCGAAAAGTAAATATCTACATTGATTTTGTTTCTATATGTTTTAGATAATAAAAGTAATTAGCGACAGCACAAAAGGAAAAAAAAAAGTTTTTGGTCCAATAAATATTTGTATTATACCACTTTGCTAAACCAATCTGTTCCACCTGTGGGACAAAGTAGAACGTTCACAATTTTGTCCTCCACTGTCTCATTTTATTGGGGAAAATCACCCTGAGTCAACAATAATTCTCATGTATTTTTTTGTTATTCCGATACAGATTATTAAAAGCATTAACAAGATTTTTGTTTTCAGTGCGCAAGAAATAAAGTCAACATTGATTTTTTAGAGCTCTAAGGTACCGTACATTTACGTACCTATTTGATTTTAATTTCAACTTGATACCTACACGCGTTTCTGGGGAACAGGGTCTTGACAGACTGACAGACAGACAGACAGACGGAAGAACGGACGGACGGAGAACGAAGTGTTTAAGGGTTCCGGTTTTCCTATTGAGGTACGAAAACAAAAAAAAAAAATTGTTGAGTATTTTGAGACCCTCCATCAATTTGCCGTGTTTATAGTCATTCCATACACATGTCAAAGAATGACAGTTGTGATTTAAATACACGGACCATATCAAGCAATATTTACAGGGACATTGTGTCGCTCATTTCAACAGTTGATAAACGAACTGCATTTTTAAAGTTCATTCATAGCTTGTCCCTAAAAACCACAAGATACGGACACCGCTGCTAGAGGTGGTATTGTCAACATTTTCCATACAAACCAATCGTGTCACCGTTTACTCGCCCTACTACACACAAGAAACAACTCACTTTTTCTCTTCTCCTTTCGCAGGTCTACTGGAAGAAATTTCTTAAGAAATATGCACCTACTTTTATACTCAAATTATAATTATAGCTTTGAATTTAACTGTGTGTAGACAAATAAATATCTAAACAAATTATCTTATAGCAACTGACGGCTTTAAAGGCGATCCGTGACAGAAGTTGTACGCTCAACGCACTTTCAGCGCCACGAATTTTATTAGTACTGCAAGCTCTAGACGCTGCTGGCGCTTCAATTACTTGCTCTGTGCTAACGAAAACCCAGTGTACCAGAGAAAAACAGCAAGATATTCCTTGATTAAAAACGGTGCAGTAGATCGTATCGTCAAGCAAAAGAAGCTAGACCCTTCACCACTTAATTATATAGAGTGGATGCACCGCTGTTGTAGGTGAACAACAACAACACTTGAACTACGACAACCGCCCTTACTACTACGACATAAAGGTGCTGTCAATCTAAAATTGTAACCATGGTCGCACTGGCCACTGCCTGTGAATTAAACTGACGACGCTTTCAAACATTAATTACTGGAACATTGTGGCGCTGATTTCAGCGGATGATGAATAAACTGCGCTTTAAAAGCAGACACCTTCATTTTGTGTGTTGCTAATTAAATTATGTTTTCAATGTGCAGTATGGTAAGGATTTAATTGTTATAGATTATGATGTAGGTATGAATGGATAGAAACTCCTTCTTAAAATGTTAGTGAGTGAAATTAAACCTCCGTGAATTAAACTGTAGTATTCATAAAAATTTACAATTTTTAATATGAGGCGGACGCAAAAATATGAAGGAAAAAATAGCTGTACCTTACATTTTGTTCAGTTATGCGAACTTCAGAAAAGCGGCTGGTTTTATTTTCTCGGTTTCAGTGTTGGTCTCTTAGTAAAAGTTGTTCATTTTTATGGGTACTACACTCCCTTAAATTATATCCCTTGTTTAACCTGACACACTGTATAAACACACTAATTGGAAACATACTAATTGGAAAGAAGGTTATTTTGACTACGGATTTGGTAGTTGATTTAAATTACATATTAGTTATTAGACTAGATTGTAATGTGAATAAAATAATAAAAATTTATTTTTATTACGATATAAGTATACATGTGGTCAAATTAGATTAGTTAGCGAAACCTTGCTCGCTAGTTAATTTAATTTGACCCCGTGTGTGTATATATATCTCTACCTTTGCAATTAGTACGTCTATGGTCTAACTCTTCTTAAAAATCAGCAAAATGCAATTACGAAATTATGAACCGTATGTTGCTACCTGTGTTTCATTTCAGAGAGGCATGAAATGATGAACTGTTCGGTTCCATCAATTCTGCTTTGATGTTCCCGTGAGTGAGTTTGAATTAGAGCTTAATTTTCCATTACCGATACTAATGTAGTCCTTTATTAACGACGGGGAATTTCATTTACATTTTGTTGCTATGAAATATTATGCTATGAAATACTATGATATATTATGTGGTAGTGTTCTAGGAAACCTTCGTGTACCTACTAACAAACTTATATTAAGTATTTACGGTTATTTTCCATCAGGTTTTATTGACTTACCCTTTTATTTCCCAGCGCAACGAACATTATGTCAACATTTATTAACAAGTATCAGAAACTCAACCACAGCTAGGGTTGCCGACTTTTTTCATATCAAATAAAATTACTTATATTATTTTCAAAGCTATTATTGCCTGTAAAAATTTTGGATGGCGAAATAATAATAAAATATAGGTACCTATAGTACGTTACTTAGATCTATTAAAAAATAATGGATATTTTTTGCCACCTTAAACTTTTAAAGGTTTTTAATTTAAGGTTTTTAATTTTTGTCATGTCTTAAAACAGTCTTAGCGATTATTACACTATAATTAAGGTTACAAAATATCATTGAGGCTGATTTTCTTAAAGTCAGTTAACTTTTAACCGTGGAATAAAGTTGACGTCTGACAGTTCTAATACGGAAAATCTGTCAAAAATTCAAAATTCATTCTTAGAGACTTATCTAGTTATGAAAGTTAGGTGAAATTTGCCCTAAGTAATTAAACTTACTTATGAGATTAAAACTGGCCCTACTGCGATCATTTTTAGACTTTTATTTTTATTTTGCGACATTTTATATAGAAATTAAATTATAGTAGTTTCATCAATTTTTTTTTAAATACTTATATTAGTATTTAGGCCTCTAATGTAGCAGGATACTTTATTATACAGTGTGTCAGGTTAAACGAGGGACATACTTTAAGGGAGTGAAGTGCTCGTGAAAATGAACAACTTTTAAAATGGGGCGCACTCAAAAATATGAACAAAAAAAAAAAAACAGGTATTCCCTACATTTTGTCCAGTTATGCGAACATAAATGTACAGAGCGGCTGGTTTTATTTTCTCGATTTCAGTGTTGGTCTCTTAGTAAAAGTTTTCATTTTCATTTTCTGTATAGCAGGGTTGGCAACCGAAAAACAGCACACATGTAACAAAATAAAGATCAAAAAACCCGAAATTCGATTATACAAAGAGGTTTTGCCTAACAAAAAGTTTGCTTTAGATGTCATAGGTCGCCCCACGCCCATGTGCCGAAATTCATATTGTGTAGTACGAATAAAAAGGTCTAGTATGTACTCGTATATGGGGAAGTAAGTCCCAAATCGGCAATTCGATTTGTGGGTTGGAGTTGCGAATACCGATACGATATGTTTTCCGCTTAGTTATGTAGGTATTTGTTACTCTAGCTAGTTTGCAGTAAAGGATAATCAAAGTTTGTTTTGTGACACTCCTATAATAGGTGATTGCTGATGCATAGCTCATGTTGGCAGATCAACGGCCAGGTAGGTGGATGGACGATCTACAGATGACCGTGGGAAAGACCTGAATGAGACATGGCATAAAAGGGAAGTGGCCTATAATTAGCAGTGGGTGGAACATGGCTGCCGATGATGATGGTGAAGTAATATGGGATATTCCAGTGGAAAATGTATGACCAGTAGGGTCCGGATAGACAACCTGAAAACAACCCTTGAACACGCGTATAGGTCGTGTATCACAAAAAAGAACACTCAGTTATTGTAAAGGACATCACCCATTCCGGGATAAATTTTTTTGGCGGTCTTCAATAATAATAACATATTTTTAAAGTACACATATACATAATTTTTTTGAGAACAATTTGGATTGGGAGATATTATACAATATATATTTGGAGGCGGATCGAAAGATAAGATCGTTGTATATCTTTGTTCTCAAATTCATTACAGCGTTGTCGCCATACAAAAAAAAATGAATGTTAATACTTAAATGTTTCTACTACTTACTGCGATTATTCAAATAAAATGTAATTCATTCCTGGCCGCCAACTTTTTATTTTTTATCCCAAGTCGCCGAACAAAATGAGTGATCTCCTTTTTCAACAAATCAAAATTCTGCATGTTTCACAACATGGAAAATTGTTAGTGGCAGCAAAAGAAAATAATTAACATCAGTGGAAATAACAACGTGTTTCAGAAATGTGTGGTCATATTTAAGAGTATCAGCCGTCCCATACATTTGGGTCGAGTACGTTAAGTTTTGTATGGAAAAGTTGATAATTATTTCGCGATTACGATGTTGATACCATGGATATCCTTGTTAAGTTGGATGATCTTTACCAGACCCTATGACCACACATCTTTACACATACATGCTGTTTATTGGGTATCGTAGCTGCAATCTGCGTGACCTAACCACATACAACTTAATTCGTATTATTTCATGGGTATCACACATTAATTGAGTGGTCGGCTTTGTAACGTTCCCTTCCCGCATGAGTAAATAAATTAATGGCGGCTCCTTTATTTTTGTTCACGTAATGAATGTTACGTGAACTGAATAATCTGTGTTTTCCTGAACAAGCAGCTCGTGGCGAAATGTTATGATCTGCTTAAATGTAGGTGATAGAGTTCTTTCAAACTGAAGCTGGAATATATACACCGTTACATTTTGATCGTTTTAATCCTTAAAAGGGGTAATTGTAGTCATCATTATGAACAACTTTTACCATGGGACCAACACTGAAATCGTGAAAAAAAAATCTGCTGTAGGTACCCTACATTTTTGTTCGTATAACTCGTCAAAATGTAGGGAACAGCTGATTTTTTTTACAAAAACCAAATAATGGTTTTTCGCTCCAACTAAAACCGTAAGTTTTGTTTATTCATCTTTTCCTCTTGGGCAAGAAACGAGATCAATAAAACTCTACACGATATCCCAACTTGATTTTATTACGAGATCAAATTGGTCGTCAACCAAAAACTTTTCTCTTTTATTGACGTTGTTTATTTTGAAAGGATGCCTCTCTATCCTAACTGTAATAAGATTTACTAGGAGGGGGGGACTTTATTTAATTTCAAGTTTGGCCTTCGGGGGAAGGCATGTGACGACGATGTTGATCCGTTTGTTCGTAAAAGTACGTAAAATTATTTTTTTTAGACTTTTTCTTCGGCATGATCAAGTTCTCGTAATTTTTGTTTGTCATTGTTTGTGCATTTTGTAGTCAGCGTAAAGTTCATCATGTCTTATGGCCGATCCTTATAATTTACCGACTGTTATTGGTCAAAATTGACACTCTTGTATTTTTACCAATAATGAAGCATAGACCTCATAGCTTTGCATATCATAGCCGTCATATGGAAGTACCTAGTTATCGCAGGAAAAATTAGCTTACAAATCTATGTACATATGCAGTTTGGCAATAAAAAATGCTACCATTGGTAAGGAAAACTATTCGTTTTTTTATAGGAACCGAACATAAATTGCTTTACATAGTCTGCTCCAATAATAATAGGTCATATTATAGTCCCCTTTACTGTCATTACAAAAAGATTGTAAATCCTAAAAATATTATTTGTCTTGTTTTAGTACAATTTAGTATGACAAGACGCTGCACTGTGTTCAACAGACCTGCACAATCGAATTACTCTGCAACACCCGGACCATTACAACTAGTTACGACGACAGTTTCGAGTAGATGCCCAAAGTTGTGACCATGACCGGTCGATATGTCAACTGTTCAAGGCTTCAAGTAATTCAGAACTTTGCTATCAAAGAAAATGTATTCAAACTGTGTTAAGTAGATCCTCATTACGTCTTATTTTGGAGTACTGACTTCATAATGATACAAATACGGACCGCCAAGGCGACATTCTAAAAAGGATCACAATCAAATTATGATATGCTTAAAGATTACAAAGACAAAGGCAGCTTTTTGTACTTAAATAAAATCAAATGAACTTTGCAGACCGTTGCAGACATATAAAAATGACTCGCGGTTTTGATTAATTGAAAACGTCAGTATGTCACTTTTTAAATGAAGCACTAACAATACAAAAATTTTTAAAAGTGTCCATTCAAGTAAATGTAGGCATTCTTTGTCCGATATGTTAACCAAGTAAAATATTATGTCCTCGATAATAGGATATTATACTAATGACATGACCTGACTTCGCAAGATGGAGATTCTCGAGAGGCAGCGAACCGACTTATTGCACAAACTGGCCTGCACTGAAGTACTTTTGCATAAAAACTGTGTATCGATGCCACTATAATTGGAAATCGTTATATGGAATTTCACTAAAAAGACTGAACAAATTTTAGGGATCGTTAAACAAAAAGGGTCCTAGAACCACTCCTTGGGTAAACCTTTCAATTCGATGGATTAGTTGGTACTTCTGTTGATGTTGATCCTTTTGTTTTGATGGTTTTGACTTGTGGATTATGAACTTACAGTAAATTAAACCCATCGAAAGTTTTTATTACTCTGCTGAATACGAAATTTACATTAATTACCGCACTGACTATACTTTGAATCTGACCGTATGAAGTTGTATATAACAGAAACACAGCGTGTTTTGGTGGTACATTGTAGTACGCTTTAATATTTATTTCGTTTCATGTAAATATTATATGTACCTACCTACATTTAGTGTTGTTAATATGAAATTCACACAAACACCGTGTTTAGTCCATGTGTTGTTTCTAATTACAGTTTTGGTATCACAATTGTATTCAATTTGGGTGTTGGAAGCTAATTTGGTTTAGTTATTGCATTATTGTCACCACTAATGTTTGTACGACTGATGACTTTATTTGGAATACGGTTTATACGATTAATGATTGATATTAATCATTTTTATTCATACATGAAATACACCGTGATTTTTCGCTTAGGTACTGGGTAAAAAATAGACATGATTGTACATCGTATTTTTCTACATTTAAGTGATTGAAAATGATTAAGTATATTACAATTATACACACATCAAAAGTGTCTAGGGATCAACATATATTTTTGCAATAACTTTTCTCCTGATTGATATTCATTAAAATTTTCTTTAAGGATTCATCAAATAAAGTGTTTTCGTTTGTCACAGTAACGATAACCCAAGTCACCTTTGCATTAATAAAGAAATTTGCCATTTTCCTAATAAAGGGATTTTTGACATTTGAACCACTAACACAAAAGTTCGAAAAAAAGACAGAAATAACAGTTTTCTTTAAAATTTTATTGTGTAACTTAAACAATTAATAATCCGTGTTTCTACCGCGAATACTAACAACACAAGAACATCGGTTTGGCATACTCAAAATGAGTTCATCCAAATCACGCTGTGGAATGGCCGCCCATGTTCGTTGCAACAACAAAAAAAGGTCTTCTTGCGACTGGATACCCTCCATATTCGGCAGAGCTCTTCTCTGTAGCATATCCCATGCATGCTCAATCGGGTTCAAGTCTGGCGACTGAGCAGGCCAGGGCAGGACATTGATGTTAGCTGCGGCGAGAGTCTGTCTTACAACTCTTGCGGTGTGCGGTCGTGCATTATCATGCATTAACTGAAATAAGGGACCGATTTGCACTTGTAGAGGAACGATGACGTCTGATACAATCGTCTCAGCATAAATTTGAGCGTTGAGGTTGCCTCTGATCCAAATCAACTCAGTTCTTCCGCCGATCCAAATACCCGCCCATACCATGATGGTTCCACCACTATAAGGATGGACTTCCTGGCAGGATTTTAATCGCTGTTGGCGTCCAGGGGTTCTCCAGTGTCGTATACGTCTTGTATCCGGTCTCATACCAAAACGAGACTCATCAGAAAAGCACACGAAACGCCATTGTTCTTCTGCCCAATTTCTGTGTTCAAGAGCCCATTGATATCGAATCCTACGATTGTGCATTGCTATAGGTGGTACCCGTAGCGGTCTTCGGGAATGAAGGTTCACTTCATGCAAGCGGTTTCTGACTGTTTGGTCGCTAATTAAGTTCCCTGAAGAGTGATGAAGCCTCACGGCTAACATCATGGCGGTTATTGTTGGAGCTCTTCGAGTTAAGATTTGAATGTATCGGTCTTGTCTCCGTGTGGTGCAGCGATACCGTCCTCCATGGCGCTCAGCCACGGTACCAGTGCTTCGGTAACGTGTCCAAAGTCGACTGATAACACTCTGACTTGTATTCAGAGCTAAAGCCACAGTACGTTGCCGGGAACCAGCTTCTATCATTCCCACGGCTCTGAGCATTTCTTCCCTGCTTAAATGACGTCGCCGCTCCATAATAACGTTGGTTTTAATCAGTAGTAGGGAAACAGTAGCACTAATAATGCCTTCAATGCGTTGTATGTTTTTATAGGGAAAATATTGACAGCTGATCTTCATCTTTTACTCGAATTTGATTCACAGTTCCTGATTCAAATTATGAAATGCACCAAAAAGGATCCATATAAATTTATAAAATCATAAATTTATTACAAAGCCACATCTCAATCTCAAGAAATCCGCATAAAAATGCTTGATCCCTAGACACTTTTGATGTGTGTAGTTCTAACAATGAATTCGAGCAATACCACTTTCATTATACATTTTCATTTAAAGGGCATCTGTGACGATGTACTGTTTGCAGATGATACCTGTCTTATTTTTAAAGTAGACAGGAATAGACAAGATTTTGACGACGGAAACAGTGCACTCTCAATAGTTACGGATTGGTTTACGTCAAATAACCTAGTTCTCAATGCCAAGAAAACTAAATGTGTAAAGTTCGCCTTACCAAATGTTAGAAATCTAGGGCCCAACATCGTCTTAGGTGAAGAGGTGCTTGAAACTGTGGGCTCGGCAGTATTTCTGGGAATAACAGTTGATGCCAATTTTTTTTTTTTTTTTACAATGGCATCTCGCAGTTCATCCTTTATGAGGATGGCTACTGCTTAACCGGACTGTGGATGCCTCGAATTAAGGCCTCCAGCCAGGGCAAACAATAACTTAAAAACTAAGCGACAGCGCTAAGGGTAACCCCCTGCGGGGTTCGGACCTCGGCTCAGGGCGTCGCTGGAAGAGGACAGCAAGGGACAGGCTGGATCGGTATTATTATTAGTGTTTAGGGGCGAATTTAAAACTACAGGCTCAGCTGCGCGGGCTGGCTCGAGCAAGGGTCGGGGCGGGCACGGTGATGGTGCGGGACGTCGCGACGGGCCTCGGCGGCGAGGACGGAAGGACGGATGTCTGAGCTTGTGTTTGTGATGTCGTCTGAGAGTACTAGTGGCCTTACTGCTCTCCTGGAGGAGGGTAGTGGCGTCGTCGGGGATAGTGAGGGTATGCCTTGGTCGGCGAATCCTACTTATGCGGGAGGGAGTGTATCGGGAGGCCGCCGCAATCAGGGGATTGGGGTGCTTTATGGCAGAGTCAAAGAAGCGCTTGGAGAGGCGTTTCATGAACTGCTGGATGGTGGGGATTCTGAGATCTAGATGCAGATTCACATTTCGGACATAGAAGGGGGCTCCCGTGACCTTTCGGAGGAAACGGTTCTGGAGGGTTTGCATTTTATGCAGAAATCGCGGCTTGGCGTGTGCGAAGACTACGCAAGCATAGGTCATGATGGGACGGATGACCGCGGTGTAGAGGCGCAATTTGCACTTGAGTGACAATTTGCTGCGGGCAGTTATCATAGAGTGGAGCCTACCGAGAGCGAAAGAGGCGCGCGAACGCGCCGTCTTTATGTGCTCGTTGAAGGTGAGGTTGTGGTCTAGGATGACACCTAAGTATTTGGCTCGCTTTCCCCAGGGGATCGGCTTGCCATACATAGAGATCGGGCGCGGTTGATGCCAAACTTCAGTGGGGACCACATATATCCAGCCTAGCAGGAAGGCTCAGTTCGGCTGCCTACGCCGTCAGGAAAGTAAGACAATACACTGACGTTGATACAGCTCGTTTAGTCTATTTTAGTTATTTTCACAGCTTTATGTCCTATGGTATTCTGCTGTGGGGCAAAGCCGCTGATATACAAAATATATTTGTCCTGCAAAAACGAGCTGTTCGAGCAATTTACCAGTTAGGTGCCAGAGTTTCTCTAAGAGATTTTTTTAAAGATATTGGTATTCTCACGGTTGCATCACAGTTTATCTTTGCCAACATCTTATATATTAGGCAAAATATACACTTGTACATTAAAACAGTGATATTCACAATGTTAACACTAGAAATAAGGACAAACTACGAACTCCCTTTCACCGGCTTCATAAGGTTCATAACTCATTTGTTGGGCTTGGTATAACCTTTTATAACAAGCTACCTTCCTCTTTGCTAGATTTGCCTTATAATACGTTTAAAGCTCAAGTAAAATCCAACCTTTGTTCAAAGGCTTACTATTCCATCAACGACTACTTAAACGATAAGAATAGTTGGTCGGCCTGATTAACTCAAGAGAATGTTTATGTTCTTTCTCCAGAATTAGCTTACTGACAGGTTATATGAGTTCATGTAATTGTTTTTTATTCTTTTTTATTTTTTTGTTGACTGTATAAGTAAATTCAGTTTAATTTTATTTTAATTTATTATTGACATAACCAATTCATTTCAATGTTTTGTAATGAGTTGATTGCAATAAGTGGTTAGCTAGCGACCTCTATGATTGATCATTTTATTCTTGCCTGAGTAACCGGCAGCAAGTTCGTCATGCTCCCTTAGATGTCACTGCTTGCGGTAGCGTCGGGGGTCGGGTTGCCTCCTTCCCTCAAATATGGCGAGGGGGGTAATGGCTGATCTTTGCGTTATGCTCGTGAACGAGTGCTGCTTGTGGTCGTCTTGCTGACCATGGTTTTATTGTTGTTATTAGTAATACCTAACTTGTTTATTAATTTTTACTTTGATGGTCCTAGTTTATTATTTGTGACTTCAAGTGACAGCTATGTGTACAGAACCCAGCATAAATATGTAAGTTGTCACGCCCTTTATACCTGGAGACTTTTATTTAGGTAGTTTTTTTTATTTTATTTTTTATTACTTTTGATATAGTATTTTTATTTTAGCTTGAGTACGTATAGATTTTCATGGTATTTGTTGGTATATTGGCGTGGCTAGCTAACATATGGCAAATAATTTTATTGAATGTTCTGTGTCCTGTAATGTTAATTAGATACTTTGCAGTATACAGTCGAGTATTTTATAACTGAACAGACAGCTGTGCTGCTGGGGAGTTTGTTGCGCCACTTCTTCTCCCCAGCGAAAGCACTAGGAAGTGGTGAAGGGCGGGCGTTTTGGGGGACTGTCTTATGTAATTTTGACGTTCGAAAAGTGCTGATTTTCAGCCTAGTTTGAATAAATGACTTTTGATTTGATTTGATTTGATCTGAATTTACGTTTTGTGCATGTGGTAGCTATTGGGATTGATTATCTTCGACTTTAAACTGCTCTAGAGCATATATATTTTAGAGCATGAGAAGTGAAAAAGTACTTTATTTCCTTTTATACTACCTTTTAGAGTTTATTAGAGGCTCCAAAATAATGGCTAATGATATAAGTTGGGACATAATGGGTTGTTAAACTAATTTAGCAGCCATTTCATTCTCTTATAATTCTTGATGGTTTGATATTTTATAGCAGTTGTTGAATGTTTACTATTTCATCATGGTCTTTATCGGTTTGTTTTATTCGGGTAAGGTTAATGGTATGGTGTCATGGTTGATCTTGGCTTGTTTTATATTCATTAGGCTGTAATTATGACCATACCAAGCTGCTGCACGAAAGCCACTGAAATAAAGAAAAACTACTGCGCATTAAATTTAAATTAGCGATAAGAATACAGTCAGAACGTAGAACAGTCAGTCAAAAATTATATACAGGGAAGGAAGTTAACACTGAGATAAAGATAGATAAAAATGTACTGACAACAAAACCATGCTGCGACCCAAATAAATGATAACATGGATGGACGATGATGGTAACAATAAAACAAAAAATTTTACAAGCTGCTTAAATTATACGACAACCTAATAAAATAATAATTACAATTTGGAAGATCATTAATAAAATTATGAATGAAGGCGACGAAGCAACAGCTATTCATTACCTACCTACCACCTACTCACCTAAGATTAATTGTGTTGGAGGAACGTACCGTAAATACTAGGGATACGCAATAGGTAGGTAATCATAACAATAATTAGGTAATTTCGTACTCGGGGTTACGTGAGAAATATAGCATCCGTTATTTTGTATTACATAAGAAAGTGGTTACAAATTGTGTGAATTTCCTGACACTTGTGCTAGGTAGATAACCTGTGTTACAAGAGCCAGTGCCCTCTCACAGGAGGAAATACTATTAGAAATTTGGTTTTAGTATGAAATTGTGAGCGTTGAAATGACAATAATTTAAAAAAGTACAACAAATTATTTGAGGGACTGAATAAGAATGTTGAAAATTGTGGAAAATGTTATAGTAGTAGCCTACGCTTGCCGCGATCGGTTCGTGTATGGGTAACCATCCACTACAGATCGAGATCCTCCGTGCCTCCGAAAGAACACTAAGTAGTTGGTTCCCCCTTTCTTTGACAGTCGTTACGGGTAGTCAGGAGTCAAAAAGTCTGACAACCAGTCTTACCCAGGGGTATCGTGCTAACCAGTTACTGGGTTATGGAGGTCAGATGAGCAGTCACTCCATGTAAAATACTGTTATTCAGTTGCACTCGGTTAGACTGGAAGCTGACTCTAATATAGTTTGGAAAAGGCTAGACAGATTGATTGTAGCTCTCTTAAGGTTGGAATGTTTTTGCCTTGAAAGTCTAAGACCGATCTTAGAGCTAAAGTAAAACAAGATTGTCAAACACTTTGCAGATAGCTTTTTCATCATCAACAAACAGAGCAGGCGAAGTTTCCAGCGATCTTCTATATTATGGATTTATGGAAATATCAGCAGTTGCCTACTAAAGTTGAAAAGTCGTGGAAGTGCTAGTTAGCAACGTATGACCGGCTGAAAGGTGCATGTTAGTGACAAGTTTTCTCAGAAGCAACGGCTTCTGAGAAAACTTGTCACTAACATGCACCTTTCAGCCGGTCAACAAGTATGTTTTTCCTTCAGCTAACCAACGGGTTAGCTGAAGGAAAAACATACTTGTATATGTCTAGGGAATATTGATAGCGATTTATTTATGTGGTATTCGATTCTTCATAAATATGAGATAGATTTGTTGGCGTAAACAATTTCATTGTCGGTATGCAATAATATAAAACTATTTTGGCATATATTGCTATTGATCCTTTGAGTTTGAAAACACCTCAAAGACACAGCTGCAAAATTGTTGTTCGGTTTATATGCAAAAGTACACACGGTCTAAATAGATAAGCTGTATTTTCTTTCATTCGTTTTCTGGACCCGTTACATAATCTCTTTGTTATCTTTTGTGCCCTCACCCTTTGATCAGATTAGGTCATGTGGTATCTCTATTGATCTCTTATAACAACGGCCTGCCTCACCGATACATTGTCTATTTTATCATAGTTAAACTTTTGGGTCAAAACCCCATTGCTTGGAAAATCAACTATGAAAATCACTCCCAGATTTCCTGTAAACTCAGGCGTTTGTTTTTTATTTAAATGAATACATTTGACCGGGTTGGAAGGTAAATTTTGTGCGTATTGTTTTTATAACAACGTACATCCTAAATTATAACGTTTTGTTTGAGATAAGGGCCTCCAATAGACCGAAAATCGGAACAAAAAGGTTTGTCTGAATAATGTTTATAGGTTTGTTCTTGTTGGAAACAATTTACCGCACAGTTACGTCGCCTCCGTATAATTTTTCAGCTGAATGCACTTTTACTCAGTTGCCAAATGATTAAAGCTACCATTAAACGAAATTAAAATAAAATGGTCGTGAATGATCTTTATATGTTTTTTGGTTGCTTTCAGTTAAATAGGTAGGTTACCCTTGAAAGGAGATATTGGAACGTTTTTATCTCGTAAAAAAGTTTAATGTTTTCAATTTTATTGTCTTCGTTCATAAAAGTTAATTTTAATTCTCTGGAATGACTCACTTTTTAAATGTTTTTATAACCGCAAAATAAAATTGACTGAAGCAAATAGCTATGTTTTTATGCATCACAGAAGCGCAAGGTTCAGAATACAAATTTCTTATTGAAAATTTCACTTTGATAAATTCCTACCTATTCCAAGCCATTATGCTGTCTCAAATTGCCTTGAAGCTTACTCGCGTAAGGAATAAAAACGTGTAGAATTAGTATAAGTTCAGCTGGCAAAGCCTTGTTTCTAAACTTGAAACTAGTACGATAGGGCTGACGTATCTTTGATAAAAGCTCCTAAACAAAATTAGAGAAAAAAAAACTTAAAACTAAGCTTGAAATTAAAGAAAAACAAAGGCATTGTCCTTATCGTAACTAGCAGCCAGTACAAGATTCTCGAAGGTAAGCTTGAAGCTCGTTTTAGAAGGAACTAGAAGTAGCGAGCTGTCACATTGAATTTCATTGTTATGGTCGTAATGTTCAGAAGCTTATCGCTGCTCGTGCTTTAAGCTCTAGTCTGGCCATACTGGCCAGACTTTAGAGCGTGGTATAAATGTAATGTAATGTTATGGTCTCGTATTATTGTTAGAATAGTAACTCAATAGGCATTTTATATTAAAGTACTTAAAAAAAAAATATAAACTTTTAACCCAATTCAAAAAAGGAGGAGGTTCTTAGGTTTTATTTTTGTTTTGTATGGTTGTTACGTGATATCTCCGGCAATTGTAAATCGATTTCAAAAATCTTTTTTTAATGGTTAGGGTATGCCTCAGGGGTGGTCCCTAAATTTTATTAACTTTGCTTGGGTAGTTTTTGAGTTAGCTTCAATAATAGGTATCTTTGCCACTTAGTTTATATTGATGATGTTATAATTACTTTCTGTCACTGATATTTACATAGCAAGTAGGTAGTGATAAACGAGTTTGTTTGGGGTAAGATCAATTTAAAAGTGAAAAATTATAATCTTTTTACAAAAAAAAAACAGTCGACTTCCAAATAAGACAATACAAAGTGAAAAATAACTTTAATTTCGGAAGTCGGTGTCGTTGGGTTCGCATTTTCGTTGTTTGCCACCGACTTCCGAAATTAAAGTTATTTTTTACTTTTTGTAGTGTCTTATTTGGAAGCCGGTTGTATTTTTTTTGTAAAAGAGTTTTGTTACATGTCAATTTCCATTTGAACAATCATCATTCTCCTGCCCTTATCTCAATCAAAAATTATGGGTCGGCGCAACATGTCAAAGTCCTTACTTAATTCAATATTAGTCGTCATATCGGTAGTCACATTCCATGTGAACAATATCATCAATAAAACTTACATTATCTTTTATTCAATTCAATTATTTTAAGCAAATTACGTCTTTCAGGAATCTTTGTCGATTCTCCGAACGGCAAAACTCATACAGACGCGAATAGAAAGATTACAATGGGAAATTTGACACTGAAGGATGAATTTAAGCCCTTTGGAAGATTTTTATGTGCCCCTAACTGTCTTCGTCAGGCCTTCCCATTCCAAAAGATAAGTAAATCGGATTAAAATATGAAAATAAAATTAATTCGACAGGCACTTCTTTCATTTTCAATTTAAAAATAACAATTAATGGAATGGCTTACACAGTTTTAGAAATACGAAAAAAAATTTTTTTGATTGAATATTCAACAAAGATAATTAATTTTCTTAACGTTAAGATGTTTTCTTGATGAAGTTTAGAGAGGTTCTATCCTTCCTTTGAAACTTCTTTCGAGACGTAAATATTTTATCAAAGGATGAATGACAGTTTTGTTAATGTTTTAGTTCATATTTATTTTACGCTATGAAAGTTAGGGGCTAATGTAGTATGGAGATGGCTATAATTTTTTTAAAATTTTGTATTTATTTCAACAAAAGAATAGTTACATAGATGAGTATTTCACAAATCTTCTGCCAAACTGCAGGACAGTTTGAATGAAGCGTGCAGATGAATATTCATATCAAACTGATGCTCACACATGTAACCTTCAAAGTGATTACAGAAGAAATAATGGCCGTTAAAAACATATGTATTTCAAAAGTAGGATTACCAGAGATGTTTTAATAAGTGGTAGATCTTCTTTATTTTAGTATAAGGAAGATTAGGGCTAATGTAATATGTAATAGCTGATTCTGAACGTTATTCGTCGACTATCAAGCGTGTAGATGAATATTCATATCAGACCGAGGCTCAAACATCACATATAAACTACTGTATACTATACATTCCCTGTTTTCTTTGCCATTTCTCTCTGGTCTGTTAACTTTTGTTCTCACTAATGCAATAACATCCAATATAGCCGTTTTATCCGATTAAATTGTTAAAAGTGGTCATCGCTCGCGCTGGAGATTTATTAGCGGGTTAACAATACTATCTAACTAATTGAAATTTGTAACGGGTGAATGACTGCGGCTAATTAAGGTCTGACCATCAGTCCAATCAGCGGAACTCACTGACCTTTATAGAAAATAGAACAGCTCGGTGAGCTAATTAAGTATGTCTAATAATATTAATTTGTTTTGGCCACCTTAAATAGGTCATTTCAAATCATATTTATCTACAAGAGACCGAAAACATTAATTTTTAGGATACTGTACGTCCGAATGAAAAAACGGAACCCGTATGGATCACTTTATGTATTTGTCTGCCGGTCCGTCTGTCACATCCATTCCGATCTGAATGTAATGGATCGATTAGGTTGAAATTTGGTACACATCTGTGACCTAAACACGGACGTGTAACGAAAATAAATGAATTTTTAATAAGGGGGTCAAATACGATTTTTTTTTAAGTTTTGCTGGTTACCGCGTGACATAAAATGAAAGGGCTTACTGTGAGAGTCTCAAATATGTTTAACCCTCAAAGATATTTAAGAAAATAGCTGAAATTTACCATTCCCTTCTAATATCCGAAACTACAGACCCTTAAATTTTGAAAAAAGTTCATAAAATTGTTTTATATACTACCCCCTTACTAACAAACGTAGTATGGCGTCTGTTTAGTTACACAAGCTTTGTCTTCTTCTTTCGAAAGCCAAATTACTGACGACTGAAAGAGAGAAATCGGTGTGTAACTATTCATCTGATATAATTATTTATTAAGTAAGGGGGATAGATTACAGGAAAACCTATGAGAGAGAGAGAGAGAGAACTAATATTTTGGAGAACTTTGGAATAAATAGATCATTGTTTGAAAGTGAAATAAAATTGCAACTTGGATGCAATGTAATGATATGAATTGGAAGAAGATTAGGTACACATGAAACACAAGAGCAGTTAAAAGAACAACTTTATAATATCACGGGTCATTGAATCGTTAATAAAAACACAACGTTATTCAAGAGAGAAATATTACATCTTCATTCCAGCATTACGAGAATTGATAGCAATATAACATAGTGCTCTCCAACTTCTAAAGCAGGCGAGGCAGATAGATACTGCCATTATAGGAACATAAATACGCGGTAATTTAATTGGAAAAATAATGATCTTATCATGTGAGCAAAATATTTGCTATATTATCTGTTCTTTAACGCTCTACGGGGTGATTACGTATAACACTATAGTAGGAATTGTTTTCATTTTTACAGTTAAACAACATTCATTGCATTATTTATGTTGTTGGGCAGTTACATTTTTCCAACATTTGAAGCAATGGATTAGCAATATCCTTCAAAATGATTCGGATTGTGATTGATGAGTGTATTACGAAATTAGGGTGTTAGTTTATTTAAGCAACCTAAGCAAATATTTGGAGTTCTGACACAATTGTGCTAATTTAAGTATATATAAATTCTGTTGTATATGTATTTTGGAAGGTAAAATTTTCATCATTTCAATCTGATCGTCCTAAACATAAGAACTTTTGTAAGATCATCATTCTTACTTAAAAAAAAAATTTACTCTTTTATGTTTTTCCTCTTTCCGTCGATTTACGCCAAACAATGGTGAAGGAATATTTACAGCAACAGGATAAACAATAATCCCTCAGAGATTTATCACGCTCCATTAAGTTTGTGAAACTGATTCTGCATCTATTTGAGATTCCTGACATTTGAGTGATTTGTAAAATGTAGTAGAATTGGAAATAATCCTTTGGGATATTACTCTCGACTCTCTCCACTATACTTCAAACAATTCCGTATAAAAGGCACAAAATAACACTTTGTAAGCTTTTGATATCGGGAAACCCAGTCAAGCATATGAGGGGAAAATAGGGGTGGAAGCGGACGTTAAATCGTTTAGTGTACTGAAATTATTTACTGGCTAGTATTAATATTTACATTTAAAAGTGAGGCGCGGACACGCATTCATGAAGTAAAATTCGTGTTTTTTTGCCTCGCACGCTAAATAATGTAGTTATACATGCCGCGAATCGGGAGAGGCCTATGTCCAGCAGTGGATTGCTGTAGGCTGATGATGATGGATTTGTATGTATTACATACATATTTTTCTGCAAAAATAATATTGTAAATGATGATGAGATATTTATTGTCTCAACAATTTTATTATAGCTCTGAGACAAGTTAGCTTGTTTTTATTTGTTTATATGATCTCTAGTTTTCTGGGTTTTATTAGCATTCGAATATGCCAGAATATTTATTAAACTGTTTTTTGTTGATGAAGACTAAACTTTAATCTGAAGGCCAATTCTGGTAATTTAAAACGTTCAAAATCTAGTCGCAGTCTCATCTCAGCGACAAACAACTGTCAAAAACTTGTCAAAATGTAGGGAAATTAGAAGTATTTTTGACAGATTGAGACTGAGATCAGACTGTGAACGTTCTTAAAATTACGAGAATTGCCCCTCTGTTCATTACGTTCTCAAGTGGCGCAAAAAACACAATAAAGCAATAAACGACAAAAACAATGTATGGTCGCAACACTACACTATTGTGGTACACAGATATTTGCGGTGGAAAAAAAGGAAAAAAAAAGGAATACTGTGGCTTATAAATCTCGACGAGTGAGATAACGCGAAACGAATAGTAGCTCTACCGCCACGCGGAATTGTTTTACAGCCACAAAATGGGCTTGTTTATCTATGCTTTGGAATTACTATAAATTTCTGTCCTAGGGTCTCCGAATTTAGATGAGACTTGTCAGGAAATAACAATTGGAGATCAGTGTTTTGATAAAATAAGTACCTGTAGTAACGCTGCTTGATTGCAGATTTTATTCAGTTTTTAAGACCTGAAAAATTTAACTTTGTTGTCGTATCCATTTGAATTTTATATTTCAAGCAGCAATTTTATATTTATTCTGAAATGAAAACAATTAGTTTTAAAGTTCTTCTACACAAGTGTCGTGAATGTTCATGTCATAAAACCTCTATAAAATATTTATAGCGGTCCGGTGCCTTTGTAAACAGCGATTTAATAAATTCTTTAAATTTTATACCGGTAAGTACTGTTTCTACTTCGCTTTATATATGTTTTTTCTTTTAAAATATAAAAGTGCTCCATATTTATGAAAATATTGATAAATTATTATTATTATTTATTATTTCTTGCAACATAAAGAAATAAACCATTGAAAATTATTTGATTTCGAATATAAATAATAGGAAGCAACAATCTCATTCAAATATAAATGCCGTCTACATAAAAAATGAGAAGGGAAATTAAATTGTTCGAATTTTTCTAACAAGCGGATATAATAGATGAAAAGCGCGAAAGTAAACAATAGCTTTGTGAGGCTTATGAATAGTCGCCGAGTGTTGAAAGAATAATTGGCTCTTTTGTTTTTGCCCCGGACATACATATTCATCAATACGTCGACGTGTTTCAATCTCTGCCACCTTTTGTTTTAATTTATCCCGCTGAAATATTAATCTGGATCAACTGGAGTTACTGAGTGTACGCGTTTTAATTTTTAATGTTTGTCACGGACTCCGCTTTAGGTTTTAAATTCTTATTCAAATTACATTTTATTCAGTTGGTATGCTGCGTATGTAAAACGTGGAAAGCATAATTTCTTAGCAAAATTGAAGCATAACCTAGGTACCTAGAAGCATTTGCTCAAGAGAAGGACAAAGTAGGTTAATAAAAAAATAAAAGAACCTAGATAGGTACCTAGGTGAAGCAGTGAAGCGGCTTTTTACGATTTTCCTAAAGAATATACGGCATACTCTAAAAAAGGTTGAGAGAAAATAAAATATACATTCCAGCACGCTCGAAATAGGTTTTATATGTATAATAGACAAGTATTTGGACGTGGTAGCGTGCGCATAAAATTTTACTATCTGCAGACGGCATAAATACACATTACGTTGAGCAAAGTGTCCCTGTTCCAACCTTTAACCTTTAGTTGTCTGTTAGCAGTACGAGTACCTATAGGTAGTGGATCCCTCAGGATGAGAGATGTCGTCTTCGTATGGGGAGTGTCAGCGGGTATACAGTTCGGTTTACGGCCGTCTCGACCTAACTAGATCCCCGTCGCCCGTTACACCAATTTATTACGCCCTTAGAAGGGATTTATACTTTTTGCGGTAGTTTCCGTCCGTAGCACGCGTTCTAGGTCCATAACGTATTATATACGAGAGTAGCTCATTTTGTATCTGGCAGATGTGGGCGGCATCTGGTGCTGATGCCTTGTGTCCGGCGACGGTTAGCGAGTCCCATTTAGGGTGGCAACTAAAAAAAGTGATGTCGTAGTCGGACTAAGTTATGATAAGTTTACTTGGGTTCTTTTGTTTTGTGAGACCTAATAAGGGTGATGGAAATTTTGATGATTGTTCACAGGAGTTTGTTTACATCTAAACTAATAGGTATTATAAAGATAAATAATTTTATACTTTGTATGTTTGTTACGCTTTCACGCTAAAATGGCTTATCAGATTTGGATAACATTTGGCACATAGGTAGACCATGACCTGGATTAGGATATTGGATATATTTTATCCCGTTATTCCCACGGGATCGAGACTTATGCAGGTAAAATCAAGGGGCGCAGCTAGTCTAAAATAATTATTTTGATTTTCAAAATAAACTTATTATTTCGGGAATAAAAATCTAGGTAGACACACCCACTACGGTAAAAAAATAGTAACAAAGGCAACGTTAAAAAAAACTCCATCATAAAATACCATCTATTAACTACGAATTCCTTTTCATAGATAAGCATTAATGCCCTATTCATTAAAATCAGGGTAACTGTGCAATGAGTACAGCGAGCGGACAGATATGAAATACAAGAGGAAAGTTTTTCAGTGGTTTCAGGAAGTTGGCGACGCGCCACGACGGGACTTGTCGCGCGCCGCACCAGGGTTGGTCATATCCGAAAAGGGACGAAAAAAAACATGAATTGTTGCAGAGACAAAAATGGAATGGAGAAGCATGGGCACGTATTTTTTTGAGAAAATAGGCACTTCTGTTTAAGGCGCAGATATACGACTTCTAATGATTTTAAATTCAACATCACGTCTAATCGACCTTACTGATTTCTTTGAAAAAAATAAATGTTATACTAGACCATTTGCTTCGTAATTTGATATGTGAATATTTGCAATTATATTTTTTTAACATAGTGTAATTAATTTGTAAAGTAATGTCTACAGCGGACATAAAACCGATAATCACGCAAACACTATCGGGTGTATTTTCATAAAACTTTCATCATATAAAAGACAATTTAATTCCCCGAATTTTAGTATACGGTTTTTATTTGTTTGGTGTTTGATAAATCAACAATAGATGATTGTTTCATATTTTGCAATAAATTACCAGCGTTGTGTCATCGCGCATCTCTTTCTTTTCTATGCAGTCCGATAGTGACCGCGCTTTAGGTCATGTAGTCGCCTTAACGGTTCGTGTATTTTGTTGCTAAGAAATGATACTGGTATGTTTGAAAAATTAAGATACTGCACCATAAAATAAGAATCACGTGAAGGAAAATTCACTTTTTTGAGGGCTGATTTTTATTGTTTTTCCCATTGAACGTACCTAATTTTTTTTTGTATCGAAGAATTAATATTTGCACGTATATTTTTCGTTTTTTCATTACTACGAAATGAAACTTGTACCAAGTAATTTAATATGCAAGGCTTGTTTCGCCGGCATCTGCTACTCGGAACAGATTGAGTAATTACCATAATTCCGACATTTTTGATACATAGCCCCCGGGTTAAAGAGGAAACTAGAACGCAGCACGGCGAAGTGCTCGGTGGCAGCCCTGCGTGAAGCGGCGATATCTCGCCTGATGACGTCACTCCCTACTTCCATAGAATACGAATAAGGATTTATTAACTCTCCACGATAAAGTAAATTAATTATAACAGTAAATGCTTTATTAGAGAACTACGAAACTGCTTTCGAAGCGAATTGGGATCAGAACTCGGGACTGGCGATGATGTAACATGAGATTTAATTACGAAACGGAAGAGTTAACAGCTCAGAACTGTTGTACAAAGGTTTACAGGACTTTTTAACAACAGGGATTATTTTCAATTTTATTCACTGTGAATTCTATTTTCAAGGATTATGTATCCGTCGTTTACAGACCACATTAACCATGAACTGTTTTCATAAAATAAAATACTTTTTTTTATCAAGCTGAGGTTTCTATTGTCGTACACAAACGGAAAGGCGCCACATGACGCCGTTCGCCTTTGTTTAGTCCCCTTTGAATAAACATTTCGGTGCATTACACTTACAAGCTTCATTTTATGGAAAATAAATATGATATTTTCTTTTAGTTTATTTTTTTCTGTTACGGTGAATGGTTTTTAGTAAAAAACTGCTACCTATAATGTTTATGGTGCTTGTGATCTCCTAAAGTGATAGCGAATTTTCTTGATGATCGTATTTATGTTTCCATACTAGCGATTTCCCGATTTTCTTCGAAAAACGTTTTTTTTATCTAAAAGGGACAGCTGCTGTTGGACTCACGGTTTACACTATAAAAGAATTACCTACTACTAACATATTTTTGATCTGGGCTCGTGGCTAATTAATAACGGCCGCAAGGGTCGATCGTCAAGGTTAAGCAATGCTTGCCAAGGTCAGTTCGTGGATGGGTCATAAAGTCATAACATATCAACTGTACCGAGACCCTTCCGTGACGGTGAAAATAGTTAGTCCCGGCTATCATTCGCAGATCTTGGCAGTCGTTACGCGTAGTCAGAAGCCCGAAAATCTAACAACTGGGTTGTGGAGGTCAGATAAGGCAGTTGTTCCACGTAAAATACTGGTATCCAGCTGCATCCAGTTCGACTGCAAGCCGATACCAACATAGTTTTGAAAAAGCTAGACAGATTGATTGGAGGTCAGATAGGCAGCCGCTCCATGTAAAGTACTGGTATTCAGCTGCATCTGGTTAGTCTGAAAGCCAACCCCAACATAGTTGGGAAAAAGCTAGGAGGTGTGGTTAACATAATTTGATCTAGATAATACCATCATCAACTAAATGTACATTTTATTACTTATGAAAAGATAATAATAAAAAAAATATTATGTTCTTGAAATAACAATGATCTTTATTTCAATATTTCCTTACAATGAAATACCGTGAAGGGTGCTTAAAGGAACATGAATAACCTTTTCCCATCGCTAAGATGAATTGGAGAGGCCAATAGTTAATTCAATTACTGTCGAATAACGAGTAAAATATCGTAAAACGATGGGATAGACACCGAAATGTCGATAAAATAGAAATGGACGAAGTAAAGCGATTATAGTTTTGAAGTTATATTGATACAAAAGGCGGAGGATTATTCAAGGTTGTCGATAGTCTAGAGTCGATAGATGTTTTTAGAAAATGTAGGAACAGTCTGTTCAATATTTTCTGTTGAAATTTACTGTGAAAAGATTTAAAATAATAATATGTACATGTATAAAAAGTTTAAAAAATTAAAGGGGGAAAGAATCATAGGGCATCAAAAATTCGTCCGCATCGCTGTCAACAGGAATGGTGCCCAAAAGGTTGGCAGCATTGCCCCGTTCGTTGTATGGGGATGCTGGTTCTTTGGGCAAAAAAATAGGCGAACCATTTTACTAGATATTGTGAAATATTTTCACGTTTTCAAATTCGAATGAGCATGGTCCGTTTTTTTTTCATCCGGATTTAAAACCAGAATGCTAAATCAGACTGCAGTTTTCATGAAAATGTCCCTCTTTTTTACTTACTACATCCTGTAGCCTTCACGGTACGCATATAGCGGTCACGTCCTTGAAAAACTCAAACAATAGAAGTTAGAACAAAAGTATTGCGGTTGAGGTCTGAAACTCATTTGTCATCCGATTTAACCGCGTGTGGCATTCTATGCCAGCTGAACTCTTAAGGCCTTTGCAGATCAGACATGCTACTTTTAACATCAGAAATCGGTTGGTCTAGAGGTATCGCTACTGCTAAATATGAAGTCCTGGGTTCGATTCCCAGGTCGGGCAAAACGTTATTGGGCTTTTCCGTGAGAGATTTCTCAATAGCAGCAAAGAGTCTGGATTTGTGCCCGGTTATCAGATTAAAAAATAAACTAAAATATTTTATTTAGAAATATGAAGTGCTACCTAAGTCTTAAGTATTAAGTTTAAGTAGTGTAAAGACTCGTCAGACTCCATCAGTCAAACCATTAGGTACTACGGTTTTGTGGGGCTTAGCTTAGAAGTTATTTTGGCATGCTGTGAACTTATCACATCACACTTTACGTTCATATTATAAAAGGCGAAAGTTTGTGAGTGTGTGTGTGTGTTTATGTTTGTTACTTCTTCACGCTCAAACGGTTGGACCAATTTTTATCTCGATATTCCCACGGGATCAAAACTTATTCGGGTGAAACTGCGGGGTGCAGCTAGTAATAAATAATAATAATAAAAGGCAATAGGCTCGCCCCCTATTACTGGTGAAACGTGGGTGTACTATAGGTATACATCTGCCTAACCTTTCGGGGATCACAGGCGTGATGTTATGTTATGTGAATCGGTGATTTTACAAATCGGAATCGGCAACTCTCTGCGTTTGATCACGATATAATAGTCGAGCATTTCAGCGATCGCTGCAATGCTGCATCGCTTTTTCTTGACTCGCGTTTGAGTGTGGTGGTATCAAAATTGCGTGATGCATGATCGCTATATTATCAAGATTCACCGAAGCTAAAACTATGCGGGGCTTAGAGCTCCGTCATTGTATCAAGCTTCCAACTAAATCGCTGATACTAAAACAACATGTCTACTACTTAGGCTTTTTACGTAACGCAACGATCCCTCGTATTTCCTTCACCGAAATGATTTTCAAAAAGATAACTTTCAGAAAAAGACGCCATTGAATCCTCTCTGTGAATACGCCGACGTTTTACCGGAAATTAGGGTCTCCTTAGTGTAGATTGCTCAAAGTGATAACAAGCGAAAGGTTACTGCGAGTTGAATCGAATGAGGTTGGAAATAATTTAGGTAGAAGGCGCTGTTTTTGTTGTACTTTTTTTTCAAGGGAATAAGAATTGCTCTTAACTTTTGTCGAGGGGGCGGATCTTGTACCGCTTTCAGAAAGGTTTCAGGTTGGATCGTCGCTATTAATATGTTATCCGTACTTATCGCATTTTGGCTAAGACAGGCATTTGTTTATGTTTACGTTTTGATAGAATACAAGAGCATTTGGGAAGTGTATTTATTAAGTAAAGGTCATTTTCCTTAGGTAAAAACGTTCAAAATCTAGTCAATCTCATCTCAGCGACAATCAATGCCAAAAACTTGTCAAAAATGTAGGGAAATTAGAGGTACTTTTGACAGATTGAGACTGAGATCAGACTGTTGCCCCTTTGAACATTTTTATGTTAAAGGAGGCTAATGGCTCTTTATGTTTGCATTATTTATGCATGGATTTTGTCTTTTGCAGTCGTAACGAGTGCTTATCGTTTAATTTACAGGATGCTGAAGATTAATATTTTATAGCTGAAAAAATTAATATTAGGAACTCGTTAATTTATTTTATCACTAGTCAGAAAAGTCACAACCTAAACAAAAAAATCACGATTTCCGCAATCAAACTCACACAATGTTTCTATAGTTAGACAAAAAAAAACCCATTGTGCTTCAGCCCACACATTCGTAATAATTAAACACGTGTAATGTGGCGAGAATGCGATAAATAGCGGCACGTGTCAGGCTGAGCATGAGTTACTGGAGCCTCGTTAACTTATAACCACCAGCACCACCAGTAGCGTCGAGCGACAGGTCGTTGAGCTCCCGTTGAGCTCACGATGACAGATGTGTGCATCGTGACAGGTCAACTAATAATAGAATTGTAATAGCCGTTTCTTTAAAAGGACTTTCGAATCGAGACTCTCATCTTATTGGAGCCATCTAATGATTATCGCGTGGTGTTAAATGCAAGTGACTAATTTGATCTAAGTAGATCTTTTGAAGATAAAGGCAGATTGAAAAACAATAATAATTCTTTAAGTAATCTGAATGGAAACAAAGCCAACGAACGCACAATGAAATACTTCGGCTTAGCGAAGTAAACAACAATAAATATATTTTTATAAATGAGCTCAGTTTTTACAAAGCTTTGAACGTTGAGCGGTTTTTACGACAAAATTAACGTAAAGACAGGAAAGATTAATTAATAATCCAGAGCGGAAGAGGCGTCGCTTGGTACTTCTGTAACCTCTCGCAACTCAGAAAATAAAACATCCTGTAGCTATCATCGATCGTTTCGTTTTAAAGCGCCACAATGCAGTGCTCGCGCGGAAGAAAAGCGCTCTCTGAATACATTGAAGAGCTCTTTTGTTTTCATTTAATTTCACCCCTCTTCTTAATTTTTTTGGGCTAATTACTTAACGGGCCGCTTGTAGTATGATTTCTGTCTAAAAACCTTTGCATTTTCACAATGGTACGTCTTAATTGACCCGCAAAAGCGCCGTTAACGCTCTCTCCACTCTATATTAATTTGCCCGGAAATTTTTCAAGTTTTCGAATTTTCTCATTTCGCTCCGGGGATTATAAGTCATCTATTTTTTGTGAAAGTACAGACATCAGAACTTTTTAACTTTTATTAAACGCTTCACAGGCTTACAGACCCACAAGTTAGAGGTCTCTTTGAAGTAATCCGATGTAATTTATGTATCGGTTTTGCTCAGGTATATATTTTTTATTAAAAATACAATTCGAACAGTGGAAACGCTATCGAAAATATATGTATTATTATTCTACAAATAAATTCTTATAGATTTGTATAAAAAAACCTTATCTTGTATAAGATAGGTCTACATTATTGACATAATATATGCCAGACATGAATTTTACATTACCCAAGCCCAGTTAGAGTACCTACCTAACACCGTTTTTAAAAGTTCATGCACCACATACTGGCATACCTACTTAGTTCTAATAAGTCACCAATTGCTCGTTTGTATGAGGCCTATGTTCGGCCTGTGCGTGATCCAGTGCCTAGTGGGCTCGCCAAATGCCAATATCCGGCCTTCGTAGATTATCGCGACGATATAGGACCATCGGGTTCAAACCTCTTTTTGTTCAACACTAGTAAAAAAGGTAGACGAGACTCTAACTGACCTCGTAACGTCAAACTATTGAACAATTAATAAAAAAAAAACTTTTACGTTTTTTTATTTCTTTGCATGAGTACGTCAACAAATATTTGATTGAGCATAAAAAAGGTTATTGTGCATGTTATAATTATAGAGATATTTTAGGTTGAAAATTAATCAATTACATAGCCATGGAATTAGTAATGTAATGGACATAAAGCTGTACGTCAATTTTCTTTATATAGGTAACCTTAATGTCCATTTATTCCATGCAGTGCAAGGAGGTTATTTCATTTAAGTTTTTTTGTGCAAATTAATTTTAAGGAGTCTACTACACTGTGGGATAAAGCCTCACATTATTATTAAGAGACTAAACTACATAGAAAAATATAAAAAATTTGGTGTAGAAGCTCATACCTTTTTCTTTTCCGGGTGGATTTCCAATAACTGAGGTTTGATAGCAGCACCGCGTGAAGTCACTTCTGAAACAAAACACACAACTTTTATAATATCATCAGTCTTTCATATCCCGCAGTCTATTTCAAAGTAAAGACAAACAAACAAACAACAAAATATGCTACGTATTATGGGTATAAACAGGGTGGCATGACGTCGACGCGCGGCCTGGTAGGTACGGTCAGCAACAAAATTCGATCAGAAGAATTTTTTTTAGAATATACTTAATCTCTTTGCTATTATGTGAAAAGATAAAAAGCAGTTTATTGAAAAAAAAAAGTCAATTTCTAAAAATCACAGTGTTAATCGACTTTTGTTGCTGACTGTACATGATTCTGAACTGTTCCTTTGATTTTGAAACAGCTGATTTTTGTTTATAGCTGACAAATAATTTCTACCCTAGGGCGTCTAGAATCGTGTGCTGCATTCATGGTTACAGTTTGCATGTCGATGCCACCGTGTATTTGGATTTCAATATTATCGTAATTAGGTAAGTATGTTTTCTATAATTTTATGGTAAGTTTTATTTAATAAGTCTGAAACCAACTTAGAACGATTGCGAAACATATCGTTTAAAAAAAAATGTGTGTGTTATGTATTTAGAAATGACTATTTCCCTAATAAAAGATTTGGTAACACTACAAAAATATGTCACATCGTAGACTGAGAGTAACGCGCTTCCAAAAGTTCTACATTCTTTTAGCTCAACAGGCAAAAATAACTCGTGGTTACGTAATGAAACTCTTGACATCTCAGTAGAGTGTTTGATGGCCGCCGTCCCGATGCCGATATATAGTGTTTGAAAAGCTAATTTGCTTGGAGTTGGCTATAACTTATAAACTTCGGCCATTGCTGGACAGGCATTAATAGACTGTCCGCGCAGCGATAATATTATGTTCACTACGATTTGAGTAACTTTACTATCACAAATCACAAGTAATGTTTATGTTTTTGGGTAATATTTCGTGTTTTATTGTGCGTTAAAATGTTATTTGTAAAGATAGCCTTTTTTATTGAGCAGCCAACTAGAACTTAATAACGAGGTATTCCACTCAGGGCACTTATTTCAACGGCACTTGACCGGATAGCACCCTGTTCCACAATATTTTGATAAATTCGGTTCGGTGGAACAGTTTTTTAATATGATTTTCAGTCCATGAACGGCACTTGCATACAGTTTGTAGTGATGGGATGTATGTAGTTAGTGTTCAATTCATTGGTAACATAACGATATGGTCATTGTCAGTCAAGCGCGTGTCGGACTACGCACAGTAGGTAAAAGGCTCTGTTGTTGTATGGAATTAAAGTAAACCCATTAAAAGTGCTATAAGCTCCGAAACAGATTAATTTGCACCTTCAATACCTCTATAATCAAGATTTAGTAGAAGCCTAACTATTAAATCCTACCTGCTTAACAATTTCTAGTATTTAATGCTAGCCAGGCGGCTTTGTGACCACAGAATAGCCCTTTCGCATCAGTGCAATTATAGTGTACTCTGTGCATCAGTGGTCTTGCTAGCTGTCACATGCCTTGTTCAGTCCTATTTCTCGATTCGGGTTTGCTAAAGTTTTATTGTTCCTTACTGCAGGAGTTTCTATAGCACGATTTACAAGCAAACATCGTGTAGAGGTCACAGCACGAACACGCGAAGTAAACATAACTGGACACCTAAAACGGCGAAAATATTTCAATTTATTATGTTCGAGCCGTTAGGGGTTGAAACACTAGGGCCATGGGGTCCGATTTCCCACTTGGTTTTCCAAGATATCCTCAAGCGATTGATAGTACATCAATCGCTTCACGAGACCAGAGGTGCATGTGGCCTATTTTTTAGGCCAAAGTGTCAACGTGGCAATTCTGCCGGCTTTTGTGCACTTTTCCTGTTGAGTAATAGGTATATAAGTCGTGTTGTCATGTGTTGACAGCGATGCGGACGAATTTTTTGATGCCCTATGATTCTTTCCTCTTATCTTATATACATTTACATATTATTATTTGCATAACAATTCACCCATAGATATGAAGTCTCAAAACTAATACAATATTATGAAACGAGTACCTACTTTCAGTTTTAAAATCGTCAGAATTCACGTTACGTTTACTCCTCGTGTTCGTTTTAGGCCCTCTGTTCACAGATCCTGTAATACCTACTAACTACCGGTAAAGTTAAGCAGAGCACACACCGTCTAATCCAATGTACGTAAACACGCTCCCTGTTCCATTCAACTAACTTTGAAAACAACGTAAACAAGTACCTTTCGTGAAAGATATCGTAAAGAGGCTTCATGTATCACCTTCTGCTTTCTGTTCATTCAACTACATGGCATGATCAAAACAAGATCTGGTTTTTGCGTAAGCGATATAAAAGTGATGACGGCCAGTTCCCTGTTAATATGGAGTTACAGCTCCTACCAAGTAGGTTGGCGGTCGTAAATAACTTATATACGGGCAAGCAGTAAAAATGTTATATACGTGTTTATTATGGGGTATTGAAATTCAAGGATATTGTAAATGGTGATTATGAAGGATACTAAATGTTGCGTAGATGATGTCAAAGGTCAAGGACAATACTGTGTGGATAATGAAAGAGAAGAAAAAGTATTGATAAAGAAGATCACTTAGTTGGTTGAAGGTTCATCATTTTCCACAGCAACGCATGTCGATAAGTAAAGGATAGCCATTAGAAGTCTCTACTTATAAAATTGGCTCACTTATCGAATTTTTTTATAGAAACAGCTTAAATGAATACTTGGAGAAGGTCTCATGGCTAAGTAATATCAGCTGCAACGGTCGATCGATCAGGTCTACGCTTGCCGCGGTCGGTCCGTGGATGGGTGACCATCTTTACTTACCGAGACCCCCGTACCGTGTCTCGGACGTTGGTCCCGACTGTCGGATCTTTGACAGTCATTACGGGTCGTCAGAAGTCTTAGCAAGAGATATCGTATTACCCAGTAACTGGGTTGTAGAGGTCGCAGACGCTCCATTTAAAGTACTGGTATTCTAGCTGCATCCGGTTAGACTGGAAGCCGACCCAACATAGTTGGGAAAAGGCTAGGCAGATGAGTAATATGGTAACTTATTCATTATAGGGGAAAAAACTGAACTTGAATAAAATCAATGAAAAGAGCAAACAAATCCTCAATGTTTCGAACACAACAACCACGCTTGTTCAATACATTTTATCTCACACAATACAATATTTCAATTCTTATCGAGCTTCCAGGTACAAGGGGTTTCCTATCGGCTCGCCGATTGTAACAACGATGTTTGTGTTCGATTGTGCGAACAAACACAACACAAACACAGGAGAATACACAAGAAATCGCAGATTGCTAGGGCAAGGAATACAAGTGTCCATCTGTTTATTTGTTTTATACTTGTCTTTCACGATCACAATACGAAAACGTTGATCACTTTTGGACTTTGTAACGTTAACCGCTCAGTTTTTTGTCGCACAGTTAACCGTATTGGTACAAATTACAAGCCAGAAATAAATTCAGTATACTATTGAGAAAAAAAAAAATGGTTATAGAAAAGATTTACCTAATTAAAAATATTTTATAAAAATAAAATTGTATTATCGTAAAACAATCGTAAAACAGAGCTCAAAAAGATTTATCGTTTTGAGCGTAAACTATCATATTTTAGGTAATGATAATAAAGGGAATTCAATTAACTAAAGAAAAACCAAATGAATATTCCACTGTGCCGTGCATTTAATTTAATTAAAACTGCAAAATTACTTATATTTTGGTGGTCATTTGATTCAACCAACATCAAACGCATCGCTGTTTTAAACCTTTTTTGTCGCCGCGATTGTCAATCACCTATAAATTTGCTTCCGGCCGCGGCTTAAACTTGTTCGTTGATGCGTCACATATTTGATGTAACTAAGTATTCGCTTCGTATATCTTCTTAATATATATAAATTACGTGTCACGATGTTTGTCCGCGATGGACTCCTAAACTACTTAACCGATTTTAATCAAATTTGTACACCGTGTGCAGTTTGATCCAACTTGAAAGATAGGATAGCTCACATCTCAATTTATGATCGCAATATTATTTTATTGAACGATATCATATGACAAAAACGTTAGCCACAGCAACGCGTGGCCGGGTCAGCTAGTTAGATAGACTTAGAAGTTCATTTCAGTTCTTCATCAGGTTCTAACCTAGCCTTTTCCCAACTATGTTCGAGTCGGATGCAGCTGAACACCAGTATTTTACAAGGAGTGAGAGCTAATGCCTATCTGACCTCCACAAGCCAGTTACTACGGTAATGCAATACCCCTTGGTAAGACTTGTTTGTCAGACTTTCGGGCTTCTGACGACACGTAACGACTCAAAGATCCAAGAATGACAGCCGGGACCAACGGCTTAACGTGCTTTCTGAGGCACGGTGGGGTCTCGGCCTAAGGTTCTAAGTATGGTTAAAGTTTTCTGGAGTCGACCATACCCGCCTGCCTACTTTTCTATCTTGTCTTTCTATACAGGTGTTCAATCATAATATGAATAGAACTGCAGAGTGCTTTCAAGTTGAGCGAAAGATGTAATAGTAGTGAAGCTTCTCGTGAAAGACTTCGTTTCCACTTCGTTTCCACTTCGTTTCGTATCTATTTCTACTGCAGTGTTGTTGTGTTCGGTTAATGGGGTTCCGTACTCCCATTCAGCAAGAGCAACCCTCGAGGACGAGTGTTTAGAGTGTTTATCCGGCAAACGATTATTTCGTACAAGTTACCATTTGTGATTATACCGGTACACACACACACACAGGTTACACTGTAAAAAAAAAGAGTGGAAGGTAATTCGGAATACCTACCTACCATTTAGACTTTTAGAGTTCCGAAATCTATTTGTTTATCCGGAACCGAATAAAAGCTTTTCGTTAAAGCTATTTATTAAGCGTTATGATATTGACTTTGATATTGTATTGAAAAGCCAATACCCATTATGAGGACTTTATTAATCAAAAGTTCAACTTCAAGTTAAAAAGCTTGAAACGAGTAGTCCAAATCCTCCTTCGTCCGTTAATCATGCAAAACCATACATATAGCTTCCACCAATAACTCTTTCAGATGCTCACAGGCCTGGCTCTGCGTGATAAGCAGCAGATGCACTTTATTTCGTTCTTTTACCACAGATTACTAAATAGTTACTTCGTTACTGCCGTTCAGCGACTGGTCACACGTATTAACCGACTGGACGAAGAGGTAAAAACAAGAAGAGACATAAAGACGTAGATAACTCAGTAGGTTGCGCACGCCAGTACATTTCACACGTAACTAAATTCGATAACGGCATGTATAAAAGATTGGATCGTGTGATGTGAATGAATATGTAGCTCTCCCGGGACGCTCGTCGTATCCATGTTTTATAACCCTATCTTTCCTCAGATTATTTCTAAATGGTTCCTCCGCGCCCCCTGCTCGTTATAGTTTCTTTATCCTAAGTTTACGGTACACTGGAGAAATATGCTTTATGATTTTATTTCGTGGTTTTGCAGCTAATATTATTGAATATTATGGGTCAGAAAACGGCGCGATTTTCGAGAAAGTAGCGAGCTGACTTCTAAAATTCAAAATATTAAATCTGAAGATGTTATTGAATAAAGTTATATAAGAGTTCTTTATTTTTAAAATAAAAAAGAAACCTAAAATATCAAACGTGTGCCTATAAAGCCCTTTAAAGACCAGCATAGCTATTTTCACTCTGGTATAGATATGCCACGGTAGACCGCGATTTTTTTTATTTTGTATTGTTCTCGTAAGAAAATTTAAACGCGGACTACCTAGCGCGTCCCCCCTAAACTAATATTTTTATCCCATCCAATAACACCTAGTCAACACGATTTTAATAAATAAAAAGTCCAATAAATATGTTCACAAGGTAACTAATAATGTAATAAGTTATCGTGGCTAGGTGGCCGTTTGTCACATTATCGCTAACGCAATAAGATCACCGTTTAGTGACAAATTTATATATTGGCGCGTCGCCAATAGTGTCAATTTACTTTATAGATAGTCAAATGCGCTAAGGAACTAAGTGCTTTTGGTTTCATATTGATAAAAATGTACGCACGTGTTTATTGACCACTGAAAATGTGGCAGATAAAGAAAAATTTCAGAACACATGCCGTGAAGAGTCAAAAACCAAGTAGGTACAGTGCACATTATTATCTAAATCATCAAAATTATTTAATTGCAAACAATCAATCAATCTGCCTAGCCTTTTTCCAACTTTATTGGGGTCTGCTTCCAGTCTAACCGGATGCAGCTGAATACCAGTATTTTACATTGAGAACTTTCTGTACCTTCTTATTTATGTAAATAAATACAACAACCATTCATCCATCCTTACATACCAAGACTCCTCCGGAAAGCACGTTATGCCGTTGGTCCTGGCTGTCATTCGTGGAACTTTGACAGTCGTTACGGGTCGTCAGAAGCCCGATAGTCAACCAGTCTTACCAAGGGGTACCGAGTAACTGGGTTGTGGAGGTCAGACAGGCAGTCGCTCCATGTAAAATACTGGTATACAGATGCATCCGGTTTGACTGGAAGCCGACCCTAACATAGTTTGGAAAAGGCTAGGCATATGAGGTATGTGTAAGTATCATGTAAGGGGCATGCTTGTCTAAAAGCTTAGTAGGTACATAAGGTAAAATAAAAATAAGAACAACCAAAATGGCAAAACATTTTCTTCCTTTTCCATCTTTCTCGAGACAAAGAAATATCACGTCATTTAAGACAGTAACACTACCCTGGAACATTGGATCAAGTTGTACAATGAAAGAAGCAAACGTGTAGAATTACGAAGTAAGTAAACCAAATGAAAGCGCGTGTGTCCTAAGAAAAATAGGCCAGTTTTATAAGGATTTAGGCGCAAAAAAAACAAGGGATAAAACGTGGCAATAAAAAAAAGCGGTCAAATGCGAAGGATTCCGTACCACCGTAATTTAACACTACATTTTTTTTATATTTCAGTATACAAATACATTACTTTTAAGTTTTATTTAATTTAAATTTTTATTAATGTAATGCACACTGAAAATTACAAATACTGGAACTATTACGGTTCAAACGATTAAGCCCTGTGACAGATGGATGGACGGACAACGGAGCCTTAGTAATGGTACCGTTGGCACCCTTTGGGTACGGAGTCCTAAAAACAAGAAACAACATAAAAAGTGTGACTAAAGAAGAATCGTGATAAATCCTTGGCTAGACTGCGGTGGTCCCACACAAAACATCTTGTTTTGTATTCACGAATCACTTAATGATTTAACTTAGGGAATGAACTGCTTCTGCCAAGAGTTACGAGACCTTGATAAAGCTTTTATCCTGTAGATTTATTTCTCTCACTGCAAAGCAAAAGCCTTCTTTTTTAGGGTTCCGTTCCGTACCTAAAGGGCTACGGGACCCGACAATTAAAGGGGCCCCTTTTATTAAAATTAAAGGTGCCTCAATTCCTTTTATTTTTTACTTACAAGAGACGTGAACATATTTAAATATGTACTGTTAAATAATGTACCTTTCACCTTGGATGCTTTTTTAACACGTTGATTGCTGCTAATTTTAATTAATGGGTATTTGGTTTTCATAGGAATCAAGTTCACCGTGCCTACGATAATACATATAGCCTACAGCGATGTCATCTCGTGTTCTGAATTAATTTACCTCGATTGTTGGCTATTATAATTGGATCAATTGTACTCTATAGTTGAAGAGCACTGACAAGAGCTATTGATTAAGTTATAATCTAAGCCTACCGACAGGAATATTCGCCATATCTAAGTTGTTTGACAGAAAACTGTTGACAACATTTTGGTCCTTCAGCCCGCACCCCTTTCCAATATTGCAGTGAATTTGAAGAGCTTTACTAAGCTAAGCTAAGGCTCACCTTCATTAAGTGTTATCAATATTATAAACAGAACGAACGGAAACAATTTTCTTTTAATCCGTGAAGGTTTTTGAGTGATGGCATGATTCAGACTTCAAACGTAACAAAAAAAAAAAAACTGTAAGCATTTATTTCAAATAAACCAATTACAGGCACTTTTGAATTGTCAAGGGGTCGGTCAGTCAGAAAGATGAAGATAGTTGCCCATTCCACAGCGTAGTACTTTTGTACCTATGGATAAGAACGGGCAAGAAACTCCATCAAAATAATACGGTTACAAAGTATTGATTACATCTTTCATGTTAAAAACTATGCATGTGAGAACGATGCAGAAAGTTAAAAGCGTCCGTGATGAAAAGATAGAGCGAGTACTCACCGATGGCCGGTGGAGCAGACGAGTTTTGGAAAGAGGTCCGCGTATCGGCAAGCGTAGTCGTGGGACGCCTCCCAGCTAGATGAATCGACGACCATAAAAAGGAGGCTGGGACAGACTGGATGAAAGTATTGTAGCGCAGAGGCCTTTGTTCTGCAAAGGCTGAGTTGATTGATTGATTAGGTTCCGATATTGAATCATGTTTTCTTTTAACGTCACATCAATCATCATTACTATTATAACCCATAATCGTTCGCTTCGAAGTTGATCTATCTGACTGACCTTATTTCTAATCTAATTATAAATGTAATATTAAAATTGTTGGTCGGAATAGGCTTTAGGGATTTGTTTCTAGATACGGCTAAAGATTTAAGACGAGGTATGAAATATGACGGTTTTAAATTGCAATGTATTAGCAAGCTTAGCATCGTTTTCGAGTAAGTAGCCTTAATTATTTAATCTGATCTAATATACTAGAGGTTGAAATTGTTTGTTTTTTTGTAACAGGTGATCTATTCTGTGGAGTTACTGTAGGTCTATTCTGTGTTCTCACCGTGACAACTTAGGTGAGGTGAGTTAGAAGTGAGCTGTCAATAGTCTCAATCGCTAGCATCAGGTGGAATGACAGTTAACTTCAAGTTCATTTCACCTATGTTTTCACGGTGAGATTTTTACAGAAACAACTGAAACAATTTTTTTACTATTTTCGAGTGTCATAGGATGTTTTATGGTATAGTTGACTTCTATGAAAACAAAAACAACAAAACATAAAGAACACTCAAAGCGTATTTGACGTCCACCAAACAAACACATTTTTTATCCTCTTCTAACTTTGTTCGAGCACTAGAACTCATATGGTTGCGTTTGTGACTCGAATAAATTACGTGAAAAGGAATTGTTTGTTTATGCATATCGCTTGTGGCGAGTCTGTGTTAAAACCAGAGTAGGTTATCAGGATACCAAACGCTGTTTACTCGATAAACTATTGAACTGGATTTAAAATATTGTGCTTTTTATCGCATAATAGGTACTGCTGGTGTCTACACGTATTTCCCCGAGGGTCAGAAGTCAATTCTTGGAAATCTGAAATACTGATATCGGTAGGTGTAGGTGGTATATTTTATTTGACTGTTAAGAAAATTAAATCCTAACTTAACTAAAACTATACACAAACTAAAATATAGCGTCAAGCAATTCATCCGCATCGCTGTCGACTGGTAATGTACCCAAGAGACTGGCGGCATTACCCCGTTGTATGGCAATGCTTAGCCTGTGGCCAAGGTAAAAGCCAGCCCTTGGTTCACGGGAAATGTAGGTATTGAGTTATTTTTTATAGAAAACCATACGCCATTAGGTATATGATGTAAAATACCTTTAGAATAGGTACTAATAATATCCAGTGATCCTTTCATAAAAGGGATGGACCAGCATGGTTATTATTAAAAAAAAATATCTATTCAATATTAATATGCAAACAGTAAATATTAATATTGAATAGCCAATATGTTAATTTAATACGTTAGCGAAATTGTAATAGGGTCGCGTAAGCATTTTTTTCCTCACAGATTAGAGAGCGATTACCATACGATGAGACCAGGTATACGTTTTAATTAGTTATATCATCATCATCATCTGCCTAGCCTTTTCCCAACTATGTTGGGGTCGGCTTCCAGTCTAACCGGATGCAGCTGAATACCAGTATTAATTAGTTATATATACCTGTTTAATTAGTTATCTACCAACATGTTTTATTCATGGCTTATTTTAAACTAGCTTCTGCCCGCGACTTCGTCCTCGACCTCTACGAGTGGTTCAATTCCCAGTAATTAAAGCTCCGAGCGATACGTACTCGGGCGCATCGATTAATGAATTTCCCAATAAATACTGTAACTTTCCTCTTAAAAACAGTTAAGTACGACACACGGATCAATGGTTTTACAAAAAAGACAAAACGTTTTTACAGAACTAACATTGAAATAACATTCATGAGAAAAGTTTCACCTAAGTCTAATTAAAAGTCATATATATATACGCTAGTCTGACCCTTTTCAATATAACCCCAGCGTAGCGTTCGCCTCCGGACGCCGACCACAAACAAAATATAATCCTTTTCAGCCGTCCAAAAGGAAACACTGAAAATCAAATATTTACGTCCAAGTTCATTATGAATACCTACTACTCATCAAATTATAACTCCGTATGAAGTTTTTAGAGCAGTGGTGGCCGAGTAGGTGGTAGGTTTGAACCTAGACAAGCGCTTTACTTTGTTTAATAATGTCATCACCACTGCTCCCAAAACGGTGAAGGAAAACATCGTGAGAAAACCGGCATGTCCTAGAACCAAATATTCGAATACATGTGACATCTACCAACCCGCACTGGAACAGCGTGGTAGATTACGACCCTTACGGCCCATTCCCTCTCACCCAGAGCAGGCCTGTGTCCCAGCAGTAGATATATTATAGGATGATTATGCTACTATTCATCAAATTAAAACTCCGCATAAAGTAAAATGTCCGCTGCAGGAGCTCGGACGTCAATTTCAATGAACACAAATATTTCTAAACATTAGGTTGTTATTTATTTTCTTTGTTATAAAAATAACCTTTTGAAGGTTTCAGAGGCTTAAGTGAAATTAATAGGTACGGATGCCCCAGAAAGTTAATTAAGTACCTGTTTTTATAAAACTTTAGATTTTTATCACAGAGTGTGAAGCTCTTTTGAAATGTTTATTTGTATTTGGTACTTATACAAAAGACGGGGGTACTTATATTACTTTTTTATACCCAATTAGGGCTTTTATGAAAATAATAACGGTTTTAAAATGAACATTTTCATTCACTTTGCGTGTTTTTTTATGAAGGAAAATTACGAAAAGAAGTTACGAAAATGTCGAGGTTATATAATTATTTTTACGAGAACAATAAACTGGCGAAAGCGACAGTTATAACTAATATAATTTTACTGCTTACTGTTTTAGGGTTTTTCACTTATTTACAATTTTAACCTTTTTGCCAAGAGATAAAACCAGAAACATAAGTATGACGGCGCGCTGATTATGGATTAGTTTTAATTATAAATTACGTCATTATTAAATTACGATTGATTTTAATCACACGAGTAACTCGATTTGTCAATATTGTTTTATTTTTTTTTGTAATCGATTAAATTAAATATTACTAAAATAAGAGCGGGTAACCCCGAATAGAGTAGTAGGTGTCACCACGAGGAATGGCGACCGTCATTCTATTGGACATGTGCCGGACAAGGTGCAAACGTACTAACCTATTGGCCCTCACTCCAGTTTAATCTTGTTAATTGTGTATAATATTGTGAGACAATCAAATAATAAGACGTTGGACAATACGAGTGTGTTCTCATTTCCAAATTCCTGTAGTTACACCGCCCACGATGGATAGTGACAGCCAAGACCGCTATGAGGCCCCTTCTGACGCTCTCGCAAGTATATCTATATATTATGTCGTTTCACAGTTATTCTACCTCTGATTTGGCATCACTGTCAAAAACCAAATTGATCTTTATTTTCGTTGTCATGGGGTTGCGGTTGGATTGCTGCTACTGACAAGTCTGTCAAAATCACAGTGATCTTTATTGTTTTTTTAATTAATAATGTTGCTGTTGGCTCGCAGCTGTCAGAGGTAAAATAACTTTGAAAGGACTTTAGATCTAAGGACTATATCCCACACACGCCTTGAAATCTATGTACAGGTATCTGTCTTCGATATCTATACTATAATAAAGCTGAAGAGTTTGTTTGAACGCTCGCTCTAATCTCTGCAACTACAATCGGATTTAAAAAATCTTTTTGCATTTGATAGCCTGATTCTTGAGAAAGGAAGCTAGGAACCTGCGTAATGTTAGGAGTCTAGCAAAAATAACAAATATCGGAAAGAACGCTAAACAAAAAAGATGCGATGCGAGGGGATGGGTCGGAGTAACCAGAAATTTCACGCGAATAATGAGCAATATCTTTCTTCCAAGACAGTTATAGCTACCCAAGCACCTGCGACAGAAGAGGATAGTTATAATGTAATTAACAACGGTATTATACTCGTATACGTGTACCGCTAATTAATACCCGCAACTATTGTCTAGGAGTAAGCTGAGTGATTTATCCCCTAATTAATTTCGAATAAATATACTAGCGTGTTATGAACTAAATATACTTTATGTACCTTTATATACTAAATGTCTATAGCTCAATTACATTAATTAAGTATAGGAAATTAGACAAATTCATACACTCATCTCACAGAACTCCAGACATACAGACATTCATTCGTCCGTGAACTCATCACAGTCAGGTTTAGCGACCATATCGATTAATGGTTGGTTGTACATCAATCGATCATCGAAGGATAAGAAATACCGAATATGTATTAAGGCGATTAGTCGACGTCGATCATCCGTAGCCCGGTTGTACCTTAACACAGCTACATTCTATTATTACATCCAAAGTAAAGCCATCTCAATGGAAATAAGGTTGACATTCATAATTCACGCTTGGCTAAAAAACTACGAGTACTTTACAAAAAAATAAAATACAACCAACTTTTGACGACACGATTGGCGCAGTGGTTGAGCGATTGACTGCTGCGCAGCATGTCGCGGGTTCGATTCCCGCACGGAACAAATATTTGTACGACCTACAAGTATTTGTTCCGGGTCTGGGTGTTTTATCTATAATATGTATGTATTTACAAAAAAAATATGTATATAAGTAGTTTATCAGCCATCTCGTTACCATAACACAAGCATTAGGTTGCTTAGCTTGGGACTAAATGGCGTTGTGTGAAATGTCCAAGGATATTATATATTACTTATTTATTTTTTTATTTAACTCAACTCAACTGAATTGAGAACCTCCTCCTTTTTTGAAGTCGGTTCAAAATAGGCATCTTTTCTCATCTTAAAAAGGGATTATCCCTCTTTGTCTGAAAGCCTAATCAAGAATCCCTGATCTGTAAATAAGCTGCCCTATATTGAGATTTGATTGTGATTGGGTAACTTAGATAGTAAACCGCTTACAGATTAAACCGCAGAATTAATAAATTTGGAATCTGGAATCCTAGGGTGGGTGGTAGATTGATAACAGTACCTACTATAAAGCAAAACCACTTTCATAATAACTAGAATTTTGGCTAAGAGGGGCTAGTGTATAAGTAATAACAGCCGCATTAATTGATCAGGTTAAGCTAAACTTGCCGCGGTTGGTCCATGGATGGGTGACCATCTTTACATATTAAGATCTCTCCGTACCTCGGAAAGCATATTAAGACGTTGGTCCTGGCTTTTTTTTTTTTTTTTAAGGATGGGAAATCATCCAATGACTGAATCCATCCCCACGTCAACGTGCCTTGACGCGATCAAAAAAAAAAATATTATTGTGAATATGTAGGCTTATTAGGTAATTATTTGTTTCTGTACATCGGTTTTGCATACCCACTGTATTATTTAAAATGCAAAGCTGGCATAAAACAAGAATACTTAATAAGATTTGAACCAAAACCGTACATTTCACGGGGCTTTTTTTTTTTTTTTTAAGGATGGGAAATCATCCAATGACCCCTCCCGCTCTGGGTGGAGCGGAAGGGAGTGTCAGGCTCTTACTGACTAAAACCCATCCGTGTTCCTTCCTTAGCCCTTTATGTTCCGGGGCAGCGGTAACCCTTTCGGACAATCCCGCTGCCCCGGCAGGCTTCGGCCCTAACGTTGGTCCTGGCTGACGCCAACATAGTTGGGAAAAGGCTAGGCTGATGAGATGATGAATTATTAGAATTTTATACGAAGATCGATGGTCGTGTTTCTCATCGTTTTCAGTCTGGTGAGGGAAGACCCAATTAATCAATAATTACTGTTGTAAAACAGCACACCTATAAAAATAACAAAACTTTCCAATATTCTCATTAATTGCATTTCATATTGAAGGCTGCAGCAGAGAAACAAAACGGAAGTGTGATATTTTTACCACCAGTCCTTGAAAAGCGTAAATTAATCAGAGAGCAGAGTGGATTCCGCATCTAGGAAGAGAGCTCTATTCACGCCGAACTGAATAGTTTCCACGTTCATAATACTGAACAATGGACCCTTTGTACGTGTAGAATTATCGACGAAGATTTGCAAAATGTATTCAGATAAGACGTTCGGTTCGCTCTGTTCTTCTAACCTTAGCGCTCACCGTGTGGGAATACATGAGTAATCTTGGAATATATACCGAGATGAATCCGGATAAGTATACGTTGATTTAGTTAGAATGTTAGGCTTCCAGCGATAATAAAATCTGATAAGAAACGATAATACGATCTGATAAGGCAGAAACCAAATCTAGGTACTCTTTGTGTATTATGTGCACGGAACCTACATTATGTGTAATCGCAAAGGTTAACATCGGATGAAACTGTATGAACGCATAGAAAGATTATGACGCTATCGCTTTAATTATCCATGGCCTTATTTCAACAGCAAGAGTTCACGTAATTTTATTGTGAGGATAACCTGATGATGCTCCTCGATAACCTTTTTGTTCCAACATTAAAATCATGATAATAGAACAATGTGTAAAACAAAAACTTGTTGAACTCTCGAGAAACGACTTCAAATTATCCAAGTCTTCAATTTAAAGAGAACTTAATTAAATAAATTACCTGTTTCAAGTTCCTTAACCAACCAAGCCGTTGTTTCAACACTATCTGAAGCACGCTAAAATTAAAACACTTCAAATATTTTCATCAAAATTAGAGTGTTCCTACCCGCAAAGAGTTGAACCATAACATCGTAAATCCCTTTGAAAACAGACCGTTGTTATTTGAGCTCCCTTGCCCCTCCCGCATCTTCTTTATGTCAAAGTCAAGGGGTATCAGGAATGGCTGACGAGGTTCTTCAATGGTTGGTTGTTAATAGTTCAGTGGCTGTTATCGCAGTGATTGAGCAAGCCAAGGCCACGAGAGTTCGTGCTCCGAATGTAATACAAAATGCGTCTTACAGTAAACAGTGGTATTAAAACAAACCGAGATTATATTAGTCATTGTTTGCTGTTGATTGTGACTTATGTGTGTTGCTATGCATTTGTATGCGTTCGTTGTTTATAGGGGTCGTGGGGCTTTCGGGACCGGGACCGCGGTCCCGGATTCCACCTATAATAATTTTTAAGTGGTATTTTGGGACCATAAAAAAAGAAGGTAAAGTACAGTTTGTAAGTAGCTGTGCTCTGCGACTTCATTTGTCTTATTGGTTTTTAATTGGAACGAAAAGTTTCCTTAGCCTCAAAGTCAAAGTCCTACTTATTTCATTGATTTCCTTGAACGTCAAAATTTACAAAACCCTTTATAGTTACCAAAATTTACTGCCTTAGTTCTAAGAAATTAAGTTACCTACTTTCTGGTACGTATACATGTTTGGTTGTGAAAACGTAGAAAGCAGATAGACTAGGATTCTGAAAGTTAACCTAATTTAACCTGCTAATGTTTATTCTGTAAAAGTCTCATCGTGAAAAGTTAGGTTGAAAACTAGGTGAACTTTAAGTGAGCTATCAATAGTGTCAATCTCTAGCATCAGGTGAAATGACAGCTCCGTTCACGTACGTTTTCATGGTGAGTTTTTTAGAATACTTAAACCGGCTGTTGCAAAACATCATGTGAGTTGATTTGCTGTTGTTAATTTATTCAACCAATTACAAATGCTAACGTGAGATATGACGACAGATTTACTGGTGAGAGACTCGATCAACCTTTAAGAAATCGTCGTTTTAATAATTATAATAATAATTTCAGCTAATAATAATAGTTTTAGCTTGGTTTAAACCAGTGTGCGTACCTATACAAACTAAGCACAGCATGCGGGGTAGTATTGCGTTATTTACGTTCTTGAGCAGACACATTTTTCGAACATAATTATGAAGCAATAGATTAGCAATATCCTTTAAAATGATTCAGATTGAGATTGATACTTTTTTACGGCTTTAGGACGCTGTTTGTTAACTACCCACAAATAACTTATTATAACCTATTAAGTACCTAAAATAATGCTTAGGATTGATAGCATACATATCATGCATGTATAATATCGTATGGAGCGCGACCCGGAAGACAAATAGCCGACGAAGGTCAAAAGTCCGGCATGGCCAGTATTCTAAAGTGATTGCACTGGCTATCTCTACCGTTTGATATATGAACACCTGAGTCAAACTTCTGTGCAGCTGGAAGGAGCTCCCTGATATAGACGACGACACGACTGTAAAGACAGGCTTTATTATTTAGCAAATTGACTACCAACTTAAATTGTCCGTATATTCAAATCACAACTGTCCAGTTCTATGAACGGAGCATTTCAATTTGCTTATAGCAATTCATTTCCTTGAGTATACTTAGAGGTAAGATAAGTAAGATTGAGTGAACTCAGTAAATACAATTTTATTAACACACTGATGTATTTATAGCAAAGCCGGGATTTTTGATTATGTTATGAGGGATTTTTAGACTAGTGAAATGTTAAAACTTTTAATTTGCCTGCATCATCCCACGGATGGGCACAGGCCAGCTCTATAACTTCCAGCTCTTTCGATCCAGGGCTAACGTATGGCCCAATGGTCGTTTGTTTTCTCCAGCTCGTCCCGCCTTCTGGATGTGTCAGGGCTCCACGTAGAGGTTAGTTTGGCCCACAGCTCATTGGTCATACGGCAGACGTTGCCAACCCAGTCCCACTTTAGCTTTGCGGCTTTTTGAGCACCGTCAGTAATCTGTGTTTTGGTGCGCAGTGTGGTGTTGCGAATATGGTCTGTCAATTTGACGCCTAGAATACTGCGCTCCATTAAAACTTTTATTCGTATGTGATGAAATTGATAACAAAATTTTCCCAAAACACTGTTATCAATATCACAGATTAATACAGAAATATCCTAAACAGATTATGTATACCTTACTTCAATTACTGCTTTATCTATCTCAGAAGCGGCCCACGTTTACGTAAAGGTCGCTTTTACACGGAAACACGTTTACGTTTACAATTCGGCGTAAACAAATGTATCGTGTATTCATTAAATGCTCTTTACTAATGCTTTGCTTGTGGTTTGCGCTTAGAGTTTAGTAGACTGAGTATTTTACTATTTTGTGCTGGATTTAAATCATTCAAATATCTTTTGGTATCCCACAAGATTAGACAAGGGTTTAGAGGCTAACATCTGGTTTATGTATTGAGAATTTAAAGTAGAGCATTTTCATACTATACTTTAGCATTAGGCTAAAAGATTCGGCTTTACTCCGTGACTGTACTAATGATGAAATTGGGCAGTGGGTCCAGTCGACCTATTCATAATGTGATTGGGTTGAGTGATCCCGTGGGTCCATTTCGAGTGGGTCCAGTTGACCAAAGACTCTTAAGTACTCAAGGTGAAAGCTGGAGATAAACAAAATTTCGTAAGAAATTTATCACCTTAAGTTTCACAAGTTTTCAACTTCAAATTCGAATCTCAATTCAGAAACCAGGTGTAAGTCTGCACCAACCGGCTGATCTATTCTGTAAAAAAACTCACCGTGAAAACTTAAGTGAAGTGATCTTGAAGTGAGCTGTCAATCACTAGCATCAGGTGGAATGATAGCTCACTTCACCTAAGTTTTCAAGGTAAGATTTTTCCAGAATAGCACTACTGAGTGCTTGATAACTTATAGCATAACAGCATAATATAATAATAATGTCCCACTGCTGAGACACAGTCCTCCTCTCTGTGAGTGGGAGTGGGCCGTTATCCAACACGCGGGCTCAGTACCTACGGGTTGGTAGATGTCACATGCCGTTCAATTTTTGGTTCTAGGACATGCCGGTTTCCTTATGCCAGAGGATCCATTTTGAGAACCAATAACTTTAGAACAAGTCAATACCTCCTATAGTTTACTTATTAAACTTCGTAAATTTACGATTCTACAACCGTATTTAAATTCCCTTAAGTAAACGTCTGAAGCAGATCAATAAATTTTTGTTCGGATGTAACTCTACGACTGCTGAGATTGTTTAGACAGCAAAGTCGGAAGTAAGGGGAGAATGAGAATAGGAAGTTTGGAAGAAAGGAAATTGAATTTTTCAAATATAACAATGTGCTGTTTCTAGAATATGTTACATATCTTCGTTGTTTGAAAAGCTTCATCGCTTTTGTTTATCTTAAAACTAGCTGACCCGGCAAACTTCGTACCCTCGCTGATTTTTTTAATAATAACATTATTCTGCTATTCGGGGCGAAGACAAATCCAATAAATAAAAGATCATAAAAATCGGTCCAGCCGTTCTTGAGTTATAAATGGTGTAACTAACCAGACTTTGTTTTATTATATATAGATTATAGTTAAACTAGCTGTTGCCCGCGACTATATGTGCGTATATTTTGTACTTATTTGATAAATTACAAATGATTTTATTTCTGTAGGTAGGTTTGTACAAACACTTTTACATGTAAATAATATTTTTAAAACTAGATGAGAGCGGCTCGGATCTGACTACTTTGAGAAGAAATTAAAAACCAAATTCAGAGGTCACAGTGTCTTTTTAAAGTCCAGACATAATCTTTGTCAGATCATGTAGATTGGTGTCTGAAACGATCTTTTGAGGAAAGAACCACACAGATTGAGTGGACCTGTTCAGTCAGTGCACCCATTTGTCGGTAATCGTGCAGCTCAACTCAGAACTTAAGGAGCTCAATATTTATTTTATACAAATATTCAGAATGAAAAGTAGCCTATATCATTCTCCAGGCTGCCTATCTGTATTTCATAACGATTGGTTTATGATGTAGGCGGGAAAAGGTAACAAACAGACCGACAGGGTTACTTTCGCATTTATAATATTAGTATGGATCGAGTCAAAATCTGTAATTAAGTATTTAGTATTAGGTACCTTTTTCAGTTTAATTATACCCGAGCGAGCAGTAACTCTTGAACTACCCACTTATGGCCAAGTAACCAAAAAAGGCCACCTCAAACGGTCACATCAAAAAGTCATAAAAAAGACCATCTTGAGAGCGCATCCGTCCCTCTTGAAGTACTCCCGTAACAATCAGGGTCACTTGGAGTCGTTCTCAAGTGCACATTACGACTGTCAAGTGTTGCCCGAAGGATCTCTAGCGAGCCTAGTCCTGTTGAAGTGTGTGCTTACCTACTAGTAGCTATTTATGAGTGGACGAAAATGTGTTGGATCATAGATTACGGTACAGACTTGGAACGTACGGGAATGTTAGATGTACGTCAACCGATCACTTTATTCTTACTGTATTAACAACCAACCGGTGGCCGATTTATGGCCGATTCCTATAATTTACGGATCGGTAGGTATTGGTTAAAATTAAGACTCTTGTGTCTTTACTTAGCAGCACTGCTCGAATAGGTATATAGGCAGAGGTTGGCTGTCAATTGGACAAAAATGTTGTCTCCGTGCTGCGACTGAGTTACACAACCGAAAGATCGAAACCATGACCTGATGGACCGACTATGAGTTTTGCCAATCTTTGACAAGCTATACTGACTAAACTATTGGATATATTTGATTGAATTTTCGTATGCAGACTGGAAACATCAATAGACAGTTTAATTTATTGTCGTCTCCACCTCGTAGTGACCGATTGCCCTGCAGAATTAAACTTCATCAGTGAACTCTTACAGGCTTAATATGAAGAACAGTAGAGATTAAATCTGTCTGGCATTTACTAAAATGTTTAATTAACGCCGCCATAACGAAGGAATGATAATGGTAATAATGATAACGAGTGTGTCCTCAATATTAATAGGTGGTTCTTTAGGTAAGGGTAATGAGAAAATATATTGTTTTGCATAACGTAAACGTAAATTATATCTTCGTTGAAGATGTTTCCTTAATTTTAACCACCGACAAAAAGAGGGGTGTTATAAGTTTTTAGCCATAGAGAAGAGGATTGTTGTGATTTAGTCGCATTCAAATTGGCAAAAAGACTTCTACTTTTTTCCGTGTATTGAAAAGTTTCAGCCAAGATTTCAACACTTTTATTTATTCATTTAATTTTCTCTTTTACTCTTACACACGCTGTCTACATCTCTTTATCTACTTTCCTATCACAGGTATGCTGGAAGTAATTACTTTAGAAATAAGCATCACCTCTGTACGTATTTTTCTGTTCTTTTCTTCTTGTCTTTGTAGGTATGTGTGGACATAAATGGTTAAATAAATAAACTTTTTTTTGTTATTGTGTGTCAGATTGGTGGCATGATGTTTTTTCTAGAAGAAAAAAATCCCCTTAATATACTAACTTGGAAAAGAATCGAGGCTCACAGTGTGATATTAGGTTCTTACTTACAGAACCAATTTGGGTTAACATCGTACTAAACATGGAGAATGGTACTAAACTACATTATTATGTAGGTATCTAGTAGGTACTGTAAAGGTAGGTAGTGTAGTACCTTAGGTAGTGCTGGCTGGCTATAATTTAGCGCGGGTTCCATTCGAACAGTCAAGCAAGTTTAGAACCATTTTATCAGGTTTTTTGTTTAGGAAAAAACAGTGCCAGTTTAGTCGGCAATATGTAAAGACGTTCAGTCAGTATAAATGTGAAAAAATCATAACGTTGTTTGATTTTAGATGGGCTGATCATCAACCCTTCACAGTACCTAAGTATATACTCGACATACATGCATAATGTAGGCTACAGGTATTACAAACAATAACATAACTTATCTTATTCCCAGGACGTTCTGAGACGTCTCAGGACTAGCTGTTTACATAGTGTTGTTCTCGAATCCTTGCAAGCTGCCGTCTACAAATGACAAGCTGTATTCCTAAGGTACGTTCAGCCAGCAAACGCAAATAAACCAACGTAATTACTATCGCCTTTGTCTATAGGAAGCTATTTATAAATGTCGGATTAAACGGAACTGGAGATAATTTAGAGACTGAAAGAAAGGGTATTTTGGTCTCAATACTCTATGGTTCGTTCGATTTAGAGACTGTTTCGGTAACAAATGATTTCGATGTTGAAACATTGACGTTATTAACAAAGAAAATGCTGGTTCGATTTATTTTGACATGAGAGTAAGTACTTATTCTCTTTTAATAAGGGTTGAGACTTTATTCAAATAGTATAATAAACAAATAATAACTAATACCTATTTAATAATAAAAATAACAGCACCTTCCTTCTAAACCTAAGCTACGACGAATCCGAAGATTTCCTAAAAAAGTGATCACTCAATCACATACATGCATCACACACTACACAATCAGCGAAACAAACACTCACCACACTAACAATATTACACACCACACCAAATTACTGAACATTTTTAGGTACTTTTATTTTGTAAATTTGTATTTTCCGAAATTGCAATTTTTATTAGATTCCACATTATTTTTGTTTATTTTTACATTTTGTCTCTTATTTTGTAGCTTGCTGTAATGATTACTATCCACATACTATAATATACATATTTAAGTAAACCACTTATGAAGGGGATCGAAACTGTTTCTCCTAAACACAGGTTATTTTGTAACCTATCTAGGAGGACAGTACGGCACCCACTAACTAGATTAATAAACTTTAAGCTTGTGCTATATGTTGTATTACCTTACCATGTCATCTAGTCCTAGTTGATCAATAAATCTTATTATTATTATTAAAAAAATAATAACTAATAACTATTTAATAATAAAAATAACAAAATTAAATCCTAACTTAACTAAAACTATACAGAAACTAAAATATAGCGTCGAAAAATTCATCCATCATTCATCATTTAATAAGTAGAATGACATCGTGTCACAGTGTTAACATTTTTAAAAATGAAGTTTGCAATATTTTTGCTTAGGTATAAGTACAAATTGTTCGCCGTGGCTGGGAATCAAACCGTCGTTCAAGCCCAGTTTCCTGTCCCGCGCACTCTCTGCGCTCAACACCCTCGTGGACGCTAAGTCATGAGTTTGTGTATTTAACTAATTTATAATTGGCCTTGGCCGTTTTATGTTAAAATAAAATAAATAAATAGGCAAATACAGTCTTCTTTTTTAACAAACATTGTTTTAAGTATATTACTCTGTATGAAAGCAAACAGTCTGTCGACTCAAGATGATTAAGTGGAGTACATGTCAGTAAGCGGACCATTCTATGGCTTTCCATTTGTCAGGGAGAAAACGTATTTGTAAGGGGGTTCAAAAGCTTATTTTGCGGAAAGGGTATCAAGGGTTTAGCCGGAAATCTATGGATTTAGCAATAAAAATCACATGAATCGAAACAAGAATAAAAGAGAGGTATTAAAATAAAAAGCAGTCATACTAGGATCTACTGTAACGTTACAATCAGCTGACAGGCTAATTGTAACTTACATTAATTAGCTGAAGGCTAATTGTAACTTAGATTTAAAATTAGAAACTGATATAAAGTACAACACGTTATTAAGAGATCTTGACTTTAGGTCGGCTTCGATTCGGGACCCACTGGAACTTAGTGGAAGAGTAGGATGAGCGTCCCTCGTAAAGCAGACGCAGCAGAACCGTGGTGGAGGAGGTCGCGCGGCGACGACCGGCACGTGCAAAAAGCGCCCCGATGTCGAAGTACTCCCGTCCAAGGATGGCTGATGGTGACGTCTCTCGTCACGCAACCAAGGAGTGAAGCGCTCACCAATTGTCACATTGAATGAAAAAGAAGCAATTGCAGATTGCCACGCTATTACACCACATACATACATAAACTCACTTCTTCCCATGGGGTAGGCTGAAACGACAGAGCGCCACCTGCTACGATCCTTACATACTCTTCATCTTTTGCCTCGTGCCTCTTTTCATACGTCGTTGTTTTGAATTAATTTTATGTGAGAATTTGCTGCAACGCGCTTAGAAATGTTTATGCCCAGTATCTAATAGTAATCTACCTGGTCATACACGCACGCCGGTTGTGAGTACCACGCACCTGACCTTTCTGAAGAACATCACCAATGAGGTCACTATATGTCCTTCTAAGGCGTCCCCTTCCGTTTTTTCCACTCACATCTGCAATAGGTATCTACAATTACCAATTAATATCTACTGTTTAAATGATCTCATTTGAGTATGAAATCGTGACGTAAAACGCGTACTACAAAACATTTGCGACATTTATACGACGTCATCTCTTTAAATGCTACTTCGTATAATCTGTCGTAACTCTAGGGATATAAACTCGGTTTTCTTGCTATTTTCCATAAGGCGTGCTCTTTACTCCGGTTTGATGATCTGCTTATAAACCGCTATACTTATTATAAAAACATTTTCTTCTTTCATTTTTGGGTGATTTTATTATCGGAACCTGAATACCGACGTGAAATTCACTATAATGGCTTTACTAGCCTCTAATATCTAGAAATGGCAATGTGCTACCACATACAACAGAAGATTACCTACTTCAAAATAATTGTGATGAATTGTCCAGATCTGTGTCCATTTGGGACGCTGTAGCACATTCATCCGAACATATTTCCCTAGCCACCACTTACAACCAGAGATTGTATCTGCAATAGGATGACTTGTGGGTCGTAATTTGTACCTAAGATATGTACACAATATCCTTTTCGACCTACATAAAACCTAAGGTAGCATTTTTATTTTCTTAGGAGAAAAAGTAGTCGTTTACGAAGCTCAAGTGGCCCAACTTATCTACGAAACTTGGTCCTACATGTGTTGGTAACTAAACGAAATAAGGATTCTCATATGCAAAACAAACTCGTTGGTTTTCAGACCACTGTGCACTGTTGAGCACGTTAGCCCGGGAACCGCTCAGCGTTGTAAACATTTCAATATTTACAACTCTCCGGTGCTGTGAGTTTTATAAAATAGTTGGATGGAGTGCACTCGTGAACTGGGTTAGATCTCAATTAATTGGTATCGACTGGTATTGAAAATCATCGAATAAAATAAAGTAGTAAGAAGTGATAGTTTTTGACTTTCGACTACGAATGAATGAGAGATGGTGTTTTATAAAAGTTTTAAATCATATAACGCTTAAAATTGGATAAACTATTTACGAGCATTGTTCGATAATACAGATAATAATATATTGTATTTATCTTTTGCACGATATGAACACTTTCTCGGTCCGGTAATTTATTTTGGGAGTATCATTTTCAGTTATTTATTTAATACTTCAAGCACACAAAGTACAAAGGCGGATTTAGTACCATATAAGCAGGCATTTTCTACCCGTCAACCAGTCACACACAGCCACAATCACTTTTCAGTACATCTGTTACATTATCCTTTTCCGGTATTTTGGTAAAGTCACGGTAGAACACCCATTTGCAATCAGTTGAGTGTTTTTGTAAAATAGGCCCGCATATACACAGACCCGCGAACTGATAGTAGGTACAGTACAGACGCTAAGGTCAGTGTTACAAGGTTAGGTCAACAGTGAGGACGTAGTGTTAGATAATGTGGCAACACTTTTTATCATGACTTTAAAATAAATAAATGACGTGTTTAGCTACTATTATGAGGTTCTCAAACAAAAAATTAACACAAAAAATGCTGTATTATTTACACAAACAAATAAAACATTTATTATTTCTAATGACGTCTATAGCCTATAGCCGTATTCAAGAATCCGCGGGTTAAGATGATCAATCTTCTCACGACACGAGGTCAGACGTTCGTAATATAATAAATTATTATACGAAATAAATTGTGTAGATATTATTATATGAAAGCCAAAATGATCAAGTGGAGTTTGACCGTGTTTTTATTTGTATAACGGTATCACCATCATTCTTTTATCCTAATGTATTCGGGGTCGGCACACCATGTCCTTTTCTCCATACTTCTCTATTAGTCGTCATCTCGGTAGTCACCCCCTTTGGTACTACCTACTCTTATAGCCAGTGTATTAGTATAGCAGTATGTGTCCATATTCTAGCTGTCGTTTAAAACACGCTTCAGCCGGCCTGTACTGTCAGGATGTTTATACTATACCCACATATCCTTAGTACGGTAACGGTAGCCATACTAATAAAAAATAATGGCAGGGCTGCTCCAAATTGAATTGTCGTTTGATAACCAGTTTCACCTCCAGAATGAATACCAAAAATAATAATAGACGAGAGGTTAATTTTATAAAATATGCAAAATAAATCCACTTTGCATATTTTCCCAAACCTTTCCTTTGTGGTCCGTGAATAGTAGCAGAGAAAGTTTTTCACGTACTTAACATTTTTACAGGAAAATAACTTACGAAAATACATTTTTCTAATTTTTCGAATTCCGACTGGTATAGAATTAGGTATGCATAGGCTTATAGGTTTTACCTAATTCGACATTAGTTGATACCACTCGATTCTATCTAGAATCATCGAATGAAATAAAATATAGATATGAGGAAGAAGTGACAGTTTTTGATATTTTTATCTGTTAACTGTGTTTAAATGTTCTTATTTTATATTAGTACTTAGTTCATTTAAATTTTGCATATTAGTTAAGGCATCGTATACATTCATTTAAATTTTGCATGTCGAATCTTGGGCAGAATGTATGGCTCAACTTTAATTCTTCAGGGCCTTATTTGTATAATTACCTGCATTCTAGCAAATAAATAATTTGATTTGATTTGACTTTCGACTGTGAATTAATGAGAGTTGGTTATTTATAACAAAAAAATACATCATTTATATCACTTAAAATAGGATCACTCTGCGTGAATACAGGTACAGGTAAAGTTTTTCGCACATAACATTTTCACTGGAAAATAACACGAAAATACGTCATTCCAATGGTTCGAAACTAGGCGTTTCTCAATAAAACTTAGGTGATATATGAGTTGAAGGCCTATATGGAACATATGAACAGCGCGCCGGGAAGTTTACCTCGTAAATCGTGTGATAAGTCGGGACTGTTGGACCACTACGCTGCGATTGCAGGAATTACCAACAGACTTGTGACCCGCTACACTGATTTATTCTGCGATTAATTATCGACCTGTAGTTTTTATTTACGTTATGTCTTCTAAAAACTATGAAGAGTTTAGATTATAGATCTCTTTCAGAATTTTGTGTGATGGTATGATCGGTATGCTGAATCTCATGACGTCCGTACAGAGCTTTGTCATGAAATGGCAGTCTAATTCTCTCTAATTTATAATCTTTTAAATCTTCTAAATTCACGCAAGGACTACGTTGCGATGATAATAAAAATAAACATCAGACGTGGGTACCAGTAGTGTAACTGTGTAACACACATGAAATGGCTATCGATGGCAATGGCTTTCATTTTGACAATACAGACGTTCATGGCGTTATGTAACTTTGTGGAGCAGACGAAATTTTCATACCCATGAAGCAATGTATGTCAAAATGAAAGGCATTTTATGTGGTTTATGCAATTACCCCGCCGGTACCTATAGATCATCAACATCAGCTGTCTAGCATTGTTCCAACTATGTTGAGGTCAGCTTCCAGTCTAACCAGATGCAGCTGAATACCAGTATTTTACATACTGCCTATCTGACCTCCATTACCCATATACCCCTTCCCTACCTCTGTAGACACACACACAGAAACTTATACATCTATCTAATATGATAAATATAAGAATTTCAAATATATCTCTGTAATATCGAGCACGAAAGCTTTATAAGAATGTATGTCGCTCCGGGACGCAAAATTTTCCGAATGAACTCTACATTTGGAAAATTTGAAAGGACCGATTTCCAAGAGCCGCACGCTCCATTTAAAATATTACATTGAATTAAAGCAACTCATAGAGGACCCAGCTACTGGAAAAAGGTTTCACATGATACCCAAAAATTGATATGAGGAGAAAATATTTTATATGACAGGTACAACGTTCCAATATGGGGATATTGATGTTGTTCACGCAGTGAAAATGTTTATTTTAGCGCCAATATGGGTCGAATTTTGATTGATTGCTTTTAGCTGGGTCTGGTATGTTTGCTGACAACTCGCGAAGGCATTGTGGAATTCTAAATTGGGCGTTACGTTTGCGGTCCACGAGTCGCGAGTTTTCGAAGACCGCTCTTACTGTCTTGGTAACCTGAAACTAGGACAAACGACGGACATTTCTAGCCAACTGTAATGTAATCAAGTCAACATTACCTACAGTTCAATTTCTCCGAATTCCAATTCGGGTTGTCCGTTTCCATCCTAAACGTAAAAATGATGGCGTCTCTTTACGATCGACCAAAGATAACCCGTGACCTGTAGAGGATTTCATATTCGGAAAATGAAGTTTAATTTCTTTGGAACTTCGACCTCATCTATAAGTCCTCGCAGATATCAAACATACTTCGACTAAGGTATTTCGATTTTCATTCACTTTCAAACTTGTTTCGTGGAATAAAAGGATCTTAATTTGAGTTACTGAACTATAGAAAGGCCTTCGTTTTGCTTTGTTCGCCATTTTACTATGGCGTCTAGTTGAAATAAACCAGTTAACTATTCCATTGATCGCTCGTATTAGCATTGCGATCACGTAATGTCGATAGTAATCGGAATCGGTTCGATGTGACGGTTACTCTAGATTTTATTACTATTTAACTTACCTAATTAGGTCGTAACACAGTACTTGGACCTTGAGGGACATCGTAAAAACAATGATTCAGGTTTTATGTAAAGTATAACATCTGAACATATGTATTATTTTACCTACCTTCATCTTAAATATTTAAAATGGGAATAATTACCACTACTGTCTACAAGCACGTACCTAATACACATTTTTTTATTTATTCATGTGTCTGTGACTTGCACAAAAGAATAGCTTGTAATGTAAAATGTAATGTGGTAGCTTGCACGCGATTTTGACAAACTCAACTCAACTCAAAGCATACAATTACAGGCACTTTTTAATTGTCAGAAGGATGAAGCTAGTTGCTACTTCCAAAGAGTAACATGTTCCTACGGCAAAGAACGGTCAAGAAACTTCACGGAGATTTATCAATCCGAAGTTGTTAGGGCGTAATGGCATGTAAGCTACTTGCATCCAAACTAATAAATTCGAAAGTAACTCTGCCTGTCTGTATGTTACCTTTTTACGTCTAAACCACTGAACGGATTTCGATAAAATTTCGCAGAGAGATAGACTGCATCCCGGGGAAGGACATAGGCTACTTTTTGTCTCAAAAATATTCCTAAAGGGGGGATATAGGGGATGAAAGTTTGTATGGGAAACCTGTTACTTCTTAAAAAAAAAGTTATTTCTTAAATTTATGCTTTTGGTAACAAATAATGAATTACGTATTTCTTCGTTTTTCTAAAATTATCCCTCAAGAGGGTAAAATAGGGGATGATTTTAAAATTCACATGTAATATTGACATTTTTGTGTAACTATTTTCAAGAGATTTAAGGAATTGGAAATATATTCCTGATAGTACGTTACGGCGTGAAATAGCAAGAAGAAACCTTTTTCGTCATAATGTATTTATTTAAAACATATGTTTACAGTGCTTACGACCAAATCACTTATATTTTAGTAGCCAAAACTATAGGAAAGAACAGAACCACGAAAAAAAAAATTAACTTAGCTAACTTACGATACTATTTACAGAAATAAATATAAATATTTACAAACTTAGTACGGCTTTTCATGGAAGATATCCAGATCTATGTGCTGGGTGAGCAGAGAGTTCAGAAGTGTGACAGCTCGGGCAGTGGGTGCAGCAGCCTGACGAGTACGCACTCCCGAGGGCAAGGCGAACAGTTTCCTCCGACGACGAGGACCTTCCACGCCGTCACCTCTGACTAGGAAACGACTCGGCACATCTGCTAGACCCACCCGTTCCAGAGTAGTTGGATTATCTACTCTGTTTGTCAGGAGACGGTGGTAGTGAACTAGTAAAATTAATTTACGCCTGAGTTCGAGAGTGTCTAATCCCACCATCCCTCCAATAAACAAAAATGGTTACTGGTAAGGGTAGTACCCGTACATCCGCTTAAAAATAAATCGAGCAAACTTGCTCTGGACTCGTTCTAATACTTTGAAAGAAAGAAAAGAAAAGAAAGAACAATTGGTTTATTTGTCACAGAAACACGTGCATACAAAAAGATAATTAATTAATTCTAATAATAAGGAAAAATAAATAAATAAAAACAAAATATTGGTATATTATCTGTATTAACGAGCACAAAGCAGGATAGTCGACGACTGCACGTCATGACTGTGACAGAAAGGCTTCCACTCAGCATGATGCCATGCTATAGGGCCCACAGCACAGCGCTGATTTTCAGTGGTTACCCGAAAAGGACGTACGGAAATCAAGTCAGATTAAATGTTGTACAATAGGCAACAAAATAAAACAAACACTTAGAAATTAGCAACTACATTTATGATGGTGTGATTGGCCAATTATACCTGGCGTGAAAAATTTACCATGTCATCGCTTACTCATCTATTAGCAACATAATAAAGACGTAGGTAGGTACTTACCATGCATTTACAGTCCATTTATCGTTGTAAACTCCATACATTATTGCCACATCTGGCTTCAAGTTGTTTAGTATCGTCGAATAAAAGCGGTTCCGCTCTACTTGGTTTAAAGGGACATATATCACTACACGTAACGTACCTATTATGTTTGAGCCAATAAACCGATCTGTCACAGTAGTTGTCATACGAACAGATTATGAGACTATGTTAGGACAAGAAGATGGACAACATTAAACGCCTGAAATATCCTACTTATCCTCTTAATATTATCCTACTATTTATACAACATTATTTTTAGTATATGCGAAACCTGAATATAGTTTGTTCAGAATAAGTAACTGAATCGATTTCAATAATTTTTACACCATGTTATATTTTGTCCCAAAAATATTTAATCAATGGTTAATTACAATAAAATCGCCGTACAGTTAGGTACCTACTGCAAAACTATTATCAATGTGCGTACGATGCTGGAGGAGCATAAAACATGGTCACCCCGCGCCGCGCCGCGTGGTGTGTATGTTTTTGAACGGACAACCAGGTAACATAACAAGCTTATAACTTTGTGAATTCTCATGATACAGTTTTGAAATTTTGTACATAGATTCTTTACATAAAAATACTAGACACGTGTTTCGGGTTTCGCATATACTAAAAATAATGTTGTATATATCTATACTAATAATAAAGGCGAAAGTTTGTGAGTGTGTTTGTATATTTGTTTCTTCTTCACGTACAAGCGGCTGAACAGATTTGGATGAAATTTGGCACACAGATGTTTTTAACCAGGATTAACACGTAGGATAGGTACATTTTATCCCGATATTCCCACGGGATCGACACTTATGCGGGTGAAACCGCGGGGCGCTGCTAGTTATAAAAATGTATACTTAATAAAGTAAACAGTTATCGCTAAGTAAGGCCTGGGATTATTCTCTCAACAAAATACGTTTTCCAGGAAAGCTAAACTGTACAAAAATAAAGTAATTATTAAAGTGAACGAAAAGTAAGAAAGTACAGAAATGAATAATTAAATTTTCCTGGGACCTATCGGTTTCGACAAAAAAAGGTTGAAATATATTATAGTCGCCTTAAAAATGGCGAAATTGAGTTTCGAACACTGATACGTCTACCTAATGCTAAATAAATCTCAGATATTCCAGAATTAGCTTTTTCTTTACTTCGCACGTGTATTGCATGAATATGCCTTGATTAACTTTGCTTGATTTTCTTCAATCTTTTCCACCATGGGTATGTATGTGATTACCATTAGTTTTCTCTAATTTCTCTTCCTAACCTACCATCTAACAGATCATCTCATCATTTGCCTAGTCTTTTCCCAACTATATTGTGGTCTGCTTCCAGTCTAACCGGATGCAGCTGAATACTGTTACATGAAGCGATTACCTATTGATCTCTACAACCCAGTTACTGGGTAATAAGACACCCCTTGGTAAGACTGGTTGTCAGAGTTTCGGGTTTCTGACGACCCGTAACGACTGTCAAAGATTCACGAGCTACAGCCGGGGCCAACGGCTCAATGTGCTTTCCGAGGCATGGAGGGATCTCAGTATGTAACCCATCCACGAACCGACCGCGGCAAGCTTAGCTTAACCTGATCGATAGACCCGTGCGACTGTTATTACTAACATGAGCCCCTCCTTCCTACTATATAACATATCTAAATGTAAAATGAATCTGTTATAACAATTTTATTTCAATTCACATTTTAGTATCCTCACGTTTTGAGAATAGAGAATAATGTGATAGGTAATAAAGAATACGACCTCATCTCTTTGTTATCCCCTTTTTAGTACCCTCGAGCCGAGCCCACAGGTTTCACATCCCTGCCTCTGAAAACACACGCTTTTTGATCTGACGCCAGCACATCAAACTACCCGAAACTGTCAAATTTTCCCAATCAATCTTGAACCTTATGCTTTTTTAGCGATAAAGTTAAAAATTTATTAAATAAAGACATTTTGTATTAGCTTGATGTTCTGGCCTCTGTACCATTTCGTTTTTTATTTCTGTTTTAGCTAAAGCGTAACACCACGCCTGACAAGAAGGGTTAGCCAGAGGTGACCTATTTATAAAATGTGTAAAATTATTTACGTCTTATTATGACAATATAATCAGTGTTGGTTTCGACATTTGTGCTCCATACCTAATACGAAAATAATTCGTATATTTTGTTTGGTGTATCGGCTAAACAATGTTTGTTTGTAAAAACAATGTAAAAGTATTTTATTAAGGTTGTACAAAAAGGGTAAATATTCATTAGCGTCAGCGTTTTTCGTTCTATGCTGAGGGTATATTTTTTACTGTTGGTATCAAAAGGGTAACTTTGCTTATCAAACGTAACACAGGGTCGTTGTAAACGCAAGCGATAAAACGAATTGTGGCTATGAGGAAAACATAAACAATATTACCTATTGTATACATTGTAAATTCATTCATTCACTGATGACCACGTACAGCCTAAACCGCTGTCGCAGTCAAGATACATCAAATTTTGCACAAAATTCACTTATCTAACGAAAGCGAGCGCTAAAGAAGAATTTTTGAAAATTCATCCCCTTAAGGGAGTGAAACTTTGTATGGAAGTCATTTTTGCTGATGGGAAATTTTATCGGGGGTAAGGTTTGTAAGGTAAACAAAATATTAAGGCGACTTAGTAGTTGTTACATGACAAGGAAGAGCTAAAGCCCTAACCGTAGTATTTTTATATATTGAAAGATTTTCCCACCCCTTTTAAATATCGTCGTCAAATTGAAAACTAATGTTTATTAACTAAAACGATCAAAATAACTGACAACTACACTTCCAAATATGGGATTCTGTTTTCCCCCGGGGTATACTGACAAAATTATCTACAAACTTTGCTGCATTTACCCTTAAGGCATCAGTCCCACCTACGACGAGGAAGTGACGAGCTACAAACGATTTTCTCGCTTAAGACACGTACATAAATTTATAGTTGATCGCTGACTGTTTATACCACCGGCGAGTACTCGTTGTCGCAGCGACAAGAGCTATCAAAGAGATTACTGGCTCCGACGCTCGCTTGGCGCGTAGAACACTCGCTGAGACACTCACGTAAGACCAGCGAGTGATCGCTCGTCGCCGTCGATCACTCGCCTTGTTGCTCGTCAACTCGTTTTTAGTTGCTAGTTCTACTCGCTTCTCGTCAATCGCCGGAGGTGGGACAGGTTCCTAAGCTAGAATGTTGGGTGTCATTAGGAGTAACGATGCCTTGCTCTGCCGTGTGTCTTTGCTCTATCCGTTTAAAACTTGGCAAGTGTTAGCCACTTAACTTCTACGACTATGGCGGCTGTATCATAACAACTAATTGAACATAGTGTTCTATTGTTATTCTACACTAGGGTTAAGAGGGGTGACCTAGCTACACTAAGTTACATAAACTCACGCCGTCTATCCATGCTGGTAGGCAGTAAACTACAGAACGCCACCAGCTACGATTCTTACATCTCCTTTTACTTCGTTATTGTACTGACCTTTCTAAAGAACATCACTAAGAAGGTCACTATTACCACAGATAATATAACACTGCTATTACGTACTTCTAGGGCGTCCCCCTCCCGGGTGTTTCCATTCACATCTGCCATGTAAATACTTTTTGTTAGTCGCCTTTCATTTATTCTTTCAACGTGGCCATATCACCAAGCATACCTACTCTAAGTTACAGTGTCACAATTTTTTTTTTATTGACATTAAATCACCACACTTATTTCGACGAGCATTACCCATAAATTCAAAGATGAACATTAGTTCAATCTGTCAAAGGCCAGAGTTGGTTTGGCAGAGCCTTGAGTAGTAGATTGGCACTAAAAGAAGAAATCTCTAACATTTTGGTTTATAAAAAATCCTGTATATTTTTATAGAATGAAAAATAGGAAACTTTGAAAGTATATCTGTAGTTATTTTTGGTGTCGAATAAAAATAGTGAGCGTTGAGTCATCGAGTTAGCAAACCAAGAAGGTAGGTTTAGCAACGCAGGGGTTGCACTGACAAGGTTACGAAGAAAAGTAAGCAACGCATTCTCTATTTGCACAAGGACTTTTTCCCTTTTTTTTTCGAATGACAGGGATTTTGAGAAACACGTTAGAAAAAGAAAGATTTTTTGGCTTTTGTGGCAAAACGTTTTTAGAATATATTACTTACCTACTGCTAGAAGGATCTTTTGGTGTTCGAATGTCGTTGACATCCCAGGGTCTGCTGATTAATATTGTTCTGTGAAATGTATTTAAAAAAAAAATTGTCGGCGTTAATTCCAATTTTGGCTACGAACCAAAACATATTTGTAAATCATAATCAAGTCATTACTTCAAACTAGGCTAAGAATCAGCAGTTTTTGAACTTCAAAATTAAATAAGACAGTTCCCCAATACCCTTCAACACTTCCTAGTTTAGCTGAAAATAAGAAAAGGCGCAAAAACTCCCCAGCTGAAAATGAATTTACCTTCTCTTTTCCACAATGACATTCACGTCAGATTTAACGTAATTAACATAAACAATTTAACATAACTGCAGTCTACACCCGTACTGCTAATCAATTCCCATTAATTACAGCAGTAGGTATGTGTTCTATTAGCAGACAGCCTCGCAATTACATTGAACGGTAGAAAAACAAATATTAGTACAGTTTCGTTATCACGTATGAGTCAGAGAGCTCCGAAGTAGGGTGCACTTGAGTAGAAAGCAGGGATGGCAAAAATCAGATTTTTAATTTTTTGATTAATATTTGATTAAAAAAAGTTTTAGTGTATAGGTTGGTACAGTCAGCAACAAAAGTCGATTAACATGTTTTACGTCAATCAACTTTTGTTGCTGACCGTACTTAGTTTTTATGAAGGAATATAATTAAACATTAATTTGAAAAAATTAAATAAAAAAATTGCTAACATTTCTGAGAGAAACGGTGTTGATTTTTAGTACCTAATGTTTTTTTCTTCTGTTTTCGGTCATTTAGTTTTAAAAATCATTAAATCATGATTTTAAATTAAATAGATTTCAATCAGCCAACCCTGATAGAAAGTAAGAGTCCAATTAAGTACCTACCTACTTATTCAAGTTGGTAGGGTACAGACGTTGAATTTGACTTTGATGTGTGAATGGGTGTGGAGTGTGAAATGTGTAAGTATTGTATGGAGATACCTTTTGTACGCGTTGACGGCCATGTTATATAAGTCGAGGTGTGGACTGGCAAGCGAGAGGTCCTCACTTGTTGCGTTATTGATACTGATAGTGTGTGAGACTTAAGGCGAGTACATGACCTAAAGCGCGGTCACTATCGGACTGCATAGAAAGGAGAGAGATGCGCGATGACACAACGCTGGTAATTTATTGCAAAATATGAAACAATCATCTATTGTTGATTTATCAAACGCCAAACAAATAAAAACCGTATACTAAAATTCGGGGAATTAAATTGTCTTTTATATGGTGAAAGTTTTATGAAAATACACCCGATAGTGTTTTCGTGATTATCGTTTTTATGTCCGCGGTAGACATTACTTTACAAATTAATTACACTATGTTAAAAAAATATAATTGCAAATATTCACATATCAAATTACGAAGCAAATGGTCTAGTATAACATTTATTTTTTTCAAAGAAATAGTCCGGTCGATTAGACGTGATGTTGAATTTAAAATCATTAGAAGTCGTATATCTGCGCCTTAAAGCCAATAGGGTCTATTATTATTTATCATAGACACGGCTGTATCGTGCACATTCGGCCATGGAGGTAAACTAATAACCATTTGAATCGATTTCGTCCGTACGATAATAGAACACGCGCTTTCTTGCATATAACAGTACCATCACTGTACTAGTGGCTTGCCAATAGCTGTTATTGCTAGCCAGCTTTTATTTTCTATAGCTATCAGTGTACGAGTAACAGCAGCTGCCTTTATAGACGTAGGAGATCCCTACTACGTTTCACAAAAGACACTAATAACATGACACTTCTCTTGAAATACGTCACCGATTCAATGACAATTACAATCCTTGGTACGGTACCAGGGGTGGAGATTAAGACGATAGGGAGAGCTATAAAGCTGACCCTATTTTCTGAAGTGTTGTCCCTTGGACCACTATAGGTAGTATGTTGTAATTAACAGACAGGAGCCATGAGCTATTCTTCAATGGTTCATGCTGATAAGATATAACAAGCAGAAAGAAGGACTGGAAGAGTTGGTGCTACTCATCATCTTGATAAACCCCTATATGGTATATGGTAAATATGGTGCCGACCATTAGAAACTTGTGGGAATTTTATAGGCGTAGTCGCAGCCGCAACTCTTCAGTTATTAAAACCAAACTCCAAACCCAAGTCCAAACTCCATACACTGTGCACGTAGATGCGACAGATAGCCGCAGCTGCGACTTTTTGTCGCTTGTTTTTTGTCGGCCGCGATCCAGCTGAGGTAGTTTGTCGAGCATCGACATAAACTACTCTAGTATAGCCGGCTATGGTCCACCTTTTGTCCGGTAACAGAGTTACAGCTCAATGGGCTCGCACGATTTTCGTGTAGCTCAGTTTTCCGAAGTAGGTACCTACCAATGTAACGAGCGTACAATTGCGTCATGTTCATAAATTAAAACGATGGTGTCTCTGTATGGCGTTACATGTTTCTGTTTGCCTGTTTTAAGCTAACAAAATTGCTATTTCAAAATAGTAACGAGACCAATAACTAGCTGTTATTTATTCCGGGGCCTCCTAGCACAGGTATATCTTTTATTTAAAAGGAGGTCCCTATGTAAGATTTACTGTAAAAGTTGTACAAGTTACTGCAAAAAACTTTATTTATTTATTGAATTATTGTAATATTTTACAAAGGACGGTTTATTTAACTTTTCTTAAATGTTAAAATCCTCTGTAACCGCGAGATTTGCAGTCTCATGGAATATTTGCATATCTGACGTGGGGATGATGTGATGCGCCGAGATGTGGTCACAGCGGACAAGGGCCTCTCCCCGCCGCTGTCACAATGACAAACACACCTTGCAACTTTATTTTGTGCTCAGAAAAACAGTCCCCTTTTCATTTTAATCTAATAACTTTATATCGAGAATTGGCCCAAAATAATCTGAGCTCGTAAAGTATAAAGTCCGAGGAGTTTCCTGCGCAAAGATTAAACTAGCAGCCGAACTTCCCCGGCATAGTCTTGGTCTCTAACATCCGATACTTCTCCGCCTCATCGACCTAAGCTGCGAGCGTGTAACCCAGCTTTAAAAAGTTCATAATTTAACATTTTGACTAGCTTTTTACGATTTTCTGAATCAGAGTCAAAGTCAAATAATTTCTTTTAAATAGGCACATAAAAAGCACTATTGAACGTCAATAATATAATGTACAAGAAAATAGAATTTGATGTTTTTTTTTAAACACCGTCAAAACCCGATTTTTTTTAGAATAGTTTATTTTACTAATATGTGAATGATTGATAATTTTGTATCTACTTCTAACTTGAAACATACCGTTCCGATACTCGTTCCAAGGAACGTTTAGTATATATGCCACTAGGGTTTCTCATTTCTAAGTGAAAATATTGTATTCTGTTTTTGAGAAATAAATGTCTTAAACCATATTGTAGTTGCCCATTCCAAAAGGTAGTTTCGTATGGAGAAGAATGGGCAAGAAACTTCACCGTTACTCTTTTAAAATGTTTTACATAGGCACCAATAAATGCTTTACATAGAATATACGAATGAAACAGAACTCAAATATTAGAAGCCATCACTGAAAATAAATATTTGCGCCCAAACTTTTTTTTACTGCACCTGTCTTTTTGAAACTGTGTGAAAGTTATTTATAAAGGGACAAATTGGACAGTGACGAGTAGGCTGTAAAAGTTACTTTTTTAACACCGTACACTGATTTAATGGAGTTTCGAACTATTCGAGTCGAGATGAAACAACGAATTTTAATGCAGGATTGTCAAAACGAATTTTGTGCAACACAAACTGATTGATTAGAGTACATTGTTTGAAGTTTTTGATGGAATTCATATGAAAAAAGAAACCTAGGAATCTAGCAGGTTTTTTTTTCTAGATAGCCCTTCTATAGAATCCTGTTCTATGGTATCATAACGTAAGGATTATGGTGAGGATATGTAGAGTTACCTGTTGTGATAATTCCTATACCTTTTCCAGAGGCAGAGCCTGAGATCACGACTAATATTTCAGCAGTAAATAAATAGGCCTACTTACGTTCAATAATCATGCCAAGTAGCAGACACCAGACAGTTAATAAGGTTGCCATGCAATAAGGGTTTTAAGGGGATAAACTGTCACTTATCACAGTGATTAAACGAAGACTGAAAAAAAGGAATATGGATGACTATTCAAAAGGGGCACGTGTGGAAGTTGATCATGCTGAACACTTCGAACTCCTTTGACAAATGAGCCCTTGTTCATCTTACTCCCTCCTATAAGCCTCATATATAAAAAAAGTATATTTACTCCGGCATGTTTTGCCTTAAACCTTCCTATTTGATAAATTGGATGCTTAGTATTTTAGACAGCGTTATTAATTTTATTGAGAGCGGCTTAGCAACCTAAGGCGGGCCGATCGATTATAATCGACAAAGTATTGCGCTGGTCTTGCTCACGCGAAAATATTGAAGCTAATGGGCCGTCAATGTCACGGCGAGAAAATAATGGATCGTTTGAGTGCAAGGGCTGATTCAATTATATTGCGCAATACAAATATTGCGCAAAATTGTAGGTGTAGGGAACCGCCTTAAACGCGATTAGAAATTTCGTTGTAAAAGATTGGTATTCGTTTTACCCACTTTCGACGTCCAATTTATTTTTATTTTCGAGCGAATCCTTTTTTCCTTGGAATTAGGTCACGACAGAGATATAATCAGGAGCAAACTGATAAGAGAAATACAAATAAATAAATGTGAAGATAAAGAAACTAATTAAGGAAAAAAACTCAAAGTCCTCCACACAGAGATTGCTGCTAGTGAAGGGATTAAGCTTGGATTAAGACTTATCTGGGTCTTCGTTGGCGTACCTACTGTAAAGTAGGTAAAAACTACTGGAGTTCAAGAACTTAGAGAATTACCTGTTCTACAGTTATGTAAGTATATGATGGCGCAGCATGTCGTGCCGTCTAGTTTTGTTACGAAGTTACTGGAATCACCGAAAAGGTCGGTTAAGAGTGACACAGCAGACCGTCGCATCGTTGCATCGATGGTTGCGTGATATATGTTCCTTGGTGGCGGCTGTCTTCTGATGACAGATGATCTCATGGGAGCCGCTGTCGTACCTCGTCCACGACGAACTGCTATATTTCGGTACAATCTTCTCGCTTCTGGTAACGGCTATCCTGAGTCGTTATATGTATGACTATTTGGACATTTGACATTCACCACATGGTATAATTACCATGTGGTGAATGTCACATGTCTTCAAAAGTTTGGTTCTAGGTAGGTTTTTAGTTCCCGCAATGGGCCCGCGTGTTAGATTAAGGCCCACTCCCTTACAGAAATAAGAGGCGCCCAGGATCCAGGATCCCAGCAGTGGGAATATCATAAGCTGATTATGAGGTAATATGTACTAAATATTTACAAATTTCAAGAAACACCCAATTTCTTAAGTTACCTACGTCGATTGTAGGTAAAGCTATATATGTCAATGAGGTAAAGTTTCTTCGGAGCTAACCAAATTTTGTTCCGATTAAATTGGGAGCGCTATGTGAGACAGTTCCAGATTTCCCCCGAGAACATTTGCGCTTCACTGCTTAATGCCGACAGATTGTTGTGCTTTATTTTTAGTTTCCAAGCACTTTGGGTACCGTTGGAGCACATTTTTAGGAAATAGAGGTGCCTTTTTAAAGTAGAAATGGTTATTTGGACTAGCGATAGTGGTGGTAATATTATATGGTATTAGAAACCAAAAGCATTTAACTTACGTTTGAAAGAAGGGCCCGGGCCACCTCTGAAGCATTATTATGTTTTTAGGTAATTTTGTTACGAATTATTATTTACCCACCGGACCTACCTAAATACCAACGACCATGGTCGTTGCTACATACCCAATAAAATAACTCAAAAAATAATTAAAGTCTTTTTTAGGGTTCCGTACCCAAAGGGTAAAAACGGGACCCTATTACTAATTTTAAGACCCCACTGTCCATCTGTCCGTCTGTCACCAGGCTGTATCTCATGAACCGTGAGAGCTAGACAGTTGAAATTTTCACAGAATGTGTGTTTTTGTTGCCGCTATAATAAAAAATACTAAAAACAGAATAAAATAAATATTTAAGGGGGGTTTTTGTTTAGCCTGTTCGGTTCCACTGCTGGGCAAAGGCATCCCGAAGTCCTTCCAGGAATTCTTTTCCTAGTAAGGTCTTAAGAATTAAATATTGTAAGCACGAGATAACTATAACTTTACCTATAGCGAAGCTACCTACATAATATTCTACGCGTAGGTATAAAAAGTCTACGTAAAATTATACTTATTACTTTTTATAGGTCATGAAATAAACCCTCGTCATAACTTCATATTAAAGTATAAGGCTGCTTATACACCATAGCTTTATTACAGAAACATTTTGATATACCCTATCGATTGAAATTTATGAACTATACGTTGGTTTTACGTGGGCATGTGTCAGTTTGTATGCATCGTCAATATGTCGATAGTAACTTGGACACGGCTTAACGCTGTTTAAAATTTTATATCCGATCTCCTGTGATGAATATTCAGTTTCAACTCTGCAGTTTCAAATGCTGTTACTCTTGTGTAGACCGCGTATGTTGATTTGATTAAATAATGTCGTAAGTCGATTTTTTTTTCAATGTTGATATAGAGTTTTTCGTTAAAAAATATTTAAAAAAATCTTCTGAATTAATTTTTTTCCTGATTACAATTATTTTTATTGACAACGTAAAAAAAAAACTGAAAATCTCATGCTGGCTGGAAAATGAAATATTGCGTGCAGAGTTCTCTCGACAATAATTCAACATTTGCAGATACAAATTTCAAACAGTGAGAAGTATTTTTTCTGACCACGAGTATGGAAATAAATTGGACTGTATCCTCTCATAAAAGAGGACTGTTATGTCTACTCAAAACGTTGCAAGTTTTTAACGTAGTAAAGAGTGCTCGAAAAAGAGGGAATTCCCGCAAGCTGCCGATGATAGATGACAGGCAATTCCCTTGTTCCCTCAGCAGTAGATATCCGAACCGTCCCCTCCACAGATTGTATTGACTGCAATATTCTTTAGACGGGTTAACGTCAAATAGATTACGATAAAAACTGTGCGAAAAACTTCAAAACTTCGCCCCTTATCGAAAAATGATCAAAGGCGGACCCGAAGTTGCGATACGTTTAAGCCGCTAAAACTTTTTAAAGTCTTTGTTATTTGGCCCCTTGATAATCTATCAAATTTTTTCTTCAAAGTATTTTATAATACGACTTTCCGAAGTTTAAAAAAAAAGGAAACAGGACCGCAATTGCGACGGTTAAATAAACATGGAAAATAATGGAGAACACAATTTGTGTTCATATAACGGTGAATAAAAGATCTGTGCAATTTTATCACAGTCACATTTAATACTCAGCATATTTCACGTCGCTGCAGCGAACAGCATTATGAGCGGTAGGTACCTACCTGTGTAAGACACGGGCGTTGTTATTTGTTTTCAGATCCGTTCACGGTTCATATAGCGGGAAGCTCAAAAGACGGATTTCCACATTTACACCACTGCGGTATTCACTGTCGTGGTCGAAAGTTATTGTGAAAAAAAGCGATGCACAGAGGCCAGCACATCAAGTTACCCCAATCTGTCAAATTTCTTTAATAGATTTTCAACTTTATTACAAAGGAATAAGGTTCATATTCAATGGGAAATTTTGACAGATTGGGGTAGCTTGATTGATGTGCTGGCCTCTGTACAACAAAAATAAGGGGAACACGGCGTGTGTGTTCCGCGGTAGATTCTGTGCACAAGGCAGAGGCGGCGTGTCACGAATGTTTGACAAATAAACAAACAAAAACTGCTCGTTATAGCAAAGTACGGAGTATCAAACAAAGTGGAGAGTCGCGAATGAATTGCACGCTAAAATAATTCTGGTATTGGATTCTGTGTTGCCCGGTGTTAAATATTCGCTATAAATCAGCCTGGAATACGTAATTGAATAACTGTGGTAGGTAATACATTAACAAATCTAGGTCTCTGATTTTCGTAAAGCCACTTTTTCGCATCGGTATGTTATTATTTAATGCAATAAATCAGTCCCTAGGTAGGTGTAATCTATCTTTATATAACATTTAAAGTCCTGACTGACTGATATACCAACGCACAGCCTTAACCGGTGTTCCTAGAGACGTGAAAGTTGGAGTGTTTGTTATTTGTGAATAGTATAATAGGTATCCACTGAGAAAGGGTTTTTAGAAATTCCACCCCTAAGAGGGTGAATGGGGGAGGGTGAAATTCCACGCGGACGAAGTCGCGAGCAGAAGCTAGTATGTAATAAGCTTGGATTAAAAGTATAGGGGGAAACATTATTTAATCATTCTCTGATCTTATCCCAATTTATTTGTGGTCGGCGCAACATACCTTTGTCCTTTTTCTTCCATACTTCTCTATTAGTCGCCATCTCGGTAGTCACCCACTTTCTAACCATATCATCGTTCACACAGTTCATTCATCGTTTCTTTGGTCTTCCCCTACTCTTATAGCCATCAACAGTTATACCTACTCAAAACTTTACTCACGAAATTTTCCTGATTAGGTACTCCGTATCACATGCCCTTATCTATATAACTTTTCAGTTAGGTACCGGTGCCACTTTCAGACTTACTAAATGAAATAAATTGTTATGAAAAAAATTACAGAATACATCATTTTAGTACACAATATTACTCTTACACAAATCACAGTATCTACCTACTAATCTACTCAACTTTATTAATTAAAGCTCCAAATAATCGATACTGGCTTAAATACTCGCAACACAAATTACAAACGAAAACCTAACAACAGTAGGTAGAACCGAACCGGATTCGAACCGAATAATCGATTTATAGAATAGTATCGTAATAACCTGGAACTATTCTGGGAACAAATTCAATTAAGTTTAAGGAAAATGCAGCTTTACACTGAAACGCTGTAAGGTACTACAGAAGGAATTGTGAAAGCGACTGTTTATTTAGGTATCTTAAGTTTGTGCTTATTATTTATTTTTGGCTAAAAAGCATTCGAATATTTCATTTGTTTATTTTGTAGCACTGAACAAACAAATAAACAATACGTTATTACGGGTTCTTGTGCTTGTTCAATATTATATGGCAAGAATACAGTTATAAAATACAGTAGCCGCAAGTAAGAGGTAACACTTTGACCTTGAGCTAGCCTAGTGTAGTACGGAGTTTCAATTGAATTTTTTTTTTGGTTCCAAAAGTATTACAGGTACATGATTATTGTGATACTCAAATAGGGAGTCGAAAGTGTCTCTCCTAAATACAGATTACTCAGTAATCTAGCTAGGATAGCAGCGATTCACCCATCAATTAGTTGTACCTACACCATGTAATTAATAATGCATACTTTCTAGGTCCCTCATGTACTAAAAAACATTTATTTAAATAAGAGGTCAGCTGATACGCACAAACGGGGTGAATAGGGATGCAGGGGTAAATAGGGACGAAACGATGAAATAATATACTTTGTTGCTAACAAGGGCACTTAATCGTTAATTATTATTATTAGTGTATTCAGTAAACACAGAGTCCTTTTTCGCAATATCATCTGCCTAGCCTTTTCCCAACTTTGTTGGGGTCGGCTTCCAGTCTAAACGGATGCAGCTGAATACCAGTATTTTACATTGAGCGACTGCCTATCTGACCTCCACAACCCAGTTACTGGGTAATACGATATCCCTTGGTAAGACTGGTTGTCAACTTTCGGGCTTCTGACTTCCCGTAACGACTGTCAAAGATCCACGAATGACTTGGCGGGATCAACGGCTTAACGTGCTTTCCGAGACACTTAGGGGTATCGGTATGTAAAGGTGGAGAGTAAAGAGTCCTTTTTGGCAACAAACTATGTATAGGTATTATTGCCTTTTAAAGTTTTGTCCCCATTCACCTCTGCATCCTTAGGTATTCACCCTGTTTGACGGTACTGGTTACGTTACCAGTGACGTGTGGCCTACCGTACTCCCTACAATATTTACTGTTTTCCCAAAAATCAAAATATTTCATTGGTCACAAACCTACATAGGCACTAATGAAACGTCGGAAGCTAGGTGCTCGGTTCCAATTGGTCGCTTTCTATGGAGAAGAGACAACAAGAAACTCCACGGTTACTCTTTTGAAAATAATTTTACAATGTTTTCAAATTACAGTCTTACTTAATAGCTATGGGAGGACTTTGTATTGCTGTCAAAAAGTACCAGGTAATTAACAAAATAGGTATTAAGCAACAAATCAAAACATCTGTGAGTCTACAAGGCAACCGGCAAGTAGCGGTAACTCTTCATTTTCCCCTACCTATTGTACCGCCGCCTTTGCTGAGAGCCTCTTCAAAGTTACCTCGCTCTCAAATTGTCAATGCTTTATGATTAATTAATTGCAACAACAAAACGTGTTGTTTCGACCAACTATTGTTTAAAATTAACAGTTAACATTATTGTTGTTTGTGATTAAATAACTCGCATTATAGTTCGATGTAGGTATTCCTTACTTTATTGAATTTAGTTAATTCGTTTGTCATGCATCAAGTTCCTACAATTTTTTTTTTATATTGTCCTTGTTTTTGCCCAAGGCTTCACCCGCTTCGAGGACAAAGATTATCTGTTGAAAAGATTACAGACAGGGAGACAGACAAAGTTGCTTTTGCATTTATATAATACTATTAAGTATGAAAATATCTATGAATTTTATTCAATGTAGTTTATTCTTTTAATTCGTTTCTCATGCATCAAGATCCTTATAGCCTTCCCAATAACATTTTGGGGTCGTCTTTCAATTTAACAAAATGCAACTGAATCTGAATAACAATATTTTAAGTGGCACTCCGTACTGTTGGGTCCCAATAAGTTTAAGAGGAGTAAAGATGATGAAAGACTATGTTTCGCTCTAATAAGTATGAACCTAAATGGTAATAATGTATTAATAAAATTGTAACTTATAAAACAACCTGAGAAGGTCAAGGCTCCTTCCACGAGCCTAGTTAATTAGTTTGCCTGAAAATTATCAAAGATCCGCAGACTTGGCAACTGCCTACCTGAAACTTGCCTTGATGAACCAATGAATTTATAAACTAAGCTTGTTTAGCCTCAATTCAACATTAGCTAGACATTCTACTTTAGCAGAACTACATCGTAGGATTAACTTCAGTGTAGGATTAAATCGGATGTAGGTCAACACAGCAAAAGTTATCAAAACAGATAAATAATCTGTATTTTCTCGCACAAAATCTAGAAATTAATTGACAGAAAATAATAATAACGTGAAACCGTAGGAGTTTTTCAATAATAATAGGGAAATTTATAGATAAACAAATTGACGACCAATTTAAATTGTCCGTATATTTGAATCACTAATGGGGATTGTCCAAAATTTCTAACCATTAGATTTTGTTTTATTTTTTGAAAATTTAGAGCATTTTGAGAAACTCATTTGAATATTTTGATGGTTGGCTCAATAGTTATTTTTTTATAAATATTTAATAATTTAAAATGTTTAAGGTAGGTTACGTCATCAGTGGCACTAAAGATTAAGTGCTGTTGCCTCACTAGTACAGAAATAAAAAATTTCAATCTGTCAACACAACGTCATCCACACCTATCAAAGTGTCAAAGTATCAATCTAATAAAATGTTTCATTCCACAGCATTTAATTCATTTTTTTTTTGTATTCCATAGCTCTTCCAATATATTAAATATTGTCGATTGTTGAAACAATGTAATCAGATTTATAAACGAGATGAATAAGAGGCAAGTCGGAATGTTTAAATTTAATATATTTTTGACATATTATAATTTTACACTTGACACTGACGGATTGTAGACAATACTTGCCACTTACTTTTTATTTTATTTTTGAGGTAACGATACTAAACTGTACGGTCGCAGGTGACGTAATTTGAGAAGGTCAATCGTATTTTATGAAAAATATCAATAAATATTAATATTTTTCGTAAATTAATTAGTCCATAATGATTAATAACGCTATTCCTCGAAATGGATTTTCAATTACAACATTTAAAAAAATATGAACAATGCACATTGACAGTTGTATGAAATGGCTATTACACGGAAAAATGTCGTAGTGTGTCAATTTGATAAAGTTCACATTTCCCTGACAGAAAAATCGGTTAGAAATAGTCGATTTTTGTTTCTACTTTTGTATCGCTTTACAACAGATTTTTAGAAACATACAGATATTTAAGTAGGTACAGTCCTCATGGATAAAGTTTCTCGTGGAAAGTAAAGACATCACTGTTGACCGTACCGAACGTGTTTTAATTAAAGCTTAAGCAGAAATGTAGCCCTGCCCTACATACACCCCTAAGAGAATCTGTTCAAACGTGTTTCATTTCACTAATTAAAACACACTTTTTTGTCTTACATCAGTTGATTAATCAAGAGCACTGTAGAGGAATACCTCTGTAAATGATCAAACGTGATTCCTATGATACCTCTCAACTCAGTCCTTAATGTGGCTGAAATTAATTAGTTTGTGCGTCACCATCTCATTACGTCATTAAGTTTGTGCACCACAACCAATTAGCGAGAGTGGTTCAGTGGGAGGAACATGACAGGTACAGATGATGAATAATCATGATTTTGGAGATTTCGTGTCAACGTCTTCTTAATTATTAATAGTGACGTACCTAATGGTATTATTTTCTGTGTCTATAGGTTCTTTTTATCATTGGAATGTTTCCAAACGTAATTTATTTATAACTCGTTAGTATTATTAGTTTAATAGTGGTTGCGCATGCATTTCTGCAGCAAGGAGGTATTTAATTTAATAGTTGTAAATATGTGAGCAGCATGTATAAGAATAACAATAGTTTTATTGGTCCATTGTTACAAAAAAAATTAAAAAAATTACGTAGTATCTAGTTTATTTAACATACTTATTTGAACAGCAAAATAGGCCTGAGTATATCTACTCATATCACATAATTAATGTACCTGTCATTGCTTGATTTTTAATACTTTTTACCTATAGTAATTTTATTTTAGGAGAATTTATAAATTATGTGTACAAAATATTGTAAATCATTTTAAAAGAGTAAAGGTGCAGAGTTCCTTCCAATTCTTCTCTATACTAAACTACTTTTTGGAAGAGGCGACTAGAATCAAATCAATCAAGTGCCTTTGATGTTTTTTGAAATAAATGAGTTGACTTTGACTTAATTTAATGCTTTACTTAATGTTATGCTTCAAAACTTGTACAACAATACTCTATTGTTAACTATGGAGGGTTGTAAATGGCTTGTCGTGAATTACAGATGTTCTATGTCACGAAGTCCGTTTGGCTAAGAATGTTGTCAAGCGTGCGCATGCACATTGTTTTTGTGTGCGTAACCTCGAGAGCGCTCAGTTTCGTGTAACACATACAAGCGCGCTTTTCGGGATACGTCACTACTACAATCAAAGCCGAACGGACTTCTTCAGAATATCTGTACCTCTCTATTACTTTTGTATTGTTAACTGTAAGCCACCCAAACAATAAAATAAAATTAGAATGTTTTTGTTTAGATAGGTTCAGAAGTAGGTATCTACTTAATTGAAAACAAAAGCAGTAAGTAATTTTGTTTTCAATCATGTACAGACGCCAGCACATCAACCTACCCGAAACTGTAAAATTTTCCCATTCTACTTTGAACCTTATGCTTTAGCGATAAAGTTGAAAATCTATCAAAGAAATTTGACAGATTGTAGTTGGTTGATGAGCTGGCGTCTGTACCTACTTCTTTGTAGAAAATCACAGAGTACTAGGAAAATATGCCACAAAAAAAGTTTTCAATTTTCGACAATAACAACAACAATGCCTAGCTCAAAGTATTAGAGCAGAAACCAATGTCGTCAATTGTCAAGTTTTCACAAAAAACTTCATTTCATCGTTGAAAATTCTTTCTTATTTTTTCTGTGGCAGCGACGAATTTTGTGATTGGATAGATATATAAAAATGTCTCGAAGATTTGTTGAGCATCCCTCATCTTTTGGCCAGACCCACAAGCTACCTTCTTTCATTTGTTTAAATATTTATTGAAGAATTTACATCTAGCTGATACTGGCACCTGTTTGGATAGAAATATTGGAGCGTTGGTCTAATGGTCTTAAGCGCGACTACTGAACGTGGAATCCTGGATTCGATTTTCAAGTGAGGAAAAGTATTTTTGAATTTTTCCATCTGGAATTTACCAGTAGCAGCCTACACTCTGGATTTGGCAATGGCCCTAAACTGACTGCCTCATAACGTGGAACTTAAACATAACTCGCCCCCTATTACATGGGACTTAAACATAACTGGTGTAGGTACATCTCTGCTTAACTCTTCAAGGAATATAAGCGTGACGTTATGTGTTTTAAACATAACAGACGAAATGTGAGAGTACCTAGCATACACCTTTATCTAATCCATTGGAGAATACAGGTGTGATGGGCTTTGCCTGAAATGTACCTATGGGCAATTGGTGCTGGGTATTGGGCTTTTTTATGGCTCCTTGTTAGCTGTTTAAAGTACTTTCATATAAACAATAGTTACCTACTATGACAGCTCAGCTCTAAAGTACATCCGTCTCGAGTTATGCGCCCTGATCTATACAATCTATATACGCGTATTTAATTAGGAAAACTGAAAATAATGAGTTACCTTTAATGGTCCTATACTATTTATTTCATAGTACAAACTGTATTGGACTCAAGTTGCATCATATTGGCGTAAGTGGCAATATCAAGATACACTTCACCGTGACAATGTCATGAGTATTTTATTAACAAAACTGAAAATATTAGTGCTTCTTACTGTAGTGTAGTGGACTTTCATTGTGTGCTTATATTTTGTGACTTTTGCTGTGTTTACCTTTTTTCCCAAACGTTCACCGATCCGTGTACCGTGAATGTGTGAATGCGTGTGTGTACAGTCAACAAAAGAGTTTAGTAAGAAACCGCTGGATGTTCTCGAATAAAATTTAATTTTATTATTAGAAAACAAACAGCTCATTTGTCAAATTAAATTTCAGTCGACAACTTCCATCGGTTTCTTACTAAACTTCAACTATATCCGACGATCCTGCATACCTATCTCTTTTTTTGACTGTACCTGCCAATAAGTTATGACGTAGACTACACGTGTAATGTAGGATTACACGTGTAATCCTACTTCCTACTAATATTATAAATGTGAAAGTTTGTGAAGATGATGATTGGATGTTTGCTACTCAACCACGCAAAAACTACTGAACGGATTTGGATGAAATTTGGTACATAGATAGTTTATAACCAGGATTAATACATAGGATACTTTTTATCCCAATATACTAAATATTAAACTATTATATTATTAAACTAACGCGGGTGAAACCGCGGGGCGCTGCTAGTTGATAATAATGACTGTTTGCACGATCAGTGTGCACTCAGCTTTATCCCCTGAGTTATAGTTGACAGGGTATTAACGTTACATAATCACTTCGGGAGAGAGCAGTGCTGGCCCAGTGGAGTCGGCCCCGACTTAAGAGTCGTAGGTCGTGAGTTCGAATCCAGGCAAGCACGTTTGTTTCTGTATTTCATTTCATCACCACTAAGTTGTTCTCACAACGGTGAAGGAAAACATTGTGTGGAAACCGGCATGTCTTAGAACCAAAAATTCGAAGACATGTGACATCCACCAACCCGCACTGGGCCTGAGTGGTGGATCATGGCCCACTCCCTCATAGAGAGGCCTGTGTCCCAGCAGTGGGAACATTATATGCTGATTATGCTAATCATTTCAGCAAACTATGAGCCAACAAACATGTTTGTACTAAGGTGCCGCTCTGAGGTAAATGTGCGGATATAACTTCTTCGAAATCAATCCCGAGATTGAGTTTCGGGGAAGGTAGGGTCGTAATAGCGAACCCGTGACATATCTGGCACCTTTCATGTAAAGTTTGATCAGGGTATGGAATAAGTGTCTCCCCCTCTGACCTATTTAATCCTAACTTAAAATTATAAATGCGAAAGTAAGTTTGTTTGGTTGTTACCTTTTCACGCCTAAACCACCAACCGATCATCCTGAAATTTTGTTTAAATGTTGTCAGGTGTACAGAAACGGACATAAGGTACCTTTCATCCCGAATAAAAGTGCTCTTCCCGAGGAAAACAACAATAACGTTATTATGATAATAGATGGCGCCACGTGTCTTTTGTGTTGATCGCAGACGAAGTCGCGGGTAACAGCTAGTATTTATATAAGTGTAAACAGAACTACCTACCTACCCACCTACCACCACCTGTGTACCTATTATATATATTCATGAAACCTTTAATTTGAAAGGGAAAACGATAAGCCTTTATTTGTAAGTGGCTGTAGTAGTATGTACTTAGGTATAGTTACGAACATTTTGTTTTGGTGGCTTGTGGGTAAGTAATAATAGCCGAACGAGTCGATCGATCAGGTTAAGCTACGCTTGCCGCGGTTGGTTCGTGGATGGGTGACCGTCTTCATATACTAAGATCCCTCCGTGCCTCGGAAAGCACGCTAAGCCGCTGGTCCTAGCCACGAAATACAGGTGTCCTGGCTGTCAGTCCTGGATCTTTGACAGTCGTTACGGGTCGTCAGAAGCCCGAAAGTCTGACAACCAGTCTTACCATGGGGTATCGTATTACCCAGTAACTGGGTTGTGGAGGTTGGATAGGCAGTCACTCCATGTAAAATACTGGTATTTAGCTGCATTAAGTTAGACTGGAAGCCGACCCTAACATAGTTGGGAAAAGGCTAGGCAGATGATGATGATTGTATCACGGTGAGCTTTAAAATAAATAAATAAAGAAAGCAAGAGTAACGTTTATTTGGGTACAGTTCGTGAAACACAAAGTACAAATAACAAAAAAAAAAGTGAAAATAATGTTTTAACCACAATAATGTGTGCCTCACGACTGCGCCAACGCCAGGTTCAATTCAGCATAAATGCCAGACAGATAAGCCAAAAACGAGCCTATGTAATTGGTGATGATGATCAAAGACTTACGTTCGGTGCACCCTGGAAAACAGCGGAAAACGTAGCGGACTCGCTAAACTTTGTATCACAGTAAGACCTTTTCCCCTTGAGCTCGTGCTAAACATTTGTGAAGCAAAACAGCTTTATATTCCCACTCTTTTTGCCATGCTTTTTTTAAAAACTGTTTAGTAATAAAGGCTTGGGTATAATTTATAACAACTAGGGCCGCCATATTGTTATTTTATGCAGATTGTTCAGATGCTTCGGTGACGTACAGTTTCCCTACCGCGAACAAAATGTCCCTATAAATAAATTTTACAAGTGGAGGATTCAACCTTTTTTGCGTCATTGGTCACGCCCCGGCAAAATTTAGATCCTTGTTTTAGGCTTGTATTTGTTCAGATAAATGTTTAGGAATCCAGATGGCAACGATTTGAATTGAAAATGTTTTGCTGCAAACGACCTAATCACACAAGTATATGAGTACTTTTTTTTTATTTTCGCATTCTTATTAAAGATTCAAATATTTACATAATTTAAGAAGCTAACGGTCTTAAAATAATAATATGTACAAAAAAAATTTTTGATGCAATTTGATTATTTCCCCTCCGGAAATAATCAAATTGCATCAAAAAATTCGTCCGCATCGCTGTCAACAGGAAATGTGCCCAATAAGCTGACATCAATGCCACGTTTTATGGCAATGCTGCTTCTTTGGCCAAAAAATAGGCCAGCCCTCTGGCCACGTGAAGAGTTGACCAACCGCTTGTCGATGTCTCGGAACTAAGTGGGCACTCTAAACACTAATTTATTATGTGTTTTGGGTAGGTACTCGGGTACGTACGTCTAAAGTGACTTTAGACAAATACCTAAATCCATTTACTGACGCCTACAGGCGTTTGAATGGTCATTATCCCTATGACTACCATAGTAAATCATCATCGTCATATTGACAGTCATGTTCCATCCACTGCTCAGTAACTCCATCCTTTCGTTTTTTTTATTGCTGAATGAACCCGCTCTTGACCTCGATCACGCCTGATGGAAAGCGATAGATGAGGTCTGGAACGAGCGTGCCCAAAAGATGACTAAGGCACCGAAACTCCCACGTATCGACGAAACACAGCAGGCTGCTTGACGCCGGACTCCGGTGGGAGGGTGCTCGCAAACCAGGCGGGCGTTAGCTCTTCCACCGCAAGGGAAGAATTAGCCAGTCAAATAAGGTGTTGGGTGTGACTGTCCGCCCAGCGCTCGGTTCAGTTGAGTAACTGGCGGAAACAAACTGCGCTACACGAGGAGGCTTCATCATGCGTCCCATATGATATACATATGTGCCATAGTACATACATTTCAGCCTAAAACACAGCTACTTACAAATATTTTTAATAGGTAAGGTAATAACATTCATCTTATCTACTATCAACGCCTAAAGCCGACCTGTAATACCTACCCAAAAAACACACACACACACCAACACACACACATTTTTCATGAAAAAAAAAAAGGAACGCCAGTCAGCTCGAAAAGTTCAGTCTTTCCCAATTTGGCTGATGGGTGACCGTTTGACCGAGATGTAAGTCCTCAATAAGGGATGGTCGGGTGAAGGGTCCCACTATCGGGTTCCGTATCGCTGACGAAGCGAAATGTTGTGAGTTTGGTCGAATCGTAAGCTACCACTCCGAGAAACAAATTGCGATCAAATGACTGGGAAACACGCTTACTAAAAGTATTAGATATTGAATTGGGGACGTATTTTTAAAGCAAACATCATTGATGCTTTATTGGTTTAATTTTCTAATCTAGGTAAATAATGTTTTCTGTCGGTTCTGTTGATCAATACTATATACTATACTTTGCCCTGCGATAGGACAATAATAGGTTGCTATTATAATTATTGTTTTGTGTCAGTGGCTTTTTTATTATTTTAAGTGATAATTTTATTTATTTATTAAGATACACCAACAGCTACTATGCATAATATATCTTAAGTACTGTATGTAGGTCACAATAGCCTCGGACTTACACAAGGCTTATAGTGAACTTTTCTAGCAATTTACTTAAATTAAATACGAAAATAAAAAACTGAAGTCATTCATAACCCCAAAGCTGAGTCCTCAAAATTTTTATAAAAATAGGGAGGAAATTGTCTAGTCACGCTAAGTACAATTAACGACGAAGGCTTAATTTTTCCGAACTTCTAAAAATGAATATTTCGCACAAATGGAAGAATTCTCAGTCCTTTTATAATTGGGAATCATAAAAGAGTCAAAGTTTGATTTATACGGATAAAAATATCACCAAGGGACTTTAAAAGGTTAGATTTAGGAGATAAAACGATCTGAATCTGAAATGATTTTGCGAAAGTTGGGAAAAAGTCGCTTTGTTCAAAATGAAAGTGAAGCTGATTTTCATTTTGAATAAAGCTATGCTAAGCGTTCCTAAATTGCTGATAAGAAATGGATCTGCTTGGATTTGACTAAGTATGGCATTCGTAGAACAGTTGATTAAAGACAATGCAGTAGATACTTTTTGTAATAGTATCTTTTCAAATTGCGTAGATTGAAAAGCGTAAGATTTATTGGTAAGTTTTATATATCACACTAATATCATTAAGCCGAAAGTTTGTGTGTGTGTTTATATGTTTGTTACTTCTTCACGCTCAAACGGCTGGACCAATTTTGATAATATTTTGTAAGGAGGTAGTTGATACCATGTATTAACATATAGGCTACGTTTTATCCCGCTATTCCCACGGGATCGACTATGCGGGTAAAATCGCGTGGCGCAGCTAGTAGATAGATATTCATGGTGATGTGATAGCTAATACCAAATTAAATTATAATTTTACGTTAGGTCATTTACCATTTACATCAAAATTTCATGATCATAATTATACTTAAAATAAAAAATGTAATCCACATTCATCCATTCAGACATGTTACAGCGAGCCGTGAACGACGTGACTCAAAACATTTTTAAGAAGAGAAGGTAGGTATATAGAATGCGTCATACATTCTCCATTAATATTATATGATTATAAATGATTCTAAATCTGTGTACCTACAGTATGATTGATTTTTAACAGACCGGCACTTTATTTATGAGTCAGTTATCGTTCAAGAGCGGGCCCTGGACTGTGGGCACTTTTCAAGGCGGCCGGCTATTTTTACGTGCGAACACACGTGCCCTGCCAGATGCAACAGAACACATAATATAATATATATAGCTTTGTATGAAGTATATGGTAATACTAACACTATTATATCTATTATTTAATCATGTTTTCGTTACTGCGGATTATATTAGGACGTATTTGTTTTACAAAAGACCAATAACGATTCAATTTCGATATTTTTTTAGGGATACTGCATCTATACGTTTGTGCAAAGAGGCGTCAAAATTATCAATCTGATGCAGCAATTTTCAGGGCAGTCTATTTATTAAGGTTCACCAACAGCTTCTATGTATAATTTATCTTAAGAACTATTTATAAGACACAATAGTCAGTCTCCTCGGAATGTTTTCCTGCAGCTTTTGCCCATTCATTACCTACATCCTGCATAAACAAAATTATGGGGTTTATTTATAAAAGTTGATTAAAGTTAAGAGATGTTTAAACGTCAATATTGTGTGTTAAACAGTCGCTAATCATTAGTATCTCTAAGCAACGTTTATAAATAAAGGGGATTATGTGCAGTTTCAGTGCTAAAATAAACAGATTTAGGTATAAATAAAGGTTTGCGTTTTGGGTATGTGTTAACTATCTACCTACGTCATAAATATTCAAAATCAAATAGACAATGCGGTTTAGAAACTAAACAATTATTATTTTCTCATACAATAATTATACAGTAGGTACCTATTTGAATTATCGAAGTATGAAATCAAAAAAATGGCCGTGAATATTGCAATAAATTACCTACCTTCACGTCACTAGTACCTACTTACATTCATGGCTTCGTATCATTGCTACTTAGCAATTAATCTGCCTAGCCTATTCCCAACTATGTTGGGGTCGGCTTCCAGTCTAACCGGATGCAGCTGAATACCAGTATTTTATATGAAACGACTGCCTATTTGACCACCATAACCCAGTTACTGGGTACACGATACCCTTTGGTAAAGACGGGTGGTCAGACTTTTTTAGGCTTCCGACTAACCGTAACGACTGTCAACGATCTACGAATGGCAGCCGGCACCGACGGTATATCATGCTTTCCGAGGCACAGAGAGGTCTCAATATGTAAATGTGGCCACCCATGTACCGGTCGACCGCGGCAAGCATAGCCTTATCTTCGACCAACCCATGCGGCTGTTATCATTTAGCCACGAACCCCTCTTAATTTGCTACTATAAGTACTCAGAAATATCTAATTCAACAAATCTATACTAACTAAGGTATAAATATCTACACTTTCGACATGATAGAGGGAATTCGTATTTAAAACTATTCGGGCTGCGTATGAAGCAGTCGTCGTATTTACCTAGACGGATAATTTAATAGAAGATGAATATTGAAGCATGAATTTAACTGAAATTGCTGACTTCGAGTTTTTGTCGGAGCTTGTTATTAGTTATGTCTTACTTGAAGTCTTTATGCTAATAGATAATTGTGTAGGTGGGTAGGTAAATAATCGTTTACCAAATTGACTTTCAACTTAAATTATTCGTATATGTATTCAAATTTTAACTGTCATGGTTTGACAGTAAATGTCTGTGTGAGGGGGTGTGCCATAATTCACGACGTGGGCCCAGTGCGGGTTGTCGGACTTCTCAAAGGCAGAAGGTTAAAAAGGGACACAAAAAGAAGTGATTCTAATTGTTTTAAACTAGGATGTTTCTAGTTCCATACCAGAACAACAAATTCAACTTAAAAATTGCCTCGTATCCATCATATACGAGGCGACGAGGCAATATACGAGTATGTACACAAGTTGTGAGCCACAACTGCCTACATAGTATGTAATATGAAGTATGTTGATTTTCCGACATCTGGGAGATGGCAACGTAATGACGTCACTCGGAGCGTCGGATGCGCTCATCCGAATGTACCGTGACCTTAGGAAACACGAGTGAAAATTTAAAGTCGAATATGTTGAGATGGATATGAGTTTACATTAAACTAACTTTATAGTATACTTACCCACATTTCGCCATATATTTTATCATAAGCAGCCTACAGTGTTCCCACAGCTGGGACGCAGGCCTCCTCTCGGTGAGAGGGAGTGGGCCGTAAACCACCACGCGGGCCTAGTGCGGGTTGGTAGATGTCACAGTTATGTTTAAGTCTTTTGTAATGGGGGCGAGCCTATTGCCATCAAACGGGCAGAAATCTAGCCTAACCTATCTGGTAAAAATAGATGTGATGTTATGTTTTATGTGTATTATTAACTGAGATGGATTATTTTGAATGAATGTGTATTTAACCTAACGTTTTGAGTTGAGCTGCACGATTTCTAACAAATGATTGCGTGCACTGACTGGACAGGTCCACTCAATCTGTGTGATGTTTTCCTCAAAAGACCATTTCAGACATCGATCTACGTGGTCTTCTCATGATCTGACCAAGATTATGTCTGGACTTTGAAAAGACTGTGTCTTAATAACTGGGTTGAGATAGGCATACTGGTATTCAGCTGAATCCGGTTAGACTGGAAGCCAACCCCAACATAGTTGGGAAAGGGCCAGGCAGATGATGACCTCTGAGTTTGTTTCGGCCTTTCTTCTCAGAGTGTCAGATAGGAAACGTAGTTTTTAAAATATAATTGACGTGCAAAACTACTTACAGAAATAAAATCATTTATCAAAAAGTCTACACTATGTACCTACCTACTAAAAACACAGAAGAGGCAATTCCAAAATTGCCATTTGCAATTGTTGAAAAAAAAAAAAGAATTGACGAATTGATAAAAAAGACGCTACTTTACATTTAACGACAACCTCAAAAAGGGTACAGGTAGCCTTAGTCAACAATTACGAAGAACAGTCTTGGAACATAAAATACTTAATAAATTCAACTTTACAGAGATAATACAATCCTGTAACATTTATCACTCACTAAAGTAAAGCCGAGTCAAGATGTCAACCGAGAACCGCAATAAATAGATTCACCTGTTACTGACTTTCAACTGTTCGGACAATGCTTGATAAGTACTAAGTACTAGCATTTCTGCTTATAGCCGGCACGGGACAGGACAATGGAGCTGTATTATTTTAGTTCATTTTCTTTTTAGTTATTAGATCCTTACTACAATATTATTAGTTGTAAGTTATCTTGCTGCGCCATAACAGGGTCAGGTACTCACTAGTCTAAGCCTTTTTTTTTTAAGGTTTGGAAATCATCAAATGACCCCTCCCGCTCTGGGTGGAGCGGAAGGGAGTGTCAGACTCTTACTGACTAAAACCCATCCGTGTTCCTTCCTTAGCCCTTTATGTTCGGGGGTAGCTTGTATCTATGGTTGTGTACAGACGCCAGCACATCAACCTACCCGAAACTATCAAATTTTCCCAATCAACTTTGAACCTTATGCTTTAGCGATAAAGTTGAAAATCTATCAAAGAAATTTGACAGATTGTAGTAGGTCGATGTGCTGGCGTCTGTACATTGCGCATTAAATAAATAAATAAAAACATAAAGTTTCACTTACGACCCGCCCTTGTCTCGCAAGGTTTTTACGACTTTACAAAAAACATCGAGATTTTTTTATTATAGCTTCTGCCCGTGACTTCGTTCGCGTGGAAGTTGTAAGATACACAATGCTTAAACTAAAATAGCAGCCACATTTTCATAAAACTCCGTATTTACTCCGCTATTACTTCGTTTTCTGATTTCTATTCTTTTTGCTTGGCTCCTAATTGGTTCTAGCGTGATATTAAATAGCCTATAGCCTTCCTCAAGAATTGAGGTATTAAATGCAAATAGTATTTTTCAAATCCGACTGGTAGTTCCAGAGAACGCGTTTAAACAAACAAACAAAACTCATCAGCATTATCATTAGTATATAGATAGATATGAGATAATTATGTATATAATGCGAAGAGGGTATCTAACCGCTTTCGCCATAATCCACGCGCTTCTGGCGGAAACGCGTCTCGTTCCCGCCCGGCCAATGACAGCGAGTCGAAGCTTCTAGAACATTCTCACACACACACACACACAGTACACAGTTTTTGGAGATTCGTAAATTGCTACAGGTACACCTCTGTCTAACTCTTCAGGGATATATAGGTGTGAAACTTTAGGCCCCCAGATATCTGTGAAATATGCAGCATTACGTTAATTTTATCATCATACTTCAGTAATGAAATCAGCGGGGTAATTGTATAACACACTACCAGTAGGAATGGCTTTCATTTTGACAGTTCAACAACATTCATTGCCTTATTTTGTTGAGCAGACGAAATTTTCGAACATATGAAGCAATGAATTAGCAATATCCTTCAAAATGATTGATAGTGGGTTACGCAATTTGGGTGCAGATTGAGAACAGACGTTGTATCATGGATAATTTCATGGTAATTTGCCTTCATATAGTCATTCTGACATTAGAGCGCGGCAATAGGTACTAGAAATCTAGAATGGCCCATTGAAAAATACAAACTTTGTTTTAAGTTATTCCAAGATACAAAAATATGTCTACTGTCTCTTTTAGAATAAACCCTATAATAAAGAGAGTTTCACAACTTGACAGGAAAGACAAGACTTGAAAAATAAATCTGATAACATTCTAATTTAGAAACACAACAGACAGCTTATTTCATTAATTCTAAACTTGTTTAAAGTTTTCCAGCCGAACTCACTCGTATTTTAAATTTCCTCACGATGAAAGTTCCTCGCTTTATCTTTTCGACAGTCGCCCATAGCATAGTTTGGTAAGTTTTTATTAAAATAAAACAATGCATTGTTATAGTGTTGAGAGTTTCGCAAACTTTATCAAGTGAAAGAAAGAAATAAAGAAAAAGTATTTATTTCGACTCGTACAGGACAAGATCACAAACTAAACACAGTCAAAAATAAAAAAAACACATTATGAAGAAAAATGATACAGAAAGTCTTATACGAGGCCAAGAGGCTCCTGTCTCAGCATGATGCTGCGACACTGAAACATTTTAAGAGTAATATGGAGTTTCTTGCCCACTCTTCTTCATACGAAACTAAGCTATGTACCTTTTAAAAGGGAATCATGCAATTATATTTTCTTGTAAAATTTACTTGGTCTAATAGTATACCTAAGATTTGAATTTGAGTTTGCACACAATACAATTCAAAAATACGCCTTTGATGGGTATTTCCCAAGTTTCGCTACCTTTATTAGGATACAGATCAAATTAAATAGAACTTTTTTATATAGCCACTTCATCCTTGACATTCCAGTTAGTCAACAAAACCACTTATAAAACAGAATTTAATTATCATAGGGCTTCTTTACCAACACTGCCGTATTAAAACTACTGCTGCACTGCTGTATTTAAAGTCCACTAATATTTTAAATCAGACTCATACTGTTTGTTTGTAACAAGAAGTCACGATGTTTGTCAAAGAGGACGCGCTTCATTTTTAAGTTGTACAATACGCAGAGAAACGACTTGGTATTATGGAGATAATTCGTTAAAGAAACAAATAATAGTTCGTAACTTCATAAATTATTTGTTATTTCGAACATTTCGTTCCGATACCTAATTAATGATTCTGGAAGATCATACCTAACTTTTAATCTAATTAAGTATTGCTTGCTTAGTAAAATATTATTTTGGTTATGTTGACATTGGAAATGTCTTTTCGTTTGCTCCAGTATATCTAGGCTCCGATATCACGAAAAAATGCGATCCCCTTATATCTCAAAGAGTTGTGAAGATATGATATTCGAAAAATTGCTCAAAAGACGCGTATTTACAAGAGCTGTAAGGTGCAAAAAGAATTATTCGAAAAAGCCAAAAACGACAAAAGTTATGGCCGAAATAGTGAAAAAAAAAAGAAGAATGTTATCAAATATTTGAGAAAAACTCATCGCTGGAGAATTTAGTCAGCTACAATTTGAGCTTAAAACAAAAACGATCGTGTTAAGGGTTTGCCCTGTAGTCTAACCTTTTTGAAAAAAGTCAAAAGTCAAACGACCTTTGACTTTTTTCAAAATCTTTTTTCTTTTTCTCGTCGCCCAGCGACAACATTTTTTCGAATTCGGTTGATTCATTTCTAATGTGCTCGACAGTCGTGTTAGGCACGAAATCTGTGTTTTTTTATATTTCATTTGGTCAAAATATCATTCCAAAGTGCACGTCGTCGAGTCATCGGGTTAGCTTCACGGGTAAAAAGTCATTGAAATGATTTTTAAAGTAAATTGATTACCAACTTAATTGTCCATTTACTCAAATCACAACTGTCATTCTTGACAGTTATATGAAATGGCTATAACACAACAAATTGACATTGGGTAGAAATTTGCTTAAAAAAAATCCCTGACTGTATATAGATAGAAAAAAAAAACGTGCTGCACCGGCACTGTTATTGACATTCACACATCACTTTTATCGCCATCCGCCAAGAAAAGCGGAACGACCAACCTCGATCCGTATCCGGCCACATTCCGGCACGATAGCCAAAAGTCTATGCATTGAACGGAGTGCATTTCGTAAATCTTTGTACGGCTATCGATGCATTATTCATTCCCTTATCAATCTCTTTAGCTTAGCTACCGATCACGTGTTGTGCTCAGCGTGACATTTGTATTTGCATTCAAAGACTTTATATTCTGAATACATTTTGTACATTTCATTTGCTTCAAGATTTGGTTGCTAGCGCCTAGTAACCTTAAGGTGAAAGCGTAGCACGCAATTTTTTTTTTTTTTAAGTTTTTTGCTATTTACAGGTTTCATCTCAGCGACAATCAATGTCATAAATTTGTCAAAAATACTGAAATATTAGAGGTATTATTGATAGATTGAGTTTGAGATCAAACTGTGAACGTTCTTAGAAATTACGAGAATTGCCCCTCAGGTTGTATGTTGATCTAAATATGATTCGTGGCCTACAAATATTTATTTATAGAATTATAATTATTATTAATGAAATGTTGGTAAGTAAGTGATTCTTATCACAAAACGGCATTAATTAAGTCAAATTAAGTTCAAAGCAATCGACTATCTATCGGAGATCTTTTATAACCCAATTAAAATAGCTATTTCAAGTGCTGAATGGAAATAAATTCTATTACACGAAGTCATGCTATAATAAATACAATTCGACCATATTACCGTTTAAAATTGATAGTAGCTTTAATTATCGTGTCTATGTAAAGATAAAATTATGATCAAAGGGCAAAGCCTTTTGATGTTCCGAGGGTTTCCTGGACTTATCCCCTGTGGCATAATTTTGCGTATTACTCGTTAACTGCAATAGGGTTTTATGCGTGATTAAGTCGTCAATTACGTGTTTGGGTATAAATAAATTAAATTTTGCCGTCATTATGGGGATTTCGTAAACTTCCAGGAAGACTGTGATTATTTACTGGGAGATATTTACCTATATCGACTTGTATTCGTATTCCTTGAAATGTTTCATAACTTATTATCGAAACTATATTGTTGCCAGCGACTCGGATGAAAAGCAGCCTGAGTCCTTACCCAGACCTTGGTCTATCTGTGTGCTTAATTTCATTCAAATTAATACAGTCGTTTTAGCGTGAAAGCGTAACAAACGAAGTCACTTTCACATTTATAATATTACACTTACACTTATTTTTTTAATTTTCTTTTGGCCACGTTCAGAAATTTTTATTTTTGTTTTTTTCTAATAGTTATTTCTGTTTTTTTATGTTTCTATTATTATGTTAATTCTAGTTTGTGAGAGTCCCAATAAATACCATAATATTTTTCCTTTTTTCAAAATGTTTTCTCACAGAAATAAACCAACATGTAAACGGATATAATGTATTATCCAGTTGGCGTTTAATGTTTTCGAGCTAAGACTGTGTATTTACAAAGGATGTCTTCAGGACCGTAAAATTGTTTACGTGTTTTCAACTGCATAATAACTTACAACGTTTAACTACAAACTATGTCTTTACGACAGGACACGAACATATTTGTCATAACAAAACAGACAACATGTTACAAAAACAACAGCAGCATCTTAGTGGCTCTTCTAGCAGTCCGTACGAGTATTTATTTATAGTTCTGCGGTATCGGCCTTTGGCCAAGGAAGCTACTTCCATCTGTTCTGTAAAGCAACAAAGCACAGCCCCAGAGGAACTGTTATTCTGTTGTCAGAACCGAGACGCACTAACTCGACAGAGCAAGTTTACCCTTAAACTTCGTATTTACAAAGGCTAAACTTTTTAATGGCTGTATACGTTGTTGGGTAAAGTCGTTCAGGTCATGAATCTGGCGTCTGTCAAAGTTCTAGATAAGGTCGTCTTTTGTTATTGTTTCACACGCGTCAAGATTATGCTGCGACATTTTAGGCCTCCAGTCTTTGTAAAATATGTATATCTATACTTAATATTATGGGGTGCGTCTCATTTCATATAAAGTTATTTGGTATATTTTCATTTCAATAACGTTCACAAGATATAATAAACGTTATATATACCAACTGTTGATATAATTTCTTAACATATAACATTTATGTACTCTATAACTTATTTCGTATAACGTCATTGGATATAACGTTTATTTAATGGAAAATCATTAGGTCTATCTTTTAATTCTATTGATACCGTCATTATGGTTAACACCCCGATTCAAAGCAATCCGACTCGGATAGTTTAGGTTAGAAGGACTTAGTGGCTTCGTGGATTAAAATATTGTCTTGAGAAGTCAATATGTAGCGCTACAAAAGATAGCGACAGAAACGAATCGCTGCAAAATCGACTCCACGTAGTCTTGTCTGCCCTACCCCTTTTTTTTTTTTTTTTTTTTTTTTTTTAGGATGGGAAATCATCAAATGACCCCTTCCGCTCTGGGTGGAGCGGAAGGGAGTGTCAGACTCTTACTGACTAAAACCCATCCGTGTTCCTTCCTTAGCCCTTTATGTTCCGGGGCAGCGGTAACCCTTTCGGACAATCCCGCTGCCCCGGCAGGCTTCGGCCCTAACGGGCCCCTCTATGTCTGCTGACATCTCTTTGAGGCGCGCGTGGAACACATACGCGCCGTCCGGCACGGGCCTGGTCCTGATCGGACGGCAAGCTACCCATTACTCGCCGTCCGCAGGCCCGCGCCTACGGTGGCCGGGAGTCGTCACGCGGCTCCCGACGCCCGGAGCGTCTACCGCGGCGGCTGGGACGGGCGGCCCTCTCGGCTCTCTCCCTCTCCCATCCCGCCACCTCCTTCGCTAGCATGACTGCTTCGCAGAAGGAGGTGACTGCCTCCCACTCCCTCTCGCCCCGGACCATGGCTTGGACCAGGGCCGGGCGCGAGAGGTCGCCGCCGCTGCCGATCGCCTCTACGAGGACACGGCGGTGCTCTGCCCAAGCGGGACAGACCTCCACCGTGTGCACCACCGTGTCCTCTGGGCGATCCTCGCAGTGGTGACACCCGGGCGTTTCCTCCCGCCTGATTATGTGCAGGAACCTCCCGAAACATCCGTGTCCGGTGAGGACCTGCGTCAGGCGGTAGGTGAGGGCGCCGTGACGCCTCTCTAGCCACTCCTCAAAGAGGGGCCTTACCGCCGCTATCGCGGCGTGCCCTGCGCTGGGTTGCGACAGTCGCGCTTTCCATGCCGCCATGAGATCGCGCCGGAGGTCCGTCCGCTCCGCAGCAATTTGCCGCGGAAGCGGGTTTTCCCCCCGGCGTAGTGCCTCCGCGCGCCACTCAAAGAGGCGCGCGAGGACTATCGCCTCCAGATCCCATGGCGGCAGTCCGGCAAGGAGGCTTGCCGCCTCGCGCGAGATCGTGCGGTACCCCCGTATCAGCCGTATGGCTACCACCTTTTGGGGCGCGTTCAAGTAGTGGGCGGCTCGAAGCCGCAGTGAACGCGCCCACACCGGGGCGCCATACACGGCCATGGACCGCACGACCCCCGCGTAAAGCCTCCGGCAGGAGGCGTTTGGCCCCCTCAGGTTGGGCAGGAGCCGCTTGAAAGCGGCCCCAGCCCGTTCCAGTTTGGGGGCCAAACGTCGGAAGTGCTCCACGAAGTTCCACCGGCTGTCGAGGACGAGACCCAGGTATTTCATCGTCGTCTCGACGCCGATGTGAACCCCTCCTACCGTAAGTTGGGATCCCGATGGTGGCCCGTTCCGAAGCCCATGAAATGTCATGGCTTCGGACTTGTGCAGAGCCACCTCGAGACCCAACTGCCGGATCCTCTCCACGACTATCGCAACCCCGCGTGTCATTACGTCGGCCGCCGCCTGATGCGACCTCCCCTGCGCCAGGACCAGCGTGTCGTCAGCGTAGCAAACTACGCTGACGCCATCAGGGAGGTCTGCCCGCAGCACCCAGTCGTAACCGATGTCCCACAGGAGCGGCCCCAAGACCGATCCCTGTGGGACACCGCACGACATCTCTCGCCGGTTCCATTCCCCATCGCGACCGGGGTAGATGACGGCTCTGTCCGTCAAATACGCCCCGACTACTCGACGGAGGTAGGTCGGCACTCGGTGATACCGGAGTGCCTCCCTAATGCAGCTCCAGGGCAGGGTGTTAAACGCGTTAGCGATGTCTAATGACACCGCCACGACCACCCCACCCCGAGACACCGCGTCCCCCGTCGTGAGGGCTCTCACGCGCATGATGGCGTCCACCGTAGAGCGCCCCTTGCGGAAGCCAAACTGGCTATCCGCAAGATCCGGCCCCGTCCTCACCAGGTGCCCGACGAGGCGGCCCGCAATCACTCTTTCAAAGAGCTTGCCCACCTCGTCGAGCAGCACGATGGGCCGGAATGCGGACGGAGAGTCCGCAGGGCGCCCTGGCTTCCGAATGAGGACCAGCTTCCCCGTCTTCCAACGGAGTGGAAACTGGCCCCTCTCCATACATGCGCTTAAGAGCGCCTCCAGTCGGGGTCCGAGAGCCGTCGAGGCCAGGGCCCAGGCTTTACCCGGCAAGCCGTCGGGCCCTGGGGCGGTATTTTTGGCCTTCAGCCTACCTACCGCCACTCTCAGATCTACCCCGGTCACTTCAGGGATGTCGTCGTCGTCCGCGTGGTCCGCTTCGGACACCGCAATTGGCGGAGCCATGGGCGGGGGAGTATGCTCCGCCCGTGAAGGGAACAGAGCGCTCACCACCTCCTCCACCAGCTGGGGGCGGAGACTCTGCGTCAGCGGGGGGGCCCAGGTGCGGAGTTTATTCCGCACCATTTTGTAAGGGCGCCCCCACGGATCTCTGTTCAGAGTCTCCACCATCTCCTCGCGGGCCAAATTCTTGGCCCGCTGAACAGCTTCTTGGAGGGCGGTCTTCGCCGCTCTGTACCCCTCGTACAGCTCCGCCTCCGTGGCTTCCGCATCCGGAGGGCGAATGCGGAGCCTGCGGTGCCTGGTGTACCGGTGTCGCGTGTCAACGCACGCCTTGCGTAGCGCCTCTACCTCCTGCGACCACCAGTACACCTGACGTCGGGCGCATCCTGGCCGGACTCGGGGCATTGCCACGTCACAGATCTCGGACATGGCCTCCCGGAACCACTCAGCCTCGTTGTCAATATCGGCAGGCCTGTCTGGTGATGACACCCAGGCCTGCACGATTGAGGCTTCCAGGAGAAGCTCCCGGTCCAGCTGCTTCAGCGCCCACCGCGGACCACTCGGGGCCTGTTGGACCGGCGCGCTGGAGGTCTGGGCGGAGACGTCGATCCGGATATACCGGTGGTCGGAATAGGTCTCCACCTCCTCCATGACGCGCCAGTCAATGACCTGCTGTGACAGAGCGGGGCTGGCGAACGAAATGTCCACCACGGACTCCCCCCGCATCCGCACACAGGTAGGAACAGAACCCCGATTTAGGACGACCAGGCCTGTTTCCAGAGCCCAGTCCTCCACCATCCTTCCCCGCATGTCCGTGTAACGGGAACCCCAGGCCAAATTTTTGGCGTTGAAGTCCCCGAGCACTAACACGGGGAAGGACTGGTTTCGGACGACGACAGTCAACTCTGTTAGAGAGTTGTGGAACTCGGCGAGAGTTCGGCTCGGAGAGAAGTACACTCCCACTACTACTATCTCTCCGAACCGTGCTGCTACGCACCCCTGTCCCTTCGTGACACCTTCGAGGGACGGGGTACCGGCGGCAGCCGACGATAGTATGGCCACTGAGCCGCTCAGGTCCTCCACCCAGTCATCCCTGGGCGGGACAAAGTACGGCTCAGCGACCACGGCGATGTTAATCGACCACTGCGCCACGCTCTGGAGCAACAGGTCCTGAGCGCAGGCGCAGTGGTTGATATTCGCCTGGAGGAGACGTAATGGAGCTATTATTCCTCCATTACAGTCCCCTCTCGGGCCTCTTGTGAGGCAGCGGCGGCGGTGGCGGCGGCGACGGTGGCGGCGGCGACGGCGGAGGTGGCGGCGGCGACGGTGGCGGCGGCGACGGCGGAGGTGGAGGTGGCGGCGGAGGGCCTGCCCTTTCCTCTGGATCCGGCGGGTGGAGCGCAGGACTTGCTCCCAGCCCGGTGATCGGCCGGCTTGCCAGCAGCCGCACACGCGACGCAGTGCGGCGCGGCGCTGCACGAGCCGGCCATATGACCGGGCTGACCACAACGGAAGCACAACGAGGTGCGGTCCTCTGAGGTGCACTGGATGCCAACGTGGTGCCCCACATGGCATCGGAAGCACCTCAGAGGTCTGGGCTCCAGCAGTTTCACCTGCGCTGACACCCAGCCCACCAGAAGTCTTCGGCCCTCCACAATAGTTTTGGCCGCCGTCACGGGGCAGCTTACCGTTATGGTTCGCATGCCCGAAACGTCAGGACGCATGGTGCCCGCCTTGACCTGGTCGGCCAGACACCCGCCCGTCCTGACGACGGCGGCTACCACCTCCCCTTCCGTGACGGAGTCATCCAGGCCCATGATGCGCATGTCTGCACACTTGACGGGCCTGGAGACTCGGACCTCCTCCGCATTCAGGGACGCTCTCAGCTTCTCCGCTAGAGCGTCTGCGGTGGGGCCACTCGTCGACCCGGGGATCTCCAGCATGCGGGCGCCAGTAGCGGTCACCCTATGCCGGAGGCCCCCGGTAATCCCTAACTCCTTCAGGTCCACCGTCGCTCTTGCCTTGGTGAGCACGTCACAGTACGTCATACCCCTCTTGGCCGCGTCTGGCTGCAGTGTAATAACCACAGCCGCGGTCTTTGGGGCACGAAGCATAGCTGCGACGGCTCGCTCCTTGCGGCGCCGCCTTTGTGCCTTTTTCCTGGCCGCCTTGGCCGCCTTTCTTTTCTCCCCGACCACCTGCCACTCGGCGTCGGTCGTGGGAGAAGAAGTGGGAGATTTTTTTTGAGGGCGGGGCGAAGGACCTGGGGCCCCCACCTCCCTTGCCGTTCGGCCCTTTTTCTTTTTGCCGGCGGGCGCCGGTCCGGTCGTCACCGGAGCTACCCCAGCCGGAGCGGGTTTTGCCGGCTTCTCCGGGGCTCCACCAGCCGACGCCGGTTTCGCCGTCGCCGGGGCTCCGCCAGCCGACGCCATTTTGGCCGGCGCCTGGGCCCGGCCAGACGGCCCGGGTTTAGGGGCAGCAGCTGCCGCAACGGCCGCGTACGAGGCCGCCCTTGGTGCCGGGGCCGTCCTGCCCGCCAGGGGGGGGCGCAATACTATACCCTCCAGGACGGAAAACCGTGCCTGGAAGGCCGCCAACTCCTGCCGAACCAGGTCCAGGACCTGGTTCTCCACCGGGGCGGGCCGGCATGGCTCCCTTGCCTGCGCGCTGCCGGCGCCCTTCAGGCCGGCCAGGTCCGCCCGGAGCCTCCCGTTCTCCTCCCGGAGAAGCTCCATGGCGGCCGTCAGGCGGGCGACCTCCGCCCGCACTTCGGCTACTTCGCTGGCCGAAGGAGCCACATAGCTAGCCGCCTCAGCCGCCGCCATAATGGAGGCCGTGGCAGCGGATATGGCCTTGTCTTTCGAGGTTTGCAACCTCTTCAAGGCCACACTCTTGATTGCGGCTGCCACAACCTCCGCAAACCTCGCTTTGCCCTGCTCGGAGCCACCAGCGGTGTCCGACTCACCGTCCGACGACTCCGAGAGGGCCGCCCTGCGGCCGGTCTCTCCTGAGCGATGCCCCTCCGTGTCGCTCCCACCAGAGGGAACCGGAGTGCCGGGCCGCCTAAAACGAGCCCCACTGTCGTGCTGCTGCACCGCACGACCTCGACCCCTCCTCGCCGTCGCCACTTTCGCAGCCGACACGCTCTCCGCACTCGCGGTTCGACCCATCGAACCCGCCTCGTCCGAGTCTTCCTCGCGCGGACGTTTTCTCCAGAATTTGGAGCGTCCGCGCGAGTCCTGGTCGGACATTGTTTGGTCCTCTGAAGGACAGGAGCCTCCTCGGCTCTTGTTGCCATTGGCAAACGGAACACATTCGTTGCCCCCCCCAGAATACGAATGGGGGCTTGACGTTCCCGAAGGGAACGTGCCGGATTCTCCAGCTGCTGAGCAGCTGGTACCGACCTGGGGTAGTTTTGTTTCGTCTGTGTTGTCCATTTTTTCTTTGTTCCTTTTTTTAAAGGGTGAGGTCCCTTTGCTGCGCTAACGACCGGATTCCCTCCGGCCATTCATCCCCTCGGCACGCTAGACCTTGGGATTGGGGTAATTTTTTATAGAGGTTGTCTACCTCGCGGCCCGGGCCTCAGTGGCCCGGACCCCCGGTCTTGAATTCAAGATTACGGGGTGGCCGACGGCTGGGCAAAACCAACCGCCGCCCCGGCGTCCCCACGCTGCCGCCGGATGCCGGACAGACGCAGCGCGGGCATGGGACACCCTCCACCACCCACTCTGTAGTGGGTCTAGCGGCGTGAACCGCCTCGTGACGGTCTACGCCCACTCACCTTCCTCTGTAAGCAGAGGAGGAGTGGACGCATGACCGTCCGTCCGTAGCCCGGTTCCCTTCACCGACCATCAAGGATGATCGATGATTGGAACCGTGACCTTTCCCCGCCTGTTGAAGATTAGCCGCCCGCCCCACTTGTCCACCCAAACCTGGTGGGCAATTGGGGCCGACGTTGCCCAGGATGCGCCACGAGGAGGCTCTTCAACGTGCACCCCTCTGCCCTACCCCTAGAGTGTAATTTAAGCCCGCGTAGGCACGGAGGGGCGAGGCAGCCCGCGAGCTGACGAGCAGGTGGGTATAACCCTCGCTGCCGCGACTGAGGCAAGGCAAGTCGAAGCTGCGGTGGTGAGCGTTAAAGCCTCGCAGCGCCGGAGCCGTGACAGAAACTATGCCTGCTGCATGTTGCATGGTCGCTTGCATGCTGCATGCTTGCTTGCATGCAGAATGCAGGTTAAGTTAGTATGCTAAGGCGGGAGTGGAGCAGAGCGGAGGAGCCTTAGCCTTCCTTTTTTTTTATAACTACCCAGAAATAAGAGATCCGCAAAGCTGGGTTCCGTTGAGCTGTCTTGGCAGGTGGTAATCAGTTACTAAGGTATTTCTACTCAGGTTACTAACTATGATAGAACGTACAAGAAAAAAAGTTTTTATCATAATATTAGACTAAATAGGTTTTATGTCTTTTGAGTGGTCTAACAAACGATTTTATAATATTTTTTTCTGATAAGCTTATAGAAATTAGTTACTTTAAAATTATGTCAATCGTTTATGATGAGGTTTTGTATGTAGTGGTAAGCTTCAGTACTTCTGCTCCGATTCCAAAAATTCTTTCACTAATAGGAATCCTACTATCCTACTTCCTACTATCCTACTTATATTATAAACTCGAAAGTTTGTGAGGATGGATGGATGTTTGTTACTGTTACACGCTAAAACTACTGAACGGATTTTAATAAAAATTCACAGTAATATAGCTTAAACATCAGAATAACACATAGGCTATTCCTAGTTTAAAGGGCAGAGGGTTTTCTTATATGTAAGAGCCATACCCATCCCTTACTGAAATAACACTGATGTTATAAAGGCTAAGTCGTTTAGTAAAATAAATAATTACTTACTTACTTCAGAATAACATACTTAATAACATAATTAAATAAATATTATGTGTTAAAACACATAGGATACTTTATATCCCGATCTGGATCGACACTTATGCGGGTGAAACCGCGGGGGCTGCTAGTATTATATATAATATTTTATGTTACAACACGCGGACGAAATCGCGGGCAGAAGCTACAGCCGCTACAGGTAATCCTCAGTGCTCAGTGAGTTCCTCAGTACCTCAGATTTTTTAGGTAAAAGGAAATTAATAATGTCTCTGTTCTCATTCCTAGAAAAAATATATTGTTGTTGTCTTTTGTTTCCTATTATCTCAGCGGTATTGTCCGAACAAGAAATAGAAAAACTATTATTAAAAGAAACCCAAGTTTTTTATAGAAATAGAGCCGCAACAACTTGATTTATGTTTAGAGCAACGCGAAAATGGTTTTTCTATTTACAGATTCCCCTTTCAAAGAAATGATATTTTAGGATTTGTCACGTTCTCGCTATTTTGCGATGGGTTTTTGGATATTATCAATATGAAGTCTCACCAAGTATGAAATATGAGGAGAATGAAGTACCTAGCGGCGAATAGAAAAGTTGTGGCGTAACTTTTTAAAGTACAGTTGAGCGCTTACTTATGCATGAAAAAGTTACAGTTAGATTTTTGCCGTAGTTTGCAGAATTGAGATGCAAAGAGGAAAAAGAGCTAAGTCTACACTATATTCCGCGTTTGCGTTACATTTAATAGAGAAATAGCGAAATTTAAATAAATTCATACGCAAAACGATGCGAGTCCCCTTGACAAGATCTGACCCAATTGTAAAAGATTTTATTTACAAAGCAGCTGCATTTAGAGACGATATTGCGACTTGGCCTAATTCAGTAATCACTTTATTTAAATTTGGAAAATTACGTTTTACAAATAGGACCTGCTTGGTAACTTTTCCGTTTCGCAAGCAACAAAAAATACTTAAACAAAAGTGTAATTTGTTTTTTTTTTATCTTTGTACATTTACCCACTTACTAATAAAGGTATTATATCTACCTATTTATATTTATCTACTATCTATATTATACTAATAGATGAATAGTTACATTGCACACCGATTTCTCTCTTTCAGTCGTCAGTAATTTGACTTTCGAAAGAAGAAGACAAAGCGATGTGTAAATATACAGACGCTATAGATACAACGTTTATTAGTAAGGGGATAATCTCGTTCCGTTAATAATCCTACTATACCTACCCTACTAATATTATAAATGTGAAAGTTTGTGAAAATGTTTGGATGTTTGTTACTCAATCACGCAAAAACTGCTGAACGAATTTAGATAAAATTTGGTACACAGATAGTTTATAACCAGGATTAACACATAGGATACTTTTTATCCCGATATTCCCACGAGATCGAAACCGCGGGCTGCTGCTACTTGATAATAATTTAATGTATATTTTTTACGGTACAGTCAGTTCCACAATACAATATGTATGTACCCAGTGCTCACTGTATACTATGTGGCAGGTAACTAAATAAAATGTTGCGTAATTAAGTAGTGTTCAGTATTATATGCGATATGTACGAATAAGGTTACTCTATAATTACACTATCGATAAGAATGTTCAGTAAATGTTCAAGGACCGGAGTCGAGCCTTCAACTTGCATTAAAAAAATTACTTTATCTCCTAGCAATATGGTTTAAATTCACAGTTAAATAAGCATAGTTAAGTAATAGTTAAAACCGAACAGTAATAATATGATCTTGGAGTTAACTTCTGTATAGTATCTAGTTCTAAGAATTTGAAGTTATGCTAATCTTAATTAACTGTAAGGACGGAAACCGTGTTTTTTGCTCTACCTACACATAAACTAATATACAAGGTGTTTTTTTTAATATCCCTTAGCTCTCCCGAAATTTTGACATTAAGCACGAAGGAAAGAGCCCGGCCGGGGGGAGTGTGGCTAAATAATAACAGCCGCACTGGTTGCTCGGTCAGGTTACTGAAACGTTTGTTACCGAAATCTTTAATTTAGGTTTGGCGAATGGTACACGATCATGTCAGTATGTCTGGAGTTCTGTGTGAGATGATGAGAAATTTTGGCAAATTTTATCTTCAGGTTAATTTTAGTAATTGGCAGATCACCGTTTTAAATTAAAGTTAAAATAAATAAGTACGTACGGGGTTCATGGTTTTTTTTTTGTTAGTTCCTAAGTATTGGTATTACCTATTTAAGTACCTACTACTGCATCTGCAATCGAATAGATACCTAAGTAACTAATATATATGTATGTATGTAGGTATCCCCAAGCTATAATAGTTAACGTAGGTCAAAATTTGCACAAACCTTGTACATCTTATGATGTCTCTTATGATGAATTTTAAATGTTCACACTCAAAGTTGAAGGTAAAACATGAATAATACGTTAAGAGGAAATGCGGTCAAGATACTTTTGAAAAATCCTATAAAGTAAAAAGTCGTAATTCGAGGTTTGGCTCTCGCCTATTTCCTCCTCCAACATAGGACCAATTTAAATGATATTTCATAAACTGAATAAGAAGGAAATATACTCTGTCCCTATGTTTTTTTTTTCATTAATTGTTGTCAAATTTGTACACTAGGCCTCTGTTGATAGCGGTTAAAATCGGCATTTTTTGAGGGTTCTAGTGCTTATAAAAATAATGTATCATCAAAAAGGAAAACGTTGGTTATCAAAAAAATTAAAATTGAACACCTACGTGGTAAATTTTTTCTTTTAATAACGCACGAAATTTTCTACTGCCGGGGTTCGAAATCATGTACTGAAACCACGATAAGTGAAGGCCAATTCTCGTAATTAAAACGTTTAAACTTGTCAAAAATGTAGGCAAATTAGAGGTAGGTATATTTGACAGGTTGAGACTGATATATCAACCTGCAAGTATCCCTGCCACCCTTCACCCTATTGCGTAACACACTATCAATCACAGTCTGAATCACTTTGAGGGATATTACTAATACATTACTTCATATGTTCGAAAAATTTGTCTTCTCCACAACGTGAATAACGCAATGAATGTTGTTGAACTGTCAAAATGAAAGCTAATACTATACCCCGTTGTATAACTTAGAAGTAATTCACAAAGTGAAACACAAATATTACAGAAAACCACTCAAACTTTGCCCCCTGAAATCTATAGAAATAAAAAGGATAGCCTTGCCTCAACCTCTATACAAAATATCGTAAAAGTGAGCCTTTCACTGAAGAAGTACTGTCATAAATATATTTTTTGACCCAGAACCCGTGATCGGTGTCTCTGTTTATTTTGTAAGAGGATACAGGCTAACAACATACCTAAATCTTGATGATGTAGAAAAGAAATACATGTTATTTTGTTTTTTTTTCGTTTGCTAATTGAGTATGAGAGGATGAATGAAAGGTGACTAACAAGCGGTAACATTACAAGGTAGATGTGAGTGAAAACGCCAGGAGGAGGACGCTCTAGAAGGACATTATAGAAACCTTGTTGGTGATGTTCTTCAGAAAGATCAGGTGCGTAGTACTCGCAACCGGCGTGCGTGTATGACCAGGTCCATTACTATAAAATACTGGGCATAATCATTTCTAACCGCGTTGCAGCAACTTCAATTTATTCAATAAAGGAATTACACACAATATTCAGATTTTCAATTTGGTAAAACCTAGTATAAAACGATCACGATGTATGAACGTAAACGCTTGACATGAAAATACTTAACAGGATACGAAGTTACGTAACCCGTTGTTAGGTTGTCAATAAAAATAAAAGTCAATTTAGTTTAAGTTAAGTTAATTATACGCAAACTAAACATAACTGCAAGTTCATTCATAAAATCCACCTAAATATAAGTATACAGTTCAATGGGTGTTCCTACAGGTGCACCTCTGCCCAACCTTCAGCGAATACATAGTATAGGCGTGATGTTATGGTATGATAAATAAAGTTCATTGAGTCTAATCTAAATAATATTTCTATATGAAAGCAATGTTTGCTACTTTGTCAAGAAAAAGGTCTTATTTGCCTTTAATCATCGGTCAAACAGGAAAAGGTTTTAAACTCATTAAAATTCTGATTGATCCGAGATAGAATGTTAACTCCGTGAACTTCCACACCCTTTACTTTGAGTTAATACCCGTAATTATGAAAGGCTTTGAGGTCAGTAGATCCTTATTTTGAAAGGGGATTATGTCAGAAGACGGGGTCTTTATCTGAATAATTAGTTTCTCATCCTTCTGTGTGGAATCAGCACTCTAATTTCGTAACACACTATCAATCATTATATGAATCATTTTGAAGGATGTTGCTTATCCATTGCTTCATATGTTCGAAAAAATTGTCTGCTCAACAACGTAAAGAACGCAATCAATGTTGTTGAACTGTCAAACTGAAAATTGATAAAAAAAATATACTTACCTATTAGGTACATTTTAGGCAGACTGACACCATAAATCCAGTCTCAGGGCGAAAAAGTAACTTTGTAAATTGTCGAAACTCAGTCCATTATGGTCCATCATCTTTATCTTTATAAAACCACACCTAACAATTGCTTAAATATCTAACTATGTAATCAATCACATAAATACACGAGAATACATAACATGAGAATGTAATTAGGTAGGTATATATCGAACACAATAAAAATAATGTCACGATTGTTACCAATATCAACTACCAACTTATATTACATTTGAAACCCGGCCTTATTACCTCTATATCATTCAGATAAAAAATAAACACTACACAACACACACGGCATTGAGTGATATACTCGTACATATTAATTTGTTTATATAATGACACAATAAATGTCCCCTGCATATTCTTGCAGCTATTGTACAACGCGTTTAACTAATTAGCATCTGAACGATTACTTGGGTAGGCTGAGGCATAAGATTTCCTTTTGCGGGTACATATGAGTCACTCTGCAACTTGGTGACTTAATACTCGGACGTACAAGGCCGTCTTAGATTGTGCACGATTATAAACTATTATCAACTGTTTTTGTTAGCGACTAGTTTTTGTTGGTATTATGAACATTCACGCATCTGTCCTGAGTTGAGCATGAAATTAATTTATTGTCGAAATTAATGATGCGTTACACCTTATGGGGAGATTTAGTTACTTGTAGGTACTTATATCTTGCTTTATAAAATGTTTTTACGAAAAAATATGCACGTTTTATGACTTTAAAGTGTTGTACAGATAAGCGACTTTTATAGGTGCTCTCGAATTTTATGGCTCTTCTAACTCGATTTTTTTACAGCTTTATAAATATTTAATTCAATGTTATCTAGTGTGTGCTGTTTTTTTTTTCCGCTGTTTTTTTGGATGAATATTGTTTAGTTGTATGTGGAGCAGACTAATTATCTTTTGATGTATGTAATGTGTTTAGGTAGGCGAATAAATTAAAATAATTGTAATATCTATAATTCTCATCCATTTTCCACTTACCTAATAATCAAGGATTTTCTCTAGCAATATTTTATTGCTTGTTATCAAAAGTTCTCAGTTATTTCAAAATACAAAAATAAAACTTCACTGAACCACTTTTCACTCAAACTCCCAGATATCAGTGCAAACTGTTCAACTAAAACACATTAAACAACATTCGCCATACACAACATTAATTCGAAATCGGCGCGAAAAACATCGCATCGGAGCGTCGTGGCACGCACAGCACGTATCAACAGCCGTAGCGTTGCCGCCGTACTGACTTACGTACACTACGCGTAGTTCCACTTCTGCGTCTACTACGAAAGGTCTCAAAAGCCGCCGTAATCACTTTTCTGAGATAATCGCACCAGACAGCGTACATTGCTGGCTGAAACCAGCTTGTACCTTACAAGGCGCGACTGAGGAGCGGCAACGATGTTAGTCTCGAGGAAATCCTTAGTGTGGTTCACATTGTGGTAGGCATCATCCTGTCTACAGTGGGAAAACGCGGGCTCTGTACGGAAGTTCCTCGGTCTGGTCATTTGGTTCCCTAATTCGAGCTAATTCTGAAAGGCTAAGCTCACTGCTTCGAAACTATAAAGGGGCCGTTACAGCTCCCAGGCTTCAGGGACCCTTCAGCAATTGGTGGGAGGAGTTATGTAAAACAAGTCGGGTTAAATTAACAACTTTGGCTGAGGGAGATTAAGTGGATTCTTAGGGCCAATCTTACTGTGAGTACTGTTTTGCGTCTGTTATTCAACCGCATAAGTTACAAAGCCGGAAGATACCTTCTTTTAACCGACTTCAAAAAAGGAGGAGGTTCTCAATTCGGTTGTATATATTTTTTTTTTTTTGTTACCTTAGTTCCGTAGTTGTGCCAATATTTGTTTTGTCTGAAAATACTGTTGTTTGAAACTTATAAAATGGGAAGCGTTTCATGAATATTCATGAAATTGTCTTTTCCTGCTAATATAATTATAAATAGGTTTTGCATAAAAGTCAAGCAAAGCTATCGGTTGCAGGATTTGTCTTACGACGATACAGATTTTATTTTAACGATCACCTCATGAATACCTTTCTCATTACTGATACAGTAATTACTGAGTCACTTTAACCTGTTGTACCTAATAATAATCAATGTGTAGGAGAAACTTTGGCTCCTGAGATACAAGATAGAATAGATGGATAGAATATTCTTTATTATGTCATAGTCACAGATAATATAATACTCTATATTATGTACACCATAAAAATTCCAGATATAAATGTAGAAAAGTATCTTTTTCCTTACCTAGTTTAGAAGACAGCTGTTCAAACTGATTTTGACCACCATTTGTACAATCATGTTTAGTGTGACTAACTTTAGGTATGCGTTTCTCTTGGTACAATAATGTTATTATTATTATTATATTTTTCAGACCTCACTCGTAGGTATATATATCTACATTTCACATTTACATCGCATCTAAAGTACTTATCTATGTAGGTATATCAAATAAAGTATAAACAGAATAAATATTACCGACACACTTGTATTATAATTGCTCCAACCCGGAGCAAATTCCCAAGATCTGAACAAGCTGAATTCTAAGTTTCTAAGCCGCACAAACGCATAGCTCAACTCCAAATCCCAAAACTTAATAGTTTATAGTAGTAAACTCAATAGTTGAACCCGTTCTTAGCAGAACCATCAGCTTCCTAGAGGGTTTAACAAGAATATTAATTACGACCACTTAGGGCCAGGAATCTTTTAAAATATTAAATGGTTGGAGGTTCTCAAGTGAAGCCATAAAGTTTAAAAATAACAAAAGTGTAGGAGCACTGAAGGGTTGGTCGTTCCCATGTGGACACTTCAGATGGCTCCAGCAAGTTTTGAAAAGATAAATTAACTTTGTTTCTTTTGAACTGAGTTTAAAAAAGCTGTTGTTTATAACTAGATAAAATATCTCGATTTAAAAATGCGAGGCAGCGTTAACGTAAGCGTAACCCTATAATGTTCCCCCTGCTAGGACACAAGCCTCCTCTCTATTAGAGTGAGTGGGCCGTAATCCATCACGCAGGCCCTGTGCGGGTTGGTGGATGTCACATGCCTTCGAATTTATGGTTCCAGGACAAGCCGGTTTTCTAAAGATGTTTTTTTTTCTTTACCGTTTTTAGAGCAATAGTGATGAAATAATTTACACAAAGTAAAGTGCTTGTCTGGTTTCAAATCTACGATCTACAACTCGTAAATCGCAGCCGTTACCACTGGGTTACCACTGCTCCCTATGCAAGGCAGGTTTTTCACAAAAAGACGATAAGGTTTAAGAAAAACTAATATTTTGTAAATAAGTATCTGTTGTATAATATTAGTGGTTATAATAAGACCAACATTTATCTAGTTTGTCATGAGAATAAATAGTTTAAACCAATGGTATCTACCACACAGGAAATCCTAGTTTTTCATAGTTACTAGTAAATTACACATTCATTCATTTATTATTAGCCTAGGCATTCAGCCTATAACGTTCCGATAGCTGAGCCGAGACACAGACCTCCTCTCTGTGAGAGGGAGTGGGCTGTAATTTACCACGCGGGCCTAGTGCGGGTCGGATTCATTATTAACAATAATTATTACAACAAGAAAATATGACTTATATCTTATATCGCTAACCGCTTAACTTTTAACCTTTGCAATACTTAAAATAAAATAATATATCATCCCGTTGTTGTCCCGAAAACAAAACAACAATCAAAAGATAAAAATATCCAGATTTGCTTTTTTTTATTATTGACGCTTCCATCCACCCTTTCGCTTCGCTTTGATTTCCATGGGTAGATTACGCGTTCATTATTTATTAATAATAGTTACTACGTACTATTTATACTACAAGGAAAAATATGACTAATCTCAAAACCATTTAGCCTTTGACCTTTGTAATAAATAAAATAATAAATCATCACACTGCTGTCCCCAAACAATAGAACATTAAAAGATAAAAAAAAAACAGATCTCCTCTTCAAAAGTTTTTGAATTATTGACGCTTCCTCCTTCCACTTTATGGAATTTCCGACCTACTATACTTTTTGGCCTGAATTAAGTACTTACTTACGTAAGCCCCGTGAAATGTACGGTTTTGGTTCAAATCTTATTAAGTATTCTTGTTTTTATGCCAGCTTTGTATTTTAAATAATACAGTGGGTATGCAAAACCGATGTACAGAAACAAATAATTACCTAATAAGCCTACATATTCACAATAATATTTTTTTTTTTGATCGCGTCAAGGCACGTTGACGTGGGGATTAAATTTTCTAAGCAATTGAATGCATTGCATTCCATATTATATCCATTTCATAATCGTCTTTGAATTTATTTATTTATTAATAACCAACTTATATTGACAGTTTGCACCACACATAGGTACCTACAAGTTTGAATGACATTTGTGATTTTAAATATATGGTCAATTTACTTGCCTATTGCTTAAAAAGGAAGGAGTAACAAGTGAGGAGGAGCGTTTCAAGTACTCTTTAAGAACATACAAACTTTCAAGCCCTTGTTTTTTGAAACGAATGAATCGATTTTAATGAAACTTGTACACATAAGCAAACGTCTAAAAAGTTAGTTTTCGAAACTTTGTGTTACAGCCAAATTAAACCGATTTGAAATTTTCCATAGAAACCGATATTTCTAGTTATCTTTTTTTAAATAAGACATTTCGAAACAGTCTTTTGAGAACAGATTTCAGGACTTCAAATCAGATCTAAAAACTATTATGCTTTCTAAGAACCCAGTTTAAATTAGCCAACGAAAAAACATACTTTATTATTTTCAGACTTGATTTTATTTGTCGCCAAATATTGATAAGTTGTTACCATAAAATCCTTTTCAATAAAATTCGTTTTCGTTCTTAAAATTACGAGAATTGCCCCTCGGATTCTTGTAATTCACGTAATATTGAACGTTCACAGTCTGATTTCAGTCGTAATCTGTCAAAAATACTTCTGATTTCCCTAAACTTTTGACAAGTTTTTCACATTGATTATCACTGAGATGAGATTGCGACTAGATTTTGAACGTTTTTAATTACGGGAATTGGCCTTCTGATGTTGTCCACTATTTTGTTGTCATTGTATTGTGTATATGTTTTGTAGGAGACCATAATCACACGATTACTTATTTCTTTTGTAAACCTCATCCTAAATCTTATTTATAAACCTGACCTTAATTTTTTTCCTGTTTCGTCTACAAAGGTTTCATTAAATCGAAAGGATCTTTATGCTACGGGCATTGAAATATCTGAAGTTTTTCTTCTCATTCTTAATAAGGGTAGGGATATTGAAACGAAAACCGATTTTCATCTTCTTTCATAATTTTTGGTAAATTACTATTGTGATGAAAATGTACGGGAAGCGGGTGATGTTTTGTTTGGTTTCAGGGATTATAACTCCTAAATTGGTACTTATTAAGTTAGGGATGACATATTTTCATAAATATGTAGATACTTACTTGTTTTTAGAAAGTAAAAAAAGAGATCTTTGTATGCTGCTCATTTCCGTCCACTTTCCGTTTTATTTTAATTTTTTTTCTCTCATTTTCTTTCAGCATTAGTAGAATTCGTGACTCTACTCTAACGTAAGGCTAATTAACGCTTTGAGGGACACTAAACGCCCATTGGTGTAATAACAATAAACCTTATATTGTGTCTCGCTCAGTGTCCTTCAACCGATTAATTAAGACAGTAAACTTTAAGCCCTCTGTACATAGTATCTCTGGAAGTTCATTAGCAGATAGATACCGTTGCCACAAAAATGGGAATATCACTAGAACTCAGTTTAAGTTAATTGTGGTTCTCTTTTGAATTTCTGCATTACATTTTTAATTGCAGGCAACTTCTACGAATAAGCTAAAAGAACAGCACCTATTATGTTGTTTATATGCACACATTTTTCTTGCCATAAAAAACTGCGGCTTATTTGCCGGGTGTATAATGGTCGTCAGTGTTGTATGGATCACTCTGGAGGCTTGTTGAAGGACAGGTTTTTTCTACGACGCGGTTTATTCGCCATACCGTAACGAAACCATGCCGTGCATAAAGGGCCTGTTTGACAGCCACCATAAAAGAGTGAATAGAATGTATTATATTGAACTCGGCATCATCTCGTAACTCTAATACAGTTTTATGCGGAAGCTGACTAGCTAGATGATAGACTTATCGGAGAGGAATGACGTCATGTTTTGAAAACTAGTTCCTAGATGTAAAAAACATTTATTGAGTCAGGATAAATTATTCATAATTTTGTTCAGAAATTAATTAGTCATACGAAGATGTATCTATTAATAGTGACCGGTTTATAAGATTACATCTGATAAAGTCGATGACCTATAAGTTGCCTACCTAGTTTTTACTCTTATTTTAGTTTGTTACCTACATTGATTATAATATTAGGTACACAAGTGTAATTTTGCGTTCAGTGAAAATTAGTTTAATCAGTTTTTTTCAGTAAAAATTCATTCAACTCAGCGCTGCGTCCCATGATGCGCCACAAGAACCTGTCCTCCGCCTTCCTCATTCAGACCGTCCCAGCCACCTTCTTCGGTCGGTGCCTCGTCGCCGCCGTCGTCGGTCCCTCTAGCTGGGGGGCGTCCCACGCCGATACGCGGTTTCCACTCCAGGACTCGTCTGCTCCTTCCAGTGAAAATTGCACAAATAATAATATTTGTATTAAAAGTCATGTGAACTTCTACGAAGATCTTAAATGTATCGAATCGTAATCGAAAACAGTGAAATACACATAATTTAAAATTTCTTCATCAACATCGCATTAAACACATGAAATTCTTAGAAAATATCTGATGAAAACATAGGTTAGAAATAGATTTATAAAACTACCTACCTACCTACTTCAACAGTCTAAATTCCTTCTTATCGTGTCGAGGTCAATCAAAATGTACTCTGCCCAGAATTCACAAACAACAGAACAATATTACACATCACAGCATCTACTCTTATATCCACGAAATAAAGTGAGTAATTCTCCTTACCTGATTCTAGGAATAATGAGTAACAGATAACTGATTCATGCCTAATAAATCTAAACAGTCATAGAATTAAGACACGCTCTATTTTTTTTAAGAACAATTTTACTACTAATTGGGCATGCTGTGCACACCTCTATGTGATAAGTTCACTGTAGTACTTTATTAAATAAGACTACGCTCTCTGTTAATGTTTATGTGAATTAGTCGTTGGAGTGCCATTATACATTATGAATAGAGTAGGTAGGTACTAATTAAAACTATGGAAGCTTGTCATATAAAGTACCTAGGACCTTAAGTGGTATTTAGGTACTATTTAAACCAAAGCTATGACAAAACTTCCAGTCTTCTAGTCTTTGTAGGCAAAACAATAAAGATAGATACCTACTTACCTGACAGTAATCTTTACCTGCGTAAGTACGGTCGAACAAGCTATTTGGTATACAGGCAGCTAACTTGCAACTACTTTTAAACAATGCTGTGAGTGTGCTGAGTAGTCAATTATTTTACACCACTCTATTAAGGATGTCATAAGCTGAAAAAGTTATAACGCACAAAATAAAACTAAATATTGGCAGTGCAGTGGAAAGATGAATATTTTTGCCTGTATACCAAATAGCTTGTTCGACTGTACATATTAATAGAGATGTACCTTCTTCCACTGAGAATGGCATAGTGGGGTCGCTCCCCAGTTTTCCTTAGCTGTTTATTTGTCCCGACATGCGACATGTAAATAAAAGATCATGTTCGCAGTTATTATACTGTTTGCTTTCGATCCTAACTCTATTACTCTCTTAATGTTAAGTAGACCAGAAGGAACCGGTAAGCAATGAAATTCTGTTTTACATAAAACCGTTACGGGGTAATTATTTCAAGTAAGTACAAATACATGTTGCTTTCAGCTGGTGAGCATTGGTATCTTCAATTAGACACTGTGACATCTAATCGAGGATAACGTAACTTGTTTCTCGGTAATTATAAAAGACTAGTTTTCTGCCCGCGACTTCGTCCACGTGAAATTTCTTGTTCCCCTGACCCACCCCGTCGCATCGCATCGCCTGCCCGCACTATTACTTCGTTTTCGCCAAGCGTTATATTTTCTTGTTTTTGCTCGGTTCCTCAGGGTACTAGCGCGATGTTAAGTAACCTATAGCTTGTCTAAAGAATTGGGCTATCAAATGCAATCAAATCCAACTGGTAGTTCTAGAGATTAGCGCGATCAAACCAACAAACAAATAAACAACAATAGTTAAGAAAAATATCAGTCTTATCTTCAAGAAAGTGGTTTCTACCTTTAGTAATAATAATGCAGTATAGGTTCTGGCTAGACATTTGATATTTTTCGCTCATGGCTGTCAAAAAACGGTCAACAGATAGAAAAAAATACAGGTACCCTGCTGGTCCTAATTTATTTGGTGTCGCCGCAGCATGTGTTCGTCTTCCATACTTCTCTTTTAGTCGACATCTCAGTAATTAAAAGACCATTTCAGACACCAATCTACATGGTCTTCACAAGATCTGACCAAGATTTTGTCTGGACCTAAATAGAGACTGTGACCTCTGAGTTTGTTTCGGCCTTTCTTCTCAGAGTAGTCAGTTAGGAAACGCCAATCTCATCTAGCTTAAAAAAATATGACTGACGTGTAAAAGTGTTTGTACAAACCTACTTACAGAAAATAAATCATTTATCATTTATAGTCACCCCCTATCTAGCCATGTCATCTTCCACACAGACCATCCATAGTTGCTTTTATCTGTTCCCTACACTCATAGCCTTCCACATTCATACTTAAAACCTTTGTCACGGCATTTTTCTCATTTCTCAGCATAACATGCCCATGCCATGACAATCGATATCTAAACTACATAATTATGCGTGTATGGTCGAAAAAAATTTTCCTTACCGACCCTAAACGTACGTGCCGTAAAACGGAAATTCCTTTTAAAATTTTATTATTCTCCTTTAAATTCCGTGTAACCCTCCAAAAAACCTGTAAAATGTAAAATAAAAAAAAGGAATGTAGTAAGTACCTTATTATGGGGCACCGCAAAACCGAGAGAAGTCGCGGGCAAAAACCAATGTATTGGACATGACACATGAATAATGAATTCGATAAAAGTATACCGAATGATAATTGCATATCACAATACAATACGGGACTATGTTTGGGCGTTCTAGCCTGTTTGGGTTCGACAAACTATAATGGGCAAAGAAGGTTACGACATAGTGCGTGGGTAGTTTTTCTTCCGAACTACTTCGTGCTACCAAAATAAAGAAATGACAATCGCCAGTATTACCTGACCTCTACGGCCCTTCTCCGCTCTTCGAATCGCAAGCAAAAAACATGTTACAATAAAGTGTGTACAGGTCTTTTTGATTGGTCAGAGAAATACCTACTATTGTTGTAGTCGACATGTTTAATATAGCAATGAGAATATGTCACTCAAATATGTATGAATTTATCAGGAATATTTCGTTTTATCGTTAAGAGTTCTAGAAATCTGACAATGGAGAAATACGTTTACAGGGTCAAATTAAATTAGCTAGCGAAACTCTGCATACCTACGTGATAAAATATATTAATTTGATTACTTTTTTGAAATGAAAACTTCTTTAGGCGCGTTGGGCACTTTTTGAGATGGGAAAAACCATTTAACTCGCGACACTGTTACCAGCGACACCGCTTCTGATGTGTTCGGCTGTCCTCGGGATGTACTCGGTTTTAATGTATATCCGATCCGTGGCCCTTTCTGCAGATTATTTGTGCCGGACACATACATCGGATACACCGTCAGTGCCGCCGCGGCACAATCTCTTTGCGCAACTGTCATCCAGTGCCTAAAACCCGGTCTGTCGTACTTAAAAAATGCTAAATGCCCTTCTGACTGCCAACACTGAATATGATGTGTTTGCGGATGAATTGAGTAAAAATATACGTAGGTATATGTCTGGTGTTCTGTGAGAGAAAGTATGCAAATGAATCCACTGTTTTACGTGTTAGTTTTAAATTAAATTATAACAACATAATTATTGTTAATTATACTCGTAGTTTATGTGTTTATATAATTATTGTCAACGTAATAATGGTTTCTATATCAATTAATGTAATTGGTGTTGTACCATTTTAATTATCAATAAATAAATCAATAAGTAACTGTAAGGCGGTAAAGATGTAAGGACGGTTTCCGTAATCCGTAGTCCAAGTACTGGTGCTGATAAACAGTTTGACATACAGTAGGTACAGACGCCAGCACATCAAGCTACCCGAAACTGTAAAATTTTCCCAATCAACTTTGAATCTTATTTTATAGCTACAAAGTTGATAAATGATTTTATTTTGTAAGTGGGTTTGCACAAACATTTAACACGTTAATCATATTGTTTTATAAACTAGATGAGATCGGCGTTTCCTATCTGACTTCTCTGAGAAGAAAGGCCGAAACAAACTCAGAGGTCACAGTCTCATTTAAAGTCCAGATATAATCTTGGTCAGGTTTTATGAAGACCATGTAGATCGATGTCTGAGATGGTCTTTTGAGGACAGAACCACACAGATTGAGAGGACCTGTCCAGTCAGTGCACGCATTTGTCAGAAATCAGTTGAAAATCTATTAAAGAAAGACAGATTGTAATAGCTTGAAGTGCTGGCGTCTGTACATTACATTCTAGATCACATACATGCACATGTGGACTATTTACTCGGCTCTAAAATAGGACAAGTGTACAGAAACACGTAAATGTCCAGTGGTAGACCCAACCCATACGTTACTGCAAGTAATGGGCCTGCGAAGGGCTTTGCAAGCTGGAGACAGAACATATTAGGTACACATGACATTAGGTAGGTGACCGTTTAATGTCACTGCATTCGAGATTCAGCGCAGTGAAAATATCTAGATTCGGCGGCCAAAAGTAAAGTAAGTAAAGTAAAGTAAGTGTTTTTGTATTAAACATGGGTGCTGTGACTTTTACAATTTAGAACAAAAATTTACATAAGTACTTTTGGCCGCCGCGGCTAGATATGTTCTCTAACCTACATGCTTTTTTATATTATTAACCGACTTCTAAAAAAGAAGGAGGTTCTCAATTCGGATGATTGTATTTTTGTTAAATGTTTTTTCTTGACAGCTTTTGTGGACTTCAAGAATTATATTAACCAATATTTGAGCTATCTACCCATTTTTTTACATAGACTTCACCTGCTTATAAGAAAATCTCACGGAACGATCTAGCTATAATGTAATTTTAAACCAAGACGAGCAAATTGAATTTATGTTAAGTCTAACTACTTTATAAGAATGATAAAACTACACTAGGTAGCCCGAGAAATTAAAATTTTCCCTACGTTTTCCTTCCAAGAAAGGAAGTCCTTCTTTTTTAATCTTATTGAATGACTATTTCATGGAATATGAATCAATAGGATTATAATTATGAACTTAAAGGGTTGTATTGATGATTTTAATGATAATAATTCTGTAAATACATAAAATTTGGATTTCGCGGGCTACCCTGGTGCTTCCCCCTTAATATAATCTTCTTTGTTAAAACGTATAAGGTGGTGGTGGTGGTTGTGGTTATTAATATTAAAACGTATAAGCTTATAGGTATACTGTAAAGGCTCCCGCAGACTGGCGCGATGCGAATTTGGTGGATCAATTTCCATAAAGTTTTCATAAAAATTGTTCTACCAGAGCCAAAATTGTTCGACTTAAAGGCAAAAAAAAAGTATACAGAATATTATTGAGTTTGCTGTACATACACCGGCGGCAGCCAAGCGTTGTATTTTAATCAAGCAACATGCAATAAGGCTGTGTGAAATACTGAACATAGGAACTTTCCTGGTCTAGTTATAACTTCCTAGTTAAATGTACCCACTAGCGAGACGAACACAAACTATTTACGAACTACTTAATAATAAATAATCCATCACTGAATGCAGTTTGGCATTAACAATTTAATGGTATATTTTTAATTATAATTAAAATTGTTAATGAAGGGATAAACTGCTTTTAAAGAAATTTCAAATACACCTCTATTTGAAATTTTTTTTGATGCATTAATGTACGTTTAATTGTGATTTGAGTTCATCACTGTTTTAAAATAAGACTTGAAAATGACTTTTTTTTTTGGTCAAAATTATTTACTGTGTAAGAGAAACACTGCTTTAAAAACCAACTGTTTGACCATTTTCAAGAAACCTGCGCCTTAACGGCTGAACGAATTTCGATAAAGGGCACACAGATATACCATGACCTGAGTTAGGACGTAGATAAACGGCGTGGGGTGCACGTGAAGGCCCGTCGCATAATTTCCGTCATCCACAAGAGCGAAGCCGCGGGTAAACGCTAGTTCTAAACTAAAAGAATGAAGACGAATTTCACATCCCGAATTTTCCGCTGCACACAAACTACAATTTGGTATTTGGGCTGCAGGCTACGTCATAAGTCACACAAAATCGAGTTTCGACTCTTGAATCGATGCTAAAAGAACAAAATCCTACAAAAAGTTTGGAAAATATCTAATCCACGATAATGTATGGACTCCATTTTCATCGCCATCGTCGGGAAAATTTGGCATTACGGGATAACATTTCTTTCTCTGACGGATTTTTGAAGGTCGTTCTAATATAACAAATGATTGAGATTCATCAGTCAAACCAACTTATTCCAAAAACGATTATAAACATAATGCACAAAAGCAGCTGATGCAGATGAGGAAGTCATTATGAAAAGTAATTACCCTTTTTGGAAAGTGGGTTATTATTTTTAAACGGAAAAAGAAAATGGACAAAGCTCTTTAAAAAGTATGAAGGGTGTTTGTTGGTTTTAAATTGTTTTCAGAGTACCAATTATTTAGACTTTGTACTCTACATGTATAACATTACATGATTCAAATAGAGTAGTTATTCCGATTACTTTGCAGACATTCTGTTTCCGCATCGCTTGAAAATGTTAAACGAAAACATATTATAGTGACTTCCTCTTTTAATCTAAAGTCCGCATACCAAATGAGATGATATCATTCTACTCGTACCCCTCCAAGAAGAGGTATTACACATTTTTGCTCAATTTCCAACCAAATGTATGCAAAGTTGGGAGCAAATGTTAGTATAGGAATAAGTCAGTACCAAGATAGATTCTATTATGGCTGTTACAGTTAACCATTAGTTTAGTACTATTACTAAATACCTAAAGTTCTAAGTGTTATTTCAGCGCATAATTAGAGTCTGTGTTATACTAGACCGTTGTGAAAATCAAATGGATTTGTTTTCACTAACTTTAGATACGACATAAAATATTACTTTAGCTACTTTCCCTGCGAAGACAACAAACTTTTTAAGCCCAAAATGTTATATTTTATATTTTACGATCTCAAATTAAGGGTAATAAGTATTACCCAAGTCGTTTTTAAAAGTAGGTATGATGGCTTTTAGCAGTAATGTTGAAAGCAGTTTTCATAGCATAAGTAATCAGCCTATAATATTCCCACTGCTGGGACACAGGCCTCCTCTCGGTGAGATGTAATGGAGCGTAAGGGCCGTAATCTACCACGCTGTTCCAGTTCGGGTTGGTAGATGTCTCATGCCTTCGAGTTTTTGGTTCTACGACATGCCGGTTTCTTCACGATGTTTTTCTTACACCGTTTTGAGAGCAGTAGTGATGACATAATTTACACAAAGTAAAGCGCCTGGATTCTGGATTTCAACCTACGACCTACAACTCGTAAGTCGTGGCCAGTTGGCCCCCACTACTCAAGCATAAGAAAACATTTTTAAGGCGCTACCTCGAAAATCTAAAATCCTCGAAAACCTACTAAGCGAGCGAAAGTGATGTAATTACTTTTGAAACACCAAAGAAGAGCCAAAATAATGCTATAATGCTGGGCTATAATGTGCATACAGAAGAAAACGACGTGCCAAAACGAATTTACTCCTTTTTTAACAAAATAAATGAATTAAATTTAAAACTACTTTGAGTATACTTTGATATGATAATTCTCTGTGTTTTAAAGTAAATTCCACTGAATAACTCTTAAGCGTTACGCCGTGATGTCGAAAAAAGTAAAAATTCATTGAATCGTGTATTCCTTTTACTAGACCAAAAGGTCAAAAAACATAAACCAAAATGTTAAATCCCTACTTAGCAACTTAGACGTAATAGAAAAACCGCTTTTTTTTTAACATATCCACTTAATCCTTGTGTTTTCCATATATACTTAAATATTTTTGTTAATAGACTGGAACTCTATAATAAAAGACTCCGACTATCAAAACGACTCTTCTAAAGTGTCAATTTAATTAAAGTATCCCATTCAAGTCACATTTTTCGGTCTGTCACCTCTGAATACGTCTCTGCGAATTATCGTGAATTAGTCCTCAGAACTTTCAGGTATGCACAAACTAAAGAGAAGGTTAAGAGCTCTTCTCTAATTGGATTTCATTTTATTTGAGCAATTCGTAGACAAATGGTCGAACTGTATTTTAAGCTGAATGTTTTTGAATAAAAAACAAAAAGTTTTTCATTTCATGACATAATAATAATGCCTTAACGTTTTTTTATTAAGGATAACTTGCTTGGTTCGCGTGCATCTCGGAAAACAAATTGGATTTCATGGGCTTTATTTTTTTAGCGCGGAATCCTAATTCTTTATCGAAAATAAAAGCCTAAATTACTTCTTATAACATCAGCTATCTGATAATGAAAGCCCTGTCAAAATCGATCTACCCGTTTCGGAGATAAGCCGGAACAAACAGACAGACAAAAGTAAAAAAAAATTGTTTTGTTATTAGTACTTACCTTAGGTATTAGGTAATAGGTAATACGGGCGGGCAATGCGCATATTTTGCGTGCAGTAGTACTTACCATATTAATAATTATAAGCTTTCATATGCATTTAGTAAAAAACTGTTATTTGCAATTACAAGCAGACACTGGAACATTTTAAAAATATGCGGCTACAAAATCATACTGAAAATCAGAGTTCGCTCCTACCGGATATTACATCTCGCTCCACCAACTTCCAATCTGAACGTTTGTGTTTGTGATTTTAAAAATATTCTACTTTGTTACGAGAATAATTTGGAGTAAGAATATACCGGATTCATTTTCTTTTTCTAAAACACACGGGTATATTAAAAAATGTTAGAAGTTTCCTCCAAAGTAGGCCATACAAAACCTGCTTGAGTTAGTAGGGAAACTATGGAAGGTATGGTAAGTTTAATAAGCATAATCAGTCTGTAATGTACTGCTGAGACACAGACCTCGTCTCTGTTAGAGGGAGTAGGCCATAATCCACCACGCGGACCAAGTGCGGGTTGGTGGACGTCACATGTCTTAGAATTTTTCTGGTTCTAGGACATGCCGGTTTCCTCACGATGTTTTCCTTTACCGATTTGAGAGCAGTGGTGAAATTAAATACCCAAAGTAAAGTGATTGCCTTGGTTCGAACCCACGTTCTACAACTACTAAGTCGGGACCGATACCACTGGGCCTTCACTGCTCTCTCTCTATATGTAAAATAAAATAAATAAAAAATACTGAAATCAGTTTTGACATTAGTTTATCCACAGACATTATACATACAAGACCATTCAGCTGTATTGAGTTACTTATAAACGGAGTCCTCCTAACGTGCTTTAAAGATTGTCTTTGTTTTAGGGGAAGGCGCCAGAGAAGCCAGCGAAATACATTTGTTTTTGCGTTTTTTGCAATTTGCAGGCAGGTTGTAACAGGTATGTATTAAATCGAACAATAATCGACCTTCACCGGGACCTCAAGATGGATGTCGTAAACATAGCTATACAAAAATATGCAGAAGCTCATGAACACAGACTTCATTATCACGTGAACGTCGAAGCGGTCCAACTCCTTGATAACACTGAATTAGTGCGAAGACTAAAAAGGGTAAAACCTTTTGAGTTAGTATAGTGCAGTGTAACATAATTTACAGTAAATAAGAAAGAAGTTATGGGAAGATTTCTTAATTTTATAGTTACTTACATAGCTGTTTAGGTTAAATTTAAATTACTTATTAGCTAATAGGCTAGATTGAAACGTAAATAAAGTATGAAATGCATATAACTCTGTAGATTGATATTTCCATGAAATAGTCATCAATTATCGTAAGAAGATTTGAATTTCGTTGGCTAGCCTGGCGCTTGCCCCTAAAGTGACAAAACAATGGACTGCCGTTAAACCATGGTGTTTGCATTATCTAAGCGGGTTTATTATAAGAAAAAGGGTTATCAGGCATAAATCACGTAAACATGTATGTTTACGTGTGTAAAGGTGTACCTTTTATTCTGATTCCTTACAACCAAAATGCCAGTAGATAACATTTCGAAGCAATAATGTATTAAACAAACTAAGCATCGACGCGTCGGTCGTGAAACTTGTCCATGTGTGGGAAGATGCATTGTTAATGTGAACACAAGTGGTCGGACTTGCACGGATTTAGAGAGAATGGAACAGGCATCTGCACGTATGGTAACATGGAAAATATGTCTGTCTGTCTGTGGTCCTTGATTAGGGAAGTACAAACTGGATTAATTTTAAGTAAGGTTTTATTATTTGGAGCAGGTTTTCATGAAGGTCTCGTTGAGTTTGTACGTAGTTCGTCTTTCAATCATGAAACTGTTTTATTAAACGATTCCATACTAACATTATTTTATTTAATGTGAAAGTAACTCTGCCTAGATCTGTCTGTTACCTTTTCACGTCTTATCGGCTAAATAGACCATGACCTGGGACATAGGATTTTTATACCGGTAGAACGCTCACGTTAGATAATTTCCGGACCTACATGCTGGTGAAGCCGCGGGCAAAAGCTGGTAGGTACTTACCTAATAAATGGTACGTTGTGTAAAGGGTGATTTCCACCAAACGGTTCGCATCGGATCGGTACGGATTTTACAATGTTTAAACGATATTAAATCGTGTACATAGAATTTCTCTATGTATATATATCCAAGCCGCGCACAGCAGCTTGACCGCGGGCGTCTTCCGCGACACGCGATCGTAGCCGAAAATCGACGTTACGGACCCAATCGTATGCATCGACATGCTGCCGGACGCGATCGGCTGTCGCCGCATCCGTTCGTATACTTTCCGATCCGATGCGGTGCGAGCCGTTTGGTGGAACAGGACTCGGCAGAAGGCAAGATCTTTGAAGGTATAGTAGCAAATAATTTTTATTGGGAATCAAATGAAACGTCTAATAACGAAGTTAATTAATATTAATTTCCAAGAACTCCGTTGCTTCATTACTAACTAGTAATTGAAAGCAATTAAATTCATTATTCAATCTAGGAAATGGATACCGTTATTAAATGGAAGCGTGAAGACTTGATTTATAAAGTGTTCATTATTATACTTAGGTACAGAAGAAATAGGCAGGGATGTACCTACTAGCTAAAAGAATATATAAAGATTATGATATAGTAAAGCAAAAGAAAGAAAATTGTTTTGATTTTATGTATGTTTTCCTTTTTATTCTTAAACACGTTATCTACATCTCTTTTTATGTACTCTCCTCTCGCAGGTTTGCTGGAATAGATTTCCTTAGAATTATGCATCACCTATCTACGTATTTTTCTGTTCTGTTTCCTCTTATATGTTTATATGTGTGTACATAAATAGATACAGCTATTACGTGGCGCCTATTCCTACTTATAACAATTAACGATTAACTACTGTTACTAAACTGTTAAGGCTACGCCGACCGCGCAGTGGCGCTCTCATCGTTTGTTTGATTATTTATTTTATTTTAGAAAGAAAATGCAGAAAATAAGCACGTTAACTTGTACTCCACAAGATTATACATTAATATTGTTACAAACGGTAGTTTTACATTGTTTAGTTTTATTATAATCCTTAAAACGGAAAATAGTGGCCACTATCTTGTGGAGCCCAACTTATTTTCTGCAGTTTCATTCTAAAATAAAAGTCGCGCAGTGGCGCCCTCATCATTTGTTTAGTTATTTAACCAAACAAAGATGAGGGCGCCACTGCGCGAACGGCGTCGTCATAATAAATAATCGCAATAACTTCATAGTAACACTTACCCACTTCACCATAATTTTGATGACATTAAACGAGTATGCCGTTTCCCGCTACGTTTTATGTCTTCTATTTCCGTGTCGTAATATAGTGCACATAGTGCCAGCGATACTGACCCGCCCCCGCCCCCCACTCTAAGTGGAAACCTGATTTATTAGGAGACGATGTGTTTTACACCAAAGGTCAACTTACACTGGTAAAAACGCCATAACAATGGTAATCGTGCCGCAATTGTCCTATAGGTACTTTTACTACTAATACGGCAAAACGATTGCTCTTTTATGGTCCGGCTCTATATTTGTAGACTTATGGCCCATTGATAGCCTAATAGTACGTTGACTATTCCGTTTATTTAGGTAGGCTGACCTTATATGGTGTCAGACTGGTAGAATACTTCTGAATTGACGTTTAGTTATTCAATTCTATTTAGCACACTAATGTAGAAGTTGTAACGTGATTTATTAGCGAGACAATCCCGATTTGTATCTCCAAGCAAAGATTTATTATAAGGAGATTTTCTGTTCCTGGAGAAATGTGAAAGATATCACGTTTGCGACTTATTTTGCATCAGTTGAGATATTAATCAAGTCTCTTATTAAAGGGACTTTATAATCTATACGAATAATAAAGCTGACGAGTTTGTTTGTTTGAACGCGCTTATCTCTGGAGCTGCCAGCCGGATTTAAAAAATTGTTTTTGTATTCGATAGCCAATTTTTGAGACAGGCTATAGGCTAACATCTCGCTAGGACTCTTAGGAGCCGAACAAAAAGAAATAAAGTCAGAAGGAACGCTAAGCAATGAAGTACGCGGGCAGGCGATACGATGCGATGGGGTGGGTCGGAGGGGACAAGAAATTTCAGAAGCTAGTACTTCATAGGCCACGAAGATAGTTTTTGAAATGCTTTAAAAGTTGTTGTAGGATTACCCACTACTTTTCATCTCGAACTACTTGAACAAGCTCCCGTTATTTATGGCAAGACTATATAAGTGCAGACTTCAGCGGCTTAAACTCTTTCGCATAAAGCCGTTTAAAAGGAAGGCGGAAGTTGGCTAGTTCGGAATAAAAATGTGGATTTAGTTGGACAATCAAGTTAAAACGAGGCTGATATTTCTGAGGAGACATTAGGTAGCTCTGTGCATACTGAGAGAAGTCGGTAATTTCGCCTTCAAACATATAAGCGACGAACTCGGGAGCTATTCTTAACGTCGACGTAAAAAAGAATTAGTAGTATTGTCATTTAATTTTGTTCGTTTATGGTTCTACTCGTGAGCATGTTATTAGAGCAAGAAGCTTTTTGCATGTCAATGAATTTGCTGCGTTTACGAGTACTTATGTAAATTTTTTTAGGTAGCGACGCCATTTTGCATTTTTTTTTAAGGGGATATGTTGAAAAGAATATGGTTTTTCTATTTTGTGTAACTTGTTAAGTATGTGGAATAGGGTTTTAACATTTTGGTATATGTTTTTTGACTCTTTGGCCTAGTACCATGTAAAAGGAATACACGATTCAATGCATTTTTCTCTACACAAAAAAAATGCTTAAAGTTATACCTATTTTTTCGACATCACGGCGTAACGCTTAAGAGTTTACTTTAAAACATAGAGAATTATCATATCAAAGTTTACTGAAAGTAGTTTTAAATACAATTAATTTATTTTGTTAAAAAAAAAATCGTTTTGGCACATACTTCGTTTTATTCCGAGCGCACATTATAGCCATCACTTTTCTTTTTAGTTTCAAAAGTAATTGCATCACTTTCGCTCGCTTAGTAGGTTTTCGAGGATTTTAGATTTTTGAGGTAGCGCCCAGGTGCAACTTACCAATCCTACGGGCACGTTTTCCCTACTATTACCGCGCCCCCCGGTCTATTCCTTGATATGCAATCGTCACTGTAGCACCATGAACATGAGGCTACAGGAGCTAGTGCGAATCTTGGGGTTCATTCGATTAATCGAGTCTGGTTTAACCACGCTGGGATCGGTGCAATTCATTCATTCATTAACGTTAGGTGCTAAGCAGTTTGTTTGCAGTACAGAGATGGTCCAGTGGTAAACGGCCCCGACTTGCGAGTTGTAGGTTGTGGATTTGAACCCAGGCAGGTGCTTTGCTTTGTGTTTATTCATATGAATTATTTCATTACCACAGCCCTCAAAGAGGTGAAGGAAAACATCGTGAGGAAGCCGGCTTGTCAGAGAGTCAAAAACTCGAAGATATGTGACATCTACCAACCCGCACTGGGCCTACGTGGTAGATTCATCCGTCTCACAGAGAGGAGGCCTGTGTCCCAGCAGTGGGAACATTGTAGGCTGATTATGCTAAGCAGAATTGGATATGTCGCATGGACAGAGTTTTAGCACGACAAGTTTTTCCACGAAAAAGGGATAAAAGTTCACGATAAGCAGAGAGGTTCTTTGTTGTTTATGCGTTAACTTGGCTTCATGCCAGGGTCCGTTTCTGTATCAACATTGAGGCGATTACTAGTAGCCCTTTTTATCTCTTTACAGAAGAAATCTGCATAAAATCCTCACTTAACACCATCTATGATTTATTTAAAAGTTGATAGATTGGACCTACTGTTAAAACTTGTGTTTTTCTAATAGGTCAAATGATCGAATAATTGTTAGTTTCGGATCTATGAACATGCTCATCATGTTCAAAAGCAAGTTCGTCAAAAATAAATTGATTTATCCAATTTTGGCTATACAAGGTGTATCAGAATAAAAGTAAGTCCTGAAAGTAATTCGTTCACAATTGACTACTCAATCGATTTCAGTAACGTTAAAAATATGTATTATGCCATACTGACCGCCGATTGAGCCAAAGAAAATTAAATCTTATTTCAAGGCAATAAGACTTAATTTTAAATGCTAGGCTCAACACGATTTTCTATTCGTAACAGTTAGCTTTAACTTAAAACAATTAAGTTTTGGTGATTGTATTATGTCTTTTACTAATTGGAGTGTATGAGTACTTGCGTTAATATACATTGTATATCATATTTCTATTTACTAACAGGCTTTAAAGGCGAAACAAAGGAATAAATTGATATCCCTAAATAAATACAGTTTGTATTTTCCATTTTGAGCAAAACAGGAAAATCTCTACTGATGTACAGACAACAAATAACAGTGGATATTGACAACAGATTTCTCGTTTGGTTTCAATATCAAATAAAGAGAAAATATCACTGGGACATATTGGGCCCAATGAAATCGAATACGATTTTTATGTCATGCGGTTTGAGAATATGCCCCGTCGCTGACACAGCATCCATTTGTTCAATTTACTGTAGACTTTCGTTCAATAAACCCACCTCGAAAGAAACTTATGGGATTTTGCCCAATTTTCCTTTTTGTCTCAACCATTTAGAATTCCGTAAATAAATTAGTGGAACTAATCAATATTCTGGTTGGCTTTCCGTCTCTTGCAAACATGTAGATAGGAGTATTAATAGGACTTGGTTTTGCATCATAATAGGATTCCTTTTGGACGCTTCTACCGTTTTGTGTCTTTTTTATACAATGTGGAGATGACAATACGTATATAAATGAAAACACTGCCAAAACAAACTAAATAGTAGCGATGGGCCGCTTTTGCCAATCTTTGATTAGCGTTAATGACCAAACTATTGGATATATTGGTTGTTTTTTTTTTTTATGCAGACTACGATCGTCGTTTGATATATAAGCAGTTAACCTACATTTTTAACTGTCGAATGCAATGGAACCTCTTGAAACCAAACAAAACTAAAAACCAATTATAACCAATCCAAAACGAAACCAATTTTAAGACTTTATAAGATTGAATATTGATTAAATAATAATCCTCCATATCTTCTCTTCAGGCGAAGACAGCTGCTTAACACTTTTGAAGCATTTTCAAGCCGCATTATATAACTAACAGGAATGTCTTTTTCCTAGAGAACGATTTCATTTCAAGGCTTAAAACTCGAGAATGGCAGCGCGGAGCCTGGGCTACGAGGATCGCGTTCATTCCGGCTGAACGATCCGCCTAGGAATGCCTGCGATGTCTGAAGTTTCACCAAGTCCCAGACCTTAGCTATGTACCCGGAGGACTTAAGAGGTCAACAATTCAGTCAGAATAACTTCGTTTCATTAGTTGAGCGTCCTTTGTTTTGGGTAATAATAATATGAAGATTGATGTCACTTTGATAATATACTTCATCTTGATCCTCTGCTAACAAGATCCAATTTTCAGCCCATTTAAAGCTTCTTAAAATGAAGAGAGAAATCTGCCTATTACTCGTATCTGACGAGCTACTTAAAACATGAATAAATAACGATGAAGAAAAACAAAAATAAATCATGTTTGATGTTAAGTACCTAAGGAATTATTTACACAACGCCTGTTTTATTTTTAGACAGATAAATACTCTTTATTATATACAACTTTTTTTTTAAGTTTTCTAGGTGTTCTATCCTCAGTTGGCCGGTAAACACTTAGGTAATTAGTAATTTAACGAGGCTCTAGTTAAGCCTTAGATAAATACGCTTTGTAAAAATTATTTAGCCATAATTTTGAACTAAACAGTTCTAAGTAAACATAATCACAACGGACGTTATATTGGTTTTGTGTTTAGTCTCATCAGCGAAACGCGATTGAAATGTTCTATGCACAGTTTAACCAGAAAAGGCATGCGCTTCGGTAATCTTCGTGTTTCCTAATTAGAAGCTTAGAGACAACGCTTTTACATAAATAGTTTACCTATCATTACGCGTTAGTATGAAATTTTCTATCAATCTTTCTACCTACTCCGATCACGAGAGAGATCATCATCTGTCGCTCAATTTTGGAAAGGTTTTTGAAATTCCATAGAGTTGTTAATCTATAATTTTGTAATCATGGTAATACAAAATGAGGAAGTAGGAACTTCCATGGTTGTAACAGCTCTATATTAGATTTGATTATTACGCGTTTGTATTTCCGTAGATAGACGATGATTTCCGAAGCGCATACTTTTCTAAGAACATCTGTACCACTACTTAGGTAGGTAGATATAATCGTTTCCTTTGAGCAGTTCTACTGGTAGTGAGTATTAAATCGAATAGTGGGAGCGCCACTCAAGGGCTAGAATCGGGGACGGATTGCTAGCGAGGCGTTTCTTTTCCTTTACATTAAATATTGCATTTCCACTAGTTTACGATTTCTTTCAACTTGCCTATTGTAGGTATTTAATATGACTACTTCGTTAGTTACAAGCGCAACTGCTAAGAAGAGTATCCTGGATTCGATCTGCAGGACAGAAAAGGTGTTAAATTATTGGGAATTTCTCAGAAGCAGCGCGGATCACAGATTTGTGTTCAGGCGTTATCTAATGGCTTCAGGCTTGGGTAAAATTACGTGGGACTTAAACATAACAGACAAAATGTAGATGAACCATAGACACCTCTGCCTTTTCGCGATGATAATACAGGCTTCGTTATATTATAATTATGTTATATTTAGATCAATCAATCGATACCAGATTATTCACTGAACCGTTCTTAGACGGTTTTCAGTCTGACGAAGCAATCTGCAAGGATCAAAGGTGGCCTGGCCTCGGCACCGGATAGGGGCTGTATAATTAAAGGAGCTAAATGACAAACTAGATAACAACCTATATATAGTTAACTGAATGCTTTGCCTCCGGGCTTCCTAACTAAATATTCCGTTATTCGAATAACTGAATAAATTTTGCAAAAAGTTCGAAGGACGCCTACGTTCAGTTTTTGGACGGAGTTTGATATCATTTCTGAAGTAAACGATTTTGAATGAAGGTAAATATTACTTCTAACGTTCATCGTTCAGGAAAGGCTAACAGTGGAATTATGGAAATATAAGTCTAATTAGTTAATTACTTATTTCATTTGAGTTTTGGTGTCAGAAGTGGACGAATGATTGCGGAATAGGTATCTACATTTAATGGATTATCCATATTGCTCTAGATAAGTATAGGTACTGCAGTATTTACAAATCCTGCATATTTTTTTTTACTTTAATCCTTTTTTCAAATACATATTCAACCTTATTTTTTATTATGGTCTATCCAGAAATTTCCATCTGATATTTTTTTCAAATTACGAATTGATTTACGTCAGATGGCATTTTTGATGGTAACCATGGTCACTTGAAAAATAACCTTGTGACGAGCTACTTCTCCTTCAGGAATTTACGCCAAAATTTTCATATAAATTATAATATTGAATCTGATTTATTGTGTTATAACGTTTTTACTATATAAGGTACCTCGCTACCAAGAGTTCTACATATATTTTTTTTTAATTTCAAATGTCGGAGTGAGGACTTCTTTTTCATTTTCGGTATGTATCATTCTACACTATTTCTTGGGTACAAGTGATTCTGCTTGCTCCACGGGTTCTTATTTTTAAATTTTACCCCAGGATAAGGCCCGAACTAACGGCAAGCCGATTCATTCGGTTTTTCCCCTACCCGACTCCCGTGAAGAAATTAATGCTGTTCACCTGAGGAGCGCCGCAGCTAGCTGTTGCAGATCTAGTAGCTGTTGCGGATCTAGTAGCTGTTTCGGATCTAGTAGCTGTTTATTGTGCTGCCCTATTATTCTACAAGGATTCCGTGAACGAAGTCGAAGACCCCTTTTTTGAAACAGATACTTTTTTTCCACACTATTCACATAGTAGATTGTCTAGATTTATTTTCCCAATTGAAATCGCGTTTATTTTATCCTTCAAATACGGCGGGTGAGTTCTTTTTTAATTCTTTTTCTTTGGACCGCGCTAACCTTTCAACCTATTTAGTCTTTATATGTGTCTTGATTGCAATCACGTCTGCATTCGCGTCGCGTGACAAAATCCACCTTTTTTTCCTTTACAAAACCTAAAGTATGTTTTTAAATTGGTATTACTGTCGTCACAGGAGTACCTACAGAAAGTAGTATTTTCTTACTATTTTTATTTTTATATTTGATTCCTGTATTTTTTCGGATTTTTTTATATTAACACCAAAATTAAACGTATTTATTAGCGAAGTGTTTCTTCTTCTTGTTTTATTTCGCTACAGTACGTAATATCCAAAATATCCACTAACAATATTATTAGGTGAAGTATTTTGTATTCAATTTCGCAGTAAACAAATAATTTTGATATTTAAACTAAATTAATCACTTACAGAGCAAATTCAAATACGAGCGTTAACATGAATCGAGGGAGTCAAAAGGCCTTTTGTGGCAAATTCTAAAATTCATTACAGAACTAAGTGACGAAATCCCAGAATTTCCCATTGTCTGTTTCACAACTTCAGAATGAATTTTCGTTGAACACGTTGCTTTCTAAACGCATGTATTTAATCATTGTGAGTTGAAAATTAAATTAAACGAAACAACACGAACGAAACGAAACGAAATAAAATTTATTGCGTAGGTAATGTTGTACAATTTTATGCAATAAATTTAATTTCGTGAAATTTTATAATATTGATACCTAGAAAATAGTGAGCAGCCCAGTGGTAACTCCAAGGGTTTTACTGAAACCGGCATGTCTTAGAACCAAAAATTCAAAGACATGTGACATCTACCAACCCGCACTGTTACACACATTATGGCCCGCTCCCTCTCACAGAGAGGAGGCCTGTGTCCCAGCAATGGGAACATTATAGGCTGATTATGAATGGAAAATATAATTACTTATACGAAGATTTAATTAAGTAAACTCTTGCTGATATAAGTATGAGAATTGATCGTCTTAAAAAAAACAAAACAATGTACCTAACTATTTCCACTTAATTCCGGAAGACTGCAAAATTAAAAACTTACCTTCCTGCTAACAAAATATGAAGCGATATTATAGTCCAGTACTTAATAAATGCTACTGAAAGCTCTGCATCATGCAGCTCAGTGCTAGTATATAAAAACCACAATGGTCCATAAATAACGGTGGTTGTTCCCAGGCAACACCGCAACAGGCCATTCCCTTTAGTTATCTCTTACAATATCCGAGGAACAAACAATGTAAAGGTTTTTTTATCGTAATTTACAAGTTTTGATAACATATTTTTATTTTAAGTCCTTTATAAAAGTGTTCAATTTTTTTAACAAGTGTGGGTACCTACTGGGTATATAAAAGGAGTATTATATTGTCTGTGATAAAAGTGACGTAGTGAAATTATTTGGACACTTGTACCAGCCGTTAAACAAAACTTTTAAAGAAGGTAAACTAGACAGGTTCAGGATCCTAACTGAGGGCAGATATTTCTTATTAAAATATTATTATTATTTTTCATATCTCGGGACCATTGAGTCCCGGTCTTTTGGAAGGCGTACGAGGGGCCGAAGCCAACTCGCAGAGGCCCCTTAGGAAATTTTAATGAAATGTGACACCAACCGACGATTATCCCTGTTGGCACTATGCAAGTGCACCCAAGGACAACCCCCGGTTGGTGTAGGACTATTGCAGCATATGAAAAAATAAAAAGTTGGACTATGGGTTTGGGTGGCTAAAGTGGACTGGTTGCCAAGAACTATGGAAGAACTATGACCCCTGCCTGATCAATGTTTAATATATACACGGATAAAATAGCAGGGGGTGACTTGCACACTCAATAATGGGCCCCCGGAAACGGTCGCTAGCACATAGTGACGTAGCGACAAGGGGGCAACATGTCCTGAGGTGCTTATGAGAAGTGGAGAGGTATTCCACGGCTATCAGGACAATCCCGGAAGTACGGTCAAGATCCCTACCAGCATCTTACTGGAATACTTCCTTCCTCCGAGCACGTTTGCTCTTGCGAATCTCCACTCAAGCCAGCCAATAAAGGCAAGAATGAGGTGGGAGCTCTGTTCCTCGTCTTTGTTCACTCCAGCCGGCCAATAAAGGCAAGCCAGAGGTGAGGTACAAGACTTCTCCCGGGAGATAGGGTCCGTGGGGTCGCTACTGCCCAACAGCTCGCCACATGCTGCCCTGCGGATTTCTGTATCTCTCTTGGTCTGGCTCCTCACCTTAGACCCGTTCCGGCAAAGTAAACTTTTCCGACACGGGCCTAGAGTTCGGAGCGCGCAAGCCCCACCACGACGTCAACGTAGAGATACGGCGATGGGGTTATTATTATTATTATTATGTTAAGCACAAATAAAAATTTGTGTCTTAGTGGACGCATTTGCTTTGTTCTATTATTAAATGTAAGAAGGGCGCAGTATGTTTTATCACCTTATCCTACGCACTGAGTACAAACCACAGTAATTGAATATTTATTACTGTTAAAATTAGCATTGGTGAAACCAATACGAATACGATGAAACGCTTGCAAAAAACAGTTTAATTGTATCTGCCGTTGAACTCTCACATTTTACATATCAAAGGGTTTTTCATTTTAAATTGTAAATTCTTTTTACACAATTCTCAGTTGGGAGACAATACAAAACACTAACACCCAGGTAATGTTTAGGCCAAAACCATGCCATCTCCAGCGAGTTGTGGTAGGTATATAACAACACACTCGTGTAACAGAGATGCAATTATTCACGATCCCCACCGGACCAGGCGCCGACAAACTGTGTAGAGTGTACTACATCAACTATTAACATAATCTCATGTTAAGCTGCTTTGTACTAAAATGATTAGCGTCGAGCTATTGTCTGATATTCATATAAATTAGAATAGATACTAATGTTTGAATTAGTCGCTGTATCGCTATAACCACATACTATAACTATGTAGGTACCTACTATAAAAATGTTAACAACCTTAAAATTCATTTTATTTGCACCTTTTTATTTTTCCGACTGGTAAGTATTGCAATCAATTTGAATGAAAATAACAGCTCAAAATGATGACATTCGCCCGTTACGTGGCAAAGGAACGTGTTTGAAAATTGCTTAACATTCATACATAACCGCTGATGGGATGAGCGAAAATGTTAAGCAATTTGCAGCCCTTTCCACGTTTTTTTTTTTTCAAATGGAATGAAAACTGTCTGTTCACGCCATTTTTTTGGTTGTGTTTTCTTATTTTAATATTGCAAGTGGCATCCTAATTGAATCGAGGAGCAATTTCAGACAATTAGAAAAAGTTTTATAGTTTTCTGTCTGGCTGAAATACCTACTGATTATGATTTCCGTTGGAAAAATGTTTTTAGAATATCGCGTATGATAAACAGATAAATACTCATAAGATTTGATTGCTTCTCACAATATTATAGAATTAAAATAACTAAATACTCGAGGACAGCTGTTGCATAAGCTACACATTAGTGTACTAATGATATTTTAGTTCGATACGTGGAAATATTAGGTGGACGCCTGCAACTGCAAATAGAATGCGGAACAGACGTTGGCGCCTGCCGCATATTCGCAACACATGTCAACATTTTGTTATTGAACAACCTTATTAAAACGAACTATATAATAAGCAAATAGATTTCAAATTGCAGTGACAGCGTTTTATGAATTTGGTACAATTATCACACGTGAAATCTTTCAGTGGATGACATGATTTGATTTTGTCAATCTACGTTGCTATTCGGAAGATTTGATCAAGGATAAAAGTAGTTTCAAATAAAGGACCCATTATTTTTTTCACGTTTATTAAACTAAGTAAATTGCTTTACTCGTGCAATAAAAGACAGCTTCAGGTATGAAAAATAAACCGAGGCTTTCAATCTACGCAATACTAGAAAATACACTATATTATTTATGTATACCTGCCTAATTAAGACCATTCAAAACATTTAGTGATGTTCTGTGGAGTACTCTGTCGAGCACTATGAACGGGGAGTGTTCAGAAATTCTGAAAACTTTTTCATTAGCGAGTTTCAGCCTAAACTAGCTCTAAAAGCCGGCGTTTTAACAACTGCTAACTGTATTACGCCAAAGATTAAAGTGCCTGTTAGGGCGAAACATTATATTTTGTTAGTATCTAGTTTTTTTTTTCTACAGTCCTACAAAGTGTATTAATATTTCTCTCAATAAAAGATCAGAATTGAGTGAAAAGTTTAAAAGTTGCAAGCAAGGTTTCCTTTAAAGATTTCCTAGACTTTCCCTCGCGATAGTTTTCATGGTTTTCGAGGGTGTTGATACCAATAGAATAAAAAAGAAAAATCCAAGATGGCAGCTACGAAAATTTTAAAATGTTTCATCATGGGTGTTGTTTTCATGGTTTTCGCGAATGCTAAAGCTGATGATGGTAAGATCAAAATGAAAATGCAAGCTTCTAAAGCTTATACTAGATGACTCTGTGTTAAAAACGCGTTTTAAATTTACACTCTCTGTCTCTTCTATTATAGGTATACGAGTGCGTGTGCGTTAGAATAACGCGTAAGGAACTTCGTTCGTAACGGGACTACCACCAGTTTTATATTTTTATATATAGAATCTCATCTCGTATCGTCTTATTAGTGGGTTTCTATTACTAATATACAGTAATATTCTACAGTAAATAAAGTACCGACAGAAGTAAGGAATACGCGCAAAGGATCAGCGGAAGTGTTTTGCTGTGTCGGACAAAACAACCAAATAGAGAATCGCTTTTTGAACTTCAAAATTACGTTTTTAAAATACCTTATTCTTTAAAATCAGACACAGGTTTGAATTGAAAATTCATCTTTAAATAAAACCTGTTTGGTTTTATTAAAAGATTAATTAATTTAGGGAAAATAAAAATACACTTATTCTTCGCAAAGACAACGACGTTTCTGAGAATGTTTTGTAAAATTATGTCCAATGCGATGTAGATAATAATTATGTGCCTGTTATATGTCAGTCAGTACACTCAGAAGGTACCAACCTAATCTTGGTGAAATTGACTGAATTAAATTGAATTGGATAAAACTCATGAAAGCTACTTCGCAAAAGAAATTCCAGACTGTAATGCAATTGATTTTATTAAAATAAAAATTTATTTTGCTCTTTTCTGCTTTCCCATCAGGATTTTTCGTTAACAATCTAATACGTTAATGAAATGGGGGAAATCAGGAAACAAAAAAAAAATCAGCAGGCACTGGTATCACGGTCGGACACTGCAATATTCCCTAATAATCCGAAATTGGGGAAAAAATCGAGAAAAAATACAGGAAAATGAGAGCAAACAGCACATTTACATAATGCATATTTTTGCTGTAATAGGCTTTTGTAGTAAAATCTTATTATCAGGTAAATAGGGAAAAACAGGGTGGGTCTACTGTGCACTTCAATACAGTTTTCAGTCTAAAAACGCACAACTGACACAATATTTTCAGAGAGAATGAAATTCCATTTAAGTAATTGGTTGTAAGAAAACCAATTTACTTTAACTGGTTTCAGTATTGTATTAATCTATTCAAAGATATTTAATACGTTTGAAGGCGCTTCTCCAACGAGTAACAGGATCTTCATAAATAATTAGAATATTGCATTAATTTATTGCTATCGGAGGCAGGAATCTTGTTCCACGTAAATAAATTTATGTTGATTTTCTTGTGAAAATTAATAAAACTGTTGCTTCGTGAAAATTTTGAGGAAGCTACTAAATTGAAACATTATGTCCATCAGTGGACTGTGATAGGCTAAGTGGATTGATTGGCAGGTACAAAAACATACTAATATTATAAATTCGATAGTAACTCTGTCTGTCTGTATGTTACCTTTTCACGTCTAAACCACTGAACGGATTTCGATAAAATTTGGCAGAGACGTAGATTGCATCCCGGGAAAGGACATAGGATAGTTTTTATCGACATACCTCGCGGTCGAAGCCGCGGGCGGATGCTAGTATAAGATAAATGGACAAGATTTATTATAAATGTATATACTAATAATAAAGCTGAAGAGTTTGCTTGTTTGTTTCAATGCGCTAATAATTGGAACAACAAGTCGGATTTGAAAAAATAAATAAATTTGGTAGCCTAGTCTTTGAGGAAGGCTATTTAACATCACGCTAGGACCCTAAATAGCCGTGAAAAAAGAAAATAAGTAAGAAAACGAAGAGATACCGCGGGCAGGCGATGCGATGCGACGGGGTGGGTCAGGGACAAGAAAGTCGCGGGCAGAAGCTAGTCTTTTATAATTACCATGAATTAAGTTAAGGTATCCTCGATTAGATACCACAGTGTCTAATTGAAGATACCATTGCACCCCAGCTGAAAGCAACAAAATGTACGATGAAGACATAAAAAAATATATTCTTAAACATTTCAATCTCTTTCCTTCCCAGGAGTTATAGCAAGCAGTACCATCTAAGCAGTCCCGACTTTAACCCCGGAGCGAATGATTTACGGGAGACTATCTAGAGTCAAGCACACTACATTTAACACCTCGCGTCTCGCTGTGAACTGAAGAAGTTCGAACAATACTATTCAATAAAGTAAATGAAAATATTTTAAAAACTCCTGAAAGACTATGTTAGCTAGAGTGCTACAAGGATATTTTGGCGCTTGAATGACATTTACTGGAGGCGTTGTTGGTAAACATTTGTGAATTGTCACAGAAAAATGTTGGTGAAAAAATCGACTTCAAGAAGAAATTAACTTAAATTATAAAATAAATTTAATTTCATTATCTTTAATAGCAGCCAGACTATAAGTAAGTCTTTGTCCTCTATTTAGGTCGGCAAATTAAAAAAACCTTTGTAGTAATACCTAAATATTAATTTCTATTCTTATAAGCTTTTATAGAAATAGCTGTGGATACATTTTGGTGTTTTCTCCATGACCTATTTGGAACAACACCAAACTACGCAACAAGTGACACTGTAATGGATTCTCTAAACTTTTCAACATCTGTATGAGAAATACAGATAAATAGATATATTTTACTTATGATGTTGCCAAATATTTATAGAATGTGTCATAAATGTGTCATAAATTGTACTAAAATCAAACATAAGTCTCAAATTATCTAAGCAAATCAGTATTTGAAAGCCCAAAGTTGCCTTCAAAGATGAGATGGGTTTACAGGTCCTAAGTCACGTGCCATCTGCCTTCCCCCAATGCCAGGGGCCGGCCTCCAGATGCGGGTAAATATCAGTATTTTACACGAAACGTCTCGGTAGGTTCCGTAATAAAATCGACTATGATTACCTACCTGTTGTCTACGGCCAATAATAATCTGTTCAATATTGTTTCTAAATGTACAATGTAATCTTAGCTTGCCTTAGAGTGTAGGCTGGAAGACCATTTCAAAGGATTTTTTGTTTTCATTTCGTAGAGTCCGAAACGCTAGCTTTCTTTATTGAAGTAAATACAAATTAAATTCTTTAGGCGCGTTGGGCAGTTTTTGAGATGGGGAAAAACCATTGAACTCGAGATACTGTTACCGACACCGCTCTACATTCGGATGTGTTCGGCTGTCCTCGGGATGTACTCGGTTTAAATGTAGGTATATCCGATATTTCAGTGAGTGATGGCAAAGTATTCTGTTTGTGTTTTGTTTTCACTTCTGTCGGCAGTCCCGGAGGAGGTATTCCACTCAGAGCACTGATTTGAACCGCACTTGGACGAACCGCACCTGAGCACTTCCACTAACCGCACTGAAACAAAATTTTGTAACGTGTGCGGTTCGATGGAACAATTTATCATTTGCCACCGTATTTTTTTTGTGTCATAATTTGTTTTTCTTGATTACCCTTTTTTCTTATAAATTTAACCCTCAATAGCAGAATCCTTTCTGTACTGCCATATTCTGCTATCTATCTATATATATATCTATACATATAAATAAAATAAAAAGTCGGGTTATTTACAACATTTTTAACTCACGAAAGATCTTTGATTTATTGTATTTTTCTCCGCCCCAAATAGCAGAATAACTATTAAAACATAGGAAAAAAGCACATAGAAAAAACATTAAGACGACTTATTTTCTTATACATTTTGTATTTATTGATTCTGAGGTGGTACGAAGTTCGCCGGGTTAGCTAGTGTATTTATAAAATAATATCTTATTTATCTCTAGGAACTAAACATAAGACAGCCGAGTGCTCATTTAAAATGTCTTCATAGTGCAGCCAGGGAGCCGCCCCCTGCTGAGCGCACTTGCTTCAGTACCTACTGCCAAGCAGAGCAAGATATGAATATTTAGATCTCACAGTATTACACTGACTGCCTTTTAATAAACACTCATTGGTTTGAAAGTCAGAAAAATTAAAGTCGGCCCAAATAATACCTATTGTTAATATTTCCTTAAATATTTTTCTCCTCTTTTCAATTCTTATTATCATGGGGATCAAAACTGCGTTATCTCGCTGAACAAATGCCCCTACTACATAGTTAATCAAATCGAGTTTCATGATAGAGGATATCTTTGACATTTAGTTAAAGGAAAAGGGTTTTATGGGAACAAAAGCGCTCCATTAAAAAAACCCGTAGTTTTGTTTATTCAGGTACACACGGCTACACATCAAGCTATACACAACCAGTATAAGCTGACTTCTGATTGTACGAAAAACCTACCAATGCGAGGTCAGCTAAAACTGGAATTGTACAGCTCGATGTGTAGCCGTGTGTACATAAAATTACTATGTAACGTGTTATACCTACGAATATTGCAGGAAATAATTTTCAATACCAAAATCATACAAATAAAAACACTACCTACTTCTATTACAAATACTTCCTGTTATTCCTCCAGAGTTATGTTTACAATTAGCTATGTTAACCTATGGTGAACATAACATAACTTTACATCATAGAAGTAGTTTTAAACATCCTTACATTAATACCCAAACAAGACTCAACCTACATACACTAAGAATCCTTTATTTAACCGACTAAAGTTCCACTGAGACCAAAGTGCATCCGTAAGAGAAAGAACAATAAGGGGACTACATGACCTATAGCGCGGTCACTGTCGGACTGCATAGAAAAGAAAGAGAAGCGCGATGACACAACGCTGGTAATTTATTTGAAAATATGAAGCAATTATCTATTTACAAAAAATCTATTGATTGGACTAAAAAATTAAAACACTAGTGCTTTACTATGTTGCTTGTAGAATAATCTGACAAAAAATCAAAATGATTTTATGTATATTAGTATGGTTTATAATGTATAAAGAAAGTTTTAAGAGGTATCTTCATGATTTTTTTCTTTATATCGAATTAGTTGTATTATGTTTCAGCACATATCTAACTAGCATATATCCTGAAGAGAAGAATATCATATATTTTCCTGATTTTGTTTACTGTACTCGATCATATACTTTTAGGCATTATAAAACTTGCGTTTTTTTGCGTTTAGGTCCTTAGTCCCCTTAATTCCATAATTTCACATCTCGTTTGCACCCCTACAATACAAGCCTGTCGGGCTACGGACCCCAAGAAACACGGTTATGTTTATGCGATAACCCTTCACGTTCGCCTGCAGGAGAGATAAGGAAAACGGTGGAACAAGCAATGGGGTGTAACGTGTAATGATATTGTCATGCATTTTACCTTATAGTGGAACTCAGGTGTGAAAGAGATTTATTGGGAGCTTGTTGTGGTTTTGTTTACGGTTGAATTACAAGTTAGTGAAATTGTTAGTCCTATGAGGCGCACAGAGTCAAAAAACTATAATTAGGTATCATAAAATAGATCTCAAATCAAAGCCTAAGTTTAATTAGTCATTGCATTAACCGTTTGAAACTACTGACATGAAGTACATACCTTTGAAAAATAATAAGTAGGTATGCGTTCAAAGGATATTTTCAATTCTCCGGTCGTTTGAATGAAATTATTTTCGAAAATAGAAGCTTTTATTTTAACCTTTTAAAACGTTTGCGGTTTTACAAACGTTTTGACGTCATTTACGGTGTCCTGCCTTATTTCTTTTGGTTTAAAACCTGTCACAAAAGACTGTCAATGAAGCGTTTTAAAAAGAAAAAGTAAAAGACTGAATATTTTCATCTGATATAATAAAGGCATAAAGAATATTCGCATGTTAAGAATAAAATTGTAATTTCTGACGTAAGTATTATAATGAATAATGATGCGAATAGAATTTGGAAGACATTTTCTGAATTGGTTCTTTCAACTTTCTGAACATCCATCTTGATCCTGTCAACTCGGAGAACTTTATGACACTTATTTTACACGTAGGTTATGTGTGCCTAAAAGGAATAGTAATAAAGTTGATATAGACGTAAGTATATTGGCACTCACGTATTGTGGGCCAACTGCGATATAAGACCTTTAGAGTACCTTACCAAACATTTGTAGAAAGATGCGAATTTTGGGTCGAAACTGAAACAATAAAACCTTTTCCGATCAATATAGGTTTGAATACAGTTTAGACTTAGTTAAACCAAAACACCCATTATTTTAATTGTTTTCAGATATCGTATCTACCTTCTTAGCAAACCTAATTAATTTAATAATTTACTACCTAAGCTTCAAAACTAAATTAATGTATCTTTCCCCAGTGTAAATTCCACAGAGCTCTCAAAATGAAACATAGACGAGTTACAATTTAAGCTCTCCACTCAGAGTATGACTGCAGGCATTTCTACTGTATAATTAATACTGTTATGAAACTGTATTTCTAGAATGTTCTTCAAGGAAATTCTAATCATTTGTGCAATCCTGGCTCGTTATTAATTTGTGGTTTTGTTGAAGCGTATTTCCCGAGGATTCTTGTATTATACTCAAATACATTACTGTCGCATTATTAATAATTGCCTATTTTTTAATTTGTTTTTCCATTATATGGTGTGCAAAAAGAGTTCTACCTACTGTGTACTTTGTAACCCGAAGTGAAAATGACGAGCGGTCCACTCCCCATCAATGAAAGCGTCTTGCGTCGAGCTTCCCTGGCGAAGGTGCTATTCAAAAGGACTCCTTTTTTCACATTCACTTTTTTTCACTTCTTTTTTGCCCATTGGCCTTGAGATGAAAATTTCTAAAGGGTTGAGAGCAGTAATTTTTCTTTTAATCTTTGATTTTATCTTTTTAAGACCTTAATTTGAACATTCAATGTCGTGTATGCACAAAGTAAGTTTCAGTAACAATTTATTTTATACAAAACTTTCATGAGGACGGAACATAAGCCAACAAACAAAATTGTTTCCGTAAAGCCTTTAACACGCTCAATGAAAACCACAATTCAGAAACTTTGTGACTGAAACTTCACCGAGGTTAATGCAAAAAATTGCGGAACGTTCCAATGCAAAAAATCAAACGAGAAATGATAGAACTTTGGAAGACATTGCCTTTTGAATCTTGAATGACAAAAGTTTAAAAAACTCAAAAGATTGAAGAGAAAGTTGTATGAGTTTTCTTCGGATAATATTATTCATTCTATTTACCGTGAAGTTCTGAATAATACATTAATTTTGGAGATAGATTGTGTAGAATTTATGTTACATAATAATGTTAATGTATAACAATTGCCACTGTGTACCAAGGGTGTTAAGATTAGGACTACAATTCACTCAGAAATGACAAGACGTTGACGTGGCGATCTGTCAAAAACGTCTCCACGTCACGTCGGCATGCCACCTATTTGTAGAGGACATCTCAAATATCATAAAAGGGGCTTAGAATGGACAAACGTCAGCTCCTCACCCATCTCAACTGTCTTTGTGTAAATTGTACCTAAGAGTTATCAATACCCTTGTGACCGTTTTGCAACAACTATGATCAGTTATAAAAGCGGTGCACGGAAAGGTATTAACTATATTTCGAAACTAATAAATAAAAGCTTATAGGAAAGGTTCTCAACTTGCTCGTTATTACAGCAGCTCGTGTACTCTGTGTTCTTTCAATTTCCTCCTTTATATTATGTATATAAGCTAATAAAGTATTATGCTAGTAAGAGCTTCGGGCTTGCTTGCGGCTTGCGTTTATTTACATAGTCTTAACGAGAGTAGTTTAATCATAACCATCTTCGTAGATGGTACTATATACATACATTTACAAAGAATAACATTGTGATCAAGTATTTTTGTCTGTTTGCATTTTTAAACTTCTTGACAAAACTACGGGTTTCACACGGCTAAAAACATGCCTCGGAGAAGGATATAAGATTATTTTTGTTATTCGGGTAGACCAAGTAATTCTCCAAAAATGGTAGTAGAATCGCAACTACAAGTAAGTGAATCGTAACATCCTTCAGTTGGTAGAAGAGATATTTTAACTTTGCAGAAAAGACTGAATTTTCTCGACAATATTGTGTCCCCGCTAACGTATTACACGAGCACAAACCTCAGGATGTGCCGAGAAGCATAATAGAAAACGGATGTCAGTAGCAGTGCTTTTACATATTCGATGTAGATGAGGCGTGTCGACGAATACAGCACTCCAAGTACAATGAGATGCTGAGAGTGCAAATATTTTATCTACGCTTGAATGATTGATGCTGTTTGTTGATGCAAAAATCTAAACTAGCTAACTTAGGTAGTTTAGTTTTTTGCATGCATCATCGAAAGTTCTATAAGTAGCATACAAGTATACATACATAAAATTACGCCTTTTTGATGGGTGTAATTAATGGGTGTAAGCTGAAACTACAGAACGCCACCTGTTATGATCTTTCTATTTCGATAGGCAAACCCAACTGTGGAAATACTAGTTATTGAACTGGTCATTGCATCCGTAAGCTTTATAAGGCTTTATTGTGCTTCAAATTATGAATTCTGTAAACTTAGAAATCTACATCTTCCTACGTAAAAGATTTATTATTCAATCTGAACAACGTCAACTTAATATAAAATCAGCCGAGTCTTTTGAAGATAAGTAAAGAGAGGCCTTTGCTCAAAATGTAACTGAAAATATAAACAGCTTTTATGAAACTCGAAATGTAAGAAACACTTAAAGAGATTAGATTTCGTTAGCACTTCAACTCAGATTTTTGGTATGTTTTTAGTTATTATTACTCCAGAAATATTATTGTAAAATAATGTTAAGTTCTTAAAGAAAATCCATTTTGCTATATGAAAACCTTTCTGGAAAATGCGAGTCCGTTATAAAAGCAGACAAACGTTCTCTGAATACGGCTACTGATTAGAACTATCTACCTGTCTTATTGTCCCCTGTACATAAGCTACTACCGCCAGGGGACAGCACATCAAGATATTCGTACTTCTGTTTGAGTATGAACAGAATTGTTGCATTTTCCAGGAGAATATGTGCAATGCCGACGAAAATACTACAGCACGTAAAAAAAAAATTTAACCAAAAATTTTAACCAAAATGCTATAAGATGTATTTTCAAAAAAAAAATCGTTCGAATTTACGTTACGTTTAATTTCTGGATTTTTCTTTAGTCGAAGAAAATAGAAGGACCCTCACTTTCATTTATTAATGAATTCTTAATTTTTTTTTTATGAATTCTTGATTCGGCTTAACCATGAAAAACTTTCACTCATTCTTTATTTTCATTATTTTGTGTTTCCAAAAGAATCATACAAATTATTTACTTCCATGCTATCCAATCGATAGTGTGATATTATATTATGTTGTTATTATAACGACCCGTAAATTCCCTTTGCTCCGTAAATATAAGCAATTAGTCGTCCGTTACAGCACCCGAGGGAAGTGACAGGGTTAGTCTATTACACAATTAGTCCGCGACACAACACGACTCACGAATGGCTTTCATTTGCTCACGGCTTATAGCCTTAACCACATAATATTATTAATGTAATGAAGATATTTGGTGGAAGTTAAGTCAGACATCATCACCATTATTAGCCCTCATCTGAATGCTGATTGTCACATTGAACGGTGATATGAATGCCGTAACCATAGACTTATAAAAAAAGGTGGACTCCGCGCCACGCATATCGAAAGTGAAGCACCGTACCGATCTATGTGTGCGTGATTGACGATTGACGCTGTCGTGTCACGTAATGGCGGCTGGTCGGCATACTATGATGTAAATGTGAGCGTGAGGCCTGTTTGTACAAACGGTCCGGCATACTTACTGTGCTTCACTTTCGATATGCGTGCCGCGGAGTCCTTCTTTTTTTATAAGTCTATGGCCGTAACCAATATTTTGCAATAATATTCTGATTTAAAAGGTGTCCGTGGAGTTTCTTGCCCGTCCTTTTCCGTAGTAACCTACTACGATATGATTGATTTAATTGAAAACAATGACTTGAGTTTGAGTTATTTCCTAAATCAGTCATTTTAGTACTTTGTTGTTATCAGCAAAAGAACATACTGTTTCCGCTATTCTATATTTTAAAGTATTTGATCGCCTTTTACGACTCATAGCACAAAAAGGTCTAGGAAAAATACTATTGAATATTGACAGTCTATCTTTAGTGAGTGACGTGACGAAAGGAAACATTACTTTCCAATATTCAGCAGTAGGTATATGGTTCAAATCGGTCTCAGTTATTGACCAGCCGGCCTATTCTGTAAAATCTCACCGTGGAAACTTAGGTGGAGTGAAGTTGAAGTGACCTGTCAATAATGTCCATACCTTGCATTAGCTGAAATTACTGAAATTACAAACTTTTATTATTTTAAAACTTCAACCACTAAATGTAAGGAATTTAATTAACTTCTAACTCCGAAGGTAGACTTTTTCTACCTAGGTCTATAAGTAACTGTTTATAGATGTACAATATTACTGCTTCTCACAGTCCTTTCACGTTTGAGTCATCTCATGCAAGTTGTAGAAGTCAGTTCTAGTTAATATCAGCTTTAATCAAAACTTAGCTTTATTCATGGTTTCAGTAAGACACGTTAGGCTTGCCTGAAGTTTGCTCGGGGCTCTAAAGTCGCGAGCGATGGAAGGGGCATATTTTTACCCGACTACGGCGAAGCAAAAAGGAGGGTTATGATTTTGACCGGTATGTATGTATGTATGTACATGTATGTTCATCTGTTCCCACATAACTTCAAAAGTACTTATAATAATTTGACAAATGAGGTATCGTTAGAAGCGCCTTGACCGTCCTCTAGGTATAGGGTATGTGACGTCACACTTAATTCAATATGGCGCCCTCTAGAAAATAAATATTTTGGTATAGTGCCTTGTTGGGTATCAAATGGAAGGACTTAATTTAATTAGCACATTTCAAAAATAAAAATATTATTGGAACAAGCACCAAAATAACAAAATAAGTTTAAAAACTAAAACTCGACTACTAAAAAGGATGAGGATGGTTTCATCGTTTTCAGTAGTCGGGTTTTAGTTTTTCAACAATAGGAAGATTGCACTTGATATATCGCTTGTAGTATTTAATTAAAATACGAGGTGTAATTTAAATTTGAGTCTTTAATATTGAGATGTGTTCAAGAAATTAAACAGCACAACACTGATTGTTCTAGGGATATGTCTATGCCCAGCATTGGACGTTTTTCGGCTAATATGATGAAGTTCAAGCGATATAATTTGACTGTATATTGTTTCAAAACCAAAATCAAAAGTTATTTATTAGTATTACTGAGAATCAGCACTTTTTTAACGTAAAAATAAGACAAGACATACATATTTCTTATTTTAGAGTAGCATAATCTGTAATAATATTTCAAGTGAATTGAAAATTTCCACTGAAATGAATATCCAATGAACGTGAACGTGAACGTGAAGCAATGGTTTAGTAGTAAACCATTGCTTCATAAGCTGGAAAAAAATGGGTCTGCTCAACAACGTAAATAGCGCAATGTATGTTGTTTAACTGTCAAAATGAAACCCATTGTTACTGTGTACATTGCTAGAGCGTTACGCAATTACCCCTCGGATTACAAAAAAACTGCTTGGTTTCAGAACTGGTATGGTGGTCACCGGACGACCTTCATAAAGAGATTTACTATCTACTAAAAGAAAGAAACTAGGTACTCATCTGCCTAACCTTTTCCCTACCATATTGGGGTTGGAAAAAGAAAATGCCTACTCTGAGGCTTTTATGATAAAAAAAGTTGCGCATAATGAGAAAAGGCAATAACCTGCTCCTCTATTTTAGCTAAGACTTATGCGCTATTGTGCAGCTTCATAAGAGCGTGTTATTGTTGCAGTTCTTATTAGCTTGCAAGCTTTGTATCGCCGCCGCGGGGGATTTGTTACACTCTGTAGCGAAGTTGAGCTTGGCTTAGAAAATGAACTGGAGGTGTGTATTTTAAAAAAAAAGTCTTGTGTATATTTTGGGAGAACGTGTTAGACAAAGAGTAACTAAAGAAAAATTTTTTTTTTGTGTTAGGTAATTACATTTTGACCATTTATAGTGTTTATTATAATTACACATTAATTAAAATAAACATTAAAGTATCTAACTGAACGAAATCTAACAACATACTAATTATATCCTGTCGAAAAAGTTCAAGTTACTAAAGATATATATTTTACGTATGTCTTTTACTAAATTATTCAATTTTACTCGAGCACCATTAATAATAAAGTGAAAGACAAATCAGATGTAAATATCAGCCTAGCTCAGTAATATAGGTACTACGTACTTAATTGGATCCAAGGACCATTCTTCTTTACAACTGAATACCTAAGTAAACCTACATTAGACCGAACTTCTCAACTTTTCAAACAATAGCAAGAATAAATTCCTGAATAAATGACAAGTTGTTTCTGATGGAACTTTTAAGGTAAATATATCTCATCCACCCACTTTCTGTTTCCATTAAAGAACTTAAGTTACTGAATAATTTCAAGCACGTAGTGGATCTATTTGTGTTTTATTGAAGAAAATTCACGTTCATTGGATATTCATTTCAGTGGAAATTTTCAATTCACTTGAAATATTATTACAGATTATGCTACTCTAAAATAAGAAATATGTATGTCTTATCTTATTTTTACGTTAAAAAAGTGCTGATTCTCAGTAATACTAATAAATAACTTTTGATTTTGGTTTTGAAACAATATACAGTCAAATTATATCGCTTGAACTTCATCATATTAGCCGAAAAACGTCCAATGCTGGGCATAGACATATCCCTAGAACAATCAGTGTTGTGCTGTTTAATTTCTTGAACACATCTCAATATTAAAGACTCAAATTTAAATTACACCTCGTATTTTAATTAAATACTACAAGCGATATATCAAGTGCAATCTTCCTATTGTTGAAAAACTAAAACCCGACTACTGAAAACGATGAAACCATCCTCATCCTTTTTAGTAGTCGGGTTTTAGTTTTTAAACTTATTTTGTTATTTTGGTGCTTGTTCCAGTAATATTTTTATTTTTTAAATGTGCTAATTAAAAAATATTCAGATTGAGATTGATAATGTGTTACGCAACTATAGGGTGCCGGTTTGTAAAGTATGGATGCCGGAGTAATTAGAGGTATGTGTTACTTTCCTTTCAGCTTGGTCTCGACAACGCATCTGCGATGCCTCCGGTATAAGGCCGCGGCGTCAGCCCACGTACACACGGACGTAAAAATATCGCGGCAGGATTTTATCGCCTACTGGATTTTCAACTCTCGGTGTTGAGCCGAGCGTTGAGTATCTAACAGAGTGCATTCCAGTACGTCAATATGTCACTTTTTGTTCGGAAAACCGCAAAGTAGCCTCTGTCGGTGCGACGACGCGTTCTGAACAAAAAGTGAACGCGGTGTTACAAACTTCCAAAGATGGTGATCACTTACCATCAGACGGCCATCTACTTGTTAGACATTCAATAACATCAAAAACTTATTTTAGATGATATAGTCTTTCCAAAACCATCCATGTTTACAAACCTATTAATACTACGTTTTAGGTGGCTTTCGTTATAAATATGGCCACTAAAAATGAAACATCGCTTGGGACGACGATATGTTTATAAGGGAAAAGGTTTTCGGGAAGTTACGTCTAAATATATATTTTTATGATCGCTTGGCACGTGTTGTGGTTGGCCCTTGTAACCCTTCAGGAAACGAACGCGTATGTTAAGTGGACCATTCGTCTATTTAAGTGCTCCGTAGACTGCTATAGCCTATAGATCTAAGTTCTCAAAAGACCATGGATGGCAGCATTGCCATGTTGACTGTTGACAGCGATGAGGTGGAATATTTTAATACCGTCTATTCGGTTATAGGCTATTTTAGATTTTGTATTTGAGGCATTACCTACTCATGATATGAGGAATGTCTCAATCCCTTTATTATTTCTTTTTATTGCAACAATAAAGTGTGAGTAAAAATCGTAATATTCCTAAAGTTATCGTTTTCTAACTTCTGCGGGTATCATTCAAAACATGTAGACATTTTTAAATACTTAATAAATAACAGAACTCGCCAAATCTCACCTGCTTTTATAGAGATTTAAAGATAAATACAAACCAAATAATAATGAAGGCAAAGCACCTCGAACATGAAACGACTTCCTCAAGTCGCGTTAAATAAGAGAAAGTGATACTATTGAGTTATTTGTTATTGAAAACATTCTCATATTTCAAGTTAACAGTAGCAAATACTTATGATTTACATCAACGACGGGATATGTAGCACTCGCGGGTGCGCCTCGCGGTTACGTGGGAATATCGGGATAAAAAGTATCCTATGTGTTAATCCAACTACCTACATACCGAATTTTATTGAAATTGGTTCAGCCCTTTGTGCGTGAAGAAGTAACAAACATACTAAACACACTCACAAACTTTTGCCTTTATAATATTAATAGTGTGGAATTGGCAAACCGGCCCGACCCTCGCTCGAGCCCACGGAGCGTGCTCGAGCCCACGGAGCGTGCTCGAGCCAGCCAGTTAGTTCAAGAAAGGTTCACAATACTTTATGGAAACTAGAAACGCAATATTTAGATTTTATATTAAATCTGCCTCGTTGGTCTAGTGGCTGCAAGCGCTACTTCTGAGCATGAGGTCCTGTGTTCAATTCCCAGATTGAGCAGTGTTATTGGGTTTTTCTATCAAGAATTACAAGGAGGATGGATTTGTGCCCTGTTACATGGGACTTAAACTTATTTGATGAAATGCGGGTGTACTAGGTATAGGTACAGGTACCTACACCTCTACCTGACCCTTCGGGGAATACATGCGTAATGTTGTGATAAGTTACAATAATAGTATAATAATCTTTTAGGCCTTAAAAAACAGTGACATTCTGGGAGTGCCGACAGAAGTGAAAACATGAACAATTACGTTTGTATTTTTTTATTCGTCTTATAAAAAACAAAACACAAACAGAATACTTTTCCATCACTCACTGACATATCGGAAATACGTTAAAACCAAGTACATCCCGAGGACAGCCGAACATCCGAATGTAGCGCGCTATCGGTTACGGTAACAGTGTCGCGAGTGATGGTTTTTTCCTATCTCAAAAAATGCCCAACGCGCCTATAGAATTTTTCACTTAAAAAAACTTTTGTCTCAAAGTAGTCGAGGTTTTCTGTACTGATGCCAAGGACAGAGACCTCCTTTCCTTATCAGAAGTACTTCGAAAATTGAAATAAAGTATGGCTGTAAGTGCCCTTCAGAATCAACTAATTAAAAACGCGTGAGACAGCACAAATTAAATAACTAACAAAACAATGGTGATCCTAAAAGAAAATATTCAAATGGTACTTGCTGAAAAATTATGAAGAACACCTCTAATATACTTTATTATCCATCCAGACATCTTTATCGTTCTCGAAGACAATACCATGGCAGAATGAAATACACAAGCATTCACTGAATGGAGAATAGTACCTACTTGTATATAACACACAAAGAGAACAATAGTCCAGAGTACCAGACGATACTGAGAGACATGAAATTATCTGTTCAGAATTACAACAATAATATACAATACAAAACATGTCGCAGCATATAAGTGTAATTAGTGAAATCCCCCCTTGTCTACAGTACCACAGATAACAAATGTAAAAAAAAACTATTGAGCAGATGTTGTTTCAACAGTTCGTTAATAATACATTGTCTAGCCACTTTTAATAACAAGCTTCAGGTCCCAGGGGTAACAACCCTTAACCCCCCTTTTGTGTGCGACTGTACGCTAGACTAAAAACTTAAAGGTACAATCGAGAACAGTATCATTACGCATTAAGTTTTGCAAATGAATTGTTGTGTATGGTCTGTACCAAAAGTGTCTGATGAAATGTAAACTAATGGATCAGATTTTTTTTTCGAACATAATTATTATGAGCAAATATAAATATCCTTCAGAATTATTCCAGGTTGTGATTGATGGTGTTTTAAAAAAAATTGTGTGCGGGATTTGTTAACAGTTTCACCAGATAGGTACTTTTGGAACAGACTGTAGGTACTTCATTACCTTCTGTTCAGTACCTAGTATAATTTGATTGAAATGCTAACATAGATATGTTAATTAGTAGAGGTACTTACCTAGTCTAATAAACTTGATTTATGTGATACGTAATATTATGTAAAATTATTATTTGAGTTATTCTGAGCCCAATTAGAAACATCCACGACATTATCCCAATTTGCTGTAAAGTGTTGGGAACAGCTTTAATGCTTCACTTTGCCCTTTTACACATAACTTTCTAATTAAAAACATTAGAGTCGGAAATAACTTTAATATAAATTCGTCAGACTTTATATGAATACTTAACGGGCCACATAATTTCCACATAAGTAAACAACTAACTTTTTTCATAAAGTTTGGAAACCAAAAAAAAACTGTCGTTTCAAGACCTACTCGTATCTACTCAATTCAGACCAAACTTTTCTGTAGGTATAATATATTATGTGCAATACATCCGTTGGCCCAAAATTTAAGGGGTTTTTATTAAAAATCTGGAATACCAGACCCTCAATTCAGGGGAACATGATTAGCATATAAAACGGGGCACGTTCTTACATCTCTACGTCACACGAAGACTACTTGATATGCTAGACGGTAAGAATCTAGATATACCTACTCTTTAGAGTGCGTGCCTCTGATTATCGACGGCATAAAGCTGTTATCTTGTTGGGTAAATATTGTTTCACAGAAATGTAACGTGATGTTTATTTAATTTAAGGGAATGGAGAATAATTAGATGTGGCCGGTTAACTTGTAAATTGTATTTAATGTTAATCTTTCTTTATACAGTATAAATGAATATTCCTAAACAGGTTATAAAAAACACGTGCTTACCAAATATTAGGTCTGGTTGTATGCTAAATACTGCTACTTAAATTAACTTTTTCATCCCAGGAAATAGCGAAGACTATACTGCGAAATAAGGCTAACTTGAAAGTAGATGGTGTGCGAATTTACTCTGATCAGACTCCTCAACAACAAAAGTTCATGAAAAATCTTAGAGACGAATTACAACAGAGGAAAGATAACGGAGAAAAGGATTTAATAATAAAATTTTCAAAGGGAACACCAAAGATAGTTAAAGAACAGTCAAAAAACTAAGTGACTTAGGAAAACTTGTAACAAAGCAGAACTCAATTACATACGAACTAACAAATAACTATGCAAACATCACAACTAAAACTAAATCAATAAGCTTCCTTTACGCAAATGTTCGAAGTATTGTTGCGCCAGGGAAATTTGATGAAATACAGTGTATCATACAAACGTTTAAGTGCACTATACATGTAATATTACTGGTCGAAACCTGGATAAAGGATGAAAATGAAGCGTTAAGGCAAAAATTACCAAACTATACACACTATTACAACTATAGAACGTCTTCAAGGGGCGGTGGAGTGTCAATATATGTGCATAATGAACTAAAACATGAATTAATGGAAGAGCATTGCGAAGATAACAATCACTTTTTATGGATACACCTGGATAAACTTTCTTTAGATATTGGAGTGGTCTATAAACAGCCTGCAGCAAACGTACAAAAGTTCCTTGAAACATATACAAATCACTTAATCAAAAGGAAAAGAATTATCATTTTTGGAGATTTTAACTTGAATCGGCTAAGTAAAGAAAAATCTATTAAAGAATACAAGACAGTGCTAAAAGAAAACGGGCTTAGAATACTAAATAAAATTGATAAAACATACTGCACCCGCATTACTAAAACTACTAAGACAATATTAGATCATGTATGTACAACTCTGAAAGATAATACTTTTCATATGGCCTTAGTGGAAAGCGCCATGTCAGATCACAAACAAATTTACTTTGAGGTAAACAGAATCACACCGGAAAGACCCAAAAAAGTAACATACGAAACTATTAATTATGATAAATTATATAAAACTATAAAAAATCATACTTTTTCTGACATGCACAATGATTTCGCAACGTTAGAAAAATACCTATTTGATGCTATTTCTAAAAATAAAACAAAAAAGACCAAAATACTTAACAGGCCAAAACAAGACTGGATCAACAATCACCTTATAACATCCATAAACAAAAGAAATATTCTATGGCATAAATTGAAAAATTCTTCACCTGAAGACAAAGAGGTAGGAGACGAGTTCCTACAGCAAAAGAATAATGTGTATAAAGAAATTCAATCAACAAAGAATCAATACTATTACAAAGCCTTCAAAGATTGTGAAAAAAATCCTCTTAAGATGTGGCAACTCATTAATAGTCTGGCTAACAACAAAACAAAACAAAACTCTACTTTTGTAAAATTAGACACGCCAAAAGGCCAAATTACCGACACAAAGGAAATCTGTGAGTGTTTTAACTTATTTTTCTCAAACATAGGTGCAGAGCTCGCTAGTAAAATTCCAAAATCATACCATAATAATCAAGCTTTACAAATACCCGGTAGCATAATAGACAGTACGGCTAATCTAACACAATTTGAACCTGCAACTATTGCAGAGGTACTTAAAATAATTGAAAATTTAGATGTAAACACAAGCGCCGGTGTTGATGGAATAAGTACAAAAATTATAAAATGTATTAAAGATCAAATAGTGGAAAACTTAACTCTTTGTATTAATAGGTGTCTAACGGATGGAAATTTTCCAGAATCCCTGAAAGTTGCAAAAGTCAGCCCCATATATAAGTCGGGTAACAAATCAGATCCAGGTAACTACCGACCGATATCTGTATTACCAATATTGTCAAAGGTGTTTGAAAAAATATTACACAACCGACTAAGTGTATTTCTAAAATCAAAACAGTTCTTATATGAGAAACAATATGGGTTTCGGCCAAAGTCAAACACGGTAACAGCCGCAATCGATCTAGTGACAAAAATCAAATCCAATATTGATAGTAAGAAAATAACACTGGGAGTGTTTGTAGATTTAAAAAAAGCTTTTGATACTGTTAGTCACGATATACTTTTGTTAAAACTAAATCATCTAGGTATCTCAGGATCCGCTTTTAAAATGTTAAAATCATACCTTAGTAACAGATATCAAATTGTGAGAATCGGTGAAGTCCAAAGTGGACCTTGTCAAATCACCTACGGAGTCCCCCAGGGCTCAATCCTCGGGCCATTATTATTTCTGATCTACGTAAATAGCATCCATGAAATCGGTCTAAAGGGAGATGTAGCGCTGTACGCTGACGACACGAGTTTATTTTATTCCGGTACCTCAGTATGCTCAATTATCGAACAAGCTCAACATGATCTAAACCTCTTACATACTTGGCTTAAATCAAACTTACTGACAATAAATGTATCTAAAACCAATTATATTATATTCGCAGCAAAAAACAAAAAGATTGGTCTGTACAGTAACTTACATATTGATGGTCAAATACTAAAGAGAGTTCATCAAGAAAAATATCTTGGTCTTATACTTGATGATCAATTAACGTGGAAACCACATATAGAGAGTATCAAAAACAAGCTCACATCACTAACAGGTGCGCTTCGTGGTATAGTGCGATGTCTTCCTAGACATGTGCGTTATACTATATATAACTCTTTGGTTAAATCGCACTTGGATTACTTGATTGAGGTCTGGGGAACTACTGCCAAATCGAACCTAAAAATACTCCAAATTGCCCAAAATAGAATAATCAAAACACTATTTAGGTATAACTATCTAACCCCTACTGAAAAAGTCTACAAAGAAACACAACTTATGAATCTCTTTCAAATATATAAGTATAACACATGCATACTCGTAAGAAAAATTCTAACTAAAGATATACATTCTCAGATAATATTTACAAAAAGGGCACAAACTTATAAAATTTCAACAAGACAAGCTAATGACATCTGCTTAACCCAGCCTAGGACTAAATATGGAAAGAGGAATATTATGTATGAAGGGGCAAACTTTTATAACAAGCTACCTAAAGACATAAAGGAAATCAAATTGTCACACATTTACAAGAAAACTTTAAAAAAATATATATTAAAAGATCTTTCCCTGCCTTTCGATTGATCAAAAATAAATAAACAATGATAGTCTACATAAATATTTAAAATTGTTATGTACAAATATTAACCGTAAAATAAAAACATAAAACAATTTAACAAATCGCTTATGGTCTGCACTGTGTCGTGGGTCTTAGTAAATACGCAACAGCTATTAAATTGCACCCTACCCTCACCGCTCAAAATTGTGTTGTTTCTTGTGTAACCTACCTTCTTCTGATTTTTATATTTTGTACTTGTTATGCTAAAACGATGTACCTATGTTAAGTCGAAGTTTTATTGTAGTGTTGCTTTTAAGATGCATTTTTGTTTTTATCTACGCTTGCTGGCAGATAACATTATTCTAAGCCTATTTATGTTTTCTCTATAAGTGAATTGTAATTCTTTTGAGAAAATAAATATCTTTAACCGTAAATGGAATTGATATTACCCCGAAATACGTCCATTTAATTAATATTCAGACTACAGGTAACATCTGTACTGGATGGAAGTTAATTCGCTATTCTAAGTAATTAAGGGGATCATTAAATCAGGAATGTAGCATAAACAATAGATTGGCACTTATTGGCTTGATAGCGATAGTAAATAACATGAGAGGCTCGTGGCTAAATAATAACAGCCTCACGGGTCGATCGATTAAGCTACGCTTTCGGTTAGTGGATGGGTAACTATCTGCTAGATATCGGGACCCCTCCGTTCCTCGGAAAGCACGTTAAGCCGTTATTTTTGGCTGTCATTCGCTGATCTTTGACAGTAGTTATGGGTAGTCAGAAGCCCAAAAGTCTGAACCAGTGTTATCAAGAGGTATCATGTTACAAACTAACTGGGTTGGGGAGGTCAGACACGCAGTCGCTCCATGTAAAATACTGGTAAACAGCTGCATCCCGTTAAACTGGAAGCTGACCCCAACATAGGAAAAAAGCTTATAGACTGATAATGAGCTACAGTAAATAGATTCGAAGCATTAGTTTGTTCTTTACCAAATTAGATAAGGTCGTTGGCACTTTACATTTATCCCCTTAATTACGGAACATATTTCTGAATTACCTACAACCTGTTACACACTCGTTACGAAATCATTAAGCGATTATTTCGATCTTTAAATATTCCTATATTAAGTAATATCATATAATTATATTAAGTAATATAATATAGGACTATAGTAGAAATTCTTCTCTGAAAAAAATCTATGTAAACTTACTATAGGCGTAATAATAGTCTTAACGCAATCTCAACGGAGATTAGCCAGGTACGCAGGAGATATTAATAATAATATAATAATAATAATAATATCCTTGGACATATCACACAATGCCATATAGTCCCAAGCTAAGCAACTTAATGCTTGTGTTATGGTAACGAGATGGCTGAAAAACTACTTATATACATTTTTTTTTGTAAATACATACATATTATAGATAAAACACCCAGACTCGGAAAAAATACTTGTAGGTCGTACAAATATTTGTTCCGTGCGGAAATCGAACCCGGGACATGCTGCGCAGCAGTCAATCGCTCAACCATTGCGCTAACCGTGTCGTCAATGCAGCTGCATATTATAGTGCACAAGTGTGTGCACAAACACAGGTGCGCTCTCTGTTCCTTTACTCTCATAGTCCGATGTGACGGCAATCCCTCACAACCGGAGAGAGATCAGGCGCAGGACCAACGGCTTTACGTGCTTTTCGAGGCACGGGGGTATTAAACCTCCAACTTCCAAACTCCGGACTGTCACTAAGAAATTCCTAATGAAAAACCCAATAACACTTTGTCCGACCTGGCAAATGAACTCAGGACCCCACGCTCAGCAGTCGCGCTTGCAACCCTTGCTTGTGACCAAAGGGGCAGTACTATAGGCATAGATGGTGAGAGCCTGCTCTCAAACACCTGCTTATTCCACACGTTCTAGCAATGTTCCAAGATATACGAGTATCCTGCGAATAAACGTAAAAATATATGAATATGTAATACAATCAACATGCAAGAGTAACAATTTTATATGATATCAAATAAAACCTAACACGAGTATCTCAGTAAAAATAACAATTCAATGCTTATTTGCTTGTGATTCTACTGAGATCTCATCTCGTCACGCACGCGTCCTGCCGCCTACATGTATGTTTTGCATGATTTAAAAAAATTTCAGGATTTTTCCCCCTATTGTGTGCCTCCGAACTCAGAGAAACCCAGAGAACACGTGCATTGAATGTAATGAATTTATTCAAATCAGACACCAGAGGGGCAAATCTCGTAATTTTAAGAACGTTCACAGTCTGATCTCAGTCTCAATCTGTCAAAAATACCTATAATTTCCCTACATTTTGACAACTTTTTGACATTTGTTTGTCGCTGAGATGAGACTGCGACTAGATTTTGAACGTTTTAAATTACGAGAATTGGCCTTAAGGTATCTTATCTACGAAACGAATAAAAATGCCCAAACTTTTGTTTACCAAACTGGAAATTACGGGCATTACAATGCAACAGTAAGCCCATTTTAATTAAACTTAATGTGGCCATTCATTACCTACGTAAGGTTAAAGATAAAGCAAATGAGAGATATTTATTAAGGCCGTGCCACTCGGGTGATTTCACTCGGAGAACCCTTTTAATGTTCCTTTTCGTAAATACTTATGTGAACACAGGAACTTGGGACAGGACATGTTAACGTTAATCCGTTTAATGGAAGTCTTGTTTTGAATACGTAATGAGGTTTTAATAATATCTGGAGATGACACTTGGGGGGAGGTCTTAATAAGCCAAATTGAGCTATCAAAGGTAAGCACGCGCCCATTCAGACCCTTTCGCATACGATTTGAGCTTTTCATTACTCATAATAGCGACCCAAGTTAATGTAACAAAAGTTATTTAGTTTGTATTCAAATCGTATAAATATCACGTGTCTTAGCTGCCATCTAGAGCTTCGGCTGCACAAACAATAAAATAAACAGCTTTAATTAAACAAGTAAACCCGACATATCAATTACAAAGAATACCGAGTAATCTGGGAACAGAGTCCCTTCAATGGGCAATTCAGTGAAATAGCCCGATATTACATTGTAGTAGGGAGCGCTGGGCAGTTTACCTCAAAGAGTTGTCCAAATTGCCCAGCCTTGTATCCCAGTAATAAGGGTTGAGATATTACGGTACACTAAGCCCTTGTAACACATGGCTATTTTATTGTTGGGTTTTTATAGTGAAACTAGAAATGTAATAGTTACGTTAATTGTGTATGTGGGATAATATGTATTTTCGGATTAGTTTGCTGGTGATTGAATGAAAATGATTAAATATCAGGCCACGTCCTAAACAAAAGCCATCGTCCTGCGACCAGAGACGTTAACCCTTGAGTTTGTTCCGCCATTTCTTCTCAGAGGTAGTCAGATAGGAAATGTCGATTCATCTAGTTATTTTTTTTTTATATGACGTGTAAAAGTGACTCCGATAACCTATTTACAGAATAAACAATTTATTTTCATCTTTCCAGCCGCACGTTGACCCAATCGCCTTTGTACGGCAACATTCATACAAACGATCGCGTCGATCTCGTACTCGCGCCACGATCGCTTTTGTTTAGGACGCCGCAGGGTTAAAGAGTTTTGTTTGGTGTGTCTTTGGTCACAGAAATGTGAAGCAGACGATAAATTGGGTTTGTTACAGTGCATTTCAATGTAGTACATAGTTTCGTAGTCTACTTTTAAAACTGCCAATGTAGTTACTTAAAAACTAAAGTATCTTCGGTACATACGGTTGGGTCCCAAATAAAATAAGTTCACTGTTATTCATTTATCTGTTAATGTATCATACAAAATTATCTACACAAAAGAGACGAAACAGTATAAAAATAACAAAGATAGTGTTGTAGATATAAATATGGCAATTATTTATAAATACCAATATATTAGTGATGTTTTTTAAATAAAAATAATAAATGGTGTTTTATTGAAGCGGGCCCAGGCATTGAGCCGGGATGACGCTGTAGATGATTGAATGTTGTATACATTTTTACACATTTGAAACTAACGTGTTTTCATAATAGTGTGACTCCGATAAAAACTCCTTCAATGCACTTCTTAGGCGGATGCTGAAAAAGAAAATGAAACTTGGTCTATAATAAATTATTGATGTGGTAACAGTTACCACTAAGTATTATTGATGTGGTAACAGTTACCACTAAGTATTCAAGGTGACAGGGACATCGACGTGCAAACTGAAACCATGAATTCAGCTCATGTGCTGAATTCTAGACGTAGAAGTAATGTAGTTTTTTTTTTTAATTGACATTAAAAAAAATGAGCTGTTTCATAGAAAAGTGCAGTACTTTTTCGGACAAAATGTATGGAGCAGCATTTTTTTAAAATAACCTACGAACTATATCTACGTTATGGGATCTAAAATCATGACTGCTGAATCTATATTTACAGTTTGCGCGTCGATCTCTATGCCACCCTGTAAAGACAGTGTACCTACTTAACAAGTACATAAGATTATTATGCATACATATGCACACTACAATCTTAAGTATTTGTTAAGTAGGTACTGTACCTCAAGGAGTAAAATGTTAAACTCCTTAAGAGCGTCCACACATACACTGATTTCTCAGCATCCAAATGTTTTATGTAAATGTTCTCTACCATAAATTCAAAATTTTTTAACTTATCTGGATTCAAGTACAATTATTATTTATTATTAATGGGCTTAATTAAAACAGATGATTTGAGAGTGATCTCAAATTATCTAGTCTCTCCGAGACTCCGCTTCGAATATTTGTAAACTCTTAATCTTAAGTACTGTTTCTCATTGAATGAATTTAATTTATTTTTGTGAATTTTCTAGAAAAATACGTCAATTTGCCGTAATAAAGCCATTTCATACAATTTTCAAAGAATGCCAGTTGTGATTTGAATATATACGGTAAGTTAATTTATGTTGATAGTTAATTTGCTTAATAATAAATTATCATTAATAATAAAATTACAATAGTTACCTTCGACTGGTGGGGGCGCGGCTGGAGCCTCCGCCACCGGCGCAGGCGCAGGGGCGGGCGCTGAAATTTATGAAAACTGTTGAAAATCTGTACTCCATATTATATTATATTTTATGCTAACAGTACGGTCATACTTCCTGAAGGGTTCGGTATATTCACCAGTTACGAGAGCGGATTCAGGGTAGGTACGGGCTGCTACTGAGATATTTTCACCATTCATAATACGTATGTCTAAGGCCCTTTGTACGCGGCACGGTTTCTTTACGGTAAAAAACGTGTCCTTCAACAAGCTTCCATAGTGATTCAAACATACAACACTAACGATCGTGTCTACACACGGCGAATAAACCGTGGTTTTTCATGGCAAGAAAAACGTGTGTGTACAAAGGGCCTAAAGCTGTGGAGAAGATTTTGCGACATTTTGATGGTATGATGATATAAATATTACCTGGTTCAGCGGCAGGTGCAGGGGGCGGTACAGCATCGGCAGGAGGCGCGGGCGCTGGAGCACCTGAAAACATTTTAAATTATAAAGTAAATGAATAGGTAAATTAATATTTTTGTTCATAAATAACCGTGAAACAAAACAACGATAGCCTCTGAAATTGGTGTTATCTTGAGTTGGTTTTAAAAGTACATAAGGGGGAGGCGCCAGGGTTACCCGCGAAATTAAAGTTCTAAGTTCATATAACCCTAAAATGTCAATCAATAGGGTTATACGAAGTTAGAGGGTTCTGTAAATACATACTTGTTACGGTCGCGAATCATATTTTGTTCAACATACAACCTGTCACAGAACTGCAAATTGCAAAAAAAAATAAGAAAATTTGACCATTCATTGTGTCACCCTTTGTAAAATTTCTACAATTATATCTGTAATTTATATGGTGTACATAATAAAGAGATTATTCTATTCTATTCTTCATTGACGCTTCCCCTTAAAAAAATGTATTAGCCTATTTTAGTACCGTCTAACTTAGATTGTAAGTAGTTAATTTTATACCTTCTGCTGGTGGAGCGGGAGCCGGAGCGGGAGCTGGAGCACCCTCTGCTGGAACCGCTGGCGCGGGAGCACCTACATCATCGACATGTTAGTATTGCATGATTTATGAGAGTAAGATGGTGCTATACATCCTTTATAGCTACATCTCTTTTCTACACTGAAGTAAGATTTTAAAAAATACTGCATAGTATAATAAGACGTGTCGCTAGGCCCCTAGATCGACCCCATGTTCATCAACCGATGATCGATTTTGTTTTTTTTTTTGTATTTATTGGGCCTTTACAACAATGTCAGCCGTCGCTGACCCATTTTCTTAGCATGGTAACTTTAGACAATCCTGTTCCCTAATTACGACAGCTGTATCATAAACAATGGTTAGCTAATCTGTGATTCTGTGTTTACTTATCTAAAACTGTGGAAGCGTGAACATTAATTCCAACACTGCTGTAATTTGGAGAACCGCCAACGGCATCAGACACTCATGCTGACAACGCCTGGAATCCTGCCCATCCCGCAATGAAAAGTTACTTTAACATAAATAATTGCTTTACTTGGAGTGTTGTAAACGACGAATTCAGTTGAAATCCGAAAGAAGTAGGTTGACACACAAGCTTCTTTTTACCAAGAACTAATTGATATAATGGAAATTACTGTATATTTTAACCACAAACTATATCATTTTATGATTTTATATATTAAATATGACGTAGAAATTGAATGCTGTGGTTATAACTTCAGCTATTTCTCGTCACATATCGCAGTTTCACGCCCAAATTTCCCGCCTAGAACTTTACCTAATGAGAGATCAAGTTTGTGCCGTAAGCGGCATCATATTCTGCCATGTGCTCGAATATAATGTATGCGCCCATTCTCGGGATTCACGATAGAAGATTACAGAAAGAATCATTAAAAAACATATATTATAACCAAATGGACCTGCTATTGACCACGATCTCGCCTGATGGAAAGCGATGGATAAAGTCTACGATAGATTGGGCATGCCCCCATGCATGCACTGCATGCACTGGCGTGCATGCCAGTTTACTTTCATATGGTTGCTATAGTGTCAAGTGAAAAACTAAAAATAACCTTCAGCCGCGGGCGCAGCGCCATCAGCCGGAGGTGTTGGCGCAGGCGCTCCTTCCGCGGGTGGCGCCGCGGGTGCCCCTTCTGCAGGTGGTGCCCCTTCTACAGGTGGTGCCCCTTCTGCAGGTGGTGCCCCTTCTGCAGGTGGTGCCCCTTCTGCAGGTGGTGCCCCTTCTGCAGGTGGTGCCCCTTCTGCAGGTGGTGCCCCTTCTGCAGGTGGTGCAGGCGCTCCTTCGGCTGGAGGCGCCCCTTCCGCAGGTGGGGCTCCTTCCGCTGGCGCTGCAGCCGCGTCACCCTCCTGCGAAAATACCAAAACCATAATATCATGTATGCCACACACACACACAGCCCCGGATTCATGGGAAACAAAATTTGCTAAAAAAAATTTTCACCGACATGTTTTGTGTTGCGGAAACATAAAACAACACGAAATTATGTTGTTGCAACAATGTTATGCAACTTCTGTTTCTATGAATACGGGCTTAAATCTACATGCAATTAGGAAGCGGCCATTTATTAATAATGAAGCGCTCACTCAGCCAGAAACAATGTCACAATTAAGTGCTTGCCAATAGTTATGACTAATGATGCTTAGAGTAGAGGACTGCTGCCGAAACCACAATTTATTGTTATTTTTCTGCACACTACACATATTTTGGAACTGTACAATCAAACACAGTTTATCGAAGTTGAACCGAATCGAATATTTTGCACAGAACAATAGTCGTTACGGGTATTGCATGTGATCCCGGCAAAAAGTTAATCCTTGGAGGTTAAAACAACTAATATTTATGATAAAAGCGAATGAAAATAATGAAAATCTGAAAACCTGTACAAAACTAAATGACAAAATGATTTTGAAAATTTTAGTTCTGTAATGATACCATTATTCTGCTAAATATGGCACCCCAGGGAGTAAGTTGAAGCTTATGATGTTCAAAGCAAATGAATGTAGGTACCTATGCACAAAGCTGCATTTGGAATCACATGTTATTGGATGAGCCTCTAATCGTGATTGAGAATAATGAAAAAAATTATTACATTTTGATTTAGCGACAATGAATAAAAAAAATAATAAAAGGATGAAAATAGTAGCCAAAAGCATTTTTTCTTTTAGTCCCAAGCAATGAATTCATATTATGGTTGTAAAAATAAATCACAAAGTAAAACTAAAAATACTCTGTATTGTGTTCATTTTTCATTGGTCTGTTTATTCATCTCAATTAAGTTAATGTCGTCCATAATGAATACTGAAATTTTTAATTTTGTGAGAAACCGTTGTTATTATCATTTAATGAAAGCAAAATTAAGTGTTCGCTAAGCTCATTTTGCTTATAATGAAATCCACTCGCTCGGTGTTATATTGAGATTTAGTTAATTTTGGGGATATTAATTTGATCTATATTACTAAGTAGGTACTTGTTTAAGTAGCTTAATGTAGAAAAATGATTTGACGGACCAAAAGCAAAAGAAAAAAAAATAAAAATATTTAAAAAACTGTTTAATTTGTTTGTTAACCTTTAAGTTCATGTTCTCTTCATTTACCTTCATCTCTACTTATCAAAAGAAAATAACAGAACAAACGAACCCAGTAATAATGCAAGATTCGTCGTCTTTCAACTTTTAACCACAAACGTTATAATAATAACAGAATAAATAACGCAATATACTTACAAAGCTTATTCAGGTCAAAGACGAAGGCTTTATGAGACGCACAAAAATTTTCGAGATGTAAGTTTAAAAGAGACTTTTGCGTCGAGACTCAAGACTTAGGTACCGAAAGGATCCGAAGTAGGTAAGTAACACATGTGTGTGAAATAAGTAGTCTTTGATCTTGAACAAGCGTTTGATACACTAAAAACGTATGTAAAAGATAGAGAATGTTTTTTCCGAGTACAAGCCTTTATTGCAACTGTGCAGTTGTATTTTTTCCTACTTTTTATTTTTTACATAGATGTGCTTGTTTCTAACAATACTTTTCCTAAAAAAAAATTGCATCTCTTTAACAATACTTTTCCTTAAAAAAAGTCTGGAAAATCTTCCTGGGATAAAGTACAAGAATGGTCGTTCTACTTATCTGTAAAGGGTTGATTACTTATATTTATAAGCTTTCATCATTTAAATAATATCCTTGGACATTTTACACAACGCCATATAGTGTCCCAAGCTAAGCAACTTAATGCTTGTGTTATGGTAACGAGATGGCTGATAAACTACTTATATACATTTTTTAAGTAGTTTATCAGCCATCTCGTTACCATAACACAAGCATGAAATAAATGTTATTTTTAATCCTACTTTTTTAAAAGTAACGCTTTTTGAACCAATTCATATAAATGTTTTACGAGTATCTTCTTTGGAGACTGTAACAATAAATCCTCTTATTTGCATTATTTATGACTGATGGCATTACTGTCGAGAATATTATCTATTATATTTTTATCGTTATTTATGTCTATCATAACAATAAAATGTTACTGTGCCGATTTCAGAATGCTGCAGGGATTATTTTGCCCATTTTCCCACATCACACAGTCTTGGTTCTAACATAACATACCATCACGACTGTATTCCCCAAATTGTTAGGCAGAGGTGCAACTATAGTGCACCCCACATAATAGGGGGCGAGCCTATTTACCATCAACCGGCTATAAATCCAGACTCCGGGCCGCTACTGAGAAATTCCAGATGAACTGAAAACCCCAAAAACACTTTGGCGACCCCGGGAATCGCGCTTGCGACCACTAGACGAGGCAGTCTTCATTCTGTGTCTTATTTATTGAGATGGCTTAGTTTATGTAGAGCTTATTATAAGCACGCCTAACTTTAATAATTAATGTGGCAATATCTGCACAGCCACATGCGATTTACGCATCATACTGACGTCACGTAAAATCCAGCATCGCGCAAGCAGAGTTTACAGAGCGACTAAGAATAATTTAAGACTAAGAATAAATTATTGGTCCACTGTTACAAAAAATTTAGATATTAAATTAATTATAATGTATGCTTACTGTAACTAGAGTATATACAAGGTCCGGACATTAATCGTCAACCAGTTGCCCACCAGACACAACACCCGTCTGATCGGAGGATCCTCCCATTTCTATGGAGGAGGAGTGAACTTTACACACTGTTCCTCATACCACTATAATTATATATGGACATTATTGAAGGATCTACTTTTCTCATATTACGCCAGCTAGCAAAAAGTTGGCCTCTTAAAATCTCAGAATAGAAAAGTCGATAATTTGGTGTTTCTACGGGCAATTTCACTGCCATAACTGCAAATAATAAGGAAATTGCTTGTTTAAGTAAGCACATAATATATTCCCAAATCGGAACAGACAACCTAATCTAACTTGTGATCTTAACTTTTCACGTCTCTTACCCCTTTACCTATAATTTGTAAGGTTGTAATCAAACTTACACAAGGTAACTGAACTGCGGGCATTCTGTCTGTACCCCGGAAGTTAAAGATTCTTTTGCACATGGGACCCCTGTTTTAAGATACCCAATCTTAGTTTGATCTTTTGTTTTCTCTTTCTTTTGTTTTAAATCCTGGGACTGGAACTTGAAAATATTTGACCTAAGCTTGGGTTTGTTTCGAAATAACTTCACATTTTTGAACTTTACTTTATCTTTAAATATGAAAATATATACTGCTTTTATAAGTGATGTAAGTGCGTAACTATGCACGGTAGACGACCATACGACAATAAATTAAACTTCCTAGATCTAATGATGTTCTTAGTCAGCAGACAAAAATTCAACCAATAGTTTATTAGTCACTATTGTTGACACCCTTGCGCCATCCCATCTTCCTAGCACAGTGAGCTGTGCTGGGGCGGCTGCAGGTGCAGAAAACCTCAAACAGCGAAAATATTCCAACTTGATTGGGGGTTATATGTTCGAGCCTTTTCTTGTTGAAATACTAGGGCCATGGGGTCCAAGTGCACACTTGGTTTTTCGAGATACCGCCAAGAGGTTAGTCGACTCTTCACGTTACCAGCGGGCTGGCCTATTTCTTGGCCAGAGAATTAGCATCGCCATCTGCCAGCTTTTTGGGCACTGTTTTTGTGTCTGTGTGTTTTTGTTTTTTTGGAGGGGCCCGTCAGGGCCGAAGCCTGCCGGGGCAGCGGGATTGTCCGAAAGGGTTACCGCAATCCATCGAAACCAATAATGAAGCCGCAAGAATAAGGAAGATCCTATCAACAGATCAGGACCGAACCCTTGGCGCGCTGAAAAAACCCGACAACACATACACACTAACGGACCAGGAAACCAGCAAGGTCCTTCTCGAGACTCACTTCCCAGACTGCAAACTCCTAGAGGACAGGACCTGGGAAGCTGTGCCCAATTGGACCCCAACGGAACAGGACTGGTCCAGTGCCCACAGTCTAGTAACACAGGACCGAATAAAGTGGGCTATCAACACCTTCCAGCCTTACAAGTCTGCAGGACTAGATGGCATTTTCCCAGCCCTACTACAATGGGGGGTTGACTATATCACACCATGCCTGGTAGAAATTTATCGGGCCTGCATAGCACTAAGATACGTACCTCTAGCCTGGCGCGAAGTGAAAGTCATCTTCATACCAAAACCGGGAAAAGCGGACTACACACAACCCAAGGCGTACAGACCCATAAGCCTCACATCCTTTCTACTAAAGACCCTAGAGAGACTCTGTGATCGATACATCCGAGACGGACCTCTTCGGGCAAAGCCACTCCACAAACAACAGCATGCGTACTCCACAGGCAAATCAACAGAATCCGCACTGCATAGTGTGATATCCAAAATTGAATGCGCCGTGGACCACAAATGCTCAGCACTGGCTGCCTTCATTGACATCGAGGGCGCCTTTGACAAAACCAGCTTCAAAAGCATCAGCACGGCTCTAGAAAGACACAACATAGACCCGACCCTGAGCGGCTGGATCACCAACATGCTCAAACAGAGGGCAGTACAAGTGACCGTAAACGACATCACAAGGGCCATCGTGGCGAAGGGCTGCCCCCAAGGTGGCGTCCTTTCGCCGCTTCTATGGAACCTGGTCGTGGACAGTCTAATAAAAGATCTCAATGACAAAGGTTACTTTACTGTAGGATACGCCGACGACATAACCATAATAATAAATGGCACCCACGAAAACACACTGTGCAACCTAATGCGCCAGGCCCTGAAAATAATAGAAAATTGGTGTGGTAAACACCAACTATCAGTGAACCCCACAAAAACCGAATTGGTTCTCTTTACAAAAAAGAGGAAACTGACGACACTACAACTACCGCGTTTCTTTGGTACAACCCTAAGCCTATCAACGGAAACCAAATACCTCGGCATATTTTTGGACAAACAGCTGAATTGGGCAAAACACACCAACTACATTACTACGAAAGCCAGCATATCACTGTGGCAATGCAAGCGAATGCTTGGAAAAAATTGGGGGATTAGCCCCAGGGTCACTCACTGGCTATACACCACAGTTATCCGACCAATCATCACATACGGCTCACTAGTCTGGTGGCCCAGAACAGACCTGAGCACAGCCCAAAAAGACCTTGAAAAGCTGCAGCGGTTCGCGTGTGTGGCAATCACCGGCTGCATGAGAACTACACCCACTGCTGCCCTACAGACCATGCTCGGACTACCGCCTCTACACCTTGTAGTGCGGGAAGAAGCGGCCTTGGCTGCCTTCAGGCTCTCTACATCAGGAACCCTGAGCAAAGACTCTAGGGTCAAACACATACGCTTAAAAGAAAATGCGATCAAATGGCAGCCAATGATGGCATCACCCTGCGACAAAGCCCCGAAACAATACTGCTTCCAAAAGCACTACAACATAGTGCTTAAAGAGGAGCAGTACGACTACTCAGGTTCGAAGGAACTGATAATTTACACTGACGGTTCAAAGACCGACTGCGGAACTGGAGTCGGAGTCTTCTCACACGACCTCAACATAAGAATATCCAAACCGCTGGGAAGGCGCAACACGGTCTACCAGGCGGAGTGTGTGGGCATAACACAAGCGGCTTATGCCATAGCAGCCAGAGGAGTTGCGGACACCCATATTCGCATACTCTCTGACAGCGCCTCAGTCCTCCAATCCTTAGATAAAAAATGCATCACATCGAAACTAATACTAGAATGTCACAATGCGCTTGAACAGGCAACTGTATTGAACCGCAATATAGTGACACTACAATGGATAAAAGGACACAGTGGATCGCTAGGTAACGACGCAGCTGACGAGCTGGCCAGAAGGGCATCGAGCATGCCAGTCTGTGGACCGGAACCTATCGTGCCCATCCCCTTCAACCAACTACGCAGGTGGCTACAGGAGTACACCCACACACAAGCAGAAAGCTGGTGGACGTCGTCACCAGGCTGCAGGCAGTCCAAGGAAGCTATGCCATCACTGGATGGCAAGCTAAGCAGTCGCTTACTACGATTGGACAGGAAAGGCCTGCGCCTGGTGACGGGGACCATCACGGGACACTGCACGCTAAACAAACACTTTCACACTATAGGCATAACGGACAGCCCCCTGTGCAGAGCTTGCATGGTGGCTGATGAAACCATTGCGCATGTGCTCTTTGAGTGCACAGGCGTCACCCAGATCAGGACACAAACCCTCGGGACACCCAGATCGTACACAGATGTTCTCAAAAGACCAGGAGACCTAATCAGCTTCTGGAGGGAGGTGGGCTGGTTGGAATAACCGCCAACGGCCGCCATGGCCCACGCACAATGGTCCACTGAAGGACTAAGTGCGGAAACCAAACCCATAACATAGAACATAGAACATAGAAGGGTTACCGCTGCCCCGGAACATAAAGGGCTAAGGAAGGAACACGGATGGGTTTTAGTCAGTAAGAGTCTGACACTCCCTTCCGCTCTACCCAGAGCGGGAGGGGTCATTGGATGATTTCCCATCCTTAAAAAAAAAAAAAAAAAAAAATGGGGTCCAAGTGCACACTTGGTTTTTCGAGATACCGCCAAGAGGTTAGTCGACTCTTCACGTGACCAGCGGGCTGGCCTATTTCTTGGCCAGAGAATAAGCATCGCCATCTGCCAGCTTTTTGGGCACTGTTCCTGTTGACAGCGACGCGGACGAATTTTTTGATGTCCTATGATTCTTTTGCTTATTTTTTCATATACATGTACTTACATATTATTATTTTAAATATGAGAACTTGAATAAGAATCCTAGTCACTATAGCTAGTCAAAGATTGCAATACCCATAGTCGGCCCATCACTTACATACATATTTAGTTATTTTGAAAAAAACCCTTTTCTAATTTCGACGTTAGGATTTATTTGATAGTTTTAAATTACTCCTATGCATTGGTAGTCAGTGTTTTCATTTATTGTCGTCTCCACATCCTATAGCATCTACATTATCGGTCTCTGCTGATGTGTCAGTCAAATCCAATAACTATGATGATCTAATTATCGAAATTATGGAAATCATGCAAGTTCTAAGTTTTTGGTTCTGCATTGTGCTTTATGTACGTACCTATATGTTTGTTATTATCATGTTTGTAGAGTTAAGACTGTGTATATATCTCTACTGTGTATATTATTTTACTTACCGATATTCATCCCAAATCCTCGTTCATATACTTACTTTTTACGTATACAGGGTTCAATGTCCACCAACACAGGATACAAAAACATTCACATAGGTATACTTGATAATCTAATCTATATAGACATAACAATCCAAACAACATACAGTGGTCTACCTTTTTTCAAACAATAACATTGAAAGGACTCCAGGGATACAAAGGATCAGAAAGGGATATGAATGGATCAAGTGTAGCCATGAAAAGTATAAAAAAACAATACACTTCATATTTTATGTTGATAACACCTTCAGCGGGATTCATATTATGTTTTTCATTGTGTTGATACGAATCAAATATGTTTGGGCCAATAAATGAAGTGAAAAAATATTATTTAAGGAGGCTCTTGAAAAGTTCATGGTGTTGAATCTGTCGTATATTCCTGAAAAAGTTCATAGTTGAATCTGTCGTATTTCAAAGCAATAACTAGGTTACAAATATTCGTCGAATTGTATTAGGAACGTTCCTAAAAAATACGAACAGTTTTCATTCTATTACTGCAAAATCTCGACTTATTTCCAGCAGCTATCGAGGTCCTTCAAAGGAACTCCAGGGTCATTGAAACACTCATTTAATAGAATTGCAGCTTTCTAAGAGAGCAGTTATATTGGATTCTTATGATGTCCGCTTGGAATCACGCTTGAATCGGCGGTGTCCAGAGCACGACGCTACTCTTTATAAAGTCGATGGAACATGTTCATTCTACTACAAACACTAAATCTGGAATAAATGAAGTTCTAATACTGCTATTGGTCAGGTTTACAACGACACATAGGGTTAGGAATAAAGGACGAAAGGAGCACAAATGACATCCACTAAGTGTCATACAGTACAGAAAATTAATTTATTAAACGTATTATCTTACAAAAAACATTATATAATAAATAAATAATTATAAAAAAATTATTTGACATGTTCGAAATGGATGTAATCAATCGACTAGTACACTGATTTTAATGGAGGAATTTGTTGCTAGATACCTACAGGATGACATCCGCACGGCGCGGACTGACCATAGAGGGTAGGTATATCACAATGTGTTGATAGTTAATAACAATCGTCAATTGACATATAGTAAAGGTCTTATAGTAGGTGGGGGTGATTAACAGTTCATGCCTCAACCTCTTCCTCTTTTACCTTCTGATCTCCTGGCTTGCCCTTGGACCAGTCTGGTTTTTTCTGTGGAAACAAAAAGGGTTTCATTAATAAATTTTCATGTTGTACTGGTTCTCTTCGAAGCGAAGAGCGCATCGCGGCTGTATTCCCAGATACATCCGCGATCAGCACACTGCTTAATTTTGATGAAGCAGGTTTCATAAAAATATATATACATATGCTGTTGTAAAATACCAAGTGAATGTGTGGTGCAATTTTTATTTATAATGTAATTGATAATGTGTTATAAACATTGAAATGTTTCAAATAAAATTCACACCATTCTTTCTTGGCATATGCCATCAATGGTGCTCTTTTATTCAGCAGACCCACCGCACCATACGCCGAAATTACAAGCGTAACATTATTGTCACGACTCAGCGAGTGGCGTATGGTCTGATGTAATAATAGGTACGCGAATTGTAGATAATAATCGTGTAAAGCACACACTTCAAAGCTTTGAAGTAGGTATAACACATCTAAGAAAACTTTGCTATGAAAATCGAAGCGTTTTGTGTAGCAACCTAGAAATAACCGTTTTATAATACAAGTGTGGGTTGTGTGTGCACTGTGGAGCGCATGTTGGAATCACACAAAAGCTTTATACAATAAATCTGCTAAGGGGCCAAAATGCAGCATAATCCTATCCTTGTTATTTTTCCTTATGAAAAACTAAATCCATCAAAAGGAGAAATAACGAGATATAAATTTCAATACCACGCCATTGAACACAGGTGGACGGATGAAATATACAAAACGAATCGATGCCAATAGTTAATGTGTCTGAATTGGCAAAGATCTTCAGCTTCAGTGAAAAATAAACTAGGTAATTGTAGCCACTCTAATAACGGTACATCTCATAGCTGTGCTGAAAATATAACATGCCGCGTGTATGAGCAACGTCTAAATTAAAACGTGTCGGTACGCGTTGTCGCTTTACTTTCTATTTACCTTGGCTGCAGCGCCGCCCTGTGAAACATCGCATCATGATATTGTAACAATATTATTTTCGTTTCTATTCTACTTTGATAACCTCAACAATGACTCTATTTATTAAAAGAGTACCTTTTTCCTATATGTCCGACGAAATTAGCTTCAAACTATTGAGATTATTAGTAGATAATATAAAAAAATGCTACAATTTCCAAAGATTCGAAAGTTTACATAGAGTTGGTGTACAGTTAGATAAACAAAATGTGTGAGAGTAACTGAATGTGCGAGCGATGCGGGTGTCTAATTATGTCGTGAGTGTAGGTGTAGATAAATAATGTGGATAAGTATTGAAGATCTCGTGCGCAAATTACACAACATTTTAACAAAGACCTATTTGCAGATTTATTCCAGAAAGTTAGTCACTAAAAGAAATAGAAGAAAAGCTTGGTATGTAATTCAAATTCCTATTTTGGAGGAGTGGCGAAGCTTTGCAGGGGAATACCTGAATACTGAAATAAACTCATTTTTTAAGTTAAAAACTTGCAGCGTAAGCCTTTGGTCGGGGAGGAGTTAAATTAAAATGTTAATAACAAGACTGCAAGTCACAACTACATAAAGTTGAAGCTGTATTTAACGCGTCATCCAAACTCTTTCTCACCTTGTTTTAACAGGTTTGGATTTTTTACGGAATTCAAAAGATATATCGTAGAAAAGAAAGATTTATTTATATTATTAAATTAATGGGTATTTAAAAAATAAGTCATCATTTGTTCAACAGTAGAGAATGATTTTAAGAAATTGACTGTTAGTTTTAACGTATGGTCTACTTCTTTCCAATAGCCCAATCAGCTTTCTCTGCTTTCTTGGCCTGTAGAAGATGATCAGGTAAATGACGCTTTTTGTAAAACATTACCACTAATAAATACAAAATTAATAGTTAAAAATATACTGTAGGTGTCGGGAGTCGAACCCATGAACTGAATGTAGTAGAAGCAACTATAAATTATGAAGTTAATGAAATTAACAAAACTTTAGAAGAAAATGTTCATAGAAGAATAGAAGAGTTTTAGTTCAAAGATACAATCCTTTAAAAGTAAAAGATGAAGCCAATGAGTTGAAGAATGTTAGACAGAAAGTTTAATATTATTACATTATCGTAAACAAGTTCAAAGAAGAACTTAAAAAACGTTGGTATTGTATCTGGTGTTGTAAGGAATCGTGTAGTATTGTTATAAAATGTCAAACATAAACTTCATGGTTTTTTTTGCGAAGACGAACATTCAATTCTGCAAGTTTAGTAGCAATACATGTATCTATCTTCGTCGATAACCTTATGAGACTCAACAGCCTACTTGTTAACATCAGCATTATCTTCATAACCATCTACTATATTATCTAAGATATTAAAAAAATATTGCTTCTATATCAATATTAGAGTTTTCTTTCAAACTACCATGAATATTATCATTTATAAATACGTAAAAATTAATCAAATGAAGTATCTTACCTCTTTGTCTTCTTCTTCAAGGGTGAACTCCTTCTTTTTGACGACCTTCAACTGGTTACGGAAGTTGAATTCAGCGGCCTTCTTCTGGAGCTTGGCGAATTTGTTCTCATATTTGGACACCTTCTTGAGTGTGGGTTTGACGCTGGAGTTAAAAATATCACGTTAATATTTTCTCCCAATATAGGAATTCGATGGGTCACTTGACCTAAATATTATAGTTATCACGTCATCCCATGGGATAGAGTCGTCATTGGGTGAGTAAAGATGGATATTTTTCGAATTTCAATCTCTAATCCATTTTTGTACACGTTTTAAGCCAATGGTTTTTATGAACCGGGGAAGTTAGAATTCGGCTTACATTGTACGAGTCCTTTGTATTTTGCAGTGTGCAACCGTAACAAAGAGAGTCCAGTCGCGGTAGTAACATAGCTCTTGACCGGCTTTGAATAATGTCACCGATCATTTTTATTCACAGACATATCCTTAGTTGCCTATTTGCTGGCTTTAAAACTCTTTAATGAAATACGGGTTCACTTAAGACTCTTAAGAGTCAAAGTGGCTTATCGTAAACCCATACGCTTGTGAGTGAGCTTTTATCCTGAATATTCAATCACATTTTATTTTTGAATCGAGATTGAACCTTCCTAAATTTTCAAGAGTTGCGCATACCTTACCCATACGCCATTTTTTATTGACACAAAATAAAATTACAGTACCTACTCCAAAATATTCCAGATTTCTCCATTCCTCGTTATTAGCGAATGGAACCCTTGTTGTAATCAAACCGGAAAGGAAAACCGAAACTACTTGAGATTATCGTAATTCAGCTATTCTTTCTAAATTTTAAGGGTACTCACAATTTGCCTCTGAGGTCGTTGACTTGAGAGTTCAGGTCCGAGATCTGTTAAAATAGAAGTAGTCTTAGAAATCAACATCCAAAACAATATGTCGAGTTAATAAAATATAAGCAGATGTATAGAGAATATAAGGAAATGTTATACTGCCTACACAACTTTATGAAAAAGCTTTTGTTTTCATTCCAGGTAAACTAGGGAAGAATTAGAATCAAATACATTAGTTGTCTTTGAAATGAAATTAAAGATATGAAAGTAGATAATTAACAATTTTTAAATGAAGTTATAATATGCAATTGTAGATATAAAATTAAATAATATAGATAGGTAAGATAAATTTAAATAAAATACGGATAGACTAATATAATTATGTAAAGGCAAAACTTATACCAAATACTAATGAAATAATGTAATGAAATCATTTCACAAGTTTGTTTCATTAACATCAAAAGTACTGAAATATCAAATGTGTGTGCACACTGCACACACATTAATTAATTAAGAACTAAATAACACACGACAATCAGAAGGTCCAAACTTGTGCAATGTTGATTCAATTTACAGCTGAAACCTCATGCAATGAACATTGAGAGTTATGTCACATTGAAAGCTCCCAAACTAAAAAACTCAGAATAATCACAAAATCAAACCCATAACCAAGATTAAACGAAAAAGAATTCGAAATATTAATTCTAGAAAAGCACAGAACAAGATATAGAGTTGCTGAGCGTAGATTAGGCAGGGTTATTTGCGAGCTGAAGTCTTGTTTTAATTTCAGTGGTCGTAGGAACATAATTATACTACTATCCCGAATCAAGGTTGTGACCTCCTATATATCTTAAACCTGTGCTCTTTGCCTAAACATTACACAATTCAACGTGGGCTATATAATTACAGGTACATCTGACAATACTCGTGCAAGAGATCTACTTATCGTGCCTCGTGATTGGTAGCTGGCCGCCTGCAGCTCCTGTGCCTCAACAATCTAGATTTATTCACAAATGTACATAGTGATGTGCAGGATATTATACATGTGCAACATATATAACACGAGCGCTGACAATATTGTACTGCTTCGGCTGCGATCGAATCGTGGGTCGCGCGTCGGCTGAGAGTCAACTGTGTTTTTAACGCTAGTCTAGTCAGTGATCGAAGTTGTAACATATTGGGCGCTTGTCGGTATGCGAGTTAATTTAATATGTATGTTGCGATGGAATCAATTCTGTATACATCGGCGATCAATGTATGAGTACCACGTTGCAGAAAATGTGTGTGACGGTGCAAAATCGATCCAGACTTGCAAATGTGGGTATGTATGTAGATACAGATGTGGGTACTGTGTGTCTTTGGACTCGCAAGTGAGCATAGTATACACCACTCCGTGTCCCGGATAGTGATGCGAACGTTCCGAGCGGCCGCTACGTCGGCTCGGACAGGGAGGGGGCGGGCAACATCGACCAGAGCATGGCACTTTCAATTTAAACACTCGGTGTATACAGGTATTGCAAAAGGTTTGTGGGGTATATCAGCAACCGAACACGCAAACAAGTCGCGCGGAATATTACGGCACATACGTGAAAAGTTGGAGATTTGGAACAAGAAGTTTCACTTACACTATGCACTTGCGTGTGCCAATAGAGGAACCAGTCCAGCGTTCCAATTACACCTCAACGGTATCTCTAATTATTATCATAAAAAAGAGAAAATTCAGTAAGGCCTCTAAGCTCGCCACCACAAATGAAGCGTCACACTGGCGGATGCATCTATTATCATTATGCTTGATTATGTACTTGAACACTTTTTAAATTATTATTATTAAAGTGCCATACTATTTTAGAATGAGTTTAATAGGTATTTTAAGGGATAGTTGTTACCTAAAATTATAATATAGTCGTCATGCAACAGGCAAAGCTTTAGCTGGTAAGCGGTTTGGTGACGAGAAGGCTCGAGGTAAGGATGAGCATGAGAAACACATCGATAGATGACCGACACGACACATCAATCGAATATATACAAATACATATACGTACGTACGTACAGACGATACATGAACAACATAGATTGACAAGAGACGTGACCGCGCTATTGATAACATAAATATATAACAAGTATACATAATATAGATGATACAGTTACGCGGGCATGCAGCGGTGAGGCGAGACGGGCCCCCGCGCCAGTAGTGAGTGCAGTGTTGTTACTGTTACGCCGGTGGCGGTTACTGTAGTTAGTGTAGTTAATGGTGTAAGCTCCATGTCAGATGACGCGACCGGCGGAGATCGATTTTGCACCGCACGCCTGCCGTGGGCGGGACGGAGTGCGCCCGCGCCGCGACCCTCCCCACTACGACACATCACACGCGCTCTACAATACACCACTAACGAACCGACCTTCCACCGTTATTTACAACTCAACAACAAACAACCGAAAACTTACAAAGCGTTATCAATGTATAAACACGAACTGTCACACGCGCACGTTTGTTACAGAATCGATGACTGTGATATTCACAATGGTTATAAAGTATTGGTCAATACCTCATAATCTCTTTTCCTGACTTCATGTTCCAAATCCCACTTCTGGCCCTCACACACATACAAGCGGTCATAATACTCCTGTATTATTCTCTTGAGCATTGCTATAGAAAAAGGAAAGACATATTATTGAGCCAGCAGAATGAGCATGGGCATCGGTGTGAGTGACCTGACGACGCGGAGCGACGTGTGCATGTGTGCGGTGAGCCGTACAACTATCATGTCATGTCGTAACAACTAAATCAGATTCAACTCATTCAGTTCAGTCATATGCATTCCCAATTCCTAATTTATGTAGTTTACCTCCATTTTCCTAATTTCGATCGCTCGTTCTAGTTCATATTTATCCCCCTCAAGGTTGTATATTCTGTGCCAGTACATTTGACAAATGGTCTGGAGTTCCGCTAAAGAAAAACAATCACATTTTAAGTTTTGAATCATTCTCGGCGCTCCGATGTCTGTCTCACGGTTCTGTGTTGATGCTGTGTAGTAACCTCGACATGGGACCCTCGACTGGAGGAACAAAGCGTAAGCGAAGCTACATACTGTACTGAGATGGGTATCAAATGGACTATTACTGAAACATAATCAATGTTGTTATTGACTCAAAACTCGATGAGAGTATCTACATAATCTATTGCAGCTTTGGAATTTGCTACAACGGGTCGTTGTTATTTCAGCGTTTTTTTAATTTACTTTGTTATCCACACGGTTAAGGTTGAAAGGTATAATTTATTTTCAGCTCCGTAAATCGACAATTATAATATTGCTGCGAAAACATAACAATATTTTCAACTAGTCACATTATCGGCATGAACTACTCAAACGAGAGCGTAACATATAAATTGCGTAGCTCCCAAACCAGGTCAGACCTCGAGCGCTCTGCGGGTCACCTCCACTTCGTGATCGTACTTCTCCTCTTCAAGCTTGATGATACGCTGATGGTAACCGGTTATGATGCTCGTGAGAGCCGCTACAACATCAACCAAGAGTTACTCGCGCTGTACGCAGTTGTACCGAAGATTGTACGCGGTGTACACCCAAACCTCGCGCCCACCGCCGCGGCGACCATCAGTTAGCCAGTGTGAGTGGAAAGAAAGTTTAAGGACGGAAATATAGAAGATAGTGAGTATACGCAAATAAAATCAACGATATCAAATCAAGTTTGGAAGAAATAGAGAAACGCATTAGACAGATAGGCCTGAGAGTGTTGGCCGGACACACCATTAAAGTCTTTGTTAAACCAGCTGACGAAGTAAGAACAACACGCCACTTGACATATCACAAGTTACGTTAATTTTTTTAATATATGAAAGTAAAGTCTTTGTAAGTTGTGTGAGTCGGACAAGAGAGCTGTTCGTTGACAGCAGCTCATATCTCTACCTCCATATCTTTTCTTTTAACGATGTATTCCAGATCGAACTTTTCGTCTTCAAGCTGTCCGATGCGTTCGTGGTATTCTTTGCAAACCCTCTTAACCGTATCTATAATTCGACATAACACATGTACAAATGTAGCTTATGGTGGAACCCTATGTGAGAGATACACGAACATGGGTACCGTCGTGTTGTGAAGTGTTTGATGGCTTATTGTATGGGGTCTTTACATATGTCCACTTGTTGGCTATAATATATCATGTGAGGGATGTACAAAATCAGATTATCATAGATGTAGCGGAGGTTGAGCAGATATTTACCTTCGTTTGCATCTTCGACGTTCTTCGGTTTGCCGCACCTCTCTTCAATGATGCGCCTCCTCTCAGCCGCTTTGCGTTCCTGTTCCTTCTTCAGTTCCTCAGCGGCTTTCTTACGCAGCAGCAACTGTTAGAAGACCGAACCGAGGACTAAGTATACCAATTCTATTGTGTTAAAAAATCGGTCTCTTTAGTTGTTAAATTCTACTTACCCTGAGCTTCTTCTTCCTCTCAGGTGTCATGAAACCCTTCTTCGCCTTCTTGGCTTTGGAGGCCTCCTCCATGCGCTTGCGCACCTCAGCGCGCTTGCGGTCGATCTCGGCCTGTTTGGCCTTCTTCGCCTGGAGAGAGTGGTCATTGATAACGAATGTTCTTATTAGTTACCTAACTAGTGAGTTAGTGTGTGTGTGGTGTTTATGGATTTATAGCGGTTATGGTAATATATGGCAACGAGTAAGTACTTGTATTGTATGTGTGTGTATAAATACTTGACCTTTTGTCTATAGTGTATGTGAATGTGTGTTTTGGTTTGTGTTTGTACGTGAAAAAAAATGTGTTTCAAATCTTTTGGTTGTGTAAAGTTTTTGTGTATATTGTGTGTGTTCAACAAGTGTATAAATTGTACGTATATTGTGTAAATCGTCCATTAAACGATTGCTGCTCGTCGTTACTTTACCTCCTCGAGACGTTTTCTCTGTAAAAGAAAGAAATAAATCTCAGTATACGGCAATAAGCTGAACAAATAATGTTTACGTTTGCTACAATTACCAGCACAATAACTAAATTGTATTGTGTACAGTTGAGGACAGAAATAGCTGCAGATTTACCAGCTTGCGCTCATTTCTAGTATAAAAATCACATCAATTAGGTGTGTACTTTACAGAGTTCTTTGTAACTGTTAGATAAGGTAAAGTTCTTTGAAAAAAATCTTAGTTTTAGATGCACCTAGTTGGTTCTTAAAATCAAAAATATTGTGCTAGTAACTGTCAAACATTCAATTACAAAACACTGCAAGCAAAGTAAATTCATCCACCTTTCTAATTTTGTTGAAAAGTTTTCTTTTCTCATATTTTTGTTCGGCAGTGTATGGTAATAGAATGAAAGTTTTGTCTGTTATTACAGTGCGAATGCAATTACAGTGTGCGGTATGAGTTGTGAGGTAGTACGGGCTCATAAGTTAATATTATAGTTACAATATAATTATTTAGGCCTAGGCTCATTAACTTCTTACAATATTATATCGCTATGCCGTTATCACATATTTAATTACAAGCTTTCAGGGAAAGATCTCGACTTAGGGATTAATACACATGTTTATTGCTCCTCTCTATAATATGAATATGTTTCAATAGGAGTTATAGGTATGCCATATTGTGTGTACCAGCCCTTGATGTTTTTTTTTATAACAACAATAGCCTTGAAATATTTTTTTTTTGTGGAGGAGCAACAAATCTTATATACAAACATGTTAAAAGTAAACGTATTTCGCTCTTTTTTGCTTAGAATATGTATACATTAAAAGCGTCATTTTATTTTTTCATTTTAAAATTATGGAAGCAGATTATTATCTTTTAGGATGAGTTTTCTTTCCTATAAAAGTCTTCTATGTACAATTAAAAGCTAAGTGCGAAATTATAACTAGAAAAAAACATAGTGTACTTGGTGCTGAATCTAACTCTGTGTGTTAATTAATACGTATATAAGCTTATTGTTACTTTTATTTATAATATTATATTTTTTGCGTCATTAGTTACATAAAGTCGACATTTACTTATTGAACACTATCGACTTACAACATTTCATGTAAAAATAAAGAATTCACTGTAACAAATACTGTAAAATTAAAGAAAAATAATATCCTTCGTCAAACAGAATACTTCTATGATCTATGCTATATTTGGAATGATAATCTTTTTTTTGTAAAATAATATACATTGTATATTTTGTTTTTACAACCATCGGTTTTAATATTATCAATGATTTTTTTTACAATTGTAAGAGCCAATTTTTTTTTTTGTATCTTGTAATTTCTGTCTTATCACTGATCGTAACAATAAGAATGATATCTTGTATGTGTTGTGTGAATATGCGTTGGTTAAAAAAGCAAATAATTACCTTAGTCTCGAGGAGACATAGCATTCAGTACTAAATGGTGAATCCGCAGCGACGACAAGGTTTCAGCACGGAAGAACAGCCCCAGGACACACGGAAAGTAACAATGAAACAGAAGAAAGATACACGAAACATGTTAGATTTATAATCCTAGAAATGATGACTTTAGTTTTTAGATTACCCATTTTCATCCTTTAAATGGCCCACCTTCATCGTTTAGATGACTTACATTTAGATACAATAATAAATGTTAAATAGTTTTGTGAAAAATATTTTCTTTAAATTAATATCTCCTCTGAACTCTGGGTTTGTTCGTCTCGATCTTTCTTCACAGAGTCGGTTAAGAAATACCGAACTCATCTAGTTTTAAAATATAATTATCTTAATTTTGACGGGGTAAAGTGTTTTTTTTTAATACAATTTACAGAAACGGACAAACTATGTACGAACGTAAACGAGGCAAAAGGAGTATGTAAGGATCGTAATAGGGGGCGTCCTGTAGCTTCTACCAACCCCCATGTGAATAAGAGTTTATGTATGCAATTTACAGAAATAAATATCATCATAAATCCAGCATTCTGTTATCAAGAAACTAGAGTTCATTGAAGTCGTTTCGATATAAAGGATGTCAAAGATTTAATTCCATTTAGCGTCCATTGACTTACCTTACTTCATCGGCGTCCCCCATTGTGTTGTTTTTGTTGGTCTAGGAGTCCTGAAAACGGAAAAATAATTTTCAGTCATTATTACTGAAAAACTAAAGTATCATGACTTAATTGACCTTAATCGTTATCATTAATTCAGCTGGTAGTTTAGACTGTATAGAGCATCAACCAAGAGTAATAAAAATATCCGAAATAAATCAAAGTCCATTGTTGATTATTGTAATAAATCAATTTATCAACATTAACATTCAATATAATGATACAAACTCAAATAATAATTGCTTCAAATTGGTTGACACCTTTACAAATTAGCTATCACACATCTTCTTTGACATTTAAAAGTAGCTCAGCAGATGTCAAGGTACAATTTAATGTTAATGTTACTCTGTCATCAGTAAGAAGGTACAACAAAATATTATTAACGATAATAAATAAAGCGTATTTGGCCAGACTCAGGAGAAACAAGATCGTTATTTGAAACTATTTGGAAGTAAGCCAAGTTGTCGACGTGTGAATACCGACATTTGATACTTGAAATCCGGTAACCTACCCAAGATTTTTCATATTTTACTTTATATTAAAACGAGTCTTATTGCATTTTCCGAGTGTTTTAAGCTGAACCTACATTATTTCCAGTTATTAAATTGCTTGCATACTTCAAGTTATCAATCCATCCAAAAAAATCTTGAAAACCTAAAATTAGATCATGAAAATGTTACGATGAAGATCGTAAAAGAATCCGTGTAATAACGGTTGCCAACGTAATGAAAATTCCACAATTAGGTTCGGGCGTGCTCGCGGATAGTCGGCTAAGTTCGGACGGTGCGCGGACGACTGAAATAGGTTGGCTCGCATACAGCGCATCCTAATTTGGTGGCGCGAATGCTCCGCTTCGGTTACTCGGGTTTCGGCCGTTATGCAAAGCAGACCGATGTCTTGAAGAGTAAAACGATATTTTGCCAACCAACACGGATGAACGGCAGTAAATCCAATTATTTTAAAAATTAATCATATAACTCAAACTGGAAAACGGTTAGGAAAATGAGTCGCGGATGGTTAAGAACTTCCTCGAAGTTTAATTTCAGTTTAATCACGCATGAAACTTATTTTAATTTCGCTGTGTGATACAAGAGGCAATGTTATTTTTTAATTATATGATGATACTTTTACTTGATTAGATAATTTGAGTACGATAATAAAATTATGCTAAAGTACGAAACGGATTACCGATTAGCACGTGACACAGGAAATGGAAAATTGAACGTTTGGTTAAGGCTTCACTGTAGTCCGATCCAATGTCTATGTCAAATATGTCCTGAAGACAATGATGACACTTGAGATCTTCAACAATGACGTCATACAAATAGCTTAGAACATTAGTTTTTAAAATTCCGGAAGGTCACTTATGAGGAGATCATTTTGATACACGGAAAGCTCGCCAGTCCACACACTCGATCGCGAGAACGATGCATCACGGCGCAGTGTCCGATTTACCACGACATTGATATATCACTTCACTGAACGTTAAATGCACTTCAATAATCTTGCGTCGGATTACCGTTTTGTTAGTAAAAATATTTAAACTTTCACTAAAACTCACCTAACGCAAAGAAAAAGAGGATGGCCCTATAGATGGTTCAGCCAACACGAGTCACAGCTGCTGACTGGTGCGAGGCGGGCGGCAAGGTGCGGCGGGCAGTGCGTAGGCGTAGCGCCCCGGCCCCGCGCCCGCGCAACCCCGCCGCCCCCAGCGCCTGCAGACTCGCCCCGCAGCGCCCGCGCTCACCATCGCACGGCTTCGGTCCAGACATTTTTAGAGCAGTGTCGTTTTGACACCAACACCGAAATAACATCAGATGTAAGCTCCAATTTGAACTACTCGGATGCCTCGTAAATTGCTGACCGATTGATGCCATGTGCGTTTCCATAAACAATTTTCAGTTTATTTAAGTACGAAAATTATTATTAAAATAACCCATTTTATGATGCTTTTTCATATAGGTATACTCTATTTATTCAATAAAAAATAACAATATCAAATAGAAAGGCTACGGCTAGATACTGTTTTCCAATAAAGCCATAAAGTAAAGAATTGAAAGCTCTATTCTACTTTACATAGACCGACTTTAATTTTATTCTGCGACCCACATACGCTAGTGAAGTCTTTCGTTACATGACATCTAGAGTGCTTTTTGCTCTTTATTTAATTGATAAATTGAAATCTTCATCCCCGGACAGAATACAACGTATACACTTTAAACAATGAGCAATTAAATAAAACTAATTCAGATAATGTCCACATTTACAACATTAGCTAGAACTCACGTAGTTTAAACGAACAAAGGTAGGGAGATATGTAAAGTTGCAATGTCCAACTATGCTAATGAAATGTAGGGAATGCAAATGTTTTCGTGCAAACACGGAAGATCAAAGTCATTAGTCTCCTAATTATTTGTTGTGGTTATGATCTAATAATAAAGAATTAATTGATTGTCAATCATCTCGTTGACTATTTGGCACCTGAAGAGGCCACGTGGCGCCAATAGTTTATGTTCAACGTGATAACCCTAGCTATAAGTAGATGAACGTAACATTTGCTATCTCATCAGCCCTTACCTAAGTCTGTACTTCCCGATAACAAAAAACAACCTGGGGGCCCTACCCCCGCCATTTATAACAGTATTATTTTAATCTTAGTTCAGCGTGGGTATGAGATGGAGCTATACAAGACGTAATAGCCTGACCTCTTTTGCACACTAAAAGTAGAACTACCATTTCGAAATATGAAAACTCCTGAAAAAATTGAACATTTTGAAAAAGTTCTGGGCACTTTGTTTTCAAACGTTCTTTTTTAATTGTTCAAATAAATAATATTACCTAAAAACACCCTCAGTCGAGAACTTCAGACAGATCCCGATAGATAGTAGCTGTAGAAGCACCCTGCGCAGTTGAGACTTGAAGACACCCGGGACGTGCACCGTCATCAACAGCAGCATCACCTACCATTTGATGACATAGTGGCCAAACGCAAGGTTCCCACAGATATTCGCGAAGCGACAGCCCGACTCGACTCTAGTAGAACAATTTCAATGAAAGCTTTATGGAAATTGCTCTACCAAAATCGCGTCGCACAGTCGCGTCGCGCCTTTCTGCGGGGAGCCTAAACTGCCAAAGGCCCAATAAATTAAGATTATCAAAACAAGAAAATAGGTTAAACGATACGTTTTGACCTTAGGGAACCAAGAATATCGACAGCTTAAATGTTTTTGCATGATTATTTTTTTTTTTTTAACAATGGCATCTCGCAGTTCATCCTTTATGAGGATGGCTACTGCTTAACCGGACTTTCCTGTGGATGCCTCGAATTAAGGCCTCCAGCCAGGGCAAACAATAACTTAAAAACTAAGCGACAGCGCTAAGGGTAACCCCCTGCGGGGTTCGGACCTCGGCTCAGGGCGTCGCTGGAAGAGGACAGCAAGGGACAGGCTGGATCGGTATTATTATTGGTGTTTAGGGGCGAATTTAAAACTACAGGCTCAGCTGCGCGGGCTGGCTCGAGCAAGGGTCGGGGCGGGCACGGTGATGGTGCGGGACGTCGCGATGGGCCTCGGCGGCGAGGACGGAAGGACGGATGTCTGAGCTTGTGATTGTGTTGTCGTCTGAGAGTACTAGTGGCCTTACTGCTCTCCTGGAGGAGGGTAGTGGCGTCGTCGGGGACAGTGAGGGTATGCCTTGGTCGGCGAATCCTACTTATGCGGGAGGGAGTGTATCGGGAGGCCGCCGCAATCAGGGGATTGGGGTGCTTTATGGCAGAGTCAAAGAAGCGCTTGGAGAGGCGTTTCATGAACTGCTGGATGGTGGGGATTCTGAGATCTAGATGCAGATTCACATTTCGGATATAGAAGGGGGCTCCCGTGACCTTTCGGAGGAAACGGTTCTGGAGGGTTTGCATTTTATGCAGAAATCGCGGCTTGGCGTGTGCGAAGACTACGCAAGCATAGGTCATGATGGGACGGATGACCGCGGTGTAGAGGCGCAATTTGCACTTGAGTGACAATTTGCTGCGGGCAGTTATCATAGAGTGGAGCCTACCGAGAGCGAAAGAGGCGCGCGAACGCGCCGTCTTTATGTGCTTGTTTTTGCATGACATCATCGTGTGCCTTATATTTAATGATGACTGTTAATGATGACTTGGGTTTTCTAAAACTACGATGGCCTCCGCATAGCGTTCACAATTTACCGTCAAATAACGTCACTAAAACGTTATTATATGTGAAAGTAAATTTGTGTGTTTCCTTATAGAGCGTTTTTTGACATCGCAAAGTCAAACCCCGGTGGCCTATAAGCAAAATCCACCAACTGAGTTTTGAATTCGGCAGAAGCCGAATTGGTCGTTAAAATCCGTCGACATAGGATGCAAGGTTGTTTCAAACTCCAGAGGTTGTTTGAAACTCAATCGGTGGATTTTGTAGACAAAGTCTAAACGGGAGTTTTACGACCAATCAGAAGCCACATTCAAAACTCAGTTGGTGGACTTTGCTTATGTGCGGGGTGCATATAAGCAAAGTCCACCAACTGAGTAGTGTGGTGCCATCATTTTCATGACATCCGTCACAGCGGCCTTCATAAGTTAACAAGAAAAACTGCTTCATTGGTCTCGTAGTCGCAAGCGCCACTGCTGAGCGTGTTGTTCTAGTGTCGATTCCCAGGTCGGGCAAATGTGTTATTGGGATTTTCCATTAGGAATTTCTTAGTAACAGCCCAGATTCTGAAAGTTGGCGGTGTGATACACCCATGCCTCGAAAAGCACGTTAAGCCGTTGGTCCTGCAACTGATCTCTCTCCGGTCGTGTCACTAAAGCGTGTGCAGAAAGATCCAATAGTTTCCAGCCAGTGTAAGCTCACACCGCAGCAATTAAAATTGGGCTAGATTGAATTTCACACTACGTAGGTTGCATTGGAAACTGCAAAGTTAGCCGCCCTGAACAAACTGGACTCGAACATAATTACTAGAAGTGTACTAGCGAACCTAAAATGGCGCTATTCTGAGAATCTATTTTAAATTAACAACTTTTTTAGTAATTGCGTTAAAAAATATCTAGACCTTCTATACTTTATAATTGATTCTTGTCAAGCAATTTTTCTACAATATTCACGCTGGTTTCTGTACAAATAAAATAAAAGTTTTTTATTGAACCTAAGTATCTAATAAAACTTTTATGGACATGAAAATGTTTTATTGAAACTACATAGATACTTAGGGCTGATTTTTCCAACGCCAAATAATTTTATCCTAGGAATAATTTTTAATTTTTGACAGTTCTATCATACAAAAACTGTTAGACGTCAATTTTATTCCACGATTAAAAAATACCTGTCGATTGAAAAATCAGCTTTTAGTTAAATAAAGCTAGTTAGTTAGATAATATACTGTATTTAAAAACAAAAAGAATCTGTTCCATACATTTAGACTGCATAGGTTACTTTTAGGCACTTTTCTATGAAACAGCATAATGTGAAGACTTCTTTAGGCGCGTTGGGTATTTTTTGAGATGGGGAAAATCCATTAAACTCGTGACATTGTTACCAGCGACACCGCTTCAGATGTGTTCGGCTGTCCTCTGGAACTCTGGATGTACTCGATTAAAACTTCTTTAGGCGTGTTGGGCATTTTTTGAGATGGTAAAAAACCATTGAACTCGCGATACTATTACCAGCGACACCGCTTCGGATATATTCGGCTGTCCTCGGGATGAACTCGGATTTAATTTATTTATCCGTCAGTGAGTGATGGCAAAGTATTCTGTTTGTGTTTTGTTATAAGACGATTCAAAAAATACACACGTAATTGTTTTCACTTCTGTCGGCACTCCCGGAGTGCCACTGTTTTTTTTTTGATGTCCGACGAAAAATGACTACTCCTGGGGTTCTAGAATCATGTGCTGAATTCATGGTTACCCACAGTTTACGCGTCGATGTCCTGCCACCCTGTTTGTATATTCGCTACCCCATTTAATTTTGTTCATGGAATTAATACGTTTTTCTCTTAACGAAAAATCGAACTGTCATCATTAAAACTACACCTCTTTCATTCAACAAACGTAATATTTGATTACAGATTGTAACTAAAGTTGGTGGAGGGTCACAGTTGCTGTAATAAACGAGTTCCAACGTTTTCTAATTACGTCACGGTTACAATACCGGTAACGTCACAACTGTTGCTGTTGGCACATAGTGTTATCCTATGTATCTACCTACTACCGTTCACCGGAATTGTGTACCTAAAAACAATTCATATTTTCAATACTACCTACCTACAAACGAATGAAATTTTCAACTTTAAATTATATGATATTATGATTCTGCAGTAGATACTATTCTGTAAAATCATGCTTTCATGTGAAAGTTTTGGTGAGTTGTTCACGAGTGCTACTGTCATTGTGTGTCTCTAACATTGAAATGGAATAAGACTGAAGTGAAGTGAACGTGAGTTCCATTTTGTTTTACGAGATAGACCTAGCTGATGAACTTTAGTAAAATTCAAACAAAGAGGAGTAAACAACCAAATTAATCAATCAACAAGTTCTCATATTACGGGATCATTAAAATTGACCTACTATTATAAATAGCAACGACAATGCAAGGAATTGGGTCGTTTAGAACTAGCTTTTGGCTCTTAATAGTATTTTAAGCTTTAAAACAAGTGTAGTTATTACGTATGAACGACGAACGTGTACCAAAAAACACAGGTTGCTGAAATGCTACGAATGGAATATTAAAAAATTGTGTGTATAAAACGTATACCTAATATTAACACGAGTTTCGTTCGACACCTCGAATTGTTTGTTAAAATAATAAAAAACACGATTCAAATGCTTTTCAGCGTATTTTATATAAATAAAATGGTCAGAATGAAATGGAAGCTCCATTGGTTGAAGCTAAACTTTAATGAAAATGTAGTTAAAAGAAAATGCTCTTTCGACAGCAAGTTCACTGTCCATGTACAATACAAAATGTCACATTGAGCCATGAACGTATACAAAAAAGCCTTGAGACATCGCCACCGATCGATGTAAACACGGACATCTATTAAAATAAAAAAGTATGTACCCACAATGTACTGCCCGAATGTCCGATTTTGGCTCAGTTCGTGGTTGACGTAAACAACTATTGTCATCAGTGTATAGTTCCTAATACCTACACATAAACATGACGTCAGAGTTGAACTAACTCTGAATTATGTTCTATGAAAACAGAATTGGGCTTGGAAAAAAAAACATTTTCCAACGCGTTCAAACATGATACTTATTGTAAGAAACGATATTCTATGTGAAAAAAGGTAGATAGGACACACGCTCTCCAAGTGGCTCGTCAAAACTTGGTTAATTAGCCTAGTTACGTATCGTCTTGACTCTTTTTTTCTCCTGATAATTACGACAAGCCGTCCTACTTCCACGTGTCATCTAATAGTATAACATTGTTCCTTTTTTGAAGATTGAATGTTGGGTATGTAACGTGTCTACCTCATATAGTATCCATTGATTGTATGTTTTTTTTTATGTAAAATAATTATCACCATCGACACCATCACATCAAACAACAACCAGACTTCCAAAGCGTTAATTGATACGAAAAAGTCCCGAGCGTTAATTAATATTAAACATCATTAATAAAAACAAATAGGTATCAAAAAGGTTTTGTCCCTAGGTTCTTCCCGCGACATCCTTCGCGTGGAAGTCGTAAGAAAAACTCCCAGTCGTAATTTTTGAAATCCGACATGTAGTTCCAGTTAACAAACAAATTCTTCGGTTTTATTATCAGTAAGTATAGATTCAAGTAAATAAAATTGATGTGTCTGTTTCTAATGTCAAAATAACAGCTTTTTACTAAATGCATATGAATTTGTATACTATTGTACCTACTAATAACAAAAACCAATTTTGAAAATTTTTGTCTGTCTGTCTGTTTGTTCCGGTTAATCTCCGAAACGGCTGGACCGATTTTGAATAGACTCACTGGCACTTGGCAAAAAAAAAACTTTTTTTTTCGCGAAGTCGCGTGCCAAGCTAGTACTAAATATTAATCAACGATCATTTTTATGTTGGATCTACATAAAGAATTAAAAAATATAAAAATGATATTGAAAGAAAATAAATCCATGATATAAAATCTACGAAAGACCCAAAGGCACTCAAAACATTTTTTTTTCTCTAGCCTGCGCTTTCAAAACAATTACAAGAATAAAATTATTTATGTCTGGAAACTTTTATTATGATAACGCAGAAACTAGAGACAAGTTCGTCATTAGGTTAAACTAAACTTGCCTTATAATTGTGTGTGTCTAGCCTTTCAACTAAACGGCGGCCGTTCAACTAACGGCCTGAATGATATTCAATTACAGTTTAGGTTGGAAGTCTGTAACCAATCACGCGCGAGCCGAATTGGTTGCAGTAATTAAGGCATTGCACCCCGACCAAGTGGGTTAGGTTAGGTTAGAACTGTGATCAACCGCGCTCGAGCCGAGGGAGGAAGCGAGGCGAACACTACTTCTAAAGGCCAGGCTGTTAACTGAACGGCTAATTTAACCAGTTGGCTGCGACATATATACCTACAGTGGACTTCAAAAGTTAGTTGACAATGTCCACTTCAGCTGTGACACCACATTATGATTTAAAATTCTATGATCCAAATGTTTAGCGAACCTTAGTTGGATACTTTAACGAAACTTTAAAAACCTAGGCTATTGATCAAGAACCGGAAGAAAAAAACCTAAACAAGTTCAGGATTTAAAAAAAACCTGGATTTTCTCAGGTTCATGATAACTTAAAGCAATAATTTTATCTTTCTCTGGTTCTTGACCAAAATCATGAAAAACCTGATTCAATTGTCTAAACCTGCGACATATAGAAATATTATCACCACATTGTCTATAAAACGAATTTGGCGTTTGGGCAGTCTAGCATACTCTGGAGACCAGCCCTGCTTACTTTATTGATTGACTTTCCCCATAACATTGTAGGACCTATAATATATATTATACTAGCTTCATCTCATCATGTTCAAAAGCAAGTTCGTCAAAAATAAATTGATTTATCCAATTTTGGCTGTACAAGGTGTATCAGAATAAAAGCAAGTCTTGAAAGTAATTTGTTCATAATTGACTACTGAATCGATTTCAGTAACGTTAAAAATATGTAGATACTAGCTTCCGACCGCGGGTTCGCCCGCGAGGTATGTCGGTAAAAACTATCCTATGTCCTTCCTCGGGATGCAATCTATCTCTCTGCCAAATTTTATCGAAATCCGTTCAGTGGTTTAGGCGTGAAAAGGTAACATACAGACAGACAGACAAACAGAGTTATTTTCGAATTTATAATATTAGTATGGATTCTAGCTAGTGCAGAGAAGAAGAAGAATGCCATTAGCAAGTAAATTCGCAATAACCCAGTGCAATCAATGTAACCATACCAACCACATCATATACATATTTATGTGCAAATCCGGGTTGCAATCTCTTGAAACCAGAATATTCTACTTTAGGAACATCTGGCTACAGAATAGATGAGAGAAATTTCAACACAGCCACATACAGAAACCACATTGTTGCCCTGAAACTTAGTTTCCAACTTCACACACGCGTTTTGTTAAGAATAGAATAGAATATTTACAAAGTCAGAATTGAATATAATATTTCAAGACATCGCGTCAAGTATTCTGAACGTTATGTCTAGATACCTACTACTTGATACCATTTGTTTTGGCATATTAAAGTCTGCGGGATGAAGTCGCTAAAAGGCTAGCAGCATTGCCCCTTTGTATGGCGATGCTGATTCTTTGCCCAAAAGAAAGAAATAAAAACTGTTTATTCTGCACAAACAAATGAACTTATGTATGTATGTTTTTACTAACAGGACTTATCGGGCTTAGGTAGTAGTTATAATAACAAATTAGTTAACCTAGGAATTGACCTAGGAGCTAACGTTTCCAGAAGCAAGTACCAGGCGAAAAAGGCAATATATTTAGTGTTCCATGTTCATTTTTCCATTTTTCTTTTTACACCTAAGTCATTTTGAAATATTCAGCGAACATTAACGTCCTTATCAAGACAACACACCCAAACCACTGACTTGAAAGAGATAATAATGTATCATTTTACGTAAATATTAAAGCGAAAAACGAGTTCTGACCTAAATAGGAACTGTCTGTCGTTGCCCATCTCTTTCATTGAATGTACAAAAGACAAGGATAGAGTTAGCCATTCAGTTCTTAGGATTCCCCTTTCATGGTACGTGTTTCAAGTTAGTTCTAGTTTCCAAATGACTTCGTTTATGTCTTGGGGTTGATGTTAACTGCCTATGTAGTAACTTTATCGGAATACTCGTAAATGAAGACATCTTAGTAAAGCTGACGCCATTTTTATACGTTTTTAAAGACGCTACAACTTTTTCTTCGAGGTATTTTTAAGCAAATTTTTGTAAGAGGAACAGGTGTTTTCAGCATAAAATCTATTTATTCTTCTCTTGTACGCTGTTAGTTTTTTTTTTTTTACTAGATTTTGTCTTCGACTTCGTCTGCGATCCAGGATAAAAGGTAGCCAATGCTTCTCCGGGTCATGGTCTACCCATGTACCAAACCTCCAAATCCGTTCAGCCGTTTAGCGTAAAAGCGTAACGAACAAACGTACAAAACATCAAATATTTTCTCTTTATAATATTAGTTTAGAAAATGTCTTTTTGACTCGAGTGCACACTTTCTTTAACAAAACCCTTTTAGTATTCACTCTCATCTATTACCGATTTCCAGCTGAGACGTGTTAATAAACGACATCTAAATCAAAGACTACACACTAGAGAATAATCTTTATTTAGCATAATGACTTCTTTTGATGACAAACAAATCGCAAAATTCTATTTTGAAATTCAAAATAGCCTTTATTTCTGATACTGTACATGAAATTACATAATTATTTTAGATTTATAAAATTTACCTATAAATTGTAATTTACTTAAAATTTTACGTCCAATTTATTTTTATTTATTTTATTCACATTCCATGCATTTGTTATTTATATATTATTATCTAAATTTATACAAATTAATTGGTTTCATTAATTATTGGTAAAAAATCTATTTTACGTGAGCACCAATCTAGCATCTAGAAACACAAATAGTTTTATTTAAACATCCAAGTTATATATAAAGTCGTACCTACTTAGCTACTTCTAGTGTCTAAACATATGCGATCAATGAAGTGAACCACATTATTACATGTAACTGCACTTCGCTCCACCAAACTATTTTGACTCGAATTTCTATTTCAATAAAGCACTGAACTAAAGTCGAGTACAGACTGCCTGAGCTTCGTAACCGCCAATCCGCCAATTGGTGACTTGAGTTTCAACAGCCCGTAATTGAAGGCACGAACTTTGTTAATTTGTATGTTTAGTCTAGAAATTAGTTGTGTTATTTACTGTTTTAGGTATTGAGTTTTCTACCTAGCCATGTAAATATAAATTGGATCAAATTGTCTCGCTATATTTTCCGACTAAGCTTTATCAAAACTATGCCCTATTATTGCTGGAGTTCCTCAGGGCAGTGTGCTTGGGCCGATTTTATATTTGATTCATACTGCTGACCTCCCAATATCAAATTTAGCCACTACGGGAACCTTTGCGGATGATACAGCTGTACTAGTGTCCCATACTGATCATAAAGTAGCATCAGCTATGCTGCAGTCCTGTTTGGACGACATAGCCCTCTGGTTAAAAAAGTGGAGGATAAAAGCCAATGAGACCAAATCGGTAAATGTCACATTCACTAAGAGGAAGGATACCTGCCCTCCAGTACAGTTAAATGGGATACAAGTGCCTCAAGCTGAACATGTCAAATACCTTGGTTTATACCTCGACAGACGTCTTACCTGGAAAAAGCACATTTTCACGAAACGGAAGCAACTTGGACTGACACTAAGGAAGTTCTACTGGATAATTGGTCGAAAGTCACAATTACACCTGGAAAATAAAACCCTTGTCTACAAAGCTATAATCAAGCCTATATGGACCTATGGCATTCAGCTGTGGGGAACGGCATCACACTCTAACATAGAGATCATACAGCGATTTCAGAACAAGCTTCTAAGAACAATCACAAATGCCCCATGGTTTGTACCAAATGAAGCACTACACCATGATCTGAAAATACTGACAGTCAAGGAGGAAATAAAACGCTACGTCATGTCATATAAAGAAAGAATAAATCGCCATCCAAATAACCTGGCAAACCACCTAATGGATAAAAAAGGCATACGCAGGCTAAAACACAAAATTCCACAGGATATCATCGAACAAACTTAGCATGATGCTTTATAAATACTAGGATGTGTCATAGGACGCATACCAAGCAAGACATCTAACACGTCATCAAAATTACTGAATGTCCTAATGCATAGTGACAGATTGTAAGAAAACGGGAAAAAAAAATATATATATTTTCCGACAGTACTTTTGTGTTCAAAACTGTAAAGTGCGACAAAAACATTGTGAGAGAAAATAAAATAAACTTATTATTTTCAGTCTTTCTTCTCAGAATAGTCGGATAGGAAACGCCGACCTCATCTAGTCTTTAAAATATGATTGTCGTGAAAAATTAAATCAATTATATTAAAATTGGCAAGGAATGCATGAAGAAGCCTAGCGATGCAGCGCAGTTATGCGCATCCTGGACAGTAACACCCAACACCTTATTTGACTGGCTAATTCTTCCCTTGCGGTGGTAGGGCTAACCTAACGCCCGCCTGGTTAGCAACCACCCTCCGGCGTCAAGCAACCTGCTTTGTTTCGTCGTCGATGCGTGGGAGATCCAGTGCCTCAGGCATCTTCTGGGCACGCTTGTTCCATCATAGACCCCATCCATCGCTTTCCATCAGACGTGATCGAGGTCAAGAGTGGGCCCATATAGCAATAAAAAAGAAAATATGACTACTATCTATGTTAAAATATGATCGCCTGTCTCTCTGACTTTTTAGCAATGTTGAGGTTGTTGAGAGAAATGAGATTTAAAGTGTGGGTGGATACAATAAAAAATATTCCGATCGTGATTAAACCGATTTGCTTGTTATCAAAATATCCAGTAAACTGTAATGTGTGAGACACAAACTCGATAGACTTTATGGCATGCGGTAATCCACATTCAGACTCGTAAAACTTCATCAATCACGACTCCCAAGCCTCAATGTCTATGAATTTCCTTACCAGAACTTCAGCAGTAAAACAACAGATAATGCCCAGCTCGTGTAACCCCTACATTAGTCAGGCTGTGCGAAACAATGGCGACCTACATATTTACCGCTATGAATCTTGTGCTGGATGACATTATGGCAAGGCCAACACAAAGATCGTTTTAAACCTCTATTTTCAGCAAAATTTTTCTTTAAAACTATGAAATTGTTCGGTCATTTTTTATAAAAACTGGATTCTAATAGATGTATTTATTTGAAATTTTCTGGCAGAAGCATTTTTATTTTTTTAAATGATAAATTGTTGCTTTTATGCGCTGCAAGCTAGCATTTGCTGTCACTTGCAGCACATGCTATCACATAAAAGCGTGTTTCCATCAAAAGTTTGGCAGGACAGATTGGATACCCTGAAAAGCACAAAGAGCCAATGTTCATAAAACTTGTCAATTTTGACTCGGAACCTAATCTGTCCTCTACTTGTTACTTTCGTGTGACGGAGCGAGAGGAGTTTTACTACCTTCATAATTAAATGACATGCTTCAAACTATATATTTACTTTTCTTTGTTGAGGAGAAAGTTAAAGTAAAGTCTCATCATCATCATAAATAACAGCCGAAAGACGTCCACTGCCTCTTTGGAAAGTAATCAACTTATCTACTTTTTGTAATTTCATTTTAATTTGTGAAATGACGTCTTCTGTCTATATTTAGGTCACTACAAATCCGGCACGTCCGATGATAAAACAGCATCGCTTACGTATTGCAGTTACAGACTTAACTACAGCGCATATTGTTTCTGTCACGCCTGATTTACTTCACGGCTATTTCTGGACTTGCTAGCTTCGTTCTCACGGTGCGATAATGCTTTTGAGGTTCATAGTTATGGTGGAAGTGGTGGGTATTTTCCTAGTAGTGATTCCACTCATACTGTCAGGTGTAGAACAGCACGATTTACACCGGTCCAATGGAAATATAGTGCTAAATCAAGATTCTCATCCTCTTAAAATTAATATATTAATACCTATGGATGTAAGTCGGAATTTTGCAGGAAAGTAATGTTTTTTAAAATCCAAATATAACTTTTGAAACGTCCAACAAAAGACCCCTTCCACCTTAGCATTCTGGCTTAGATTTGTGGTAACACTAATTCACAACACATATATACCTTTATGCACACAGCACCATCAATTTGCAGCTCTATTCCACGAACTGTTTGTATACGTAATCGCATCCGAATCCGGGCTTTGTGCAATAAATAAATACGATTGAGGAGCTGCATCCGCTCATCTCATACGTAAATTCTATGGAAACAAAACTAAGAGAATTATTGTTAACTAGCGTCTGCCTGCGACTTCGTCCACGTGATACTTCACCCTCCCCCATCTTAGGGGTGGAATTTCGAGAAACCCTTTCTTAGTGGATACCTGCTCTTCACAAAGAACACACCCTCCAAACATGTCTCTAGGACCAGCGGTTTAGGTTGTGCGTTGATATATCAGTCAGTCAGGACTTTGAATTTTATAAACAGGGTGTCTCTGGAAGTATAGATCAAATCCAATAGGGGCGTGGGCAAGGTTATTTCCATACATTTTAACCCTGAGAATACACACAATACACCCTGCAATCACTCCGGAAAAGCAAGACGTAACAAAAATTTCAACCCAGTAATCTTGTTTTCATCTTTAAATGCCAATGCAATGCAATTAATTATCCATGAGATAAAGACCATCATCATTCTCCTACACTTATCCCAATTTATTTGGGGTTGGCGCAACATGCCTTTTTTTTCCATACTTCTCTATTAGTCGTCATCTCGGTAGTATGATCCTTTCTAACCATATAATCATTCACACAGTCCATCAATCGTTTCTTTAGTGTTCCTATTCTGTTATAGCCATCGGCATTCATAATCAAACCTTTTCTCAAGACATTTTCCTTATTTTTCCGAATCTTTTTATCATAGGATAAAAGACCATTACCAAACCATTTTTATTTGTTTAGATTTAACGACGTTTGCATTCAATACAAGAAGCAACAGAAAATAAAGCACTAAATGTAACAAACAGTTATACTACATACTTACATTTTCTTATCATCACATTTTTTTTTTCTGCAGTCCACCTGTTAGAACAAGTGGCATTATGTATGCTGATTATTTTATCAAATTGTCTCACTCCGAAAAGTTATTCGTTCCTAAGCCAAAAACTGGCAGAACTCCTGAGAAAATCTTCTAATTATTCAAAGTGGACTTGCAAACGAGAGAACTTTAAAAAGTGTCTTTGTCGTAGCCTTGTTTCTTTTTGCAAGATTTTTCAGCCATTTCCAACATTTGAATCTCGGATTTATTAATTCCTATTTCATTAACTCAACAATAACTTCTCGTAGATATATAAATAGAGAATTGATTTATCAAAAAACAAAGACATTTTTGTTAAATTACTTAATTACATAAGACAAATGCCCAGGCAATGGATAGTCAGAATTTAATAAGGAATAAACTATCTAAGTGCATTTAACTCACACTGATCCTTATCAATCAGTCTGTGTTTGCTATCGTTCAACAAACAGATCCCACTTGAGACATTAATCCTTGGCCCGTCGTTTAATTAATTTACAAGGATATAATAGTGTGTATCCTCTAAACTACGTGGTAATAAAGCCTAATAATAGGCTACGTGTCTTGCCAGTGTTGAACTGGCGTGTCACGTATTTAATTCAGAGTACAGTTATGTATTCAGTATTAACTTTGCAAACTCGTATCTTTCGTGACGTCAGCAGTCTGCCACTGACCGACTTTACTTATTCACAATGGTTATTTTTCCATACCCGTTGATGATGTTGTCAGCTGTAGGTTGATACCAGCTAACAGAATCGTCAAATATTGGGTCAAAGAAACGTTGAAAAATGTCAAAACTATTTTACATCAAAAAGGAAATACCCATTTCTCTACTGACCGCCGTTGCGCATCAAAGAATTTTGTATGATACCATAAATTGAATATAACAAAGGGGTGATGTCGTACTTTCATAGGAAATAAAAAATATACATTTATTTTGTGGGGTGTTTGTTTTCTTTGATTTTTTGTTCAGTTTTGAGGTTAGTTTTGTAACAAACCTTCCATTAAAAAAACAGTATTTTACAACAATATGATTTGAAATCACATAAAACAACAGAAAATAATTCCAATAAATCAATGAATGATCCCAATTAAATAATAGTACATAGGTAGGCCATGCTAAATGTAGGGAATTCTTCAAACTTATATTTCACAAGTACGTAGGTAATTATTAATTAAGTATACAATATCCCAACACAGAAATTAAAAATTTTTAGTCTGTGCAAATGTGAGTTCGTTCATTCGCACTATGGCATGGGAACAGTCACCGTCCGAAAATAGCCCAGAGAACAGTGTGAACACGAGAACTCTTTCTGTATGCGTTAATAGCTACTAGTTTTACTTGTTTTTTAGAGTTTAGCACAAACAATTTGTACTGACGTTGCTGTTTTCAGGTAAATGTTGTACCATAATGGTGCTCTACTCGAATGTAACAAAAGATCTCGTTTATATTATAATTATTATAAGAAGAGCATGAGGGGTCTATTAATAATACCAGCCTATTATTGTCCCACTGCTGAGCAGTCAAAATTTAGAGCAGTGGTGGCCCAGTGGTAACGGCCGCGACTTACGAGTTGTAGGTCGTGAGTACGACCCCAGACAGGGGCTTTACTTTATGTAAATTATTTAATCACTACTACTCTCAAAACGGTGAAAACATCATGAAGAAACCGACATTTCCAAGAATCAAAAATTCGAAGACATGTGTCATCTACCAAACCACACTGGGCCCGCGTGGTGGATTACGGCCCGTTCTCTCTCATAGATAGGAGGCCTGTGTCCCAGCAGTGGGATAATTAAACATAGGCTGATTATGCGGTGCAAAGTGCTCTTTAATTACAGAAAAGGCAAGAGCATTGATCATTACTACGCTTGCTTATGACGTGTTGGCGATTTCAGATCTATGTTTGAAATCTCTAAGCCGTCCACGAAATCCAGTCTCCGGACTGTTACTGAGTCTTTTCCGCAAATGTGGAGCAACTTTTGAAACGACGTTAAATCTTCATATTTTCATAGCGTGTCGATGGCACAAATAACACGAAAAAAGTTTAGGAGTGTGTGTGTGTGTATGTGTTTATATGTTTGTTACTTCTTCACGCTCAAACGGCTGGACCAATTTTGATAAAATTCTATGGAGGTAGCTGACACCCTGGATTAACATATGAGCTACGTTTAATCCCGATATTCCCACGGGATCGACACTTATGCGGGTGAAACCGCGGAGATAGCGTGTCGATGGCAAAAATAACACGAAAAAATATATAATTATAGTTTTTTATATTTGTTTGACCCAAAATTCAGCAACTCGAATACTGTTCGCTCATGCAGCCAGGTTGCAGATGACAGGGCATGCAGCGCAAGATCGAAGGTCAGCTGTCTCCTGTAGAGAGCCACCCTAGGTGTGAGCCGTCCATGTTCCATGTTGTCTTCTTAAGAAAATCGTAAAATAAACAGTTTATTTAATGCTCCAATCAGTTCCCATTTAAACAGGCTTTTGCTAAAAACATTGTATCTATTGTTTCTAGCTCCGAGCTTGTCTAGAACAGTGCAAACGACGCTATTTCAATGTTGCAGTGAACAATGACTGCGCTGATAAAGCTGCAAGCTGGAGCCAATTCTTCAAAGGACAAAGCGGACGGCCGTAGATTCATTGTCAAGTTCCATTAAAGATTGAATCTAAATTAAAACGGACCGGTTTTCTTTGGGAAATAGTTTAAATCTGGTGCCCATTGTAGTTAACGTCTGCTTGTCTGGAGGGATACTAATGAAATTGCTTCTGTCGAGATTTGTGAATGCACTATCTCACGCGCCTGTTGAAACTGTTAATTGTATGGTTACCATATCGAATAACTTCTGGGGCCTTTTTAATGAAAACGACAGGCGACAGGTGACAATCCGAAAATGTAACAAAGTTTTTTTTTCATAGTTTTAGTACAGAGGCCAGCACATCAAGCTACCCCAATCTGTCAAATTTTCCCAATTGAATAAGAACCTTATTCCTTTGTAATAAAGTTGAAAATCTATCAAAGAAATTTGACAGATTGGGGTAACTTGATGTGCTGGCCTCTGTACATTAGTAAACAGTACCTACCTGTCGTAGAAATGTGTCAATTTCGTATTGTTTTTAACAAATCTGTCTTATTGTCAGTTAAATTAAATTGGCATAACACAGTATCAATAGCAATGGCTTTCATTTTGACAGTTCAACAATATTCATTTACGTTGTTGAGCAGACCAATATTTCGAACATTTGAAGCAATGGATTAGCCTTCCTTCAAAACTATTCAGATTTAGATTTATAGTGTGTTATACAATAAGAGTGCTGGCTATGATAGTCTGAAGTTGCTGAAAACAAAAAACTTTCTCACAGTTTAAACTTCCACACTATCGAATAAGTTGGTGGCCGAGAGGGCGGCGTTCTGAGTCGTAAAATGTCACTCACATGTTGAATGTCTGTCAGTAATTTACAACATTTACATCCCACCTGACAGACGATAGTCTTCTATCGTAGGCCTCAGGGCACACAAAATGGATAACTTATCTTTATGCGTGGCTAGCTCTCGTCAAAAACTTTGGAGTTGGTTTATATATTTTAGTATCTTTATATACCTATTCACTTTCTAGGTAGCTTATTATTTTTGTGTCTGGAAACTTTTATTATGATAACGCAGAAACTGTACAGACAAGTTCCTAATTAAATCAAACTAAACTCGCCTTGGAGCAGTGACGTCACAGTGATAACGGCCGCGACTTACGAGTTTGAACCCAGTCAGGCTAAACAAATGCTAGGCTTTATTACTTTGTGTAAATTATTCTTTACCAGGTGAAATGCGCCAACCCGCACTGTGCCCGCGTGATGGATTACGTACGGAAAATTTTCTCTCACTCAGAGGAGGCCTGGGGCCCAGCAGAAGGAAGTTTATAGGCTGATTATGTATACATGTTTCAAAAGCGTTTCCGATGACGCGTGTTTACTACTGGTCAACACTTGTACGGGATTGTGCTAAGCTAATACAAGCTACTAATGTTTCTTTAACCCAACACACACACGTTTTATTAAATTTCACTCGTGGTGACCCTTCACAAGCGACAATGTCTATTGAACTTTAAAATAAAGTGTGTGTGTCTTTAAATGGATATATCATATCGCCTAACTGATTACCATGTTGAATCTTCAACCCATCCAATCATCATCATCATAGCGTAGCCTTTTCCCAACTACGTTGGGGTCGGCTTCCGGTCTAACCGGATGCAGCTGAGCACCAGTATTTTACATAGAGCGACTACCTATCTGACCTTCACAACCCAGTTACTGGGTTATTACTCAGTAGCCCGAAAGCCTGACAACCAGTCTTATCAAGAATTCTTGGTAAGACTGGTTGTCAGACTTTTGGGCTTCTAAAAACTCGTAACGACTTTCAAAATAAATTTTCTTACCGAAATACAGAACAACGGTAATAATCTAGTTTATTCCTCAAAGAAAGTAAGAAGGTTTTATATTAAAAAGACTCGTACCGTTCAAGAATCTTAAACGTACATACATCACAGCGTTTCATTATTAATTCTAAACTCGTTTCCGAACACACTTTTATATTACATCGCAACATCTCTTTGATAAGTTACTCTTATTCAAACGTTCGGAAAACAAATCTCAAATAAGGCTCTTTTTTTGTAAAGGTTAGATTGGTAAAACATAAAAGGCTTCTTCTCTTCATATTTTCTTTGAATGTAAAAACATTTTTGATTCTATTAATTTTTGTTTGAATAGTTTAATGTTACGAATTTTTTTTAAAGTTTCACACTAGGATTCACTGTGTCGTGGGGCCAGTTTTTTCCCAAGTAAGGCAAATATTTTCAGGTGAAACAAAAACATTGGAAAAAAAACACAAAAAAAATAAAACTTAAACTACAATATAATAGAAAATGATATTGGTGTAGAAAGACGGTTTGATGAAAAGAGGTTTAAGTGCTTTTGGGTATAAGTGTTTATGAAGTGTGGGATGTGTGTCAAACTTTGAGTATAAAATTGTAAATTCTATGGTTTAAAAAAAACTACGTTACTAACACCTACCTAGTATTCAAAATGTTATAAGCTTTGAACTTTAAATAAAATACAAATTACTTTTTATCCATTTCCACAACTAAAATATGACCACTTAAAATTCAGGCAGTATTTTCTCTAAAAACATTTACATTGCGTTCAAAGGCAAAAAAAAAAAACAAAAACCTACTAGAGAAATCAAAAAGTTCCAAACACAAAGGTTGTGAAAAAGATAATAAAGGACGAAAACAGCACATATCCCGAGGGTAGGACCTCAATGAAATAGATATACCATGATCAAATGGGAACATCGACAATGATTGGCTAAACAAAAAACGACAAGTCACCGGAATAAATGAAAACTCTGATATTGGATACAGTCGTCAACAAAGGTCAATATGTGTGCAAAAAGTATAAAATACCTAAGGGACAATGCCTGTAATTTTAAGAACGTTCACAATCTGGCATTGATTGACGCTGAAATGAGATTGCGACTAGATTTTGAACGTTTTTAATTACGAGAATTGGCCTTCAGATCCGCAGAAAAACAACTTAGCGTCGAAATTTTTCATAGACCATTATAAACTCAACCGCTATGTGGACCCTGAAACAGCTAGAAAGCGTGGCGGCAGACGCCGTAGAAGATGGCGGGACAAGCTGGACAAAACAAACGCCCAGTGGTCCATATTAGCACTGGATCGCAAGCAATGGAAGTCATGGGGAGAGGCCTTTGCTCGGCAGTAGGATGATACAGGCTAACAGTAGCATTATAATCGATTTAAAATGGAGTCAGAACTACACATCACTTTCTTATCCTATCATTCTACGTAGAGAATCTCTCGTCTGAACTACACAAATACTTAAACCTCTACCTACTAGAGATTCGAATCTTTTCTAGATTATTCTTCGAGTTCTGTTGCTCTGTCCTGGACGAGTGATAAGTAATGGAATAGTCATTACTGAAAGGATAAGCATGAATCACGTTGACTCGATTCATAAGTTATTCCTCGATTTTCTAATGCAGCTGATCATGAAGATTATTTCAGGATTTCGTTTTCTATCAAAAGTAACACGAAAACGATAAATAGATTTCCAAGAGAAAATGTTTCCCATGCATACAAATCGGTGCCATCGAAAATCTTAAACCAACACGCTCCTAATCTGATTTGCAATTTCCCGTATTCGTGATATTCGGATATTGAGAAAGATTTTTGAAAACATTTGATAAAGTGAACAAAATGGAACTGGAAGATTATGTTTGTGAAAGCCGAGCTCATCACACAAAATAAGTGTGTAGGAAGAATAAGGCGTAGGCTCGCAAAATTTTACCTGAACTTTATGGTAGCTGGACGTATCACACACTAGAATAATGCAGACTTCTTTTTCAACATTCTCAAAGTCTCTATACTTTACCTTTAGGCATAGCAACATGTTTGCAACAAGTCATCACGTTAACGCCAGGTGTCGCTGGAAACTTGCGCTGGGACTCTGACTAGCACAGGGTCGTAGCATTATTGATGAGCAATGGCCGTTTTGCGTAGATGTGACGCATATTTTCCCCCACAGGGGATCGAGGAGGGGGGGTGGAGGGGGGGCTCAGGGGATCAGACCGGAATGAATCTTCTTTTTGTGTTTGTGTTCTTTCTATCCGCCATGTATACCGCAATCTCCTTCTTCTTTCTTTTCTTTCTTCTCCAAAATAATAAAAAAGTGGACAGCTAAACTTTTGCTTTCGCCTGTACCGGCTAACGATACACGAATGAACTTATGTATATACAAATGGGACACAAAGTAAATACCTATATTTATACAAAAATATTAAACATTATTATACTCCAATAATATTTGAGGATCACAACATCAATATTTTAGGAGTTATTCTAACTACTATCGGTAATGGCTTTTTTATACTTAACTAGCGGCCCGCCCCAGCTTCGCACGGGTGCAATTTTTTTTTTCATTCATAAAAACTTTTTTTTAATTTTTTTTTAAAGATGGGAAAATATCAAATGGCCCCTCCCGCTCTGGGATCCCGAGTGTCAGACTCTTACTGACTAAAACCCATCCGTGTTCCTTCCTTAGCCCTTTATGTTTCGGGGTAGCGGTAACCCTTTCGGACAATCCCGCTGCCCCGGTAGGCTTCGGCCCTGACGCGCCCCTTCACTGATGCGGACATCTATTTGAGGCGCGCGTGGAACACATACGCGCCGTCGTTTTTGTTTTTTTTTTTTAAATAAACGTCTAATTAAACCAGTTGCCTGGTACATCTACACTCACTATTATAACACATGGGTACCATAGTACCCAAGTGTGCCATAGCACACTTTCAACCCGGAAGATCTAACACAAAAAAATTTCCAACCCGGGAATCGAAACTCATCGTCATCTGCCTAGCCTTTTCCATTCAACTTCCAGTTTAACCAGATGCAGCTGAGTATCAGCATTTTTTTTTAACTTAACTTCACAACCAAGTTACCGGGCATCGAAACTACACCTTAAAAAAACTAATAATATAGAGAACGAAGTCTAATCAAGCAAATGCACTCAAAAACATTTTTTAATAAATAAACTTACTACAAACAGAACGCACTCCTGTGACGTAATGACGACCTCCCTTGGGAAGAGAGAAAGGATAATATAAACATGGATTTGGAAGATTGATGATGGTATTATGCGAGAGAGATGAACCGACAATCACATATGGAGAACTCTTACGTTTGCCTAATCAAGCGGCATTTTGTTTATGTTTTGTATTCTGAAACATTTATGTGCATTTCTTGATAGATCGTATAAGAAAGTGGGTAGGTAATGGTCGCATTCCAAAACGAATCGAGTATGTATTCATGCTTAGAAAGGAGCCTTTTGGCCTCGTATAGGACTTTCAGTTTCATTTTCCTTTTAGTTACTTTTTTTTATTTTTGACTTGTTTTTATTTTTATTTTTTACTGCGTTTAGTTTGGTTTGTGATCTTTCTGTACGAGTCGCAATAAATACTTTGTCTTTCTTTCTTTCATTAATTTCGATGGTTTTATGAACATTACTCAAATCTTGTTTCATGGTTGAGCGTTGTTCTAGATTATACAGAGAATATGGGTCTAAGTTTAAAGTGGGTAAATAAAGTTGTGACTTGATATAGTACCTACCCATAGTATCCATATCTATACACTACCTACAACTTGTAATTCGCTCCTTGAAATATCACTGACGAAGACCTAAATAGATACGGTATAGATCTCGACTGAATGAAAATTGGGTTCGATTGTCGCAACAAAACTAATAGGTATTTGACTACTAGAAATAGATATCTCGTCTGGGTCAAGATATTAATGTTCTATGTTTGATTCAGGCTACAACTATCACTAACAACAAGTTCTCCTACTCTCATCTTCTTCATTGTCGGTATTCGATAGGGTCCCTAATGATTCTCGAGTTTCTTAATTTTCCAATTAAAGTTTACATCCTAGAATTAATTAGCATAATCAACCTCGTAATTGCTTTATCACTTTTGACAACAATTCTCACATTAGTAAGATTGATGGTTGTTGTTGATCATCATCATCACCTTCCTAGGCCTCTCCAATTGCACGCCTAAAACTATTCACAAAAAGTTGAAAAAATGTGAAGTCACGTACTAAGTATACAGGGTGGATTTTTGAGATGGGGCAGTAACTGTCACATAGACAAATAGACCTTGTCGTTTAATGACATGCGAGTGACATTCAAACTTAAGGTGATAAAACAATTACGAGGTCGACCATACATAATGTACACTGACAATTATTGTTCTAACATTACAACACAAAATCACCAAAGCCAGTTTACTTTGAAACGAAACTTTAGCCCATAAATCTTACATCAAATTACAAAACTTCCTTGCAAAGAACAACATAACAAAAATTTAATTTAGTTCCCCACAGCCGCGGTTTGAGCTTATTCCGAGGAATGTTTGTACACACGGCACAGCTTTACTTATTCACTGCTTTGTGACTCACTGTTCTCTGCAGAATGTCGGCGAATAAAGATGCAACTCGTCTTGTTGGCTTTACACAATATTTCTGTAGTGCTTGAGACTTGAGTAATTTCTGTCTAAAATCATGTAGAGCAGATATTCTTTTGAGCTGGATTTTTAAAACAAGGAAACTCTGATTGTTGCCTTCATATTAAATTATGAATAAGTACAGTCAGTTACTGCAATTAGCTGACCCACCTTTGCATAAATTGTTGAGCATGGCAATGGTTGGTTGGTATTTGAGCAAAGTAAATAAAATATAAAAGAATTATAAAATTCTATCGATTCGTATTCTACAAAATCTCAATAATTTATGCAAAGGTGGTCAGCTAATTGCAGTAACAAACTGTACATAATAGGCTGTTTGATAGATTTGTGTTACTAAAACTATAAAAATCATCAAAATTTTCTTGGCCTTGTCGTTGTTAATTCGGGTCGGCGCTACCCTGCAAACGAAACTTTAAAAAGTTTTCCCAACTATGTTGAGGTCGGCTTCCAGTCACCGGATGTATCTGAATGCCAATATTTTACATGAAGCGACTGCCTATCTGACCTCCACAACCCAGTCACTGGGCAATACGATAGCCCTTGGTAAGACTGGCTGTCAGACTTTCGGGCTTCTGACGACCCGTAACAACTGCCAGAGATCTACGAATGCCAACTGGGACCAACGGCTTAACGTGCTTACGTACGTGCTCCTTTTTCTCTCAAAAACCATCCATATAAATATGAATTAAAAAATAGAAGCTCACAGTTCAATAAATTACTTAGATAGGGCACTATGAGATTCTACTTGTTTTATCTTCGGTTCTCCAATTCACACCCACAACCAATTAGTTACAACAAAATGAACTCGGTAAAACGCAAAGAAACGTACCTAAATTAAGACGAGTCGGGACATACCTATCATATTACGTAACAAACCTAAATTCGGCTCAGTTAACAGAATTAGTAAAAATTAATTTTATCAAAAGTCACGCTTCTCTTAATAATGCCGAAAGCTCGTTAACTTTCAGTAATTATTAATTCCGATTTAATGTGGAATCCCTAACTGTCTACCATAGAGTAGATAATTCTACTTCAGGTAGGCACTTTTTGTTTACAAATAGCAGGACCTTCGAGGACCACAGGAAGGATTGTACATTTTGAGAAAAGAATTTGCTAATTTGCTATTATTACCTTATCTATTACTATAGTCTCAATCTTTTCATTATAACAGCACTCGATTTGTCAATCGCTTCATAATAATACTGTCGAAAAATTTGTCTGCTCAACAACGTAAATAACGCAATGAATATTGTTAAACTGTCAAAATGAAAGCCATTCCGACTGTTAGTGTGTTACACAATTACCCCGCAAGCTACCCGCAGGTCCAGTCTTTTTTATAGTTGACACGTTGCCTTTATTAACATGAATACCATTATGTTAATCATATTTTATGCGGAACAGATCCGCGAGAGTACCATTATGAGAGGACCATTATGACATTGCATCTACGTCCAGAAAATAATGTAGACTAAATGATCAATGTAGGGAAATTAATTTTGCTTAAATAATACGCCCGAAATTAATTTATTACTCATGATAAACAACACTAACAGACGAAAATAGAATGCGCCTCAAAAGACCAAAAAATACCAACCTTTTCCCATACAGAATGTACGAACTGCAATAAACAACGAATCGATCCGTGAAATCAGTTTCATTCCCATATGCAAACGTGAAATTAATTCAGGGATGATAGTGGTAATACTCGTAAATTACCATACTCTTCGTTCCAATCGTACTGACCCGTTTAAAGGAAAAATTGAGAATATTTTCCCCGCCATTTTGGCAGCGCCATCTTTGGTATAGGCGAATAGTTTATTGTGTTGCTATCTGTGCTAAAGCAAGTGAATTAAGCAAAGTGCCACGGATCGTTGTTGGCTACTTTCTGCCGCGTACGAAACGCAACGCTCGGATACTTTTCCAGATGAAAGTCGGAAAATGCCCGGTAGATGGCGTTGTTTGAAATACAAATGAAATTATTTTTACTCTTTGTATTCTTACGTTACACCTTACAAGAAATAAAATAAAAAATAAAAATTAAATGACTTTTTTATTTTCTATCTTTCGAATGAAATATGGAAGGCTATTGTGCATAGCGCCACCTGTTCTTTAATATTATGCGATGTTTAACGCATGAGGTGTGTGGCGCCATGAATTCCGGGCGATGCGGTTAGCAGTAAAAAATGTGGTGCGACTGGCGGAAATGCCGATAGATAGCAGCACTGCCCTTATGGGTAGCCAGCTAGCATTCTACTGAATTTTCAACTTGTTACCGAGGCCCCGAGCATGGAATACGTGCTACTTTTTGCTGACAAAGTTTCTCTATTTTTGCGCACAAGTTTGAAATCAACAAAATTTACCCTGGAAGAACTATCTGAAGGCTATCCAAATAATTGTTAAATGCCGGGATCGAAACTGCGTAAAGCCAAGCCCTTATCCACTGAGCTGTCAGCGCTCTATTTCTATTGGGAACTAATTTGTGATTATTCAATTTCCTGTTTTATAGATGCTTGGTTCCTAATTGTTAAGATATTTCAAGTATGCCACATAAACAAAAGTTCAAACATTACGACTGTACTATCTCTAAAAACACAAAAAAAAATATAGATAGAAAATAATTATATGTAGAATACTCTTAATTATGCACACCACATAAAAAAAAAACCGTGACAAAAACGGTTAACTTCGTAATTTCAATCATTCAAAGTCAAAGTCAAAGCATTTATTTCAAGTAGGCACATAGAAGGCACTTTTGAACGTCAAAAATTACAATGAAATAGAATTGATTCTAGTCGCCCTTTCCAAAAGGTAGTTTTCGTATGGAGTAGAATGGGCAAGAAACTCCACCGTTATTCTTTTAAAATGTTTAACAATATTTTGCATATATTATACAATAAATATATAATTATATAATAAATAATTTTAATAAACATTTTCGCGTCTAAATTCCCTGAAGGTACAAGCAGAGGTTATGGAACTCAGTTTACCCACATTTCATCAGATACGTTATAATTTTCACGCAAATTACCTCAGAACCTTCCCACAGCCAATCTTCCCTGTTCGATCTTTAAGTTTTAACATTGTAGCTGAAGCAGGCGTCCTAGAGGAGCTATGGTGTCGGCCAGAGGGGGGTTACAAGTTGCGGGAGGAGGGTTTATGACGTCAGGCTCCTATACTGCGTGCACAGAGCAACGCCACTCTCTATCCGGGTCACCTATTTTGGGATATTGCACTTTGACGTCACAACCAGGATTCTATGAAAAACGTATCGAAGTGCAGGTGTTTTTTTAAATGATGGATTAGTAGAGTTGTTTTGGGTGATAGATTGATTTAAAATCGTTTGCAGTCATAGCATTGTTATAGGGATGATTGTTTGTTACATTGATCGTACCATCCAAAAATGTTTGCATTTTCCGGACACAACTAACTGTTCATAGGTACAATTTACCGGTCTCGATTTAGATAAAACCCAGCGATACCCACGATGTAGCAAGAAAAAGACCGCCTTCTACCTATCCCACTGATTTCCGGTTCTACTATGAGAGAGCTGGAGGTAAAGTACCTATTTATTTATTTTCATCAAGACTAAGATTAAGTTAGTCTGCCCATGCAGTCAAATAAGCTAAGTCAAATAAGTGAACCGTTACACCTATGCATGGATATGCATATTTGTAACTGTTCACTTTACTGTAACATACGCTGACACTGCTACAAGTATTCAATCCTACATCCTACATATGAATAAAACAAAGTCGGGTTCAGCATTCCACGCCCCAACGGCTGGACCGATTTTTATGATCTTTGATATGTTGGATTTGTCTCCGCAGATTGATCAGGTTGATTGATTGATTGACCAGATCACGAAAAATTTAAATGAACATAATTCTTTTCTTATAAATTTTGTATGGAACGGCTTTTTTGCATGGTGAAAAGGAACTAATACGACAGAGGCCCTAGCATGGACGCGCGACGCAAACGTAACGTTAATTAGAACGATTTTTTAAACTATAACTATCCTACGGCATTTTGGATTAAATTATTGCGACAACTACAATAAATATCACCCACAAATATGAATAAAGTCTAAAAACTAAGTTAATATTATTTGCGAAACCAGTATTTTCAATTTTGAAATCGTTCGTATTTACGTTACGTTTACACCACGAGTTTGTGCTAGGCCTACAGATCGGACAAATCGATGTCTTTGTTACATTATTGCTTTTCTGCACATACATGGTTTGCCTATAAGCCTTCATTGTACACAATTTTTTAAAAGTGTAATGTAATAAAGTGGCAGCCGCCCAACTTTCAAGGCGCAGACTGTCAAACGAGTGGTAATGAGTTTGAATGCCTTGTTACGCTAATAACCTGAACCTACGAATAAACTTTCATAGTTTAGTTGAAGGACCAGCCGATCTTTTTGTAAAATAAATGTCACCGTGAAAAGTTAGGTGAAGTGAGCTTAGAGCTGGCTTAGATGAAGCTGTCAATAATGTCATCAGATGGAAAGACAGCTAACTTCATCTAGGTCTTCACGATGAGATTTTTACAGAATAGATCAGCTGGAATACTAGTACCTATAAATATACAACCCTCATTGCAATCTTGTTAAAATTCGGTGTATGTGGAAACCCTTTCTAATGCTTGGGGAAATACAGTCGTGAAGTTATTCAAAATGGCACATCACATTAATATTATAAAGGCGAAAGTGTGTGAGTGTGTGTGTGTGGGTGTTTATATGTTTGTTACTTCTTCACGCTCAAACGGCCGGACCAATTTTGATAAAATGTTGTATGGCTGTAGCTGACACCCTAGATTAACATATAGGCTACTCTATTCCGATATTCCCACGGGATCGACACTTATGCGGGTGAAACCGCGGGGCGCAGCTAGTATTACATAATTGCATCAGCAGTGTCCACTCCACCAGATAATTACCTACTATCTACGGAAATTTTTTGCATTAAAGTTTGTATGTAGTCGGAAATCCTATTAATGAAGTATCCTCGTCAGCTCGGCCATGACGCAAACTCGATTAGTATGGATCGAGCTGCAACCTCCGATAACATAGTTTAAAAGTGTTCCTACAGGCTAACTATATAGATAACCTACATGGTCGGTAAATGTCAACGAGTAAAATATTGTGAGACTAGGTCAAACTTACTGTCTGTTATTCCTCAACTAAAGATAGCATTTATGAGTAGGTACACTACTTCATCATCTGCCTAGCCTTTCCCAACTATGTTGGAGTCGATTTTCAGTCTAACCAGAAGCAGCTGAATACCAGGGTATGGAGCGACTGTCTATCTGACCCCCACAACCTAGTTATACCCCTTGGTAAGAACATTTGCACCACCTCATCAGAAATAATTGTTGAGGAGAACAAAGAGTTGAAAGAAATCTAAACTATTTATCTATCTACCACGACAGATAAATAAGTAATGATTTTATTTATGTTTTCTAAGTAGGTTTGTTTGTTTCTGTTGTTTGTTTGTCTACAAACATTTTTACTCGTCAATCATGTTTAAAAAAATTGGATGAGGCCGGTGATATCCTATCTGACTACTCTGAGAACAAAGGCCGAAACAAACTCAGAGATCACAGTCTCATTTAAAGTCCAGGCATAACTAGGTTAGATCATGTGAAAGCCATGTAGATTGGTGTTTGAAAGGGTCCTTTGAAGAAAGAACCACACAGAAAGAGTAGACAGCGTGTCAGTGCGCATATTTGTCAGTAATCGTGCAGCTCAACTCAGAAATTCAGAAGCTCAATCGGCAGAATTGTATGACCTGATTTTGTATCTTTACACCTCAATTTGTTATTGCCTAATAGCCAGTACCAAGCCTTATGCATAACAGAGACATATATTTTAAACTGACCTAGAGCAAAATTCTTAAATGTCCCAAAAAGTTCAGGTTAATCCAATGATTTCCACGTATAAACATGAATATTGCAACAAAATATCGTTCCGTGAGTAAGCCATTGAAAACTGTAAATTATGTTCGAATACAATGAAATAAGCGAGCTCAGATCGACGTAATCTGGAAAACGTTACAATGTATTAGATAGGCTAATCGATTCTCAACAGCCTTCTCCATATTTTTATGATTAACAAATCTCAATTCTATACTTGATCGTGTAAGTAATTCTAATCTACTTCCCATCCCATAATAATTAGTGGCAAGTAAATTCGCGATTGAGCTGGAGCCGCACCCCTCGGTCTTGCCTCACCCCGTTCTCGCCAAACCTGTTTCAGAATGAAACTGACCTAATTCCACCGCTGCAGTCCCCCTCCGCACCAACTGACGTCATAGCGTACCTTCAAACCCAAAACGTATAAATTCCCATTTATTACACAGGCAATAACAATTGCACGGTGATCCAATATAATGGTGAAAGTCGCCTGGCAAGGAGTATGGCTATTATAGCGTTACGGTGTTAAGGGTCCAAGGTGTGGAGTCAAAAACTGGGTCATCCCGGGTTGCAAGCCTCTATTCATGAATCGAAACACGCAGAGTGACGCGCTCTCGTTCATTCTTGGTCGGACTTGTTAATCGAACATGGTTCCACCTGCGTTCGACTGACGCATGAATGATCTATATTGGGCTACAAATAGATTTGATAAAAATAAATGTAATTATAAGGGAAATTGGTAGGTGGTTTCAATGTCGTTTATGGTTTCTAAAGGGAATGAGAAAATACCTAATAGAAAGAATAGAGAGAATAGGTACCTCCCGAAATAAGAAAGAAGAAGGCTTTTGCATCGTCAAAATGTTCCCAATAAGTAATTATTCATCCAAATTATGATACATATGTCAATCAATGTTCAGGCTTTCTAAGGTTTAGCGCTGAAAAATGCTCTTTAAACAAAATCTTTAAAGCTCTCAATTATAGCCAAAAGGTTAAGGGACGAATAAGTGCATTAAAGGCATAGAATTTATTTTTCTCCCTGAAATAATAGAAAATGCGTGGCCTTGGATAACCAACACCATTCATTGTTCACCTAAAATCGATGACTCACACTAAACCAATGTGGGACATACCTACATATCTAACACCACGTTTCAACTTAAAACGAAAATAGCTAACACCATTATCAGACTAAAATACAGGGCGTTCAAATAGTACGGCCCATGCTTGCAAGGCTGGCTGATATACTTGGTGCCTGTGACGCACATACTCGCCTTGGCGATGAATGGGCTCACCCTGGACTATGACAAAACACCCTGCGTTTAAATGGTTTACTTCGATTTTGTTTGGCTGTGGAATTTGGTGGATAAGTTGTTAGAACATGCTTTAATGTACATCAAAATTTTAACAAAGTTCATTTTATAAATCCTTCAATATTCCTGAATATTGAAGGATTTATAAAATGAACTTTGTTAAAATTTTGTTGTACCCTGGTACAACAGCGGTCTTACCGCTAATAGTGATATCTACCAGACATTAGAGAGATTTCTGGTCTCTGCCGTTATGATGTAGGAATTCAATCGTGTGTGAATCAAAAATACAATACAAGGACTAGAAATAAATTAATTGATAACTTAACATTTTCTCTAAACAACCCATAACTCCTTCATATTTTTTTGTACATTTGGTAACTCTATCCAGTAGTCAACTCTGTTGAAACAATGGCTATTGAGAGTTTAGTTTAGAAGACTTCAAAGATATTATGTAAATGTGATATTAAGTAAGTTAAATTCGCAAGATAGAAGAGGATATAATGTTAATACATAGTTTTTTTTTTCTTTTAGATGTTGTTCGAAGATGTATTTCGAACAACAACCTTGTGTCCAGATAGATAATAAGTTTAGTAACATAGTTATAAGTTATAATTTTGTTTAGTAACCCATATGGATGCTGCTTATCCGAAATAAAGATTATTTTATTTATAAAGCACACAAAACAATCTAGCCTATATTAGCTAATAAGTAAGTAATTTGTATACAACCTAAACTGCTAAGTAAATAAAAAATTAAGATATCATCCAATCAAGTATTTCTAATAATATACTCGTATATTAAGACGGCGCCGCCGACCAAACGCTGACCGCGCAGTGGAGCCCTCATCGTATGTTTGTTTTTATTTTTTTATTTTAGAATGAAAATGCAGAAAACGCACGAACGACGAGCACGTTAAGTTGTGCTCCACAAGATAATACGTTAATATTATTATAAACGGTAGTTTTACATTGTTTAGTTTTATTGTAATCAATAAAACGGAAAATAGTGGCCACTATTATCCGTTTTAAGGATTATAATAAAACTAAACAATGTCGCCTTAAGGGACTCTTGATTCATGTGTTCTTTAAAATCGTCAATTCAGCAGGTGGGCTCCAAGCACATGATCGATCCTACGATTGACCCAACTACGATTTGAAGGTTCTGCTGTTGCGCTATTGATCTTCGAAATTGGGTCGTCCACCGTTCTTTACCCAGCACCTCAATATCGAGAAAAAAATCATAAAAATAAAGCATTCATGACATCATCAAATGACGCCAACCACGAGAAGTACACCTGGAATACGTCACAAGACGTTGGATCATATTATTTTTGTATATTACAAATCTTCCCACGATTTCACGCAATTTGATTCCTTAAAAAAAATACTTATTTGGTGTTTGCGATTCTAAATATTAACCTGAAAGATTCATTCATGATATCAAGTGTACCTGTACGTAAGCAATATTATATTCCGGAAAACAGCTCCATTATAGGTTACATTCGATACATTTGATGTTCCACCAACCAATTTTAGGTTTACAGAAAAATCTAGAGATACCTACTTGATTACTTGATATTCTAATTTGTTAAGAAAATGTATAAATAATTTGCAATCTTTATGTAATCTCAAACATATTGCATACTCAAAAAATAAGGGTAAAGCATCATGGGATATTGTCAAACGGAGCACAGGTAACGTAACATGTCGTGAATATATAAATAGCATAATTGAAAATGGTATTACAACTACATCAGACTCTGAAATCGCAAATTTATTTAATAACTTCTTTATTGATATTGTTGAATCCAACACAGCCTTACAAAATAACACTAACAACCAAAGTAGTATAAAAAGCAACGACAACAGCATATTTCTAAACCCTACTAATCCTACAGAAATTTTTACCATATTAAAAACATTAAATAATACTAAGTCATCCGGTTATGATGATATTACTACAGACTTGTTAAAACATCAATACAATACATACATTCAATACAATACAACTCAATACATTTCAGAACCACTTTCATATATCATCAACTTATCGTTAAAGCAAGGCTGCTTCCCGGATAAACTCAAAATATCTGTAATAAAACCACTCCATAAAAAAGGCTCTAAATCAGATAAAAATAATTACCGACCTATTGCTCTGATACCAATCCTATCGAAGGTCTTTGAAAGAGTTATGCTCAAAAGACTTCTCTCTTTCTTTGATAAGTATAATGTTCTTGCTAAAGAGCAATACGGGTTTAGGAAGAACAGATCAACTTCACTAGCAGCGTTTAACCTAGTTAAATCAATTTTAAATAATATTAACGCTAAAGTTACAACATCAGCTCTGTTCTTAGACCTAAGCAAAGCTTTCGATTTTGTTCATCATTCAATTCTTCTCGATAAATTGTATAAAATCGGTATAAGAGGTCCAGCCTTAGAATGGTTCATATCATATCTGTCAAATAGAAGTCAAATCACGAGGATCACCAAATTCGAAGAAAACGGTAACAGTATCATCAATTTCGATTCCCAACGTCGACATAATTACTTTGGTGTACCGCAGAGAAGCATTCTAGGAACACCGTTATTCCTTGTGTATGTTAACGATCTTCCCCAAGCAGTAGAAAAAGATTGTGTACTTTTTGCTGATGACACGACGGTAATTATAGACTGTAAGAACGTTGAAACGTACATATAAATAACACATTAAATAACACATTAAATAACATCATCACATGGTTAGATAACAATGCTTTAAAACTTAATATACATAAAACGAAAATATTAAATTACAAAACGCAAAAGAGTAAATGCCTCCAAACACAACAAACAAAGCAACAACAAAATTTCTGGGGATAACACTTCACCTGGAAAGAACATATTGACGAAATATGTATGAAAATAAATAGATTTGTTTATGCTTTAAAAAAGTTAAGGATGAGGCATCTAAACGAACTGCGCTGATGGTGTATCACGCCTATATTTGTTCCATTATTCGGTATGGTATTATTGTTTGGGGAAATTCCACGGAAATATCTAGAATACTAATAGCACAAAAAAAAATTATTCGTACAATCTTTAACATGGACTGGTCTGAATCTCGTAGACCAGTGTTTAAATCACATAACCTTCTTAGCGTTCCTTGCATTTACATTTATGAAATCGCAAAATTTGTTAAACTTAATTCTAAACTCTTTGAAGCTAAAAATAATTTTAACAAACAAAAAGTCACACAGTATTTATTGGAAATCCCTGTACCTAGGATAGAACTATTCAGGCGCAGCTGCGTGTATATGACGCCACTTATATATAATTTATTACCTATCTGGATAACAGAACTACCTTACAAAAATTCTGTGTGATTTTGAAAAAATTGTTGATATCGCATAGTTTTTATTCTGTAGGAGAATTTCTGAACAAAAAATCTTGTCAGTCCTACCACTTCAGAAATGCATTGTAATAGTTTTATAATTATTTGTTCCTATGTTAATTCAATTTACTACGTTATTAGTAAAATATTATTACATTTTGTTAATACAAACCTACCTACTTCATGTATTAAATATTTGCATGCCATCATTATATGGCGGAATGTGTCTTTGCACTACAATTTTACATATCATCTTTTGTACCTACCACATTTTAAGCAAATAAACGATTTTGATTTGATTTGATAGTTTTATGTTAGAGTTGCGGGATAATTGTGTAACACACTAGGTAATGGCTTTAATTTTGACAATTCAACAACATTCTAACCTTTCGACCATATGAAGCAACTAGCTGCGCCCCGCGGTTTCACCCGCATAAGTGTCGACCCCGTGAGAATATCGAGATAAAAAGTAGCCTATATAGGCTACTTACTGCTTTTAACATTTTGTATGGAGGTAGCTGAAACCCTGGATTAACATATGTTAATCCAGGGTTTCAGCTACCTCCATACAAAATTTTGTCAAAATTGGTGCAGCTGTTTGAGCATGAAGAAGTAACAAACATATAAACACACACATACTCGTAGGTACACTCACAAACTCGCCTTTATAATATTAGTGTAATGTGATGGATTAGTAATATTCCTCAAAATGATTCAGATTGAGATGGATAGTCTATTACGCAATTAGTGTGTTGGTATTACATTTATATGAGGCAATTTACAATTGCAGTGGTAGTTCACAGTTTGTGATTGAATGACCACAGCTACAGACAAAGGGCTCTCTCCCAAGACAATCAGCAAACTAGCATTGCAGAACCTCATGCTAGGGTTTTATGCAAAATCGTACGTGGAAGTCACTTCACGTCATGATCATAATCAGCCTACAGCAGCCCACAGCTGGACATAGGCCTCTCCAATTGCACGGCATTTAGCTCGATTCTCGGCAACTCTCATCCAGCACTTACAAGCCACTCTGCGAAGATCGTCGCTCCACCTAGCCTGAGGGCCTCCTACCTTACATTTTACGGATTCAATCTCTCAGAGACACTAGCTCACCAGGTATGCTTGAAGTCTCTCTTGAACACATGTGTAAAAAAATCACGCGTTGGTCGGACTACGCCTTTACCAACGCCTACATTAACCAGTCAAGCTCCGCGCGTATCTCATGTGATACGGTACAATAGAAAATCAATTGTCTTATTAGCGGATCTTGAGAGGTTAAGGCCCTTCAAAAAATTTTATAATTCGGGAATAGATTTTCATTAAAACGCAGCTCTTTCATTGAATTAGTTTCGGATATATTCTACCGTTCACCTTTAGCCTTTCACATGAAAGTACTTTATTGATAGATGCGATATCAAACTATAATTACCATTACAATAAAATAGCTTTTTTATAGTTCTCGGATCCAGTGATTGGAAATATTTAATTGCTATTCGATTTAACACTTACTACAGTTAATAAAACATGAAATATAAAACTGTTATTACTTTATCAAATAGATTTTGTTATTTTTGTCGATTTAAAACTCAAGCAATCTTCCAGTTTTACGTGGAACTGTATTAGGAATGTATATGTGAATATATAAAAAAACATTAGCATTTTTTAAGTAAAAAAAATATTATTAAAATATTAACAAAATAAAGCTAATGTAGAACTACACTATTATTTTATGATTATGTCTTCTGTCGGAGTATTGAATCAACCTACATTTTTTTAAATAGAAATATATACCCTTGACGTTCAGTTTCAGCAGTCACTGTTAAAAACAGCTGCAGTAGACAATACTACGAAAAAAATACTTGCATAGGTTTGCATTCACCGCGATATGAAACGATAATTAATACTCAAACCTTCTTCCTGAATCTAGTCTGAATTACAGTCAAGGCCCCATAATTTGCCGTTAATCATAGTCCCAATATATTTCAGGTGGCCTAGCCGCTTCAGTTTCCTCCTAAATGTCAAACGAGTAGAGTCGATACACTTCCACTTGTTGCATCGTGACCGGGTCACTGCGGGGGTGAGGGGGTGCGGGCGGCGCGGGGTACCAGCCCCCAGCATCGGTCAACGACCCACCGGACGCACCCTGTCGCATCCAACCTATTTTAAGAACAGCCTGTATAGGCAAAGTTCGAAGGTCAAATTATGCTGCTGTTGGAATATGTTGTTTTATTTTGGATTTTAATTTAGATTAAGGATTGTAGATGAAGATAAGGATATTATGTTTCTATGTATATGATACATGGTAAACTGAAGGCGGCAAATCCTATTAGGTGTAATTCTTAATAACGATGAGATGAAATTAATAAAGATTTTAGTTAAATGTCTGTAAGTCAATAAAGCACGGTTTTTATTCGTTTAAATTACACTCTTATTGAAAGAACTCAAGAAAATTTCAATAATTTAGTGAATTCGATTTTTAAACAGATTCCACTTATTATACCTACAAGGTCTTGTATATAAATCAAATTGCACGCGATCCTAATGTCAAACTTACACGTTACTCTTATACAAACTACCATGATAACGCATTGTATTCAAAACAAAACCACGCATGAATAAAAAAGTTAAGTAATTATAGGCTTTCTAAGTATACCAATGCATTGAAAGTTATTAATAACACCTCGCTTCTATTTCAGATGCTGGGTTGCATAATAGAGGCTGGCATTTGGTGACGTCAGGGGGCATGAGAGGCGCGGCGCGGGCGCGGCAGAAGGCGCCCATTCATGGGCCTCCGCTCACACACACACAGACACACCCCAACACACCGCCGCGAGGCCATCATTGTGATTTTCGTCATGACGTCACTTGCTCCCAACCAATCACAGCGCAGATCCATTCAAGCCTATCTCCTGAAGGGAATTTCGTGCGGGATGAAGGCAGCAGTCGACGAACGAACGCCGCGTCGGCGGTATATAGCCGTACCGAGGCTTCCGCGCTCTCGTATCGCGGAACACAAAAATTATGTTTGATGAAAAGTTTTGCGAAAGTTTCTTTGGTAGGTGTTAACTTTTCATATTACAAAGACTTTTGAATTAATGAATATATTGGTCTGATTTTCGATAAGGATCGCCTGTCCGCAAACTTTGGATTTGGTAAGTAATTGAAAAAATTTGAAAAAGTTGCTACAGTGGGAAAGAAAAGCTTTAAGTTACCGTTAAGTAACCGTAGCTTACATAGAGAGCACGTGTAGGTCTACGAGCGTCTACGCTACGATGCTACGTTGCTACGGTGCTACGCCGCCTACGCGACGTCTGGCTCGTAGCTCTGTAGACTCGCCTACGCTTTAGAACTTCCCAAGACGAACCGTGCCTAAATATTTATTTTGTTCAGAACGAAGGACCTACCTTTTTATTTTTTTATTTCGGTTTAATGTACAAAATGGACTTATGTAAAGTGATGACATTAGATATGAATTTTGGTACCTATTTGGAGCCCTAAAACTGTAAAAAATACATATAAAAATGTTGAAGAATTAAACAATTTAATACATACCTATTTTTCCTTAAGCTTCTTCTTGAAACGGACAAGTTAGCCCCAGAATGTTTATAATTACGTCCGAAAACATTTTTTTTTTATTATTACGTCATACTCAATGTTCACTCTCTCCATAATCCCTCATAAATATCAACTTAGATAACATTTATCACATTAGTTCCAAAAGCAGTCAAAAATTATATTTCGTACAAACTAGTTTTAGAATTCCGTATTTTCCAAAACTGAAAACTGACGAAAAAATCCCAAAAGAAAAGATATAGATGCCATTGAATTTGACGAGTATTAACGAGAATGACAGATTAATTGATTCTCACGATACATATTGTAAGAACGAACTGCTATCTCTTAATAAGCCTATAAAGCCTTTGTCCTACATCTCCCTCTGTCACTTCACAAAGTCAGCTGGTCGCCTTGCTGTCTTAGCGAACTTTCTCGAAGGCACGATGCTAACTAACCCATTGTCATTATCAAACTGCAAAAAAATCGTAACAATATTGTTTCCCAATCCTACTCCATTAAACCTTAAAAAAGGGAAATTAAATAACTGAAGTTATGAAAATTTATGAAAAAGTATTTCAGTTGAACGAATCGAAAATTCATCATCATCATCATTTCAGCCCAAAGACGTCCACTGCTAGACATGCCTCCCCCAAGATCGAATATTCAAAAATTTTATAAAGTTTTTTTAAATTAGCACGAGAGTTCCGTCCAATTATATTAAAATTCATATGAAAAAAATCCTTTCAAACACACACACACACGTTTTCTCGAGATATATTTCCAATATTTGCAATAAAGTTTATAAAATTCTCTCAAATTAATACAAGTGTTCCATGCACTTAATATTTCAATTTCCAATATTCTCAATCACGAAATTCATACGTAATAATATTCATTCAAGTAACACAAGTGTTCCTTGCAATCATATTAAAACTCAATTAAGTAGTTATTACGGGAATCAATTATTTGTATCTGTTTTTATTGCAAATGAAATCCGATATCTTTATTTCATTTTTCCCGGATACATTTTAATTCAATAATTGGGCTCAATTCGTGAACATTTTAAAGTACTATCAATTAAAACATCAGTGATTTGATATGATTTTTTCTATCTGACTGCATTTATTCATTCCTTCATATTCTTACTTAATATATTTATTTGAGTTCCATAATGCTAAGTAAGATATTGCAACAATGGCTTAAATGTAAGGCACAATTTTAGGCCCTGTGGGGCACAACACCTGTAATTATATAAAATTTAAAAATAATATGACTAATCATTAACAATTTAAGTTTTATAAATTAGGTTATATTTTAAAATTTGTTAAGAACTGCTACACTAATTGGACCTTCCCTGCTCTGGGGATTACACCCCATCACCGGCGCACCAGAACACATATCATGCCGTGACCACCCCAGGGACCAAACCAGCACATGACGCCAGACGACCACGTGTCTGGGCACCCTTGGTTAATGCTCTAAGATATCACACATTGCCACCTGATAATCCTAAGATTCCTGAATCTTGTAACCACCTGTTTGGTGGTCTACCGTCAAGTCATAATAAGCCTGTAATGACTCCACTGCTGGGACACAGGCCTCCTCTCTCTGAGAGGGAGTGGGTTATAACCCACCACGCGGGCCCAGTACGGGTTGTTGGATGTCACATATGTTCGATCAGTATTTTGGTTCTAGCCATTCGTTCATGTCGGTTTCCTCATGATGTTTTCCTTTACCGTTTTGAGAATCAAAAATACATATCGACTTTGTCTTAAACATTCAATATCTGATCTGGAATAGTATCGCTTTGTCTCACAATAGCCGTTGGCCTACATTTATCACTTGAAAGTGATGTGCAGCAGGTATGTAGGTTATTCTATCATAGTCGGGGACATCAAAAGATATCTGAGGTCCAATATTCTCAGAAAATCCTGTGATATCTGAACCTACAAGGCTGTGCGTCGATACAAATAAATATTCGTTCCTCTGAATCATAATAGGCTTTAGTGGAATTCATATATTTGTGTATCGTATAGGCCAGGGATACCTATAGCAAATACATATTATCGGCTAGTATTTTCATCAGTTAGTATTTCAAAGTTTTAGTAGATTACATTGGTCGGGGAGCAGCGTTGTTCTTCTGTCTGTAAATGACACTAATTACTATTAGATCCTTATTATTTGTCTGTAACTAAACATGACATGGAATTTCCTCCAATATGTTTTAGTTCAATAGCAACTTTTCGAGTTTTTCTATGGGTTGGGTCGTACCTACAAGTTGATGTTATGATGGTGGAACTTCAGTACTTGATGTGAATCACTCACAGCTGATTCTTTAGTCTAAAAGTCATTTGAACTTTTGTGTTCAAGATCGATTGTGTTAAAGTCATTAAATTCTCGAACATACTTTTTCGGGTTATTTCATAAAAAAAATATCTTTTGAAATTAGAAATTGTATTCACTTTTCTTCTTACATGAAGAATGACATTTCAACAAAAAGGATTAGAATTAGGCTTCGTCTATCAAGAGTTGGCTCATCGATTAGTTGGTTTGACGGATTTGCAAATAAATTGTTCAAAATTATCAGCTGGGTTTTGGTTAAGAACAGTATTGTGGACATGGATTTAGCATGGAAGATGAATGCAGAAGTTGGAGTATAAGCTCATCTCAATGAACTCTAAAGGAAGAAGCGTAATGGCATTGTAAAGTATTGACACGTTTCAAAGGTTTCACACAAGCAAATTAATTGAAGCCAATTTATCAGTATATTAGGATAATATCGATACGACGAAGAAGCAGAAGGTCATCATCATGACTTTTACAGTAACCGCAAACTTTTAGAAATACACCCAGACGGACAGTGTCAATAACTGCTGACTGAGCACACGCACAGCATGGTGGATTGATGGTTATACGATGGTTATATGGTTTGACGACACGGTTGGCGCAGTGGTTGAGCGATTGACTGCTGCGCAGCATGTCGCGGGTTCGATTCCCGCACGGAACAAATATTTGTACGACCTACAAGTATTTGTTCCGGGTCTGGGTGTTTTATCTTTAAAATGTATCTATTTACAAAAAAAAAAAAAAATATGTAAGTAGTTTATCAGCCATCTCGTTACCATAACACAAGCATTAGGTTGCTTAGCTTGGGACTAAATGGGGTTGTGTGAAAAGTCCAAGGATATTATTATTATTATTATTATATGGTACACAGCATGGTAGTTAGTGACCAACTAGAGTCTAGTTAGTTGCCGGTTACCTGTTTATTTTAATGACTGTATACCTACCATCGTTATTTCGTCACCACTTCTTCAAAACGGTAAAGGAGAACATCGTGAGGAAAGCGGCATGTCCTAGAACCAAAAAATCGAAGACATGTGACATCTACCAACCCGCACTGGGCCCGCGTGGTAGATTACGACCCACTTCTTCAGAAGAAGCGAGGAGGCGTGTGTCCCAGCAATGGGAACATTATAGGCTGATTATGCTATATGTACCATCGTTCGGAACAAGATAAAGTCTGAGTCGGATATCGGACTAATACACTGTCGGAGTAACGTAATATCGATGTTTTAATTGTTATCTGTCGAAGTTCAGACGACCAATTCTCGTAATTAAAAACGTTCAAAATCTAGTCTCATCTCAGCGACAATCAATGTAAAACCTTATCAAAAATTTTGGGAAATTAGAGGTATATTTGACAGATTTAGACTGTGAACGTTCATAAAATTACGAGAAATGTGTGTCTTTTACGTCATTGAATTGATCAGGGCGTAATTTTTCTGTTCAGTAACGGTATTTTTGGGTAAAACTCTAGCAAGAAGTTTTGTACACACAGTTGTGTTGCTAATCTTTTTTATGCAAACTATCTAATATTACACTTGGTAGTTTATCTTGCTATATTGGAGAGGATCTCTATGAAACTCAGAAGTGCCAGATTTTCTCGAAGATCCCTGTCTGTATGTTGAAGAGTAGCTTTTCTGGTTAACTCTTTAATTCTGTATCCTGTTTTAGTTTTAAATATTTCCATGCCTCGTGACTCGTAAGAAATATATAAATGTTTTGTCAACATGGCATAATTATGAGTTGGCTTCTAACATAAAAGGGGCAATCCCGTATGCAAATCTCAGTCTGACTCTGCCAAAAATATATCTGATTTCCTTACATTTTAACAAGTTTTTGACGTTAATTGTCGTCGAGATGACATTGCGACTATTTGCGACTAGGTTTTGAACGTTTATTACAGGGGTTTTTAATCGGCCTTTAGTTGCAAGGTCGAACTCCTTATCAATACAAATCTTAGTGCCACTCCGAGGCCATTCTTTCGTGTAACAAATAAGCCATTTTAGTTTCTTACTCTTTGTTGTGATACCGATTTTTGGTTCGTTTTTAACTTATCTAAGGTATTGAAGAGAGATCAAGGAGTATTTTTGGGAATATAGGTATGTGTTTTTACGAAATAACTGCCAATCTTACCACGAAGACATCAAAAACAGCTGAAATCAGTAACCTTCAGTTAATTCTTATAATTTCTTCTCAAATAATTTTCGATCCGTACGTTTCTATTGAAACAGAGAATATTTTCAGTTTCCTTTATACAGACATCAAAAGTGTCTAGGGATCAAGTACAATTTAACTAAAAAAAAATATCCAATTCACTCCCCAATTTTCGCTTTTAGACTCGTGATAATTTTAGGACATGAAAATAATTTATTTCTAATATTTCCGGGTTCAGAACTGCAGACGAACTGCAGAGGCTTCATAGAAACAATAACCATAAAGCTGTATAAGTGTGTAAAAGCAATTCGTGTGCGGGGGGCCCGGGCTGTGTCAGCGGGGCGGGGGAGGCGAGAGGGGTTCGGTTTGACGTCAGAGCTTCCTCGTGACGTCATGGGTCTCTGCCACACCCGCGTTTGACGTCACCACTGCTTCTGGAGATAAATATATGTCATTATTTCTGAAATTATCCTGAATAGTCTGGTTTTTAAATATTTGGAATTAAACATAATAAATAAACAATATTATTAAAAATAAAAACCCTTTATAATATTGCAATCTATCGCTGAAAAGAAAAACAAAATCACAAAATAAGTAAACGTAATTTTTCCATTTCCTATATCAAATTACAATTAATTCCCACTAAGCCGCGAAAAATTAAGAATAACTAAACGCGATGCACCAAGGCTGAACGTCTCAGCCTGTAAAATTCAATGAACGAGCCTGGCGACGTCACTGACGCTGCAGATCCTATCTTCGTCCTTGTTACTCGTACCGCTTGGCGACTGTGCGAGAGAGATAGTTGTTCCAGTGACCCAATTTCCCGACCTCGCTCGGGAGGGATCGGCGTCTATTTTTAAGCTGAAGGTCGATTTATTTATAGCGGGGTGTGCGGCAGGTGGCTAAACGTGTTCCGACCACTACCAATGTAATGGCGCTTTTGGAATTATGTCGCCTTTAACTAACACAGGTTTTAGTTCGACTTGATTAGAATTATTAGTCTGGGAAAGTGTATACTAAAATAATATTATAGAAGTACCTAACAGTTCCTGCTTACTTTCTAATATTACATTGACTTAGGTACTTAATTAACTTCTTATTAGTTTAGAAGGATGGGTAATAAAAATAAATTCAAAATAAGACAATGATTAGAGACTTCGATCGATCCCTCTCAATAGCCAATCGCTTGCAATAGCTACCGAACGATGTGCTAGTGTATTTTTGGGTGAATCAAAAACAACTTTCGTGGATTTATGTTTTACAAGACATCTCATCATCTTCTGCCCAGCCTTTTCCTGTTGGGGTCGGCTAACAATCAACCACATCAATACCAGTATTTAACATGAAGCGACTGCATATCTGACCTTCACAAGTTACTGGGTAACACGATACCCCTTTACAAGACTGCTTGTCAGACTTTTGGGATTCTGACTACCCGTAACCACTGTTAAAGTCTTCTAATGACAGCCGAGACCAACTGCCTAACTTTAATTCCGACGCACGGAGGGGTCTTGGTAAATACCTAATGGATGGGTGGCCATTTTTGGACCGACCTCGGTAAGCGTTGCTCAACCTTGAAGATAGACCGGGGTGGCTGTTATTATTAAGCCCATCAAGACATCTACCCTTTGAAATATTAGTTGTAGGGCAACGAGACTAACACTAGCATATGATTAAGAGTTATTGAGAAGCTACGTAAAAACTAATTACTTAAATGTCTAGGGATAAATAGGTAAACAAGTATTAGAAGAATGTTATTTATTGTTAAGAAATACCTACAGTGCTACTCTTTCACGAGGGGCTCGTGGGCGCTAAGTAACAACAGTCGCACGAGTCGATCGACAAGGTTCAGCTACGCTTGCCGAGGTCGGTCTGTGGATAGGTGATCATCCATTATTCAGCTGCATCCGGATAGACTGGAAGCTGACGTCTACATAGTTGGGAAAAGGCTAGACAGATAACAGTGTTTATTTTTTACGAAATAAGTAGATAGGTACTATCGATTTCAGTTCATTCTGTAGTACATTATGATTGAGTAATTGAAACAAAGGTTTCCTCAGGTAGGTTAATACCTACTTAGGTATTTTATTATCTAATGATGTCTTCTTCAAAAACTTCTGTTGGATTTTTAAATTAATTAATGTAATCTTGCTATATTGCGATTTCTAAGTAGGTAAAAAAGTCATTAATATCCTGTTTCATTATTAAAATATGAATAATGTAAATGATTTGTTCCCCGTTTTCTACCAATATCCTTATAGTAGGTAGACCTAAGACCTGGGGGCCTAAAAAGGCCACTTTGACAGAATCATAAAACAATTCATATCACGCAATTTATCTGTATGAGAGTTTTGTATGGAGATTCGTAAAATGCTATAGGTACACCTCTGCCTAACCCTTCAGGGATTTCATCTGTTTCACAGTTTCACACCTATATAGGTGTGAAACTGTGAAACAGATGAATTGCGTGATATGAATTGTTTAATGATTCTGCCAAAGTGGCTTTTTTAAGCCCCCTGGTCTTTACAACGTAGGCTACTTTTCTTCCTGGATATTTCTGAGACAAAGAATGATGAAACACAAAATACACGTAGACTAGGTCGTAGGCTATTATATAGCTAGTATTAATAAAATATATTGTTTATTCTCAGCTTGTTTAACGTACATTAGTATATTAAAATGCAAATTTTAAAAAATAATACTAGTAAATACACATTTTTCAAGAGGACAAATCCATTACAAAGTATGACTGATAGGTGATTCCACGGTGATTCATACCTACTATCAATCTCAATCTGAATCATTTTGAAGGATATTACTAATCCATTGCTTCATAAGTTCGAAAAATGTGTCTGCTCAGCAATGTAAATAAAGCAATGAATATTGTTGAACTGTCAAAATGTAACCCATTGCTACTGTTAGTGGGTTACGCAATTACCCCACAGTTCATAAAGCTAAGATCTTCCCAAAAATAGTTTTAAACTTGCTGGCGAAGTTTTTTATTGATTTATTTATGAAAAGAGTAAATGAGCCAATGTTTATTTATTCTTAGAATAATTTAGTATCGTCAATTATTTTGTCATTAGCATAATATACGTTTCTTTTCATAGGTAGGTAGACAGAGATATATTTCTTTGTTCAGGGTGTTTTATTTTACCAATCATGTCCGGGTATTACTTATTTCTGGGGAACGTATCCGGGAAAGAATCAAGCTATGAACTTGTATTATCAAATACTCTATCTAATCTATAAACTAATAATCACACCAATATTGTATAGGCGAAAGCTTGTGAGTATGTTTGTATGTTTGTTACTTCTTCACGCACAAACGGCTGGACCAATTTTAATAAAATTTAGTATGAAGGTAGCTGACACCCTGGATTAACACATGGGCTACTTTTTATCCCCATATTCCTACGGGATCGAAACTTATGCGGGTGTAACCGCGGGGCGCAGCTAGTAATATTATAAAGAGAAAAGATATGATTTTCTGTATGTGTGTTTGTAACGCTTTCAGGCTGAAACGGCTGAACGGATTTGAATCAAAATTTGTGACGGGTAGATCATGACCTGGATTAGGATATATATCATGCTTTTTATCACGCTATGCCCATGGGATCGCAAGTTATGCAGGTAAAACCGAGGGGCGCAGCTATTATAAGGAATACGGCAAACGTGCATGTACTTAATTATTTTAATGAACTACTGAAGTTTTAATTAATTGCTCCATTTTTGCCCAGTAAAGTGCTTATAACCAAAATTACTTATTAAGTACGATTTAAATCTTTAATTTATTAGGTAAGTTCTTAAATAAAATAAATATTAATGACAATATCCGTAATTAAAATCTACCCACTCATACTTACAGCAGTACCCACTGAAATGAAAACTTTAGAACATACATAAAACAAAACATTACAAATATAATTTAATTAAAAAACAAAGAATACCATGCAACCGAACACTAGACAGCACCTGAACACACCGCCTGTTACTCTGCCGTACCCCGTACTACAGTCGTATCATTACGCCTGGTTGCCGGGTGTCGGGTGACAGGAAGGTACTTCCTGAGCGGGGCTTCAGCTCGGGTGTCTAATGTGCTACCTGACCTTTTTTACTATTAGACCGGCTCATAGGTATCGCTTGATTGACTATTAATTAACAATAGAATAACGATTTAATAGCCTATAATAATAATTAACGGATCGTTAATTGGTTAAAATTAAGACTCTGTTATCTTAACCAACAATAAAGCAAAGACCTCATAGCTTTGTAAAGTAGATCTTCCCTTATGGAAATAGCTATCATAGGTGAAATTAGCTTACAAATCTATTTATATGCCCAGTTTGGCAAGAAAAAATGCTACCACCAGTGCAGCATTGGTAAGCCAGGATTCGTTTTTGTTTATAGAAACCGAGCTTAGAAACCGAACCGAGACTTATGTGATATGTACCAAAATACTAAATAGGTACCTACTTTGGAACAGTCATGTTTTAAATTGGTTGTATCTACGTCCAGCCTCTGTCATTGGGTTGGCTGATAACAGGCCTTTTGCACAGTTGCCAGATGGACACTAAAACTAACAGATCGATTCAAAAATTGAACGGGGTTTGATAAAAATATCTATCAAATAAGTTAACTGAAGATCCAGTTGATCAGCAGAAGCAGTCCTGAGGTGTTAGAAAAGGTCACAAATAGTAGGTACCTACAGATAGCGCCATCCACGAAGACGTGCTCCACTTCTTCCTAATCGCTTACAGTACAAGTGTGCATCACTCCGCTAGTGTTTTAGTTTTGTCGTTACACAGTAATTACTTATTAGTGGGTAATTAGTGTGTATCAAAAAACTCCATCCATCACTTGAAAATTGGATGAATTTCGTAACCTCGGTTAGAATGAAACACATAGCGCCATCTACCAGCATTGGCCAATACTAACAGCAGAGCGAGCTGCCGAACAAAGGAAAGAGCCTCCCTGAAAATACCAAGAAGCTATGAGTAATATTTTAATAATTATAAAAGAAAGAAATAAAAGTATACCTACTAATTTTAGAGATATTTCATAAATTGAAAATATTGTTTATTTTCAGCTGTTTATCAATTAGGATATTTTCTGAAAAAAAACTTGATTGAAGCTTTTTTCAGACAGAAGTTGTTCAGGAGATTCATATACTTACTTATTTTTGCACGCATTTTAGATCAAGTTATATTTTCAAATACTACACGTGGACTGCCAGTGTTTCAGGATAAATTGTCTTCATTTCATTGAACACCATTATTATGCAAACTATACCATTATTTAGAAAATAATTTTAGAATAAGTATTTTTTTTCCGGTACGTACCAACATTTTCAATATGCTTATTATTTTTAGATGCTTCAGAACCCTGATTCTGTAACACACGATCAATCACAATCTGAATGATTTTGAAGGATATTGCAAATCTATTGCAATATTACCTATGTTAGAAAAAAATGTCTGCTCAACAACGTAAATAACGCAATTAATGTTGTTGAACTGTCAAAATCAAAACCATTGTTACTCGTTTATACTGTTAGTGTCTTTCGCAATTACCCCACAGATAACTATAACAATAATGGGAATTCAAACTGCTTTTATCAAAGAGGGGAAAATAACGTGTTCTTTGTATTGTCATAAACATACAGATAATGATTTTCGATTATCTATAGTGCATTGTAGTTTGAAAGTTATTTGTAGGTAATTAACCCATATTTGAATAATGTTTATAACATTATTTTAATTTCTAGTAATTGGTTTCGTATAGAAAAAAATATTTTTGGATTTTAAAATCATGTTTATCAAAAAACGGAAGATTTGATTAAAATATTGCATATTTCTTACCGGATAAATCCTTATATTTTGAATAAAATCCTTCCTGAAAGTTTTTCAGGGAAAACAAAACTTGATTAAAAAACTTATAAGTTTTTTAGTTAAAATTTACCTCATCCTATTTATAGCATTCTCATAAATACCTATAAAGTTTTCACTGCAAACCTGAAATATTGAGAAACATGGTAAATTATATTAACACAGATCCCGGCGGAAATCAGTCGGCACAGCTTTCTATTTACGGTTTAGAAAAACAGAAAATGTTGATGAGGATTTTTAACCGACTTCTAAAAAGGAGCAGGTTCTCAATTTGGATGTTTATATACATATTTTTTTATGTATGTTCGGGCATAACTCTGTCATATAAAGACGGATTTGCAAAATACTTTTTTTTGTTCGAAAGAAGTTTATTCCGAAATGGCCCCATTAAAATTTCGTAAAGATCTGTTCGGAGACAGACAACGGAACTCTTCAATAAATGCCAGCAAATCAACCGCGATTGCTGCTATCGCATATGTATGCATTGTTTAAGCAATCACACAACATAACATCACGCCTGTAACCGCTAAAGAGGTACACAGATGTGTTCTGTATACTACGGTACAGCCTCATTTCTGTCAGAGTTGTTATTGGGTAGATACTTCTTATCTAAAAATTCTCTCATTTTTTTATGGATAAGGTACCTATGCTTCAAAGTTCATAAAATTTATATGGGACCACCATATACATTTTATGAACTTTGCTTGGATACTTTTTGAAATAGCTTCAATAATACGAATTGTTTCCACTTAGTTGTTTTAATAGCTTCCTGTCATTGATATTCACATAGCAAGCAGTGTTAAATGAATTTGTGTGGGGTAGGTACAACTAAAAAGTGGAAAATAAAAACTTCTTTACAAAAAAAAAAACAACTAACTTCCAAAAAATAACTGCAAAGTGAAAAATAACTTTAATTTCGGAAGTCGGTGTCAAAAAACGAAAATGCGGAACAAAAGACGGCGACTTCCGAAATTAAATTTATTTTTCACTTTGTAGTGTTTTTTTTTTAAATCGGCTGTATTTTTTTTGTTTTAAAGTAGAACAAGAACGTATTTTCTTTAGTGATGTTTTAAATTACTAATATTCTCTTTGCAACGACTAATCTTTAGAAGATTTTTATGTGCTTTTCAAACCACTTGGGTGACTTGGAAAGATTTTGTTTTTTTTTTTTACTTTTTATATTAAGTACCTGTACCTATTACAGTCCGTTCACAGTTATTTTACCTCTGATTTTGCATCACTGTCGAAATCACAGTGATCTATAATGTCGTGGTAATAAGGTTGCTGCTATTGCTAAGTCTGTCAAAATCACAATGATCTTTATTTCGTTGCTATAAGGTTGCTTATTCGGGTCAGAGGTAAAACAACTGAACGGACTGTACATTTTTCATTTGAGTATTTTTTCTTGTAAAACTCGTTGCTATTTTCTTTAATTTTTGTTATCAACTTCACATTTGAATAGCATCCCGGTCTTCGAATGTCGAATTCTCTTATTTGCGTTTTCTTAATTAAAACCATAAACAACATCGTTCATGATAGACTTACCTAAGCTACCAGTCTGGAATTGGCCTCCAGGTTTAAATCTTTGTGGCGGTTACTTCATAATCCTGTAATGAGTGAGGCGCCGACCTCCTTTGCAAGGCTTCCGACCGGCCTCGCAGCCGACCTGTCACTACTTACGAGATAATGTCACATTTTATTGGGTTTTTTTTTCCTTTAGGTATTAGACCTGGATGGATTTGTTGCAATACTAATAGTTATGCCTATTTATTTTTTGTAAGTGTTATGTGGATATCTTAAGTAACAGTACATACAGCTACATAGGCTGAAGTTGTAAAGAATAATCAAAGTAATCAGTTACCAAAAAATGTGCAGAATTTTTCCCCTTGATGCATAATCCAGTCTGTCTCAATTTCAACATATACCTATGTTGTATAGTTTCAATCAAACTTCTGTGCAGATTATTCATGAAATAATAAAATTTAATCATACCAATTGTTTACTGCCTATAATTCAAAAGAGTTTAATTTTATTACCAAGAATAATAATCAAATTATGTCAATTATTTATCAGATAGGTGGTAAATAAATTGCAATCCATCGTTGTGGCGCGAAAGCCTCGCGAAAGCGCCCCTGCCTAATTCTGTGGTCTAATTTAAAAGCGCAACCGAGATGCATGACTTTATTCGACGATTTTCGTAAGAACCAAAAATGGTTCGTTTTGATGATACGTAAATTTTTTTTGGCCTTTTAGGAAATGACAAAGCTGACAATAAAAAATAGGTATTACGGATGTTTCTTTTAATAATCGGTAAAATAATTAATTGCACCAGAAATAAAATAACCAAAATTAAATCATCAGGAGTCAATCAATCAACTCAGCCTGTCGCAGTCCACTGCTGAAAATACGCCTCTCTCATGCTGCGCCACAACAACCTGTCTTCCGCCTTCTGCATCCAGTCTGTCCCAGTCTCGTTTTTAAGGTCGTCGGCCCATCTAGCTGGGGGCGTCCCAAACTAAATCATTGGAGTAGGTAGAATTAAACACTATGATTGATGTGTGAAAAAAAAAAACAATAAAATAAAATACTTAGATACCTAACTCAAAAATAGCCTATACGCTATAGCTACTTCTATTTCACATGCCTTTCTAATGAAGTTTACCTAGGTCTTCCTACCTACACATTAGCTACTTACATACAACCTCCTTTGACATGCGCCAAGCCGGCTAGGGGTGGAGGCAGGACATAATATAGGCCCGTGCACCAACTTGTAATGTAGTCTACTGCCGTGTTCATTCGCACCCCAGCCTACCCCGTCGACAGACGTCGCTCCAGCAAAATAGTTCTTTTTATTTAAAAAGTTTTCAAAAAAGAAAATGGTGTTGAGTAATTCAAGTTTGATTTTAAATTATTTTTGTGTTTTTTAAAATTCAGGGCATAAGGTAAGTTTTTTTTTTGTTTTTTCATAATATTGTGTTTATCCATATTATTTTATCTTTTCATTTTGTTTTGTTTATTCTGTTAGTGTTTAAAACAAAACCCTCTCAAAAATTTAAACAAAGTAACAAACGAGGGAGAAAGTTTTGTTAATTTCTGAAAGCACCCTGTGTATATTTATTTAGATGTTTATTTTTAATTGGTTTTATAAAACACAGTTGTTAAGATTGTATTATACCACTACTGTTAAATGGACAGTTATTAAAGTTCTACCTACTTGGATACCAAATAATAATATAGATAGTTAAATTTTACAAAACTATGGCATAAAATCTAATAAGTCATTAAAACTTTACCAATGCAATATACAATTTTGATTAAATTTATATTACAAAGCCTTCTAATAAAAAAAAGTGAAATAGCAACATAACCACAAAAAATACGCAATTTATAAACCTACATCAGGCAACAGTCTCTTACAATTGTTGAATACAGTCTAAGTTTTAGTCAAAAACAATGTTTATTTCTAAAGCAACCAATTCAGAAGAGAGAATAAATGACATTCTATTATTATTATACAGAGTGGCAAATACATCAACATGCAAACTGTAACCATGAATTCATTACATGATTCTGATCCTCGTTGAATTTCATCCAGCGTCGAAATATTTCGTCAGATATTTAAAAAAAAAATTTGCTGCTCCATACATTTTGACCACGTAGGTTTTCTATGAAACAGCTCATTTTTTGTTTTGGTAACCGAAGAAAAATTTCTACGCTAGGAGAGTCTAGAATCATGTGCTAAATTCATGGTTACAGTTTGCGCGTCGGTGTCCCTGCCACCCTGTTTATAAATAAATTCAGAAGAAACTTACTCACAAACTATTAACGTTATTAATGTTAAATGATTTTTCACGTGAACGCATTTCTTTTGGTGCTTCTATAATTAAATCGTACCGACAGGAGCTGTAAACCTTTTTTTTACAAATATATATTCCAACTTGCTGAGGTGGCCAGTAATACGGTATTAGTATCGAATGTTCCGATATGCGTGCATTAAGGTAAGCCGGTAGTATGGTTTCCTCCGCGTGGGGCTTCGCTCGGCCACCCGATATCTTAGTCACCTTAGTTTTTTGCGACCCGTCCGACCGAACTGTCGCACAAAATAATATTGTAGTCAAGAATTATATTTTTTTACGATGGAAGATACAAACGAATCTGCTTTTTTTAATTTATGTTGACAGTTGTTTTTTGTTAACTGTTTATTATAAATTAAGAATTTTATTTTAGTTACAGTATTTATAATTTATTTAAACTTTTTTTTTGTTGTTTTGTTAACGTGTATTTTTAGCTTGATTAAGTTGCATTATCTACGTATCGCCGTGGTTCTGTCACCTGTCTCAGAAGATCCACAGACGAGTCTTCATTCTTCGGTTTTGTTGGTAAAATGAAGCCCAAAGCAGCTGCTGGCCACTGCACAAGATTAGTTAAATCTATACTCTTGTGCGTGTGACAGCGGCTATTGCGGACTATTCATTGTCTACGAAGTAGAAGAAACCGCATCCGGAATTACGAAGAGGAATTAGATTATTTTAGGAAATAGGAGATGAGTTTTTTTTTTTTGTTTGTATAAAGAAAGCTCCAATTATTTGGAACTTTATTTATAGTGTTAAGATTTACGTATAGATTAACTCTTCAATGTTCGAACTGTGTTCATATTACCGAAGCCTGAATCTGTAATTTATGACAACGTGAAGAAAAAGTGTAAAGAAGCTCTTACAAACGAAACGTGTTGGTAAATATTGTGCTTAAATGTTACCTATGTTTTGTAAATCAGCTGTTTACATGATTTGAATAGTTTAATGATAATTTTTGCATGAAATGTTTTCCTGGATATTTTAATCTGAGCACAGTGAGTAAAATTTAGCAGTAAGGTATTAACGAACGAATCAGCTGTTTCTAACTGATAATTGAATGTTCTTATTTTACTCAGATCACAATGTTTACAGAAAATTATCGTTTATTCGATCGTGTAGTTCTAAAAATGTATTTGCATGGTTGTTTTCGTTGTATTTTGTCTGTAGGTATTTATTGCACAGAAAATAGGTCTCGTATACATAGGTACCTATATTTCGTAGGTATTTTTTTAATGAATTTTGTTCTGTCTGCATTAACGGTAACTTTTTAGGGATTACCATGGACATAGATATCCGAACCATGGATATACTGTTTTATTTGTAAGTATATCATTTTGTGTTACAAAAAACTAAATTCATTATTAATTTGATATCTTTTTTTTCTGTTCGTGAACATCTGAACAAGTTGTAGGTAACCATAATTTATTATGAAATATTTATCAGAAAAAAATCTAGTAAGTTCTTACCTAGCCTGTGTAAAAATGGTAATACCTATTCAAATTTAATTATATATCATACTATTTTATTTCTGCTTTATTTGGAAAACAAACAGACACAACGAACTAGGAAAGTACCTATAAAAAATTGTATCCACTGCAGCCTTTGTTAACTTGTTATTTAAAAGCTTTTTCATTTTCTATTCACATACTTTTATTTATAATGTTGTTTACGCGTCCGAAGCTTTTTAGTTTTATTGACCGGTAAGTGCATTATTCGCCCATATAGGTGCATGCCTCGCTTCAGCACACTACATTCAGGTAAGTGATTTTTATATTTTACTGTCTTATATTTAAAAATCACCATAAATAATAATATCCACCAATAACACTATCTTTGTTTTACTTATTCATAATTTTAAACTTTATTCAAACTAGTGTTTCAACAAGCATAATTTTAAAAATTTCACATTAACCCCCTTACTAACAAACGTTGTTAGCGTCTGTATAATTACACAACGCTTTGTCTTCTTCTTTCGAAAGTCAAATGACTGACGACTGAAAGAGAGAAATCGTTGCATAACTATTCATCTGATATAATAGTTTAAATTAACACAAAGATTCTTATAATAGTTACCTAACGTAACTATTCATCTGATATAATAGTTTAAATTAACACAAAAATTCGTGTAATAGTTACCTAATTGCACTTTTCACTGAAGGAGAAATTACCTACCTACTTAGTAGTCTAGAGGTACCTATCAAGTTATCGATACATTTTTATTAAACTCTTGCTTCGAAGACAACCCACACAAATAATTTGTCGGTAAGCATATTGCCACCAACCTGGTACAAATCCAGACGCTGACTGAGAAATTTCTAATGGACAAAATTAAAAACACTTCACGACTCGGGCATCGAACCCAGTAAGCAGTAGGTACCCCATACCTACTCGGCAATCGCGCTTGCTACTACTAAATACTTAAGCGACAAGGCATCCAAATGTCCAGTATAAATAGATATTTCTGTATTTATATTCTTGTAGGAAGGTAACCATACAAACTTGTTGTAATATTAAAGCAATATTTAACAAACTATTTAAATTAGGTATACTCAATATAAAATCAAAAACTTCTTGAAGACAACCTTTTGGTTTCGAACATAGAAATATTATATCTATGGTTTCCAGGCTCGAAGAGAACTAACTTGAAATTAGGCGATGCTCCAAACATATTTCCATTCCGTTTCGTTAAAAAACCCATACTTTTACGGTGACTGTCTAGATATACTTTTAAACTTTACGACTACACTGATACAAAAATCATTTGTGGTAAATCACATACTTTCAATTTTAAAATCACCCCACTAAGTACCTACTTACAAAATACATACATACGAGTACATAAACTGACACCTTGTTCCCATGAGGGTAGAGTGAATCTACGGAACGCCACCTACTTCCATCCTACACACTCCTTTTGCTTCTCTACCTACCAACTAGTTTCAGAGAACGTAGACTGTGACAGAATTACCTACAGGCAGAAATGAATACATAGGCACAGAATTGATTTCATTATGTTCCTCTTTAGCATGGAACACGAATGATAATGTTTGGCGCTTTAGTCCAACAGTAGCGAACAGGGCTGCTTAGCAGAGATTTGGGTTAAATTCTTCAAGTTTTGTCAAACTTAAACTCAAAGCATTTATTTCAATTAAACCAATTACAGGCACTTTTAAATTGTCAAGGGGTCGGTCAGTCAGAAAGATGAAGCTAGTTGCCCATTCCAAAGCGTAGGTACCTATGGAGAAGAACGGGCAAGAAACTCCATGGACACTCTTTTAAATCAAATAATATGGTTACAAAGACTTGGTTACATCATTCATGTTAAAAATTATGCATGTGAGAACGATGTAAAACTTTAAAAGCGTCCGTAATGAAAAGACGTAAAAAAAACAATTCAAATATAAAATTAAAATAAGCCATGGCAGTAGAGATGACCAGTTCCTACTGACAGCGCCCGTTCACGAACATGACGCATGTATTAGCACCATTCAGCTCAACCATTTTGAAGGGAGCTAAATGATCCAACACATGCGCCACCATCAGTGAGACATTTGAGTGAGCATGACATATGTGTTGTTACTTGTCTATTAGCTCGCTCGGGCCTCAATGTTATTATTCTGTGGTTTCACCTCTGCCTAAGTGTGCACCCCATTCAAGGAAAACAGGCTACAATTTTAACTTGATATTTCCAAATATTTAAGTACTCGTACAAGTTGCCTAAAGAAAAACCGTTTAACCTAATATCATAAATTGTATCACTAATCTTGGCTAGGTCTACCATCGATTTAAAGTTCTTAAGTTCTTCTGAACCTCACATAACTGCACTTTGAATATAATATTCCTGATTGTCTTCCTCTTGATCTTGTTGTTGGATTTTAAACGGGACCTATTGGAAATTAATTGTTCCTAAGATTACAGCGTTGCACGAGAACGATTACCTAGACATAGGTAGGCACTGTAGTTGCATCACTGACGCCTGCAATATTTCAAATTGTTCCTAAGTACCTACTAAAAATTCTATGAAACATCGTAGGTACCACCTAGGTAGGTATGGTACCGTAACTACCTCAATTCAGCGGCCATGGTTTATTTATAACAAACACACATACACACACACTCACACACACTCACTACACACAGTCACTCACTCACTATACACTCAGGTAGGCAACAATTATTATTGGTAACGAACGTAGTCCGGATTTGTGCCCGGTTGTAGTCAATAGGTTCGCCCCCTAATACCTACATGGGACCTAAAAATAACTGGCAAAATGTGGGTGTACGATAGTTTGCCTGCCTTAGCTTTCGTAAATTCACACACACAACGAAAAGTCTGGATCCAAATTCCAAAGACCCTAAAACAATTTGCAGTAGACTTTCTTACTAATTTAATTTACAACTGAATGTTATTTGTACCTAGGACTGCTAACTAAAACTAAGACAGCTTTGAATGGCGAATATGCCAGTTTTGCGCTCAACGCATTTTCGGCGGCACGAATTTTATGAGTACCGTCAATGGGGGGACAGCGGGAATAGACCGGTAAAAACAAAAACAGATTGATCCGAACCATCCGAGCCTCGTAGATCAGTGGATCATAGAATGTGTCAACATCCTTACAGTGTCTATCAATGCTTTCAGATTTCCATACAGTTGTAGACATAATCAATCCATCAATTAACAACGGATAGTGCGTGAGAAATCTATTTAGTTGTTTTTGGTTATTGGTCAGTTCTCCTTTGTTAGTCATTCTAGGAAAAATATGAAAATGCATTTCGTTCAATTTCTATGCCCGAACTGGACTGAAAGGCTTCATGTTGTAAATCGTTATGCATCACGTAGCCATTGTGACGTTAATATGAATAAACTTGCATGTTGCTTTTAATTTGACATTCGGCTTTACAAAATATTTTTGTTCCGATTTGCTGCTCAGTAGTTTGAGAAAAGAATATTTTATTACTTTAATAGTAATATTAACTTAACTATTTCAAGGTACAGACACCTGCACATCAAGCTACCCGAAACTGTCAAATTTTCACAATCAACTGTTTCTCAATCTGTTAAAGAAATTTGACAGATTCATGTTCTGGGCGTCTGTACATAAAATATTAAAGTTCGCACAAATCGTTATCAATGTACCTAAATAGGTACCTATATTAGGTACCTAACATACCTATTTGCATGGTTGATAACTGATTTGTAAAAGAACTGTGGTGAGTATTACTGAATTGAAATAAAAATAATGTGTGTGTATTTCAGTTATGTTTGGTTTTAGAAACCAATTCATTGTCGACTTTAGAAAAATATAATACCTACTATTCTTCTTCTACTTCGTGTCGCTGCCTGTTCAAAACTTAAATTAATACAAAAATACTTAAAATATATCTAGAACAAACCCTTCATAAAGCTTTTTACAGAAGTTAGAGAATTCGCGCAAAAAAAGCACTCGCATCGCTATGCTACGGCCTACGGCGTAGCACTTGCTACGACGCGTCTACGCGTTTGTTCCGTCAGAAAGCTTTCATTGAAATTTGAAACCTGCAGTTAATTTCTTTCGACTTTTTTAAATACTACAACCTACCTTTCATTGCCTTATTTTTCAAAATCACACTCTTGTATTAGTTGCCCCAGTACCGGACTTCCGTAAGTACAATCAAAGCATAACTGTCATTCTTTGACATCTTTTTTTAAATGGTAATTTTATAACGCTTTTAAATCCAATAAATCCCCTTGCTCGACTCGACTCTGAACTGGTACCTTTTGTTGTCGAAACTAAGTTAAGTTTCCTCTGCACTCTGTGTCAGTACCTATCCATTTTAACAATCATCTTTTTTTTATATAACTAAAGTTCTTTCCAGCTCCGATCAGCTCCTCGGAAGACGTCGAAAGCCTGAAGCCCTTGACAACTATTGGGCACTGCACAGGACTAGTAACCCGAGTATACTCTTGTGCGTGTTCTAATAGTTGTTGTCGGAGCTTCACATTCTACGGTCTGCGCCGGTGCTCGACAAGGATCATTTTTTATTGTAATTTTTAACTTGTGTGTATCCCTTTGTAATTTTTGTGGCTAATAACCCGAATGTATTAAGGTATGATTCCGATGGCGGTGGCAGACGGTACAGTTACTGTATGATGAAGAGAATTCCGCGCGGGACGCATAACGCGACTGCGCGCCTCGATTGCTTTTATGATTTTGAAGTCACACACTACACTAACCGATAACTATTAAGTGCGTTTACGACGTACGGCATTTCATACAAACTTTCAAGCCCTTGTTTTTCTAAATGTATGAACCGATTTTAATGAAACTTTCTACGCATAAGCAGGATACAAGGGTCTAAAAAGTCACTTAAGAACATTTTCGAAATGTCTTATTTAAAAAAAGATAACTAGAAATCTCTGTTTCTATGGAAACTTAGAATATTTCTAATTTGGCTGTAACACTATTTTTCGAAAAAGTAACTGGTGGCGTCGCTAACGGACTTTGGACTTTCGGTTATACTTATATACCTACGGACTGCAGCCACCATCAGAATCATTTATCTTTAGTGTTTCTCACCTTTTTAAAGTTTGTACTTATTTGTGCTACAGTATTTTTATCTCGCAGGAGCGACGCGCGCTTTACTTATAGTAAGCAAGTGTACAAACACGCTGTGAATGTGTGCGTGAAGACAAGTAGCGTCAGCAAATAACACGCGCACACACACACTTCCCACTTTGACATTGTCTCGGACAGTACCGAGAGCTCCTGCGCTTACACACACATTCACAGCCACAGCTTGTTGGTATTGGTATACTTGGTAACCATAAGTAAAGCGCGCGTCGCTTCCTGATATAAAAATACTATACCTACTAAAAATGCGTGCCGTTAAGTAGGAAACCACGTTCTCTGTTTAGTTTAATAATTTTTGTTTTCTTTTTTTTACCATTTTTTTTCTCATATTATTGCGGCTACTTTAACCATACTACCGGACTAGTAAAACGTTAATTCCCTGATAGGTAATATCAACAATCTATGCTAACACATACATAGTTGAGCTAGTTTTGCTAAATAGTCACCGTTACCCGTTGGTAAATGGATAATAGTAGGTATTTTGATATGGGTGTATGAACCTGAATTAAATAAATGATTTGATTTGATTATTATCCGCATACGTATTTTGCACACCGATCCACAAGGACCTAGAAACGTATCGGCTTGCGTCTGAATAAAATACGTAGAGATATTCTCGGTACTCAAAAGTCTGCTCTCAAAACGGTGAAGGAAAACATCGTGAGAAAACTGGCATGTCCTAGAACTAAAAATTCGATACAGCCCACTTCCTCTGGAAGAGAGGACGCCTGTGTCCCAGCAGTGGGAACATTATAGGCTGACTATGCTTGGGTATGCTTGTGTAAAAGTCGACAATCGACTTACGAATTGTCTGAAAAAGGTGGTTTCACATCATCACAGCGACTATTAATGTTACTTTGCTTGCTAGTACTTTTAGTTATTCTTGCGTTTTGGACTAAAGATTCAGGTGAGCTAACCATGACATCGCTAATATCAGAATACCTACTTATTATCTGCACACACTGGACTGTCAGCCAACTTTTTTTTAGATTTTCGCCCTAAATGGTTCGTGCGTTCAAAACATTATTTTTTCTTCATAAATAAAACACGTAAATGCAATTTAGAAAGTTTATTGGAATTGAAAACACGTCAGTCTTAGGTGTCTAAACAAATGTAACAGCAAAAAAATGGATAATAAACAAACATGGTAACATGATTAAAAAACTCGCTCTAATTAACTGATGTACTTCTGAACTTATAATAAAAAACGTAGAAACGGACATTTTGTAAAACTTTATACGCAAAAATATAGGAAATTATGACTAGTCTTAAAATAGTAACCAAAAAGCGGTTTTTAAATAAACTAGTGTGGAACGTTTGTATAGAAGTGAGCACGACAACAAAGGAATGATTCAACATTTGATCTTATAGGCGGAAATAATTCAACTTATTTTAATAAAAACACATTTTTGACTAACGTTGCATTCTGGGAATATGTTATGGGGCAGTAAGCTAATGATTACATCGTTTCTTGAAGCATGATTGAAGCTACAATTATTGAAATAACTAAGTTTAAAAAACTCACTCTCTTTGGCGACCTTAATCAATCAAAATATGAAAACTGAAAGCACAAATTTTATATATTTACATTCCCGTTGTCGTTACGACCTTTTCCATATTTCGCTAACCACACTGCCCTGTGCTACAGGGACATAGCAGCGAGGCCAACGACAAGCAGTAAAGGCAACGGCAATGCACCCAAAAAATTAATAAATCTATCCAATGAAAAGTATCAAAACTTTTAAAAATTATGAAGTAAACTATTGAAATATTATTATTTGACAATCATTTGCTTCTAACTATTGTCACACCTTTACGACACTTCTTCAAATGTATCAGGTATATTTTGGGTAAACTGTTTTTTTTTTACGATTATTTTATTATACACTTATGTACTTCTAGTAATATATTATTTTGTTCAATCAGATCGCGTCTGCAAAGTGGAGAGACAAATAAGGTATACGTATGAAGTGAACTATGGAACATCAATCGAGAATACTGCTTATATTATTAAGTTAAATTGTTGTCATAATCATACTACAATAATAATAAGTTAGGTCTTGACTAGACTAGCGATTTCAGCTTGAGTTTTTATTTTAGCATGGGAAACACATTGATTTACTGATGAGCAGTATCAAAGTTCTGTTAAAACAAAAGCCTATCCTAATGAGGCTAGGCAGACACCATCGAAATTACAGGAAAGTCAAACTTTCGCTACATAACCTACATATCGTCTATTGACTAATCTTGTGTGTTGCATGGTTAAAAGGGGTACAAATAAAAAATATTTCAATCAAAAACCGCTAGCAGTATCAATTTCAGGTCTAATTACTGACCATTTGATCGTTTGGCGAAGCTTCAGTCGTTATACAAATATCGGTAAATCAATCATTATCATCGTGTTTAATTCAGTTTTCCTTAGGTTTTGCCTTAGCCGCGTCGCCGAAGAGCATGAGACACATGGTCGCGTGGAGGCATGCCTTGGCCGGGAGGAATTTCTCGTCGAAGGTTAGAGAGTACCGGTACATCCATACTGCTGGCTCGTATTCAGACTGCAAATAACAATTTTATGTAAGAACACTTACAGTACACAAACACGGATTATTTTTCTATACTATAACTGGGTACTGCCCGCGACTTCATCCGCGTGAAATTTCGCCTTCTTAGGGGTGGAATTTCGAAAAACCCTTTCTTAGTGAATACCTACTTTTCACAAAGAACACACCCTCCAAATTTCATGTCTCAGGACCAGCGGTTTAGGCTGTGCGTTGATATATCAGTCAGTCAGGAGTTTGAATTTTATATATATATAGATTATATTATAAAGAATTAAAATTTGTTTGTGTCTTTGTAAGTTTGTATGTAGGTGGTAATCTCTGGAACTACCAGTCAGATATAAAAAAAAAAAAAATTTTTTTTTTCCTTTGATAGCCCAGTTCTTGAGGAAGGCTATAGGCTATTTAACATCACGCTATGACCTGCAGGAGTCAAGCAAAAAAAGAAGTCTGATAAGCGAAAAACGAAGTGGTGCCATCACTTCGTTTATCGCGTTCTATCAGACTTCTTTTGAAGCAATGCGACGGGGTGGGTCGAGGAAACAGGAAATTTCACGCGGACGAAGTCGCGGGCAGCAGCTACTCTATAATATGTGGACTATCTATAAAGATGCTTCTAATTAGCAACAGACTGCTAAAATAAAAATGCAAAAAAAAATTGTTGGTGAAGGGTCTAAATTATTCTTTATGTGAAACTGAAATAGATTTTTTTGTACGCTGATTCCAGGAGAGCTGTATCTGGAGATGGACCCAGCTGGACTGCCAAGAACGCAGAAGGAATTGAGAAGTTCAAGAATAGGCTTGTAAAAGAGGATGCTGTAAACCTACGTTCAAGCTCTTGGCATCGCAGTCTTTACAAATATTATGTAAGTCTGTCATCCTACTTTAAAGTATCACAATAAAAATACCAGTATTCAGCCTCAATAAGCTGACTTCTGTGATCAGTGTGATACACATTACCTCTTTGTCCAATGACAAACGATCACAGACTTCTAACTCGCAATAGGCCCGCGTGATAGATTACATCCCACTCCCTCTTATAGAGAGGAGGCCGGTGTCCCAGCAGTGGGCACATTATAGGCTGATTATGTTATATGCTATGATCACAGAGGTCAGGAACACTCACACTGTTCCATGCAGAAATGGACAAAAACCAGTAGTTAGAGACTTTTTAAATAACATTTTTACTTACCAAGTATGTATGAGACACTGCCACTAGGAAGGATTCTATTCGACTCTTCGGTTTCGTGTAGAACGCGAGATATGCAATTTCTTTAGCGTCTTTTATCTTGTTTTGTCTGTAAAGAAGATTCAGAATTAGTATACCGAAACATACTGTTACTTAATCAGCGTTAGGTAAATAGCAAATTATCATCTTTTCGTGTCAGTAGAACTGAAAGTGAACGAGTGTGACGACATAATTAGACTTCTTGTAAATATACCGGATATTTCTTTCACGATATTTTTTTTCTATTATTTGATATCGTTCTGACACTTAGTGGGAACAGCTAGAAAAATCAGTCCACCAACGATAAAAAAATCTTGGCACTTCGATGTTCTTTAAAATCATTTTTTGTATAACTAACAGTCACTACCTAACGCAACATTTTTTTTACATTACAGAATTACGACATACATATGCAGTAACGCAGTCAGCGCACGCGCGGCGTGCGGCGCGCGGCCGGGCGGCGCGTGCGCGTGCGCCGCGGCCAGGCAGCGCGCTGCGCATGCGCCGCGCCCGCCCGCGCCGCACCACCAGCCTGCTATGGCGGCGCCGGCCCAGCATTCTGGGTACTGGGTATTATAACATTAAGATTACATCAATAAAAAAACCACCAATTAAATTTGTAGAATATACAGTGGCCTCCAAAAGTTAGTAGACATTTTTCCACTTAAGCTGTGATTGGCATAACAGCAGAAAATTAAAAAAAAAATTGTCCGGTTCTCTTTGGAATTCCTTGATTATTTTTTATGATAAGTTTAAGGTAGTTGAATTAGTCAATAAAAACGTTATAGGCAATACCTACACACATTTGGATCATAGAATTTTAAATCATAATGTGGTGTGTCAGAGCTAAAATGGACAAATGTCAACTAACTTTTGAAGGCCACTGTATATATGTAACGTCATTCAGACCAACGCGGTGGCGAGCGTGGTTTTATGTGAGACAGTACATTAGAATGTAATCAGTGACAATGTTGTTGGCTTGTAATAAGACCGAAGTACAGCTTGACCGGCGGACGTAACGTGTGAGCAGTAACCAATCAGAACAAATTAACACTTTGCCCGAATTCTAGCGTGTGTAGTTTCATATTTAGTCCATTGGCATATTTTTATCGGTCCTGCTATACTTCGTGCTTAAGTAGCGCACATAACTATGACGAGACGTATAAAGTTTGAAAATGAAATTATTTACTAATAAATAAATATTTATTTATTTAATGATTTTCATCTCTCGAAGTCCGTAAAAGTAAAAATAATAAAACAACAAACATTCAATAAGTAAGTTTCTTTCAAAATTGATTGATTATTGTGTGTATTAAAACCCAACGACACAACGAGAATCTATTAACAGGTTAACAATTGCCAAAATGATGTGAACAGCGAAATAAACTCTACTACAAATCTATGCATTTTAATTCAAAAATCTTACCAACTCCACATATCTAGCTATTTTAGCTCCCAGCGCAACATAATCGTAGAAATTGAACACCTCTGCAAACTGATGCATGAGACTGAGCACAGGCTCCCAGCCTTCGGTGTCAACTCTATTGAATCGCTCTAGAAAGAAATCCTTCGACGGTTCGATGCTCAAACGACAGTCTGGCACCTTCTTATTGTTTGTAGGATTCATTGACATGATTTCTGATGGTAATCTGGGAATAAAGAGTCCGCTGAAGTTATTTTCATTCTAGTGTATCTAATATTTCTATAATGGCCACGGCTTGGTAAGTCGCAACGAGCACATAGAAAACGAAAAAAGTCAACACAGAATGTAATAAATATATATTGATTGCTACGGTACGGCTTCTGTGGCATAAAAAAACACTAAAGCGAGTCTGACTGACGATTTTAGTAAAATAAAAGGAAACTTGAAAACCAACAATAGAAATAAACTTATTAGATACTTATAAATGATAGGAGACTTACTTTAAATCTGCGTCAGAAAGTAACTCTCTAAAACTGATGATGTGCAGCCAGTAACCTAGTTCTAAATGCTGATAGGTGCAATCCTCTTCTGTTAATGCCAAGTCTTCTGGCTGAATACCTTGACAACAAAAAAATCAAATCAATGCAACGAATGTTAGTTCGCGATAGGGAGTCCTATCTATTCCTTTCTCCAGAACGAGAAGTGGCAAATTGATGACCATAGAATACTATTAGGACAACAGTTACTATTGGATGCTTCTGTTTAATCTCTTATAAAAGTGAAAGCACTTTCAACAAACTAACACGACACTAAAGGGTTATTGCTGAGAAAATGTTCCATAATGTGACACAATAACCACTAATTTGACAATTCGCATTCCTGGAACCAGAAGTCTTTACAATAACGAATTCGGGCAAACTTTGGTACAGTTAAGAATTAAAAATAACCCAAGTATAAAATAATAACTAAACACCACGCGTGTACTGCCCGAAGTGTGGGCAAATGTTTATAGTATGTAGTACAAATAAAAAAATTAAAAAAATTACTGTCACATCCCCTATCTCCACAGCCTTTCAACTCTTTGCCAACGGTCTTCATCATAGCTTCAAAGTTTTTCAAATGTGCTGCCTTGTCAGTCCGATCCTTCGGCATTTCCTTTGTAAATCGGTCGAAAATTCCGTCAGTCATGTCTTCCACCGCCGCGCCCTGGATATTATCGTCTTTTAGTTCAAGCATTCTGACTAAAGTGCTGCTTTCTGCGACAATTAGGATGGAAAATGTTAGGTATGGTAAAGGAGAGTGTTAGTTGAAAGGCGAGTGGTGCCAGCGTTCTCACGAGGCGAGCCAGTACTTAGTTGATCAAGTAAAATTGAAAGAGCCACGCGTGCAAAAGGTGGTCGAGATTTTACTAAGGCGAGTTCTCATGTTTCGATTCCTAATCAATTTAGAAACTTATAATCCCAGAGGGTTTTGAGTCGAATGATGATGTTTTGATATGAATTATGAGATTTCAATATTTGTGAGAACGGTACATCAATTATTGCTATACAGGGTGGAAGGGACATCGATGCGCAAATTGTAATCATGGATTCAGCACATAATTCCTCACATGCGTAAAAATTTTTCGTCGGTTGTCAAAAAAAAAACTGCTCTTTCATAGAAAAGTGCAAACCTACGCGGCCAAATGTATGGAACAGCAACAGATCGAGATACAGAATTATATGTGCTGAATCCATGCATGTTATCCCCCCTGTCATCCTATGTACAGTTCGAAAAATGATGTAAAGAGAAACACAGTTACACTCGTTTTAGTATTTGTTAGTGGAAACAAGTGGAATACAACAGTCAGTTAACCTTCAAGCAGTCGATAGATACAATAAGATCCCATATTTATGTATTTACTATAACAGATGAATATTTATCAATAACTTACTTACCGCGTTCGTGACTGCCATAGCACTGCACGTTAGTGAGGTGGCAGTTTGTGCCGTCCTTCTCGCACACCATACTCATTCCTGGCTCCACTTGCGTGCATATATCTCCTTCACTGAATTCTGAAATAATATATGACTTTACATATCTCTTGCTCTGTAAGTACACCCTTACACCCCTGAATGCCGGGGTGTATGACTATCATTACAGCATAGGTTTTGGAATTTGAAAAAAGAACTGTCATACTCATACTGCACGAAGAATATTTTTAAAAAGTTAATTTTTTTTTTCTCGGTATCGATTAATTACTCGAATCGGAATCTAGACAATTTATTTTATAAAGATTTTATTTTAAATATGGAACTATTTGTTTCCACATCGTATGTTAGATGGAATCGATTTAAAAATCAAACTGGCCAGCAAGATTTGACGCGCTTGCGTGCGTGAAAAAAAAAAGGCAGTCTACTAGTAGGCGCGAAAGCATCGCGAAAATAATTAATTTTCTTGTTTGAGTTCTTTTTCAAAAGTTTTAAACATGTCTAGTGACGAAGACATAGATCTAACGCCCGATTTTATTAAAGAAAGGGCAAAAACAGTTGTCGAAAATATATTACCGCCGAACTCGAAAGAAAGATATGTAAAGGCATACGACGAATTTATGAAATGGCGGTCAGAAAAAAAAGTGAAATCTCTTTCTGAAAGTGTTTTTATATCATATTTTGATGAATTATCTAAGAGGCTACAACCTTCCAGTTTATGGTGCTTTTATTCCATGCTAAAATCTACAATGATGACAAAACATGACGTGAATTTGAAAGATTTTTCTAAACTTACTGCTTTCTTGAAAAGGCAGTCTGACGGCTTTAAAAGCAAGAAATCGAAGGTATTTACTGCAGAAGAAGTACAGAAATTCTTAAATGAAGCTCCGGATGAAATTTATTTAGCAATAAAGGTACCTACGTATTTACTTGCCCTTTTTAATAAGTTACCAAAATATTTCACAAAAATACTATGCGAATTTGGTGCCTTTAATACAACTTATGTCTTTTTTACAGGTTGTTCTAATTTTTGGGATATCGGGAGCCTGCAGAACCGTGGAATTGACAAACTTGACAATAGAAAATGTAGAAAAACATAACAAATTACTACTCATAAAACTGCCTAACACGAAAACTAAAATTGACCGGTCATTTGTTGTGCATGAAGAATTTGCAAATTATGTTGAAAAATATCAAGCTCTTCGGCCTGAAAACGTGGATACAAATCGTTTTTTTCTTAATTACAGTAAAGGAAAATGCCACAGACAAGTAATAGGAAAAAACAAATTTACAGGCATGCCAAAGCAAATAGCCACATATTTAAAACTGAGTAACGTAGAGTTATACACCGGGCAGTGCTTTCGCAGAACATCAGCGACTCTATTGGCTGATTCGGGAGCCAACCTCACTCTGTTAAAAAGGCACGGCGGCTGGAAGTCCAGCAAAGTGGCCGAAGGTTATATCGAAGATTCGATGGCAAACAAAAGCAAAATTACTTCTAAAATAACAGAAAATATAAACTTAAAATCACCACGTCAAAGCACATCATCTGAGCCATTTTTTAATGAAGAAAATAGTATCAGTCAACTGCCGCCATTTACGATGCAAGAACCTCAAGTCACTCAAACTCAAGTCTTATCATCACAAACTCATATTCAAACTATAAATATACCTAAAAAGAACGTGACCATATCTCTTACAAATTGTAATAATTTTACTATTAATTTTAATTAAATACACATTTTTTTCTTCTTAATAAATGTTCATTGAAACCTGCTGTCTTGTTGTTTACTTACCTCACAATCGATATGTAAAGCAGAGTATTTATCTCGGGCGTAAGCATCAATTGCATACTCGGGTTAATTAGCGCCTTCGCTTCGCTCAGGCGCCAAAAACCTCGTATGCAATTGATGTCATACAGCCCTTGTTTAATAATCTACTATTATTTTAAACACAATTTTTTTAATAAATTAAGACAAAAAAAAATCACAATAAACATTAAACTTAATAGACATTTATTAAATTGGTTAAAAATTACTAAAATTCTGCTTACGTAATACTTGAATAACCCATTCAAGTATTACGTAAGCAGAGTTTTTTGTCAGCAAAAGTAAGCAAAGTTCTTGCTTGGATGGAAAACGAGCAGCCAACTGTTGTCACTGCTATTACTAGAGGAATCACAGATGCATTACCATTCCAAAGACAAAGCTGAAATAACTTTCATGACCTTTGCTATATTATGCAATAATAAAATCCCGCAATGAAAAATTCCTATATATACGTACTTTATATGGTGTGCATAATAAAGAGTAGTCTATCTATCTATTCATACTAATATTATAAATTCAAAAGTAACTCTGTCTGTCTGTCTGTCTGTTACCTTTCACGCCTAAACCACTGAACGGATTTCGATAAAATTTGGCAGAGAGATAGATTGCATCCCGGGGAAGGACATAGGATAGTTTTTATCGACATACCTCGCGAGCAAAGCCGCGGGCGGAAGCTAGTACATATATATCTAGACATACCTAAGTCCTGTAGCACATTAACCTGTCTAAACAGACAGTACCATCCATACAACATGGACCTCGCCAGTCCGCCCATAAACCCTGGGTCCACACGGATCACTTGTTTGAGGTGAAACATGTGTGTGTTGCGGTGCTTCTTTATCATGTTTAACTCCGCCAGGATAAAGTTTGTTGATGGCTGGAGAATAGAAAAAAAAAACGTATATCTCTGACACATGTCAATTTTAATTAGTCTTTTAGTTTGTGGTGTAAAGCAGTAATACTCATAAGTTAAAGAGTTGTAAGAAATAACTACGATAACGATGTTCAGATTTGACCAAATAGAATCAATTAAAAACTGTTTTCTAAACGTAGGGTAGGTAAGTTCGATTTCGACAAATTAAAGAATATTCAGTGAGAGCTAAATACAACATTAGAAAAAGACCTCCTTTCTAGCTATAAGGAAAAGCAGCAGTCAACTGAAAATAGTTACATAAATGATTTAAAACAAACCTCATAAAGACTCATTTTGAAAGCCTCTTCAGCTGCCGCTAGGGCCTCATCAAAGTACCCCATCTCCAAATATAAAGAAGCTAATGAAACCAGCACGATGTCCTTAAACCGTCCTTCTACCGTGCGACTGGCTGTCAGTATACAATGTAGGGCGTTCACGTTATTACCGCGAACGCGCCAGTAGAGGGACGAAAGCGTGTATAGCAGCCATTTTGGAGCAAGTTTCTGAAATGAAAAAGAAAAATATATAGATTCGCATGAGTTTTGGACGTTCCAAAACTAGAATAAATCTTTCTGAATGATCGGAACAGGTTTTAGCTTTTTTACAAGTGACATTACACGAATGTTACTTAGTACATGATGCATATAGGCTACACACGCATGGTCGCTTTTATCGCTCAATGAGTGTTTTCGTTCTTTGAGCAGCACGATAAAAAGTCTGTCTAAAGTAGTGAAAAGATATGTCTGTCTTAAAAAGTTTAGCTTATAACCTCAATCACTATCATATTATGCTAGTTAATTCGAGTGTGAAGTCAGACAAGCAAGCTTCTGCTCCGAAAGTCCTACATCGATGCCTGAAAGGATTTCCCTCAACAGCTTTCATCCCTTAATTAACTCCTTTAGGGAATAGAGATTCAAAAATTCTTCCTATTCGTTATAAGAAACTCTATTGCAAAATTGCATGCTTCTAGACTAGACCCGGCGGTATGAGTGGTGCGTTGTCTGTCGAGCGAATGAATGAATTTAAGATTTTTATATCCATACTAATATTATAAATGCGAAAGTGTGTCTGTCTGTTTGTTACCTTCACGCTTAAACCACTAAACCAATTTAGATGAAATTTGGTATAGAGATAGTTTGAGTCCCGGGAAAGGACATAGGATAATTTTTATCCCGATATTCACACAGGAAACTTATGCGGATGAAACCGCGGGGCGCTGCTATTGCTAGTATGTGTGATAACTCTTACCATTTGCATGGCGGTGTATATCCGCTGGCCGACCTCTGCGTCCTGCATATTACGCACCGACTCGAAGTCACCGTTAGCAACATACTCGAACAGTTTCTGTCGAAGGTGTTCCGTGACGATCACGTCACTAAATATCTGTGGTCTAGAAATAAATAACTCTTGTTCAAGATAAATTCAACATAAAATCTGAGGGGCAATTCTCGTATTTTTAAGAACGTTCGAATTCTTATCTGTCTCTCAATCTATCAAAAATACAATCAATTTCTCTACATTTTTGACATTGATTGTCGCTGAGATGAGATTGCGACTAGATTTTGAACGTTTTAAATTACGAGAATTGGCCTTGAGATTGCGACATGAAATTGAACGTTTTTTACCCCACTGCGCCAGAAGGAGGATTATGTTTTTAAGTACCAGAATTGGCCTTCAAATATCACGTAACATTGGACGTTCATGACGAACCAAAGACAGAGGACTTTTAAGCAACAAAAATATACGTACACTAAGATGCTCTCTAAAGGCTTTTTCAATGCAGGTTAGAGGAAGGCCATATTCATAAGTATTAAAACAGCGGAGGTCTACAGACTAGTAATAACTTACTTTTGCGATTTCTTCTGAGTAAAAGTAGCCGCCTCCTTATCGTTGGGGCAGGTAGGTGGGTGCCACGGCAACTCGTGTTCCACGTTAGCTGGCACCCCTATTTTATCAGTTAACAATGTTTTTAGTCTGTAAAACAAAACATACATGTTGCAGTATATTGGCGTTAGTCAGCGTAGACGTTCTTCGAACAAAGATAATATTTTTTCTGAATAGCTGAGTTCTAATTGTTATTGTATTGTTTTTTTTGTGTGTGCTAATGTTAATTTAATTAGCTATTAATTAATTGTTAATTTAATTATACAAATGCTCGCTATGCATAGTGGTGCAGTCAACCCACAAATTTTGTCCAATACATATTTTTCATTGTTATAATATTTCGCTGTACACTAAATATAATAAATTTGGTTTGTGTAGTAGCCACCAAACTGCTTTAATTTCGAAGGACCCAGCGATCGCCATCCTAACAGAAAGAAGATGCTGCACAAGCGTGACCTAATGGCTCGTAATTATTTACGTAACGTCTTCATGGTGCCAAAGAGACATCAAGTCCGACACCGAATATAGGCTCATTTTTATTTATTCATGTAGGATATTTTTATTCTCATGTCTTACTATAATAAAGCAAGCAGGACAAAGTACTTCGGTAACCCAGGTGAGTACTCTTCGTGAGGTTTTTGTCAAATACCGAGGCGTTGCTGGCCTTTCTTGACGAGCTGGGGACGCTAGGGTAGATCGAATTATCGATTTTCCCATCCGTACGGAAAATTCGCGGTTGGACGTGGCGTTGCGGACACCAGCCCTTTATATAGTCCTCCAAACCGAATGGCCACGGCGACCAATCTCAGCGGACACCAGCCTTCGGCGCGGGAGATATTATAGTGCAGGCGTGTGTGCGCAGACACAGGTGCACTAACTCTTCCTCCACTCTCATAGCCCAGCCCGTTACACAATACAACAAAACAACGTTTTAGTTATCAAACAACTTATTTACCATTTTGGATCCGTGTGAAAGTTAGTAAATAATAAATACCTTATTCCTTTATTTTCAAAGGGTAAAAATATTTGATAAACAGCTTCCAAATTCTCTGGAAATGATTCTGATTTATCTTTGCAATGTTTACTTGTCGGCCATTCCGGATCCGTGTCAAATTCTTCTCTATTCCTGCTTATTTTTAATGAAGGTGGATATCTGAAAATAACACGTTTCTTGTATTAATATGATTAAGAATGTCGATTATATCAGCTTTGTAAAGAACTTTAACTCAAAAGAAAAACCCGATATCACAAGGGATGACTGCTAAGCATAATGCTGATCTGTCAGTCAGATTTGAAAAATCTATTTGCATTTGATAGCCCAATTCTTGAGGAAGGCTATTTAACATCATACTAGGACTCTGAGCCGAGCAAAAAGAAGTAACAACGAAAAATTCTGAAAGAACGCTAAGCGAAAACAAGAAATTTCACGCGAACGAAGTCGCGGGCAGTAAGCTAGTTAAAAAATAAAAATCACTTACATCATGTGCCCTGTATAATATTCATCTATACTCTCTTCGTTATCAATAGGAGCCTTCTTTTCTTCTTTAGATGGTGTCTCTGTCATTTTACCTTTTGTTGACACTTTAGGAGTCTCAGGTTCCATAACTGTTTTCTCTCCTTTAGATCTCTCTATCTCTTCTTCAATGAAAGCATTTGCTGAAAATTCTAATTGACAAAACAATTAGTAACCATACTTTATTTCATGTTATAAAGAGTGCCTTCCTTCGCTTGTGGCGTTGCGCGTTGGTCCTGATTAGACGATGCGCAAACGCCACGTTACCGCAACGTAAATTCGATTCAACAACGTCAACCTGACGCATCTGCGCTGCATCAACTTGACGTCAACACTTATGTTGAATACACGCTCATTGAAGACACTATTTGTGGTAAATACGAACATACCTTTAGTTAAATCTGGAAACAAATCCGGGAATGTTGGTGTCGGCCCAATTTCCTTCAGTATTTGCCCATCAGTAACTTTTAAATAATCCCCTTGCAGTATAGTTGTGGAACCAATATCTGTTGCAAGGTTGGAATGTCTGCCTATATGTTTTATAAGCCTTTGTAGGTTATATGCAGAATCTAAAGCATGGACCCCTTTTTCTTTTAACCAATTGTCGTTGTATGTAGGTCCATCTAAGAAGTATTGTACTAGCGAATACTTCTCTCCTTCCTTTTTTAATTCTTTTATATTCAAGCCTGTTAATTCTGTCATCTTGTCGAAGTTTTTTCCTAAATCCCTGTAATCTGTAAATGAGTAATGTTATTTATTAGTAGAATATCATCATCATCATCTGCCTAGCCGTTTTCCAAGTATGTTGGGGTCAGCTTCCATACTAACTGGAAGCAACTGAACACCAGTATTTTACACAGAGCAACTACCTATCTGACCTCCACAAACCTAGTTACTGGGTTCCCCTGGATACCCCTTGGTAAGATGGTTGTCAGAGCTTTGGGCCTCTGACGACCTGTACCAACTGTCAAAGATGACAATGACAGCCAGGACCAATAGCTTATCATGCTTTACAAAGGCACGCAGGGGTCTTGGTATCTACAGAAGTAGAATAATCTTGTCAAAATATGAAGAAAATTGTTGTAAATAGTACAAGTCTTACCAAATTCGTCAGCATGTTTCATAGTCCTTAAGAAAGCAGCCTGTGACTTAAGCCAGTGTGCCTCTCTCTGATTATATTGTGTCAGTTCCTCACGAAGTCTGTTTAAAGTCCTGTAACATAATAAACAAATAACATAATAAACAATCAGTGGGACACTCCACAGCAAGATGGACCGACAGAAACATTTTTAAATAAGTGGGGAACCAGGTGTTGTGACATAGTTTGGGAGAGGCCTATGTACAGCATCAGGGCTATGATTGGTTTAGTTGATTGATTGATGATACAATAGAATGTTCACTGTGTAGTGACTGCTGTCAAAGCAGTGGTTACTTTCTCTTTTGTTGGGCTTTAATTGAACTGCATTTAAAATAATATTAAACACCCTCCTTTACATGGGACAAACATATACAGTGTGTCAGGTTAAACAAGGGACATACTTTAAGGGAGTGTAGTTCTTTTTTTCGGACGCTTGGGGCAGGACAACTGATATGAAGTTGGGTGGATAAAAGGTTAAACCAATGTTTTTCATAAATAATACTCACTCTTTAACTACTTGCATCTTTCCCAAAAGATATTTATGACACATCATGCCGTATCTATGCTTCTCTGCCAGTTCAAACGAAGGGTTCAACTTCAGGCTCGTATCAAAGTGTTTTAATGAGCTGTTGAAGTCACCAACTACAGCTAATGTGTTGGCTAGTATGAAATGATTGATGGGACAGTTATGGTCATGGTCTACGGCTGCTCCAAGGACTATGACAGCATCTTCTGTGGCTTTACTGCGGTGGAGTATTAGTCCCATGCTCAAAAGAGCTATGTCTCTATATATCCTGTAATAGAAAAGCGCTAAGGTCAGTATAACATAATGCTGATAACATCAATTGAAACTAGAAGAAAAAATAATGAACTAGAGGAAAAATGAATTTATTTACTTTTAATAAGGCCATGGAGCTAATTTTTATGCTACTAGTTTTCCAGATAAACAATTACTGTTGAGAATGTATATTAATCATGCAACGACAATGGTAAGTATCTATCAGACATTTAAATTATGCTTAGTTTTACCTTGGTGCATAATACACAGCCCTTCGGCTGCACTCCATGGCTTTAGGGGCATTTCCTCTGACCCTCCAGTAGAGAGAAGCCATATTGTAGTGTAGCCATGAGGAGCTATTCTTCTTGAGAACACCAGCCAACCAGCGACCAAATTGATCATCAGTCATTTCTGTAATGTCAGAACTTGTTGGTGACGTCATGGTCTCTGGTAGGGAAGTCTCTGGAGTTGCACTCAGTTTTTCTCGCTGTTTCATACTCTGGAATAAATATCACATGCTTTGTTAATTATTGAATAGCACAGCCCACTAAATTCACCACAATTTTACTTATTACAATACTACATTAAATTCTTCAATGAATGTCAAATGAATTTAAACATAAACATACCTCCAAATGTTCAAATACACACATACTAAAAGTCAACGAGGAAAACCTCTCACAATCAGGAACATGAGCATCCCCATGATTTAAATGATGAAGCGTAAAGTCTTCAGGGCCAATCTTTGTTTTGCCATCTTCCAAAGAAGAGGTATACCAGTCTATGTTGTTCAATTGACCTGCTCTCAGGCAATAGTCATCTTCGCTCAGTAACATGTGAATATTTGTGTCTCGTTCCAGCTCAGCCCATAGACCTTTTATAATCTGTTGTCTTAGAGACAAGTTATGGTATATGTTGATAATGTTGTCCCAACGTGTGTCTTGATTTAAGAATGCCAGTAAGTCGTAAGGTCTTGCCATTTCATAAGGGGAGTCCAGCTAAAACAAAAGGGTTTATTTTTTAGGTAAACAAAGCTCAAGTGACTCGATAGACAACTATAACAATTGCTATATTTTTTGTAAGAGCCAGACGATTATGACTCGTGAGATTATTACTAGTGACGGCTTTATTCATTTTTATTTCTATTTTAAATTCAGTTCAGCACTGATCATAATTAAAAAGTCATGATGTTTTTCCCATACTTAATAAATAATTTAACAGTACTGCCTTCTGTTCAAGGCAAAGTTAATTAGCAAGATGTTTGCTGCAACTAGCTGAATAAACACATTAGTAGTAAATTGATAAGTTTATGATGGCCAAATGCTGTTTGCATAGCTTATCATTATTAATACATTGGGTTTATAAGTTGAAGGCACTAGGAAGTAATAATAAATGCAGGAAACAGTTATCTTACCCGCGGCTGTATCAGACCACCCTCAGTGACCATCCAGTGCGTTGATCCTTGCGTCTGAATGTTACAAAAACTAAACAACCACCAAAGTTTCATGAACTTCATTTTTAATCTTTTCAAAACAATTCTGTCACTGAAAAGTCAAATTATTCATAATAAAATTATAACTTCTCATAGACGAAAACGCTATTATCATCGTAAAACAGCGAACGATTGTTTCCTCGAGCGGCGAGAAATGACATTTGACAAAATGAAATAAATTAATGACAGTTTTGTGTTGTGATTGACATATTTGACATTTTATCCGTCTCCGATGCTAGTGTCGTACTGTACATTCAGACAGCTCAGGAAAGGCAAGAAAATTAGTCAGAGTCGCGGGTCGCTCCCACTGCTTACTATGGAAGAGGATTAAACAGTGTGTCAGGTTAAACGACAGACATACTTTAAGGAAGTGTAGTATCCATGAAATTAACAACTTTTACTAAGAGACCAAGACTGAAATCGAGAAAATAAAACCAGCCGCTGTATACTTTTATATTCGCGTAACTGGACAAAATTTATGAAATAGCTGTTTTTTTCATATTTTTGAGTCCGGCCCATATTATAAGTTGTTCATTTTCATGAGTACTACACTCCCTTAAATTATGTTCCTCGTTTAACCTGACACACTGTATAATTATAATAAAACAAGTAGAATCTTATTCAAGCCCGGTTACGCAGACGACAACCAAATTAATAGGTTGAACGGTGAGATGCCATTTAAAAAAAAGTATTTACTTTCAAAAAACTTCAACAGGCCCAGACGGAGGTGGCGAGATGAGCTTGGTCCTTGGTATCTCTGGACAGAGAGAGGTGGAAGGAGAGTAGGGAAGCCTTTGACCAGCAGCGGGATATTAATGGATAATAAAAAAAATCTGAACTAAAAACTTTAAAAACCAATGTGTCCAAGGAACCATTCAAGAAACAATCTATTCTTTGTTCAAGATTATCATGGCATTTGGCATAGTGTACAGAGGCCAGCACATCAAGCTACCCCAACCTGTCAAATTTTCCCAATTGAATATGAACCTTATTCCTTTGCAGTAAAGTTGAAATTCTATCAAAGAAATTTGACAGATTGGGGTAGATTGATGTGCTGGTCTCTGTACAATAAAATTCAGCAATAAAAATTACCCTGCGTCAATAGTGTAGTTGACCATGATCTCAGTACCATATGTGTCTTCGTAATCAATCGAATTTTGATAACGCAGTTTCAAATATTTAACATTTTGCTATGTAAAATACTTACATAAGATAGAATGCAAAGTAGATCGGACCGCTAAGCGTAGTAGAATTAATACTGGGTGGACAAAAAGGCGGCAGATCACGGGGACAATCTAAACTCCCGCATTCCCCTTAAAATAGAATAGAATTTTCCTTCAAAAACTTATAAATTTGAGTATGATGCAGACATGTTTAAAAATTTTATTTTTTTATTAAAAATTACTAAAATTACTTACTAAAACATTGTGGTATAGTTTTCATTCACATCACTAAATTTGACGTCAACTGTTACGTCCAAAAACCAATTTCATATTTTCTTTGTTTCACTTATTGATTACCTTCATTTTAGTTTAGAAATCTCATAAAAAAAATATCACATTTATTGTTCTGCTTCGAAAATGCTGTCTTAATTTCATACATTAAGTACCTACTATGGTCTTCGACAGAAAATTTACTAGACGTTTCATTTTAAATTATTTGACTTTTCCAGTTTTTAAAAAGATGAACATATAACCTCCTCCTTTTTGGAAGTCGGTTCAAAATACTAGGTGCGCCCCGCGGTTTCACCCGCATACGTGTCGACCCCGCGGGAATATCGGGATAAAAAGTAGCCTATGTGTTATTTTGATGTATACCTAAGCTATAGGTATTACTGTAAAGTCTCATCAAAATCCGTTCAGCAGTTTTTTCGTGAAAGTACGTGAAAGTACCTACCTAACAAACATCCATCCATCCATACATCCTCACAAACTTTCGCGTTAATAATATTAGGTAGTAGGATAGTAGGAAGTAGGATTAGTAGGAAGTAGGATTTTCTATTTTAACAGCTTTTTTCTATGTTCGCTTGCAATTTATAGTAAAATAAAAAAAAAACAAACATTTTAATCCTTGAGTTAGAACCTACGAGTACCTATAATTCGGTCTACAATGTCTACAGTACCTACACCCAATACGTACCTATATTTGTAGGTAGGTAATAATTTCATCAAAATATTTATTTTCAAGGACTGTTTCACAAATGTACAAACTACAAAAAGATACCTATTGGAAGTTACTTAACATTTAACACAAAAGGCATCATGAAAGGGTACTACGTCTACCTATTGTACAAGCCCTCGCCTCGCTCCACAGGGCCTAATGCGCATGTCCAAATAACCTCTTATAATCCACGCCTTAATTCATCCACATAAATTGTAACATTGTGCTTTTTACTGTTACAATTGCATTTGTGAATAAACACAAGAAGGCTTTACATTGCCAATTTTATCAATACCTGGCATACTGGCATCGATCTGACAGAAGTTATTTTTAATTCATGAAACGTCGATGTTTCACAAATGTGTCAGAATGGGGGTTGTTACAGCGCTGACTGAGGTGCACGGCTAGGCTCAAGGGAATCATTAAAACTATGTGATCGCAGTGTGTTAAAGTATTGCGTGAGTGAAAGATAAAATGGTAAATGACGCACAAGTACAGTCGCCGCCAAATTTGGATGTGCGTGGCGACGAACGCACAAACGAAAAGTGTGATGTAAATAGCAGTGTTAAAATATTGGAATATAAGGTCGTTATACCTGCTAAGTGCTGAAATTGTAGTGATATTAGTATAAACGGTGTTATAATTTGCAATTTCCTTTTGAAGGGACTGCTCTGGACCTATGGTTTGAGGGAAATATGTTTAACTGCACTCTGGCTTCCATTAGGTGCTTTAATATTTTGTTATGCGACAGCGTCTATGTTTCAAGCAGATGACATACATGAAACACATTGTAGGGTAAGTATTTAATCCTTCTCCTCGATGGCTTAGTGCTGTGCTGATTAAAAACCTATAGCAAATTAATAACGAGTTATAAGAAAGCACGTGTTGCTACCTATCTAATTAATAAATCTGCATAACTGTTTACATTTATCAATTAGGTAAATTACGTAAACAAATAAGCGGTTACATAACAGTAGCAACGTTTAACCCTTCGATTCTTAACCCTTAATTACTTATTACGCAAGGCTTGGAGCATTTTCTCACATAATGGACTAATTTTATCAGGCATATAGGCAAATTTTCACTTATATGCTAATAAACGCCTACCTTGCACTTTTGTGCATGGCATAGCCGTGCCTGGCAGTACCTAGAACCTTAGTAGGTACTTAGGTATATGGATAGAGTTGTCTGTCTGGGTCTGATTTATATCATAGATCACGTGATATGGAAAACGTTACGTTGGTTAATTTTGCGGCGAAAGGGTTGTCTTATCGACGGTACCTACGCTATGTCAAAAGGACACATGGGGGCATATGGGGTCCACCTAATCCTGACTGAAATTCGGTCACGGGACTTACGGCGGTCAATCTCAATGGAGATTAGCCACTATATTTTCTGCGTATAGTGCACAAGTGTGTGCTCAAAAACTGGCGCCCTCTTCCTTATCATTCATCGTTTGACGGGTCCACAATCTGACTACCGAGCGGAGATCAGGCGCAGGAGTGACCGACGGCTTTAGGTATTTCGTGCTCTTTGCTTAATGCTTAGTTACCTAAAGCCGATCGATACCCCAGTGAGAAACTATCATACCGCAAACTTCCTGACTCTGGGACTGAGACATTCCTAACGGAAAAACCCAATGATAATTTGCCCCAAGTTGGGCAAAATATTATTGGGTTATTCAAACCCAGTGACATCACGCTCAGCAGTCGTGCTTGCGGCCACTGGACCAACGACGATACCTGCTTATGAGGTAAATTCTGCTCATTTATACAAACAAGACAAACTTATTATATTCTTGCGAAAGATTAGGTTTAATTTTCAACTTTTTTTGGTACTTAGCCTTTTCCGCCCAACTCTGGCGCAACGGCCTCCCTCCATTTCTTCCACTTCTTTCTACATAGTTTGCCCTTTCGTGCTGTTGCCCGTTGTATTACATAGAGCCGTAACTTCGAAATAGATTTCGATGAAATGTATTGCCATCGCTAGTATCGCTCGACCGTTTGCGACTTTTGATTATGAATCAGACTCAAGTTGACTACCTACTTTTGTAAATAGGTAGGTGGACTAAAGGATGGTCCTTTGTTCACTAATGCCTAATGCCTTGACCATAATCCTCGCGCATGGTCAACCGACTGGTGACCGTAGGCGTGATATGTTACTAGCGAGAAGAAGTTGTACACTCGACCGCGGTGGTGTCACAATGAGCTGGCCTAGTAACTATCACGAAGAATAGAATAAAAGGCCAGCTTAAGGTAAGCTTAAACCAGTGTAAGGTATACAAACTTTGTGTACCACTGACGTGCAGCGTACTATATGTCGGTCTTTTAATTGATGGAAATCTCTAGACACGTGTATCTACTCACGACGCATGGTAGCCAAAACTGTGGCTAGTTCTCTACTTCTTTTTATTAATCTTTAATTGCTTGTAACATGGCGCGCTAATTGCAGAACATAAAAAAAACTTGTATTAACTCCATCCCTTTTAATTTCCAGGTCTACAATGTAGTGCCATCAATAAGTGCGATTACCGGGATAAGCCCACAGAGGTACATTTGGAGAATATGTATCGCTTTCCATTTAGGGCCAAGGCTATTGATAGGTTCTTTATACTACAGCTATCATCGAGAGCGCACTTCTCATATTACCGAGGAAAAGGTAATTTGTTTACTTATACCTAAATATTTTTTATATTTTTGTGTTCGACCTTTTAATGCCCAACACAGACGTTACTGTTACTGTTAGCCTGCATCATTCCACTGCTGGGCAAAGGCCTCTCCCCATGACTTCCAGTTATTTCGATCTAGGGCTAAAGTGGGCCACTGGTCGTTTGTTTTGTCCAGCTCGTCCCGCCATCTTTTACGGGGTCTGCCGCGACGCCACAGACGTAACTATGATAAAATATTAATTTATTTAAATCATAGCTAGGCATTTTACGATATATTTTCAATACTATCTTTAAGTGACTGCTCACACGCAGCTATAATAGGTATATGTATGACGTCACCAACCTATACCTACTGTAATTGTGGTGGGCTTTAGGAAAAACGGAATCTAAAGGTTCCGTTTTTCCTAAAGCCCAGTTAGAAGATCACTTTTTTATCACAGATGTTCTACTCAAGATTTATGCAGCATAGGAAGTGTTTTAATTATATCATTTGAAAGAGCTTTCTAAGAAACTTTTTTTTTTGTTTGGTTCAGGGGTCTAGAAGAAATAGCTCAAAATGCCTGTATCTCCTAATCCTAGTCACACTAATATTATAAAGGCGAAAGTTTGTGAGTGTGTGTGTGTGTGTGTTTATATGTTTGTTACTTCTTCACGCTCAAACGGCTGGACCAATTTTGATAAAATTGTTGTATGGAGGTAGCTGACACCCTGGATTAACATAATTATAGGCTACTTTTTATCCCGATATTCCCACGGGATCGTCACTTATTCGGGTGAAACCACAGGGCGCAGCTAGTAGGTCTATAAAGCTAAAATTTTGATTAGATGACAATCTTACAACGTTCCCACTGCTGGGACACAGGCCTCCTCTCCTCGAGAGAGTAGTTTAATAATCGACTACGCGGGCCCAATGCCAGTTGGTAGATGTCTTCGAGATTTTTATTCTAGACCGTTATCTCACGATGTTTTCCTTCCACGTTTTGAAATTAGTGGTGATGCAATTATTTAAGACAAAGTAAAGCCCCTGCCTGAGTTCGAACCCACGACCTACAACTCGTAAGTCGGGGCCATTACCACTGGGCCCAGCACTGCTCTCAGGGGTTATTGGGTATTGAGCCATATTTTACATTTAAATTATAGCTGTTTTCGAGTTGCGATAGTGCACTTAACAGTTGATGAAAAAAAATACCTACCAAAATTAAGTGCCTTCTTACGATAAAGGCCATTCATCTTTATCAAATAAAAAACGTGCATTTGCTAGTTCTTCTTCGTGTCGCTGGCACGACAGTATAACTAGTTATTGAAATCTTGTGGGCCCAAAACTTCACCACTTCCACGGCGTCATCGGTGGCATCGCAGAGGTCACTATGGCTGCATGTTTTGTTCGTAGGCTGAATACTGAATAGTGTATATAATTTTTTTCTGTGACACTGTTTTATGTTTTAAATCTTCCACAGCAAAAAAGCAGCTTTCATTTTACTGATTAGAGGCAGGTGAGTAGGATCAGCTAAGGAGTTTGCATACCTATTAATCCAGATTATGCATCATTAATTTTCATATCAAGCAGTAAAGAAATAGATAGCCTACCAAACCTAAGAAAGGAAGCTCCGAACCTTTTCTAATTTAAGCGATTTACGTTTTCACCTTTGAACTTCAAAGGTTACAACGTAAATAATTTATCTAGGTCGAATGAAAGTTTAAAAATAATCTGGGCTTCCTACGATGCAAGTGTTTCGCCCGAACAATCGAATAGGAATCATCATCAGCCTACAGCATTCCACTGCTGAACATAGGCCTCTATCTTTGCACGCCATCACAACTCTCGTCGCTCCACCTAGCCTGAGGGCGTCATACATGACGTTTGCCGATTCGCGGTGTCCAACTCAATCATGAACAGGAATCTGAATACCGACTCACAAATTAATGTTCATTTTTTTTCAGGCTCGGACTGCAGCGACCAAATTAGGAACAGCATGCTATTGGCTTAATTTTATAGAGCTGTTTGCGCTAACAGGCGTTACTTATATCTCCAATAGGGAAAACTATTGTAAGTGCCAACTTTTATTTTTCTGCGTAATCAATTACTTATATTTTATTAAACATGTTTTCTTACATTTTCTTTTGGAGATTTATGTTGCTGTTTCTTCAAGGGTAAGATTCTCGAATTCTACAGATTAAGTTTTGTTTTAAGATCAGCACAAACAAGATCAGTCCACAAACATCCAGAACATAAAGGAATTCTCCGCCTACGTCATCTCTCGACCCTGACCACATCACTGCTACATTCTTCCATACTAAACGCACGACTTTAATTCCCAATTCCATGTGTTCCAGTCGTTCACGAGAAGATATTCATAGTGTTCATGGTAGCGGCTCTGTTGCACATGCTGTGTCGCGCACGCGTCGGCTGCATCGCTAGCCATATCGTGGAACCGGTGAGGTCCAACAAACTTGTGTGGACGCTGTTCTACGTCGCCATTGCTGCCACCGTGGGACTGATTATATTCTTCTTGCGACATCGACTGCTTTGCCGGCCGTTAGGTAATTGTTAGCAGTTTATTGTTAAGATAAGTAGTTTGTTAGATAGTTACGACATAAGTTTAAGCTCTTAGCAGTAGGTAAAGTCTGGTTCTTGCTCCCTAGACATTATAAAACACTCGAAATAAAATCTAAAATCGAAGTAAGTATTTCTGGTATAGCCTTGTATAGTCAAGTAGGTAGGTGTAACTACCTGAAATGAAATGAAAAGGTTAGCTTTTAAGACACTTTTACACGCCAGTATTTTTTTTGGTCAATATTTTAAAACTACTTAGATGGCGCCGGAATTTCCTAGCTGGCTGATTCCTGAGAAGAAGTGCGGAAACAAACTCAGAGGTCACGGTCTCTTAAAAGTCCAAACTTTATATTATAAGGATTTTGAAATAAGAGACAGCCAGAGCCATCTTTGAGGTTATCATGTCCCAACAGACGGTATGCATGCATCAGTCGTCGTCATCGTGTAGCTCAACCCTATTTTGGGGCGCTCAACGACCCGTCACACGACGCTAGGCCATATAAGTAGGTACAAAATACTCAAAACTGCCAAATGGTTATAAATTCATGTATTCATCTAGCACTCACCTCTAGTATCAAGCATGTATCAATCAATGAGATATTATTTAGTGACCTTTTATTACGCATTTCTCTTTTATTTGGGCTGTGAATCTGTGACCTTTCCATGAACCAATATAAAATCAAAATGTCAGCGTTCAACTCTGCAGAATACCCTACCTAATAGGTTGGTAGATAATAAGTATTGATCATAATGTAATTTCTTGCCAGTTGTGGGAAACCCCGTTTTTTGTGTTTACCTTTTTTAATTCTCCTTTATTTAGTTACGTATTCTACTTTTACACGATTGCCAGGCTCTCAGTGCAAAGCAGCACCCTAATAGCGTAAATAACACAGTTTCAATAACAATCTGAATCATTTTGAAGGATTGCTAATCACTTGCATCATTAAACTTTTGACCGCCACTCGTCAAAAAACCAAAAACGTGCCCTCGGCGTTGGCGTCAAAGTCTGTCATGTAGTCGAACCGTGGCGTGCTGGGCACATTTTGGTTTGTCATCTATACATGACTGTGGGGGTCAAAAGGTTGTTCGAAAAATGTGTCTGCTCAACAACGTAAATAACGCAATGAATATTTTAGAACTCAATATGTCAATATGGCGGCTGATAGTATGTCATGCTCACACAAATGTCTCGCTGATGGTGGCGTGTGTGTTGGATCATTTAGCTCCCTTCAAAATGGTTGAGCTGAATGGTGCTGATCTATGCGTCATGTTCGTGAACGGGCGCCGTCAGTTGGGGCTGGTCATCACTTAGCTGCCTCGGCTTATTTTTAATTACCTATTTTATTTTTGTATTATTGTTTTGTTAAGTACTATTTGCTGTACTCTGGACACTTAACGCTTACGTATTTTTTTTTTTACATCGTTCTCACATATAATTATAAATTCAACATTAATGATGTAACTAATATTTTTGTAAAATAATTTAAAAGAGTGTCCATGGAGTTTCTTGCCCGTTCTTCTCCATAGGTACCTACGCTTTGGAATGGGCAACTAGCTTCAACTAGCTTCATATTTTCTGACTGACCGACTTCTTGACAATTCAAAGTGCCTGTAAATGGTTTAATTGAAATAAATGGTCTGAGTTTGAGTTTGAGTTGAGTTTATGAAAGCTAGTGTGTTACGCAATTACCGCGATGGATGCTGCTCGTTTAACTGATTTTAGCTCGCAAGCAGCACAGTAAATTATCATTGAACTTGGAGTCTGGGTTCGATTCGAAATTCGTAATTGTTTTTCTGTCAGGAATTTCTTATTTACGGCTCGGAATCTGGATTTCTATTACATATATAAAATATCTTCTGCTTATCACTTCGTACCTGAATTTCCCTTCATGTTATGTTAAAACAGTGTTAATAAGACATAATTACGATGTTTTTGCAGTACTTACAGTTGTAAACTAATTTAAATTGTCAAATACCTTTTGCTCATATAAAGGCGTTTTATAGCTTTGGTAAAAATATAATACAGCATCTCTATTAGCACTCAATAACACTTTTAGATTTTTAACGTAAAAAAAAGTGAAAGTGTTACAAGAGCGTCTTAAGAGCACCATAGGTATACAGCTTTTAGTCTGTGAGTGACTAACCATAAATTAAACTGTTTAATGGTGTTTTTCAAAGTCAATATAAGAGCAGTTTTATAAAACCGTTTGCAGGAACCTTTATAGAACCTTTGGCTGTACAACTGAAAAATTGTAGATATATTGTAATCTGGAAGCTGAAACAATAACGCTGTAGTTTCTTTTGTATTTCCTTAGACTGATACTTGCGTATAAAGTGAACATTTTCATTTTCAGCATTTACATGGTTCTCGGTGTGCGAATACATCTTGGCGACTGCAAACATGGCATTCCACGCCATTGTGGTCCGCGACCTCCCTCTACACGAACTCCAAGTGGTGTGTCCTACTAACAGTAAGGCGAACTGAACGTGTACATACATAATTTGATTGTGAATGGATTCGGTCAGCGACATGTAACGGAATATGGATATTTGAATAGAAGACTAAGGAACTTGCACTTAAAAAAGGGCGGGATTGTCTTGTCGACACAGACATATACCTACTGGAAATCCCTTGGTAAAACTATCTAACATGTTTGATAAAATATCGTTTATTCGCTCACAAATCTATGTAACATTATTTTCACGAAAATCAACGCGTAGGTACCCAATGCATCTCGCGTGTGGCTTCGTATGTATTTTTATAAATTTTGCGTATTTCTGAATGAATAATGAAGTGATTGTTCTCAAGATACAGGAATGAAAATTTCAAAAACGCCCTTCCTAATTTTTTTAAACACTTATGCAGTGAATGAGACCTAGCTGACAACCCCCCCCCCCCTTACCCCCCTTTATTTGAAATTATTGACAGTACAGTATTAATTTGAGTATTTTATTAAATTTTTGTTGAGTTTAATTTATTGTCTTATTTTATAATTTATAGTATTAACAGACGATCGAAGATAATAAGTTATTAGATATTATTTAAGACGAACAAATTTTGTACAAAGGGAACCAAATCCGTTGCCCGTACCAAGTTCGATCGTCTGTCAATAATATTAGTTTTATTTATTGCTTTTGTATTTTTTTATTGTTTTATTTTTTGTTGTTGTTAATTAATTACTTAAATATTATTATGAGAATATTTATTTGGTACGCCATTGACGGCAAAACATAGCGTTTATTTTATTAATTACATCTATATTTTTATTTACTTAATTACCTACTTGATGTTCCATAAATAACAAACTGGTACCTGTTTCAATTTCTCCGTTAAAAGTTTTTGTGAGCAAATAAAGTATATTTTTAGTATTACGATTGTTTAATAAACGAATTCCGCTATAAGTAGGTAGGTTTCATAAGTAGCCTTATGCTTTAGCACACCAAAAAGGGATTGGTAAGGTAAAATTGATCAATGTTTGTAAAAATTATTACGTATAGTCACCCTCGTAAGTGTTTTATCACTCAAAGGCACATCACAAACGAATATAAGGGTTATTTTTTGCGTACAAGATCAATATAACGTTTAAAAATGGTAGCTTACGTGGTTTAACAAGCAGTAATAAAACAACACAAGTGAAACATAAAAAAATCAAATAGGTTTTTATATTTAAAAACTGCATCGTTTCTAGTGACATTTTAAGAAATGAATACCTTTGATTGGAAAGGTAACAATAGATTATACCTACTAACTTATAAATCAAATAAAAGTTCAATCTTAGTGAAATTTTGATTTAGGCACTGGGAGTTGCAGTCAAAAGTAATAAAGCACTTACGAGGGGACTACACTTATGTGTGGCTACACCTATAGCTGGATATTTTGACACGTCTTTCCAAAGATATACATAAATGTATGTACAGTATTATACATAATGTATAAATAGGTAGGTACGGTATCATTAAGCAATAAAAAAAGAAAGATTGTCAGAATTCTAAATTTTATATTGGCAATTTCAGTACATTTATACAGTTTAGGAACGCGTTTCCACTGTCTTTTAAAAGCAATTTTTATTTGTCATTTTTAATTACTACCACTATGCATAACGAACTTGTTTTACGGTATTTTATACGTTAATCATTTCTTTTCTTGAAATCTAAGAAACAGCTTGTTAATAAAAACCAGACAAAATCAGAAACACTCACCTACCTAATTAAGAAAACTACTATTATGACCGAAATAGTGGTCCTTCTTTCTTGTCAATTTTTGGGTCAGGTTTGATCAAGCTTTACCAAGTAGCTATAGATTGCTAGTTAATTTTGGAACTTTACCTATTAATTCAGGAAGATAATAAAAAGTGTATTTAGATAGTACTTAATAGAGACATAAAATTAATGTAGATAATAAATGCCTTATGTATTTTTTAATAAGTGGATACTTTGTGTATCTGCTGACAAAGATCTTGCTCCTTAGCCTGAAAATGTACTGAATGTTAAGTAACCCGACACCACACTACCCACAAACAAAGAGACTATTCCTGAAAAACTCAAAATCAAAACGGGTTCTGAAGACTTCCTGGTGACGCCTCTCGCCCAGGAAAAAAAATTTCAATGATAACATAGGAACAAAAATAAGCCCTAAGAAGTAAAAACTATCATAATAGCAATTTGTTCACTTTCATTTACACATTTTTTCTGGTTCAATAGTTTTATGGTGTCTTTCATCAGTTACTGCACCATCTGACAGGAACTGTCAGAAATCGGTGTAACGAACCTTGTACACACGGCTACACATCAAGCTATACATAACCAGTATAAGCTGACTTCTGATTGTACGAAAAACCTATACAATGCGAGGTCAGCTAAAAATGGAAATGTATAGCTTGATGTGTAGCCGTGTGTACACAAAGGTGCAATAGATATTACCTATTTATTTATTTATATCATGCTTAAATCGAATCCCATTCTTTAGAAGTGTCTCTCTTCACAAATACTACAATAGATACAGTAACTTTTGGCGCTTACGAAGTTAGGTACAACATTATAACATACCTAATGTTTTTTTACTGGGAGCAAGGCCGCCGTAGCCAATTAAAGTGTCATTAAACTCTCTACTAAAATGACTGTAGTATTTTAAGTTGTAGTCTTCCAATTTCCGATTTTTTCTCGCTATGGGCCTTTAGTCTTAACTTTGGTGTGTCCAAAATTCTTAATCCCTTTTCTGACCCCCTAAAAAAAACGCTAAAAGTAGCGTAAATTAGTGGTGCCTTGCAATTCCAAAATCAGAAACCGTCAGAATGAAGCTATAACTAAGCCATTAAAGCACTTTTACGAAACCAAAGTGAGATACTGTGAGAAATGAGAATGTACTGGATTATTAAACAACTAAGTAGGATTTTCTGTTGGAAAATAATCCAGAAATTATCGAAAACATCGAGATGAAATACGGATTGATAATAGGGTGTGACCTTAATTTTAAAGTGTAAATCAGCTTAAAATGGCTATTCGTAATCAGTGTTGACATTAACAACTTCGTCATGTAATTATCAAATTGTAGTTACAAGGCTAATTAATAATCTTAGATAAAACCCATTATGAGCTGAGACATTTTGGTTATTTCCGCCTTTTCCGTAAACGTACCTACTAATTAATATCTAGGTACCTAAAAGAATGCCTTGTTCAATTAATTCTTCTATAACTGAAAAGGACCAAAATTATTATTATTATTAATTATATTACAATGTATTCAAACCAAACATATCTTAACTAAAAATAATGGACTACTTACTCGAGTAATTATTTTTATTTAAGAGTTCGCTCTCATAATAGCTGTATAACAACCTATAACAATTGAAACATTTATTTGATGTGTAAAATCAAAAACTAAGATGGAAATGCTATTTCTTTTCTTAATACCTTTACAAGAACGGGTGTTACTGTTGTGAATTCTGAATTATAAAGACCAGGTTCTTTCAATATAGTACATAATTCACATTAAAAGCTGAAAAAATAATACGTAGTTTTAGTTGTTAAAATAGATCTTTTTGGCGTTTACCCACTTGCAAGTAAGTATTGGAAATGTATGTAAGTACCTATGGAGAGTTGTATTAATTGGATATTCCATTTTTTATGATATTTTAATGCGTGAGGGTTATCCAATTAATGCATCTATCTGAACCTATTAGAAATCTAATAAATACCTAGATTTTTTTAAACACCGTTGATACCTAGTTTAGTCCATAATCTGCTGCAAGCAACACCGGTCTCACGAGACTAGGTGCCTAGTGCCTGCCCCAACTAAGTTAGTGCTAATCTTAAATTTTATAATTTAAGTTCATGTTTTGGGTACTTTTGCATAAAAAGTATTTATTGTTATTGATTTGTATGTTTTATATAAATAACTAGCTGCGCCCCGCGGTTTCACCCGCGTAAGTTTCGATTTAGGGGTATGAAAAATAGATGTTGGCCGATTCTCATAGATACCTGATAAGCACAAAAAATTTCATCAAAATCGGTCAAGCCGTTTCGGAGGAGTATGGCAACGAAAACTGTGACACGAGAATTTTATATATTAGATAAAACTGTCTTCATCATTCCTAATTTCTACCTAGGTTAAAATGCCTTGTGACAATTTGGTTTACCAAAATAAAAATTTTTATTATTATTCTTAAGTAACTACCCATTTAACTAAAATTATAAAGTAAATTATGTACTTATTAAATAAAATGGCATACAATGAATTGATTATTGAGATAATTACCTATAATTATGTCGTTGTTAAATTTTTAACTTTTGTTGCTAGAAATTGGTAAACTACCTAGTTTTTATATATTATTGAAATTTATTATACATTTAAATGCTTTAATATTATATTTAGGACTGTGTATTACCTATTCTAGAGTTGATTCTAGTTGGCAGTATATATTATTATAATATCTAAGAATATAAAGCACAGAAATCAATTACTTACATAAAATAGTAACATAGATTGAGAAAATATTGACTTTCGCAAAAATTTGATACATTTACATTGTGTTATCCCGTAATTTTTATTTATTTAGAAATTAAGGTACCTAACTAATTAAGAATTGAATAGGTATTATTACCTTAGTTAATAGTATCATGACTGAGTATGTTTTTGCTGTTATTCAATGAATGGAATGTTAACATTACAATAATTACTTACCTACCGTATCTACTTTTAAATTAAAATCCGCTAAACGAATAATACATTATTTTGTCCGATTCGGAGGGCAGACATTTGTTTTAAACAATAAAATATCTCATAATAACTTGTAGTTTTGATGCATACCTAGGCTTAAACCGACTCCTTAAAAAAGAAGAGAACAATTAATTTATTACATTTCTATTTATACAGCAAATTTTACTACAATACTTTTACTAGTAAAATGCTGTAGGTATCAACGCTATCAGTAAGATCAAGCCAACGTACCTGATGTATAAGAATAATCTCATCACCCATTACTACAAAGCATACGAGTAAACGACAAGTATATAAAAGTACTCTGTGCGACAAGTCGACAACTAAAAAGTGCAACAGAAGTCTGTTAGTAATTTCTAGAAAGAAAACAGAAACACCGCTAATAAACATCAGCACAGCTTTTAATAACATCAACATCGAGGTCTTACAGAAAGAAAACAATAGAAAAGTTTCTTAAAAATCTTTGATACCTGTTATATTATTTCTAAACACACAATACCATCTACAGAGTTGCACAGAATTATAAACATCAAAAAAGCTATTAAAAGTAAATAAGATGACTATTATTGTACATTCTTAACAGAGCCATCTATTGACTTTTTAGTAACAAAATGTTTGCCTCTAGATGTCGCTACGAGTCAGGAAAACAAGAGATAGAAACAAGCGTCATCTCTTTCATATCAAAGATGGCGGCATTCGGGAGCTAGGGCAGGTACTAAATGTATATGTGTTGGTGTATACGTGTATAAAATTTCACGTTTGACCACTCTGGACACGCACACATTGAAAGAAAACCGGGTGAACGCGGGGCAAGGGGAGTAACGTCCGTGAAGTTGTGTCAGCATATGCGCAAACGAGGTGCGCATTCGTCGCGTGCGTTGTCGGGATTCTTTGTGCCATTCTTCGCATACCAATAAGAGTATATTCTTTAAATTTACTCCTAAATTGACATTTAATCAAAATTCGCCCGTTCACCTCATCTTCGGCCTCCATAATAGGTGAGTAAAAATTAATTTTGATACAATTTTCATACAATCAAGTCAAGATTTAAGTGATTTTTATTAGGGAATGTCAACAATGCGATCGCGATCCTGCAATATTTTACATAGTTGTCGTGTTTGCTTCGCTGCGACTTCCGGTCGTTCGGGTGTCGGCATTTCGCGATGTAAACATTATCTAGTTTTAGGATTCAGCTGCATTTAGGCAAGCTGTCGGGAATGAAGTGTGCTCAAGGTGCTTTCGTGTTGTTAAATTCGCTTGAGTGTGCTTACTGGGATGGCGCAATTTTCGAAAGACGCGGTTTGGTATCGTTCGCCTGCGATACACTTCAGTCGCGTTGGTGGCTGCATGCGATTTGACGTATTCTGCGCGCAGTGATGTCACTTGTCAGCTTATTTTATGAAATGTCAAACGTTTTACATGTAACGCGCGAGTGAATAGTAAACAAATTGACAGTGAAATTGATATCGGTGCTGTGAAATTTAAATACGAGTGACATGGACTGTTATTATTCGAAATTTTACCCAAGGCGTGAGTATTTATTGGAAATAAATAGTAAATAAACAATAAAATTCCTAACATACTTTCGTCCATACTTGACATAGTTGAGTAAAGTTCTCGCATAAATTAAATACTTTATGGTTAATTAAACAAAACAAATGACTTGGACTCTTAATTAAAAGTTTTATTGTTTTCTTTTATCCTAAATGTTGGTTTGAAAGGATTTTAACGTCGGGGTTGCCGATAATTGCCTCTGATTGGGCGTATAGGAGATTTGTTTGCAATCACTTATTTTTTAAAAAAAAATTACCCTCTTATTTAGTTTTTATGAATAAGATATTCCTTTTTAAAAGTCCGCGGTAAATTAAAAATAATGAAATTATTATTGTTTTAATAAACAAAAATTAACTTCGTTAAAATAATGTGATTTTTGCCGTTCTCATTAATTTTGCATAGTATATGCATTTCTTAGGTATTTTCCATGAAAGACGACCTACTGACCGAAAATTTTATAAAATAAAGATTATTTTGTACCTACTTACCAAAAAATGGCGCTACCGAAAATAACAATACATTTTTTTTAATTTAATAACGAGCCGTTGGTGCTTTTATTTGTTAGACACATAGACAGCCAGATCTCTCATAGTTGAAAGAAAGAAAGAAAAAAGAGAGAGAGTTGCATTACTGAAGCTTCATTAGCATTACATTGTAAAATAAGCTGTATAAAAGCGCCATAGAAGCATTTATTGCTGATAAATGCTTTTTAATTATTAATAATGTAGATTTTAATTTTACGATCTGCGTATTTTTTTAACGACTAAATGGAACTTCATAGGTTAAAATCAAATTAGGTAGAGTCTATAGGTATGACTACAGAAAAACTAAGTGGACTATCTACTATTAACATGAAAACAATATTTTAATAAAAGTTCTTAACAATAAGTTAATATTATTAGCCAATAAATTTAAACCCTTATCAAATAACTTAGAAATGTTTCCTTCTTTTAATAGTTTAGGTACTATAATTTACCTGTAAAATTATCGGCAAAGGTAATATAATTTCTGATTCTCATAATTAAAATATAAAACAATAAGTAGCTTTATAATCTTTCAAAATAAGTAAAACCTACCTCATTTAATATAGCATATTTGGTACTAATAAAACTTACTTTACTATTAAGTACCTATATTCAGATTTGATAAGTTTCTTTTCGCTTCTAGGTTCCTATAACTTTTCGCGGTAAAATAAAATAGTACCCTAATACCTCGGAATAATGCACTTATTATCAAAGTTGTCATAAAAGATATTATACCTTGTACAAATAAAATTTACTTAGTAGGCACCAAATTACTAAATTTCAGTCGATCTGATGCCTGAAAGCCAACGCAAACTTTTTCTTGCCAAAATTAGATATTACGGCTTACGGTGTTTAACTAAACTTGTACAAACATATCTAATTACTATACAGGTTTGAAAAGCTTTTCACCAATTTAATTAAGTACTGTAATCCAAAGTCTTTGATACCGCAAAGTTCTGCGTAAGTATATAGCTTTGTAGACATCACTTCACTTACAGTATCTGTCGGACTCTCGAATGGGTGCCAAGAGTTATTTTGGTCAATACAGTTGATGTTTTTATTGCGCGTCGCGACGCTGGCGAAGCCGACAACTTGCGAGCTGCACGACAACCAATAAGACGTGTAAACTGCTGACGCTCCAGGCCCTCACGGCGCGTCGCATCTAATGGCCGATTCAGAACGATTTATCACGTATTCCGTCTTAGGGAAATTGAATTTGGAATCGTTTGCCCCTTTCGCAGACGGTTATTATGTTCCTTGATTAAACTTTTTCTTTTTAATACCGCCAACTCTTTCACACATGGCCAGGACTATAAAACACTCTTAAACTTAATTACACCTCTTTAGAAGGTTATTTCTGTTTGTTAAAGTACAATAAACTGTGGCATGTTACATGTGTGATGTTACATTAATGCAAAGCTAATTGGTGTATAGTTGATGCGCTCTCCGGATGCTGTAATCATATAAGCCTGCCCATTCACTTAAACAAACTTGTATCACATAACAATGTTCAGAGAAGAAAGAACTAAATATGAATAAAGTATGTTAATAAGATACTGTGGAGGTGACACCCATGTATGCCATGTCAAAATATGGCTCATAAACACAAACGGTAGAATATATAATTATATTTATACCCTTTAGTCATGCTAAACCTACATCTAATCCTACTGAAGAACCATTGATTTAACTTAGTTCCGACGGCAATCGAACATAAATATGTTTCATTTGTTACCAAAAGAATACCGATATTTGCTTATCATAATAATTATAATTGAAAGAAAATTGAAGCATGAATCTTTATTTAAGAATCTTTTAAATATTAACAGATTATTATTCCGGTTATGAATTGGGTAAAGTATTAATTAAGTTATTACTCAGTTCATGTAGTTATAACTCATAACAGTTATAATTATAACCAACACTATTAAATTATGTTGGATGGAGCATTAAGACATTCTATTGTGCGTTGCTTACTTAATTTTATGATATAACTATCATATAGAATTATTTCAAGTAACCAATAAAATTATGCAGAAAATAGAAATAGCCCGCAATCAGATAAATTAATTAAATTTTAATCAGATTAATTAATTAAGTAATTCGTTTTGGCAACAACTCCATTCATAACCAGAAACCCAGAAAACATTACTTTGTTATTTAAAAGTTAGTAAGTAGAATAGCAAACACGTCTACAGCTAAAAACGAAATAATAACAAAAAAATTCTTTTAGATAACGAATTATGTTATTTATAAACACATAAATATCCAATATTAACACATGATCATCAAATATTACAATGATTTTATACTAACAAAGAAAGCTATAAGAGTAGTCAGACTTCGAACTCTTATAAAGGTTCATCCCAAGACTAATTAGGAACGAGTCGTCAAAAACTACTTAAAAAAAAACCAAAAAAAATATATAAATAGGTACTTCTTTTTCAATAGTTTTAACAAACACCCACAAACTAAAATCAACCTCAATTTATGAAAGAAACAATTTTTTCCCATTAGTGTCAATGAAGGATAAATAAATACCTAATACAATAATTTATAGTCAAATTCGATCGTCGTGTTCAATTCCTCCCGAATGTTGAATGGCGCGGAGCTCCCAGAAGCGGTAACCGCTACCTGCCCATATTGACCTGCGGAAGGATCACTCCTTTAATCCCCAAACAATCTCGCCGACCACGAAACATTTCATTCAATACCTTGTGTCACGCTACCAAGGGCATACAGGTGCGTCTTTTTATTTTCATAAATTGATTCTTTACGTTTGAGGAAGTTGTAAGTTTTGCGTTGGCGTTGCGAATTGACTTTACCAAAACTTGTATCAAGTTTCCGACGGTCAAATGAACAATTATTGTGTTTGGGACCCTTTCTTTTATTGAAAGTCGAAACCCGTCGGCTTCGAACGATGCTTTCAAACACTACTAAATCTGCTGGTAACAGAGAATCAGCGCAGAATCGAATGGTAGTGTAATAATAGGTATATGCCTTTTATCCAAAACATTTTGGGAAAAGAAGTGAGATGTCCTGTCAAATTATCTCAAGATCGTGCCAAAACTGTCAAGATCTATGAGTTGTGTCCAGCAAGCTAAGGATAAAAAGTAACATAACAACCTTAGATCTTAAGACACGATTCAGAAATAAAAATTCAGAATATTTTCTTTTCCAGAAATTGATAATTTTTCATTGTACCTTTTGCCTTTTAAATAACACACATTATGTAGATTGAGTCATGGAGAGATGTAAACGTTAAAAAATTTCACAGCACCGCCTGGAGATATGATTGCGACGAGTGTCCAGTAGCCTCGCTCTATTCTCGGACTCCTATTTGTGGATTACTCTCGCGTGAAACTACCAACCCAGTCCTGGTAGAACAAACAGTATCATCGAAGTAATAGAGTCCAAATTCAGTTTCATTGACACGCTCCATCCGACCTTATCGAACAACAAGAGGATTGAAGCGAAAGGACCCACTCCTTGCCTCTTATTTATCTTAATTTCGCTCTCCAAAGAAGTGACAAATGAGGATTATGGCTGTGTGAAATCGGTGTCACTTGTACTTTTGTATAACACTTTCCAGAATTGTTTACGTGCGTAATTAATATTACAATATTAACGAGGTACCTACGTTCGCCACACATGTTACTTTTCCCGCGTTGTCACGTTGTTAGAAAATGTAAGATGAAAACATAGGTTATTAATGTAATAAATGTCACGTTTAACGGAGGTGTTGTAATATATTTTAGCGTGACTGTTGCTTTGCAAATGAGAAAGATTTTTTTAGCATAAAGCGGAATGATCGCTTGCGGTACACAATTTATTAGAGCCAACGAGACGGATCGATTGTTGTTAATGCGCAACCAGATAAACCAGTTTCAAATGGTTTTAATTCCCTTGAGAAAGATCTAAAATTGTGTCTAGTGCGCTTTATGGCATAGCGAAATTAAAACAAAAACTACGATAGTTAGATTCAATTACAAAGTTTAGTATGATCGTGCAATCGAGGCGGGACGGGACGTTTTGAAACAGTTTCATTTATTTCATGCTCATTTATAAATATATTTCTGAACATTAAGGAGTATTTTATATGTTTCTTATACCTAAAGCCGTATTAATTGACTCTGTACCGCATGTAGAAATAATGAGAGACGGTCCTTATAATACAACACTATTATTTTTATATCGGGGTCATAAAACACTCCTATACTACCATAATACGATTATTGGTCATACTGTCATATTAGAATGTGGATCCTCTATCATAACACCTATTTCAAGCCCTCTAAAAGCCAATCTATGACACTGTTTCAGTTTCAGTTCCATTTCAAAGCATTGAAATAACAAAAAGATGCAGACTGTATTCAGTTCAATGGATGCCTACAAACATAATATGACACACCACATCATAATACAGCCGATAGAGCCTCCGGGCAAACAGCTTCCGGTCCTCTACCGTTTCTTTATCGACGAGAGCAGAGTTGTTTTGTCTTAATTTCATTGATAGTGGAGATAAGCAAGCTTTTATAGTAGCAGTGAATGTTTTACAAGTGCTGTTTAGTCGTATAAAATCATTGATGTTTTAATTATAAGTCAATTTGAAAAGAAATGAACCCTTTCTCACATGTGCTGGTGTGAACCCTAACATCGTGAATAACTATAAAATAATATTTGGCACAGATGAACGAACAAAATAAATAAAAATGAAAAGCGTGTATTTTATTGTGCCTGTGTTACCAAATTATTTTTATTTAACATGATGAAAGTTTAAATAATAAATTATTTTTTTATTTCATTCGACTTTATGAAAATTCCAATGCGTCCACTGATATGAAAACATTATTCAACTTTAGATTGTTCCGAAACGAAATCACAGCGCAGTGAACAAATAATTCTCTCGATCGAGTGCACACACATATTGCAGGTAGAATTCGATATGAAGCTCACTTTGAGTTCACTTGTTAAACTATCCTTATAGTTGGAATTGTTCCCGGGGCGCGCTCCGGGTCGGTCTTGGCGATTTAATTAAACTTGTTATTTGTACGTTTTATTTCGCAATTGGGCCCGTGTTCGCTTTGATTGTCTGTCGGCTTGTGAGAGAACCGACCTTTTGTCTTGTACAAATTTGTAGTTCTAACGTAGTTTCCGATTGAATTTGCTCCAAAGTCTATTACAACAAAGTGTGCAGAATACCCGACGACTATTTATTTGGTAGCGATGGACGCTTACACTGTTACTGTAGATTCATCTTTCACTGTTCGAGCTCATTATTATGTATTGTGTTTCCTCGTTACATTCTCAGAAGTTGACTACGAATTTATTATTGGAACATCGATTAAACTGGCAAACATTGACGATATTTTTTATGAAGATGACATAAAATATTTTCATTATACAGTGTTATTATATATATTTCATAGAATTTGAAGCTGTAACTCTACATTTTCCTGTACATGTTAATGATATTCAAAATCGTGACTTTTTTGTCAGGAACTAGGAAGAATCATATTCGCTAGTGCTTGTAGCACAAAAACGGCCAACCGAAAAAAATTTAGCGTTCGTTTCTCCTCTCCACTGTAGTATTCGCATCAAAAAAAAACTTTTTTCCAAAAATGTTCGTTTGCAAATTGCGCCGGTCTAATGGAAATATCGGATCGGGGCAGATGTCGAGCCGAACAATTAGAAGTTTTTGTGTTGCTTCATTAGCGTTTGCGACGGACAACTGAGAGTTCCCAACACAACATCGGCTCTGGATACATTCTAATTTATCAATCTAGTTAGAGAAACTTGCTTCTTTTAGCAAGTTATTTTAATTAACTTTTGATTGTGTCTTTGAATAATAGTTTAAATTTATTTAAAACAATCTACTATCACAGTGGCGATAGCATGTACAAAATTAATGAGCTGCTAATATTCAGAGTAAACATAAGATTGAAATAATCTATCAACCATTCATAATTTAATAACCCCTTTTACTTTATTACCAACTCAGTTACACTTACGCAGTAAACTGCCTTCAATCGATATGTAGTAATTAATCACGTAGGTACGTGAATTCATATATTTTTAGTTTATACACTCATAAACTAGGGTTGGCTCGCTCCGCTTTGTGGACAAGCTGCTGGAGGTTTTTTTTGCTGTGGTTCACCCCTACGCACTGTAGCGTGTCAATTTTATTCATCGGATTTTTATGGGTGATCTAAAAACAGCTTTAAAAATACGTATCAACATCGAAATGGGTTCATTCGTTATTAAGGTACCTAACCAACTATATACCTATATGTATAAAGCCCACAAATTGTGGGCTTTATTTTTCTCCCTTCACAAAGGTTCACATAGTTTTAAAAACATAGAGACAAGAATTATAGTGTTTTGACAACAATGCCCAAAATATGATCCTTTATGAAAGACTGGCATCCATACTAGGATACCCTGTGTGACGGATCACCATCTTAAAGCTCCTCAATGTCAATTGAAATTGATATCTTAAATGTACAAAGTAATATTTATAAGATTCATAATAGAATATTGATGTTATAATAAACTCGTATGATGCATTGGACAGGTGAGGTAGACAGAGACATAATTATTTATATTGATTTTAACTTGCCACCGTATGTATCCAGCCCTGTGGTCCGAAATACCGCGTATTGTTATTTAAACATCATTATCTCCCATTTATTTTACAGACTGCCGCATTTATTTATTCATTTAATCTAATTCTCTACCTTTATAAACCTAAAAATGATAAATAAAGGTAATTATTTGGTTTTAACAAACCAAATATATCACTAATTAATACGCCAATTTATCTCTGTAATTAAAGCCGTGCCCGCAAATATTTGAATGTGTCTATTCAAAATATTTCATCGACTATTTGTGTATGTCCATTTACAGTTGGGAATTCATTAAATCAGTGATTTTATTAGTCGAGTCTATGATTTGTATTCAACGGAGAGTTGAGTGTTTAGCCACCGCTCTCCGCTTGGAAGATTGATGTAGCGCCGCTCCTGCCGGCTCCGACCAGCGCGGCTGTCGCACGATAAATTAAAACCAACTCACATTTAGAGGCCGTATATTAAAACTCACTATCATCCTGCTCATTCCTAAATGGAAGTCCTGCGCGAGAACAGGATGGAAACATCGGCGATACTACAGGACCGCTTTTTTGTTATTCCACGACGAGACTAACCGTTAACAGTAACTTTGTTCCTATAATGATGAACTAAAGATGTTCCGTCCACAATGGACGGAGAAACTTTATTTTGTAGCTGACTCATAGAAAAGTTTTAATTTTCAAGTCTCATTACTTGGAGTTTCACTATTTTCTTATAACTCCACTATACAGCAAATTGGTTATAGAAAAGCAGTTTTTTCTGCCAATTAATGGAAACCGTAAATTGTCATCAACCACGCAGTATCTCGCAACCTCATTAAATACACCATGGAGACAAGTATTTCTTACTTATTTAGGTTAAAAATTATGTGTAGCAACAAGTATGCGAGTGAAGCGATCTGACCAGATTACTCGGTCGGCCATCGCGTATCTGCAATCGGTAAATGGTTACTTTAAGTCTCGATATGCCGAGCATTCCCCATGGAATGTCACCGTCGCCATGCTGCACTTATATGTGCTCGACGGACTGAATTTTTTCTTATCGCAATGCATTTTCTGCAAGTTTTCAATGCGAGCGACGGACGTGGCCGCGGCTCCGTAGAGCTCGCCGTCCCGCACTCATACTTAGCGCCGTGTCGCCAGCTTCTTGTGATTTAACTTTATACACTCATCGGCTAATTAATTTCGTGGTATTTACGGAGAATTTCAATTATACTTATTTATTACAAAGGTTATAAAATAAATTTTCCACTCTGTTGGAATAAAACCAGTTGTTTTGATTTAAATACTATGTACCTATACGGTGCGTGTATGCTAAAATACATGGTGCATGACCGGACTTCACCTCAGAATCAGATATGTGGAGATATATTTTTTATAATTTGAATATCTCGTAATTCCCGTCGAGTGTGGATATTAAGCGGCGGGCAGTAATAACCCGGTCGGCTCCCGTAATCCATCACGGGCGCTGCAATCGTCCCGCTGTCAGTCTATTCCGGGATGCTCCGTTTTCGCTAATGATTCCTCGCCGCCGTGAGATCACGCGACATTTACAAAGGCCGATTGCGCCGACGATTTGTATCACAAAACGCTACTTCATCTCGTTCTTGCGACTGTTTTTATTTCCGCGCACATAGTTGCAGTTTTAACAAAGCACGCTTTATGCGTTTCGCATAAAGCTCTACCCACATATGCGACATCGCGTTCCACACGAGAGAGTTTATAATTTATTTGCGTCGCAGTTTTCTGGCGACGATTTTCCCACAGGGGCGGCGTCTCAAACGAGCCGCGCCCGCCCTTTATGTGGTTTTTTGTAGCGGCACAAAATGCCCGGTGGAAAACATTCAGTGATAACTGGTAACAATCGCAGCCGCCCGGATGCTCCCTCCATTCCGCGCATACCGCGCTGGACCTCGACTGATGCTTTTTCATCTAGCACCGCGCGCTGACCGAACGCTCTTGAGACTCGCGGCTCGCGACGACACGAAACAATCAACTTATTTATTGCCGTTCAAACTTTATTATCCGTTACTAAACCGTATTGAAAAGGACACTACTTGATGTTAAATATAATGTTTTTTTAAAAACCCCATACAGAGATGGTCGTTGTTGAGACTGGCCATACAAGGACAACTGAAAAATTGTCTGATTCCACTACTCAAGCATGAAACTTTTTGAAACGCCGTCAATCAGATGACTTTCAATTAAAGTAAAAGGTAGTGTCCAATCGGTGGGTTGAAATAACTCCACCTTAATTTAATACCTTTTAGCCGAATGTTTGCTTTTCACAATACAACAAAAGTCTAATGGGAGTAAATTAATGAGTGATTTCAACATAAACTAATGTTGGTCTAATACCAAGAGCGCTTGGAGCCGGCGCGGCAGTTCATTAGCAGAGGCGCGCTTCAGTCGCGCGTATTTCATTGTTCCATTGTTTTATTTGCCTCTGTCCGGTGCTTACTGAGAGATATACAGCCTCAGCAACTCTACAGCTCTGACACCTGTAACCACCACTATTTCACTTTTTTTAAGCAAAGCAAACAATAGTTAGGTAACGTTTAATTGCCTTTACGTCATCCCCGTCGACTCTCTGTAAAATGTAAATAGCCGAGAAGGTATTCCACGAAATTCATAGAATCGTAACGTTTCATGCCTCGCTCTGGTACAAGTTTTTATTAATGTCCTATTGTTTCTTAATCGCCGCTACAGATTTGATATCGCGATAAGTTTCTGTTAAAAGCATAAGTTAAGTAAGTAAAGCGGTAAGGTCGCTGCCGGTTGTTTTTCTCGACCAAAAAGCGTAGCCGTCAGATCTGAAGCCCGATTAGTGTTATCTTTCCGTTCGATCGCACTTCGACAGACATTACTGCGTTGTTGAGAGCCGAAGATGTCGATTTTTCAAATCGGAAACTAGCTTTTTGATATGCGACTGTAAATAATAATAACTCGTCCGCCTACTTGCTTTATTAAGATTTCAAGATCAGTTTAGTAATGGCTAAATGTATGTGAGTAAATGTCGTGTTTTGGAAAGTTAATCTCTTGAAAGGATGTGACATGTTTCGTGTGGCGACGAGACGATCATAATTAGTCTTAATTTTTCAATGTTTTAGTGTATTGAGCGAAGGCGTGTCGCTGTGCTGTACAGATCTCACGCTAGATGTATTGCCGTTCCAGTTAGCTGACAATAAATCGTATGTTTAGCGACGCGGTGACTTGTATAATTAACAATAGCGGCATTATACGCGATTTCCAAACTAAGCGACGCAACGCAGATCGTTTGTCACGACGCAAATTGCTATTTATGAGGATTATCTATACTTTAACAGCGTAAATCGTTTCGTTAGTAATAAGTAGACAATTCATAATACTTCTTATCTCATTGTACTATACGGTCTGAAGCACGAGACATCAAATTACCATGTGAACACCAATGTGAGAAATCGCCATCAGATATTTCTACATTCCCCCCCACACACACGGTACACGGGTATATTTTAATTTAATATTCCTTTGTGTCAGTTATTCCACTCACTGGTTTATCACTTGATAAATTCACTGAATCCTGAAAATTCCTTCCGCTCCCAGTAACACGTAGTTGTAGCGTCGACCGCAAACAGTACAGCTCATAAATAAGCCATTGCTATTTAGCTAACAATCGAGCTCCGATGGGCATTTGGTCAGATTCCGAGGCAGGCAGCCGTGGCAGCCACGTGTGCTCGCCTCCGCATGCCTCCGCTCGAATATGCAGCCCTTGCAACATGAATTTTGGCCCCTATGCCGAATATTCCATGCACATTGGACACAAATAATGTTGGAGAATAATGTGACACAGGTGAAATCGAACGTCGATTACCATTTCACGTCGAACTCGTGTTGTATGTAACTGTGAGGTAGATAATGTGCGGTTATTGATTATTGTTAATAACTAAGAATTGTACACTCGCAGCCAAACTGGCGAGAGCAAAAACCAATATGGTTTCTCTGAACCGGATGCGAGTTTTGTTCCGCGCACTTCCAAAGTAAAATTATGAGGTAAATGCTGAAAAATAATACTGAAAACTGCGTGCTATACGAACACATGACAAAATTTTTTATTCGCAGAATACAATTCACAATCCATTTCTTTTCATGAATTGTACTGTTTCTGTATTTCAGTTTTAATACACTTTTAGCGTTAAATGGATTATAAATATAATTGATGTGATGGGTATCTTTGAAACACATTGGCTCGTGACTGTACCTATTTATTGCACGCATGTTCCGTTGTTATTAGGTACATTCTGCGGTCTATATAATTCGTACATGTTAATTAATCAGTGTAATTAAGAAGTAATTTCTGGATACGTGATGATACTCGTACAATGGGATAAGCACACTATCGTTATTTGGTTTGTGGTTCAATTATTTCCTGAAGGCCATGCTTGAACCTATAAATATATCTGCCTAAGTAATTATTAATCAGTTACTCCTTTCATAGAACTTTTACAATCTTAAGCAAATTATTTTAGAAGCTAATGACGGTGAATGTACTTGACGTAAACTTAACAAATTACTCTACTTTTTTCTTTCTGTATGATGAATACATACATGACAAACATTAAGTATTAACATAGCGATCATACAAAGTTTTGACGAAGTATTTAATTTCTCGTCAATAATTGAAAGAATAGAAATATAATGAAAATTAAAATATTCAAAAATCGGCCCTTCGGACCTTAATCTATGCTTATTTTCTTAGTAAAATTAACTGCCTATCGAATCACATTTGAGCCCTTCCCGACATCGCTACATCAGGAGATTTACGTAGCACTGTTGCGTAGCGCGTTACGCAGCGGGATGCCTAGTGGGTTGCGTACCAGTGTAGCGGGATGCGTAGCGTTTTGCGTAGCAGTGTTGCGTAGCGCGTTACGTAGCGGGATGCCTAGTGGGTTGCGTACCAGTGTAGCGGGATGCGTAGCGTTTTGCGTAGCAGTGTTGCGTAGCGGAATATGTAGCGAGTTGCGCAGCGACGTTACAGACCTTATTTCTATAATTTACAATAATACTATAAATAAATTAATGATTATTTTGTATTAAACTTTACGTTATGTTGTATTCGTTTTAGGTAAGTGACAAATGGAAAGTTTGCGGTGATCATAGACGCAATGCATCCAGCAGGGTACTACGCGAATCTTGGTAAGATAGTTCAAAATTACGACCTTATAATACTTTAAATAAATAATTTCATTCAAAATGAAACAATTATGTTTTCTAAAGGGATTTGGAGTGACGGAATAATATCATGTTTGAATAAAGAGATAAAAGAGTTCGTGTGAAAGAAAAAGATGTTATTAAAAAATTACAAAGAGTTGAAGATAATATTATTTTGAAAACAATCAATACTTACAATTTTAATTACCTACATTATTAGATGTCTAATCCCTCACGTAGAAACGTGTCAGAGATTTATCTTTAGTATTTTATTAATTTAGTCCTAGGTTTTGTGTACCAAACCGAAATAAATTGATAAGAAATAATTAAAGATAAAACTCGTAATTTTTGCGAGAACTACCTACCACTTGCGCACTACGCTTACCGTGTACCCTACACGGTAAAATTGTACACATTCTTATCAGTTTATGATTTTCGTAGAATCATACTGATATGGAAACGTTAATAGCTACAATCAAAAGAGATAACGGATTATTAATTTGTAATAATTACATCTCTACACTTTCGATGTTATTCCCACTTAACGTCTCGATTGTCACTTGTTTTTCGATAAAATGAAATCCATACTAATATTATAAATTCGAGAGTAACTCTGTCTGTCTGTCTGTATGTTACCTTTTCACGCCTAAACCACTGAACGGATTTCGATGAAATTTGGCAGAGAGATAGATTGCATCCTGGAGAAGGACATAGGATAGTTTTTATCGACATAACTCGCGGGCGAAGCCGCCGGTGGAAGCTAGTAAGTAATATGATAGTGAGCCGCCAATATGGAGTCAATCTATAGCATCAAGTGGAATGACAGCTCACTTCAAACTCACTTCACCTAAGTTTTCACGGTCATTTTTTTACGGCATAAATAGATCGGCTAATTTGTGGCTGAGACACACCAGCTAAGAAAATATTGCAGTTAGCCTAAGAAGACTCTCAGTATGATTTGACAGACGTTACATAGGCTCATCATTAAGCTACGCACACGGAAAGGAGACATAACTTGATTCATTACTGAAATGTATCCAAAACATAAGGGTACCTACACACGACGGCGGAGTTTTATGATATTTTTATTCTAATCTATCCACACATACACACATAATCAGCCAACTGCTGTTCTCACTGCTGGGACATAGGCCTCCTCTTTCTGAGAGGGAGTGGACCATAATCCACCACGCGCGCCCAATGCGGGATGGTGGATGTCACATGTCTTCGAATTTTTGTAATTCATCCACTGTTCATTATTTTTTTATTTTCCTTTAGTAGGTAATTGTCCCATTTGCTCTATTTTACGATAGTCACTTTTTGTTTTCACCCATCTGCACGACAGCATATACAGGTTTATGTTTTTCACGCGTATCTATATTTAAGGGATTCTTTTACTCGTACCTTTACTTATAATGTCTTATTAAATAACCAATCATGGGCAGCGGGATTGTCCGAAAGGGTTACCGCTGCCCCGGAATACAAAGGGCTAAGGAAGGAACACGGATGGGTTTCAGTCAGTAAGAGTCTGACACTCCCTTCCGCTCCACCCAGAGCGGGAGGGGTCATTTGATGATTTCCCATCCTAAAAAAAAAAAAAAAATAACCAATCATTGTTTCTCTTCTTTTTTCTATCAATCTATTCTTTACCAAGATCGTATAGAAAGCGCTGAATGTTCTGAGGTACTTATTATTATTTACAAGCCTAGCATAGCATAATCAGCTTATTATGTTCCCACTACTGGGACACAGACCTCCTCTCTGCGGGAGGGAGAGGGCCGTAATGCATCATGCGGACTCAGTGCGGTTGGGGGATGTCTTCGAATGATAATTAGCCTATGTCCTTCTCCAGGTCATGGTCTACCTATGTGCCTAATTTCATCCAAATCCGTTCAGCCGTTTTAGCGTGAAAGCGTAACAAACAAACACACAAACTTACTTTCGCATTTATAATATTAGTTAGGATAGTGAGGAAAATTAAAAACCGGTCTATCGACACTATACACTCACAAAATGTATTAGGCTTAAATTAAAAAACTCTAAAGATTTGTAATATAATTCAATCGTGATTCTAAGACACGTGGCGCCATCTATTATTATAATAACATTATTATAATAACGTTATTGCTGTTTTCCTCGGGAACAGCACTTTTTTTCGGGATGAAAGGTACCCTATGTCCGTTTCTGTACACCTGACAACATATTATATACAAAGTTTCAGGATTATCGGTTCAGTGGTTTAGGCATGAAAAGGTAACAAACAAACAAACTTACTTTCGTATTTATAACACTAGCTGCGCCCCGCGGTTTCACCCGCGTAAGTTTCGATTCCTAAAAATTCTGGAGAGGGCCACCCTTATCACTTAGGGGTATGAAAAATAGATAGTAGCCGATTCTCAGACCTACTGAATATGCATATAAAATTTCATAAAAATCTGTCAAGCCGTTTCGAAGGAGTATGGTAACTAACATTACACACAACAGAATTTTATATATTAGAAGAAGAAGATTAAGTTAGGAAGTTAGGATAGTTAGGACAAGTTAATCTTTATTTACCATAATCTCTTGTTTCTCTACCTTAAGATGTAATTCTCATTTAATTATTAATTCAACAGTAAATTGCAATCCACAGTTTGCCCATAATCGCCCAAAGGAGCCGCATATTAAAACATTCGGTTCTCTGCTTTCCGCAACCACTCTAACCCGACTACCCCTTTCCGATCCATCAGAAACCTCTCTATTACACTACTCATAGCCGAATGGTTCATTTATAAACAAGCTTTGCCTGCAGTTTTGCCTACAGAAGCTTGTGCTTTTTTCAAACTAAACATAAATTTCCACTCATCATCTGCCTAGACTGCCAATCCCAATGTTGGGGTGACACCCAGACCAATCTGATGCAGCTGAATACCAGTATTTTACATATAGAGTGACATACCAGTAATCGGTTTATCAAATTAATTATTATTACAAGGATTGTTACAAGCTAGCTGCTTGTTTACCTACTTATCTCTCTTGTCTGAACTTACTTATTTTTCACACTGAAAAGTCCTCATTCTTCATACCCTCTATATCATGAATTCATTCAGTGTCTTTCGTCTAACCGTGATTGAGAAACAGAACATTCCAAACTTCCGGATTTATTATATTTGAAAAGATGGGAAATGAAAGGAAGTCCTTTGTCCGACAGTAGGGCAACACAGGGTATAAAATGTGGGATAGAAGACTACAGGAATATTCATTTCAGATTAAATAATGTGCTTAATGTGCTTTTATTCCGGCCAGATGGGTCTACGCTTCTACAAATGGTAAATCGTTTTGCGCCCAAAGTGCGAAATTCACAGTTGACTTTTAAGAACAGCTAGGTATTGATGTAATACCTTTTCATCATCCGATAGGACAGTTGATCTGTGTATATTTTAATATCATTGACTTTTAATGACTTGCAAAGTAATTTTAATGAACCGGTCGCGCGGTCGGCAGGACGGCACCTCTTGCCGACCGGTTCGGCAGTCACAGCATATTGTGTGATATTGTGCAATGCTATGCACAATATCACAAAATCTACTGGGATGTGATCAAACATGCCTAAAAAAATTCAATTCACACTGCCTTACCTTTTCCTATATCTACATAAATATGTTGATGGTAACTATTATCTGATAACAGCCTATAAATAAGCCATAATTATAATACTGTTTGTTCCGTTCCCACAGACAAACCGTGAAAACGGTTTTGCGGGCTTGGTTCATAAGAAAAGATTTTTTGTAAACTTGTAGAAATAAAATGATAATAAGAGTCCTCAATTTAATTTTGTCATTTATGCAATAGAGGAGAAATAGACAAAGGTTCCAATTTTCAACTGATCGAAGTTCTAGTCCTGCCAATGAATTATTAGGTAAAATATAAGCTCTTTGAAGATAGATATTCTTCGCGAAGTAATTTCAGATATCAAGTTAATTAAGATCATGCATGTATATCTAGTTATTATGGGTAACTCTAGAGTTACCCATAATAACTAGATATACATGCCCACCCAAAATAAACGTGATTTTGAAAAACATCATATTTCTTGCTGAATATTTTATTACCACGAATATTTAAAATATTTTGACCAAAACTGAAATTTAATAGGACTTCATTCATCGTAATTAAAACACAATTCAATATATTTCGATTCAATACTACTGATTAACAAAACAAATGCCTTTGAGGTGAAATGGATACTCTCCAATAGCAATGCCATGTAAATATTGGCAATTTCCCTTTGTAGCCCGTGTACACTGGCTGGTAATACAAATAGGCCCCTCTAATTGCTATAGTCAGGTTGTTTGTAGCAAAGCGGGAGTCGGGAACCGATTGATTGGCCAATTTATACACCACCAATACCCTCCACTGCCAAACTGTTTAGGGGCAACACGCTTATTTAGCTAATTTAAAATTAATAGCCCTCGTCTCCGATTTACGTTTTAGTTTAAACATCGTACTAGCTATCACTAACTTTTCCCCAGTTTTTTTCCGGTTACGATTTGAAAGACTTATTTGGTCGAGTGACCTATGGAGCGAAGCTTCTAAAAACAATGAATTTATTAAAAAATAATTACTGTTTATATTGATGATTGTTTTGAAGCTTCAATAACTTCCAAATATCTTTTTCAGTTAATTTTAAAATTAATAGCCCTCGTCTGCGATTTACGTTTTAGTTAAAACATCGAACTATCACTGACTGTTTTGGACAAAACACGTTTTTTTTTCTTACGGTTAACGGTTGAAAATCTTGTTTGGCTGTTCTACAGATAATATATTGTTGTTGGTAGCTTTGTATCTAACTCTGATTAAGCCTCGAATTAGGTAACCGTACCGATTTACCATTTACCTACATTTTAGTTTAAATATCGAACTATCACAAAATTTATTGGACAAAAAATATAGTTTTTTCCGGTTACGGGTTGATAGACTTATTTGGTCGACTGACCCATGAAACGATGCTTCTAAAAAGAATAAATCTATAGGATATATGCTGTATATATCGTTGTTATATTATTTTAAAGTTTTAATAACTTTAATCTAAAATGAGTACCTAGCCGTCTCGTCTCCGATTTACGTAACAATGTCAACATCGAACTGTCACTGACTTTTTGGACAAAAACGTTGTTGATTTCTTTTGGTTACGGTTTGAGGACCTTTTAAAAAATCTTAATAGGATTTTTTTTGGTATTGTTGTACCATCATCATCATCTGCCTAGCCTTTTCCCAACTATGTTGGGGTCGCAGCTGAATATGTTGGTATCGTTGTATGTAACTAAAAAACACACTATGAATTTAGCAAACTTCAAATTAGGTAACCGTTCTTCTCTGCGATCAAAATTTTAGTTTAAACATCGAACTATCACTAACATTTTTGCGCGTTTACGGATTTAAATGCTTATTTGGTCGATCGTCCAACGATTTTAATAAATAAATAGAAAATAGACTGTTTATATTATTAGGAAACTTGAAAAAAAAAACATTTTTCTTAAGTTTCAATAAGATACTCCATTCCGATTAGAGTTTTAGTTTAAAATCAAACTATCACTAACTCAAATAACTATATTTTTTTATCGGTTACGGGTTAAGAACCTTTTTTGGTCTATCGTCTGATGAACCGAAGCGACCGAAGTTAATAAAAAAAAAAAATAGAATATCGACTGTTTGTATTATTATATATAACTGACTTAAAAAAAAAAACTATGTTTTTATTTTGTTATACGAATTAAAAAACCTTATTTGGCCGATCGTCCGAAGGAACGATGTTCATAAAAAGGAATAAATAAATGGAAAAAGACTTTTGTTTTAAATATCGTTGTTTGCTGTGGTTCCAAACTTGTCTTGAGCGCTTAAAAACTTTTACCAGTCACATCATTTTAGACACGAAAGATCATTTTTTAAACAGCATGCTGTCTTCTTGTCGTGATGTGATAAATAAACTGATTAGGATGAAGTACCGGTTCTCACAATATTATTATAAGGATAAAAACATTAGTGTGTCTTTAAACAGTAGGTTACCCGTGAGATTCGCGGGAATTCCTGATTTCTGACGTGCGTACATAATACAGGAAGTTCAACAAGTAAATAAATAAGACGTCAGCAGAAATACTTGTTTGCTCTTATTTTCCTTGTTAATTGGCAGTGTAATCTAACCACATAGCCAATTAGATTAGCCTTTAAGAGGAAATGCGGGTGGTCTTTTCCCCAAAGAAACGCTCTCGCCTGTTTTCTTTGACCATAAAGCAATGATTTTTTTACAGAATCCATACTAATATTATAAATGCGGAAGTGTGTCTGTCTGTTTCCTCTTCACGCTTAAACCGCTGAACCGATTTAGATGAAATTTCCCGGGAAAGGACATAGGATAGTTTTTATCCCGCTATTCCCACGGGAAACTTATGCGGGTGAAACCGCGGGGCGCTGCTAGTAATAAATATTAACTACTTGTATGTCCCTATGTTTTCCTTTTTGATGTTACAACTTGACTTTTTTATAACCACTAGAACCCTCAAAAAATGCTCAAAAAATTGAAAAAATTGCCGCTGTCAACAGAGGCCTAGTGTACAAAGTTGACAACCATTAACGAAAAAAGAAATACATAGGGACACAGTACTTATCCTTCTCATTCAGTTTACGAAATATCTTTTAAATTGGTCCAATATTGGAAGAGGAAATAGGCGAGACCCAAACCTCGAATTATGACTTTCAAGTAGAAAGAGAGACTTTTGAAAAAGCCTAAGTAAGGCTTTTTCAAAAGTCTCTCCGACCGCATTTCCTCTTAATCTTTTTAAGCTAGTCAACATCAATATTTTGCGCTGTGCAAAAGAAAGTCCTATCCAACCTACTTTAGTTCTACTGTCTGTTGTGCAATTGATGTTTATCAAAGGTTTAGATATCCAATTCATAAACTAATTGAAATAAATTAGTCCGTAATTATGCTAATTAATAATTAATTTATTGTTCGTAATGAGTAGAGCTATGACTAATAGCTCAACAACAATAGAAATATCGTATCCACGGAGTAAAAACAATACTCCGTGATCGTATCCCATTCATTAGTTGTTCGGGTTTCATTTTATCAATGCAGCACAAAACGTTTTCCTGGCATCTTAGGGAAATACCGCGATCCACATGGCGCGAGCGCATAGGAACACCCGTCGCCGTAGGCGCACACGCGTTCGAAATGTTCGCATCAACGCTAGAAACGTCGAGTTTATCGCTAAGAATAACCATAAAAGTATGATTTATAAACGTCGCCTCACCATTGGCTCGTGTAATAAAACCGTCGCATTGTGCCATGTGCGACTGAATCGTGCCGTTTCTATCGAACGCGCCTTATTTATGCATAAAAATGTTTTCATTTGTGCCCACCGGTAATTTTCACATAAACTACTTTATTCATCCCCGACCCGACAAGTAGTAATCAAACTATGAATATAAATCACGCGATCGTGTATGGGAATACCGCTGGTATCGGTTCGGTAATGATCGTATTAGACTCCCTGTATTATAAGTATTATAGCCGATCAATAACTGACATGGAAACTAATTCAATAACAATCCATTGATGCAAAACCTTTGAGCTATTGAGAATGTAAATTACATACAACATGGTTGTTTACGTCAGACATATCATCTTATTTTCTCTTGTACTCGAGGTCCGTGTCCAGGTAGATGTTAATTATGGTAATACAAACATTCAATGTATTATTCAATTTAACTGTTTCTGTATCTACTTAAAATCTGGTTCTTTTTGGTTCTGTTGGCTAATCTTTACAACGCGTCGGTATCAGTAGCCGCCGAAATCTTATCAGCATGAACATTGTGTACCTGTATAACACTATCATTTCCTTATACTAATTGCACAACAGATTGCATAAGATTAACACATTAATCACCGAATGAATGGTATTGATGAAGGTACCACCTGACTTAATATTTATCTGCCGCTGACCTCCGATCTTAACAAGCGTTAATAATGAAAAGTCGGGAAGTGTGGCGGATGCAGAGAGTGCAGCGTGCAGCAGCGCACTCCGATCCCGACGCCTTCACCGCCCGCGACGTGACATAACACGGCGGCCCCGCCCACGCCCTCTCGCTCACTCCCTTACCGTGCGAGCGAGACGCGAACACACCCTCCGTCGAAGCCTCCACGCCACACTGTTTCTTAGAAAAGCCAACTGTTATTATCGCCCTCGGATTGTTCTCGACCTCTCGCCGCTTTATTTTGCTCCTCTCATGAATGAATCTCGGCGCCCGCAGGTGCGCACCCTCGAGCGCTAAATTTCGACAGCAATTACTCATTTCTAAAATGGTATAAGTAGTTGCACGCCAATTTCCAGCACGCCACATGATAATTTCCAGTGGCTGATGCTGCTACGCTTTCGGCTAATTTGAGGGGCTCCACAGGATGTTGCGTTTTGGAAGCGCTTTCGCTTTGGTTCGATTAGCCTTTTCTTGATTTTTGCTGTCAATCCGCCTACTCGGTTTCACGAATGGATAAATGCCCGCCGGATCAGCCATCAATCAGCTATTGGCACCGATGCACGCGATAATTTCAGCATCTGCGAGGAGATTTAGTGATTGCTGCCAATGATTGTATAATCGTATTACAATTGCACTAATAAACACTTTACATGTGTAAGAAAACAATTATTCTATCGGAAGAATTCTAAACATATATTACCTACTGACCAGGAAAAGAAAACAAAGCGATATTGTTTAGATTTTTTTTGATTTACCTGGATATAACAATAATTAAAAATATAAAAACATATTTCTCCGGAATCGTGACAAATAAAGCAAATGAATATGCATGCTAAAGGATATCTTGGCACAATTGGCACAATTTCTAACTAATAACAAGAAAACGTAAAATATGACTGTAACTAATACTTCATCTCCTTTCCACATATAATCTTAATATACGTAATCCAATTTAATTGCATTCATTGGAAACAAAAAAAGAAATAGAAACTAAACTGCAAAATAAATTACAATACTGAGAGAAACCTATAACAACAGCACTGTTGTCATTGGATCAATTTAAATCCGTTCTGATAAAAGCTGTCATTTTAACTGTGTCAATAGTACGCTGAAAAATTGCGTAAGCGCTGCAGCGGCGGCATCTACATTTGCCGTTTAATATAAAGACTTGCTCTTTATTCACCTCTCCTGTTATCATAAGAATTAAGTCTTTTCATTATTTCCCTATGTTCTAACTAAATTTAATCAACGCGTTAAACTTTAATGAAACTATATGTATGATCCAATGAAAGAAAAGTGAGGAAGCAATATAATCTTGTAAAGAGATGTGTTAATAATAAAAGGCTCTCCGGCTCTGGTGTTAAGGCTATGATTGGCGTCGTTTCGGCACTGGAAGTGGACAAACCGGTTGCCGCACAGGCTGGTAACAGTAGCCTTAACGATTGTTGGACCACGATCAAATTATATCTTGTTCCGATTTGTATGCAACTAAAACCCAGCACCGCGTCGCAGATCCGAAACTCACGCTGCATCTGTTGCGCTCACTTTTATCGCAACATTAGGTAGCGCATTGTCTAAAACATTATCTTTCTTATAGAACTTATTCGAAGTATACAAATTAGAACACATTTATAATTACGGCATGAATGGTACACAGTTTTTACGTAAATATTTGATGATGTTAAGATAAGTAATGCCATCTTTGTATTGCATCTCTGTGTGCCTTATTATTCACACAGAAATGTGACTTAGATAAATTTGCTTATATGGAAATTCCGAGCCTATATGTAAACATTATAGCATTATTAACACGCTGTTAATTTGCAAATCATCGATATTTGTTCCGTGTTTGCTTTTATTATAAATTGGTTGATGTATGTTTAAAGAATAAAAATACAAACTCCACATGTTCAAATTGTATGGAACCACTGAGCCAACACAATTGAGATAATAAATCTGTAACAACGCAATCTAATAACAATACTAACACAGTCAAGTTGGAAGATAGTGGAAGGAATCAGCCAACAAATTTGCATATTTTCCTATAGACCGCTTACGATGCCAACTAGCCGTGACGTCAATACTACTACACAATTATCGGCAACCTATTATCATTAAAAATAGACCCATTAACGTTAAAGGCACTGTTGTACTTTTTTGACGGACATGTAAGTGATTAAGATTTACTATTGAATATTTTTACACGCCGCCGGCTTGTACTCAATAAATTACTGAGACGTTTAACAAGACAGCCGTGTGGACAACATTGGCTATGACTGTCCCATTTTTTGGCACTTCTTACTGCATTGTGATTTGTTCTATCGATTTGCAAGGAACGCCCGCAAAATTGAAAATCCCAATTTAAACGTCAACTTTGATGTTTGATTTTATTAACGTGTAAGAAACGCGCGTTTTCTCTGTAGGCAACGTAGAAGCAAAAACATGTAATGATTCACCGAGACGCGATCATTTCCACCGAGTCGGAAAATTCCTGTAATCGTGTAGCTCTAGACTTTCTTCAGCGATCACTGCACCGATTGATAATTTAATCACACACGAAACACGTGTTGATATGCCGCCGACGCCGCCCGACTTCATCTATACTATCCGCGTTTGTGTAGTTTTATTTGTCTTTCGCGAAACTGTGTTCATAATACAAGCTTCGTATAACCTTTTCATTAGATGAGATAACTGCGGTGATGACGGGATGCCTAGTTGGTACGCATTTTATTAGCTAACTTACGTCTGTAGAACATTCCTAACTAACGTTTTATCGTCGTTAAGATAAGAGCACCGAAGTAGTGGTGACATCACCACGACACAGACCATGTCTTGATAAAGAAAGTGTTCAGTAGGCAACCTTTACTTGATAAGATAAAGAACGAAATCTGCTAATTCACAATAATACACACATCAAAAGTGTCTAGGGATCAACATATATTTTTGCAATAACTTTTCTCCTGATTGATATTAATTAAAATTTTCTTTAAGGATTCATCAAATAAAGTGTTTTCGTTTGTCACAGTAACGATAAACCAAGTCACCTTTGCATTAATAAAGAAATTTGCCATTTTCCTAATAAAGGGATTTTTGACATTTGAACCACTAACACAAAAGTTCGAAAAAAAGACTGAAATAACAGTTTTCTTTAAAATTTTATTGGGTAACTTAAACAATTAATAATCCGTGTTTCTACCGCGAACACTAACAACACAAGAACATCGGTTTGGCATACTCAAAATGAGTTCATCCAAATCACGCTGTGGAATGGCCGCCCATGTTCGTTGCAACAACAAAAAAAGGTCTTCTTGCGACTGGATACCCTCCATATTCGGCAGAGCTCTTCTCTGTAGCATATCCCATGCATGCTCAATCGGGTTCAAGTCTGGCGACTGAGCAGGCCAGGGCAGGACATTGATGTTAGCTGCGGCGAGAGTCTGTCTTACAACTCTTGCGGTGTGCGGTCGTGCATTATCATGCATTAACTGAAATAAGGGACCGATTTGCACTTGTAGAGGAACGATGACGTCTGATACAATCGTCTCAGCATAAATTTGAGCGTTGAGGTTGCCTCTGATCCAAATCAACTCAGTTCTTCCGCCGATCCAAATACCCGCCCATACCATGATGGTTCCACCACTATAAGGATGGACTTCCTGGCAGGATTTTAATCGCTGTTGGCGTCCAGGGGTTCTCCAGTGTCGTATACGTCTTGTATCCGGTCTCATACCAAAACGAGACTCATCAGAAAAGCACACGAAACGCCATTGTTCTTCTGCCCAATTTCTGTGTTCAAGAGCCCATTGATATCGAATCCTACGATTGTGCATTGCTATAGGTGGTACCCGTAGCGGTCTTCGGGAATGAAGGTTCACTTCATGCAAGCGGTTTCTGACTGTTTGGTCGCTAATTAAGTTCCCTGAAGAGTGATGAAGCCTCACGGCTAACATCATGGCGGTTATTGTTGGAGCTCTTCGAGTTAAGATTTGAATGTATCGGTCTTGTCTCCGTGTGGTGCAGCGATACCGTCCTCCATGGCGCTCAGCCACGGTACCAGTGCTTCGGTAACGTGTCCAAAGTCGACTGATAACACTCTGACTTGTATTCAGAGCTAAAGCCACAGTACGTTGCCGGGAACCAGCTTCTATCATTCCCACGGCTCTGAGCATTTCTTCCCTGCTTAAATGACGTCGCCGCTCCATAATATTGGTTTTAATCAGTAGTAGGGAAACAGTAGCACTAATAATGTCTTCAATGCGTTGTATGTTTTTATAGGGAAAATATTGACAGCTGATTTTCATCTTTTACTCGAATTTGATTCACAGTTCCTGATTCAAATTATGAAATGCACCAAAAAGGATCCATATAAATTTATAAAATCATAAATTTATTACAAAGCCACATCTCAATCTCAAGAAATCCGCATAAAAATGCTTGATCCCTAGACACTTTTGATGTGTGTACTTGTTGTTTTAAAGCAGGCCGGGAAAGTTATCGAGACCGGTCTGTGACTAATTACGATAACAACCATTAATTGAGAAGTAGACGAAGGCCAGTTAAAGTAAATCCTAATTGTGAAAAAAAATAAAAAGCTGTAATGTACGACTTCCCCGAGTTAGCTTTACTCGTCCGGAGTATACTTGGCACAGACAAGAGAATATCGGATCGAAACTCGAAATCTCAAACCTGTTTTCTGAAATCTGTTGTCCTTATCTGGTACACATTAATGCACATTTCTGTTCTCTCTCTGTGAGTCACCGTTTCCACGTATCACACCGGCCAGTCGCTCTACGCACTTCATGGCCACTCGTTCGACTTCGTCACGCTTTGGCTGCTATGACTGGTCAGTTAATGCGACAATAAATTAATGTCCAATGTAATAAGTAAATAGATTTCTTACAAAAAAACTTTTGATCGTACAGTTCCGCTCTTACATTTCGAAATCAGGCTTGGTATTACCGCGGCACATTCATTGGTTCAAATGACACTGTATGAGTTTTAATACGTCAATAGCATTTTCTGTACTCAGGGCAATGGGTGTAATTAATTACACAAATATAATGTAAGTTTTACATTTTAAACCGAGGGATTAAATAAAATTGTGTGCCGATGTGTAGTATGATCCGAAAATATGTTGATGCTTTATGTAAGAGCAGTAAACTGCTGAAATAATTGATATAGTTTCCGAATGGCATATAATATTTCTTTTTTTTTTTATTATCTTTCTTTTAACCGTCATCGTATCCGAAAGCGTACCCCAGGTGAAAGGACGTTTTATTTGTCATCATGCCATCGAGATTAAGAGAATAATTTACAACACTTTAAACGTTTATGCGCCATTTGGCGTGTTCTCTTATAAACATTCTCGTCTCCGGTAAGTATGGACTTTATTTTAAAACTTTCTTCACCGGATACTGTCTCTACATTACTCTGAAATTTTATTATAATTATCTGTTATCATGTTTGTTATATTCAGTCCAAATTGTGTCCGCACCAGCGATTGATTTTATAGACCAATTACTGCCTATACGCTATCTTCTAGGTTTATATACTGTCTCATGGGAAACCGTTCTGCGCTCACTATCATAGGGGATCCAATTACGATCTGTCTCTGATCGTTTCCAAACAATTCCAGTCCTTATGCTATAAGGTAAACCAACAAATATTGTATAATGATAACGGCGCTAGTTTGGTTAGCATTGGCTCAAATCATGGTCAAAGTCAATCTATTAGATATGTATTGATAATGATTCATTTGTTTATTGATACAACGAGTGGCGCCGAACGCGGTGCACGCTCGGAGGTGTAGAAAGAGAAAGGATACTTATTCAAAAGTAGGTAATGTTTTTGCTGTTCTTGCTGTGTGTTGCGGCAACGGCGCGGGCGCATGATTCATCGGCGCGTGGGCAGAGCTTATTGTGTTCACCAAGTATCTATTCACACTAGATAACTTTGACTTTTTCTTTCGCCTTGATCCTCAAACAAACTTACTATCGTTTTTGTTGACTAACAATAATAAATTACAGTGATGAGTCTATATTATTTATATAATGATTTCATTTTCGTTTAATTGACATAAAACTGAATAGCTGAACTATTTTTAAATAAACACAATAGCGGAAAAGTCTGCTGAATACAATTAGAAACAGTGGTTCATTAAAAATGCATTGTTATGTTATATGACATAGGTTTATTTACCTTTCACCGCGTCGGGTCCTCTTCGTGAGGCAGTCGGGTCTTTTATATTAAAACAGTTCCTTTGGTTCTACCTGCTTTGTTTACAGAGGTGTTCTTAAACTATTTATTCAATTTCACTAACGGATTGTGACCCTTTATCTCTTATTTAACTATTAAATTCTTTTTTATCTTCAACCGTCGTCTAAGTACACTAAACATAAACCAGACGTGTGACGTTATTTTTGCTTCAAACTTTTTTAAGAATAGTTATAAATCTCTTTACGATAAAACAGATATTGTAGTTTTATTTTTGTGCCATAGGGAAACATTTACCGTCGGAGATAATGGTAACATTGTCTGTAAATAGTACCTACAAGTCCATAACTTTAATTAGCGCAGGTAGGTAATTATAGTAAAGTATGTGTGGAATGGAAACGGCAAGTGAATTGCGACTTTGCAAGTTGAGTTGCTATTTAACCTGACCTTTTATAGTTCGATACACATAGAGCTGACGATGCTGATTGCGATGTCGCAAACGTGAGCATTGTGCTGGCGCCATTGCAACGCAAGCGACACGACTGAGCTTTCTCACCGTGCCGTGGCATTGTAATAGAGCCGTTCACTTAAGACCTCTACGCAAATATTGTACTTTATTATTTTATAGACCGCTTTATTTAATTAATGTTGGTGAAATAAACCTTTTTATGACAGCTACTGAATATTATCTGTCGTTTGGTATTATTATATCTTTTGTGAAACTTAAAACAGTCTCTATAACTACAGAGCATTCATGTTATAATGAAATGCATTGATTTCAATAATATATTCTGTTATTACCGAAACTGCATTCAACCGGTTTAGCTTTTAATTGGGTTAAAACATGTCATTTGAAGAATTCATTTTATGAAAACAATTCACAGTTAAATGAGATTACAGAAACTTTGATTTTCAGCAGAAGCACGGAATCATTTTTTTTTCCTTGCCGCCTTGGCCGCCTTCTTCTTTTCCCCGACCACCTGCCACTCGGCGTCGGTCGTGGGAGAAGAAGTGGGAGATTTTTGAGGGCGGGGCGAAGGACCTGGGGCCCCCACCTCCCTTGCCGTTCGGCCCTTTTTCTTTTTGCCGGCGGGCGCCGGTCCGGTCGTCACCGGAGCTACCCCAGCCGGAGCCGGTTTTGCCGGCTTCGCCGGGGCTCCACCAGCCGACGCCGGTTTCGCCGTCGCCGGGGCTCCGCCAGCCGACGCCATTTTGGCCGGCGCCTGGGCCCGGCCAGACGGCCCGGGTTTAGGGGCAGCAGCTGCCGCAACGGCCGCGTACGAGGCCGCCCTTGGTGCCGGGGCCGTCCTGCCCGCCAGGGGGGGGCGCAATACTATACCCTCCAGGACGGAAAACCGTGCCTGGAAGGCCGCCAACTCCTGCCGAACCAGGTCCAGGACCTGGTTCTCCACCGGGGCGGGCCGGCATGGCTCCCTTGCCTGCGCGCTGCCGGCGCCCTTCAGGCCGGCCAGGTCCGCCCGGAGCCTCCCGTTCTCCTCCCGGAGAAGCTCCATGGCGGCCGTCAGGCGGGCGACCTCCGCCCGCACTTCGGCTACTTCGCTAGCCGAAGGAGCCACATAGCTAGCCGCCTCAGCCGCCGCCATAATGGAGGCCGTGGCAGCGGATATGGCCTTGTCTTTCGAGGTTTGCAACCTTTTATAGTTCGATACACATAGAGCTGACGATGCTGATTGCGATGTCGCAAACGTGAGCATTGTGCTGGCGCCCTATTTTAAAACTATTTAACCAAAATATCCAAGGTTGCTCTTCTAAATTACTGGAAATAGAATTGTTTTTAGAAAATACCAAGTTTGATGTCATTTGTTTTACAGAACATTGGTTAAAAGCTCATCAAACAATGTCAATTAACTATGAAAATTATTGTGTAGTTAGCCATTTCAGCCGAACACGTATGATACATGGCGGATCATTAATACTAGTTAAAAATTCAATTAAATCAAAGGAACGAAAAGACATCATCGGGCTGTCTGTTGAACACACCATTGAATTGTCCTGTGTTGAGCTCGATAAGCATGTAATAGTATGCGTATACAGACCTCCAAGTTACCAGAATCTAGCTGTGTTTGATTCTGTAATGGAAGATGTGCTAAAGAAACTTTCTGCTAGTAGTAAGTCAATAATCATTTGTGGTGATTTTAATATTAATTTACTAGAAAATAACTCTAATACTATCAGATTATTAAGTCTTTTTAGGTCATTTGATTTGTCAAATGTTTTTATTGAACCGACCCGAGTGACAGCTTCCTCTGCCACTTGTATAGATAATGTTTTCTGTAATTGTGATTATTTACACAAACAAATTGTAAATAAGTTGCCATCTGATCACAGTGGACAAACAATAACATTTTGCGCCTACATGCCTTTACAAAAAAACTTAATAAGGTTTAGGCCAATTACAAGTAAAAATTTAGAGAAATTAAATAATTCTTTGGCCAGTAAATTAGGTGCTCAGACTTTTAGTAATTTATATGACCCAAATGAGTTCTACGCCGAGTTCTTTTCAATATTAAACACGCAATTTAATGACACTTTCCCACTAAAGACTAAAAGCATTTACACAAAGTTCTTATTTAGTGATTGGGCGACTCCAGGTATTCGTAAAAGCAGGGAAAACCTTTTTGAACTTTATGGCCTGAAGCAACATATGAATAACACAAGCTTTCATCAGTATGTTGCAACATATTCTAAGACTTTTAAAAGTGTATGCAAAACAGCTAAAGCTCTTTATATTAGCAATAAAATAAAAACAGCCGATGATAAAATAAAAACTACCTGGCAAATAATAAATAATGAAACAGGTAGGAAAAAACAGCGTAATACTGAATTTAATTTAGAGACTGCACAGGGCCCCATCAATTCAGATATGGAAATTGCTCAGGAATTCGAAAACTTTTTTGCTAATATTCCCATTAAAACTACTGAGGCTTTAAATTCCTCACCCGCGCTTTCTGCTGACTTACTTAGAAAGAATGTTAAGGCATGCCCTTCGGAGTTTAGGTTTCAACATACAAACCCTCAGGCTGTTATAAAAGCTTTTAAGGATCTTAAAATTAAATCAACAGAAGATCTCTGGGGAATGTCTGTAAAAATTTGTAGATCTATCATCGAAACAATTGCGCCCTATTTAGCTTTCATATTTAACATCAGTGTAGACCAAGGAGTCTTTCCGGATCTCATGAAACACAGTAAAGTAGTTCCTTTGTTTAAAGCCGGTGATAGTAAAGAACCCAACAATTATAGGCCTGTGTCAATTCTGCCAGTTCTCAGTAAGGTGTTTGAAAAGTTGATGCTCAATCAAATGTTACGTCACTTTAATAAAAATTCCATCTTTCATGAACAACAGTACGGTTTCACCAAAGGGCGTTGTACCACTGACGCCGGTGTCACTCTAATAAAGAACATTTTTAACGCCTGGGAAGAAGCACAAGATGCCATTGGAATCTTTTGCGACCTCTCTAAGGCGTTCGATTGCGTAAATCATGAGACACTTCTGCTGAAACTTGAGCACTATGGGGTTAGGAATTTAGCTCTTGATTTACTAAAGTCATACCTAAAAGATAGAAAGCTTAAAGTTCAAGTAAATGGCGTAAACTCATTAGGGTCTGAAATGGCAATGGGTGTTCCTCAAGGTTCGATATTGGGTCCATTCCTCTTTTTAGTTTACATTAATGATTTACCCCAATTACTTCAAAATCAACCGAAGATGGTGTTATTTGCAGATGACACCTCATTGATCTTTAAGATAGACAGACGGGCACAAAATCTTGACGACGTGAATAACTCTATTCTTCAGGTCCAAGATTGGTTTACGGTAAATAATTTGGTACTTAATGAAAAGAAAACCAAATGCATTAGATTTAAATTGCCTAATGTTAGAAGTAGCGAATGTGACATCATATTGAATGGAGAAAAACTGGAATTTTTTGATCAAACGGTTTTTCTGGGAATCACGCTAGACGAGAAATTACAATGGGGACCTCACATAACATCTCTTGCGGGGCGGCTTAGCTCGGCCGCTTATGCTGTTAGAAAGATAAGACAGTTAACAGATGTAGAAACTGCGCGTTTAGTATATTTTAGCTACTTTCACAGCATTATGTCGTACGGCATTTTACTATGGGGTCGAGCTGCTGATATTGAATCCATATTTATTTTGCAAAAGAGAGCTGTCAGAGCCATTTATAATCTACGTCGCCGCGAATCTCTCAGGGAAATTTTTAAAGGGATTAATATTATGACGGTACCTTGCCAATTCATTTATGAAAATATTATGTATGTAAGAAAAAATCTACATCTTTTTAATAAAATAAGCGATAGACATAATTTTAATACTAGAAATAAAGATAAAATACATCAACCATTTTTCAGGTTAGCCAAAGTACATACATCTTTTATGGGGTACTGTGTTAAATGTTACAATAAAATACCTTGGGATATATTGCAATTAAATGAAAGAAAATTTAAAACTTGCATTAAACGTACACTTAGTAAACAAGCATACTATAAATTAGAAGATTATATCCAGGATAAGAACGCTTGGAAACATGCTGGTCCTGCTCCATAGGACAATCTAGAGTCTAGACAAAATCAAACTGGTTGCTAATTTAATTGTAAATTTATTCTTTTTTACTTTGTTTACATTCTGTAATTACTCTTAACTCACACCCTGACTTATTACTTGTTAAAATAGTTTTTATATATATATACATATATATATATATATTTTTTTTTTTATCAAAATCGTTTACTTTTTCCATTTTTGTAAATATGTGAGCACCATGTATCTATCAGATTATTAATTTATATGTCATGGTTTCATTTCTAATTCTTTTACCTATTGTGGTATAGTAATTTTATTTTAGGTGCATCGTCTTCACATATTATTTTATTATATAATGAATGTATGCAAAATATTGTAAAACATTTTAAAAGAGTAACGGTGGAGTTTCTTGCCCATTCTTCTCCATACGAAAACTACCTTTTGGAAGGGGCGACTAGAATCAATTCTATTTCATTGTAATTTTTGACGTTCAAAAGTGCCTTTTATGTGCCTATTTGAAATAAATGCTTTGACTTTTGACTTTTGACTTCAAGGCCACACTCTTGATTGCGGCTGCCACAACCTCCGCAAACCTCGCTTTGCCCTGCTCGGAGCCACCAGCGGTGTCCGACTCACCGTCCGACGACTCCGAGAGGGCCGCCCTGCGGCCGGTCTCTTCTGAGCGATGCCCCTGTCACAGCAGGTCATTGACTGGCGCGTCATGGAGGAGGTGGAGACCTATTCCGACCACCGGTATATCCGGATCGACGTCTCCGCCCAGATCTCCAGCGCGCCGGTCCAACAGGCCCCGAGTGGTCCGCGGTGGGCGCTGAAGCAGCTGGACCGGGAGCTTCTCCTGGAAGCCTCAATCGTGCAGGCCTGGGTGTCATCACCAGACAGGCCTGCCGATATTGACAACGAGGCTGAGTGATTCCGGGAGGCCATGTCCGAGATTTGTGACGTGGCAATGCCCCGAGTCCGGTCAGGATGCGCCCGACGTCAGGTGTACTGGTGGTCGCAGGAGGTAGAGGCGCTACGCAAGGCGTGCGTTGACACGCGACACCGGTACACCAGGCACCGCAGGCTCCGCATTCGCCCTCCGGATGCGGAAGCCACGGAGGCGGAGCTGTACGAGGGGTACAGAGCGGCGAAGACCGCCCTCCAAGAGGCTGTTCAGCGGGCCAAGAATTTGGCCCGCGAGGAGATGGTGGAGACTCTAAACAGAGATCCGTGGGGGCGCCCTTACAAAATGGTGTGGAATAAACTCCGCACCTGGGCCCCCCCGCTGACGCAGAGTCTCCGCCCCCAGCTGGTGGAGGAGGTGGTGAGCGCTCTGTTCCCTTCACGGGCGGAGCATACTCCCCCGCCCATGGCTCCGCCAATTGCGGTGTCCGAAGCGGACCACGCGGACGACGACGACATCCCTGAAGTGACCGGGGTAGATCTGAGAGTGGCGGTAGGTAGGCTGGAGGCCAAAAATACCGCCCCAGGGCCCGACGGCTTGCCGGGTAAAGCCTGGGCCCTGGCCTCGACGGCTCTCGGACCCCGACTGGAGGCGCTCTTAAGCGCATGTATGGAGAGGGGCCAGTTTCCACTCCGTTGGAAGACGGGGAAGCTGGTCCTCATTCGGAAGCCAGGGCGCCCTGCGGACTCTCCGTCCGCATTCCGGCCCATCGTGCTGCTCGACGAGGTGGGCAAGCTCTTTGAAAGAGTTATTGCGGGCCGCCTCGTCAGGCACCTGGTGAGGACGGGGCCGGATCTTGCGGATAGCCAGTTTGGCTTCCGCAAGGGGCGCTCTACGGTGGACGCCATCATGCGCGTGAGAGCCCTCACGACGGGGGACGCGGTGTCTCGGGGTGGGGTGGTCGTGGCGGTGTCATTAGACATCGCTAACGCGTTTAACACCCTGCCCTGGAGCTGCATTAGGGAGGCACTCCGGTATCACCGAGTGCCGACCTACCTCCGTCGAGTAGTCGGGGCGTATTTGACGGACAGAGCCGTCATCTACCCCGGTCGCGATGGGGAATGGAACCGGCGAGAGATGTCGTGCGGTGTCCCACAGGGATCGGTCTTGGGGCCGCTCCTGTGGGACATCGGTTACGACTGGGTGCTGCGGGCAGACCTCCCTGATGGCGTCAGCGTAGTTTGCTACGCTGACGACACGCTGGTCCTGGCGCAGGGGAGGTCGCATCAGGCGGCGGCCGACGTAATGACACGCGGGGTTGCGATAGTCGTGGAGAGGATCCGGCAGTTGGGTCTCGAGGTGGCTCTGCACAAGTCCGAAGCCATGACATTTCATGGGCTTCGGAACGGGCCACCATCGGGATCCCAACTTACGGTAGGAAGGGTTCACATCGGCGTCGAGACGACGATGAAATACCTGGGTCTCGTCCTCGACAGCCGGTGGAACTTCGTGGAGCACTTCCGACGTTTGGCCCCCAAACTGGAACGGGCTGGGGCCGCTTTCAAGCGGCTCCTGCCCAACCTGAGGGGGCCAAACGCCTCCTGCCGGAGGCTTTACGCGGGGGTCGTGCGGTCCATGGCCGTGTATGGCGCCCCGGTGTGGGCGCGTTCGCTGCGGCTTCGAGCCGCCCACTACTTGAACGCGCCCCAAAAGGTGGTAGCCATACGGCTAATACGGGGGTACCGCACGATCTCGCGCGAGGCGGCAAGCCTCCTTGCCGGACTGCCGCCATGGGATCTGGAGGCGATAGTCCTCGCGCGCCTCTTTGAGTGGCGCGCGGAGGCACTACGCCGGGGGGAAAACCCGCTTCCGCGGCAAATCGCTGCGGAGCGGACGGACCTCCGGCGCGATCTCATGGCGGCATGGAAAGCGCGACTGTCGCAACCCAGCGCAGGGCACGCCGCGATAGCGGCGGTAAGGCCCCTCTTTGAGGAGTGGCTAGAGAGGCGTCACGGCGCCCTCACCTACCGCCTGAAGCAGGTCCTCACCGGACACGGATGTTTCGGGAGGTTCCTGCACATAATCAGGCGGGAGGAAACGCCCGGGTGTCACCACTGCGAGGATCGCCCAGAGGACACGGTGGTGCACACGGTGGAGGTCTGTCCCGCTTGGGCAGAGCACCGCCGTGTCCTCGTAGAGGCGATCGGCAGCGGCGGCGACCTCTCGCGCCCGGCCCTGGTCCAAGCCATGGTCCGGGGCGAGAGGGAGTGGGAGGCAGTCACCTCCTTCTGCGAAGCAGTCAGCGAAGGAGGTGGCGGGATGGGAGAGGGAGAGAGCCGAGAGGGCCGCCCGTCCCAGCCGCCGCGGTAGACGCTCCGGGCGTCGGGAGCCGCGTGACGACTCCCGGCCACCGTAGGCGCGGGCCTGCGGACGGCGAGTAATGGGTAGCTCGCCGTCCGATCAGGACCAGGCCCGTGCCGGACGGCGCGTATGTGTTCCACGCGCGCCTCAAAGAGATGTCAGCAGACATGGAGGGGCCCGTTAGGGCCGAAGCCTGCCGGGGCAGCGGGATTGTCCGAAAGGGTTACCGCTGCCCCGGAACATAAAGGGCTAAGGAAGGAACACGGATGGGTTTTAGTCAGTAAGAGTCTGACACTCCCTTCCGCTCCACCCAGAGCGGGAGGGGTCATTGGATGATTTCCCATCCTTAAAAAAAAAAAAAAAAAAGCACGGAATCATTATAAATGACTTCCACAAGAGAGAAGCATAATGTAAAACTGATACCAAGAATTATGAGGAATTAAGTATCATAATCGTACTGTGAATTTGTGACTAACTACGTTGGTTGAATTTAACCAGTGTTAATTATACGAGCAGGTTTGTGACAAAAAAAAAGGTTCTTCACCAGAATCTTGTCTATTATTTATAATGCTCAGCTCAGACACATTAGTTGCTTCTCGTTCGTATATCTGAAGGTAATCTACTTGAATGTTACGAAGTTTTTATGTCTTTTATTATTGCGCATATTTTTGACTTTTACGAAGCTTTCAGCTCCAATTAATAACGTATTCGAACTTTTGTCAGGCAAAATGTTAGCTTGAAGCATAAACCATCTTCACGTTTGCCATAAGCATGTTAAAAACCCACAAAATATTGCCATGAAAAAAAGACCCCAAAATATTAAAAATAAACCTCTATGATCTGAGATGATGATTAGTGGTGTTGGCAACTTTGCCTCTAGACAAAAACAATGCTTCTTTGAGAGCCTATGCTCTAGCTGCCTCTGCTCTGCGGAGACGAGAAGCATATATCAGTCTACATATGAAGACTGATGCTTCTTCCAACTGCCATAATCCTCATTTATCTATTACGCAACCCCCTTTCCACCCAAAATAATAAAGCCCTAAAACAAAATCTGGTGACAAAGTGTTCCAACTGCAGTTAAACCATAGTGAAACATTCTAAAAATAAGTTCCAGAATAGACAAAAATGGAGAAGTCCTTACAGAATGTTCGCCTGTTTATTTATACGCGTCGCTTCATTTTGATTTTATTGAAGTAGTCGTGTTGTAGTCTGAAAACGGAAACCAGATACATTTCATCTGCACGGAGTAAAGAAACAAAGAATAAAATAAATGTCAGCCTTTATTAATGTAGTCCACGCGAAAGTTAATGTGGCGAGCAGAAACTAATGTAACAATACATAACTGAAAGCAATTGAGTGAAGTAATGAATCTTTTGATGACTTCCACGTCTTCTTTCAATTATTGACTATATACCGGATGTTTTTTTTTTACTGGTTCCAAATTTTTACAGGGTATTCTACCCATAAATATGAACAACTTTTACTATGGGACCAACTCTGAAATCACGAAAAATAATCAGCTGTTTAATACAAAAGTTCAATTTCTACTTGACCAAAATGTATGAAACATCAGATTTATTTTTTTCGTGATTTCAACGTCCCAGAATCGGGAAAAGCAATATTTTGTGAAAGGTGATGAGCAGTTGACATTAGGCTATTGTAACTTAGATAAATTATAAACTCTCCCACTAAAAAGTGAAAAATAAAATTCCATAAAAAAAACAACGGTCTTCCAAAAAAAAAAACGCTACAAAGTAATTACAAAGTAATTTTTCACTTTGTAGCGATTTTTATATTATAAAGGTAACCTAATTATTTCAGCGTTCATCTGTTTAGTCCACGGAGTAAATTTTACTCCGTGGTTTAGTCCGCTCTCTGTGAGGAAACTTCGAAAGGTAAAAGTCTTGAGCTCATTAACCACTAACATAGGTATTTAAAATATATAAATATAATACAATAGAAATGTACAATGATGGTCGTTCAATAATTAGCACTTAGGCACACATTAATCAGGTGCCTACGCAACTTTCCTTTCAACTGAAACTTTCTATGTCTGCGCAGATAAAAATCTTGAATTTGATATTCGCGATACTGTTGCGGATGGTCTTATCATCTTGCGTTACCTAGATTTTAATGTTACTCTATTATAAATAGTTGATTAGCCTGTTATTATGTGAATTTCTACTGTTTTAATAATTCTGCTATTGCTTTCTAATCTTTAAGATAATAAAAATTTTCCCGTCGCTTCTGCAGATTCATCTCGCTATTTTCACTGAGCAGTTCGTGCAATGTGCATGTTTTATGTCAATTCGCAGTAAATCAAATAGCCAGTTAGTTTCTAGTTAAGAACGGATGTAACTGCGCAAAAATGTGTACTGAGTTGCGTTCTACGACTTCTAACATAGCCATCTTGGCGGAGCAAACCAGAACTTCACCACGGCCACAAATGGTTCGCTTCATTCCCGCTTTGAACGCAGCTAGTTAATGTACCGTTCCTTCTATGTACCAGCTCTCGACGTACGCCCGGCGCCCGTTTAATTTTTAGCAACTAAACTTAGCACTAACAATGAGTAATATTTTGCTTTGCGGAAACGTAAACTGACAGTAGCTATAACAGCACTCAATAGTCAACCATTAGGTACTCTGCCTACGTAACCACAAACCTGTAACAGAATTTAATTCTTGTTTTACTATATTGCATGAAAAAGATTTATATCTGATGCCGCATCAATGGGTTTAAGGCACAGGAAGTGAAACCAGCCTCGGGGCGCTCGGCAAAGTATCTGTGTTTCACAAGCTCACACACTTTACAAGCCTACGCTTTAACACTAAGCTGAGAATTAACTACTGATGCAGTTTTTTGCTTAGCTATAAAACGGAAATTTTGTTCTACGTTATTCTATTTGCCGCTAGCGTTAACAGTTTAGTTGCGAAGGATTATTACACGCTCAACTTGACGAAACATTGTTTACGTAATAGACTTGTGAGTCACAGAACCAAACTACAACACACTGTATAGTGCATCGTAGGTCATGCTTATTAATATCCTTTTATCAAGTTGTTTGATTCCAGCAGTAATGTTCTCACAGTCGGTTTAGAATCGTATAACAACGTTGCTGATATCACATAATGCGGTGTCAGCGAGTCGGTCGGAGTTAGAACACATGGAGTGGAGGCGTACTTCGCTTGGTATAAACGTAAACACCTGTGTATGAGCGTGATCGTTGCAACGTCGGTTGCAACAAATCAGTTTGGAGAGGTGCGGGACGCGGGCCGCACCACACATGCATTATTCAAGGCTCATTTCTATTCAACGCCGACAGGCCGCCCGATAAAAACTTCTCGTTTGACAACTTGGACGCCTGCACCCTTTGTACTTACGTCATGTCCCCTGCGCTGATACGAGCTGCTTAAGTGTCTTAAACATTATTTGTCACTGCTATATTTATGAGCGAGTAATAACCTTATCGACACGAATTTGTTTTGTACTGCTACTGTTTCATTGTTGTACCGAGCACATGTTTGTTTTTATTAAGTAACCATTTAGGATATTTCAGTGTTGTTGTTCGTAAAAACTTGTTTGTGTTGCTATCGTAATAAATGCGAAGACACCACATAATCAAACCAACAAACCGTAGACAAATTATGAGATTACGCTCAGTATAATTGTGTGTTAAATATGTAAATTTTTGATTGTGGGCTTTTAAGCTCTCTAAAGTCCTCCATTAACAATTTACATATTGTTGGTAATTATTGAACGTAACAAACGCAGCCATGTTCATGTATTTACATGTAGTGTATACCGACGGAGGTCAAAGATCAAACAAGTAGTTTTAACGATGCTTTATGTAGGAGCAAAAGCTCAACACTCCAATCGAAGCGTGATCGATTCGGCCTACTTACAATGTCTAGTGCACCAGAAACAATATGTATGAACTCTCCGGCAACTTATTTAAATAGTGCAATGAAAATCAGTATTAGAATCGATATAAAAACAGAGACAAAAACTGTTATTAATCGATTCGGAACTGTTGAGTAAACAGCTTATTCCTAATTCGATTCTGTGTCTAGCTCCTAATCGATTGCATAACGCGGATCTATTCGATTTTTAATGATTATTAGGTAAACACCCCGATTATCGGCGGCTGTTGAATGACAAGTGGTCGAGCGACACTCATTCGGAAGTGGCGAGAAACACCGTTGTTGCTGGCACAGTGCCCATGACCGGCGCGACGCCTTTACAGTTATACGTAAGGGTGTGGATTGACGGTTCGTGTTTGCACGACTATAAAAATGGAAATGCGTAAAATAAAATCTTCTGAATGCTATTTAGAAGCGACGAGAACATTTTATTTAGAGAAGTAGGTTTTTTAACCTCTCCTAGCAGTCATTATCAAATATTATGGACAGAAAAAGAGCCTTATTAAAATAGTTTCCTCCGAATGTGGACACATAAATCTGTAAGAATTTGGAATTAAATCCTATGTGAATGATAAAATAAATACACTTATACGTAAGAACGATAGATGAGCACATAAAGTCCTCGGACAGGAGTGTGATCAATGTAGAGATTAATAAGTTCCGTCGGATACTTTAGCTTGTAGAATTCTTAATAGATTGAAGAATATTCAAGCACACTGGAATTTTCAAAATATTTGTTTAGTCATAGTACTGGGAACTGCTATAGACTCTCCGACATATGATAAAGAAATGAGATTTATTTATTACTAGCTAATGCTCGGCATGCGTTGCAACGCCTTTTTCTTTTTTGTTAGGAACCTTCTCTGGTGCGCACACAACAACTTAATAAAGTTTCATCACAATCGGTCGAGCCGTTTTCGAGTTAGTTTTTTCGAGACTAACGAACGGCAATTGACTTTTATACATAAGAAAAGATGAGTTCAACAGCTTTATTTTGAATTAATCCTTTTACGCTTATGAAAAAGATTCTTATTCAGTTTTATCAGTAGTGTTCTAGATAACTGATGGGTGTCTAATCATCCGTGTAATCTGCACATGAGATGATTTTAAAGTCTCGGTGAGCTATAGATCTTTATGACGTGATAGTGAACAATTACTGCAATTAGAAACACGCTTAATTATACATAATTATGTTAAGTTAGCAGCGATTGATGTGTCTGAATATGATTATTAAAAGAAAGATGGTTATCTAATTCATTCATGGTTTCTTAGTTTCTCATAACATGGTTTAACCGTCGTTGATTCATAAATTATGTTTTAAGAGGGACTTGTGGCTAAGTAATAACAGCCGCTCGCCGGGTCAATCCATCAGGTTAAGATACGCTTGCCGCCGTGGCCCCGTGGATGGGTCATCATCTTTACATACCAAGACTCCTCCGTACCTCGGAAAACACGTTAAGCCGTTGGTTTCGGCAGTCATTCGTGGATCTTTGATAGTCGTTGCGGGTCGTCAGTAGCCCGAAAGTCTGAAAATCAGTCTTACCAAGAATAATCGTATTACCCAGCAACTGGGTTGTGGAGGCCAGATCGGCAGTCGCTCCATGTAATATACTGGTACCGCTATTTACTTGCTAATACTCGCATACTTAGCATTTATCAGAAAAATATTGAAAATATAGAAAAGCCTTGTTAGATTCCATTTGGCAGAAATAATTATGTGTACTGGGTTAACAATCAAGACATTTTCTTCGAACCTTCAATTTTATAAATATTAATTTAGTGAACGAATGTGAAATAACGACAAATTATAACAGACTTTCCCCATTTGACAAAAGAAATACTGACACACATTGTGTTTTTCTGTTGACGTAAAACCAGTATTGTTATCATACGATGGTATTTCAATACTGAGGCACAGTGTTTATTGAATATGAAATTAATTAGGCAAGAATAGAGTGATACAGTGTTATAAAGTTTATGACGTCCGTGGCTGCATGCCCAGTAAACTTGCGAAGTTGTGACGACATCTTTATTGTGATCTGCGGACGTCGACCACAAAGCCTGAACTTTGTTTCACAACCTTCATCAGCCAACTAACATTCAATCATGTAACCAATTTGTTAAATTAACTATGGTTATCGTTATATCGCTCACACTACACTTACAAGAACAAGGAAAGCTGTATCCGTTAATTTTCACGCAGTCATGGTAATTACTCTTTCAAGGGCTTCACAAACATTTTTATTTTTAAAGCGTCTGGCTGCTTGATAAATCAATGAGCTGTGATTTAAAAATAAATGAGTGAAACTGGCCGTCGCTAAAACACGCGGGTGTTAAAGATAAAATTAGCCATCGTCAATGTGCTACGAATTCTGAATGCAACAATTGCACTTTATAATAACCCGCATAGTAAACGCGCCAGCGATTGTCTGTGTCGAAACTCCATGGATCGTGCCGCAGGCTGTCGCAGCCGCTCATTCTCTAATTACTGCTATCAATTCCATTAGCGAACTTATTGTGTAACATGGCAACTGCAAATCATTAAATCAACTAACAACAGACTGTCTATTATTTCTAATGCTTCGCTATAGCTAATTAAGATTCTTACTCAATCATCTATTCAGGTAAATAAAACTGACAGAATAACAGAACATTATCTCGGTAGGTGGTTGATGCACCACACAAGGGAATGACGAACGTAAATGGTAAATCAACAAAACAACTAACCTATCCAGTCATCAAGTACATATGTGTGTCGCAAGGGCCTTGTTTTTTAGCATTTATATGTTCTATTGCAAGGCAGGAATTCTGCTAATCGTCGCTGGCAACATTTTGCACATGCCACGGACGTTGTTGCTGCGGTAAATGAGTGTAATTTAACCACAAGCAGGCTTCTCGGCGCGCCATACAGTCGAGCTGAGCCTACAAGACAGCCACCACTTATGATTATGAGTTACTATTGTTTTTCTTAATATACGCAACTAGTTTTTGTGCAAGGTTTCCCTTATATGGATTAATTTGTGTTGTAATTTTCTTAACACGGTTGTTTTCAACGTCAGAAATGGAAAAGAAAATGGCGAGAGCGTGTAGCAGCGGTCCAATCTACGGAAACAAAAATTAATAAAGCTGCAGATTTCTTTTCCTGGCTTAACTTTACTTTTGCTTTATTCTTAGGAATTTACAAGTGTAGAGAAACGTAAGAAATTAAAGAAATGCTACACTTTTTACGCGTTTAATAGTCTTCTTGGTAGAGTTTGGTGGAATCTTACTCTGGTGTTACCTGTGTCCGATCTTCTGAAATATTTATTTACCAATTAAATTAATTTTAGACTTTAGTAGTCATCACATATGTTCAAGGAATCCATGTACAATAAGGGGCAAAGTCGCATACTACAAGGACATCTATTTCATGTACATTTGTGACGACATGTATTTTGGACGTCGTCGTTTTATGGGCGTAATAATTAGCTACTAACATAGAATTAATGTTATACACCTACTAAAGCTTACATAATACATTACCTACTAATAAAACTAATCCACATTAACAAATAGGTATTATGTTGAGGAAATGTCAAAGATTCTGCAAAAAATTGCTATGAATACAAAACTAACTTACATATGCTAGTGCCGTTTTTTAACATAATCTACACAGTTTTTGTAACATTCGTGCTACTACGGTTCAGTTCGCCGAGGTGTCATCATAATAGCAGTGCAGGTGTTATCTTGCCGTCGCCCACGCGGCCGCGCAAGTAAATCACCAAACACGCGCCCGCGCCGCGCCGCCGCCGCCGCGCGCCATAATCTATGCAAATCGCGGGCTCAAACTTATTGCTCTCGCCTCAACTCCTTTCCAAATGCATACTAAATAGTGAACCGACCACGCCAGCCTTTGTTACCCAAGTTTTTCACTTAACCTCATGTGCTCTGTCGATTTTAATGGAAATATTTTTTGTGTGCTTTGCTTTTGAAAGCTGGATCGTGACAGGCTTTTGTTTATGTTTGGGGACTTCGTTTCCTCTCTTGATGGTAGTGTCTTTTTTCTGTTGATGAACTAGTGCTAATTAAAATCTAATAGCTTAGTCCAGTTACTTTTTCATAATGACACGATAAGAATCGTCTGTAACTCCGTGTATGTGAAAAAGTTGAGCAAATATTTTTATTTCTATTTTCTGTATTCCCAGACTATAATTAGGAAAATTTCTGCGGACATTAATTTAAAAGATAGTTTATATGAAAGCTGTAAACAATGAGTTTAATGTGCAGGTTGCTATTTATGTTGTTTCAACATTTCAAGTACGCCAATGTATTCCCATGGAGTTCTCAGAATAAGACACAGAATGTAACGCGAGATGTTGCTGCCGTTCTTCCGCATAGATGCTACTCGCATTGCGATCCAATTATACCTGATACCGTCGAGAAATATTATTGCGCTGATTTACTATGGCAACTATAATTACTGTGAAAATCGTAAACGGACACAATGCTGGCCTGTCCGTCTATGGTTATAAAATAACATATAGGCATGTGATTTACACTATACGTTAATTTCCTGTTATTGATGTTTTATAAACTAAGTTTTATTTCTTCAACTCTGCAATAAATCGTTGAAGTAGTGCGACTTGGAAATGTGATTCACCATTAACTGACGAACAAAGTCCGTCACGTCACGTTGGAACTACTTGCCTATTCAAATCGCCGCAGGAAAAAAAAAAACAAACGTTAAATGTAATTTTCCGCTTATCAATAAAATGTCGAGAGGAATCTGCTAAAACATAGATGTTCCACGTCGACAACGCTAAACTTTCTAGAAGAAAATCGTCGTGTTTGAGCGCGTCTTGCTTGCATCGTCCGAGTGGTCATTGAACCCTCGCGAATTGTCGGCAGCAATTGTCTCCCGCCATCACAACGCAGCTGGGCTGGCCACCACAACCGTTAGTACTAATTGCACCGTCTATAATCACTTTACGACCCTATCCAGCATGAATTAGACAAACACAGTATATCTCTTGACGCTCGACTTCACATACCTACTGAAGAGCGCCAAACCAGCCAAACTATTGAACACAACGCGACGGTTCAACGGTTCTATATGGCTTAACCGATTTCAAAGCATTCAAGATGCTCCCAACAAACTTGTTGCGCTAAGAGCGTACCTAACATACTCATAAACTTAGTTAAGCCCTCTGTCGGCAACATAGCTGACTCCAGTGCAGTTCAAATTAATTCGATTATCAGCGCACCTTGATCTCGCTAAAGCTCTCAGATTCCCTTCATTAGGTACCTACACTTGCGCAAGACGGCGGCATAATGAAACAAACACGATCTAACATCTTGAATCTCGATGTCTAACTAATATTTGTGGATACATTTCTAGCTGGGTTGGTACGTACATAAGACGCAGTTGGAAGCTTTAATATGTACATTAAACTATTACTCAATATTCAGATGGCGGGCGTTCCAAACTCACGCACTCTGCTGGAAGTTGGTCATGAATTCATTGTTTTTGACGTCGTCGTTGATATTGAACCACAATAGGAAAGAGTTCAGGTCACGTTTGAACACTGTACGATCAGGGAATACTAAAGATCAAAATATATTGAATGGGTTGAGTTTTAAGAATTTTTCCCATATGTAGAGACTTGCATATTATTGAATAGTAATGCATAGCTGGGACTTTCTTATCGATTTATTGGGCGAAATTATTCGACAACTGATCACTGATCGGGTATATGGTATTACCTACAGTTTAGTAGTAGCGTTTGAAACTACGAAGGTTCAATAATTAAGATTTAAGAACAACTTTATTTCTCATAAAGAATTCATACAAATTCGCTTACTGAGAAACAATAATATCTAAACTAATAATTAGATAATTACAGCGCACAGATGTACGTTTAAAAAATAACAAATAAACTAAAAATTAACTCTTCTACTACCCTACCATTCATTATTTATTTCTGGTGACCTGTAACACAGGTTTTTCCCAAAAATCTATATTAGGGACCAGTCTCTCACAAAGGTGGAACACAGTTGAGACATTTTTTGTACCATTAACTTCAAGTCAGCTTTGTGAAAAGAGAATAAAATGATAAATTATTATTATTCTTCCATTTACTGTGTCAGAAAATTTTTCATAGATTGTTATATATTTGATGAAATATAAAATATCCCTAGATTCTGTTGATGTGTGTATATTCCTAAGTATATGTTGTGTGCGCGGTTTTTGCAACACTTTACAACTCAATATTAGCTATTTGTATAGCAAGGCAAGAGTACGCACGCAGCAGACCTACATATCCGTTCTAGTGTAGCTGCTCAACTATCATGTCGATTACTTCAGACCGCCGTATACTGACCATTGACTAGAAAAAACAAATGAACAATAGAATAACTGAGCGGGAAAATATGTGTCTGAACATTGCTCTCGATAGTTAATTTTTATTAATAGATAGCGTTAATAATATAGTAGAAAACGTCTTTGGTATAGTTAAAACTTAAAGTTAATCAATCATACCGCAAAACAAAGACTAGACAAAGTAAAAATCGTTAAAAAATAATAATCAGCATAATAGCCCCATCGGTTACAATTTACCTCTCTTGGTAAAACTAATGCACCGGAGGACATTCAACAACAAATAGAGAAGTAGTCTATTCATACTCAAGCGATACATTTATCGCTTAACGCTTCTGTGGTTGCTTACAGACTACAGTGAGTTGTTATCTCTGCCAGTTGCGGCCACGTTACGCGCTGACGCCTCTCATTTACGCCATACGAAAAGTAATTTGAACGTCCGTTTTGCAAAACCAATCGTCTCAGTACCATTCACCTTTATAACCAAACACTGGTCAACTTGAAAGTGTACAACTTTCTTTTGATGTATATCGTCTTGTTAGTTGCAGACTTGCAGCTTGTCAATTATAAACATGTCGTGGAAGTCCCTAAGACTATTAGCACTCGATCACTGGCATGTAATGTCCTGTGACATATTACTTTATATTCAGGCGAGCGGTCGTCGGGCGTCGGCATACGACATTATTTACATATAAGTCGTTGTTCCTGTGCTCATTCATGGCCCGCCTCGCTCAGACCACGCTGATTTATCGCCTTAATTTCATAAGTATCTCTTTGTTACCAGGCCATCTATATCATATTTGAGTAATATCCCGCTCGCTTTATTGGATATGTTCAAGAAGGGTCAAATTCAGAGGACCCAAAACCAATTAGATTGTATGCTTCATGGTAGTCATTTGCCTACATTTTTTCGTAGGGTCTGGTGCTTCGAACTTTTTGGGAAGGATCCTTTTTTGCACACGTAATGTATTGACTAATTTTGTCCAACATGATATGTCGCGTGTCGTTCAAAACGGTTGATGTGTTCATGTGAGCAAAAGAAGATTCTCTCGCTTCTTTTGTATCGATAATTTTCAAATTATCTTCTTAACTCCTTTCTTCCCTTCTTTTACTTCAAGTGTGGCATTCACAGGCTTCTCTATTAGTCCTTTTTATCCACATGTTTCTTGAATGTAGTTAATAATAACCATTAAGTAATCTTTGATAATACTTCTAATGTTAATTCAGCAGACTGTGAACTTTGCCCATAATTTATTCATATTTTATTGCTGCACATGTGCATTATGTAAACAAACCCGTTTCGCTAATTATATTTACTCATTAGATTATATAAACTGCATAACAAAGGCTAAGGAACCGTGCAGATTTTTAAACGGTAATTAGTAAAACAGTTACTTCTCTCCTTTTCCCACAATCAAATAATAACATATAGTTACTATTACACTATTATACGATGTATATGTCTGCGAATTCAAAATAAAAAATACTTGTAACGAAGCCCTTTGCGTGATTCTTGAGCATTTAACATGACACTTGACCATAAATAGCTGTTTACGGTAGTAATAGCCGTTCTAGGATTTTGTCGGATGTGTTTATCCTGGGTATTGTCCGAAACCGTATTGTTTTATGAGAATAAAGCAGAAGAGACTGCTAATGGAGTACTTATCGCTTTTCGGCCTTTTTGCTTTAGGTCCTATTCGTTAGGAACTCATTGTCCTTTTTGGTTTCATCCTGATAATAAGAGACTTACAAATCACAATTATTGTTCTTATCATCAAAAGTCATGTCAGTATTGCTATTTCTTTTCTTTTGAAATTCCATTCACTCGTGCAGGAGGTCTTGTTAGAGACACTTTATGGTGTGCTCAAGAAACGATGGTGTATCAAATGACATTTATCTTCATTGACAAACTGGAAAACAACGAATCGGCAGCTCACATATCAATAGAGAAACATACAAACTCTTTCTGAATATATCATACAGTAGAAACGCGAGTTGATATGAAAAGGGATTTCGTAAGGGTAACAAAAATTTCGCGTCGCGTGAACAGAAACGGATTCTGTGACGACTTATGCAGATTTTTTCGACGACACGAGGCTAAGTCCTCACGTACACATAAAATGTGATAATGTTTAGCGTTTACAGCTTGAGCTAATGTTGCAAGACGACTCAAGACATTCGCTGAGAACTTGCAATCTGAGTCTTAATTCGCAGCTGGCGAGCGAGTACGATGATTCACTTCTACTACGCTCACTTGCGATCTGTTGTCGTATTGAAACAAAGTCTAAATTGGCGTAGCAATCTACATAAATACCTATGGTTTGTATTAGTATTATTTGATGTTGGCAGGCAAGCAGCGGCTACGTGACTCAGAGGTGAGATCTCTTGATCATCTTCGGGGATTCGGTTACTTTGAAATAAAAAAAATGGCATTGATCACTGCAAAATTGATTTAATTTTCATGTGTATATCTTAATTCTCTTTGACAGTCGGAAGCTCAGTAGTTTCATAAATATTTGGGAAGATATTGTTGCATCCCAATTCATGACTTGGAAAGTTGAATCATTATGGATGAATCATGATTTTTTGCGTTCTACCAAACGCTATCCCGATCTGTTGCCAGGGTCAGCCTAAAAGTATAATGGGCATTTGATTGGTCATTCATCGTCTTTATCTTGTGACAAAGTAGGTACTCTACCATTAAGTCCAAATATCAATGAAGATATTCGTCATTATGGATGACATAATAATATAAGTCTAGGCCGACTTCGAAGTAATTGAAAACACTGCACATTATTATCATACGTAGGTAAATCGCAATGCATGCAAAACAATTTTTATTAAGTTGCATAACGTTTGACGTTGCCGATGCCGTATGAGTCGATCTGCGATATTGCTGACCGTCTGACGCAGTGGCTTCAGCGTGGCGCAGACACGGTTGGGCAGATAGGGGGTTACAGTATTGTATGGCATTCTGCGGCCTGTGCACGACGTAATGACGACTTGAGATGTACTCCACACACAGTGCATAGTGCACGCGCCACGTGGACCACGCACTACGCCTTTGTGTCGTCCACGTCGCGTTTGTAAACATTCACGGCGACCAGTAAACATCTTTGTGATGCGGCTTGATTGTACCACCGCACGCGCACATTTTAATAAACATAATAATCGTGCTGAATCATTAATCATCCCATCCCACTTTAATATTCCGAGGAGGAATTAATAAAAACCCATTGCCCCATTTCGTAGCGGTTTACGCTATTGAATAATTAATTGAACTCAGACGGCGGTAAAATCGAAGATTATGTATGAACCACATGCGTGTTTTGTCAACGAGTTGTTTGTAGACGATAATTTTACGTGATTGTTCGTAACTGGATATTTGAATATCATTTGATCTCGAAATTAATTAAACAAACGTGATCCTTTAATTGACAAGTTATTAATTTATTACCAACACACACCCCGTCCGTCACTCCATTGACCGTATTAACAATATTGTTGGATTACATAACTGACCTTTCCAGAAAACAAAATATACGAAAACCGCACGGTGGGCCGATTTGAGCAAACCCGTAGAGCACTGGACGGTCAACCGAAAATTAATTAACATACTTTGGCGCGCAACCCTCGACCGTTGGACGGTACGCTCACAGGTGGCCCCCCACCCCCACTGCGCACACCCCAACAACTAGGGCTACCACCTTTGTAAACGTTTTTGTTCCCATAACGATTCATGATTTTGTTTTTTATTATTTTCCGCCCGCTCGAATACAGAAGAGAGATAAAACGATGTTATCTACGGATTTACAGAACTGCACATAATGTAGTTCTTCGGGTAGCTACAACAAGCTTTCGATTCGATTATGATAGTGTTAATATCCAGATGTAACATTTAGATTCACATAACATTTAGATCCTAGCAGCTAATTATATAGAAATACCATCAACTAGTTTCAGGAAATTCTATAAATGGCAGCCCTGAGTAATCGGATTCTGAAAACATATCTCTACATTTCAAATCTGCCTATATGAAGTTAATTTGATGTGTCTGATTGCTAGTTGAGTAGTCAAATTAAATACCGTTAACGGGATTTCAACCACAAACTTGAATGAAAATGAACCATTGTTTTGTTTGACTATTTTAATTGATAGTTACTACTCTTTATTGTCTACTCTTTATAATTTGGATAGCAACACTAAATTATTTCTGAATATATTCGAAGACAAAATGGACTGTAGGAAAAGCTCCTTGATAAAAATGCCCCTACCCAGAATTCGCAAACCACGCAACAGTTCTACTAAAAATTAATTTAACAATATAATTTACGTATTAGGTACCCATTACATTAACTTAATTTTTTTATAGGTCGTAAAGTGTTAATTATCCTTAGATAAGGTTAACTTTTCATGTACTTTCCCGTTTTGTTTTATTTACCCTTTTTGTTTTAGTTTCTTGTAAATAAATAATAATTAGCGAAACAAGGTCTAGAATGGCTGCGAATGTTGCGATTGCATAAGTGGATAATAGGCAAATGTTTGGAAAAAAGCGTGCTGCCACGAAAAAGAGGTGCTTTTATAGATTTTAAAAGGTACTACACGCGATGTGGAAGGGCCATACAGCATTAAATTACCGGAATTATTCCATTGTTGATGTTAAATGCATTCCTGTTTCAGGAATCGCGTGCAACACATATGTACAAAACAATTGTATATAGCTCGGTTTTGACGTATACCTTCATAGCGTTACAGAATCCCCCTGCTTATACTTTTGGGAATAACTTTGCTTACTGAAATATTATTCCGTTGAAAGTTACACTTAAGTACTCGTATTAACGAGACAAATATAATTATGAAAGTAAATCCAATTGAAAACTGAATTGAAAAAGTCACTAAGTGACGACAATGACAATCATTGCCTGTCTAATATCGCCATTCAGCGAACATTTGAAAGTCTGTAAATATTTGCAGTTTTATTACAGTTTTATTATTGACTATAAAATTACTGTAGTAGGTAGAGTGGTTGATAAAATTATGTATAAACATCTGCTTCACAAAGGTTTCTGTATGCGTAACTATTATGCTCGGGTAGTGCCCCAACAGTTCTGTCGTTTACCTCGATGTGACTAATATTGCCTACGTACGTACTTACGTAAGTACCTACTTTGTGGGCATTGTCTATAAATACAGCGAGTGCCTTTTGTACCGCCCACTCGGATATGTTATAAATGCTCTGGAGAGTTTACCCTAGTTCTGTTCTTGATTCATCGTCTTATTATGAATTTATCGAAGTTATGTTCCTTGCTGGTTTCTTCATAGAGCTATTCCGATAAAATGTTAAATTCAAACTCAAAGCATTTATTTCAATTAAAACATTTACAGGCACCTTTGGATTGTCAAAGAGTCGGTCAGTTAGTCAGAAAGTTAAAGCTAGTTGCCCATTCCAGAATGTAGATCTCTATGGAGAAGAACGGGCAAGAAACTCTAATAAGAACCCTAATATTTCATGTAAATTATCAAACGAAGATTTTTTTAAATGAGTAATTTAATTCATGTCATAACAATAAACTCGAGCACACGAGTTGATACATATAAATAAAAACGCAAACAGTGCTAATATTGCACAACAGTATAAATCGCACGCATGAAATAGATAGGCCCCGTACTCCAGTTTAAATATAATCAAGAGTCGACCCCAGCGCGGCGTAGCGAGGGTCCCACTTATTGCGGGCACTTGTCATATCAGCACAATGAACAGCCATGCTTTATTATTTTAATTATTGCACGTCCACGATGCGCCCTTTGTGAGCCAACCGCGAGCGCTCAGTTCGAATTAGTCACTGCTGAATAATAATTGTCCTAATTGAAGATCCTTGATACAACTTGTGGAGTTGTGTCGCTCCACCACTTAGGTAAGTAGGCTTATTGACTGAGAATAGATAAAATTACGTACTACATAGATATATGGAAATGTATGCGTGATAGCCTAAAGATAAAAATCAAGTAGATACGTACTTAGCAGAGCTTATTTTTGATTGATAAAACTGTTCGCAGAGACCGCTCTGGATTATAAAGAGGTCAATTTCTCATTTATAAAGACGATTTCTCAATAAGTGTGCGACGGAGACAATGCGAATTTGTTGCATCAATGTGGGCCGTATTCACAGTACAATATACTAAGTTGCAAGTTTTTGCCAGAGTACCGGTGTCATTATTGGGAACTGACATTTCGCGAGAATAATTTAATTAGACCATCGATCTAGTTTGTGTTTTGTCAAGAAAAGTAGAGTCAACAGAATAAGGAGATTTAAATGTGGGTGTAAATGGAAGTTTTTGATATAAATATAGCCGGAATGTAGGTAGGTAAAGATAGGATTTATAAAGTAACGAGGAGGACTCGTCGCGAAGGCAGGCGGGGCCCGGGCGCATACTTTACTCTCGACTCTCGATCCGATCTTCATAAAGAAATTCTCCGTTTTGATATTATATTTATATTGTAAATGTTTCGTACCTGCATATTTGTAACAGTAAATATGAAAATTTCCTGAATGCCTACGAGCTCGCCTCCGATCTTGAGGGAACAAAGATTTTATTTGGTATTATGAAAATTTGGACTCGGTATTCCTTGGCTTCATTTACCAGTTTTATTTTCTTAACGAAATATAAACAAATTATGAGAAACTTTATTCTAGCGACAGACAATGTCGACTTTACACTATTAGATTATGTAAATTACATGTTAATTTAAATGTTGCTATTAAGAAATGCGGAGATATCAATTGAAATGTAAGCTATCTTTGAAACAACAAGACACTAGTCCCAAAACTTGACGTTAATTCGCCAAAGCTTTTTTTAATGCCTTATAAATAGTAACGGACTAACCGCAGTTTTGCCCGATGTATTATCGTATCGGCCACAATACGATTGGAAGTTTACAAGACGAGCATCCGACACGGTAAACAAACAAGCGCTCTGACGTCAGAGGCACTCGAGCCGAGCGAGAGACCGAGGCGCGTATCAACTCCTACCAGACAAATCCATTCATTACTAGCAATAATGTTTTTCCTTATATTCATATAATAGGTAAATTCTTCGGAAGCACCTTGTTACTTATAAAAACTTTTAGCGGTACCAAACATCATATTTACGCTGAATTGGAGACGGTTTTCCATATCTATCAAACTGAAGAATTATCAGCCGATAATGTTCCCACTGCTCGGACACTGGCCGCCTCTCTTCGAGAGGGAGCGGGTTGTAATTCACCATGCGCGCGCAGTGCGGGTTGTTAGATATCATATGTCTTCTAATTTTTGGTTCTAGGACATGCCGGTTTCCTTACGATGTTTTCCTTTACCGTTTTTGAGAGAGCAGTGATGGCCCAGTGTTAACGGCCCCGATTTACGAGTTGTTTGTGTAAATCTAACTAAAGACTCTGAAAACCAATTTGACTGTTAATAACGCCGCGCAGCCTTATAAAAATCAACTAAAAGGTCTAGATTTGTCGATTCGAATGTTTAATACTTTCGAACCGCTATATAAATCACCTTGTTACCGATTGTTTTACACCGATTCATTACTATTTCATTATTTTTTCCACTCAAGTTTGTGTTTCGTCACAGATATAAAGGTAAAAGGAGCCGAAGGCAATTGTTAAAGGATAATAAATAACTTTCAATCGGTCAAATTAATACTTTTCTTTCGTTACGTTCATGGGTGCGTCATACATACAATTCACGGTCACAACATAATCTACACTCGAGAATTACATGGTTGGTACAGCGATACTGATTGTTATGTAATTGGTTATCGTTTGCCGGAAAACTTTGAATTGTTGCGACAAATGCTTTTCATAGATTTATTTTTAGGAAAACTGAAGCTGTTGAAACTTTTCGAAGTGTTGAAACTCTTTTCCGTTTAACATGGAATGTTTAGGTAATGTTGTACTTTGTTGAAAAATTGTTAAATTAGGCAATATTATATTTGCCTAAATGTTTAATAGCTAGGAGGGGCTTGTGGCTAAGAAATAATTGCCGCACGGTTCGATCGATAAGGTTAAGCTACGCTTGCCGCGGTTGGTCCGTGGATGGGTGACTATCTTTACATACCAAGACCTCTCCATGCCTCGGAAAGCACGTTAAGCCGGTTCCCAGCTGTCATTCATGGATTTTTGACGGTCGGTTTGGGACGTCAGAACTCAGAAGCCCGAAAGTCTGACAACCAGTCTTACCAAGGGGTATCGTATTACCCAGTAACTGGGTTATGAAGGTCAGATAGGCACTCGCTCCATGTAAAATACTGGTATTCAGCTGCATCCGGTTAGACTGGAAGCTAAAAAAGCTGAAAATGCTAGGCAGATGATGGTATTTAAAAGCTTGGTAGGGAAATTAGTTTTGAATCTATCTTACCAAGTTATCACTAAAAGAGACAGTTAAGCCTTAGCCATTTAACGCTTAGGCCTAACTATGGATGCAATTAGTGAGCGGTAGTACGGGACAAAAAAGCACAGATGAAGACAGGAGTAACCCTTTGGACAGTAATGATGATAACCAAAACTCCTGTTTTTCCCTAACAGTCCAAATATCATGGATTTTTGTCTGCAGCCTCTTTTATAGAGGGACCCGAAAATCAATGCTCACCCGTCCCTTTCATCCCGGCTCTCCTTACTTTCAGTCCATTCAAAAGACCGCTCATTGTACATACACTAGTTTTAAAGATTTAGGCGTAGAATGCCCACTTCTCAAAATGGCAACTGAGTCTTTAATGGACTAATTCTCAAAATAGCTAATTCTATAAATGACATCCTTTTTGATTAGGTACTATTTTGGGTACAATAAAGTTTATAATACTTATATATTTTTTGTGTTTTTGTGTTGTCTGCTGCAAAAGGAGAAATTGTTGGCGATTGTGATCCAGACTCCTTAGTCCTTTTTCCCTCCTTATAGTAAGGTTATCTAGATAAAATAATAATACTAACCATCACTAATTTTCTCTTATTGCAGCGAGCGGCGCGCTCGCAGCCGGCACCATTGCGTCCCCGTGGAGCACGGCGGCCGGCGCGCCCGACACCAATGGCTCGGGCGGCGCCGACGCAAAGCACCTGGACGTCGGCGATGCCAGTGACGATGAGAAGGTAAATATCGCTTTTTCGTGTTACCTATTGCATATCAAAGAAGCCGATGGCTCATCAGATGGCATTACTAACCTGCACCCCTCAAATCGGAACATGGGAACACTGCTTAGTGGCATAAATATGGTAAGGTGAACGGTGGACCTAGTTACCTGGACGAGTTCTGTTAAAAAAAAGTTTACTACTTAGTAGGTAGGTACGTCAGAAGTTCAGAACTACTAGTATCTTTAGGTCTAAGTTAAGGCGACATTAAGTGACAGCGACCTTGAGCGAATGGGAGGAGCGAGCGTCACGCCCCGCGACCCCGCAACTGCATGCACGTAATTTCGTAGGGTAACCAATACGTTTCAGATGGTGAGGATAATCCTGACTGATATTTGATCACCATCCATTTTTATTTCAATGTAGTGTTTCGTGTTTTCGCAGCCGCCATCTTGGATTTTGACTTTGACCTCATTTTCGTCATTAGCGCCCCCGAAAACCATGAAAACGACACCCATGACGCATATTTTGTAAAATTTCGCAGCCGCCATCTTGGATTTTGACTTTGACCTCATTTTCGTCATTAGCGCCCCCGAAAACCATGAAAACGACACCCATGACGCATATTTTGTAAAATTTCGCAGCCGCCATCTTGGATTTTGACTTTGACCTCATTTTCGTCATTAGCGCCCCCGAAAACCATGAAAACGACACCCATGACGCATATTTTGTAAAATTTCGCAGCTGCCATCTTGGATTTTGACTTTGACCTCATTTTCGTCATTAGCGCCCCCGAAAACCATGAAAACGACACCCATGACGAATATTTGTAAAATTTCGCAGCCGCCATCTTGGATTTTGACTTTGACCTCATTTTCGTCATTAGCGCCCCCGAAAACCATAAAACGTCAGTCGTGCAACAGTCTAGTCGTGGATACGTCCAGTCGCGCACGTGTTTAGTCTCGCAAAAGTCCATTCGCGGATATGTCTAGTCGCGCAAAAGGAGCCGCGTAAGTTTCTTTCGCGCAAATGTACCAGATCCCCCTGTATGTGAGCTACTGTGAAAATAAGAATAATAAATTAGGTATATGCATTTACTTGTCAGCAATAATGTCCTCATTTTCATTTTCAATATGCGGAGTTGCCTTTTTCTCCTGTTCTATACAGCCAGAGCTACAAAATAAATGGATTAAAATATAGGTTAATATAGGCATCGGCATGGAAGTATAGGCATGGGTGAAAGTAGGAAGATAGTTGTGCACGACATAGGTACTGTAAGTCTACAACAGACGCAAAAGTGCAGTCGAAGTCGTACTAAATTTACATACCAAGAATAATTACCCCACAACTATGTCAATAATAGCATTCAAGTATTTTTTGAAACTCTGATCCGGACTGTCCCTACAAGGATGCGGTATGGTTATACTACATTACAATAATTACCTCGTATCTGCATTTACGACTTGAGAATCTTCGTTATTTTGTATTCTCCGGAAACAGAAATAAAACAATTATTATTTAGTAAAATAAAAGTATATTTACTACAATTGAATATTTTTTTTATTTTTTTTTATTTAGGTACACTAATTTAATCTTTCGATAGAGATAAATGATAATTTTATTTCGATTAAAATACGTTACTTACCTCAATAATCTATTTTTTACCAATACAAGGCGTTTCTTTTTTAGTAATTTGGAATTAGCAGCCATTTTCAGCACGAAAATCAAAAGCGATTAAAATTATGTTCTGATTGCTCCGAGCGTTAGCGTCTACCCGTGACAGTGGTCAGCGATGCACTGCCGCCCGTCGCCCGCAAGAGCCCCCGCTTCAACGCGCACCAAGTTTATTCGAAAAAAGAACCCACGTTGATTTATCAAACAAAAAACAAATAAAAACCGTATACTAAAATTTGGGGAATTAAATTGTCTTTTATATGGTGAAAGTTTTATGAAAATACACCCGATAGTGTTTGCGTAATTATCGTTTTTATGTCCGCGGTAGACAATACTTTACAAATTAATTACACTATGTTAAAAAAATATAATTGCAAATATTCACATATCAAATTACGAAGCAAATGGTCTAGTATAACATTTATTTTTTTCAAAGAAATCAGTCCGGTCGATTAGACGTGATGTTGAATTTAAAATCATTAGAAGTCGTATATCTGCGCCTTAAGTCTGGCAAGGTGATAAAGTACCCAAACAAATGCTTTTAAACGTAGATATGAAAGTGAGGCGTTATCTGTCAGGCATACGGTTTAAGTATCTCTGAGTCAGCTGCCCGATAAGACTTAGATAAGTAGACTAGTAAGTAGTTAGACTTTGGAACTATCGTAACAATGTCCAGGTCAGTCATATCGCCTACAGCGCAATCTTTATGAGACTTGGCCGATCTGTAACCGACTCCTTTGCAGCAATTATATGAATCCTTCCAATATTGGAATACTCCTATTTCCAATACGAAACATTAACTGCTCCAGACTCAGCAGACGTAACTATCCCATTAATTTAATGCTCATTGCTGGTCACTCGCCAACGGAGGCACTGAACACGTGTCGATTTTAACTGCTCGTAAATATTAGCGCATATTTACGCCGATCTTCACCTTAAGATGGGTGGGTGTTTCCCACGAGCTCTAGCTATTTACGGTTAGACTGGAAGCCGTCACTCGCTTGAGTAGGAAAACACTTTGTTTTTCATCTTCGCGAAAGGAAGATTTCCTTAGAATATAAGAATTGCAATTTTTCTTGGCTTGTCCCGCATAGTATAGAATTCTCTTTCTTAATCTCTCTTCCGTCGAGCATGGTTACAATTGGAACTTCAAAGCTTTCTGGATTGAAAGTTGATCGTTAATTTCATGTATCGCTGCCAGTCCCTCAATAAATGAAACGGTGAACTCACATTTGTAGATTTTATTGCTCGGTTATTAGTAAATCTTAGTTCCCTTTTGTAAGTCATCAACCGCGGGAGCTTTGTTTGTAGAACTAATAGTAAAGTCCGGATTAGAAGAGGGTACTTGAGCGTGTACGTTCTTGTAAACATATACGCACACAGCCGCAATTTGCATAGGGCAGAAAGTACAAGTACAGTTCACAGTCACACGCATTAATTTGATTGCAGGTCGCATAAGGGTAACTTTAGTAGCCATTATCATTATCGTGTAAAGTGATATATAAAATGTATCTCGTATTATAAGACTTCCACTGAATCTATCGGTTGACTCATCCATGCGTGTTAGACCGAGAAACGCTAGATCTAAAAAAAAGGTGTTCCGAGAATTTCAACTGGTTTCTTCTGTGTTTCATTATCAATAGCATTTATTTTACTATCAATCACATCAAACTGGATCAATAGATTTTTTAAAGATCATTACGGCTGATTGAAAACGAAATAAATTGTGAACTGTAACTAAAACAAACCAATATTAGTAAGCTAGGTTGTGAGAAATTGCAAGTAAATATTGACTCTTAGTAGTTAACAAATCCAGAAACAGCTACGTTTCAAGTATTTTCAAGGAACAGTGATTCACGATGTTTTCGATCCGGCCTGTTGGACCAAGTCGAGGGCAACGCGTTATTTTTATTTTCTTTTGAGAATAGAAGCGAGTCTATTAATTACAATGACGCACTCCTCGAGTTGTAACAGTCTGTAAGCAAACTCTCTTTACAAATGTTCATAATAAGTACATCTGTTCAGTGTTCCTACTTAGTTTCCATTTAATAAGGCTTCTGAATTTGTTTCGCTTTCTCTGGAAGTGGACTAGGCTAACATAGAAACAGTTTATCTTCGAAACGTATTTAGTTTATAAGATTAATGATCGTATCGTAAGATTCGATTCATTGGGGCGTAACAAGCTTTCAATACAGTTACAGCTACCAAGAGGAACAAGTTTAGTTCTCCGGTGCAACTCCTAAGGGAAATGATTCTATTCAGAAAATTAGCAGTAGGTAATCAAATCAACAACTGTTTTTCATGATGTAAAACATCAAAACAATAACACTCGTACGTACAGTGTAGAAACTTTTGGTTCCCAAATTTCATATTTGCTAGCACTAAAACAAAAGTTGCACTTGACACTAACTGTTAGAGTATGTGAATTTGCTATTACTGGAAGCATCTCCATTAGAACATCGGGGTTGCACAGAACGCGATTGTTCCCTAACTTAGTGGATATGTAGCTCATTACATTATAATTATGTGGCTTACAAGCTTTTCGGTTTACCAAACTCTTGGATTGGCCAGAAAGATGTTACTTTCCTTTTGATTTTACTTTTCTTTTATACCGCGTTTGTTTTTCTTTTAGTTTTCAAAACAATCGTGGCCTGCATAAACGTGTTTGCTATGACGTCTTTCTTTACCTGCAGTGGGAAAATTTATATCGATTCTACATTGTTTCGATATTAAATAAGTTATGTTTTTATAACAAAGCGCGTTTGCAGGACATGTCAGCGGCCGATGCGGAGGGAGTATGGAGTCCAGACATTGAGCAGAGCTTCCAAGAGGCCCTGGCCATCTACCCGCCGTGTGGCAGACGCAAAATTATTCTCTCCGACGAGGGCAAGATGTACGGTGAGTCCAAACATGCTAGAAGTCTTTGTAGGCATCTTGAATTGTAGAGACCTAGGATGTCAGAGGCAAATCTGGATGAAGACGGTAATTTTTCTGTTGATAAAGGAGAAGATTTTGCTATATGCAACGGCAGGAATGCCGAAAGGTTTTTCAAATACACACATAAGTAGGCAATATCCGCCCAGGCATGATACTCGTAGGCCTAAATATGAAGCACAAACATGTAGTAATATTGTTACAACTGTCGACGCAAACACGTCGATTTACTTATATATGTCACTTAAGTTAAATAATGGAGAGATATCAAGGCCACTCCGCCGAAAATGAACAATGGCAGTGGCACGAGACAAAAGCCACTGTAGTACCTATTGAAGTCGGCCGACAAAGCCGTTTGCGCAATAGGATTCCGCGGAAAGACGTGAACCGACAATTATTATCTCCCTTGATCGAACCATGTCGCCAATTCGAAGAACCCATGTGTCGTCGCGTGGCTTTTGTTTTAACGTTCACGTGTACAAATACTTACTTATGAGTGGTAATTAGTCAGCAATGTTGCAATGTCACATAGCCACAAAAATATTTCCAAATGAACCCCCAATTTGTTCTCAATAAGCCTCGATTATTAAAATGAAAGCTCTGTTCATGAAAGGGAGAGGCAGGAGCAAATTTTTTCACGTTACATTGTTAACTTAGAAAGCTCGTTAACGCGAACGTGACGATTGCTACATAAAAGCAACGCTTTGCCTCCAGTAAATTAACTGCCGAAGGAAACGGTTTGTGTAGCATTAGTATTTTATAGTTAGGCGTAAAGTCTTTTTCTGCGTGGCTTTGTTAAACCCTGTTGTCAACTTGTCAGGGGTCGTCTCGCAGTTACGCAGTACGAGTATTATGAAGAAATAATAGTTTGAATAAAACAGTTTGCAAAGTGGGTTAGTTCTGAGTACTGCATACTTGACCCGAGGAGAATAGTTCCATAAAGCTTTCCTAAAAGTAATATTACGGGTCCTATGGAGCAGAATTGACATAGGACAATTATCAGAGGGTGGCAGTGCCATTACAACGCCGCCGGACGCACATTAAGTTTGCGTCAAGCGCCCAACATTATACGTCCCGGTTTTAATTAAAGGACTGCCCGCTCAGCCTCGTCGCGGTGCCAAATGGAATTGCTAAACAAATTTACCACAGGCGATGTGTCCACCTTAAGTGATTTAATAGGCGTAAAGAAATGCGATGTTTAAATTACTTCAAATCTTACGGTTCACACTGCGGAAGGGGAAATTAGGGGAATGCCCAACATCTTTTGGGCCTATGATATGCTTTGATGTAGGAATTCACCTTCATTAGTTTTTAGCGGATGAATCTAAAAAATAACTCCTACACAATAATAAATAACGTTGTGTCATAATCATGCAACAGCAAAGCAACTAACACAAGTCCTGAAACGAATTCAGAAAGCTTTGTCACTTCAACAACGCAGACTCTATTTGTAAACAACTATGTCTAAGTGTTATTACTAGTGCAAAAGATGTTGATAATGGCTATCTGTGTGGATAATAATTGCGGACACGCGTCGCGTCGCCCGCACAATATATGACCACATTACTCGAGGACGTGTCCTCCCGCTTAATCTACGTAAAAGTGCGTCACCCTTGTCCGTTTCCACCCTCTCCCTTGCCGTGACGTTCCACGGGACACTGTTTTGCTTGATCGTCATGTGCTGCAATAATCCCGCATTCTTCTGGGGCGATATTATTGTGTGTTTATTAAAAGAGTAATAGGGAAATTATTTTTTATTTCAGCGGTTGGGAAATTATGATGTTTTGTTTAGGATGAGTGGATGAGAGACAATTGTCGACCCAAATAAACTTAGCGAAAAAAAGTTCAAATGGCTTTTAAAGTTACCTTAGGTGCTATGTATTCTCTTCTATTATTTATTTCCTCATATAAGTAGGTACTGGGAATTTTATTAGTTACACAGCTCCTTATCAAATAAAGACACAGAACAGAATAAAACATAAGGAACGTTTATCTCTCGTCAAGTGCCGATAAAAGTTATCCTAGCCAAGCCACATGTCCTAGCTAGGCGATACCGTCCCGCTGTTTATTAGATATCCTGCAATACTAGGTCTCGTCACGAGACCTAGTATTGGATATCAATACAGAGAGCTATCAGATTCGTTATTACATTAGTGAGTCGAGTGCGGCATGTCATACACGTGGTGTGGTGTAGGAGCTCGGTTGGCGGCTCACGCGGTGTTGAAGACTGTAGTTGGGAACAGTTTGCCGACAAAGCTAGTGCTCAGCTTTGCTGGCGGCACGTTCGTGAGTTAAGACATTCAAAACCGCTCAATATCCTGGGAGTATGAAAGTTTCGTCGGCGCACGGCTTCACGTGGTCCGGGGGTGGCAGGCGAGGGGTTCGTCGGGAGGGCTAAACTATGCGAAGAATGCGCAATTAGTGAGCGAGCGAGCGTGTAAGGGGCCCGGCCGCGCCGCTAGGCGGCGAACGCAGTAAGAAAATATAAAGAAGGGGCGGGCCGCCCGCGCCCGTTGTTTAGCGCCCCGCCCGCTTCGGGCATAACTCCCGATTGTCTCCCAAGAAATCCTCCTTAGACCTGTCGCAACTCAACCCTTTCCTTGAGGATTTGCTCCGCATAGCTCCTGTTTGGGTCAGCGTGAAATTCTGCTACGACGCCCGTGTAACTGTACAAAGTCCAATATCTTTCGCAGAGCCTTTGTCATTCAAAGGTCTTCATTTTTGACGAACAGTGCTTACTGTAATATTGGAGCCAAGCCTCATTTCCGTGTTATTAAAATACTCAGTTGTTCCCTATTAACACATTGTTGGCGGCACCCTAATTGTCTTAGATAATATCTAATTATAACCGAATCATGGTGTCGATCGGTGGGGTCGTGGTTGATAATTAGCTTAAATCACACGGAAAATGGGCCTAAAATATGCCGTTTGGAAATAAAATTATGGTCTTGTTAAAATATTAATTTAATTAATTGGGTCTTAAATGCGTTAGTGAAGTAGAATTTTGAACAGAAGGAAAATAAGTAGGTATGCTACAGTGGAACAAAACATTCAGATCAATCAATATTCTCAAAAATTTAAGCACGGACACGCACAAACTGACGACTGATATTATTGATGGAAATATATTTTGTGGGCAAAAGCTCTATAAGCAAAAACAATCGCGAAGTCATCCCTCAGGTAGGTACGACGTTAATGTATTTCTGATGGATCTCCAATATCTCCCCAGTTGTCGAATAAATTACTTTTGAAAACGCCGGGCGTAAGAAGAGGATCGAGAAATATAAAAAAATTACAACACCTAACTTACATTTAATTGCAAACACATAATATTGTGAAACTTGTAAATAAACAAACCACTAATTATAAATGTACGATAGTAGCAACAAATATGTTTAAAAAGAAAATAGTTAATATTCATAATGTAGCTGGAGCGTGCACGCACAATTTCCTCGCGGAGTGCGCGAGAGCGTGGCGCGTCGCGCTGGCAATGGACCAAATTAGCCAACTAACGAACTAATAAATAATGATCTCTTGTTTTTCTATTCACTGTGGAATAGAAACGTTTCGACTTGATCCTTCTCTGCACCGCACTATTTATAGAAGGATGCACACGACGTTTCGGGTGAAAGCACTCTTAATGCTCAATTCGCGGGCGCGTATGTCACTAGTGGAAGTTACGCTTACAGCGGATAACGTACGGCGTGTATATTCACTTAACTAATTCGTGCTAACAGCAATTTGTTAGAGTGGCCGCACTTACTAATTTTAGCTTAACACCCGCCGTGAAAAGTTTACGACGGTGCCATAATTTCGAAGTAATTTCAAGAATGTTTGACTTAACAGTCTTCAAGAGTTTCCTTCTCGAGATCTGAGCTTTCATTCTAGTTTAATATAAAAATAACTGATATTGCTTTAATCTTGTAGCTGGGGCCGTGTTGTAGCTCGGTATTTAAGGCGCAATGCAGAATATTATGATAAAGGTTATTATTGCCAATAACAGACATAGGATTCTTTGAACCCTTTTTATTGCGGAATTATTCACACGCAGAAGGAATAGATACCACAACTTACAAGCACTTTAGAACCGTAAAAAGCACATACTAACTAACCCCTTTTTGGCAATTGCTCCTCGATGATGGACAAATTCGTACTGTTAATCAATACACGTACAAATACATATTTCGTACGTATACGTACGCATTCGCCTCAACGAGCAAGCAAGGGGTTAATTAAATTCGCACCAGCAGCCGCCTCTCGTCGCCATCGCATTCCCCGAATTCAATGAGATTTCAATTTACTTTGCTCTGGCCGGCGCCTCCTCTATCGTGTCCATCAATTAATACACGATGTATATTAAAATTTCGTCACAAAATTACCTTTAGGTTTAATTGGGCTTTGATCATTCATTTTATGACTATAGTGTTTACCAATTCTGGCTGTAGTTTCCTTAATTATAGTCTTCAGGTGACCAGTTAAGTAATATTTGTAGAATGGTTTGGTTTATTGACGAACGAAATCGATGCAACTAAAGAGAGAAAGATTTGATGGCCGTATAGCTACTCAGTACCTACTACAGTTTAAGTACATAGATAGGTCCCTACTTCGTAGCGATGTAGAGCGTTAATATGCAAAAGTGTTGAAAATGTCAGACTGGCTGACTTCATAAAAAAAGTCAAACTTCTCACTTTTAAAATCATCTATGTAAACAGCAGGGTGGCAACTAAAAATAACAAATAAATTAATCTCTACATTTGTATCAAAACAAAATGAAAATTCAAAATATTTATCGACAACATTATTCAATGTAAACCAACTGAAAATTATTTCACAATACCAGTTTGCACTGACTACGGACGATCCACCCCGCATTCCGGCTCACTGCAGTTTCAATGATTGAAAATAGCTATTCAAAATATTTTGAAAATTGTTTCATAACAGGATCGGCAGCGCTGTGCCTGCATTGCATTCTACGCGTTTGTCTGAAACAGCTATGCTAAATATTCCGCGGGCAATTGGCACATGTTTTAACCCCTTTATTACATAAATTGAAATATCTCGGTATTAGGTATTATTAGATATATATACCTATATGTAAATGCGGAAGCTAGAATGTTTGAAACTCAATCACGAGTTGGATTAAATTGTTTGAAATGTACGTAGTTTCGATTTCGGAATTCTGGATAAGGCTGTATTTCGAAAAAGTATGAACTTTTATTCAGGCACCACTCGGTTGAGATTGGTTAACTATGATGCCATTAAGGATTTGGACCCTAGGTATCATTTTAGTATGAAAGATAGAATGCATCTTGGTCTTACATGTTGGGATTGCATTTCATCCTGGACAAGTTCACTCAATCTGTGTGGTTCTTTGCTCATAAGACCATTTCAGACATCAATCCACACGGTCTTCACATGATCTGACCAAGGCAAGATTATGTCTCGACTCTAAAAGAGAGTGTGACCTCTGAGTTTGTTTCGGCCTTTCTTCTCAGAATAGTCAGATAGAAAACGCCGACCTCATCTAATTTTTAATATTATAATTGAACTGTAAAAGTTTTTGTACAAACCTACGTATAGAAATACAATCATTCATCCCGGAAATGTCGTGTTAGTAAGATGATTAGGTACCTCCCCAAAGAAGATGCTGTTATAGTTATATTTTAAGAAAACAATTATTTTCAAATATTATGAGTCTGTTACTTTATATCTTTGATTAACCAGAATTTTATTTACATTACAGGAAGAAACGAGCTGATAGCAAGGTATATAAAACTCAGAACAGGAAAGACGCGCACGAGAAAACAAGTGTCATCCCACATACAAGTGCTAGCTAGGCGAAAACTACGGGAAATACAGGCCAAACTCAAAGTGGTTAGTATCACTCAAAAAAACCACCAGTATTCAATATCAATTAGCATTGTTTTTACATGAAACATTTTTCTGCGAGTGAAGCGACATTTCATGTCGAACTTTTGATTCAATTAGCTGAATGTTTTCTATCCGTGCTCACAATATGAAAATTAAATCATGTCACAGAAGATACAATGTATTAAAATATACATATGAATGACGTTTAGGACGGTGGGGTGATGAAAGAAAAGGCCATGCAGTCAATGAGCACACTATCTAGCGCACAGATCGTTGCCGGGTTACCGCACCCCGCGTACCACCATACGGTACTCACCTTGCAAAAGGCATGCCTTTGTGTTACTAGTAAAAATAAAACTGAATCGCCTTTAAATTGTGTTGCTTCACTACTAGGCATGTTGCCAAATTGCACGTATTAAGTAAAGAATAGGCGACCATAACACCAATCGAATAATGAAATTGCTTTACTCACATTTTTGTTTCTTTTTCTACCATACAAATAATAGACTGGTAATTGGATTGGACTAAAACTTTATTGAAAATGCTCAATAATATTCTAAGAAAGAATCATAATAGATAGTCACTTTGTTCAGGGCGTGCACTAAAATAAAAATACATCCATGTTTCCATGTTTTCACAAACAAAATAATGCTTCAAGTGATGTGTGTAGAATTTAACAACTTGAGCATAAAATAACACGAAAGCTTACTGAATAAAGTACGAAGAAATAACGAAGATATTTATGAAGTCTTTTATTTTTACAGCAATTTTGGCAACCGGGTCTACAGGCTGGACCGTCCCAAGAGTAAGTATCGTAATAAATAAAGTTTAACATCAAGAATGATTTTTTCTTTGCAAGGCCTGCTTAATATAATAGTTAACTTTTACGCTAGCTCCTGTAATTTGTACCACTCGACTTATGTAATTTGGTCACTCTTACCCAACTAACATTTTGCAGAATAATCAGCTTAAAGCAACAAATTATTATTTATCTTGTTGATTATTATGTGTCTTGGTATCAGTATTCCTAACTTGACGATAAACAGGACACCACGACCGCGGGACACTTGACCTAAAATGGTATTACCAGATTTAAATCAACGTTCCGTATTCAAGCATCGGGAGGAGGGAAATTTATAAGCAAATTGACTAACATCTGATCACTTTTTCTTCCTTCGAACAGTTGGCAAGAATTTTCTTTTCCAATTATACATAGTTTTGAACCATAACCTTACCACTCTTACTGGCAATTGCTGAGGGGGGCACGTGGACGTCTTTTGTCTGATTACACACACATAACACATAAACCATACCACACTTGAAATCCCCTCTCTCGTTTCCGCTCTGGTATTTGTTCACGAGCCCCCAAGATGCAGATTAACCTTCTAGTTTCAGGCTCACTGACAAATACTGTTTTCGATTCATATCGTCTCAACTTATGTTCACAATGAACCTGCTTACTGTATTACCTATCCTAGACAATAAACTAATTTTCTATTTCTATTTGTTCCAGCGTAAAACCGTTTCCCGGCGCGGGCTACAAAGGAGTCCCCGGTGTAGGGGGCGTGGGAGTACCGAGCGGGACAGATGTGGCGCCACCACCTCCGTGGGAGGGACGCGCTATAGCAACACATAAACTACGTCTTGTCGAGTTCTCCGCCTTCGTCGAACACCCACGGGATCCTGAAACGGTAAGGTTTTGGGGTAGACTAGAAGTAACTTTCCTTTGAGTGCAGAATGTGGCGCTAGTCGACACCAAACTAACGCACCTTGCTGAATTTTCTGCCTTCGTCCATCGGACTCAAGACCCCGGTAAGACATTTTCGAAGACTTGTAGTAAACAGTTTACCCACTTGGGAAAACCGGGTACCTACTTAACAACAGCAACAAGTACGTTATACGTTGCCCCTTTACTTCGGTGTTCCGAGGAAGATGACATCGTCGAAAACCCCCAATATGGGGGATACTGAAAGGCGTCATCGTGTCTGTGGTTGTCTACTGAGTCAACGGACTGAGACTGGCGGCTCGCTTGAAAAAACCGGGTTTCAGCTGTTCGTTTACAAGTGGGTACATTGGTGTGTATTTTCGCCGTTTCATGACTCGAATAGGCACAGATCTTACCTTGGACCTTTGAAACAATAAATATAACGTTGAGAATAAAATATCACAATACAACTAGAGGACTGTCAGCGTTCACTAACAAATTGAAAGTAACGCACCTTGAACTTTTAGTATCATGAAATAATAAATTGTAACTGTCTCGGTTTGACTGACATTATAATTTTATGTTTAAATAAATACTTACCTGAATATTATGTTTAAATAACTTGCTATGCCAGTTAGAAAAAAGTTAATTGCAGTAACTTTTTCATTATATACTTTCAACCTAGGCGAATGCTGAGGTGTATTTTCGCACAAAAATGAAAAAAGGTCGCAGAATTCGAAAACGATCCAAGAATTCCATTTCTACGAAAGTCTTTTAACCGTAACCTTTTGTTTTGTTTCCAGTACCCAAGTTCGGCGCCTGCGCAACATCTATTCGTACACATAGGCGGCACAGTTACATACGCAGACCCTTTATTAGAGGTAGTTCTATATCTTTATGCCACTTATCTTTTCTTAAGACCTTGTCTCAATATTTTGTGTAAAAGATTTTTCTTAGAGATAAGAAAGACTGCTACTTATTTGCCTTTCTAATAAAAAAAAAGTGATTTCCCCTATGAGCGTTTACGACGTACGCATTTCAAATAAATTTTCAAGCCCTTGTTTTTCGAAATGAATGAACCGATTTTAATGAAACTTCGTAGGCATAAGCAGGATACAAAGGTTTAAAAAGTTAGTTAAGAACGTTTTCGAAAATAGTGTTAGTACAGCCAAATTAGACCGATTTAAAATTTTCCATAGAAACAGAGATTTCCAGTTATCTTTATTTAAATAAGACATTTGTATCCTGCTTATGCGTATGAAGTTTCATTAAAATCGGTTTATTCATTTCGAAAAATAAGGGCTTGAAAGTTTGTATGAAATGCTGTTCGTCGTAAACACTCTTAAATACCGCCAAGTTTTATTATGTCTTTGTTGCCTTTTAATCTGTTAAACAATGGAGTTAAAAAGCACTCACTCCTATCTCTTCTCAATATTGAAAAACAAGAAAATGGTCTTTATGAGTTCCGTTTTTCCGTTTAAAGTCGGTCTAACTTTTTATCTTAACCCTTCTTTATTGTCCACAGTCGGTAGACGTACAACAGATTAACGATAAGTTCCCTGAGAAGAAAGGTGGCCTCAAAGAGTTATATGAGAAAGGACCCAGAAATGCCTTCTTCCTGGTCAAATTCTGGGCGGACCTCAACACAAATAACCTGGATGATCCAGGGGCTTTCTACGGGGTCACTAGTGTGTAAGTATAATTTGATTTAAGAATATTGATATATTTAACCCTTTAGGTATAGGGCAGAAACGATTTGTAGTTGACTAATCTCAATTTAAGGTCGATTTTATCAATTAAAAATCGACCATATTGTTAAACTAGTCGTGTGGTTACGATCGCTGTACAAATTGAGTTTCTGCCCTATAAAGTGCCATAAATTGTTATCCTAAACCGAACAGCCTCATAAAAAAAATTAAATTATCGTACAGATTTCGTAAGTGGTGATGCTTAGGACGATTACAGCAAAGTTCTTTTATTGGTGGATGTCAAAGAGTGGAAGTCTGCGAGCGCAAAAAAAATTACGGCGACGCTATCTACGCATAGATGGCGTACGACTACGCATGTAATATCTATAATTCTTGCGTCAAAAGATAAATAATGCCAAATGATATTATTTTTACAACTGTGACGCCATAAAATGCGATAAAATTGTAGCTATTACAAACAGCTACGTCAAATAATACGGAATATTATGTCAGGTATTGATTGCAGCGGGATTGTCCGAAAGGGTTACGTTACCGCTGCCCCGGAACATAAAGGGCTAAGGAAGGAACACGGATGGGTTTTAGTCAGTAAGAGTCTGACACTCCCTTCCGCTCCACCCAGAGCGGGAGGGGTCATTTGATGATTTCCCATCGATAAAAAAAAAAAAAAAGGGTATTGATTGATACATTGATATCATGCCAAGCCGTAGGAGACCATAATGATGAGCTCATACTTATGAACTCATCATCGGGGCTGATCCTAGTTCGATGAACTCATCCATCCACCATAATGATGAACTCATCATCGGGGCTGATCCTAATTCGCACCAGAAAACATTGAAATGAGAGACTGCTTTCAAAGATCTTGGCTAAAGCCGAACGCGGACGTATAATATAAGAAGACATACCTATCTCAACAAAATAAGACTTCACTAGGCTTGAACAAAATTCCTAGAGAATGCATATGATTCAATAGGTAGGTACAGATCTTTACCGGAAACTGCGCTGCCTTTTACTGGCAGGGTGTAAAAGGCTACGTAGTTTCCGACAAAGAGTTGTATTGTAAACCTTGCATTCTCTCTCTCAAAACTTTAGCAAAAAAAATTGCTGTTCCATCCTTAAATTTTGACCGCGTAGGTATTGCGCTTTTCTAAGAAATAGCTTTTTTTTTTTAATAACCGACGATAAACTTCAACTCAGCGGGGTTCAGAATCATGTAGGTACTATAGCGGACTCTCCCGCCTGACCACTACTAAGTAAATTTTTGCTTGCACTCAAAAAATAGAAGCGCTCTCTAGTAAGCCCGCCAAGGTTAAATAGTTCGTCCGTAAAATTCACAAAAGGAGTACCTGCACGTGATGCGTCACTAAGCTGCGCAGTGTAGGTTGTAACTAATTGCGTTATCGCTTTCCTAATAGGCGAAAAATTTAAGGGGGCGTAGCTTAGCGCCGCCGCAGGATTTAGGCGAAAATTTTTTTAAGTGATCAGGCGGAAAAGGCCGCTATGGTACCTACTGAATCCATGGTAACGTGTTCTGCCACTCATTATTTCGTTACAGCAAATGTCTTACATATGATCTTCTTCATTACAGGTACGAAAGCAACGAGAACATGACCATTACGTGTAGTACTAAGGTCTGCTCGTTCGGCAAACAAGTGGTCGAAAAGGTAGAAACAGAGTACGCGCGCTTTGAAGGCGGCCGGTTCGTGTACCGCATACATCGGTCGCCCATGTGCGAGTACATGGTCAACTTCATACACAAGCTGAAGCATCTGCCAGAGAAATATATGATGAACAGCGTGTTAGAAAACTTCACTATACTACAGGTGAGTAATACTATACTAATTCTAGGGCGCTATGGTTATTTCCTACTCATCCAGTGTTGTTTTCGTTGCGTGAGTGTTCCAAAGGGTAGGATCATGTATCTGAGACTAGCCAGCCAAGCTTCATTGTTTTGTTTGGCCGCCACAGTCAATTTTGACTTACAACAGTTGCAGTACTGGGGCATAATGTATTGTGGCAGGCTTGCCTCAAAACTAGTATCTACCCTTGAAGGCCAAGACCCTCTGGGCCTTTTTACAGTGGGGTGCCTAATATTGGTACCGTTATGATAGTTCTTACCAGTTGTCCGTTTTTGGGTATCTGATGGCTGTTTTTGACCCCTAGCTGATAATTAGTACCTACCCAATCAGTAAAGAAAATCCAACGAAATAAAAATCTGTCGAAACGAAAATCTGTCTAAACGGAAATAACCCGATAAAGGGTGACAAAAACTTAACAAATTATCCTTGAAAAAATAATTTTCTGTACCTAAACACTGTGCCGCTTACCGCTTAGGAAAACCCACCTTTACTTTTAATTACGCTTTTGCTACACAAGCTAGGCAATTAAACGGCGAGTGCATTTAATCGGCGTTGTTTACTTTTAATGATAGTTATAGAACTATGTGTTGCGCTACCCATCACGAGCATGTGGGGCAAATAACTACGCAACCGGAATACCCAAGTGGCATTCACGGTTTAATAAGTCAGCTAACGTTGAAAAGTAAATAAACGTAGCGTATTTTTTCTGTCCCTCTTGGAAAGATCTCTTCCCCCATAGCCTTCCACAATTTTCTATGCGTTGCCTATTCTGGGCACTCTCTCGTCAGCACGCCAGTTGGTTTCTATGTCTGACTCGGCGCCGAAGTCTATCTTTTAGCACCCACTGTACGGAGTGACGGCTCTTGCCTGCTCAGTCTCACGTCAACCGAGCTGATTTATTAAATTATTTATGTCATCACCCCCGTTCCTCAGAGAGCACGTTAAGCCGTTGGTCCTGCGCTTGATCTCTCTCCGGTCGTGTCGTGGATTGCCCTCCCATCGGAGTATGACAATGAGCGAAGAAAGAGTGCACCTGTCTGCCGCCATGGCCGAAATACGGTCTGGAGGACTATTTACGTCATCAGGATAACATTAGAAGAAAAAATTGGTTGTCTGTAAAGTCGGTTTACGGACGATAATTTTACGTGATAACGTCCTATGAAGCCGAACGCTTAGGCCGATCATGCCTCTATATCGCTTGTTCCGCGTTCTCGCTTGCACGCTCGGCTCAGGAGTAACGTGACAATGAGTCATGCTTTTTCGTGCGTGCAGCCGGCGTTCATCGATTTATAAGACGTCATCACGTCAATAAAGTTTTGTAACATGTACGTACTAATCTTTAAACCTTCTTCTTCCACAGGTGGTGTCAAACCGAGACACGCAAGAGACATTATTATGTGCCGCGTTTGTGTTTGAAGTGTCGAACAGTGAGCACGGAGCGCAGCATCACATCTACAGGCTCGTCAAAGACTGAACGCGCTCCGCACGCCGCACAACGCCTCCCGTACAACCATTCCTTACGCAAGCCTCTGCAGACTATCTACATAGATACCTGACTTGCTGCGTTCGTCGGCCGGCGCACGTACATGTATGAAACGAGAAGTAAACTCAGACTATGTTCCCGTACCTTCACGTAGAACTTGACGTAAACGAACATTCAGTATATGTGCGTGCGCCGGGTGGTTAACATAGGAAGACTAGTGTCTGTATAAACGTAGTCCCAGGCCCGCGACTCGCCGGCCGCTCCGCCGCTGGCGCCACCTCGCGGACGCAAAACGAGTGCTGTCCTAATTTCACTCCTACTCGTAAACACCTTTCTCTTTAGAATCAAAAATAAAAATATTTGTTATGAAACCTAAAATAGCAAAATGTGATCTGAAAATTACGCTACAAGTATTTTTGTAACTGAGAGTTTATTATACATAGCTCAATTTTAAATATTGTCTATCGTAGTCCTGATACCTTGAGTCGCCCGCTGATCAGTCGGTGTCGTCAACATAGACTTCCTTGTACGTAGGTTTTATTCTCACATTATGGTTTTCGAAATACTCTCATTCTAAAATGATTTCTATAAGGGTCTAAGGTAAAGAGAGTAACAAAAACAATAATATTTTACATAATTCTTAAAATACGAAATATCGTTCGGTATACTTCGCGTGTAAAAAATATCATATAAAAAATTATATAGATTTGAATACACACAGTGCCTCTATAATTATGTTACATTAACATAAATTACTTGAGCAAATTTAGTCTTTTCACTGCATTAGAACATGAAGAGAAACAATTTAAGATAATGCACAAGTGAAAAGGTTAAACTTTAGTGTAGTATACCATGAAAATAATAGGTTTAATAATTATATATATAGAGTTACGACACCTATTCTTTTCAGTTAAGTGCTCGTGGTACAATTTACCGTTGCTATGTTTAGTTGTCTTTTTAAACCAGTCCAAGTCTTTCTGTCCCTTAGTATAGAAATCTTATCTTCATTATTTTATAATTTGGCATCTATTGTTTTCTTTCGAGTATTTTATTATGCTTTAATTATTATTTCATTTTGCCTTGTTATTTTTAGGTCTTTTTGAGACATAGCATTTTATCTAGTTTCCATGTACGTTTTGCCAGATTTGACTTACTATTGCAGTCTTTGCCACATTAAATACTAGGTACTTAGGGTATGGTATTGTACCTAAATTGTACATATTCTATTGTTATGTACGTAAAGTTAATAGTGTCCATGTGTTCACACGGTCTGCCAGATCTAAGATTGTGTAATAAATTGTATCATAAATGAAAGTAATGACAAATCTTGTATGATCGTGTACCTACAATATGTACATATCTGACTATCAGAAACATTTTTCTTTGTAGTGGACGCTATCTTCGCGCGTTCGAGGCAGCTTTACCCTCCAGGCCCTTCCTCCAGCGTTTTCCATTTCTACAAATAATCACTATACATTTCTAATTTCATGAAACTAATATAAAGCAATAATGGCCGCTTTTGCTTCCAATTTCAAAGTACAAATGAGTGTCCACACTACTCGACATACTTGCATGAATATGTTAACGTGGCAATGATTTGATCTCTCTTTTAGTCAAATATATTTAGGGTCCTCCCGTGCGTGCTATGGTGCGCTCATTTAATTTTACACAGTGTTAAGTTTATGTGCATTAAATAGTGTTTAGTTTCAAGACATGAGGTAGGAAAATATTATCTTAGATAATAAAAATAAGAGATTTTTGTATTTATTTGATAGAGTTATATTAGATAAATTGTAAAGTGACTAGCATTAAGGTTCTTTTTTTTATATGGCGATAGTCGTTCAGGAACTTATCCGTGAAGTTGTCACATATTTAGTACTTAAGAAAAAACTTAATTTTTGTTGCAACTGTAGATGTCCTTGTCCAATACTCGGTTATAAGATTTGTTTGATTGAAATAACTTTTTTTTACAATTCTTATCAAAATTACGACAACTTTGGTGTCTTCTATTTGCAATACGACGGCGTGTTCAATAATTAGTAAAAGAGATCTGCCCTGTTGTGATTTTATATTTTTAATGTTAATATGTACTCAATCAAATGAGATTAACTCAAATTATTCGAGTCTAGTGCAACAGCTACTGAGTCGAATATAGTTTACTAAACTTAAAACATGGAATTGTTTGATGCCGATGGCAATATTCAGTATAGATATCGTTAGGTCGTGTTGTGTAAATAAAATAATTTTAGCGCATTTCTTTCAGTTAGTATTTGTAAGCGGTTTTTGCTTATATACAAGTCTTTCATATCGACAATCAGCCATATCAATATGAAAATATAAAAAGAATTAGTCGGCGGAGTTGGAGACAATCATTTGCAATCGGCTGCATTACCTACTATTTTATATAGTTTTGACTCTCTTAAGTTTTGAAGAATATTACTTTGTTGATTTCCTTTTAATCGACATGACAGCAAATGATTTTTTACAATACTAGCCGACAGTGTACAGTATTTTAAAGATAATACTACGTTAAAGATTTGTATGAAAATTTAATTATATTGTCTTCATAAAATCATGTGTATTATTATTTCAGAAACTCTTTTTATCGATATGACTCCCTGATAAAGTGATAACTTAATAAATATTTGTATAAAACTGCATGAAGAAAATTCGGATTAGGAATAGGATTATCACTAGAACATTTCAATTAGCTATCTTGTGTAGATAAATTGACACAAGCAATAGATAAAATATTTTGATAATATTTATTAGGGATCCATAAGTGACTGAAAACTCACTCCTCACTCAATTTTGGTAGAGAATAGACCATCGGACCTCCGTCCAAATGAGCCCAGTAAATTGGCTCATTTTCACCAGAGATGTGCGAGGATGCGTAGCGAGGGATGTGTGTGAAACAAACCAATAACATTGCTTCATTTTCATACCTTGAACTAAGTTAGCGTTGTTATTGGTTAGTTTTACACACATTCCTCGCTACGCAATCTCGCTCATCTCTGGTGGAACCGCAGCCTTACAGTCCGTTGACAGTTATTTTACGTCTAATTTGCATCACTGTCCAAATCACAGTGATGTTTATTCTCATTCTTATAAGGCTGCTGTTGGGTCGACAAGACTGTCAAAATCATTGTGATCTTTATTGTTGTCACAATAAGGTTGCTACTGTCAGAGGTAAAATAACTGTGAACTAAGAATACCGTATTAGATTTAGGGCTGATTTTTCAATCGACGGATAATTTTTTATTCGTGGAATAATATTGACGTCTGACAGCTTTTGTATAGAAGAACTGTCAAAAATTCAAAATTATTCCTCGGATAAAATTTTCTGCCATGCCGTTGGAAAAATCAGCCCTTACACAAAATTCGATTCGTTTATTAGAGGACCATGAGAATTTAAATAAATTATCCACTTGATTAGGGCCTAATAGAGGGTGACTATTGCAACTTATGTAGCGCATTAGTAACCTCCGGACTACTACTGAAAATTTTATTTTGACGACCTAAAGGTACTATCCGACCTGCAGGACTCTCCGCAAGCCACGCCTGCTCAAGACGGGTTGGCGATTTTAGACTTATTTACGTCACGATGCTTTCCTTCATCGTTATCAGTAATGTCCAAGATAAATTAGGAAAATTCATATGAATAAAAAGATTTGAACCCGTGCATGCGTGAAGCGAGCCGGAGTGTGATATCGTGATGGCGCAGTGGACATCACTCTTCACTATACTTGATGATGATGATGAACCCAGTTGCCATAATATGTTATTGATTACCTCAATACCAAACTTATTTAATTAGAGATATTTACTAATCAGCCCAAGATAAGGTCCAAATTATTCTCGATAAGATATAAAGTCATTTCCAAGGTCTGATCAACAAAATACTTTCAGTTGTCAGTGATATTCGTAGAGGTAAGTGTATTAAATTTTATTGATCGAAGTAAGTGTGCATACACACAAGCGGCAACTGCAGCCGTCAATAATGTGCTGTTCTGTATTTGACTAAGGTGCTCAAATACACGAGTAGCACGTTGTCGGCGACTGCCGTTGACGGCTGCAGTTGACGCCTGCCGCTGGTGTGATGAACACTAATCGGTGCTGTGGTACGGAACTGTAAATTGCCTGTAGTGGGTTTGTGAGTTTCTTGAGGACCCAGCAACCAGTAGGGAATCCCGGACAAGACGTAGCAATTGTGTCCTATGTCACGGTTCCGACCGAAAACCGAAAAACGGAACCTTCGTGATAACTTTTTATCCGTCTGTCACAGAAGTTTTCTTAATACGAGTATGTCTTCTACGCTCTTGTTTTTTTTATCAAATATAGGAACGCAGTTCAGGCCATTGTCAACTAACCATTTCATACCTTCAAGAAGCTTAGTTTGATTTTTATCCCGTAGTATCAAACGTGGATCCACGCGACATAGGTACAATGGCTTTTTAATTGTTCCTGTAGGTAATTTCAGCATGCAACCGGTTAAAACGCCACCATTAGAGAAGCACAAATTATTTCTGCACCCCGTAGTATTAAACTGCATCACTAGTCTTGCCCAAGTGATAAAATTGAGCCTAACTAAAGGCCTTGGACCAGGCTAAATTCAGAAGAAAAATTCCAACAAAAAAATAATGTGGAAAACAGTGAAAAGTAGGTAGGTAATACAAGAGAATAATAGAAGAGAAATCACTGCGAAGTTATAATCAGCAATCAACCTCTTAGTAACTAAGCATATCTTACAAATATACTTATCTCTAAATACCTACTGCTTATCTAATAAAAACTTAGAAGATTTCTCAAGAGCTGGAACGAACTACTATCAGTACAGAGGAAAGTAGGTAAAATTGCATTAAGAATCCGTAAAATTAGCGAGATATTTTATGATAAACAATTATGGTAAATGGATCACAACATTGCAGATGAATCATGGCGTTAGAGGTGCTTCTACATACATCATCTGTGTCTATCAAACAGATTGAAGACTTCCATACGGACAGGTAGTTGTGGCGATACTTAGGAGAAGCCTATGCCAAAAAGTGGACGACTGAAGGCTGAATTTTGGTAACCCAAAATAGAGAGATCTGTATTTGAAAGACATCTAGTAGGAATATAGGATCATTATCGTATAGGTAAAGTTTGGCAAGGACATCGACGCGCAAACGGTTAGAGTTTAGACCATGAGTTCAGTACAAGATTCTGACGAAAAATATCTACGGCAAGGGGTCTAGAACCATGTGCCGAATTCATGGCACCAGCGGAATAAGTAATTGCATAACACAGTAGGATTGACTATCATTTTGACAGTTCAACAACACTCAATGCGTTATTTACTTTGTAGAGCACAAATTTTTCGAACATATGAAGATTAGCAATATTCTTCAAAATGATTCAGATTGTGATTGATAGTCTGTTACGCAGTTAGGGTGCTGTTTGCGCGTCGATGTCCTTGCCATCCTGTATGTTGTATACATAGACTTATAAAAAAAGATGGACTCCGCGCCACGCATATCGAAAGTGAAGCACAGTAAGTATGCCGGGACCGCTTGTACAAATACGCCTCACGCTCAGATTTACATCTTAGTATGTCGACCGGCCGCCATACGTGACACGACAGCGTCAATCGTCAATCACGCACACAGATCGGTACTGTGCTTCACTTTCGATATGCGTGGCGCGGAGTCCATCTTTTTTTATAAGTCTATGGTTGTATTATACCTACGCCAATAAAATAACATACCTAACATTTTTAGATGGCGATCTACAGGGAAGTGGGGTTGATCGCCTCTGCTTTGATACTATGTTCATTCCTCTCTGTAGGAGGAAGTGGTAAGTAAACCTACTGTATGTTTTTAATCTAGGATTATTTAATTACTAAATGATTTGCCTTAGGTCTTGGATGATACCTCAGATGAAATCACAGCTTTTTATGCTTATTATGAGTCAACGCTGAAACTTATTTTTAACCACTTATGTCAGGGGGCCTAAAAAGGCCACTTTGGCAGAATCATAAAACAATTCATATCACGCAATTTCATCTGTATGACAGTTTTGTATGGAGATTCGTAAAATGCTACATGTATACCTCCGCCTAACCCTTCAGGGTTAAATAGGTGTGAAACTGTCAAACATGAATTGCGTGATATTTTTGTTTTCCTCTTTATTTGTTTTGGGGTTTTTATCTAAAAAGATATGTCAACCCCATCTTGCCTTTTACCAGTAACATTATCAATTATGATAATTTTAACATATAAACTATAGTAAACAGTTGAACAGTCTATGAAACCGTGATATAAAAAGATACAAGTCACCGATGAAGGACTGTTATTAAATGGCATAACTTTTTGGCAGCTTCTGAAGTTGGTTGGGGTAAAATTGATTGTATTAATCCTACATTAAGCCTATTTAAGTCTAATTCTCTCAAAAGTAATTCCCTCTCGCGCCTGTTGCGGACACAATCCATCAGCAAATGCTGCACGTCCTCAATCTGATTACATTCTCTGTGATATTAATTGTTTTATCATTCTGCCAAAGTGGCCTTTTTAAGCCCCCTGAACAGTAGAGTGAACATGTGATTGAAGAAGTATGTACCTACTCTACGTAAGAACGTAGATGCCTACTATTATACGTGCAACACGTGTCAAAGGACCAACCCTACCATCGAGGGTTTTAAAACATTTCGATCGAATCCAAGACCTCCTTTTCTGTAGGTATGTCATAAAATAAAGATCTATCAATCAAGATCAGGAGCAACAGGCCATAACACAGAAGCGTATAATACATAGTTAGGCAATGTTAATGACAGTTTCAGCAAATTATTGGTGAATATTCTGATGTCAGTTGACAAATATCATACTTCATTTCCAGAGGACCTGCCGTGTGCACCTCGCGATGTTGGCATTGCAGGTAGATCGGTGGTTTGCGTATGCAACTCCACCTACTGCGACACTATCACTCGAGAGAACCCAGCGCGAGGCACGTTCGTCGTCTACACTTCGAACAATGTAAGTTTTATTTTTTGAGTTTATGTCCTTTTTTTGCGTCATGTTCACAGCCAATAAACGTATTTTCTTTCTTTTTCTTTCTATATGTAAATATTTTTAAAATTGTGGGAATCAAGGACATGGAAACGTTAGGTAGGAAACCTCCAAGGCTAGGTGGAGTTCCGATTTTTGAGGGCGGCTGGATGAGAGTATTCAAGGATCAAGTAAATGGCCATTTAGTTGAGAGAGAGAGATTTTATACAGAAAAATCTCTCTTACAGTGAACACAGGTGAAGTTAGCTTGAAATGCGCCGTCAATATAAGTGTCTAAGTCAAAGTCAAAGCATTTATTTCAAATAGGCACAGAAAAGGCACTTTTGAACGTCAAAAATTATTATGAAATAGATTTGATTCTAGTCGCCCATTCCAAAAGGTAGTTTTCGTATGGAGAAGAATGGGCAAGAAACTCCACCGTTACTCTTTTAAAATGTTTTACAATATTTTGCATAAGTACATCAATTATATATAATAAATAATATGTGAAGACGATACACCTAAAATAAAATTACTATACCACGATAGGTAAAAGAATTAAAAATGAAACCATGACATATAAATTAATTATCTGATAGATACATGGTGCTCACATATTTACAAATATGGTAAAATTAAACGATTTTCACCCAAAAAAATATACAAGTAATAAGTCAGGGTGTGAGTCAGAGCAACTACAGAATGTAAAACAATATCCAAAAAATTAGAATAAATTTACAATTAAATAAGCAACCAGTTTGATCTTGTGTAGATCTTGTGTGTCATCAGCGGATCCATCCATATCGGACATAGCAAATATGATAGTTTGACAAAGGATAATTTGTAGCTAGCTTGACAAAGGTGACACAAGATAGTTCGTTAGGTACTATCCCGCTAAGCTACCCACGATATCACGATATTATCAATGCTGTCATAATGTTATGGCCTTTAATTTATTCATCAGGTGTTTTCTGTGATTCTAATCTTTTAAATCTTCATCCGATAGATCGTTGATAACTTTATTCATGCCTATTACAACGTTTCTTTCTACAAATCAAGAAAGGTTTCACCTCAGTTTTATTCGTTTATGATGAATTTGAAGATGGAGCACATCGAATGGTAATAAAAAACCTCGACAACTCATGATTCACAGACAATTCTGTTCCAAAGTTCAATCTACACTAATACATGTTATAAAAAAGGTAGGTTTGTAAGTTTGGATGTAGGAGGTAATCTCTGAAAGTGCTGATCCGATTCACTGGCAGAAAGCTACACTATTGCTGAGTGCAAATTGACTACAACACGAACGAAGTCGCAGGCAGAAGCTAGTATCAAGACAAATACTTTTTTGTCGTTTCTTATCTATCAACAAAATTAATTCCAAAATATACAAATTAAACTTTATACTTAAAAACTTATAACAGGCTGGCAAAAGATTCGAAAAGAGTTACGGAGAAATCAAAACACAACCACCTACGGAGCCTGAGGATGACCCAGGAGACCTAGAAGCTGAACCTGAACCGGAACCTGTCCCTGACTTGCCTGAAGGAGGTTTGGCTCCTCCGCCGACTAGTGAAGACGAAGATGATGAGGAAGACGATATCGTTGGACCTGGAAGTACGTATCTCTTAGTTACAATTTCTTTAATGAAGTACGTGATCTTTGTGGAATCGTGAATCATATTGGGTACGTATGTACTCCAAGCAGATAGGTACAAGTAGCATGTGGCGAGTCTTATTGAAGGGATTAAATGATAAAAGTATGTAAGTAATGAGGATTTTTTAATATGTAAATTCAATCTTATCAAAACTATATTTAATCACATTACATTCGCTTGGTGTGTGTTTTTAATGTAATTGGCAAACAAACAGGCGTTAGATAGCCCACCTCTTCGACAATTGCAATACCAAAGGCCTCGCATGTGTTTTGGCAAATGCCATTCTCAGAAACAACAGAAATGATTAATGTCTAGGTATATAATCATGTGCGAGATAAGGGCCTCGACCATTATAAGTACCTACCTACAATGCAAATAAGTACCTATTAAATTAGAGTAGGTAGATTAAAGTTTTTTTCAACCTGTATGGTTTCCCACATATTTTTTCACTGTTCGCTCCACGTCGCCTTCTTTGGCCAATCTCCCACAAACGCTTCCACATTCAACGAAACTTTTCGTTACAGTCGCAGGCTTATTAAGCAATGTCGTCCTCCGGGTCTACCCGAGCGTCCGCTACCAAGTTATTGAAGGGTTCGGCGGGTCCGTTACTGACGCTGCTGCGATCAACTGGCGGAAGCTATCTGATGCCGCACAAGAGAAGTTTATCACGTAAGATGATCATATTACTTTCTTTTAACTGTGAAACTACTATCGCGGAGACCAATACCACGTCAAAGTGAAGGAGATCAATTATTTGCTCTATCGTGGACAAAGCGTGGCATTGATTGGAGTCATACTAATATTATAAATGTGAAAGTGTGTCTGTTTGTTACCTCTTCACGCTTAAACCGATAAACCGATTTAGATGGGTATAGAGATAGTTTGAGTCCCGGGAAAGGCCATAGGATAGTTTTTGTCTCGGTATTCTTCGGGATCGAGACTTATACGGGTGAAACCGCGGGGCGCTGCTAGTATCTCCATAATTCTCTATTAGTCGTCATCTCAGTAGTCACCGCCTTTCTAGCCTTATTATCTTTCACAAAGTCCATCATTTCTTTTATTTTTCTCATTCCTCCACATTATATGCCCATTGGACCTTTGTATTAAGTGAAACTTAAACATGTTGTCAAACTTGTAGGACCTACTTCGGCCCCGAAGGCCTAGAGTACAACATGATTCGAGTACCGATTGCTGGTTGTGACTTCTCCGAGTACCCCTACACGTATGCTGAAACTCCTTTGCACGATGCTACTCTATCCAATTTCTCACTGTCGTCCCATGACTTCTTTTTGAAGGTAAATGAACAAGGAACATTTTTTTGCAAAATCAAGTTATAAAAGAAATGCCTTACTGCTAGTGCTACTGAACTGCATAACTATACACAACCTTTCGACAAGCTGTCGTGTCGAAAACACACATTTTCGATTACGATTTATTGATATTCGATTCGGCACTGAAGCCTATCGGAAGTTTGTGAATAGCTATGTTGGTCTGTTGTAAGCGGCTGGTGAGCATGGGGGCCTAGTTTTGATTCCCAAATCTGGCAGTCCTATTGAGTTTTTTTCTGCTTACCCTATGGGAAAATATGCCGTGAGTTTGTGTATGTAATTTACCTACATTGACTTGCCATTGACATTGACATTGTCAAGTACAGACAATCGAAAGCTTAATAAGTACAGGGCACAAGTCATAATCGAAGGCTTAAAAGAATATCTATATCTACAAAACTTTTTAATTTTTAGCTGCCAATGATCAAGAGAGCTCAAAGAGTAGCGACAGACGAGATAAAGATCACTGCCAGTACCTGGTCTCCACCAGTGTGGATGAAAACAAATGATGCGATCACAGGATTCGCACAAGTGAGACCTCAGTACTACCAGGCCTTCGCCGATTATCATCTACGGTATGTTCATTACCAGAAACAATAATATTTTTTCATAGTCCCTCCATTCATAGACGCCTACTTCTGAACAAAAAAGGTTGTGCAAGAGATCATGCTTGATAAATTTCTTGGTGACACAATAAGTTTGTAGTGATACACAGAAAGGTGCTATGATCAAGAGAAGGCACTCATTCTCTTGCGATAATCCCTTTCCAAATCCTAGATCAAGGCTTGTTGCAAAATGAAAAAGTTGCTCTTTTCTCAAAAGTTTAAGATGCTTTGTTCTATCAGCATGTTTCATCTAAGTTTACAATTTGTGTCATTTCAGTTTCATCGAGGAATACGATAAAGCGAATGTGAAGATTTGGGCTATAACTACGACGAACGAGCCGATCAACGGCATTATACCATTTGTGCAGTTCAACTCCCTCGGATGGTTTCCTCCACAGTTGGTTTGTACAAACTTTATATGTAGGTATACAAACCTCAGTTTAAGTAGGATGAAGATACGAGAAATTGGCTATGAAAGATAGGAATAAAAAATATGCCCTAACCCTCGATTACATCAAAATCCGTTCAGCCGTTAAGGCATGAAAGGGTAACAGACATATTTTAAGAACTTATAATTTTGTATGGATAAGGAAATGAACTTAGAGATGCTGACAGCTGTTAAACAGAATACGGGCAGTGAAGACGTAGTTGGGAAAAGTACACGGCTGATGGCCGGAGATTGAATATCGGGCAGTTTGACCAGCCACGGTGAAACAAGTACTGTCAATTAAGTGTATTATTTTATGATTACAGGGTCGCTGGCTAGCCAACAACCTCGGTCCTACGATAAGGAATTCCCGTTTCAACGAAACGTTAATTCTTTCTGTTGACGATCAACGATATCTCCTTCCTGTTTATTTAGCAGGAGTAAGTACCTACTCACAAACTAAACACAGCAGTTCATAAGGCTGACTAGATCAAAGACAAGCATAGAGAGAGCTGCTGACATTGAATAATAAACCTTAACCTCAGTGACTTACAGTATATTTTTGATTTATAGATGGAACTCGCGGCTCCGGAATCGATTGACTACATGGATGGGATAGCTATTCATTGGTATGGAAATTTCTTCCCGCCACAAATATTAAGTGCTATACAAAACAGGTATCCCGGCAAAATACTTCTTGCTACAGAAGCTTGTGAAGGTAAAATTCTAAAATAGATAATAGTGTTAAAAATCCCAAAAAAAACGTACTTTACTTTGAATTACACCATAACATCACGCCTGTAATCCCCAAAGGGTTAGGCAGAGGTATACCTACCTATATGTACTGTTTTCTATGCATTACGCGAGAGCGGCCCTTTCTGATTTTTAATATGATTGACCACCGTGTGATTGACGTAAGGTTTAAATCATAGAGGAAAAAATGGTTTAAATTACAATGATTGACACTCGCTCGTCAAATGCAAGTGGCTCGCTATAGGTTGACCAGTCTCTCTGTATTGGGAATATTTGTTTTTTGAACTAGTTTTTTTTATGTTCTATCAAAACTTACAGGATCAATGCCTTGGAACTCAGAAAAAGTTGTTCTTGGATCTTGGAGACGAGCAGGCAGATACATCAAAAGCATTTTGGAAGTATGTATTAGAAAGTTTAAAATTTTATATATAGAGTGCTACAACTACGAGGTTCTTTTGGCGCCTGAATGTCATTGACAGAGGGGCGTTGTTGGTAAACATTCGTTAAATGTTCACAGAAATTGCATCAAATTGACAAAACAAGATGGCGGCTTTAGTTCCGATTTTGGCCACGCGCCAAAAGAACCTCTGAATAAGGAAACCAAACCTTGGTTTCCTTATTCAGAGAAAAGAACCCTGTATAGTCCGTTCACAGTTTATTTTACTTCTGACAGCAGCAACCCTACAACAACCTTATTTTTACGACAATAAAGATCACAATGATGTTGACAGGCCTGTTAGTATAGACTAATATAATTATATAAAATGAGACTGTCAGTGGCAGCAACCCAACAGCAGCTTTATTGGAATGAGAATAAAGATCACTGTGGTTTGGACAGTGATGCAAATCAGAGGTGAAATAGCTATGAAAGGAAGGAGAGTTGTAAACTTGTATGTAACTCTTTGTAAAATAATGTGTTTGTACATTTCTACAATATATTAACTTATGTATTTGTTAACAGGATTTGAACCACTATGTTGTTGGATGGATTGACTGGAATCTTGCCTTGAATCCTCACGGAGGTCCAAACTGGGTAGACAACTTCGTAGACGCGCCTATTCTAGTATATGAAGATGATGACGAATTTATCAAGCAACCGATCTTCTATGCTATGGGCCACTTCTCAAAATTCATCCCGAGGGGCTCTCGGCGAGTGCGAGTGGCTCAAAGAAGTCTTGCAAGCATAGAAAATGTTGTTATAAGGAAAACAAATGGAAATATCGTTATTGTGCTTCAGAACAGGTACATACAAATTAAAGTCTTTCGTGTTTGATCACGTTGTTCTTCTGAACTACGCAACGGATTTTGTTGCGGTTTTCACCATCAATTCTAGATGTACCTACAAGAAACAAAGTTTATAATAAAGGAATTGCGATATTTTGTCGAGTCGTGAAAACCGTGCGAAGCTTATGCGGGTGAAACCGCGGCCGCGGGGCGCTTCTAGTATTTCCATACGACTTAACTACCTACTAACTTTAAAAAAAAAATTGTTATTTTCAGACGAAGAAGAGCAATGAATGTGCGAATAAATATAAGCAGCAATAGATACATTGAAATAATAATGGAGCCTGAATCAGTGAAGACAGTGGAAGTCAACCCTTAGAATCACAAACACCCATCACTAAATAAAAATATTTATTTTTGTAATTTTTCTATATATATTTTTATTATTTTACCACCTCTACATTTGATCAAAATAAAACCAGACAAACACATTGGTAAAAATATAACTTGGCACATTTTGTGCTCTTTATAAAAAGCATTAACTAAACATAATATATCAGATTTTCGTTGGTGCCAAAAAGGGGGCCAATAGTGGACATTGTCACGCAGATTTATTTACAGAAAATACTGAAATAAAGCCTGTAGATATCCTGAATTGATACCTATCATATAATAGTCGAAAACATTTTTCACAAATAAACACAATACATAGATTGTCATATAAAGAGGAAAGGGCAACAATCCCTACTGCAATCTTATTTAACACCAACTAAAGTCACTTTATCTAAATCACTTGGGCACTTAGTATAAAATCAAAAATATCAATGCCATTCCTAGTTTCAGTGGTGTAACTATACCGTTTAAGGCCTATGGCAAATTCAAGAGATGGGACCCTCCCTCAATGTAAAGAAGCTCAACCAACATTAGTTTAATTTTTTACTAGCACTTCTCCTGCGACTTCTTCTGCATAGATTTCATAATATATTCCCCTACAAAATTTTACACCTGACTGCTTCGTTGGTCTAGTGGTCGCAAGCGCTACTACTGAGGTGAGCATGAGGTCCTGTCCAAAAAAATTTGACAAACAATGGGAAAACATTAACGTTGTGATGATACTGCCAGCTTCTTATGAATGTGCTCGTGAACTTTTAGTTTAGAGGATGATCAGTTGCTTGCTATCCTGATTTAATTGAAGAAGGCGATTATTTGATCAAAACAACATCATAGAACACTTAAAACAATGCTGTCCTTTGTTGCATATTTTCAAAAAAAGTTTGCTTTTATACTTAAAACTTATGTTAGGATCCTCCTGTGCTCATGGCCCTCTCGGGCCAGGGACCCCCTCTGGCTGGGGGCCCGTGGCATTTTGCCCCAATGTCACCCTATAGTTTCACCACTGCCTAGTATCCAAGGCTCAATATTGGGACAATAAGGTAATCTTATCTAATGGCCAAACACGACAAACTACCCTACTTCTAATGAGTCCTTCAGGTACAGGGCCATATACTCTTGAATCAGCTGAATTACCGGAATTATCTCCTTCTAACCATACATGACCTCTAGGAACAACTTGGTTACGTCTTGGGAAGTGACCTCTAACGCGATCACCAGGAAGGCCTGTTATCCTTTTACAAATATTCTGTTTAGGGTTTGAAGGGCTCCTAGATATCACGATGTCTCCGCGCCGCAGGCGTTGAATGCGGGGAGATACATGTTCAGTGAACAGTATATTGTTGGTTTGAAGCGTGGGTTCCATTGACGGACCAGAGCACTGCAACAAATTGAAAAAATAATGTAATACGACTAGTGACGGTAGGTGTTTGTAGACAATTTTCCAGACAGTTACTTTGTACTTACCATGACAAAGTCTCCAACATATTCGAATGTGCAATGCGTAATGCAGGCTGTTTGTAAAGCATATCCCATAAAGCCGAAGGTTTTACCAACTAACCTCAGAAAGGCCATTTTACAAGGTTAGGTTTATAAGTTGATGCTTTTACTATTCTAAGGAAATTGCCATTGCTTCATCGTTTATTAGTTCAATTCTAATGTATTTATAGTCACTGCAGCAGATAACTCGTCAAGAAAACATCACAAATTATTAATAATACGTTTTTCTTATGTGACATTGTTGACAAAATAATGACAAGATTGATTGACATATTGACAGACACTAAACTCATTGCTAAACTCCTGACTCCTGCTGTCAAAAAACCGTTGACCTCGTTGAGATAGAAGCATGGAGACGGCCTATTCTACTATAGAAATAATAGTTATATCTACAAATATTTATCATATCGATACACACATGTCAAAAAGCTTTCTGTTTCTTTTAACTAATCAAGAGCTGCCAAGGAAAAGAGAGACATCTAAATGTTGGTCAAGTACTTAAGGTAACACTTTTGTGTGACGTCAAAATTATGTCTCAGATGCGTGACCGGTCGCCATGTTGAGTGCCGATTTTTTTTTATGAATGGTTTTGTGGTAGATGTGCTGTCAAACGGTTGATTGCTCAAAATATTTTTGTTGTTTTCGAAAGAAATACGTCCAGAAATTAGGTATTTTGGTGTCCATTAATAGAATAATCATGCCCTCGTGTTGTATAAAACAGTGTGGTACGAGAAAAACAAAAACAACCCTACGAAAGGCGGCCATCATAAGTACCCGATTAGTGTAAGTATACACGCTAATTTTGTAGTTAGTCCAGTTCCAGTCCATAGGTTTATGCATTGCACCCGTAGGTAGAGTATGTATGTACAGAGGCCAGCACATCAAGCTACCCCAATCTGTCAAATTTTCCCAATTGAATAAGAACCTTATTTCTTTGTAATAAAGTTGAAAATCTATCAAAGAAAGACAGATTGGGGTAGCTTGATGTGCTGGCCTCTGTACTATTCTCTATCTACGATTGCACCCATTGTTCTGACCCTCAACACATTGTCTATGTTCCCATATTAAGCTTATTTTACACATGCCTTTTACTAACGCAGAAGCAAACCTGTAACTCGTACACACGTTTACACATCAAGCTATACATTTCCAGTTTTAGCTGACCTCGCATTGTGTAGGTTTCTCGTACAATCAAGTCAGATTATACTGGTCATGTATAGCTTATTGTGTAGCCGTGCGTACATGCTTGCTAGATTTATTATTTGCATGTCAAAACGTATGCCAACATATTGAAAACCATTGGCCACAGCTCGGCACCACGGGGGGTGAATAAGACGCACACAAATTAACGCAAGCATGTCAGTGGCGAGTTTTTCGAGCCGCGAAGCAATGTGTTTGTTTTTTGACAAGGTAGAATTTACACAACTTTTATCGCTGTACAGTTATTATCATCGCGACATGATATCCAAGTCACAGAGGATGATTTTCGAAATAGATTCGTTATTTTCCGTTTGTTCATCTAACATTTTTAAATTATGGCCATCTAAAAAGTTTCGATTAAATCTCAGGATCAAAATTCATGTGCCAGACTCTTTATGGATTTTATCACCTTATCGACTTAACTATGTCCATGATTATCACCAACTGGTGCATCGCCAGGCATGTGACAGTGAAGCTTCGGCTAGTCTCGTTAGTCCCCATTTTTATCGTATACCTGTCGCAGCTTAACCTAGCCTAACAAAAAAAATACAAAAAATACAAATTATAAAACTGTTTATTTCTTGTTTAGTTCTTTACATTTTGTTGGTGAATGAATGAAGTTAAAAGGCTAGGCGGTTAATATTTTTTTATCTGAACGCCTAATTTAACCAGTTGGCTGCGACATACATGTCATCTCTTTGTCCTAGCCAGATGTTTAAATCTCGCCGTTGACTGTTTATATAAAAACTTTTTTACAAAAAACACAACCGACTTCCAAAAAAAAAACACTTCTAAGTGCTAAATAACTTTAATTTCGGAAGTCGGTGTCAATAAACGAAAATCCAACCAAACCAACGACGCGACGGTTGTTTTTTGTAATTATTTTTTACTTTTTAGTGGGAGAGTTTGTAATTTATCTAAGTTACATTATCCTAATGTCATCTGCTCATTACAAAATATTGCTTTTAAATTTTTAGATTTTTCAAATACCGCATAACAGATGTGGAAAAAATTTTCATGGGACCATTTGGGAAGTATACCCTTTCCAAGAAAAAAAAAATCAAATCGGTTGGCTAGCGACGGAGTTATGCGCAAAAAAACATAAAAAAAAAACATACAAACATCTGAATTGAGAACCTCCTCCTTTTTTAGAAGTCGGTTAATAATCTTACACATTTGGCAATCGTGAGTGTGTAAAAGGCCTTATAAGTAGAGGATATAGACGATATTTTAAAGTTTAGTCGATTAAGATTTCAATGATATTGAATTTGAGTTGACATAATGACAGCAGGCAGGCAGGCAGGCAGACAGGATCAAACAGATTATTGTGTGGAATTCGCTGGGGCATCGAGCTTAGCGACTCGTCATAAATTGTATTACAATAAAGTGAAATAACATTACCCACGGCGCGCTAAACGGTTGTCTGTGTCCTTTGTTCATTGGCTTTACAGCAAAATTATTAGTGTACCAAAATTTGTTGCGCCACGGTGAACCCATCAGCTTTCACATTAGAATTTCATTTCTATGGGATTATTTCTACAGAAATCAACGGTCAACAGTAGAAGATATTTGTTTTCGATTGACCCAGTAGTGTTAGATGTTTATGTTATCAAGTATTCGTGGTGTTCTATGTTTATGCCTGGGTAGAGTAGAATCATTATTGTATTAGAACGTTAACCTATTGTTGTGAAATGAGTGTGCATATTTAGTGTACTATTGAGTTATGAGCACCTGATGGAAGATTAGCATCGCCACCGAAGCTCAGGAATTTAATACCAAGTAAGTGAATTTTTTTGCTCTTGGTGCCTGACCCCAAATCTTGGAAATATGCATGACTCACACACGTTTCTTTGTAGAGATTATTTCTGATATGAATAAACAATTGGCCGTTTAGAATATATTAGGTAGCATAAGTGTAAGGTCTTAAGGTTGAGGTATTCCAAGTATTTTAAGGGTCATACCAAATTATACCACATGAACAGAATATATAAACATGTGTTTGATTGTGGATACATCAGTAGTGTTCAGTAGTCTCAAAGTAATGGTTTGTATGTGGATGGACATTTAGAGAACAAAACAGAACAAAGATCTGAAAAAAAATATTATTAATAGAAGTGTCTAATAGGTTCTTATTGCTTTTAATAAACCAGTGTAGCCGTCAACAACAAAAAGGCAAGTCTTTTAAATAAATATACTTAGGTATTCCATCCAGATTGAAAGTAAAAGTTCACTTATTATTTTTTTTTACTGAAAGAGAGAAATTGGTGTATAACTATTCATCTGTTATATTATAATATGTTTATTAGTAAGGGGGATATCTTACTACAGTCATAGCAACTAGCAATACATTATTATAAAAATACATCTGGATGTATACATAGTATAAAACAAGAGAGCTTTTCGTGTTTGTCTGTGTGTGTTTAGATTGTCTATACTTCACAATGGATTTTGATGCAGTCTTCCCCTTCATTCAGAGCATTTAATCCGGAAGGTTTATGTGTATAATACATTAAAAGTTAGCACAAAGATCTCATTGTTTTGACATGTCATCATTGCACCCGTACGAAGCAGGGGCAGGTTGTTAGTTAATTTTATACATTCCTGGGTAAGCATCCACATCGGAATTATATTCGAGAGTAAGCACTCTCGAATATAATTCCGATAGATCGACATTGGTCAAACGTCAGTTGGTTGAGTTAATGTTGATGTTTTACTGATAATTCCAATGTCTATCTATCAGAATTATATTCGAGAGTAAGCACCCGGAAAGCAATGTTTAATGCTTCTTAGCAAGATTTACTATCAAGATTTATAATACTCAAGTGTTGAACTTTCTAATGCTGCCACTGATCATATTTAATATTTATATTTAATTATATCTTTCAGTTTTTGCTGGTGGTTAAACATTTCAATTTTAAAGCAGGATTGTTAACTCTGTGTTTAATACTTAGCTGCCTTGTTGTAGCGTTATATCTCTTTGTTATCCTAAAATTTTTCTGAGATAATCTTGACTCTGGGCTTGAATTAACTGGGTCCCCTCAAAAACTTAAATAGAACATGGAACTGGTGGGGAAACCTTAAATTGAAAAATGGTGGAGGACCTATAAAAATAGACCTTGGTTGACTCAAAAAAAATCAAAATATTTTATTAAACCTACCCGGGCACTTATGAAACGTCAGAAGCTGGGTGCACGGTTCCAATTGGTTGTTTCCGATGGAGACAAGCCGACAAGAAACTCCACAGTTACTCTTTAAAAAATAGTTAGATTTTACATTGTTTTCAAATTACAATAGGTATGGGAGGACAGCATAGGCCTGTCAACAAGTACCAGGTACTTGATTAAAAAAAAATGGTCTACATATCTAAAGTCAAGGCCTACAAAGTCCTCACATTTACAAAATAAGAATCCATCAAAACGATAAAGTAAAAAATAAAATTTAAAAACCTACTAAAACCACGTGATATGATTGCCATTACAACCACTAATAAAGAGGTGAAAAATTAGAATTGTCTGTACAATGTCAAATAATAAAAGATTATGTTGAAGAAATATATAAAAATAAACATCGTAATTTGAGAGCAATTAATAGACATTTATGTAGTTATGCCGTTAATGATATGCCAGGGAAGCCACATGTGCATAAGGAATTATTGCCAGACTACCTTGTCTTGAACATAGTCTTTAATCTTTTTATATGCTTTTTTGATAAGAAACCTTTGATGAGGGTTTTGAACTTTCCATTGCTAAGTTCTGTAACCGGCTTTGGCAACTTGTTATAAAAACGGATGCTGTTTACAAGAAATGACTTGCTAGTTTTAGTTAATCTAAATTTAGGTATCACAATTTCATGTTTACTATGTGTATGTATATTATGGAAATTACTTCTTATTTTGAAAAGTCTTAAGTTTTTGCGAACATACAAAATACTTTTTAAAATATAAAGAGAAGACAGAGTTAGTATATCAATTTCTTTGAATTTGTTTCTAAGAGACTCTCGAGGACCCATTTTATAGATTGCGCGGATTGTCCTCTTTTGTAAAATGAAAATTGAATCTACGTCAGCTACAAATGATGGTTATTTTAATTCCTTTTTTATTTTCAACAGAAACCATGGGGCGGTTCTCAGGAAAGAAATGCCGACTATTGTCGATGTTATGGCTGACAGGCAGCTTCTTCTTCGTGGAGCTGATTGTCGGCTACATCACCAACTCAATGGCTCTAGTGGCAGACTCATTTCACATGTTAAGCGATGTTGCTGCACTTGTTATTGCATTTTTATCAGTTAAGGTAAGTTTCTTTGTTATATTAACGTAATTTGAACTGAATGATATGTTTTGTTTTAAAATGTATTGAGTATCAAGTTGACATGTTTGTCTTTGAAGTCTAGTTTTTCCTTTACTAATTTAGTGCCTATTGTTATAGTCACTTTAATTAAGTAGATGTTATTGTCTATTTAATTATTCATGGTTCTGTTCGCCTTTGTGACCATTTTTTTCATAGCATGTTGTGCTTAGAAAAAATATTTAAGTTGCTGTGTTCATACGAAAAAAAAAGATTAGCAATGACAAGTTAATGTAGACCTTTTCGCCTGATCTTTAACTAAAAACAATGATATCAGAGATGGCCTATAGGTAGTCTGCTAAAATGTATAAACAAAAAAAAAAATTGCATCAGATTAGTCTCTAATGCCTCCAATTAGCTGATTACAAATTGTCTTTCAAACTGAAATTAATTTAAATTCACACAGACAGATAAGATTATTACTATTATTTTTCCTTATTTATAAACGTCTTTAGAATAAGGTTTTGCTTATACTTAGGTAAAACAAGAGTTTTCTCAATGCAAGCCTTTTCACACAGCAGCATACTCATGGCATTGACTCAATGAACCGATTCGGCTCATGAAATCATCGTAATTACATATTAGGAAATAATGTAAACTCCCGAGTATCAAGCACTGAGGACAAATAATGATTCATCTTACAAAAAGCGGAAAGGATGATTAAACTCTTTTCAGAGCCACAAAAGTGTTTCCAAAAACAAAATATTCAAAGAATATAAAGGATTTATTTTCGTTGGATCCCACTTTTGAATCCCAGTTTAATATTTTTGGCCTTGGATCCCATAAAAAATATTATATATTTCCGTCGGATCCCAAATTTTAAATATGCAAGAGAATTACGTTTTATTGTCGTTGAATCCCAAAAAGCCAAGCACATAAAAAGGAAATCCATGTTTTATCGGGATTGTCCGTTCCGTTTCGAAGTCGACCGGAGCCCATTGCCAGCGCTGCCGCTCTGTCTCGTATAGGGACGTAGCATTATGCTGAGCGATCGCTGTTTTGCACGGACGTGATGTAGACGTGATTTTCCCTTGTAATTTTTTGTGTTTGTGTCCTTTCTTTGCGTTATGTTTACCACCGCAAATAAAAGTTTTTTCTTTCTTAAAAAAATAATCTTTTGTAGACATTAATCACTACGTTTCTTCACCCAGATGTCGCCAAAGAAATGGTCAAAGAATACATTCGGGTGGGCCCGCGCCGAGGTTTTGGGCGCGCTGGTCAACGCAGTGTTCCTGGTAGCACTCTGCTTCAGCATCACTGTAGAGGCTGTGAAGAGATTTATTGAGATCGAGATGATACACGACGCAAGGCTGCTGGTCGCCGTTGGGACCCTGGGGCTAATACTCAATATTGTGGGGCTGTTTTTATTCCATGGTGCGTATTTTTAAGCTTATAAGGAAATCTGTGTTTAATAATTTCTTATTGGAGTTCGGTAGTGACGGAAACTTAAAGCTCCTTAAGTTCTGAGCTACACGATTAATGACAAATGCGTGCACTGACTGGACAAGTTTACTCAATTTGTATGGTTCTTTCCTCAAAAGACCATTTCAGACATAAATCTATAATATGGTCTTCATGATCGGACCAAGATTATGTCTGGACTTTAAAAGAGACTGTGACCTCGTGAGTTTGTTTCGGCCTTTCTTCTCAGAGTAGTCTGATAGGAAACGCCGACCTCAACTAGCTTATAAAATATGATTTATGTGCAAAAGTGTTTGTACAAACCTACTTTAGAAATAAAATCATTTATCATTAAATGTAATGTTTCTGCGCAGGAGTATTCAAAGAATAGGGCTGCCCTTAACAGATTCATAGTATGCGTATGCGCTTATCGCAATAAGCGCATACGCATACTATGCGATTCCACAAAACTTACACCCGGTTTCTAAAACCAACACAAAATTAGCAAGCAGACTGTTAAAAAGGAGGTCAAATAGGCTGACGCTCCATGTAAAATTGGTATTCAGCTGAACCCGGTTAGACTGGAAGCCGACCCCAACATAGTTAGGAAAAGTGTAGCAGATTGATTGACTGTTAAAAATACGTGCAACTTATTTGATTTCCTGTCGACTCACTATGTTTGTATGTTTGCTAATTCTTATTTTGATTAGCCTTTTAGTATAATTTTAGCAACACAAGCGTTACAATATGAGGGAAAGTCCATAAAAGACTTATAAGTACATTGATAAGTACTCGCTATAAGCCCAGACTTTTCTAACATGCAGATTTTTGCACTTCTAACAAGATTAAAGGATTTGGTCAGATCTATGGCGGTGTAGACATTTACTTATTATCTTTTTGTATGCACGTGTTTCTGTGACAAGTAAACCAATTTTTCTTTCTTTCTTTATTCTAAAAAAACACACGCTATCTATCCTGCGGGGTAATTGCGTAACACAATAACAATAGCAATGGCTTTAATTTTGACAGTTCAACAAAATTCATTGTGTTATTTACGTTGTAGAGCAGACAAAGTTTTTGAACAATGAAGCAACGGATTAACAAATTGTTTTGCTTTCATTTTGATGCCGACCAGTGCTATCAGTAATGCGTAGGTTTGTACACAAACCTTAAAATATCTTCTTTTCATCCGACTGCAATATAATGAGGGTGATTCACAGATTTCTTAAAAGTTAACGGAAACGCAAAAACATTGATTCGGTATTCTAACTTCGTTTAATAGTCCTGCGTGCCGCTATGTCCCCGATTTAAAATTTTATATTGTTTTGTACCAATCCGACTGTGTAACCATTGATCCACACGCAATACAATTGCGTGTTTTAACATTCCACAATCATCTTCCTTAAAGCCTTTAATCAGTTTTTGTAGCAGTATCAGAATCAAATAAAGCGTTCTTTTTTAGGTTTTGTCCACATGGATGTCGGAAAATATCCCACGTAGTACCGGGATTAAAAGTACCCTATCTGTTAATCTAGGTAATATACTATTGGTGTGCCAAATTTCATCTAAATCCGTTCAGTTGTTTTTTTAGCACCAATCCGGAATATGTATTACTTACATAGAAATGTAAAAAACATATATCTATGGGAATATACATCCAGGCAAACAGACAAACGGACAAAATTCTAAACACGATATTTTCGGCATCAGGCTCGTTCCCACACATCGTAGCAATTTTTTTTAAAATATTCAATGTACCTACAGTTTTGACCTTGAATTGAATTAAGACCTCATATAAACAACCTTTTCGAGATGCAGTCCATGAGCGTAAATTAAACCTAACTGTAGATACCTCGACCTTGCCATTGCGTCACAATGCTAACATTCTTTACGACCGGTCCAGGCATGGACCTATATCATAAATATTTATTAGTTGTTTTTTAAACATCATCCAAGTCGAATTTAAAATGTTTCTAACGTTCGGTTTTTTTACTTTGAAGAGCGGTTAACCGATCTTTTCCGGTTCGAATAAGCTTTGGTTATGGCATGTTTTAGCTGTAATAATAATATAAAACATGATTCATATTGTAACTACGTCAGCTATACATACGTTGTCCAATGTTAAATTATTTTTAAATTCTATTAGTCATTTCAATTCTCAAAATTTATTGAATATTGAAGTAGTTCAAAGTAGAATATGTGGTCAAAGCTAAATTTCTACCTAGACAACTGTTTAAATTTGAAAATGCACAGGTGAATATTTGTATGCACACAGCTACATGTTCTGAAGAAAGTTTTGATTACCGGAAGCTTCTAAACCAAAAGTAGACCTAGCTGATTGCCACTGCATGGAAATGAGTCTAGTTCGGAAGTAGGGCTAAAAAGTTGAAACTCTACTTTCTGCCTGCAAATATGTTTGGAGTTGTTCTGCATACAGAACCTTTTGAAGAGGCGTAATAATGCAAAGGAGACTACAGGCTCATTTATATTGTTATTATTTGAAGCAAAGTGGATCAATCACACACCTAATACACGGCCTTATCCTTATCACCGATACAGCGTGCTCTACATTTCAAGTGTCTTCTATTTATTTTTGTCTTGAAGGATCCTTTACCTTTCCTAATATAAGACAGTTCCTTGAATCAATATTTCTATACTAAACATTGGTGGAAGAAAATGCGAGGTGACGCAGAAAACGAGTACCAAGAAAACCCATTTAGATATTATCGACTAGCGGTCCGCTCCAGCTTCGCACGGGTACATTTTTTATTTCGAATTTCCTAAATTTTCATTCATACAAGCCTTTGGTGCATTATCCAATTTGGTGCAGTCATTCGGAGGTTATGCGCGTACAGACATTTTGGCGACTTTTTTTATACTATGTAAGGATATATTGATTCAGAGTAGTGGTGGCCCAGTGGTATCGGTACCGACTTACGAGTTGTAGGTCGTGAGTTCGAACCACTGCTCTAAAAACGGTAAAGGAAAGCATCGTGAGGAAACCGGCACGTCCTAGAACCTAAAATTCGAAGACATGTGACATCTTCCGACCCGCACTGGGCGCGCTAGGTGGATTATGGCCCACTCCCTCTCACAAAGAGGCTTGTGTCCCAGTTTGTGAGTGTGTTTGTATGTTTGTTACTTCTTCACGCACAAACGGCTGGACCAATTTTGTTAAAATGAGGTAGCTGACATCCTGGATTAACACAGGCTACTTTTTATCCCGATATTCCCACGGGATCGACACTTATGCTGGTGAAACCGCGGGGCGCAGCTAGTTGTTTCTAAATGTAACTTTTTTCTCGTAGATCACGGCGGCGGCCACGGTCATTCCCACGGCGGGGTCCCACCTCCAGCTAACGTGAGACATCTCACAGAAATCGTCAACAGCAATGCAGACATGGCCTTAGGTCACAACGCGACTGACACCGAAGAGACTGACGAAATGGTCCCGCCGAAACCGGATAAAGTACCAAATAATAAGAAGCAGACGCCCTGCAGAGCGGCCCACGATCCTGGACATATGAATATGAAAGGCGTGTTCTTGCATATCCTGTCTGATGCTTTAGGTGAGTGATTCTTTGTTTGATTTGTTGCTCAGCGAAAGGATTATGTTTTATTTATATACGGCGATTAAAAACGTTTTATTCAGATACAAAGTGACAAAGTATACTATTCTATTTTATACATACCTACATTTATGAGATATTACTTTATGGAAGGGATTTCCAAAGTTCATTCAGAAATCATTTATGTCTCACCATCGTCATGACTGTAATACCTAGTATTAAATTATCAATCATGACTTCTGCTCATTGGAAATCATATCCGTGCAATTGATTGCCTCACTGTTGCCAGTTGCATGTCAAATTGAAAGAAATACTTTTTATTTGCTTATGCATTCGATACCCACGAAGTCAATCTGTAGGCGGCTAGAACAAAAAGGTGGCCGATGACACAATTACGTCATTAGCCATTATGTTTTCTCTTTTATATTACGCCCACTTTATTTCATACCTCTTTAACAAAGTGGTTACGATAACGTTTTCACGACGACACTTTGTTTACACTTTACTACTTACAGTTTTAGATATCTAATGTATCGAACCACCACCACTATGTCTACCTTCAGTATTGTCTCTCCTTCTCCCTTAATTCATCCAAAGTTTGTCTTTAAAATATCGCTTTTAGCGATAAGCCGCCCATTGTGTCACCCCTTGTAAAATTTCTACATTTATGTATGTAATTTTTATGATATACATAATCAAGAATATTCTATCTATCTATAAATCAATTTAAACTGGCATGTGATTCGATATTCATTAATCTTAAAGTACAGTAGACGAAACATAAATTGTTCTACGTTCTGTAGAAATTTAGACAAATCAAATAAGAGAAAGTTAGATAAGACTGCTTAAACGCGGATTTTAATTGCATCTACTCAACGAGTCGTAAGCAGCTGCGTAAGCAATCCCTGTCGTAAATTGCCGTCTATTACATGAGTCTTTAGATGGACGACATTGTAGAATGTATATTTAATTGATTTATGCTAGCTTTTCCTTTAAACGTAACAAGATTTTGTTTCTATAGTAACGGTTTTCACAATTCTTGAGGAAAATCAGTATTTTTTTGCGATGAAAACTTGGGCAGGAGGCGCCCAAATAAATAGAAAGAGTTGTTACCATGATCCAGGAGTTCAACACGTGAGGCGAAAAAATATTACTGCAGCCAAATTCTAATTATAGAACGGAACCCGTGTATACCTGGGGCGGCGACCAGTGTTAATCAAAGCTGTGTAACATTTAGGTCAACGAACACTGCCTTAGCCCAGAAACGTTTAGTTGAACTAGTGGTTAACGCTATCGGCTGTTTGCGATGTCGCGTGTGAAATTCACACCATTGATCCGAAAAGGCGATTACTCGTTTTCTTTGTAGCCTACACGGTTTACATACAAACTCAATCAGAGTTTGATTCATCTGGGATTGATTTAGCATAATTATTTTAAACGAATGCTTTTGGAGTGTTCTGTAACCGGCGGGTTATTTAAAAACCGTTGAGTTAGGATGCTCAAGCTCGAACAACTCAGTCAACTCACCTCGGAAAGTCAGGGCGCCTACTTCCTAAGCACGAAGATCGTACTTTTAGCCGAAGTTATTGGCGATCACCCCCCCTTGTCCGTCGTCCGTATCGCCTACGGACATAAGATTATTTTAGGGCTCGACCTAAGGATGAATGACACCACGATTTGACAGTTGTTCCTACTACCGGTGTATTTTTGCACCTCCAAAATGTTAATGAATTATTGCAGGATTCATTTAGAAGTTTCGAACTACTTCCGGACGGGCGAGTGTCTTCGTTGACGGAGTTAGAGAGTAGCCCCCCTTACCCGCTACAATATTTACTGAATGGATAATCTTTATGACTCGGCTGTTGTTGATAGGAGACGAAATCACAAGACCATTTAAATGTGGAAAATTAATGTAGGTATTTAAAACGTGATTATAAGGAAATACATATTATAAAACTACAATCGAAGGATTTTACCTCATTCTTATTTACAACTATAAATATTTATTTGTTCAGAAGGTGATTAATACTAACTCAGAGAATTCATTCAAGTAGGTACTTGCAAAACCACAACCTCGTGGATTTCTATGTTTATTTATTCGGTATTTCCACTATAAAAACAATATTATTATTTAATATTAGGTACTGTTGGAAACCTACTAATTTTTTCTTCGAAATAAAAATATGATGAAACATTCCTCTCCTCCTACATGAGTCATAAAAGTAAATTCAGGAAAGTATGTTATTTAAAAATTGTAGACGTTGATCTAGATACATACAAAAATATTGTATCATTGTTACACAATAAATTAATGTCAATACTGCCATAACGGGATGCCATTCAGTGCCAAAAACTTCTACAAACCTTGTTTGCCAAAAATAAAAGTTGATATTTATCCAACCCTTTATTTAACTGAGACTGGATTGTGTGGGAAGATAATAATAGCATAAGCTATTCATAACCGAATTCACTTTCTGAATGATCGGAATGACTAGAAATAGAATAGTCACCCGGGGCTAATTTATGTCCACTAGGCTAGTATCTTTTACGGATTTTTATCAATAATTATCTGCGCAATGCTGCGCAACTAAACGGTTAAATATATAACCGTTTTGTCACACAGTGATGCAATACATTACTATTTCAACATTGTCATCCTCTTTGCTCTTGTCCAAATTTATTTGGGGTTGGTGCAGCATGTCTTCTACTTCCATTCATCTCTTCACCCCCTTCACCACCTACTTTCTAGTCATTATCATCTATCATACAATCCATCCACCTTATCTTTGGTCTTCCCCTAATCGTATAGACACTATCTTGTCTGTCTTTAATCTTACTGTCAATATTTAAACCCCAGTATACGGTAAACACCATAGCCCGGTAGACACATTAGCCCTGGGTCTCAACTATAAAATTTGTTACATATGTCGTTGAAAATTGATGCATTCATCCACATATTCACTCAGACACAACGTAAACCAATACTGAATAGTAACTTGACCCTTTAACGCAAGTCACACGCTGTGACGTTTATTGTCCTGCTCTCCATTTACTGCCACGAAGGTTTTTGTAGGTTAGCACTAAACCTTGGTGCACTTGATCCATAGCCAAGTTTACCTTGACATTGACTAAATACTTTCGACAAGGAAATTGCGGATTCAACCGTGACACACTCGGGAATAAACGCTGCTGATATTTTCAAACTTAATTGAAAAGGAAATTGATTGTTGTATTCTTGTTAACATTTAATTAAAGTCGTAAAATTTCCGCAAACACATTAATGTTTAATTTAACATGGAAATTATAATTATCATTTCAGCTTCCATAAAATACTTAATTCAATTACTTTATCGGATGGAGTACATCTATTTCTATACTAGTTCGTTTTAAAATAAGTAGTAGGTTTTACTTTAATCGTGATTAAACGCCACAAGTAGTACCTACAAGTGTTTACACGCCTCAGTTTAGTCCATGAGTTTATAATTTTAAATGGGGCAATGCGCACTACATTTGACTACACACACTTGTCTCTCGTACAAGCAATGCAACGTTAAGTAATTTTTTTTTTTAGTTGTGAACTTTTGGTTATCCTCTTTTGTGAGTAGCGCCACATGCCGAGAAACATTGGAAAGATATTCTTAATCCTTTATAGGGTTCCGTACCTCAAAAGGAAAAAACGGAACCCTTATAGGATCACTCATGTGTCTGTCTGTCTGTCTGTCTGTCTGTCTGTCCGTCTGTCACAGCCAATTTGCTCCGAATCTTATGGACCGATTAAGTTGAAATTTGGTACACATATGAATCTCTGTGACCCAAATACAGACGTGTAACGTAAATAAATGAGTTTTGAAAATGGGAGTCATTTTTGAGGGGTAAATAGACAATTTTAAAAAAAATATTCGCAATCTGTACCGTGTGACATATCAAATGAAAGGGCTTATCGTGAGGATCTCAAATATATTTTTTTCATAATTTTAAAATAAATTGTATTAAAGTTATTTAAGACAATAGACGGAAATTTACCATTCCCCCCCCCCCCTTATCTCCGAAATTACTGAGCCTAAAATTTTGAAAAAAATACAGAAAGTAGTTCTATACCTATAGATTACAGGAAAATTAATAAGAAGTCTATGATCTTGAAACAACATGGTAAATCTCTCAATATTGTGCGTACAAACTTACATTTTCAGTTGGAATGTATGGGAGAACATGTTTTTCAACTACAATGTTAAGTTTGTTCTTGGGATAAATTCATTCCAACTACGGAACCCTTCATTGTGCGTGGTCCGACACGTACTTGGCCGGTTTTTGCTTAGTGGAATCTAGGTACACGATTCCGATGAGTAATTTTCCCTGAAAGAAGAACCGAAACTCCGAAGTTTGTTAATATGTAGTAATGCTTACACATCAATTAGTCAATTAACCCAAAGAGTCAATGGCCTAACGACGTTTATCGACTTGTGTGTGTTTGTGTTGAATTCATAATATAAGCCTTTATTTAGACACAAAATTTGACAATGATTAAACTCTTTTATTTGACGAATCTGGTGAGTCAATGACACCGTCAACTTGGTCTGTTTGCCCAACTTTTTGCAAAGGCCTCCTCCATTTCTTTCCACTCTATTCTGTTTGTCGCTTTTCTAGTCCATATTTTTGTTAAGTATGTACTTTATTTCATCGTTCTACCTTCGATACTGTCTACCTCATTTCCTTTTTCTATTTCTTAGGTAAGTACCAAAATACAATGTTTTTCTTCCACTTCGCAACGCCTCTTATAATATGGCCTGTCCATTTCCACTTAGTTTTGTTATTCTGTTACATCTTCAATTTTCGTTCGTTTTCTGATAGTTTTGTTAGTTATTCTATACGATTTCTTTATGTTCAAAATACTCCTCTCCATTGCTATCTGTCATCTGTCAGGTTTCTAGTTTCGTGTGTTCAATTAAAGGATCCCTAAAAATAATTTGTCTGAGAATTTATCAAAGATCTTAGGTATTTAAAATGTCTGATTACAATATTGAAGTGTATCTTTTCACACAAAATTCAACGATTTATCTTCTTCCTTGTTTAGCAATTTGATACCTTTCTTCCTTTACAATCAGAGGGGCATTTCTCATAATTCTAACAACGCACGCATCTAATCTGTCTCCATCTGTCAAACATATCTTTAAATTACCTACATTTCTGAAAAGTTTTTGTTATACAGTGTGTCAGGTTAAACGATGGACATATTTTAAGGGAGTGTAGTACCCATGAAAAAGAACAACTTTTACTAAGACACCAACACTTAAATCGAGAAAATAAAACCAGCCGCTCTATACATTTATGTTCGCATAACTGGACAAAATGTAGGGAACAGCAGTTTTTTTTTTTGTGTCTTCCCCATGTTAAAACTTGTTCATATTCATGAGTACTACACTCCCTTAAAAGTATGTCCATCGTTTAACCTGACACACTAGATTGTCGCTGAACGTTTTTAATTAAGTACTTAATTAGAATTGGCCTTCTGATGTCTACCTTTCTATAATACCTACTTAGGCTTGCAATTATTTACATCTAAGTCACAGTAGTAGGCAATCTGGGGCTCTGGGCTACTCAAAGGAAGCATATAAATTAAACATCAAATCCTTTGACTATTGTATTATTCACAAGCAACGTTGTTGTTCTATATAAACAGTTATTGTTAAAGCTATTGATTGGGTCTTGAAAATTCAACTCGACCTTTGAAGTCTAAGGTTTCACATTCAAAGGCGCGTCGGTCAAAGGAATCTAGTGCATAATAAATGGCAACGGCCGTCTGGAGTAGTATGAAAATTGGAGCACGTAAACTGCTTATATATCTTTCCACGAAGTAGTAAAGACAGACAATTATTGAGGAAATTGCATCCACTTATGGTCTATTAAATTATTTGCGTTTGATAGATTATTCTTTTCGAAGGACGGTTTCTAGTTAAATTGTTGTTATTGCATTACTTGAATGTTAGGTTTCTTACTTTAATTTTTTATTTATCAGAGGAATAAAACCATAGCTTTTGTACAGAAAATATGTCAAACTGACATATTTGTTCTTCAGATTAAAGTTATTACAGGGGCAATTCTCGTACTTAATGTTAAGAACGTTCACAGTCTGATCTCAGTCTCAATGTGTCAAAAATACCTCAAATTTCCCTACATTTTGACAGGTTTTTGACGTTTATTTGTCGCCAAGATGAGACTGCGACTAGATTTTGAAAGTTTTAATTACGAGAATTGGCCTTCAGATGATTGAAAAATCAGCCCATAGAGTAAAGTAGCAAAATAGTTTTTTGTTTGGTTTGAGATTAAAATAACTAAATAGGAGTTAGTTTAATCATTTTACAGTTCAACAACATTAATTGCGTTATATACGTTATTGAGCAGAAAAAAAATTCGAACCTGCGAAGTAATGGATTAGAATTAATATCCTTCAAAATGATTCAGATCGTGACTGATAGTATGCTACGCGTACGGAATGCGGGTTTAAATCGCGAGAAATTATTTAATGTTACCCATCCATACTTAATTTAATAAAGCTGAAGAGTTTGTTTTTTTGTTTGAATCTAATCTAATCTCTGGACGTACCACTCGGATTTTAAAAGTTCTTTTTGGATTTGATAGCCCAATTCTTGAGTAAAGGTATAGGCTATTTAACATCACGCTACGACCCTAGCTAAGAGCCGAGCAAAGGAAAACAAGGCAGAAAGAGCGCTAAGCAAAAACGAAGTAAAAGCGCGGGCGATGCGATGCGACGGGGTTGGTCGGGTAAACAAGAAATTTACGCGGACGTGGTCGCTGAAAGAAGCTAACACTCATTATATAAATTACAATCAATATAATTGCACACACCTTGATATAAATAACGGATTTTCTAAGGGTGGGCCCTTAGAAAATCCGTAAATAACCGACTTTAAAAAAAAACATGCTGATCCTCCCATATTGACTAGCATTGACATTATTTTTATACGTAGATAATGCGAAACACCTAGTAACCTTGTACCAATTTCACGAAAGGTGTGTTATCTTTAACCTTACAGTAATCTGATCAGTTACGCTGATCATCGGTCATCTTATCAATTATTTTACTTTCAAGGTTCACATTACATAGTAAACACGTAAATTCCTTGATTAGCACTATGAGAAATTATGAAACTTAAATGATAAACGAGACAGTAAAAATACGATTAGGTTAAAAATAAATCGTAGCACGGGCGCTTTTTTAACGCGGAGTTTTTAACCATGCTCGGGATTTTCAACTCTCGGCGTCGAACCGAGCGTTGAGAATAACTGAGTGCATCCCTAACGCGTTGGAAAAATCCATATTTGGATTTTAAACTCATGCCGCTTAGCCGAGCGTTGAAAATCCAGTGCGCGCCAAGAAACGTCGCTTGTAAAAGAGCGCCCGTGCTTACGTAGGCTTACGATATTTTTTTTACATATCGTATTTTTTTGAGATAGATAAGGAACTGGTTCATGATCGATTGTTTTGTAAGTAATAGTAAATAGTAGTGGCCTATCGTGGGGAACGGGGGAAAGAACAATCATGCGTTAAACACCTGGCTTTATCATACATGGCGTTTTGATAACCCCCTATGATTTTGTTTTGATATAAAACCGTTGAATTTTTTTGTTTACAAAGTAAAGATATTGAGAAATAGCACATGTTTTTGTGAACGGGTGAGATATTAATATTACAACCAGCCATCACCCGTATCTCGTAATTATAATCTTGAAGCTTATCAATTTTCAAGCGCAGACCAATGGATGCTGCTCCATAAATCCAGATTTCACCGTCCCTATTTTGAATGCTTATATACATAGGCTTGATAAAAAACAAAACGCGAATTAGGACTGGCTTGCGAAAAGCGACATCTAAATCATCAGGAGAGCTCTGCTCATGTGCTTAAACCTTCTAGGGATGAAAACAACATTCTTTTATCATCATCATCCTCTCCCAATTTATTTGGGGTCGCCTCAACATGTCTTTTTCACCATATTTTTCTAGCCATAATTATCATCTTTCACACAGTCCATTCTTCGTTTTTTTGGCTCAAAAGCCTTCTAGGGATAACCACACAATTGGTTCCTAACATTACATATTAACTAATTCCAATTTCCTTTGTTCTAGGTTCACTAATCGTAGTAGGATCAGCTCTAGTAGTATGGCTGACGGACTGGGAGTACAAATACTATATTGACCCCGCGCTCAGTATAGTGCTAGTCATATTGATACTTGCGTCCGTGTGGCCGCTGCTCAGAGAGTCTTCGTTAATTCTCCTGCAAACTGTGCCAACTCATATTCAGGTAAAATTTTCTAAAACATTAAAATGGCTTTCACGAGTGGCGTTCTGTGTTAGAGGGTTTAGTTGCCGTACTTAGTTCTTCAGGTGGATCATTGTGAGTGGGCCATGGCGGTCGTCGGTGGTTATTCTAGCCAGCCCACCTCCCTCCAGAAGTTGATCCCATTTTCTGGTCTGTTAAGAACATCTGTGTAAGATCTGGGTGCCTCGAGGGTTTCTGTCCTAATCTGGGTGACGCCTGCGCATTGAAAGAGCACACGCGCAAGGGTTTCCTCAGCCTCCATGCAAGGCCTGCATAGAGGACTCTCCGTTATGTCTATTGTGCTGATACTTAAACGTAAGGCAGCCTTGCTGACACCTTGCTGGCTGGCAAACATTACTGATAATACTAGAAAAGATAAAGCTAACATTTGATTCCATTTTGTAATAATTTACATGCTTGCTCCATCATCAGCCTTTAGCAGCCCACTGCTGGACAACAAGAGTCTCTGCAATTGAACGCCAATCAGCTGAAAAGAAAATACTTAACCTAATTCCTATACCTTTTTTTTCTCTGTGTTATTAGTACATATGTCATCACTCATCAGATTATAACATAGTTTCCTTTTTTTTATTCATGCATTTTTTAGATTGTAGGTCATGTATTTAGCAAATACTTTCTAAGCACTAGCAAACACTGGGGAAGATTATGTTTTTAGGCATAGAGACCAATAACAAAAAAAAGCATAAATATTAGCTTGGCACAGCCTTGACCAATTTTCGCTACCAGACATTTAAAGATTATTGTTCAGTTTGGACAGTTTACAAAAAGTTTACAATGCTTTAACTGAAAAAGAGTCTTTCTATTGTTGATGGTGATATGCTGTAGAGTACAATAGTAAAACCTTGTAATTTGACACCTGCGGGGGTAATGTAACCCTGTAATAATCAATTGCTAAAATATTCATTGTTTAGAATTACATTGTTCGCAATGAAATGCGGAATTCCTACTTCCGACCTACATTACCGTAGTGTATCGATACCAATAATGGTCGCAAGCGCTACTGCTGAGCTCAGAGGTCCTGCCTGGGTTTTATTCCCGGGTCGAGCAGTGTTATTGGGTTTTTGCAACATGACTTTCTTATTAGTAGCCCGGAGTCTGGATTGGTGCCCGGTTGATGGCAATAGGTTCACCCGCTTTTATTTGAACATCCATTTCTATCGAATAGGTCTTGTGTTTGCAAGCGCAGCGAACGTGACGCCTATATCGATTCCTAAATTGGACCAAGTTTGATTGTGTTTTATTTTCAGTAATTCATTGACATATTCCCAGGCAATAGGCGATTCCGACCGTTAATTGTTTTTAGGTCCACTCCTAACATTTTCAAAATATCTTTAACAACATTGACATAAAGTTAAAATTCGAACGACACACGCCATCTTTAAACCCTTCAACTTCAAACATCTGTCAAACAGTTTTGAGTAAACAATCTTGACATTCTATTTTGAAATACATTTTCAACGCGAGCCACAACTTTCTACAAAGTTAATAAACACGGCTGTTACAAATGTTTGGTTGTTGATAAGCCGCGGAGTCTTTTCTGACGTTATTTATTTGTTCAGGTGGATGCGATACAGAGGCGCTTGTTAGAAAAGGTCGATGGCGTGCTAGCTGTTCATGAGTTCCATGTGTGGCAGCTTGCAGGGGACAGGATCATCGCCAGTGCACATATTAGGTGGGTAAACTGTTTATAAATAAATGATGGATCTATTAGGTACGTTATAAGTCACTGCTGGTCACTGAAGCTGGGGAACGAGGAAAAAGCTGTGAGGAAAGGTCTGAGTATGAATGAGTATAGTAAGATCAATGAACCGGGTGGAGGGGTTGTATAAAGGAAAAGGGAGTGTATGTTAATATGGCGGCCGATAGGAAGTAATGGAAGCGACAAACATTTTATACTGATCCCAAGCCAGGCATTATTAATCTTTTAACCGCCCGACTTCATATCTGAAGGCCAATTCTCGTAATTTAAAACGTTCAAAATCTAGTTGCAGTCTCTTCTCAGCGACAAACAAATGTCAAAAACTTGTCGAGGTATTTTTATCAGATTGAGACCGAGATGTCGTGTCCCAGCGCCCAAAAAAAAATACAGAAAGTTACACGATAGAATACAGCGTAATTACCTAAATAAAAAAGCAGATTAAACGAGCTGTGGTATTTGATCGTAAATATACGACCCTGGCGAAATGGACGAAAATGTTTGTCGGATTAATCCGGGGTAAGCGGTTAAAAGGTTAAGAAAGTTCGGAAAGTTAATTTTTTCTTCAGAAAGTGCAGGTGCGTAGTCCTAGCAACCGGCGTGCGTATGACCAGATGTATGAGCGTATACTAGGCAAAAGGAGTATGTAAGGATCGTAGCAGGTGACGTTCTGTAGTTTCGGCCTAAGGGTAGTTTTGGCGGGCACGCCGCGATAGCGGCGGTAAGGCCCCTCTTTGAGGAGTGGCTAGAGAGGCGTCACGGCGCCCTCACCTACCGCCTGACGCAGGTCCTCACCGGACACGGATGTTTCGGGAGGTTCCTGCACATAATCAGGCGGGAGGAAACGCCCGGGTGTCACCACTGCGAGGATCGCCCAGAGGACACGGTGGTGCACACGGTGGAGGTCTGTCCCGCTTGGGCAGAGCACCGCCGTGTCCTCGTAGAGGCGATCGGCAGCGGCGGCGACCTCTCGCGCCCGGCCCTGGTCCAAGCCATGGTCCGGGGCGAGAGGGAGTGGGAGGCAGTCACCTCCTTCTGCGAAGCAGTCATGCTAGCGAAGGAGGTGGCGGGATGGGCGAGGGAGAGAGCTGAGAGAGCCGCCCGTCCCAGCCGCCGCGGTAGACGCTCCGGGCGTCGGGAGCCGCGTGACGACTCCCGGCCACCGTAGGCGCGGGCCTGCGGACGGCGAGTAATGGGTAGCTCGCCGTCCGATCAGGACCAGGCCCGTGCCGGACGGCGCGTACGTGTTCCACGCGCGCCTCAAAGAGATGTCAGCAGACATGGAGGGGCCCGTTAGGGCCGAAGCCTGCCGGGGCAGCGGGATTGTCCGAAAGGGTTACCGCTGCCCCGGAACATAAAGGGCTAAGGAAGGAACACGGATGGGTTTTAGTCAGTAAGAGTCTGACACTCCCTTCCGCTCCACCCAGAGCGGGAGGGGTCATTTGATGATTTCCCATCCTAAAAAAAAAAAAAGGGTAGTTTTGGCGAGCACGAAAACGAGAGTCCTCACAAACTGAACAAACATTTTTGCACCCACTTTACTTCCAGTCTTCCAGAGGGAACCAAAAATAATCACTCCACTATTTTGCTCCACTCCAAACATCATAGGAATACGAAAAGAGATTTCTGGAAAAAACTACCTCCCAAAAGTGATCATAGGGCCGATGTCGTAGAACTTAGATAGACATCAGCCCCAAGATCTATTCCTAGTATATTCTCGATTTGATAGAATTGAATTTGACCTCTATTGACTTTGAGAGAGTTGCAATCATTTAGTAGTCAACATCTGCTGATTTCACGCATACATTACAATTGTTCGTTAGGTCGTAAGTACCAAAGACAGTTTCTAATCGAATGCTACAAGTAAGCAGCTGGTAACAATATTCGTTCATTGAAATGTACCGAATTAGTCACACATCTTCTCAATTCAGTTGCACACTGCGCCGGATGATAAGCCGCTGATAAATATCTGTTTTTACCTTTATTTACTTACCGTGATACCAGAAGTCATAACTTAGTCACGGTGGACTATTAAACTGTGTGTAATTATAATGCAACATGGAATAAAACATTGATGAAAGTATCGGCCCAGTGGTGCCGCGTCAGACGTGTTGTAGGTAGTGGGTTCAAACCCAAACAGGCACTTTACTTTGTGTAAATTATTTCATCACCACTGATCACAAAACGGTAAAGGAAAACATCTTGAGGAAACCGGCATGTCCTAGAACCGAACATTCGAAGACATGTGACATCTACCAAACCGAACTGGGGCCGCGTGGTGGATTACGGGCCGCGTGGTGGATTACGGCCCACTCCCTCTTATTGAAAGGAGGCCTGTGTCCCAGCAGAGGAGAACATTATAAAATAGGCTGATTATGCATGAAAATAGGCTGATTGTGCTGTCCTGATAGAATACTGCAAGAATTTATTGTTTCATTAAATAATTAGTCTGTAAGCTTACTTCATAATAAATAAACAATCACAAAGCGTCACAAACGGATTCAGGAGCGCAGTATGTCGTGATTACGACGAAACAAGCAGCGAATATTCTCAGATACCTCTATACCTGCATAATGTGGAACCAGATGTATGAACGCAAACGGAGCAAAAGGAGTTCGTAAGGATCATGGCAGGTGGCGAACTATAGTTTCTGCCTAACCCTATGGGCAGAAGGCGCGAGTTGATGTATGTGTATGCAATTTGACATCTACACAAATAAATAAAATTTAAATGTGTTTGTAATTTCAAAATAACAGCTTTTTCTAAATGCATATGAAAGTATATACGGTACTTATACTTAAGTATAACAAAAATCAATTTTTTTTGTCTGTCTGTTTTTCCGGCTAATCTCCGAAACGGCTGGACCGATTTTAACGGGACTTTCACTGACAGTTAACTGATGTTATAAGGAGTAACTTCTAATTTTATTATAGAAAAATAATAGGGTTCCGCGCAAAAAAATCAATTTTTCGACATGCACGGTAACGATGTCGCGTGCATAGCAAGTAATAAATTACAATCGCTACCAGTTATCGAGTATTTGCTTAAACCGAAATGTACTAAAATCGAAAAGATACACGTGTAAGATAGAGGTCAAGCGAATTGTGACACTTTGAAATTACCAATCAGAGACATCATTTAAATGGAAAGGGGACAATGTGGCAATCTAATAAAAATGAGAGCAAATAACAAACTCTTTGGTAGCAAATGCTGAAGTGCAGAAATAAATACCTACATTAAATTTGTTCCTGTCTTTGTTTCCTTTTGTACCGAAAATGTCCTTGATTTCTTATAATTTATGGTTACAAAGAGTAAACAAAATTTACCTTTCAACGATAGACTTCATGAAGTATATAAATAGGGACATCTGCTTCATGAGACGCATGCGCAATTCTCGGTATTTCCTGAAAGTCTTTGTTTTCATACAGTCGAATTAATCATAAACTATAAACAAAGCGTCCCATAAAACCCTACAATGCTGTAAATAAATATTTAAGTAGCTGTTTTAAAATTCACATTACGCACATATTATTTTTGTTAAACATTTTAGAACTTTCATAAAATAAATAAAAATACCTTCTCTGTATGAGAAGAGGCCTTTGTCATGCACTGGAACAATATGTTATGCATGCCTACATCCATACTTCCATACTAATATTATAAATTCGAAAGTAACTCTGTATGTCTGTCTATCTGTATGTTACCTTTTCACGCCTAAACCACTGAATGGATTTCGATAAAATTTAGCAGAGAGATAGATTGCATCCCGGGAAAGGACATAGGATAGTTTTTATCGATATACCTCGCGGGCGAAGCCGTGGGCGGAAGCTAGTACAATATAAAGCCAGCCTTATAATGGAAACAATGGCAATATAAATGTTATTTAAAAAAAAAGCGTCTATTATTTCTACAACTTTTATGTAGCGAATAGGTCACGCCTGAAACTTTCCCAAGACAATAAAAATGCATGTCTGACTTTAAAAAGTTTTTTTTTATCTGTTTACATTGACAAATGCATAGAATTGTCATATTAAACCAGACTTTTGGTATGTCGTTAATTTATTGTAGGGATTATTGGTACTTAATGAAATATCGTTGTCAGGCAAAGTTTTCAAGCTTTTACCGAAATGGATGAGCGACTTCAATTAGTCGAACAAGCATCGCTGGAAAACACTGTTTCAATATAACCTTTTAAAGTTTGTCTGTTTGTTGAATAGGATATTCTTAATGGGCTTCTTTGAAAAAAGCAATAATAGAAAACAGGAAATCTGATCCAGTTTTCCTGATACTGATCAAACATTTTATTTTATAAATTCATTATTGTCCCATTAATACTAAAATTCCCAAAAAAAATATCTATAAAGTACCACGGCATATTTTCCTGTGCGAGAAATAAATACCTAGCACAATTGCTTACCATGTACTTACGTGATAAAATATCGTACGAGAACTAGGCTAACTTGATGAACATTAAACTTCTTAGAAAATGTTAGCACGATTTCTTATAAGTACTGCCTATTTGTAGTATAATTAGGAATTATAGTTAGACTAGACGGCACGCCATTGAAATTCTTTGCACGAGGCTACTTTTTTAGGGTTCCGTACCAAAAGGGTAAAAACGGAACCCTATTACTAAGACTCCACTGTCCGTCCGTCCGTCCGTCTGTCACCAGGCTGTATCTCATGAACCGTGATAGCTAGACAGTTGAAATTTTCACAGAATGTGTATTTCTGTTGCCGCTATAACAACACAGCTAAAAACTAAAAACATAATAAAGTAAGGGGGCTCCCATACAACAAACGTGATTTTTTTAAGAACCGTTATTTTATATGTAGTGTTAAATATTGAATAGCAGTACTGTATAACTCTTCATGTGCGAGTTCAACTCGCACTTGTTTATTGCTGTAAAGATTTAATAAAACCTCTTACAGTTGTGACTTCAGTAAAAAGACTTGAATTACTCTAGTGTAGCCCTTTCATTAAAACCAACAACTGTTGGAAATGGGCCGACATAAGAGTATAGTATTATTATAGAAAAAAGAGTTTCATAAATGAAAATGTTCCTGTATTTTATAATCATCATCATCTGCCAAGCCTTTTCCCAACTATGTTGGGGTCGGCTTCCAGTCTAACCGGATGCAGCTGAGTACCAGTATTTAACATTGAGCGACTGCGTATCTGACCTCCACAACCCAGTTACTGGGTAATAAGAAAACCCTTGGTAAGACTGGTTGTCAGACTTTCGGGCTGCTGACGACCTGTATCGACTGTCAAAGATCCACGAATGACAGTCGGAACTCGGAACCAATGGCTTAACGTGCTTTCCGAGGCCCGTGCCTCGGTCTTGGTATGTAAAGATGGCCACCCATCCACGGACCAACCACGTCAAGCGTAGCTTAACCTGATAGATTGACCCGTGCGGCTGGAATTACTTAGCCACGAGCCCCTACCCCTGTATTTTATAATATCAATCTTTATTTCGACAAAGTTAAAGGTTCTAATTACAAAAACTGACGTTAAACTCGAGTCTAGATTGTCAATTTTGTATTAAGAACTTTATCGTAGTCGAAATTAATTAAAGTTCGAAATCAAAAAAGGCTCCATGATTCCCAACTGAGTGGCTATATCGAACTTAGCGTGGTTTTAAAAGGCATCTCCTGAGATGTCTTCTATATTCGTAACATAGTAGTAGGAATTTTAACATCACTGCTTGTTATCTGACATAACAAAACATTCATTCATTCCTACACCCGATGTCGTAGGTACAACATCGACACCATTATAAAGATATCAATGTCTGTTTACATTCAAATGTGAACTAAATATTATTCCAACACAATTTGACAACGTAACATTGTATAAATTAGCGTACAAATCAGAACCCGTCCATTGCAACTAGGTCAAGTACGTCATAGTATGTATACACGGTGTATTTATCTAAACATTCGAAACTTTTCCTTTGCTAACAGTCGGCCTGTCGCATGTCGTTTATACGCGCCAATAACAACACCGTGTGATAAGCAAAGCCTTTTAGTGTAGCCTGATAACTTGATAAGGTTGCTGAAGAGACTATGTCAATGTTCATGCATACATAGTAGCACGTATAAACATGATTTGCTACTTTGTCATTATTATAAGTGTCATTACATTTTGATTTTGTTACGCTTTTTGTATTGTGACGTCACAAAGAGGAAAAGCTTAGAACATAGTTTTCTTTCTCAAACCAGTTCTCCCTCGCTCTTGCATCCTATGAGACGGGCTCGTATTTCTGCGTGCAAGGTTTAAGAGTCCTATTACATTTTTTACGCAAATTCATGATTTTTGACGCTGTAATTTTCAGCAGCAGTAACATATTTAATTTTTTTGATTATGAATAACGATAGTAACATTCTCTTTCTTGTAAGTTGGAGTTACACATTTTAATTTTTCTTTTCGTGTAATTTACTATAAATATTTTACGAACTCCGTTTGCAAGAAAAACCGTCGGCGATGGAACTTTGACGCTCAAATTCACATTGTTACATTCAATTCTTATAAAATCTAAAATTACTAAAAAATAAGTTGAATGTTTTACTTGTTTATTGGAATTCTAGAATTTCTTTATATTCCTTGAGTTTTCACTAAAAAAATCGTAAAGAAAGCCTAATTTAAGCCATAAATGTCTTGATTCAGCGTCCATTATATTCCAAATAAACACAATTTTATCAAATAAACTAATATGATATAAAACTTCGATCTATAATGAATACGTTTTATTAGTTTTCGTTTGTCATTATTATAAGAAAAAATTACAATAAATAAAATTAAAGTACTATATATTCTACGTCGATTCAGCGCGCTCCTCAGTAGGCATGGGTAATATCGCTTTTACACGATATCAAATCGTATCTATATATCGGTTTAGAATATCGGATATCGCATCTATATATTTCAATATCTATATATTGGCTGAATCAGTGTGGAATTCGGAATCGAAAGTGGTACTGTGATTTTTAGGTTTCGGTGTTGTCCGATTCATGTAACATCATTGTATTTTATTTGTAACTGTATACTCGAAATCAGATTATGTATTTTTTGGTAGTGTTGATGTTGATGATATGGCACTGTAATGAAATTAGTACAGTCGTTTCGGTTTTTTAGGTTTAGGTATATTTTCATCAATTAGTACACATGGACCAACGTACCACTCTACCCGAAATACCCGAATCAGTTTGAACCGAATATCATAGATCATGGCATACGATATCGGTATTATTCGGTATAGAGTGTTGTTCTGTGCCTGATCGCGCTATATTCGCTATAGGTACGCGGATACCTGATATATGTATAGATTCAGTGCCGTCCGATATATAGATATTGGATATTGTGCCGATACATAGATATTGTATCTATATACGATTTGTATCGCCCACTCCTACTCCTCAGTCTCGCGCGAGCGCTTATCGAGGTAGGACCTGTACATGAAATTTTCGCGCGCAATCGTCCGGAGATCGCTATTATTATCGACTCGTGTACGCCGATCGAAATAATTTGATCCAATAAGATTTTTTTTCACATCATAATATTAAATGTATTATTTTTAACAGACTTCTAAAAAGGAGGAGGTTCTTAATTCGGATGATTATGTATTTTTTTTTTAAATGTATGTTCGGGCATAACTCCGTTATATTTAGACGGATTTGCATGATTTTTTTTTGTTCGAAAAAGTGTATTCCGAAATAGTCCCATTTAAATTTTGTACAGATCTGATCATGAGTTACGTAGACAGACAAGGTAACTCTTCAATAAATTCCAGCAAATCAAACGCGATTCCTGCTATCGCATATGTATTCATTGTTTACGCAATCACACAACATAACATCACGCCTGTACCCTTTAAAGGGGTAGGCAGATGTGTTCAATTGCTTCCTGTCACTGATATTTATATAGCAAGTAGTGTTATATGAATTTGTGTGTGGTAGATAGGTACAACTAAAAAGTGAAACATAATTTTTTTTTTTTTGGAATCTGTTGTTTTTTTATTTTTGTAAAAAAGTTTTAGTACGAGTGCGTCTTAAAGGTAATCAATATTAGTACATACTGTAGCGAAATAAAACGCGGTGACTTCACAATTTCACTACCATTACGTATAATTTTGTTGTAAAAATAAAAAATTCCAAATACAATAATTCAGTATAAAAAAATTAAGAAAAAAGATTACTTTAAGATACCTTGTGACGTTGGTTATAAATACGAATAAGAATGAAATAGAAATACTTAAGGTTTTGGGTTTTGTAAAGACAAAAATAAAGTGAGAATTTTGTTACATTGACGTGATTGCAATCAAGAAAATATTAGATAGATTTAAAATTTGTGCGGTCCAAGGGAAAAAAAGTTAAAATAGCACACCCGCCGTATTTGAATGATAAAAATTCACGCAATTTTGATAGGAAAATATATCTAGACAATCTACTATGAGAATAGACTAAAAAAGGTATCTGTTCCCAAAAAAGGGGTCTTCGTGTCCGTTCTCGGGATCCTCGTAGATTAATAGAGCAGAACAATAATCAGGTAGCAGATCCTCAACAGCAAGTAGATCTGCAACAGCTAGCTGCGGGCGGCGCTCTTCTGGCGAACAGCTTATACTTCGTCTCGAGAGTCAGGGTAGAGTGAAAAATCGATCAAATCGGCTTGCCCATAATTCGGGCCTTATCCAAAAATGAAGAAAAATATGTTCACAAATAGTTTTTTAAATTTATAGATAACGAGGTACGGAGGAGTAAAACCAATTGCGACAGCAATTAAATTAATTCAACCAACTCAAATTCACAGTCAAACTTCGGCGTTAATATTCCACAAAAAACATGTTCCTCGTGACAAGGCTATTTTCAAAGTCACCATCTCTACCGTGAAAAATGCCATCTGACGTAAATACGATTCGTAATTTGAAAGATTTCAGATGGAAATTTCTGGACAGACTATGGTTCAAAAAAAAGGTTGAATATGAGTTTAGAAGGAGGATTAAAGCCAAAATTACCATGCAGGATTTGTTAATACTGCAGTACCCCTTTCCAAAAAAAAATATGTGAGACAGAGAAAAGAAAAGTAAGGAAAAGAGAAAAAAAAAAAATATATTCTGAGGCATAAGAACCCTAATAGCAATAGACCTAACCTAGACTAAACAGTTGGACAAAAATAAGAAAAATAAAGAAATAAACCTAACTAATCGACATCGTAGTGCAACGGATACAGAACAAATGAGAAAGCACATACCCATCTAAACGTTATCAGCGCTAACTAGCAACGCGTCAACTAAACCTAGGAGAGAAAATAAGAACACTAGAAACTAACTTAAAAACTATTGACGTTAAGACCTAAGACTAAAAAGAGAAGATCCCCAAAAGCAAAAAATAACGATAGAAGTAAGTTGAAGAAAGAAACGACATAAGATAATAAAAGAGACGACATAAGATAATAGAAGAGACGACATAAAATAATAAAAGAAACTACATAAAACAACCAAAGAACTTAAGCCAAACAAAGGACTTAAGTCAAAGAACTTGAATGAAATAAGAAACTTAAGCTTATTTCATACAAAAGAAAGGAGGATATTCGATAAACGATAAGTATTATGCTGAAATAAGAAAAAAAATAAAGCCTCATATTGATTTATCGATAAAAGTAAATCGACAATGTCTCAACACTAAACAAAATTATCGATACGACGGTTTCCCAACACTAAGAGCTGTCATTATGTTATTTTGGTTATAACAGACTTAATGACATAAGCGGGCGAAAGCCTGAACTACAAAAATTGACAAGGTTGTTAGCAAATTGTTTCAAGTAGGAACAACTAGATGTCGCTGTTAATAATTATGAATAAGCTTATTTATTTATTAAGGGAATTTAAATTTAAAAGGGTTTAAACTAAATGTAAAAATAACATTCCGAACCGAAAAAAGATAATAGGAATACTAGATTAGAAATTACAAGGGAATTATTTAAGAATATCTTTAATGTGATATCTTCCAGAATGGAAAGAATCGAAATCATGAAGTTCATATGTGGTCCTAGAAATAACCCTAGTCACACGACATTTTATAAAACGAGGAGCTAGCTTTCCAGAAAAATAATCATCTCCAGACGATCTAGAAAAATTCTTTCTCCATACAGTATCACCAACATTCAGCGTGATGGCTGAACGATGCGTATTGTAAGCTCGTGAATTACGGAGGAAGGCCATTGAAAGATTATCAGCGACTTTCGCATAAACCTCTGATAAGCATGATAAGTTCGATGCGTACTGAGCCCGACTTTCGGCTAAATTTACACCTTGAGTCTGACTATTAGTACGAATGGGTACCATGAGAACTTCTCTTCCAAACATCAGGAAGTTTGGTGAGAAACCTGTAGCTAAATTAATGCATGAGTTGAGATAGAGTTTAACTTTATGCAACATTCTAGACCAATTTCTTTGATTCTCACCAACCAAGATACCTAAACAAGTAACCACGCTTTGATTATAACGTTCGACAGTATTTGCCTGAGGCGTATAATAAGGAGTATAGGTCGGTGACTCGATGTGAAATGATCTTAGAAAATTTAAAAACTGATTACTGCGAAAGACAGTGGCGTTATCGCAAAGAATACTTCGAGGAACTCCAAAATTAAAAAATATTTCTGACTCTAAAGCTTTAATAATAGAAGAAGCGTTAACTTTCTTAAGAGGAATAAGCCAAACGTATTTTGAAAAAACGTCTACCATAGATAAAATATATTTATAACCATAGTAAGCAACGGGCAAAGGACCAATGAGATCGATAGAAATTGACTGTAACGGCATGGAAACATCCTTCGCATGGCACATCTGGCCACGAGGTTGAGTGTTTGCTATTTTGTAAGCCTTACAAACCTCGCATTGCCTCAAAGTGTCGGCAACGTCACGAAACATGTTTGGCCAGTAGAAGGTCTCTTTTAACTTAAGGTATGACTTAGTAACGCCAGGATGTATAGATGGGAAGCTATTGTGTACCTCCCATATAGCGAGTGGTACCTTTTCTACTGGTAATACTACACGCCACGGATTTGAAGTTAAGGGATTGGTGACAGGCATGCGTCTTAAAAGAACGCCGTCCTGAATGGCGTAAGCAGGAAACATTTGGGGTGAATCGCGTGCTCCTAAATAAACCTTTTTATACCATCTATCAGTGGTATGCTCAGGACCTTGATCAAAAGAAATAGGACTTGCATAAATCCTAGAGAGTGCATCAGGAACGACATGTTGCGAACCTTTGCGGTGAACGATGTCAAAGGTGTATTGAGAAATAACAGTAGCCCATCTAGCTAAACGACCAGAGGGATTATCTAAAGTAAGCAGCCATTTTAAAGCCATATAGCCATATTTTAAAGAAAAATATGTTCACAAATAGTTTTTTAAATTTATAGATAACGAGGTACGGAGGAGTAAAACCAATTGCGACAGCAATTAAATTAATTCAACCAACTCAAATTCACAGTCAAACTTCGGCGTTAATATTCCACAAAAAACATGTTCCTCGTGACAAGGCTATTTTCAAAGTCACCATCTCTACCGTGAAAAATGCCATCTGACGTAAATACGATTCGTAATTTGAAAGATTTCAGATGGAAATTTCTGGACAGACTATGGTTCAAAAAAAAGGTTGAATATGAGTTTAGAAGGAGGATTAAAGCCAAAATTACCATGCAGGATTTGTTAATACTGCAATACGTACATATTAGACTTTAATTTTTATCTTTTATTTATGGTAGGTAAGGGTCGGAAAACACCACTATACGCCTGCATAAAAAAAGGAAGAGACACAATTATGCCCGCTTACAGACAGCATTACAAGTTAAAATGTCACTAAAAAGGTAGATGCAAACACGATGTTATTAATTTAAACCGTATTACAGAACAAACCAAACCACAAACAAACCTTAAGTTCCTACCTAAAATATACATTTTATACTAAAACAAACATAAATCAGTATTTTCTTTTCCAGGACACATAACCATAATAATTCTGAAACATCTACAGAAAGTAAAAATATGATAGTAGAACCAACAGTGAAAGAATCGTCTACTCTAGATCAGCTAAAGTAGGTACCTAGCTACCCGTATATTACCTAGCCGGGCCCACTCTATGCTCAAGGTCAAAAATATCGTAATTTATTTTCGTAATAGAAAAGATTTTCGTAAAAAAAGGTTTTGTTTTAATGATATTTGTAATTATTTAGTAACGCTATAAAAAATTACAAAAGAAGTAGTTATAAGAAATGCCTACTGTTCTACGTTCTGATTGTGAACATTTTGTGTAGGTATATTTTTGTCTTTTCTAAACATGACTTTAAAGGAGTGTGTCTTCTGTATTCTATGTCGGGATTATGTGACGTAATTCATGAAGATGTTAATAATTACTAGTTGATTAATGCATTCGATTTATGACCAGTAACTACTTACGTATTTTTTTTTTGAACCAAGAGGCTTCTACAGCATCAGAAAAATGTATGCTTTCCAGTTCTGTTCTGTTCAAAGGAAAAAAAACACGTTAAATGCCATTACGAGAGATCTTTTTGTATTTTTTTTTCTCAAACTTTATAATTAGGTACATTTTTAATTTGTGGACTTTTTTTGAGTGTTTTGATTTATACTCACCCCTGATTACCTGTCTAGTAGTGTTCAGTTCAGACTCTGGATTAATAAAAAAAACTATCATCCTACTCAGACTGGTATCAAAATTGTTTCGCGGACTATAGTTGTACTCCCAACGCACACTAACGTAACTTCGTGTATTGCAAACGAACACTAGCGCGCGTTCGAGCTAAGCGAACATTTACGATTTGTAATAGGACTCTTAAGGGGCTTACAGGACCTAAAAAACGCAAGTTTTGCAAAGAATAAAAGTAAAACAATATGCTCGATTACAGTACCTAAACAAAATAAAGAATATATGATATTCTTCAGGATATAAGTCCTGACTGACTGATATGTCAACGCACATCCTAAACCACTGGTCCTAGAGACATGAAATTTGGAGGGTGTGTTCTTTGTGAAGAGTAGGTATCCACTAAGAAAGGGTTTTTCGAAATTGCGCCCCTAAGAGGGTGAAATTTCACGCGGACGAAGTCTCGGGCAGAAGCTAGTTTAAATATATTAAAAATAACTACTTAAGTATAACCATTTTCTAAAAAGTAATAGGAACTTTATCACAAAACCTTATGTACAGAAGAGAACATGACAAAACGTAACAAAATTAATTGATTTGTTATTTAACAGTTCTTCAATTTTCTTTTCTTTCATGATTCTGAAAGTGATTCTGGGCGTATACAAGTACGATGTAACCACGCGCTTTAAAAAGTTTATTTTTCATACAAAAGCAGTTTTCCAGCTCACCCGGTACTTTAATGTTTGTTTTTGAAAAACGTTTCACGAATAAATTCATTTTGGCAACTAGCCAATCCAAACTAGTCTTTGTCCCAGAATCAATGTCAATGAACCAATGCGCTGGCGCCTTTATTTTACACTGTTTGTATGTGTTTGTGGCTTTATTAAATTATTGACCCCAACAGATAAAATTAATTCCATGCGTTACATTATTTTGCGTCTTAACTTTGCAGCTGTCATTTGAATTGTTGCATGAAATATGGCAGAGTTAAAATATTTTACAGGTAGGTGTCCGCAACTCCAAAGCATGTATTTTGCGTATACAGGGTGACAGTGACATCGACGTGCAAACTAAAACCATGAATTCAGCACATGATTGAACACTAGCGTAAAAAAAAATTGTCGATTATCAAAAGAAAAATGCTGTTTCATAGAAAAGTACAATGCCTACACGGCTTTTTTGGGATGCATGAAGAAGCCTCTTCGTGTAGCGCAGTTTGTTCCGCCAGTAACTCATCTGAACCGAGCGCTCGGCGCATCCTGAACAGTCACACCCAACACTTTAGTTGACTGGCTAATTCTTCCTTTGCGGTGGTAGGGCTGACGCCCGCCTGGTTTGCGACCACCCTCCCTCCGGAGTCCGGCGTAAGGCAGCCTGACGTGTTTCGTTGATGTGTGGGAGTTCCAGTGCCTTAGGTATCTTCTGGGCACGCTCGTTCCATCATAGACCTCATCCATCGCTTTCCATCAGGCGTGATCGAGGTCAAGAGCGGGCCCATTCAGCAATAAAATAAAAAATAAAAAAACGGTCAAAATGGATAGCAGAGCTAATTTTGTTTTAAATAACCGACGAAAAATTTCAAGCGGAATTCAGAATCATGTACTGAAACTATGGTAACAGGTTGTGGACGTCCCTGCAATCCTGTATCTTGGAGATTTATTCATTTTGATAATTCGGCCATTTGTATTGTGTAGAGTATTTACATACTTTGGAAATAATCTTTTCATGGTACAGGTGTTAGTAAAGTACAATTTCAATACGTCTAGGTGGGTTTGTTAATGTTATGTTGTATTGGGTTTGTTAATGTTATGTTGTATAAATATTCTTCTTAGCGTATCGATGGCAAAAAGTTTAAACATTTTTGGCCAAAAATTCGCTGCGCTAACTCCGCTCACTGACACAATCGTGAGCGGAGGATAAGATCATCAAGTACACAGGTGACAGAGCATGCGGCGCAAGATGGAAGGTGGGCCATTGTCTGTGGGGAGGTCCCGCATACGTACCATCGTGGACATTGGCGGTGGACCACTTTTCAGCCATATTACCAAGGGCATAAGTGTCAAAAGTGATCGACCGCCATTGTCCGCGGCTGTATTTGAGATCTAAGCTGTCTGTGAACCCCCATCTGTGCTCGATTTATTACTCTAATTGTTCAAAGTTGCGATTTTCCGATATTGGTAACAATTTTTTTTTCCTGTGCTTTTACTCCCTTTCTAATAAACGTTGTATTTAGCGGCTGCATAGTTACACAACGCTTTGTCTTCTTTCGAAAGTCAAATTACTGACGACTGAAAGAGAGAAATCGGTGTGTATCTATTCATCTTATATAATACGTTTATTAGTAAGATTGTTAATTAATAAGTAGTTACCAAAATAATTAGCATACGTTGAAGGTAAATAAGCGACTTATTACAGAACAATTTAAAAACATACGACCTCTAAATAATCACTGCGATATTTTAATAAATAAAAAATCCTACCCAAGAGAGCGGTCATTCAGTAAAAAGAAAATAATATAAATACACATCCCCATTGTATATTTTACAAAGCGAGAGCAATACTAACGTGTTGAAATAACAATCAATGATAAATGCTCTTTGTTTAATTTAAGTCGTCATTGTGTATATATTGCTTGGAAAACATCTTATTTTCAAACCATTGAAAATGGTCACGTACTGAATGCAATAAATTATGAGTCTCAATAGTATGTTCCGGTTTTAATAAGGACAATTTATTATTAAATAGTAATGTCAAATTAAATGTTAAATCACCTGATGATTTATTTACCATTGTCTTTTAGGCTTCAATAATGGTTGCAACAACAATAAACAAGAAAGTTTAGGCCATCAACAAAATGCCTGCTATCTACCACCTTATTTACATACGTGTTAGGTATCAAGATGGCTAGGCATCTTCAGGGCCGAAAGAATCGTGGCCAGTCTATGCCATGCCCATTATTTTTTACTCTTATTTAAAACTGGCTTCTGCCCGCAACTTCGCGCGCGTGAAATTTCTTGTGCCCCCGACCCACCCCGTCGTCTTCTTTTTGCTCGGGTCCTAAGGGTCATAGCGGTATGTTAAATAGCCTATAGCCTTCCTCAAGAATTGGGCTATCAAATACAAAAAGATTTTTTTTTCAAATCGGACTGGTAGTTCCAGAGTTTACCCCATCATACAAACTTACAAACTTTACCTCTTTATTATATTAGTAAAATAATAAAAAAGAATAAACACATTTTTGGAAGAAAATGTTTAAATCGATCTTACAACTTGATCAAAATTATAGTCGAGTTTGCTGGCACGTATTATACAATCTTATTTCCTTAGGTCTTTCTTAGTTCGGCAGGTCGAAAAAAGAAGCCTATGTCCTTTCCCAGGGTTAAAGTATTTCCATACCAAATTTCATCAAAATCGGTCCCGAAGTTTTGGTGATTAGCCGGAACAAACAGACAGACACTGGCAAAAAAACTGTTATATGAAGAACCGTATTTAGGCATCAATGTCAATCATTATCATCATTATGTGTTTCTTATGTCGTCACCCTCCCCGCTAACTGTCGTAACTAGCTATTGATACTTTTCCAGGGCAACGGTTTTTCGGTCGGGTGCTACAATCATATTACTGTAGTGGTGTTAGTTGTGGCTTTATAAAGTAATTAATATCGGTTTTATTTTGCTCTTGGTCTTGGCTCACTCTTTAAGTTAGTAGTTTCTTTAAAGCCCTAAGGTATCTATTTATTTCGTTATATTCATTTAAAGCAGATACGTCACTCTGTGAGAACTTTGTTTTACAACTTGTGTCTGTTACGACTTGATTATTTTGCATAAAAATATAAATAAAACTCTATTAGTATTTTATTAAAAGTAATAAAAATGTTCGTTCGTTAGCTTAAAAAGCTACCAGTTTCGTTAATAAGTCTAAAAAATGTTTTAACATTTTTGACAATTTTGCTGTGTGTTTATTTTATGTATACGAGCACATTATTTATGTATACTATACTGTATCTATAAGTAATGAGACGAGTTGACGCTTAACCTTCCTTAAAATAAACGTTATTTATTACTTTAAGCACACAAATATACACAGAGGCGGACTAAGTGCTTAGTATACATTTTGAGTTTGTTCTTAACAACTAGGTCTTAGTTAATTTAATATCACAATCAGTCTTTGCAAAAATATTAGTCTTTAATTGGACTTGCTTTACCTAGGGTTAAAGCGGTTAGTCAATCAGTCTTATTTATTAAACATAGGAACTAGAAATCACTCAAGACGTAATAGGTAGACAACGTCTTAATATTATCGTAAGAGCTAAATTCTTAAAACAACCAGTTAGTAAAATCAGCAGTAAATTAGTAATTAAAAAGTATTAGTGGGAAAGTGACGTATGAAATGCCACATGCTCCGGCAACTTAATGACTGGGGTGTCCCCTGTTGTTAGTGACAACAAGTCATTATATTTTTCCATCGAAATTTTGGGCGGTGTTGGATTGAGAAGACCTATTTCCTCTCTCAAGAAAACAGAGACCTGTCTTTTAAGAGAAAGGGAGCGTGGAATCCCTTCTTCTTCGCTACTTTTAATGAAAATCTTTTCCGGTTCAGCCTTCTTGACAGACAACTCCATAATTTCTGTCCAGTTCAAGCTTTGGCCCTTATCGTCTTTTCGAATAGAAAGTATCCTCAGGTCAGCTGAAAGTTTTTTAAAATCAATGAAATCTGTGTATGTAAGAACATTCACTTCGTACGGTTTATTTTTCCGTGCCAATCTAAAAATTGGAGGAAGCTGACTCGGTACAAAAATGTCCCCACTTCTTTTCAGAGCATAGCCGATGGTGCTGTGTACTGAGTCTCCTTCGCTTTGTCCATGACATGGTACAGAGAAACGTAAAGTGATTTCCTGAATATTTGTGGCATTGTTTATGACATTCAGTAAGGTTGATGCCACGATGGAATTTTTGTTCTGTCCACTGCATCCATCAGCAAACAGGTAAACAATATTGATGCCTTTTGCGTCACTCTTCGTGAGAAAGTCATACAGTGAAGTGGAAATTTCTGACGATCCTCTTTTGCTTGCTCCCTCATGCCATGTATAACATGAACAGGCTCCAGAAGTCATATCATAAATTGTAAAATTGTACGCTGAAAGACGACGTTTATAAAAAACAGCATTTTCATTGCTGATTAGGCAAGCTTATAACTTGTTGGAGGTCAAATGTAGCACATTGTATTGTGGTTGGGTTTTGCTGTGATGCTGGTTTACATTTATTTCTCTCAGATCTAAACAAAGTCTTCTCCTGCTGGTGCTTCTTAAACTTCTCGCAAATCTTTAGTTTCTCTTCCTCAGAACCTTTTAAATATGTCATGCACAAACTACACTGATCTTTTTTTGGGCGGTGGAACGATAATTTTTTGGATTTAAAAACCCATCTGTATGCCGAAAAGCTGGGCTTTACGGAACTATTTTTATGCTCTTCTTTAAACATGTTGTACATCTTGGGTAACGTTAGCTCACAATGAAGGTATTCTCTAGAAGAATTTTCCCTGCAGTAATGAGATTCAGCCTTCGGAAATCTCTCAATATGCTGTTCGATCATGTTTCGAACTGTGGCATCATTATCCAAGAAGCATTCCCTACGCCCTCCTCGTCTTTCTTTTTCGACGGTGCCTTATGTACATACTTCAGTCATTTTGAATTGTGACGAAAAGAAAAATAATCTCACTAACTGCAGTATGTTCATAAGACAGGTAGTGAAAATATTATTTCCCTCCTTTTGCACATACGCAAAAAAAAATACGTGATTATCTTCTAAACGGTAAACGACACAGACACGACGATTAGAGAGAACTTATTCGGAACAAAGTTTTGAACTCGTAGGTAATGTCAGTGCAGATACGACAGTTTGTGAGATACGACAGTTAGCGGGGAGGGTGACGATGTGTGTGGTTTCAAAATGCATTTAGTAGCAAAAAGCTGTTATTTTGACATTACAAACAGACACTTCAATTTTATTTATTTACATAGATGTTGCCATGAAAAATATTGCTCGAGCCACGAATAGGGGAAAAGCAAAATGAACATAACATTTACAAAGTTTCGTACAATTTGTTTTTTTTTTTTGTTATAGGTGTAGAAATTTGTCGGAGTACATGAAGATTGCGGAGAAGGTGAAAGAGTTCTTCCATAACGAAGGCATCCATTCAACCACAATACAACCTGAGTTCGTAGAGCTTCCTATTGGTGGAAATGAGGTAATATTTTACATGAAAAATTTTTCTTTATAATTAACTTTTTTGTTGCTGAATGGGCCTGCTCTTGACCTCGATCACGCCTGGTGGAAAGCGATGGATGATGTCTATAATGAAACGAGCGTGGCCAGAAGATGCCTGCATGCCTGTTCACTCTTGCTTTGAAGGCAGACGGGTCACTGCGAGGATCGCCCAGAGGACACGGTGGTGCACACGGTGGAGGTCTGTCCCGCTTGGGCAGAGCACCGCCGTGTCCTCGTAGAGGCGATCGGCAGCGGCGGCGACCTCTCGCGCCCGGCCCTGGTCCAAGCCATGGTCCGGGGCGAGAGGGAGTGGGAGGCAGTCACCTCCTTCTGCGAAGCAGTCATGCTAGCGAAGGAGGTGGCGGGATGGGAGAGGGAGAGAGCCGAGAGGGCCGCCCGTCCCAGCCGCCGCGGTAGACGCTCCGGGCGTCGGGAGCCGCGCGACGACTCCCGGCCACCGTAGGCGCGGGCCTGCGGACGGCGAGTAATGGGTAGCTCGCCGTCCGATCAGGACCAGGCCCGTGCCGGACGGCGCGTATGTGTTCCACGCGCGCCTCAAAGAGATGTCAGCAGACATGGAGGGGCCCGTTAGGGCCGAAGCCTGCCGGGGCAGCGGGATTGTCCGAAAGGGTTACCGCTGCCCCGGAACATAAAGGGCTAAGGAAGGAACACGGATGGGTTTTAGTCAGTAAGAGTCTGACACTCCCTTCCGCTCCACCCAGAGCGGGAGGGGTCATTGGATGATTTCCCATCCTTAAAAAAAAAAAAAAAAAAAAGGCAGACGGGTTATACCTACTCTGGAGTGGACCTCCTTGCCAGTGTTTGCTGCCAAACTGCTTATAACCTGTGTCTTGAGTTCTTAGTGATAGCCGAGAGTTTGGAAGTTGGCGGAGTGATATTCCCGTGCCACGGAAACCACTTCAAGACGTTGGTCCTGCGCCTGATTTTTCTCCGGTCGTGTCGGATTGCCCTTCCATCGGACTATGAGAGTGGGAAAGATTTAGTGCACCCGTGTTTGCGCACACACACCTCCCGCGCCGATGGCTGGTCTCCGCTGAGATTAGTCGCCATGGCGGAAATTCGGTCTTGGGGACTATTATTATTATAACCTGAGTAATACAAGTGTCGAGTGAACAGGTCACTTCTACGCAAGCGTGCACCATCGCCAACCCCATCACCACTTAACATCAGTTGAGTTGGTGGTCAAATGTATACTTAAATGTTTAGCATATAAAATCTTGAAAACAAAAGTAACTAAAAATGTATTGAAAGCAACTCGAAATATAGCGACAATTAATCAATTATTCCAAAATGTAATCTACAAAATCATTATTTCGTCATCTAATAAAGCCATTTATAAAATATCGTTATGCTAAATATTATTATCGTACCATAAATTAGTAATATTTCAACGATTATTCGTTAAATTATCACGATAATGAGAAAATATCGATTGTGTTTGCAAGTTTTTCTCTTATCTGAAGGTGCTACTATGTTATAATCAGATTAGATTTAAAAATATTTCACAAAACGACCGCATTATGTACTGTTTCGAAATCCAGAAACATTGCAACAACAAGAAGGGGAATGCTGATTTTTATCATAATTTCATTGGTACTGTAAACCAAGACGTAACTTATCTGATTTAATTTATTAATAAGAAGTACTTCAGTTACTTTAGTAAAATCAGCAAAAGATTTTGTGGCTTCGTCAAGGCCTAAATTTCTTATGTATCAAATATGAAATTGCTTAGTTTTAAGAAGGTAGCCACATGCTTAGTAACATTTCCAATAAAATTATACCTTATTCTTTACCACATAGTAAAGGCCGTCGCGTCGTTGCCCGACAACTTCAGCTTCACTTTACACTCTCGAGTAGCTTGTAAATAAACAACATGTATTTTGTTACAGATAATAAGCGGGGCATCAGCAGAAGCGCCCTGCGCACTTCACTGTCCACCGAACGACCTTTGTCACAACGCAACGTGTTGCGGGCCCAACCAACAGGTGCGTCTTTTACCAGAAGACATTATATAGTAGCTAGCCACTGCGCCTTATTAACAATACAAACACATCGGGTCCTATAACCTATCTGCTAAGCAATCTTCCAAGCTGAACTTATTCAAACCTCGCAGTCTTTACTAATTTTCCAACTTCCTCAATCCCTACCTGATAAGATTTTAGAAATGAACCACTATTTCTACAAGGGGCGATCATTGTATTCTCGGTATCGGCATAAAAACGACGTAAATTCAATTAAAATATTTTTAATTTATTAATGTAATCCCCTATACTCCAATGCATTTATTACATCTCAAAACTAACTTTTCAATACTCTGTAAAAAATAACGTTCTTCTTTCTTTGAAAAAATGCGCATTTGTTGCTGTGTTCTTCATCGTTGGAAAATCGTTTTCCACGAGTCTTTTTTTAAATTAGGGAACAAATAATCACTCGGGGCTTGGTCCGGGCTATAATAATAATAATAAAAACTTTATTATTCAGAAAAAATATAGGGTGGGTGTTTAATTTCTTCGAAACCTCAATTTCGCACAGTGGCCTTGGAAACGCGCCGTGTGGACCGGGGCGTTGTCGTGAAGAAGCAACACACCGCAGCACCGGTCGTCAGTTTACCCCGTCTTTTTTATTTAATTTCTTTCCGTAAATTTCGTAAAGTGGATGCGTAGGATGCTGAGTTTATGGTTTCGCCTTTTTTTTGTGTATTCAATCAGCAAAATTCCCTTGTCTCAAAACACTGTGGCCGTTCTTAAGGGGCGCAGTGCGCTTCTTGTGCCACTGTATGGACTCTTGCTTACTTTCAGGGTCATAATGATGACCCCACGTTTCATCTCCAGTAACAATTCGATCGAAAATACTTGATAGAACTTTACTACAGAGCTCTAAAAACTCTACAACACTCGATTCGCACTTGCTTTTGAGGCGCCGCCGTGAGCATTCACGGCACCCATCTTGCACTGACATTTGAAAGGTAAAGAAGGTCATGAAGAATAGTGTGCGCACGGAACCAACAGAGAGGTGGGTCATCTCTGCTATCATTTTGATCTTCATTCGGGCATCCTCCAGTTTAAGCTACACAAATTTTTTCACGTTTTTCAGTAACCGGACCACCCGAGCGAGTGTCGTCTCAATACTCTCTGCCCCTTTTAAATTCACTTAACCACTTTTGAACCGTAGATACATTGAACGCCCCTTGTAATTTGGTATATTTGGGCAGCTAATAAAAATAAGAAATATGTTCAAACATGAACACTCAAACATCTAAAAAGCAGTTTCAAATTACCCCTATTTCAAAAAGGGTTTTTAGTTCTAAATAATGGTTTCAAGTGACCCCTATTTCAAAAATGGTTTTTGTTCACAAATTATGTTGTAATAAAGCACACTATCTAAATTGGTTTTGGGATAATTGTTGAAGTAACCTATTGTACATATTATGTATATTGTGTATAAAGTGTAAAGAACGATTTTGAATAAAATATCTTTAGGACCAAAGAATAGTACTAGTCTTTAGGGAAAGACCGAGACGCCCCTAATTACGAAAATTGGGGACAGTGTAAAAAAAAGGTTATGTTTTTATAGCCTTTATTAAATAGTAACTGCTGATATTGCTGACAATGTTTGTATAGAGCCTGGGCAAGCACAATCTCCTAAGCATAATATAATGCTTGTAAATAAACGTGAATGTTTTAACAAATAATTATGCTTCTTGCATCACGTCTTCTTTATCGAATGGAAGCGTCGATTATATTTTTGTCTATACTTCAAGAACTACGCATGGACATCACAATAAACTGGATTTATGCTATACTTTTTGCTTTTTATTTTTTAAACCAAATTCATTTTTATGTAAAATAAAACTGTATTTTTTTTGTCTAAGAATCAAATTAAGAATTTAATTTTTTCATTAGTATTTTAATTTTATGTTTTGTTTGTCAGTCACTTAGCAGTATTATTTGTATTTCAATTACAGTTTTTCACTTTAGAAACGATAAGGGTTCGATAAATCTTGTTCAAGGAGATGGTTTTATTGAAAGCGGACAAAATGAGCACCCCGACCCTCTCCATGTCAAATAATATCAAGATTTTCACTGAAAACTAATGTAGAAATCGTTAGAATAATTATATGTCATATGTATAGAAGATATATTTGTATGGAAGTTATTTGTTGAATCATATAGTTGTATTATTATTATTACAGGTTCATTAAATCATAAGTGATTTTGTATTAATGCCAAATGTTTGTTAACGAGGCTGTGTTCATTTGTTGTAAAAGATTTATAAAAATAGTAAAATGTTTACAATTAATTGGACTTTGATTTCCTTACATGAGAGTCGACCTAGCTAGACGTTCTGCGACACTATACTCTACTTGTACAAAGGGTGACATCGAAGATATAATGATATAACAAACATTTGTCTTGCATGACTATTGGTGGCAGAAATAATCTTATCTATACACTACTATAATAGACCTATTACACTTAAGTTTACACTTGGGTGAAATGGTATAAGCACAAATATCTATAAGGTGAAATGGCTAACTCACAATCCTTTAACATTTTTAATTACGTACTCCTTTTTCCTGGATTCCTCTATCTTCATATATTAATTATCAGTGTACAGAAGTAAAATATTATTATCGTAAGTGCCAATTTCCCAATAGTGCGTTATTAAAATTGGTCTTCAGAGCAATGCGATTTTCCTACAGCAGAAAAGTGGAATGTCCTTTCGCTTGTAGTGCTTTCAAGATAATTGGCGTAGCGTACTTATTAATCGTTTGTGAAGCACTGGGCGACCGCCTTGCCGTCTGATTAATATCGTTGCATATTTTCCGAAGGACACGTAATTGTTACGACCTATCAACTTTGAAAATTGTCTGACCGATGGTAATTTACTCAGAAATAATATAAAGGTAAACGTTTACTTTATGACGAACGCACCCAGTAGGTAGTGTATCTAACGTTATTAAATAGATGTAGACGTATAGCATGTACTTTTGTTTTACCAAATATGTTGGTATTTATTTACATATAATAATTAGTAGGTAGACACACATTTTCCCTATCTACAGGAAAAGTAAATTCATAGGAATAAAATATATTATACGTTACAATACTCCAACACGTCACTCAATACACAGAGGGTAATTAAGCATAATTACCAAAAGTATGACACTATTTGTTATATTTTAATTCCAAAAAGAAATAATTTTAGTCACCTTTTGTAAAAAAATCGTCTCAGTATTGTTAATAATTAAGGGAAACAGCGAGATTGCCCCCAACACAAGTATTATCAATTACTTATTGGGGATGTCTCATTGTTTAGGGACAAATAAACATTTTTCATTCATTTGCATTTATCAAGTACTTGTAGCCAAGTATCAGTATCTATGCGCTTAAAAATACACAGTTGTATTATGGTACATTATCGATGCATTATAAATCTTTTTGCTTTAGAACTATTGTTTGTTATCTTTGATGCTGATTGTTATCATAAATGGCTCTTGTATTTGAAATAGATTAGAAACACGTGAGAGTTATAGAATATCTGTGTAATTTATTTTTACTGATTTGCCGTACCTTCGTTTGGGGATGCATACGTCATGATGGAATCCCGTTGTTTTAACTTCATTGGCGGGACAGCTTTTACTTAAAACGAGTCAATGGTGCCAATTCTGTTGTTCACAAAATAAACTAAATTTAAATTCAATGCATCTTCTTTCTATTTCATTAAGAAAAGGACAGAAGATAAATTTTAGTTTAGTCCTGTCAAATTAATCCGCGTCGGACTGCTGATTTTGACAGGACTAAACTAAAATTTATCTTCTATCCTTTTTTCAATTAAATAGAAAGAAAAAGATGCACTGAATTCAAATTTAATTTAGCTTGTGAACAAGGGAATCGCCACCTAATTATGTGGATTAAGTATACAACACAACGTGTAAAAATCTTTTGGGGATTTCTTTTACCGTTTCAAGTGACACCAGCGTTACATATTTTGATAAAGAAGCCAACCTCATATAATACGAGCTTTATCAACATTCCAGGATTTCCAGGAGCAAAGCACACCCTCTCCCACAGTAACGCCGTACCTCTGCAGACAGCGGACCATGGGATCTAGGACCGAATCTATGTGTTCCACCAATGGAGCAGGCGCAACCGGCCGGCAAGCTACCACGTGGAACCTAGAAGCTTTAGAGTGCGGGTTAGTAGAGTAACAATGACGGAACTTAGTAGCGATGGACCTTTTCGATTTTATCGATCTCTCGAAATGTTATCGGTGATATCACGTTGTTACTAACGGCTATATGTGATTAAGGATTGTCGTAAATTGATGTTGTGTAGTTAGTTGCAAGTAGACGCAGTGATGTTGTTTTTTTTTTGCATGTTTTAATGAATTAAATTATTCTTTTTTTTTGTATTTATAAATTCAGTTATAAGTTAATTGATCCTATATTTATTAAAGCCGTTTTTATTTACTTGTTATAAAATGTTGGATATTTTCAAATTCATTCTGTGTAAATGTTAAGAAACAACGAGGAAGTATTGTCAGTAACCCTACAAAGCCCAAAGAGTGCAACTTCAGTCGTTCAGACTCGCGTGCGTGTAACGTATATTTTGAGGCTAAATTGGAATATTGCAGTATTACTTGTGTACCATAAAATTTGAATTTTTAATTTTTTTCCCTGAAATCTTTCTATGCCGACAGATCTCCAAGTAGGTATTATTTAAGGTTAAAAAAGTACAATTTGATATACCATATTATGTTTCACCGTGTGCATGTACGATTCTAAAAGCTTACTTTTAAAACGTAATAATTGCAGCTTTACATTTTAATAAAAATAAATGCTCTTACCACGTCTGTCGGCACAAGATTGTAGACAAAATGCCGCTAAATAGAAGCTAAGAATTAGATAGATAAATTAAGTTGATTTTATATTAATGTTAAGGTATTTGGCAACTAAAATAAAACAGCAGATGAATTATAGAAAGCGAGTTTAATAATAGTATTTTTTTTAGTTCCCTGCTCCCGTCGCCTATGGTGGACGGTCGCCTTGCGGTCTGACACCCGGCCGGCCCGACCGAGCTGTTACGGACTAACCCCGTCACTTTCATTACACATTAACTGTGAAATTAGTTCCATTTTTATTATAATAACATTTCAAACTTTATAGGAAAATCACGAATTTCTAACGTAACATAACGAACCGTCTCATGTGCTGCTGTTGTAACAAAAATTCGATAAAATTTCGCTACATTACCTAGGTGAAACTTCACTCATGAGTGTAACGTCGTTTCACATTTTAAATTAAGTACTTACCTTATCTAAATTGTTACAGATGCTTAGAGTAAAATTATAAATATTTTTTTAATTAATTGAATATTGAAAATGTTTGAAAATTAATATAGATAGAATTCATTTATAATTTCCGGATGCAACATGTCATGTTTTTTAATAATTTTAACAAAATAGCAATAATAGGCGATATGATTTATTTAGTTAATTAATTTTTTACTGAGATTGAACCCTCGCGATATTGAACTGATATCATCAGTACGACGGCAACGCGTCTTCACGTCCTCTCACGTTAAGTAATTAGCGTAAGCGTTAGTAAAGTTTAATTGGATATTTTATTATTAAGGGGTATTTCACAACTGTGAGCTGAAAGAGGTGTTTGTTGTTTATACCAAAACAATGTTGTTGAATGCTTTGCAATGTGAGTTCTATAAGATAATTTCAATTGTATGAATAATTAATGTCTTCAAGGCAACAATAAAATATATTATTCATCGTAGCAATCACGACCGGATCGGCAGTATTTAAACGAATAGATAAATCCATTTTACTAATTTCAAATAAAATCAATAGGTGAAATGAAAGCGCTGCATATGCTCTCACAATAATCACCACACTGCAATAATGCTGCGATGTAAAATATGATTTATTATTTTATCAAATTGTTTAATCCAGTGCACGTCTCTTTGAATTCATGCATTAACTTTTTATACATTTTGGATTGTTTATCCCTGAAGTACAATACGCATATTATATTTTTTTTGTATCTTGAAATAGTATTTTTGGTGGCATTATTTTTGTAATACAATAATGAATAGTATTGTAAATTATAGGTACTTTACGATGAAAACGAGTTCAATAACCTGTTACAGATCTTCCACGTGGACGACACAACAGTGTCTACCAATCTTATCTAAAATAAACATAAATATCTAAATAATGTATGTAATTGATAATTATGTTAAGTATTTCTCTGTATCGAAGTATTTCTTTTTGTATTTTGAGAGTCTCTTGATGGCATTATTTTTGTAATACTTGCCACAATAAATAGCGTTGTAAATTATAGGAAATTTACAAGGACAACGAGGTCAATAACCTGATACTGATCTTCCACGTGGATGACGCAACACACTGTCTAACAATCTTATCTAAAATAAATATAAATGATTATGATAATTGACAAAGTATTTCTAAATAATATCAAAAGTAAACTGGCAACTTCAATTAAATTACATATTTGGAACATTTACTCTTACATATTCAGTTAAGATTTATAGTAGCCGCTTAGGTGAAGTTTCGACAAAAATAGTAGGCAAGTTATTAAAATTGAATTAAATAGTCACAAATCTCACATTTCTAAGTCATGTTAATCAAATTTCTTGTTACTACCACAATTACTGAAGTTTTTAGATCACTCTGGCGTAATATCGGTTTTCACAATTTGATTGTTACTATGATTAGGTAAAACCTAAAGTTAATTCTCCTTTGGGAGTAAAGATAAACGTTTTAGGACCTATCTAAGCTAATGTTCTTTTATATATATTATAAGAATGGGGTCCTTATTACTTAAAAATGTGATGTAATTTTGTAGTTATAACTAGTAATGGCCGAGTTAGGCTAGCATTTCATAGATGACGATATTAGAGCATTTTGCGGGTAACTTTGCAATAATAACTTAGTTAGATAATCACCATTAAATAAAACATAGTAATAGCACTTGCGCCCCAAAATTATGAATGAATTTTATACTCCCCTATCCATTTAGATAGGACCCCTATTTGAACTTTTATAGAGTGACCATCTCTATGTATATGAAACGCCCCTATTTGAAAAAATATTGTTTTGGTTGACCGTTTTTGTATTAGGATTTACCAACTTTTTCTGCCTCTTATTACGAATGGCATATCATGATCTGAAGGCCAATTCTCGTAATTAAAAAACGGTCAAAATTTGGTCGCAACATCATCTGCGACAATCAATGTCAAAAATGTAGGAAAATTAGATTTATTTTTGACAGATTGAGACTGATATCAGACTGTAAACGTTCTTAAAATTACGAGATTTGCCCCTTTGGCGTCTTATGAATAATTTTCCGTGTATTTACCTCCAAAAAAACAGCAAGTAAAGATTAATTACCGCTCCGTTGGTATGAGTTGACTTTTACCTAAATTTTTTTGTGATATTTCCCTTGATACAATTACAATGTTATAAAATAATTATTTTGGATTTGTATTTCATTGTTAGGGTTAAGTTTAAATGTAATTTATGACATAATCAGATCATGTTACGGTTATTTGGTGAACTTGTGTGACTGATGTGACTTGTGACAAATGGGTCACTGCTCAATATTATTAATGAAGAGTTAAATGATGTGCACCATTGTTTCTATGTACAATCGGCTAAGTTCGCGGTTGACCAATTTTCAACTTTATCACTAAGCGTACAAGGGTGGAAAGTATACCGCCAACTTAATCAAATGTACAAACAAAGAATGTTCAACTTTTTGGGACTAGTTTATGTTCATCTCATTACAATAATGAAATCTTCGCGATGTCAACGTCGCAGATGGAAATTGTGGAATCCGCTGTTTTACAAAATAGCTCCGTTATTTAAAACAATTGAACGACGTTTAGCGGTTTTTCATATAATGACTGAACTTTAACACGCAGAATTTCAATAACGTTTTGCATTTGTCAATGCAGCGGGTCAATATGTAAAACAGCGTGAAAATAAACATCAGGTTATAGATTTTAGTTCTAAGTTTTGTCGCGTGGCTCTGCGTGTCATAAAAACAATAATGGTATCCGAAACAGGAATAATTAAAACGAGTAATATTAATGACCCTAACTCAAGAAAACAGTGATTTTATGGACAATTTTAATTAAAAGTTATCAGAGTTTTATGAAACTCAGTCCTAAAAATAAATAGTCAAAGAACTGCGACCAACTTGGAACTTGCGCTCGCTGGGCGCTGCCGCGGCACCGCTTGCTTCGCACGCTCGGCTCGCGCGCAGTCGGTCACGGTACTAACCAAACTTGAACCAATTCGTCAGGGTGTCCTAGCTTCGTTACTGCGACCAATTCGGCATAATAAGCCACACCAAACGTTTATTGTGACTGCAGGTAAACGATTCTTTTTAACGTCTAAACGGCGTCGGTAGCACTTTTGGTAAACGTAACGCGATGACAATCCAACTGAACGTTGTTCAGTAGTTTTACTTATCGGAGCTGTTTTATAAAGCAACTAGCGGTTTTGTAAAACAGCAAAATCAACAATCCATCTGCGAATTTTCAGATTTTTTAAAATTGTTTTTGTGCAACATTTTGTGAAAAACGTCGTAAGTATTGATTTCATTTTTATCTACGTAGGTAGGTACAGACATGACTAAAATGTTTTTGGATTTTTAATGGAATAGTTGAGACATGAAATGAATGTTAAATTGTGGATTGTGTTTCACAATGAATAAAAATATGTATTAAAACAACAGATTGTTTGAATTTCTTTATTTGAATGTACTACAAGTTCTGCCCCATTTTAATTGTGCTTTTTATGTGCTAAGTGTTATCATAACTTACTAAAATCACACACACACTTAAACTAAATATTTTATATTTGCTTAGCTTATAAATAAGTAAAAAAAAAAAAACTACGTTACAGAAAACATCGAATTATGCCTTACTACGATATAAATTCTACTACAGAAGTATTTTCCATGTGTCCATTTTAACACGATATCTTTTTTTTTCTAATATGTATAGCGAGAATCTTTTAAGTTTTCACAATCCTTTCGTTGAAGATGGATGGCGGGACCAGCTGGCGAAAACGACCAGTGGCCCACTTTAGCCCTGGATCTAATGAGCTGGAAGTCATGAGGAGAGGCCTTTGCCCAGCAATGGGATGATGCAGGCTAACAGTACCTAATCCTTTCGTTATTTGTCGGATCTGTAAAGGAATGAAGAAGGTGCTCTTGCTGGAATGAGTTTCTTTTCGCCGTTTGCCGTCTCAAATACATAGTATTCTCTGCCATTAATAATTTTTGTACGTGTAGTCTCGATGTTGAACCGAGGATTCTTCCCAAACAGAGAATCGTAGGGTGGCGGGCGACTGTCGTCGTGGTTCGTCGATTTATTTCCCAATTTCAATTTATTTCTCTTTGATTTCTTGTTCGTGTTCAGTTTGCCGGAGACGTAACGTTTTATGAATATCTGAAAAATAAGTGGTGTAATTTTTCTTTCATTAGGTATCATCATTTCAGCCGAAGGACGTCCACTGCTGGACATAAGCCCGAAGCACCTCTACTTCTGCCGGATTTGTGCTTGTCGCATCCAACGAGTTCCTGCGGCATTTTTCTTTAATCTACCTTATCTCAGTTATTAATTACATTAGGCGACTATAGAATCAATTCTGTTTTATTGTAATTTTTGACGTTCAAAAGAGCCTTTTAAGTGCCCATTTGAAATAAAATAATTTCACTTTGATAAAAAAATGTACAGATAATATGTGATCGCAGCTGCTTCAACAAAAGCATATTTTTATGTGCCTCTTTCTACTTTCTACACTAAGGGCGAGTTTCACCAAACTTTTATACCTACCCAGAATAAGCCTTATCCTGAGAATAAATTTTGAATTTTTGTCAGTTTTTCCATACGAGAACTGTCAGACGTCAATTTTATTCCTCGGATAAAAGATCCGACTTTGGTAAAATTAGCCCTAAGCCGTTTTTTTTTAATACTTGATAGAAATACCTCAGCAGCAAACACAGCGACAGCAGTAGCGGATCCAGCGACCATCACCAGATACGTCATAATAAGATCGCTGTTCCGGAGCTTTCGATCTTTGGACTGCAAGTCTAGCGGACATATCTTTGTGCTGGGCAGGTCTGCACGCTTCAGGAAGTCCAGTATGCCAGACTCGAATATCTGTGTTAGTCTGTAAGATGAAAGTTAATAAGCATATGAACAGAAGTAAGACGAGTACCTATTTATTGCAAAGAATGCCTAGACAAAAAATATAGAGTGGTAAGATTATCTGACTGCCAAGTTCATGGTAGCTATGTCATATAACAACAAGCTTGTATAGAAACTCCTTAAAATAATAGTTATTACGTTTTGTCTCCCCGAAAGGGCCAGTAGAGACCTTAGCCCTTTTTGGTCCATCCGTCCTAAGTAGGCACCTAAAAGAGGCCGAGCCTATGTCCATAAATGACACAATCTAAGCAGCTATATTAAAAATCCTAATGAAAAAACCTGCCCCTGCTGCTAATAATACTGCCCGACCCAGGAATCAAACCCCAGCACACCAGCCAGTGGAGTAACTGCGTAACACACTATCAGTAGCAAAGGCTTTCATTTTTTGACAGTTCAACAACATTCATTGAGCAGACATTTTTTTCGAACATAAGAGGCAATGGATTAGCTATATCCTTCAAAATGATTGAGATCGATACCTAGTGTGTCACGCAATAAGTGCAGCTCAGCGGTCGCGCTTGCGGCCACTAGACTTCAGGAACAGTTAAAAGTGGGTAGCTATTGCTTTTGCACTATAAACAAGTAAGTATATAAATCTACTTACACAGGATCAAATAAACCTTTTAACTTGCTGCCAACAGGAAACGCGAACGCCCTCTGTTTCTTCATAAACGCATTAGGAGCTACTACATAGGTGCACTTATCAGATTCCTCCACGTCTTTTTTTGATATATAATCGTTGTACATAAGGTGGTCTACCATAGTCTGTTCCTTGACCAAAACTGCGCCTTTCTTGACGGAGTCCAAGAAATCTTTGTCGCTTCTCACTGATAGGAACCGAGCCTTATTGTTGCTAATCATTGCGCTCAGGTAATATAGTTCTTCGCCTTCCTGTGTATGAAACTGCTATTAAATAAACATACTTAAAAAAAATAACTAGGTATAAGACCTAAAAAAACCTAATTAGGTTTTTTCAATTGCAATTTTTGCAATTCTCTAGAATTAATAAGTAGGAAACGACCGGGCCCTCGGCTCAGAAATAGTCTGTGTTTTTCTATAACGTACGGTATAAGTAGTAGGTAATGGTACAAGATGTTATGGAATAAATACTATGCCTTTTACGGAACAAACCCCATGGGAGTGGGGCATGCCAGAAGGACCCGCGTAACAGGCAGAACCAGCGGCGACCTTCTGTCTATACCACCACCATTCGCTTAACGAGCGTGATGGTTACTTTCTTAGGCCAATTCTTCGACGATACAGTAGCAGTTCTTCAGAGGGCGTATACAGCAATAAGTCACATAAAGTTATGAAATAATAATACAGGTGGCAAGGACATCGACGGACAATTTGTTAACATGAACAGTAGGTAGGTAAATGATTCTGAACCTGAAAAAATTTCAACCCAGAAGGAGTTGAAGTTCAACGTGAGTTATTTAAAAAAAATTGCTGTTCTTTACATTTTGACCGCGGTAGGTAGGTATTGTACTTTTTAAAAAACAGCAGGGTTTTTTTTAATAACTGACGAATAATTTCTACGCTAGAGGGGTTCAAATCCATGTACTTTATCCATGGTAACGTTGCGCGTCCATGTTCCTGCCACCCTGTAGGTATACCTAGGTATATCCAAATTAGCCAACTTACAGATTTAACAACATGCTCCACCGAGCTGCCAGCTAATGCGACCCACCGGTAGTTCTTAAGATACAAGTCTTTAGGATACTCGATGGCCAGGGTGAACTTGGACAGGGTAAGGAAGGCAGTCAGGTTAGCCGTATAGAACGCTGATAGTAAAATCATGAACAGCCACCAGGTCACGAAGAGTACGCGGGTTGTGTCTAGAAAATGGTGTAATGTTAGGAAGATAACGGTAAGTAGGTATACCTACTTAGCTATAACCAATCAATCTGCCTAGCCTTTTATCAACTATATTTAGGTCGGCATCCAGCCCGATGCAGCTGAATACCTCTATTTTACATGGAGCGACTACCTATATAGATATCTGGGGGCCTAAAAAGGCCACTTTGGCAGAATCATAAAACATTTCATAACACGCAATTCATCTGTTTGACAGTTTCACACCTATAATAATATACCCTTGAAGGGTTAGGCAGAGGTGTACCTGTAGCATTTTACGAATCTCCATACAAAACTGTCATACAGATGAAATTGCGTGATATAAATTGTTTTATGATTCTGCCAAAGTGGCCTTTTTAGGCCCCCCCCCCTTTTTTTTAAGGATGGGAAATCATCAAATGACCCCTCCCGCTCTGGGTGGAGCGGAAGGGAGTGTCAGACTCTTACTGACTAAAACCCATCCGTGTTCCTTCCCTAGCCCTTTATATTCCGGGGTAGCGGTAACCCTTTCGGAGAATCCCGCTGCGGCCCCCTAGGCCCCCTGACCTTCACATAACCAACTTAGCTAATATAAATTTAATTTACTGTTATAAACATCCCTACCTATCGAACAGTTCCACCTAGTAGCGAATGATTATCTCTGCATTTCAAAAAGACGCTTGTTTCGGGCCTAGATACTCTTTTTACAGAAGGGGTCTAATGTAAATAAAACAGAACGTCTTTACACAACGAAGTATTTAATCCACAGATTTAATCAGACTAAAGAACACGCTACAAGTTAACTACTTCCATCATGGATCCAAAACCAGTGAAATACCTACATAATATAAATATGCCACAGCACAGATAGCTACAAATTTTTTTTTTGGCGCGGAAATCGAACCCGTCGCAGCGTAGGCGCTAATCAATTATCTACCACAGACGCTAATAATCTACTTAGCTACTAGTCCTCATGTTCACATTTTCGGGTTTTTCTACCTAAAAATTGTTAAAAATATCCAATAAGATCAACTAAACAAATCGGATATTTTTATAGACAAACTACGGAACGCTATTGTATAATTTCTAGCGAAGAAAATAATTAATAATAATATTTATTTGCTAAAAATGTAAAAACATACGAGTTTATGGAAAAATAACTATAAATCCTACACAATAAAGATCAGTTTACCTACGCTACAACTTCAAATATTTTTATAACTTTTTCAATAGTGCTAGTCACTCTGAAATCAACTTAATTCCTATTAAAATAAAGTTGATATTTGTTTAACTTGAAATAATATTAATTTGAAACAAGTTTGAATAGATTTTTATGTAGGTATATATTTTATACATACTTATTCGATATCTAACTAAAACGTTTCATATCTAAAGTTGCTTAAAGCAAGTCTTTCCCTAGGTCATTAATCAATAGCGCATAATAACCAGTAATCAGGATGACCTGACAAATGTTTTGACAATGATCATTAACACCATTTTTATTTGTGATTACTTTTCGTGTCGCACATGGAAAGTTGGAAGGGTGTGACAAAAAGTGATAGATTACGTAAACCATTAGTGGCGATACGATCTAGGGTAGGAATTGACCATAGTTATGAAACTAGTTTGTAATGCTCGTATCATCATTTTGATGGCAGGCCAAACATAATATTTTAGGTAGGTACTGCGGCGTGATTTCGATCAAAATGTTTTTATTTACTTTACCTAATTATTACTTACTGTCTCTCTACATACCTACCTATAACAGACGAAATCTTGATGTTTGCCTTTTGTTAATAGAAAACTACCCTTGTGTCAGAAAGTAACAAAACTCCTACCAGAAGTGAAAAAGATGGAGACCTACAGGCTACAATCACGTTCAACACCCCCAAATTTCAATCAAAGCAATTAGCTCCACGCGCGTAGATGATCCAAGCCCGCAACCTAATTGCGTAACAACACACTTTCAATCTGAATCATTATGAAGGATACTCCTAATCCATTGCTTCGGTACATATGTTAGAAAAAAAAATCTGTTCCGCAACAAATAACATAATGAATGTTGGTAAACTATCAAAATGAAAGCCATATTTGCTACAGTTAGTGTGTTCCGCAATTACCCCGCTGAGCACACCACTGGGGCTATTCATTTATTACGTAAGATAATTATGGCCACTTTCTGACCCCTCCCCCCCTCCCTCTACGTAAGAAAAAATAAGATTTGGAAGAACCCCCTCCGCCCTTTTCAATCTTACGGAAGATCGGTATCTGCCAAAGAAACGGTATCAAAAAAATTTAAAAGTTATAATTTATGCTTACTTTTGTGATCTTACGTAAGAACAATCTAGACCCCTTCCACCTCCAAGTAAAAAAAAATAATACTTGTTTGGACCCCCTCCCCCTCAAATCGTCTTACGTAATGCCTAAATGAACAGCCCCACTCAGCCTCTTCTGTCGAGCAGTTGGTAGTAGGTAAGTATACATAACACACTACAGCTTCTATTTAAGGTTTGGTACTTACTGGCTTCCGGCGCTAAATTGGTGCCTTGCTTGAGGAAAGCGCTGTAGACGAACCAAAAGCTAGGTTCTATTGGCAAAACACCTTCGTCGTCACTGATCAGCTTGGTTCGTACGCGCGTGAAGAATGTGATGCAGGGTCCAAATGTTAGTACCGCAGCCAGTACCAGGTACCTGGGCAATTATTGATTTACGAAAGAAACAAGACATAGAAGGGTCGGTTATAGCCACCAAGCTAACGTAAATGGTGATTGCAGGACTGAATTAGGTGAGCCTATTTTAGGTAGATAGGTACATCGGAACTAAATGAAAAGTGGTTCGAGGCTGAATGAAATTAGGATATAGGAAGGATACAAGCATGACAAACGCAATTCAAACAGAAGCTTCTACTCTCTAAATTAAAATCCAACAGTCACCATACCACACAAGGTCGTTAAAAGGTGCTAGTAGACCAGACCCGGCAGCAGATTCCTTAGGTCTCTTCAACATCATCACCCACACACCTTCGTCCAGGTATATGGAGAACGACACCTTCTCCCGGTAATCTATCAGAGTCGGTAGAAACGCAGCGGCCATGTCCACTTTCTGTTTTGAAAGTGTTCAAAATATTATGTGTGCTTTCTCTCCTCGTATTATGTGCGTATTTTATGTGACAAGAGGCTAATCTGTCCAGCTGCGAATCTGTCCAGTTGCTCCGGAGGGAGAAAAAGTTTCTCACTCTATTAAAAAGTACTCTGTGGTTGTTGTAAAATCAATTTGCTGTCAAAATCACACGTCTGTCGCAAGTAGGTTTGTTTAAAATGTAGGTATCTATAGATTCCTGCCTATAGTATTAGTAGGTACCTACTAGAATATTTTAAGTAAGTACTTATTGCAATATAGTATCTACTGCTGGCCTGCAAAGGAGTGTACCCACTTTACAGGCAACTGGACATTTTTGCTGGACCGAATGCGTATCCGGTCCAGCCAAAATGGATGGAAAATGCACGAGTAATAGGTAGATACGTAAGCTTTGCGCTTTCGGCATTTTCAAGATCGGAACAAGTACCTTAGTGTGTGCAGGGGATATTAGAGCGAAAAGTATTGAGAATATTGAAATATGCTGCTTACTTGGAAGATATAATACTGAAACTAATAGACAATTCTTCACAAAAACTTACGCTGGCATTAAGCAGTCCTATTATGGAGTCATCGCCCATCGTACTCCCCAACTCATAGTTTCTTTTGGGCTCAACCACTTTATAGGTGAAATTAAACTTCTCCCGTAGTATATTCAAGATAATGAAAGCCACGCCTTTACCGACCACCGTGCCATTGTGCAATTCTGTCCAACTTAGGGGCGTGTTCTGAAAACATAATGAATAGGTATAGACCTATCATAACTAAGTCGCAGACTCGAAACGAATCGTTTCAATTTATCTTATGTGGTTTATAAGGTAATACGGAATGATGTCCGCAACTCCACGTCAAAGTGCGCATTTTGAGTACAACTTATGTGGGTAAAATCTATAACAAGGAGTAGGTAGGTAAGTACTCCATTCATCAAAAACACAAATGCATATCCGCAGGGGCTCTTAATTGGGCATGGGTGTCTGCACACCTCCAGTGGTGGAACTGGTATTTAACTCTGGCCTTTCATCAGATAGCAAAACAGAAAGGAGACACGGGTCATGGGCAACAGCTCAGCAACCACTGCATACCTAGCTATTAGGGTAAGTATTAAATCCTAATGACTAATTATAAAATTTCACTTGAACTTACATTATACGTCGTTATTTTGAGATTCTTCCCATTGACCTCCTTCATCAAACTCATAAAATAGGTGTCCTCCGTCTCCGAAGAGTCGGGCCCTAAAGAAATTGGTATAATTTAGAGAGATAGCCGAACCTTTGCCGTAGATATTTATTTCAATAAAACGTGCATGAGCGTCATAGAAAGAACAGAAAATCCTAAGTTAAATTAATGATTTTACAACCAAATAAGAAAATTGCCATAAAAGTCACCTTTGTAAGTATCATTGTAAGGGACTTCGCAGAACGTGGCGTTACATATCGACGATATGATTAATTCTATGCCGGCCATGGCATAATGAGGCTGACGGTTTCCGCTGTAGGAAACATTTGGTGGTCGTGTTCGAAAGGCGACTGCGAGTGGTTACTGCGGACGACTGCGAGGATGCGCCACTGACATGGCCTTTCGCCACCACTGTCCCCCCACGCTACGGTAATCCACGTTAGATTAACATTGACATTCAGTGTATTAAATTATATAATCAATAAACCACTTTTGAAGAGTTCGCAATACTTTTAAATCGGAAGTTTTGCATAGGATAACAGCTGGAACGTTCACAGGGGTTCGTGGTTAGGTAGATACCAAAGGTCTGTTTAGGTCAGTGTGAACTTCTATAAGTATTCTGACAAAGGAAGCATAGATACCCTCCCCAACTGAAATTTGAGGACGGCTGTGCATCCTTCCATTAATCGGCAAACGAGGAAGTAAGAGAAGTAGGTACCTACTGGACCTTAAAATAATGCCATGTGACGAAGTAGGTACATACATTTTGGCAGATCGTCACAAGCCTATCTGCATTATTTGCGTTACATACTTTCAATCACAATCCGAATGATTTTGAAGGACTGCTTCATAATGTTCGAAAAATTTGTCTAAATAACGTAAATAACGTAATGAATGTTGTTGAACTGTCAAAATGAAAGCAATTGCTACTGATAGTGATAGTGTGTTACGCAATTACTCCACTGGTGAGTCATTTTGTGTCATAATGTTCTCTGGATCTTTGGATTAGGTGGTTCCAACGACTATTCAAAATCGTCGCGTTCTTTATCAAAGAAAGAAAGAAAGAAAATACATTTATATGCGGCAAACAAGACGCGAAAAAAAAAAGGGACAGTCAGTCAACCAGACCAGACAACCACCCACCAGTTTCAACCTATTTAGCAAGCTATAGGAAAGTCCTCATCTTTAACAAAGAAATAAAAATATACGAAGCACATCCATACTATTCCAAGAGGCAATATAATGTAGAGGTAAATAATCATAGCTCGTTAATGGGTGACGGCACTGACGGCACGAGTAACTCGGTAAATTGTCATCACAGATTGTCATACCTATGTGATCTACAGTGTGCGTCATTAAAGATACCCAATGGTTCTGGAACGAATTGTTTAATTAATGTATCCTTTTTGGCATCATTCCCAAACTTATGAATCATAAATAATTTGCATAAAGGGAAACCTATGGGTAAGTAGGTATATTAGGTAGGTACCCTACTAGTACGCAGGTACCCGAACCCGACCGACCTTGGAATCAATACCGGGAGTCTGGGACCTAAGACTTAACGTAAGATGAGAAGCTAGACATAGGTAGGTACGTAGGTGCCTAATACTAATAACCTACGCACGAGTTTGGGGTCTACTCTCTGACTACGAAGATACGGGCCCATCCGAAAGTGTAATTGCTCCGTCAAAACATGTCACAAATAAATTCGAACGGGCAATACCACACAACTGTAAAATAATTTGTTGTCATTCATTCGTATCGATCTAATACTTGGTCTGTGATTCATTCTTAATCTAGGCCATATAGTAAAGTAATATATGTCTAGGCTCCGATCTAATCTGTCTCTCTTAAGACCTTAGGTGATATGGAGTAGTAATCGCCCGTAACTTCGGCCGAAACTATGGACTTCGTGCTGGAGTAGACCCTCTAGTCACCATCCAGTGTGTCAAATAGCAATACAGTATCCACCAACCTACTGTGCCTTCAGGTTTTGAATGTCCAATTCCTAGGCTACCTGTCGCAAAATCTTTACCCCTCTTTGGCTTCATCGTAGTCGGGTAAAAAAGAAAACTCACACAGAATAATAAGACAAGCCCTTACCTACCTTTAAACCAAGCCTTTACCTTTTAACATAAAATTAACAAGCAGCAGCTCTTATTAATAATTCTCAGTTCTAACTTAAAATATTGAAAGTTCTATAGTGTGGACGTGCACTAAACGGTGACCCATCGTAATAGTTGCCGCCATTAAAAATATTGCTTATCTATAATTTAGCGTAATTTATAAATGTTTGCCCAGTTTCAACTTTACATTTCCATTTTCAACGTTTCATTAGTTTGACATTTCGAACTGGTTTTGAAAACGAAAACATAGTAATATTTGCTTCATAAAGAAAGGTATTGCTTTTGCCCAACAGAATACCTAAGTATTTGCCTGAAACAGAATTTATTATAAGTATTAATTTTATATTAATAAGAGATACGTATGGGCAGTGCAATGGCGTATTTACCCTAGGGCCAAAAAGGCCATGGCCCGGGGCGGCAGCCAGCGAGGGGCCGGCAAGCCACACCTCAGACTCAGCTTTGTGCGCCTTTCTTTTTGAATTTCTAGGCATGAAGCAATTAGGTAGAGCTAAAGTTAGTTGTTGATAAGTGATCAAATGAACAGCCCCAGAAAAATACATGAGACAGGGTTTCTAACTTAGCTTCGAAAAGCATGTTTCCTTTGGCCTTATTTCCATGGGGGTAGGCCAAACAGGAAGTCAGGAATTAAATTTTGAATTTCCGCGGTGTTATTTAGTTGCCATAACATAAAATATAATGTTATGTTCACAAATAAAAAAAATTAAAACGCTTTAAATTAAAGACGGTTATGTTTAGGAAATATCGAGATCTTTGAGAAGTTTCAGAAAATAGAAGTGCAAGACTAATTTCTATTAAATTTAATTTTAGAAAGATAAGAACTATGAGATATGTAGAACAAAGAAAACATGTTGCACCGACCCCAAGTAACAGATGATGATGAAGAACTATGAGACCCATGAGACAGAGACATAATAACGAGCGTAAACTTGGAGACGAACGCACCGGGCACCCTCGGGATGAAAAAAATACGAATTGTCTTGTAGTGATGGGTAACTCATCAATTTTATTTGAGGTTGAGGGAGCCCCTCAATTTACGTCGCGAGGTCCTCACGAGGTGCCCCTCATTTGAGGCGAGGATTCGTACGACGACGTATTCACCTCACGACTCGTGTGCCCGAGCCGAGTTCAGACGAAGCTCCGAGGGAGCGAGGCGGGCGGGTGCAACGACGACTCACGAGTACTCACAAGTCATGGCTCTCCGATAATCCGACGATTCACGTCCTCACTCTCTTACACACATTATTTTGTTTCGCTCATAAATTTTAGACAGCCAAAATAAACGAATCAATGACACTTGATTACCAATCTAATGCTTTTAGAGTTCATAATAATAAACCATAGCTTTAAAACCAGACCTCACCTCACTCATTCTCAATTATCTATACAATTTTTGAGTCGGTTCATTCGCTCACTTAGTCCGCTCAATCACTCAATACTCACTCGCGAGTCACGAACTCGCTCGCCTCGATTGTCTATTGTCAAACGAGTGAGGTGATGAGGGATGAGGTGGTTCAATATTGAAATTCGAGTAACTCTTTCAATATGCGATCACGAGTACCTCAAATGAGGTGTCTCATGTGTGAGGGACACATCACTATTGTCTTGTCTGTCACTGTCAGTCATATATTGTCAAAAGCGTGATCAAAGCATAACCTATCCTTAGTTTTGTTTCTAAAATAATAATTGTAAATGGTTTAATAACTTGAAAATATGAGGGATGTATATTTGTCGATCTGTGAAAAGAACTTTGTTAATAAAATAGTGTCAGAGGGACATGTAAGGCAGTTTCAATTTGATTATACATATATGACATATATATGTATAATCGCGTGTCAATAATCTGTTTATATAAACACTTTTATTTACAGTTAACAAGTAATTTTTTTTTTATTATGCTTTGGTTACAGCGTTTAGATGGCAGAAATTATAATGAAAGCAGGCCGTTACACATATCTTTTGGATCCGAATATGGCAGCTGTATTGTGTCATTGGGAGAAACTAAGTATGCAAAAATACTAAAGTGTATATTATATACCTACCCAGTCTTTGTAGTTTCAAAATATCTTGCATTTCTATCAATCTAATATCATGTGATAATTAAGTTAACCCTTAATATGAGTCTCCAAAGATTTATCTGCTACACACTTATTTACACAATTCTCCATACTTAATTCTTATTGGAATTAAGGTTTTTTTTAACTTTGCAGAATCCTTGCACAAGTATCATGTGAGGTGGTACAGCCAAAACAAATCAGACCAAACGAGGGTTTGCTCTACATCAATGTGGAGATGAATCCTATGGCAGCACCACACATTGAAGCTAACCGGCAGACAGACCTTGCGGTGCATTTGAATAGAATGCTTGAAAAAGCTTACAAGGACTCCAAGTGCATTGACCTTGAGTCCTTGTGCATTGTTGTTGAAGAAAAGGTAAGGGTTTGCAAAACAAGTTGCTTTATGTTGTAATTGTTTGTGTACAAATGAAAAATATGCTATATAGTCAAAATAAAGCATTTATATTCTTTATTGAATTAATTCATAAATATGTATACTTACACACATACTACTTTAGAAAAAGGTATAAAGGGTAACTTGGATCATAATTAGCATAAAAATTGAATGTTAATTGAATTTGAAAATGGGGATTATGAATTTAATACAAACACAGGACTGGAGGAGCAGCAGTGGTGGCCAAGTAGTAACAGCCGCAACTTACAAGTTGTAGGTCATAGGTTCGAAGCCAGACATGCACTTTACTGTGGAAATTATTTATCATCACTGCTCTCAAAACAGTGAAAAACATTGTGAGGAAACCAGCATGTCCTAGATGCAAAAATTTTAAGATATGTGACATTTACCAACCCACACTGGGCCCGAATGGTGAATTATGGCCCACCCCCTCTCACAGAGAGGAGGCCCGTATCCCAGCAGTGGGAACATTAAAGGCGTGTTTATCTGTTTACATCTGCTTTATAAATAAATCCTGCCTACAATAATAACACCTGTTCCGACATTTTCCAGGTCTGGTCCCTAAGGGTAGACATCAAAATCCTGAATCATGATGGCAACCTCATAGAATGTGCCAGCATAGCTACAGTAACTGCCCTGTCACACTTTAAGAGGCCTGATGTGACTCGTAGCGGAGACAGTGTCGTTATTCATGACATTACTGAGAAGGATCCCATACCTACTGTGCTGTTTCATTATCCTGTCTGCAGTACTATAGCTATATTTAATAGCGAGTAAGTTTTTTGACGTGTTTTTTTTAGGGAGCAGTGGTGGGCGGTGGCCCAGTGGTAACGACCGCGACTTACGAGATATAGGTCGTGGGTTCGAACCCTGACATACGCTTCACTTTGTGTAAATTATTTCATCACCACTGACTGCTCTCAGTACGGTGAAGGAAAACATCGTGAGGAAACCGGCATGTCCTAAACCCAAAAATTCGAAGACATGTGACATCTACCAACCCGTACTGGGCCCGCGTGGTGGGTTTCGGCCCACTCCCTGAACTCTCATCTCGCATTATTATTTGTGTAAGAAATGAAACATTAACTGCTACCTCACAATTATGAAAATGTGAAGGTGTCAGTTATACTACCCCAAGAGCACTAACCCAGTCTCATTTGACTTAACTATGGTGAAGTCAGGCCGCTCCCTAACCGAAGGCGATCTTCTTCTGAGTACGCGATCGTTGGGTTCATTTATATGAATATGACGTATTTGCTCACGTGATCAATCAAGTCGCGTTTGTTCGTGCGTTGTTTATATTCAGATATGCGACCGCGTTGATCGCGTGACAGTCTCTTTCGGTTAGGACATGAGGTTTCGGGTCATAATTACCCTGTTAAGAAATGTCTACAACACGGGCTAAATCCTCTGTTTGAATGCTTTATAAATAATTCTTATAAGATTTATTCCTAACTTTTCAGCATATTACTAGCAGATCCCAACTTCCTAGAAGAATCAGTATGCACAAGCAGCATAGACGATGGGACAACACCATGCGGAGGCCTCCTAATAGTGGGGTTCAACCAGTACAAAGAGATTTGTGTAATGAACTTATGTGGAGCTGCCCTATCCAGCGCTGGTTTAGTTCGCAAAGCCTTGCAAGGAGCTAGTGACAAATGTAAAGACATTGTTGAAGTGGTGAAGAAGGCTATCATCAGTGATGATACTCTGAGGTAGGTTGAGGTTAACAATTTTTTTTTATTGTTTTTGGACCCGAGCATCATCATCCTTCTGCCCTGGGTGCTTACTCCCCAAGTACGTCAACGAGGATATGGGCCCGTCCAAAAGCAGTTCGAAACTCCTTGTTCCCTACCGGGAGTAGGGTTCAATCCGAAGTTCTGAATAATTAACTTTTTCGAATACGCAAAAACACGTCAGGAGTAGTGACAACTGTGAAATCGTGTTGTCATTCTTAGTTCGGGCCCCAAACTAATATTATTTCCGTAGGTGATGCGGAGAAAACTCCCGTAATTTCAGCCTACGAGAGATTTCGTGCTTAGAGATCCCAATGTATTTGGGGTTGGTGCAGCATGATGGTCTTCTTCCAAACGTCTCTCATAGCCATCATCTTTTTAGTCCCCCCCTTTCTAGCCATAACAACTTTCAGACAATCCATCTAAATATAAAGCCAGCTACATTGATACTCAAAACCTTTCTCACAATATTATGTTCCACATTGCCTTACACGTGGCTTTGCCCATTGACCTTAGGCGAAAATAGCTGAAAGCCATGGTGGCCTTAGCCCATCAGAGCGATGATGCTTCCAGCTGTAACCAATTTTAAACCTTCTATTACTTGAGTTTTATAACAACTGGTGAATTGTGGATATAGAAACACCTATGACTATGCCTTCAGGAAATACAGATATTGTCAAACCATGATGCTTATTTTCAAGGAAATCTAGGCAGGCTTGTGTAGCTGGCCTAATGTTAAACTATAGACTGGATTTTGTATTACGCTGACGTCGGTCACGTGTACCAAGATGCTAACGATAAATGGACATGTATAGTGTAGCACAAACATCGATAGTCAGTCAGTCAGCGAGCTCGAGTTCATGTATAGGTTTCGGTACGCTACCGATGTCAGTGATGAGCGTCTGTCGAGCACTATATCCAGCCTGTCTGCTAACAAGACTTCCTACCAGAAATAATCTTGTCTGTTGGATCCATGCAGATGTACCTCTGTAACATGTGGATCCATTGCAATAGTTTCAGTAAAAGTAGCATTTATCTGCTATCAAGAATTCAATTAATAAATATTACATTATTTAATATTAAAAAATTAATATTGAATGTGATTACTGAACTAGTGTCCAAGTTTTTAGCAGATTTATGTCTGTTATAGGTCAGAAGGCCAATTCCCGTAATTAAAAACGTTCAAAATCTAGTCGAACTAATCTCAGGCGACAATCAATGTCAAAAATGCAGGGGTAATTAACCTTTTAACCGCCCGACTTCATATCATTTGTCGTGACCCCAGCGCACGAAGTTAAAAAAAAAAACGAAAAAAAAATACCTGATAGAAAACAGCGTAATTACCTAAATAAAAAAGCAGATTAAACGAGCTGTGGTTTTTTGTCGTAAATATACGACCCTGGCGAAATGGACCTGAAAATATTTGTTGGATTAATCCGACGTAAGCGGTTAAAAGGTTAAAAACGTTGTTAAAATAACAAGAATTGCCTCTTAGGTCTGTTTAAATTACAGACAATACAGGGGGCCTAAAAAGGCCACTGGCAGAATCTTAAAGCAATTCATATCACGCAATTCATCTGTTTGACAGTTTCACACCTATATATCCCTGAAGGGTTAGGCAGAGGTGTACCTGTAGCATTTTACGAATCTCCATACAAAACTGTCATACAGATGAAATTACGTGATATGAATTGTTTTATGATTCTGCTAAAGTGACCCTTTTAGGCCCCCAGTTCTAACCACAACACCTAATATTATGGCTCCTCCAACTAAATGTTATCTTGTTGGGATAAATAAACATAGACCACAAAATTATTTACCAGTTGCAAACAGAATTCTTATCATTGACAATAGGTATAATATTGTTGCACTACATTAAAAATGGTAAGTAATTATATAATACATAGTTGAATGGATGACTGTAAAGACAAAATCACAATTCCTGTTAGTCATGAGTTAGTTCAATGTCCAATTAGTTCTACGCGACAGTAAATTTTTTTCCTGTATTACTTAGCATCACGCTTGTAATTCCTGAAGGGTGTAGACAGGTGTGTAGAGTAACCATCTTATTCATAAAAAAGTAATCAGCTTTATAAGCCTATTTTAGCTATCGAACTGTTTTGTCCCTTTCAGTCAAACTTCATTTTAACTTAACAGAAATGGACAAAACAGTTCGATAGCTAAAATAGGTTTATAATGTGGATTGCTTTTGCTTTTTTTATGAATAAGGAGGTTAGTATATCCACAATTCATGTTTATATTAAAGTCCCTTATAAAAGGTGGTGAGCCTGCAGCCAGTGCTGGTTAGGCACAAATTCAGACTTAGGCTGCTGCTGAGATAATAATATGAATAGTAGAATAAGTTAATTTCACACTATGCAACTTCTTTTAATTTAAACATAATACAACAAATTAAAGTTACTTTTCGTTCAAGTCGTAAAAACCGTGCGCATCAGGGGCAGGTTGCTAATGTAATAATTAAATTGAATTGTTATTTTCAGACAAAAAAGAGTGAAGATTAACTTCTCAGATGTAATAACACAAGATCATCTGCAGTGTTTGAGTAAAAAGGATTTGAATATTAAACTCAAACATTATAATATTGATGATGAGGCTGATGACGATATAATGGATGCTGATTCTGATCCTGAGCCTAGCAAATATGATGGTCAGTATGAATTCATGATTTCTTAGTCACTTACAAGCATGTTTGGATTTGTTAATATTTTTGATTATATTAATTACTTGGGTAAGTTAATTTTATGTGACGGTTTAATCAATTGTTCACAGTTGTGGCATCTAAACCCCAAACTGCAGAAATACAAACAAAGCAAGGAGCTTCACAATGGATAGAAATTTCATCAGATTCGGAGGAAGACTGAAATAATAAACATGTACTTGTTAAATAAAATGTAATAAATTTACATTTTAAAACTTTCTGTTATTATAATCTCTCTTAACAGTATTATATTAGCCACTGTATGTCCCTCGTCAATAAACAATCATAACATTTGACACTGAAAGGATTTAAGTATAATACAGAAAAATATTATCTAACTACACTAACATAACAAGAAAATAAATAGAGCAGTTCATGTGGATGCAAGTGGTGTGGAATAATAAAATAATACATTTTTAAACATTCATTCATTCAAATCATTAAAGAATTTAGCAAGTTTACAATTTGGCATGAAGTAATATACTTCAAATATCTTTGCAACTGATTCTCAATCTATATATCTATGCTTTTATTGTAGAATGCAGATTGAAAATTTAAGACGAAAATAAAATCAAAACTATTTATAATTCTAATTATACTATGTTAAAACTACACACTTCAGCTATAAATTACAGTCATATATTTATTCTACACTGAGTCAGAGTTCATCCCATTTTTCTGGTCTAACTTGTTACCATTAGTCTTCACCATATAAATAAAATAAGTCATTATTTCCTTTTCATTCACAGGTAATGATTTGAAATGTTTTTGGATAGCCTGAAAAAAAAAACAAACATACTTTTTAATTGCTATAAATGAACAGGATAAACAAGGTTTTCTTAGGAATTAATTAAATAAACACTGAAATATTAAATAGGGGAATGTAATTTATGAGTAATGCAATACTTACATCAGCTAGTTGAGCTTTGTTCAATCCTGGCCTTGTTGGCACCTTATAATGTCTTTTATATCTCCTCAATGTGTTCACTTGTAATTGGAACCAGTCTACTTCAGGTGAATCCATCTCTGCCTCATTGCTGTCATCCTCTGAGTCCTTGGGCCTCCTCTGCTTCGTCCTGGCACACTGTATCATTGTTTTATGGTAATCACAAATGTAAGTATGCCTGGCCTGAAAATAACATATGGAATTCAGTTAGCCAACATAATAATTGCGTTCAAGCCACTCAAGATTGTTATTGATGAAAGTTAAATAAAAAAAAAAATGTGTGTGACATACTTGGGGGTCAATGTTAAGTTTCAGCCTTCTTTGGGCGACAGTCTTTTGTATGCGCTTGCTGTACGAGGCGTTGCCTGCGGGTCGCCTGCAACTCTCGCCGTCATCCATAAGGCAACATATTTGGTCAGAATTACCTCTAGAATCTTCTTCTCCTGTACTAAACCCGTTGTTCATTTGATACTCCCGTTGAATCATATATAACGAATAAAATTAACTCTTCTATTACACTTCGCACCAGGCGATGGAAAACAGTTCGACGTATTCACAATGACACAGAATTGAGGTTATGATTTATAACAACACAGAACATTTGTGTTAAATAAATCAATTAAAATCATCACAACAAATACCCGGCCGTTTGTCTATTGCACACCGATCACTGTACGAAGATAGAAGATATAGTAATTCTTTATTCACTGCACCTAAGCAACAAATTGTCCATTGCTACTTCGCAACTGTTCAATCGTTTTATTTTCCCAAGTATTCAACGTTTTTATCATATGACTGCTAAAATCAGAATTATAATTAACAAGAATTTAATATGTCCACGGTGCCTAAGAGACTAAATTGCAACCACTGAATAAAAATTACTCGACTCGTACTCGTCGTATCCCGCACCGACCGACCGATGGCATCGCCATTTACAAATTTATTATTACTAGTTTGTCATTTCATTCACTCACTCATTCACTCGCTTCAAGTTACGGTGCACCCATAAAATAGGGCATATTGAAATGGTGAATAGCACCTACTTTAGCGTAACACGATTAGAACCGCGAAACGAAAACAGTTCTTTTGGTGAATGTGTGCATGAATACAATATGACAACGTATCTATGTATTGTAGTATAAACAAAAAATAAAGCTAAGGCTAGCTCAGTTATTGGCTGAAAAATGGCGGGGCATTTAATTTAAGCCAATCGGAATGTTTTGTCACTGACATCGCCTGTTCATGTATTCATTACGACGAACGCAGCAAAGTTCCCTACGTAATAAGCGCTGAAATCGTGTGCTCGTTTATAATAAACACAATACTCGGTGAGTTTCATTATTTCTATTAAAACCATTTAATTTAATAATAAAGAAAAAGCTGTGCTACGTAAATTATTTCTGTGGTTTAAATAGTCTCAGTGTTCAGCTCGAAACGATATTTATAGTTTTACATTCTAATTTTGTAAGCAAATGGCTGCCGAGTGCCGAAGAGTAAGGTGACAGATACTTGTACAACCATATATGTATACATAACAATGTCATAGTAGGTAAGTAATAGGTAGTTACCTATCAATGTTCATAATATGATATAGCCATCAATGGAAAGATTTGTATATTTTAACAAATGTCTTTGAACGGGTCTGGTGTTTACGAATTTAGTTTAAAATACATTCAAACTTCAAGATTCAGCGTTTTTATCGAAAATTGTTACTTAATTAGAATATCTTGTGGATTAGTCCACAAGATATTGATTTACTAGGTATTGTTTTTTTTTATGTAGCTGTACAGGATTCTAATTAGGAACATAGATCGAAGACCATTATTTGAAGTGGTGTTAGCGAAGATTAGGTTATTTATTTTTATGAATGAACCAGATTCTTATATCACTGAGTGAATAAAAAGACATTATTATACGTAGACCAGGTACATTTTTTTTTCTAGTAACTTGTTAAATTAGGTATTTACATTCTTGGGGATGTGTTTAAAATAACTATATCTACCGAGGTACGCATTATAGTTTTGCCTACACATTCATTAAAGTAAAATGCTACAGTGGCATGGAATAGAATATAAGGTATGTTCGGTTTTGTTTGGTATGTTTTGCAACAGCTGCGGCACGTAGCAGGCGTAAAACCAGGCATTTTCTGAAAAGGGTGGGGGCATTAAATTACTTACTTTTAGAGACCAATGACCCTTGATGGGAAAGACACATTGACGCAGTCTAAAATGAAGTACGCATATTCGTATGTATGCCTACACAGCACCATTCGTATGATATGTACGCGTAAATAATAAATATAAATAATCGTGGCCAAAACACTTTTGAAGCCACATTTGGCATAAAATCATATAATATTGAACTGTGTCAAATTACCAACAAGTCACACTCACAAGTTTTCGCTCTCTAGTTCTTTACGCCTGGCGCAATTTGCGTCTTACGCTCCACAAACTATAAATTCTATCTGGTGCGGTAGGTAAGGTACCTATTTCTATTGGGAAAATCTTAGTAAGCAGACCAGAGTTTGCTAACGATAAAAGGCAGCACGTTTGGCTCATAATATTGTCATGAGACTGAATTCAGTCAGCGTCAAAATGGGGGTGGTTGTACCACAGACCTCAGTGTTCTACACCTCTGTAATTTTTCTCGGGGAAAGCAGGTGTAAAATTAAAGTTTTAATTAGTTTTTGTTAAGTTTGCTTAATTTTTTCTATTTTTATTCAATTAATAACTCAAATCGATGGAAATAAGCACCACTAAAATGCATCTTATCGGTAAGTTTAATAACTCTCTCTCTTCCCAGCATTACTCGGGAACATGGTGGTGAGAGCAACTTTCGTCGTCTTCGCTCTTCAATACGCTATGTTCTTTATGCCATCTGTGTTGGTATGTTACACTACAAACAATAATAGTGGTACAGACGCCAGACATCAAGCTACTATAATCTGTTAAATTTCTTTGATAGATTTTCAACTTTATTGCTAAAGCATAAGGTTCAAAGTTGATTGGGAATATTTGACAATTTCGTGTAGGTTGATGTGCTGGCGTCTGTACCTACATAGACTTCCAAAAAAAGATGGACTCCGCGCCACGCATATCGAAAGTGAAGCACCGTACCGGTCTATGTGTGCGTGATTGACGATAGACGCTGTCGTGTCACGTAATGGCGGCCGGTCGGCATACTATGATGTAAATGTGAGCGTAAGGCGTGTTTGTAAAAGCGGTCCCGGCATACTTACTGTGCTTCACTTTCGATATGCGTGGCGCGGAGTCCATCTTTTTTTATAAGTCTATGGGTACCTATTAGCATATTTTTTACGAATATGCATGTCGCAACTTAAAAACTAAAGTGAACACATAAACTTTACTGATACATGTTTTATGTAAATAGGAGTATTGGAAACTCTTGCCTGTACCTACCTGTATGTTGCCACACAAAAGGTTTAAATGATTTTAGAACTTTGGACCAAAAAAGGTTCGCGAAATGTCCCAATCGCAAAGGATAAGTGTGTTGATAAGTGTGACTAATGAGTAGTGATGAGTCACAAAAAAAACTCAATCCAGCTTTTTTTGGAATAGAATAAAAGCCTAATAGTAACTATAGTAAGGGCTTTCAACCAAGAGCGCACCATTACCGGTTGATACCTCTAAACGAAAACATTGTCTGAATACATCCTTTGCGGTCCTTTGTCGGAACGGAAAATATATAGGAGCAACAAAAACAACGCGACGTCCACTGCTGAACTTTGATCTATCATGAAATGTTATATTTAGCAGGGTCTACCAGGAACGAGAGAAAACACCTTAGTTGCTCTTAATTAATCACATGAGTGACCTATGCTTCGATGGAAACCACATTTTTTGTAAAGTCCCTTGAATAAAGTACATGCTACTAGAAAATATTAAAAGTATGATGAACATTTATTTCACTTTGGTAAGGAATTATGCATAATTCTCCTCCTCAAAATGTTTAGACGAGAGCCGCGCCGCGTCGCGCGTCGCTATGCGGATGAGGGTGAAAATTCCAGAGATGGGCTGCCCAATAATGGTAAAAGCATGGTTGGTGCGATGCAGTGATGGAGAGTAGGTGTGAAAGAAGCAGCACAATGACATTGTTTATTGCTGGGAACGACGAGGTACTCAAGCCTAACGAAGATATCTTAGGACAAGCCATGGAGATAGGAGAAGTAATGATCAGAATGTTGGACCACAAAACTGACGAATGGGAAGCAAATGCATGCAGCTGAGATGAGAATACATAGAGGAATGTGTGGTATTAAGCGACTGGATAGAATAAGATATGAGTATATTAGAGAATGTCTGAAAGTGTCACCGGTGACTGAAAAGATGTGTGGTGAAATCGGTTGTCATGGTACGGGCATCTGATGTCGTTGAATGAGGAAAATATTGTGAGGAAAGTTCTGAGTATGAATGTGGATGGCTATAGACTAGGGGAAGACCAAAGAACGATGTATGAACAGTGTGAAAGATGATATGGCTAAAGAGAGTGACTACCGAGATGACGGCCAATAGAGAAGACATATGTTACACCTGTAATGTTAGTTGTAAGGGAGATTTTAATAGATATTTGTTGCGCCGACCCTAAAAAGACTGAGAGCAAGAGAATGATGAGCTATGAGAAGCAATACAACGAGTTTTGATTTACCTGATTGTTAAATTTCAGAGTTTACATAGTCCTATAGTAAGCACGATTCGTGAGTAGGAGCTGTTCAGCTACTGACAGTCGTTTAATGAATTTAATAATTCTGAGACTAAATTGTAATACTTTTTTTGGTGAAAAGTTCAATCTACCGATTTATTACGTCAGCTACGGCTTTGCATACTGCTAAGTGACATCAGCTATATTCATACATATCTTTACGAGAGGTTTAGACAGCTAGACTGGACTTGCCGACAAAACGATATTATTTAAAAAATCTACCTACCATAAAAAAACTACATCACAGACCTTTGCTAAACCTCAAATAATTTTGTTTAAGACATTGCAATCGATAAGCCACCAAAATAAATTATGCTTAGTTAAAGTTGGCTTAAACTCAAGTACCTAAATGAGCAATTCGAAATCGCCCCCTCAACCTGACCACAAATAATGAGGACAACAAATAAATCGATATTTGTTGGAGCTGGCATAGCCACCCAAAGACTGGTGCAGCTAACAGCTAGAGCAGTGGTTACCAAGAGAAAACATACATTCCAGAGTACCACCACACTAAATACTCGTAAGTCGCCACCACAACAATGTTAGTACAAAAATGATTGGTTAATTAAATTATTAACTTTTACAGGTGTAAGAAATTAAAAGAAATTAGTCTAGTAATGATTATAAAGGGGAATATTATTTAGTATATCATATTTTTATATATAGGTACTTATATTTTAAAAAGCATTGAATTTGATTAAAGAACATAAGAGAACAATAACATTTCAATACAAGATGGTCCAAGATTTTTACCTATTTTATAATCATGATACAGATTACTCGATCTACAAGAAATACTGGGAAGTGTGTACATATTGTTCCTACAATTTCCTCTATTTGACTTCTCAAAAGTTGTAAAATCACGAAATAGGTATCGATTCTGCATAGTTATGCCCGTTTCCATAAAAAATGGCCGATTTTTTACTCTTACATCCATGGCCTTGAAAGCTTAGAAGCTTACAAGTAGGTACTTATGTTGTATGTATTGTGAAGTATGCTTACATATTTCACAATCAAACCCATTTCATTTTATATAACATAATACCTTCAATTTACTATTAGTTTTCACAAAACTATGCTTAAAATACGGAATTCTGTACAGTTTATAAGTAGGTAAATACAATTTCTATGAATACAAGAACATTATTAATTTCGTATATAGCGACATCTTAGTTCAATGAAATACATTCTTGATTTAGTAAGATATTAAATGTTCTTATTAAAGGTACCTATGTAAATTTACTTGAATAATTATAAACAAAAGAATTTCAGTATGAACATGGATAGCCGAGGCTGCGCTAATCGTATTATTGACCGGTTGCTGGACGAGCTTGTTGCCAGTTCGTGCACACTCGTCTCTTTTCGTATATGTTCGAACGTTTCTAAAATGGCCGCTGCGCGTTGAGGGCGCTCGTGTGCACTTGTTTGGCGTCTGACTCTGCGACGTTGCCAACTTTATTGACTTAAGTACAAACGAAGACAAAACGTACGCGTGTGGAGTGGAACTTACAGCCGGTAGCTTTTTCACTAAACAACACGCGAGACCTTGTGCGTTTTCGATTTCCATGGAATAAATTTGATTAAAAAATAATGTGGCGTACATAATCATATTGAGTCTTTGTGATAAAAACCGATTTGCATGAAAAGTGACAGTGTTTTAGTGAAAATATATTTCTATCAATACTTAAAGCTTTAACGCTCCAGTATTTGCAATATTAGAGAAAGGACATGATTTCAACAGCTATTTTAACGCAGGAAACATTTTGAAGTGACCAAAGAGGCATAAAATAACTGGTTGACCGCAAGCTACGATTGTAACATGGGGGATCGGGGCGCGACGGGGGACGCTTGGGGTGCGCGCGACGATGCCTCGTGGTGGCCGGGTGGCGCAGGTGAACTACAGCATCAACAACAATTACATGAAGAGATAGCAAGAAGCACTGCCGCCTCAACTCATCAACTTTACACATACAAAATGACCGGTGGATTTTCGAACAACGGCGGTGATACCTCAACTCCGAGTTATGATTACCGCTTAATGTCAAATTCAAACGCGAGAGAAGAATCTCCTCAACAGCCATGGTGGTATGCATCTGGATCGGTAGAGTCGCAACAAACATCTTCTCCTACGGTACGAAAAGGTTTTATTGACAAAATGCTAAATATAACAAAGCAAAAGAGTATTTTACCATCTTTAGCTACATCTTAGGGTTAAATCTACTCTTTTTTTAGTGTTTTATCCTCCAGTGCTCCAACTATTAATAAAATTCAAAAAATCTTTTGTTTTGCACTCTAGGTAGGTATAATCAGTTTCACTCCCCATTACATAAATAAAACATCAGTACTTAGATATTACTGTTTGTTGTTGTCTAATATGTACGTTGATTTTCACGATTCACCTGTTTACAGCAAATACCTAATTGTATTTACCAATTTAGATTGTTGGAGCAAGCAAAATCAACCATTAAAACCAACCAACCAACCAACAACCAAGTACCTACACCTAATCAAAAATACACAAATCATTCTTACAAAGAGAAACTTCAATACCTACTCATATTAAAATAAACAAAGTTTTTACTAGAATTAAATGAATTATCCACGGGAATAATTTACTTATTAACAGTTTTAGGAGATAATATTATAGTTTAGTTTTAAGGTTAAAAATGTAAAATCGTTTTATACTAAGTACTTCAAATTCTTTACTTACCTTTCGGCCATCTAAATAGACAAATTAATTGGTGGTATTCATTTTTATTTCACAAATCTGAAGCAGCCAGCAGGTAATTATTTTCTTCTTTTACTCGGTTTATTTTTGAAAATGTCAGCTAATGAGTGGTCACTGCAACTTGAAAATACAATTCGTTCATTCTTTACTTTCAAAACCATTCGGTCTGTTTTATTTTTTTTTGAAAAAGGAATTTCTGAGACAGCCTGATATAAACCACAACATAAAATCGATTCTTTATAACAAAGCGAGAGAGTAGGTTTATTTTTTGTTTTATTACTGCATCGTTCCCCAATAACATTTCGCCCCTCTCCCTTATCATAATAGGTGAAATGTGCATGACCTCTGTCTGCCTACCCCTTCGGGAAATGCAGGCTTTATTTCTGATAATAAGGTTCCAATCAAATTCCAAAAGCAAGTACAACCACTGGTTTTTGTTTCAGCTCCAAACAATCACAATGTCATAGTTTAATTCCTATCACATTATTGACCATCTTGCATGGATGTAGAACCGGAATAATAAATGCAAGTCGAGCTACACCAAAATATTAATAGGGTACCTAGTTTATGTACTTAATTTAAAAAATAGGCATAAGTACAAATTAAAGCACCCTACTCAAATCAAGCACTTGAATTTATTTGATTTCATTTTGATTATAAAATAAAACCGTATAAAATTATACGAAAATGGAATGGTTTCAGTAATCAGTGTCACTTGTCAGTGTCACTGTCATTTGGTCAAGGTCAAGGCGTCGTGTTGTTTTCCAAAGCCCAATAATTGTCCACGTCCAGTATCTTCAGATTATATCAATTTTATTTACAGTTTTTCAGGAAACTACATAAAATTCTTGTTTTCTAGATTCTTATGTAGTAGGTAATTTAGATGCAAGGTTTCTCAAGGTTTTTGAAAGTCACACTGCAATCAACTGCAACACTGAACATCATTCATTCTGAACCAATGATTTATACTAATAAATAAGTCAATGTTCTGAACATTATTCTCGGTACTTACATAATTTACGTAATTTATTGTAAAAAAATATGATTATCGACGGTAGGAAAGTAGAGAAAGTGTGAAAGTGGGGAAAGTGGGTAGGTGCCAGGAGTTCGGGACACATCGAAGTCACTACCTACTGCAGATTCCTGACATTTGCATCATATTTTAGGAGAAGAATGATGGTACTTCATACAATTTAAATGTCTTTCATGTGGTATTTGGATGAAGAAGTGCGTTATACACTAGGTATGCTAAATTTATCTTAAATCTTCAAAATTTCGCTAAGGCATGCTTTCTGCATGAGTTCTACAAGCCAATTCCTGAGCTACAAGCGTTTAGTTATAATTTTTCCATTTTGATTTAAGCTCATTGCTAAGCAAAGATCTTCCCGATAGTCTGGACTTTCTATGTGTTGGGTTCTCTGCCCAGTTTCTCAAGCTGTCTAGTGCAGTGATGCAGTCCAACCTCGGCCACCCTGATTCTTCAGACGTGGTAACTTTAACTGTTAACCTGTAAATACTGGTTCAAAGATCTGGTTATTGATTTAAACTAATATCCAGACATCAAATCTGTAGACTGAGTAAATGAAATAGTAAGTGGCTACTCGAACCCGAGGTTTATGTAGCGCAGTATGATTTGTGCTTGGAAGGCTACAAAATAGAGCAAGCTATAGGTTGTACTTGCTTACGATCAACCATCAAGTTTGATCAGAACTGTAGTTGTGTAATATGCAAAAATAAATAAAAATGTTCTATTGTTGCAGCCACAAAGTCAGTCAAGTCCTGATTCAGAACAGAATAATCAGCAAGCTAATGGTATACAACAAAACCACCAGACTCTGCAGCAGGTCCAACAGGAGCAAAACCAGGCCATCCAACAGCAGCAGAATCAACTGCAACAGCAGCTGCAGCAACAAAACTTGCAACAAGCACTGCAACAACATAATCGTACACTGCAACAGACTTTGCAGCAACAGCAGCAAAGTCAGCAAGAGACTTTGCAGCAAATGTTGCAACAACATCAACAGCAGCATCAGCAACAACAGCAGCAACAACAGCAACAACAACAGCAGCAGCAACAGCAGCAACAGCAGCAGCAGCAACAAGCTCTGCAGCAGAGTCTTCAACAGACTCTACAAGTGAGCCCAGCACAGGCTCAAGCTATTGTGCAAGCTCAGGCGGCTTTGCAACAGCAAGTTGCTCAAACTCTGCAGCAACAGCAACAGACTCTGCATGAACAGTTACAAGCTGTCCAACAACAACAAATTCAAGCTGCCTTACAAAGGCAATCTGCTACATTACAGGTAATAGTCCAAAACAGTTGTTCTTCGCATTTTTGTGATTTAAGAACTGAGTACACTTTTCTGTTCAGGATATAAAACAATACTGTAGTTGTCTTTTCGTGGTAGCTGTTGATTTTAGCCATTTACAGACACCTGCATAAAAAGATGATATACATCAAATCAAACATTATACAAGTAGGAAAGTAAAGTTACACCTTAGCATAATCAGCCTATAATGTTCCCACTGCTGGGACACAGGCCTCCACTCTGTGAGAGAGAGGGGGCCATAATCCATCACCTACTCCTTATCATGGACTTACTGGAGTTTTTTTTTAGTTGAGAATTGGAGACATTTGTATTGGTAAAATCTATGAGTGCTGGTCAGTGACATCAGGAAAGCATGTGATATGGTATGAGCTTCCAAAGAGATTGGATCCATGCCTTTCATTCTTTGTTTTACTGTAATAGTAGTTAGAATAAGTTCAAAACCATAGAATGAAACTTTAATGTGCAGGAATTGCAGCACCAAGCTCAACAGCAGGCGTTAATAGCCCAGGCCCAAGCGACAGTCAAACAGAAGATGCCTAGGGCAAGGGCGTATAACAAGCCGAGGGGACGCATGACAGCTTACGCGTTCTTCGTGCAGACGTGCCGTGAGGAACACAAGAAGAAACATCCCGATGAGAATGTTGTGTTTGCTGCATTCTCCAAGAAGTGTGCTGAGAGGTGGAATGTAAGTTTTTTATGTATTTTATTAATAGGTGCCCAAGATTGAGGGCCGGACTCGCCACATAAAGTAATCGCCAATATGCATGATTAACATGACTTTTCAAGAAGTTATTTCTCTTGGTTGAAGGACACTGAACGCGACACAATAGAAGTTTTATTGTTATTACATCTGGGGGTGTTTAGTGTCCCGTAAAGTGTTAACTTATGAAAAATTATTAAAGTGAAGGTCTAGCGACTAGCAGTGGACGACTTTTAGCTGTTATCATGGTGATGATGCAATTTTACGGTTGATTGTTAATTGTGGAAAAGTCCAGGCAAAATGAGTCTATGAGAAGGCTTAATAGGTATTAGCACAAGCAATTTCGGGGACTGTCCTAGGTAATTTTGACTTTCAAAAAGTGTTGATCCTCACTCTCAGCCTTGTTTGAATAAATTACTTACTTTTGATTTTGTTCATGACCAATAGTTTCTAGTACCTACTTAATATAAAACAAAGAGTTTGTTAACAAAAAAACATGCCAATTATGTACCTAAGTTCATAATTTTCCCATTTGTTATATTTTGTTCATAAGTCACATTGGACATGAAGATTTGGCACATTATTAGTACCTATATTGAGTGCCAAAAACACATAAATACCTAACTGAAATCACTAACAAATGACATGTAAGTAAAAACAACGCATTGTATGGACATTCGCGAGGTTCAGGATTTTATTTAAAAATAGCTTCTTCCCGCGACTTCGTCCGCAACCTGTCGCATCGCATCGCCCTATTACGTCGTTCTCGCTTAGCGTTCTTTCTGCCCATTTTGTTTTTTCACGAATTTCACGGCTCCTAAAATTGTCTTTAGCGTGATGGTAGTTCCACAGATTACCGCTTTCAAACAAACTGTAGCTTTATTAGTACCTAGTATTAGTAGGTATTTAGATCTATTATGTTCATATGTCGCAGCCAACTGGTTAAATTAGCCGTTCAGTTAACCGCCTAGCCTTTCAACTAAACGGCGGCGTTCAACTAACGGCCTGAATGATATTCAATTACAGTTTAGGTTGTAAGTCTGTAACCAATCACGCGCGAGCCGAATTGGTCGCAGTAATTAAGGCATTGCACCCCGAACAAGTGGGTTAGGTTAGGTTAGAACTGTGATAAACCGCGTGCGAGCCGAGGGAGGAAGCGAGGCGAGCACTACTTCTAAAGGCCAGGCAGTTAACTGAATGGCTAATTTAACCAGTTGGCTGCGACACATACACAAGATTAGTCAATTGACATTCATAAATAAAATAGCGTTATCTTTAGGGATTTTCAAAATTGTCCAACTTTATTTTACAGCTCAATTCTTGAGAGATGCTCAGCCATGGTTCCCGATATAAAAAAAACCTTAGTCGTTAATCGGTTAATTCGAGATTACTTTCAAACCTGTCAGATTCATATTAAGACATTCCAATCATCACACAACATTGTTTTATAAAACAGACATTTGAGAGATGATGATACTCTTAAGTTTAAGTCAAAATTCCACTCAAGTCAATATTCCACATTTCCCCCCAGACAATGTCAGAGAAAGAGAAGCAGCGGTTCCACGAGATGGCAGAACAGGACAAGAAGAGGTTCGACCTGGAGATGCAGACCTACGTGCCTCCCAAGGACATGAAGGTGCGGGGACGTAAGCGCCAGCAGATGAAGGACCCCAACGCACCCAAGCGATCGCTGTGAGTTATGGTCATGAGTTTTTCTTTAATCTGTTGTAATAAATGTGGCTATTGTTGCATAAGCTTTGGAATTTACATATAAAAAAAAAAAAAACTTTTTGCTGTCAGTAGAGGATTTGTGCTCATTCTTAGACCATTTTTGTAATTGCACACGAAGACATACCCTTTGAATGTAACAAAAGTGCGTCAAATTTTCAAAAAGCTCAAATGCCATGCCGCCATAAATATGTTTCTAGTGGACCTAGAAGGGCTCTCGGTGCTGAACGAACCCTAATTGTGGTGACCTAAACAACCTAAACTCCCGAACTTGCTCACTGCTTCTGCATTTCATGTTTGTTGTGTTAGAGTTTTGACTAATCAACAAGCCCACAGAAAACACTTCAGCATAACCAAATTAACAATCCAAAAGCTATTTCAGCCCAGGACTTCTTTAGAACTCCAATTATTCCCTAATAATTATGTTTTCTTTTTCTTGCAAATGGTAATTACAGTAACCTCGCCAAACTATTAATGAAATGGATTTTTTTACTATACCTTGATGTAAATACAACACCTTGTTTTTGATAGACCAGAATGAATCGTAGCTCTCACTTGTAGTTAACCCAACTAAGCCTATTCAATTAGATTATCTATTCTCTCCTCTCCCATCTATTTATTTATTCATTTATTTCGAGCGACGCAGGCCCATAGATAAATATCTTAACCTAAACATACATATTTTTATTATAAAACTATCTGCGCCCAGCGGTTTCACCCGCATAAGTGTCGATCCCGTGTGAATATCGGGATAAAAGTAGCCTATATTTTAATCCAAGGTGTCAGCTACCACCATACAAAATTATATCAAAATTGGTCTAGCCGTTAAGGCGTGAAAAAGTAACAAATATATAAACACACACACACTCACAAACTTCCGCCTTTATAATATTAGTGTGATAGTACTTCACTAGCTTGTTCTTGAGCTGTTCTGTGCTGTGGTATTTGTCCGCGGCAGCGATGGAACACCACGTCCTGCGGCTATTAAATCCTCACCGCTAATATAAGCCAAATATTTAATCGAACCCCAAAAAAAGAAATCCATTTTGATACCTAAAAATATTAATGGACACTCTAGAGATAATGTGTAAAAGTGTCCATTAAAATTTTTAGATAGGTAATCAAAATGGGAATTATTTGAGACTCACAAGAATTGAGGACCTACCTACCTACCTTTTTAAGATGTCGGTTAAGGACCGAACGACTTCTTAAAAAAAAACCGGTGAAGTGCGAGTCGGACTCGCGTACCGAGGGTTCCGTAGAAAATTGTAGGTATGTAAATAGTTTATCACGGGATTTTTTTTTTGTAATTTAATTAGGTACTTAACTACAAATTTACGGTTTTCGGATTTTTTTCTTTACTTGTGCTACATGACATTGCTTATTGCCAAATTTCATGATTCTAAGTCAACGGAAAGTACCCTATATAGGTTTTGATTCCGGAACATAAACGCCCGTATCTTTTGATTGCGTTGACTTAGAAGTTTGATTTTTTCACTGCTGCAAGGGATTGCAGCCTCGAGTATTTGATATTAATTTTAACTTAATAACTTTACGCGCTCCTCAGAACAAGGGTCTTGACCGATGGACAAACAAATGATCTTATAACTGTTCCGTTTTTTCTTTCGAGATACGGAACTCTAAAAAGCAGGAGGTTCTCAATTCTTGTGAGTCTCAAATAATTCCCCTTTTGGTGTCCTAAAAATACTTAATAGCCAAGTAACTGTGACCAACTTTGAGAAGAAAGAAAGTTAAAAAGAGGTTCATTTATTAAAAAAAAGCATAAGTAAATCATTAGAAGGCCAAAAAGTTTTCAGTGGGCCTTATATTAAAAAAGCGTACATCAAAAAGGTTAATAAGTTTGTAGAGAATCTGTTAAAATATTTCCACTAAAATTATCCCTACATTTACAGATCAGCGTTCTTCTGGTTCTGCAACGACGAGCGTTCAAAGGTGAAGGCTAACAACCCGGAGTACACCATGGGCGACATCGCCAAGGAGCTGGGCAGGCGCTGGGCGGCCGCCGAGCCCGAGACCAAGTCCAAATACGAGAGTCTGTCGGAGCAGGATAAGGCGAGATATGATCGGGTGAGTCGTTGTTTAAGTTTTTTTTTTTTGTTGTCTGAGACATATACCGTCACTAGATTCCGCACGCGGCTTCGCCCGCGAGGTATATCGATAAAAACTATCCTTTGTCCTTCCCTAAGATGCAATCTATCTCTCTGCCAAATTTTGTCGAAATCCGTTCAGTGGTTTAGGCGTGAAAGGTAACATACAGGCAGACAGACAGACAGAACTTTCGAATTTATAATATTAATATGGATAGCTGCTTGGTTTATGTGAAGTGGTCGTAATAGGGATAAATATAAATAGGGTTTCATGCTATCGAAACTACTCAACCATCTGATTAAGCAGTGTTCATCTCTGGCGATTTAAAGATGGATCACATAGAAAGCTGTTGATAGATGGCGAGGGAATCAAGCAGTTTTTAAATTAAAACCAAATTCATAAAAATCGCCCTCGATATCAGAGTAAATACGATTTATTATTTAAGTCATTCAGGAACATTTACGGAACCAAATTCTTTCTTAGAAACATTTGTTATCCCCGCCTTTTTGAGTAAACTGTAATTAGCTTAGTTTAAAATACCCTCTTTCAGGCAGGTCTGTAGATGTTGGGTTGGAACTCGTACCACGAATGACTAAGTTGGTGTTGTGGCGCGATTCCAACCTTTCGACCCTCAGGGTCCAATCGGCATCATCTAGGTAGACGGGCGGCATTCTGTAATGTTTTCGCACTGGGAAAATACTGCCGAAGAAACCATAAATCTTCTCACCTCATATTATTCTACTTCTTTTTTTGGGTGAGAAATTATCAAGTAACTTGTACGGGCGTTTCAGACTTTTACTGACTAAAACCCACCCGTGTTCCTTCAGTTGCCTCTGCCGGGGGCCACGGTATCTCTTTCGAACAACCCGCGACCCTGGTAGATATAACTTAGACCTCATATTTCCTTTCTAGTGTGAAACCTACCTGAAAAACTTGCAGTAAACAAAATGTTTTTTCTCATCTTTCAAAAACTTTAATCTATAAATATAAACACAACAATAATTAATAACAAACCAATACCCAAATATAATAAATAATAATAATAATATATAATAAATAATAAATAATAATATATAATATATATATAAATAATAATATATAATATATTTTAAATAATAATATATAATATATATATAAATAATAATATATAATATATTTTAAATAATAATATATAATATATTTTCTAACACCAAATTACGTATTCTTTGTCAGCATCACCTGTCCCATAATATATCAAGATGTATGTATCCAATAACAAAAGGCGGAAGGTTCCTATAGTAGCGCTGGCAGGTGTGAATCATGCCTTTGTGATTGGTTCGCCCGCAAGCCGGAATGAAAAAAATGTTCGTCCAGAATGCAAGATTTCTTTATATAAAGAGATGCGTTGAGAACTTGTATTACGTTATTTATGCTTTTTTTTTTGTTGAAAAAGCGAGATTTGATAATAAATATAGAAAAGGTAGGTAGGGGGTCCACCTTGGGTGCTAAAGATATGTTCTGCAATCACTGGTTTGCCAATCGTGCTGAAATTTCAGTGCTCCTTTGCGACCCTTCTTTGTAGAAATTTTTGAACTGATTAACTTTTTTTATTAGATTGTTATGTTTAGGTTGACAATTTGATAGCACACATACCAGATAAAGTTGCCCTTCTACAAGGAATATTCGATTATGCTTTAAGTATGTTAAAAATTTAGATAAAGCAGCAAAAACTGTAAAATGTAATGTATAGGTTTTTTGAAGATACAATATTAACACCATTTAGCAAATAAACGCTAGAGTAGAAAGGGGATTAGTGTTTATAACCGGAAACTTGTAAATGGCCTTTAATTTCATATTTTTCATGAACACTATTCTAATTAGCTGAACGTTTCCCGATCAGAATAAAATAAATAAACTTAGTAATGATATCGCTGCAATAACTCGTAAACGTATCTTGGTTGTGTATCTGTGGTTTACAATAAAACTATATATTATTTGTAGGAAATGACGGCGTACAAGAAGGGCCCGTTAGCGCTAACGCAGCAGCAGCAAGCAGTGGTCCCCGAAGTGGAAGAAGACGTCGACTTCGACGCCGAGGACGAGTACAAGTGAACCCGCACACCATCACCGATGTGATCCTGGCCAGTGCACGCCATGGTAACAGTCGGGACGCACAGTCGACCTCGTAATTCCTTCACTACTTTGACAAAAATTCCCAGTAAATTGAATCTTCTCTAAGATCTAGAATAGCCCTTGTCGTTTAATGACGTGCAAGTGACATTCAACCTTTTGCAGGCCACACACGTATAATGATATACTTGCGCAAATTTAGACTTGCACATGTTTAGACTTGCACAAGTTTAGACTTGCACATGTTTAGACTTGCACATGTTTAAACTTGAACAAGGCTTACGCGTGATACTTAATGGCTCGGATACTTGTGCTAATTCATCCCACACACGTTAATGTAAACTTGTGCAAGTCCAATTTTGCACAAGTATATTGTAACGTGTGTGCCTAAATAAGGGTTTTAAAGCAATTACGAGGTTGATTTTACCAACTGTTCCTTGTGCACTCGCGTTTTAAAGTTAACCTTATAGCTACAGTCGACCCCTGACTTTTTGCCTACAATTTTGATATACTCGGATATTTTTATACAACGACTGGTCATTTGTACAGATATTCGATACGACGAATGCTTCACTTTATTTACCTTATCATTATACCCATGCGGAGTTTGTGTATGTTTAATTTTTGGAAAGTTTTCGAGTGCAGACGGTTTGTTGAGCGAGAACTTTTAAATTATAAGTATAATTTGTTGTTGTTAGACTCTTTAGTTTTCTGTTTCGACATTGTTTTTGTTGTCGAATTGTAGGTGCGATCATAAAGTGGATTAGTTGGAACTATGTCGGACAGAAGTTTAGGAAGAGATGTTTCATGGAGCAACCTGTGAACTATCTTTAAGGTCGGGTTGGAAGGGGCCTTATAATTTGAATCATCGTAACAGCAATAGTTAAAATATGTACGGAACAAAATATAGGTTAAAAAAGTCCATCGAAAGAAAATTAAAATTAAGTGGATAGTATTTCAAGTTAGAAGATTTAGGTGTAAGTTCGAAACGCGAGAGTGAGTGAGATTTTGTTATTCGTGATGAGAAAATGTATAGTTAATAAATTATATTCCTTTATTGACCTTAGATTATTTTATGTTATTAATATTTCGTTTAAATAATAAGACCTTGTTTGAATTAATACTATCAAGATATTAAAATCTTTGATTTGACGACATAGACCATGTAATAATATTGTGAACTGTAAAGAATTGTGAATTCTTGTGCTTAAATAAACTTTTTTTAGTTGCCCGATAGTCATTGGATTGTTTTACCATTTTACATCGTGAAAAGAGTATGTATTATGTGTACATAAAAGGACTGCAAACCGTGATAGTACTTAAAGTTTTAGGACACCTAGGTTCCATTACCGTCTATAGAATAAATGCTAGAATATCCTACCTTTGCTTATTGTATTGTACTTGTTAAATATCATTTGACTATTTTTATTTTAAAATGTTTGTTTTTGATTCTGTCTTACACGATTAAGCAATTCCACGAAATTAGAACCGTGTCGTATTAAAAGTCTAGTGGAAAGGAAAATGAGAAAATATTTTAAGCCGTTCTTAGTGTAATAGGGGCGATATTGTTTTGAAATTGATGATGCTCACTGTACAAAACAATATAGTGAATCTTTTACACAAACATTGATCTTTGATTTATTTAACCCTATCAAAACTACTTTTGAACTAGCAAACCTTAGAGTTACGTACGCACAGGCATTTGGCTTGGCGCCTAGAACCAAGTGACCATGCCTTACAATCTTACTCGTAGAAACCCTGCAACAGCATTGTGATAACCCAACTTATTACAGATGACATGTACAAAAGATATATTTCCAGCTGGTTATTAGCTTTACAATTTCGTAGTATAATAATCTGTTAGTTTAGTATTGTAAAACCAGAGGCGCTAGTGTGGCGTATAATATAGGAAAATAAAAAATATTCAAAATATAATACTACACTAAGGTTTACAATGTTCTCTCTAAATAAATGGTATAATATTAGTAGTACTGTTAAGAATGTGTTGCCATAATTAATTCATTATTTGCTACATAGAAGTTTGATTAGTTCTATTATTGGAGATAAGCAAAGAGTGTTTATTGTAAATATAGGGTTCGTTAGAATAAATTAAATATAAACATACGTGTCCATGATGATAAGTCATTTTTGCTGAAAAAAATGTTGAAATAAAAAGATCTTACATACTTTGGTAAGAATTTAGAGATATTTAAATATATGCCCTGGCAGCACTGGCAAGTAATAAACAAAAATGGCTGTTGTTGTTTTGATGTCGTTCTGCTGTGAATGCTGTGATCGTTCGTTGTCTGCTGTGATCGTTCGTTATACCTATATCCCCCTTACTAATAAACATTGTGTATCGTCTGTATAGTTACACAACGCTTTGTCTTCTATCGAAAATCAAATTACTGACGACTGAAAGAGAGAAATCGGTGTGTAACGTCTGATATAATACGTTTATTAGTAAGGGGGTGTGTAATTTAAATAATATCTAAATATGTTGTAGTTAACAGATTTTGAATACTTATATCGGTATAATTATAATAGCTCTGTTATATAAAACAATTGGACCATGGATGGATCTAGGTCGCGCGATTATAATACTGACACGGATGTAGTTTAGTATTTTAATCGCAGAGGGCGCTTTTTTAATCTGTTATCGTTCAAATCGCGCCAGCATAGCTATTCACAAAGCTACGACACGGTTCGGTACCGTATCGAATGTCAATGTTATCGACGAAATCCTATAATCGCTATTCACAAATCCGAGACCGTACAATTTTGACAGTTCATATACGGTATGAAGACATCAATTCTTCCGACAGGTATTTGCTGTCGGAAGTGTTATCGAATAACAAAATATTGTTTAAAAAAGAATAATTAAGTAATAAGTGTCAAAACACGGCCCCGGGCAAGGTCCTCATGCCCTTGCATGAATGCAAAGAGCATCTGCCGCTGCTCCAATGACACTCTTTTCTGAAAATATGCATTTTTAATGTTAGGTACCACGTTTTATAAAATGAAAATGAGGAAATAGTAATTTGTTTAAATAGCGATACAATACATACAACCATTTTTCTGTTAAAAAACTAATTTTTTACTCCTCAATTATTATTTTTTATTTTTTTTTTATTCGCCCAAAGGGCAGGCTATAGTCTTTCGACCATACCGCCTTGTCTTCCGCGTAGTTCTCAATTATCTCTATGGCTCAAAACAAGATTCAGAAAAATAATTATTCCAGATTTCCAGGTTTGACAGAAAGTTGAAGTTTACAAAGCAAGTTTAATAGAAATCAGTAAATTTTATTTATTAATAAAATCATTGTTTACTGTTTTTTATTTGTTAATAGTTACTGAATGCATAATCTATAGTTGCCCATAGTGAAATACTCAATAAAAATCATTTATGTACCACTTAAAATTTTCTACCACGAATATCTATTTACTACCATTTTGTAGCGTTCCCCGTAAACACACCTAAAAAAAAACCCTTCCATACGGATCTGTGAATAGCGTTTTGCCGGTTCAGAAATCAGGTTATCGAACAAGTGTCATTGTCGATACGATAGTGAATCGTATGTTTGTGAATACAGGTGCAGATGGCTCTCTATTTCCGTATATACAAAGTACTCTTTGCAAGTGACTTAACATCCTTCGATACACGCTAGGCGACTAGCGAAGGCGCCAAGCGCGCAGTACGGCCAGTTGTGAAAATTAAAGCGTTCGTTTTACTTCGCTACTCGCAAGGTGACTCGCTAAGCTCTAGGCGGTAAGTAAGCCACGAGGAGGGGTCATTGGATGATTTCCCATCCTTAAAAAAAAAAAAAAAAAGCCACCCGTCAGTGCGTACGTATCCTAATATTACCAGGGACAGCAAAAGGCTGCGAACTGGTGGTGGCACAGAGTACTTTTTAATAGACTGGACGGTGTGCACATAGTGCAATTACACCACTGACCTCTCTTGTATAATACAGGTCAGTGAATTGCACTGACCTCACAGATTACGAATATGTAGCAAACTGACCTCCAACAGTGTGCAATTGGTAGCTACAAAACGACTCATGTCTATGAAGTACCAGCCAGGCACTGACCTCCATTAAACAAGTACGCTGGACTAACTATACCCTACGAAATGGCGGTAGATCTTTGTTCCGATTCAAAGCGTCCTCAGGAACTAAAATTGGCACTTTTTTCAAATGCATGGACGTTCAGTTGTTTGGTTCGTCTCTGATGATTTATGTATATAAATCGTGGAATACGACTATTTTTGTGTATTTTGTGTTCATTACGTGATATTTAGAACATTTTTATTATGAAAGTATGCGCATTTTGTAAAACTCGCTATCAAAAAGGCAGCGGAATAACCTTGCAAAAGTAAGTGAATTTCATGACTATAAATGTTTCGATGGCTTGTGTGAGCATTTTAAATACTATTTTATGTTTAGAATAAATGTTTTTATTAATATCTCATCATATTTAGGGCACAGTTTTCACATTTATTGAATACAATCATTTGAGTAGGGTTGTAAATGTTCCATGTCGATAATTTTCTTCAGACAATGAATAATTTTAAATTTAAGTAGGTTCGTCTTTCAAATTGAAATTTACTCTCGCCAGAAATTTCTGCAATTTGATTAGGTAAAACAAATTAACAAATTCTAGTTTCTAATTTCTGAACATAAATATTATATGTAATGTGTACATGTTTCCGAATTAGAGACCTAACATCGAAATAAAACTTGCCATCTACAATGTACTGTATACTTTAGTCATTTTTACTTTAATTAAATACTTAATTTCAGATTTCCTACCAACCCAACTAAGCAGATATGGCTGAAAAACATGAAAATGGAAAATTGGAGTCCTGTTTGGACTGTTTCATTAAACACACTCTTCTCCATACGACCACTACCTTTTGGAAGGGCCGACTAGAATCAGTTCTATTTTAATTTGAAATAAATGATTTGATTTTTCACTTTCTTATTTTTAGTTTTTTTTTCATTAGGATGTACGGTATCCAAATACCCAATAATGAAAATGGAATCCCTCTTCTTTCCGCTGGTAATGACTACATGGTAAGGTAATGTTACACGGTTCACTTTTGGCATTCAATTTGAGTGAATTGGATTGAATTTGCATGGACGCTGTTCGTTGAATGGTTAACTTTTTTGTTTACATGGTTCTTCCAAATTAAACACCAAAAGTAACTATTATAAGTAATGGCTATTAAATAAATATAATGCAATATAGCTCACGAAGAATGCAACTGCCATTTGATTTACTTACTAGGATAGAGCGAAATGGCAAAATAATAGCTCAATAGTTTTTAGTTCACTTTGCGAACTAATGTGACCCCAGCTTAGCTTGTAAAACTAGTGTAGTTGAGCCAGGAGAAATTAGTTCAACCATAGTAGTTTTTAGGCTAAGTTTTAAGCCTATCCTCATATTTAAAGCTCGCTGATCTGACCGTCATGCACTTTACTAGGACACTATCCACTAGTTTATAGCTTGCGATCTGGCCACGCCCTAATGAATTTTCAGTTAACCTTTGTAGAGCAATTATTCTATTACTTAAAAATTAAGCATAAAAATAACTGGGAGTGATTCGATATTTTTCTCTTACGTAATAAAAAATTCTCCGTGGTTATAACGATCGATAAAGTTCATACTATTTTTTATCGAAGGATATGTCCCATCTCTAATATTAGTTCCACGGTACCTCATATTGCTATCAGCGCCAAAATGGCGAAAATCAAATGTCTTTATTTTGTCATCGATAGTATGAAGTCCAGCGTACTTGTATAATACAGGTCAGTGGCACTCTATCAAAAAGTACTCTGTGGTCAGTGGTGTGCACATAGTGAAATTGCACCACTGACCTCTCTTGTATAATACAGGTCAGTGAATTGTACTGACCTCATAGATTACTAATATGTAGCAAACTGACCTTCAACACAGCGTGCAATTGGTAGCTAGAAAACGACTCATGTCTATGAAGTACCAGCCAGGCATATTATGTAATCATAAATTAGTAGAAGCCATGGAATTATGTACTTTAAAGCACCCTGGTAGGAGCTTTCCTAAAATTACTTTCTATAGTACAGACGCCAGCACATCAACCTACTACAATCTGTCAAATTTCTTTGATAGATTTTCAACTTTATCGCTGAAGCATAAGGTTCAAAGTTGATTGGGAAAATGTGACAGTTTCGGGTAGGTTGATGTGCTGGCGTCTGTACATACTAATTCCATGCCGACCATGGAGGGTTAATATCACAAGCGCGCGATCTGTCGAAAACATGGACTTGAAAGTCTACGATTATGACGTCATCCTTATGCTTAACAATGGCATAACATGAACATGACCGCCAAACTCGACTAAACTCGAAAAAGTCACCAGTTTTTCTTGCGACTTCCATTTTTATCATAGCAACGTCGCGCGTCGGCTTGAAATTTCTTTCTAATATACCTAATGTGGTTTTGGCCGTTTTATGTTAAAATACAATAAATTAATTCCTTCGATTACACGTCCACCTCTTATAATGTGAACTTCGGAGTAGTGGGATCTTGGTCAACTGGGAGTTGTTCCGCCATCCAGACGTCAGGTTGGTAGGCCACTTTGAAAATGCTATGAGGCAAAAAGTATTTAGTAGGTACCAATTAGTACCAACTAAGTAATAGTTATTTAATCAACAATTTAATAGTTATCTATTCAACATTCAATATCTTGAAATGGCCTCGTGGTCCTGACATTCACCTTTTAATTTATGGTTACTTTTTCGTGTAAAGTCTATGATTTCCTAAGAAAACCACGTATATAAACCTTATTCCCTTGTAGTAAAGTTGAAAATCTATAAAAGAAATTTGACAGATTGGGGTAGCTTGATGTGCTGGCCTCTGTACAGACGTCAGCACATCAAGCTACTACAATCTAGCTTTGACAGTTTCGGGTAGCTTGATGTGCTGGCGTCTGTACACACCATCATGGGTCATGGACTTTGAGACTTATAAACACACGGATTTTGACACCATAAACTTAATAGTGAAATATTGGTAAAAAAGACAGATTTTCATGAGACATGAGGTCAATGGACACAACCGATTTCTAGGAAACCGTAGCCTATGTGACTGTTTAATAAAACATCGCAATGACTAAATCAGCGGGGTAATTGCGTAACACACTATTAGTAAGAACGTAGAGTAAGAATGAGTTTGGGGAAATTAAATGAACTAAGCTTTAGCCTCACAAAAGTGACCACTCCCTAGAAAGAGACAAAGCTATTGTGCGGCCAATACTTGTACCATCACTGATCTACAGGTCAGTGTGTAGCACTGACTGGCACTGACTTTCATTATACTGAGGGGTCAGTGACTGTAGTCATGGACTTATAAAAGTCCATGCTTGTAGTAGGTAAGTACTACTAAATCTAAATACCTACGGAACGCTTAGTCCATTCTCTATGTCTATGGTAGGTAGGTACTAACTTACACCCACATTTCACCAGATATGTTTAAGTCAGGGGTAGGACAATTCCATACAGTGACAGATTACGGGCATTTTTTTCAAAATGCGACATCTCTTATCACCATCCAAAAAAAATAGTTACTTTATGTTCCCACAGATGGCGTTACTATAGTTAAAATATAATTTTTGACTAAAAAATAAACAAAATATTTTATTTAAGTATAATTTTAGTACATAATGATTTAATTAAACACGTATTATAATTATTTGTAAATATTTGTGTAGATAACAAAAGCTACGTAATAATTACGATTGCAACACCCCGAAATAAAGTTTTGAAAATACGACTAAAGGACATGTATCCATGGTCATGAATAAAGATTAAAAAAAAAAATTGATAAATATTGATTGTCTTGTCAGGTTACAAATATGGCGATTGCTCCTTGCGTTTGCGCTTATTTATTGTGTGAGTTGAGCTTTTAGTTCCTCAGCCTTTCCAGATTCCAGTGCAATCGTTTTTTTGCGACCGGACACTTTGTTTGTGCTAGATCTTTGCGATATAGACGCTTGTGATTTGTTTGTATCATGCCTAAAAGGTGTGCATTGGGAATTTGGGATGTTCCAACAGTAAGTGTAATCATCATTTAATATCTCTGCCATCCTGCTTCTGCCATAGATTTCCATATTTACAAACTTATTAGGTAAACAGGATAAGACTTACATTATGAATGTACCACTGTAGTTATCCGTGTTTATTTATGTACATAGAAATGTTCAAAGTTTCGAACAGTATAGCTTCATAGCTTTTTAGAAACACTACTTGAATATGTCTGGTCAGCCTGGGATCAAACAAAATGTGTCGCAAATTAATATTATAATGAGTTCAGTACCTACCTAATTATTGTGATTAGATTTTTTTTGTTTAGCCCTTGAAAATGCATTTCCCAGATATAAAGTAAATATCCTGTGTTATTCATGGATGTGGCATAACTCTGCGTAATTTTCATAATTTTTATGGTTCCATTTTCATAGCCAAAGAGTGCCAGCAGAACCATAATACTAGTGCTCCGCTGCCTGTCCATCCATCTGTCTGTCACAGGGCTGCCTTTTGAACTGTATTAGGTAGACACTTGAAATGTTCACTTCTATGGCCGGTATAATAATAAAATAAAAATAATGGAGGTGTAGAAGTATTGCACAGTGGTATGAAATCCTTCATTTACGAGTCCGACTCAAGCTTGGCTGCTTTTTTATAATATTAGTAGGATCATTGGCTAAGATGTCAATATCCTTGCACATCATTATTCAGAAGAAACGGTTTCAGATCTTTATACTTTTCAAAATCTAAATGTGATCTTCCTTTTGTTTCAGAGAACTCCTACCATCAATTTCCACATCCAGAAAAGAATCCTGACCGTTTCAAGGCTTGGATTTATATAGCTAGTGGGAAGTTAGATAATCAAGCTGATTATGAACTTTAAAAGAAGAAGGTTATCTGTGATATCCATTTTAGAGACGGATAGAAACCGTAATAACCGGTTGAATTTTATAACTTATTTTTAATAATTTTAACCGTATCACGGTGAGGATGAAACTAAACCACAGTCTTATAAAAATAAACACAATAAGAATAGTAAATAATATTGTAAAAGAAATGTTGTTTTTCTATGTATCCACTGTGTTCCTTTTAAAATTGATACTTCATTACTAATTTACTTGTTTTCAAGTTGTATTTTCTCATTAATAACAAAATCATTGTGAAACTTGAGAATACAACTTGAAAACAAGTAAGTTAGTAAGGAAGTTAAAGTATAGGCAGGGCACTATTGCTTAGGTAGTACCTAAAGCTAGGCTATACTTAAACTAAGTGCGGATGGCGATAATAGATGGCGGTATTTATTCGATCAATTGACATTAGCGGTATTCAATAAAGTCTGCAAGGGGCTCTCTATACCCGATATATTACTTTACTCTATGGTTTAAGTCCACTGACCTGTAATAGTGTTTAATAAAGTTCAGTGTGCGAGTCTATTGCAATCAACCGGGCACAAATCCAGACAGAATTGCGTGACGGAAAAACCCAGTACCTACCACATTGCCCGATATCGAAATTAAATCCAGGACCTCATGCTCAGCAGTAGCGCTTGCGACCAGTAGATACTACTATTAGAGAATATATTTGAATAATAAGTGTTTAACGAACATTCAAGGCTGTCGGTTTTATTTCATTATCTCAACATAATCACCCCGTTATCATCAGCCTCACTAATAAACTTTTATGCACATGAACGACAACACGCGAAATGAACGCGAGATTGGTGGGATTAGCTAAGTTTAACGTGGTTTCTAGTAAGGAATCGTTTAGTGGTCACTCAGTAAGTTTAAGGATACAAGGAAGTCGGTAATAAAATAAAGCAAAAAATCATTTGAAACATTTTATTTTATAAAAATAAACGTTTTGACGACAAATAGTTACAATATTCGGGGTCCTTACGAATTCATCAACTCATAACAGAGTTCCCACAAGAAATGTTTCAAGACATTGTAAAAAATTCAGTTTTTACAAAAGTTACTTTTTATCTTAAAACATTAACAACATTACAATTTTTCACATCTAATTCTAATAACGGTCGATCACTTTCATGTTTTTTTACGTAATATCTTTAATTAATAAGAAAATAATATTTATTTTGAGGAAGGTTGTCTATCCAGCTAACAAATTGGATTATTACATACAAATGACAGCGACTTAGGATACACACTGCTGTAATATTTATCGAACTTAAAGACGTAATCCTCAAAGAATTACAATTAGGTATAAGATATCTATATATCTTACAATTATTTTCTAAGAAAATGAATGATATAAGCAGTTCTACAGGTAGGTACATACTTAGGCACACAGTGTACATAATTGGAAGGAAAAATTAGAGTGTAGGTACCTCACTCGTCTTCTTGAGTAGGTAGTCATTAAGTTATATTGCCATCTACCATATGTTAGTACAAAAATCAAGACCCAAATTCGTATGAATAAGTTTATAAAACAGAACAGCAGTGTGTTTCAAAGAGATGATTTATTAAAAGTACGAATCCCGAACACAAAGTATATCGAAGACTCAGATCTATTCTGAGAGCAAACAGAATATACTTAATTAGAATATTTTTTCCGAAATGAGTGTTGATGTTGATGGCCTTATCCACTGTGTATCTTTCCCCACTGTGTTCACTGGTGACTCTCCAAAGACTTTCTTGGACGGTGATTAGGTATGCGATAATTTCAACAGGTTAATGACTGATCCTTTATACATATGTTTGTTCAGCTAGATAATATGTTTATTAGAAATGGGTTCACAGCAGTGCGGGGCGCCACACTAGTGCTACTCCCACGCCTAATCGAAGCACGAGGTCATTCAACTTTAATTTCATGTATAATGCAATGTATTGCATATTCTAACTAGTAGTAAATAACCAAAGAGATTTTTATCAAAACGAGCACTGTGACTAGAGAAACTTAGATATTTAATTTACTGGAAACAGTTTTTATACATACTATTTGCTATTTCCATTTATTTTTTAAATACACACATATTGTAATTGTCCATACATTCCGTATACCGGGCTAATGACAAAAGCTCGTTGAAACATATTCTACATAATACCTATTTATATATGGCATACACAATTATAATTAATGATGTCTTTAACTAATATCACGAAACGCCGTTATGCAAATCAAGTTTTTTATCTACGAGATCAATAATTTTATTATATCGTTTGGCGTAAACACTTCGCTCAGTACCGTTACAAAATCTATAGTAGGTATCATACGTTAGATATCTTCAAAGGGAAACAATCTAAATCAAGCGACAGTAAGGTGAAATACAATACATTGGGGTTTATTTATAAACGATGATTAAAGTTAAGTGACGGTTAATCGTCAAAAATTTATGGTTAAACAGTCTCTAATCACGAATTAACTTTAAGAAACGTTTATGGATAAAAGGGAAAATGTCCGAGTCAGATAGAAGGTAATACCCTGATTGTTCGAAGAAATTATAAAAGAAATCGATAGGCAGATAAAACCGCGACTGGCCGTTCGTTTAGTTTGGTGTTCGAAGAAGATATTCCTAAGCAAAATGTTATTTACATATTCCGTATTTCACGTCCATTTCATGTTCCATATTCTACGGTAGGCTATGAGTCGTCGGTCTCGTGGGGGTCGGGGGGTTGTTGGGGGATGTAGTTCCATCTCGCTCGCACTTCTGTGGTGGCGGTTGCGGTGGAGGCGGGGTTGGGGGGAGTTTTGTTGGAGGCGGGCGCGGCGGCGGCCAGCCGTCTCGCTCGCACGACGGCGAGGTGGCGCTGGATGTACTGCTCGCGCGGCGCCAGCGCGGCGGCGCGCGCCAGGCAGCGCTCGGCCGCCGCCAGCTGGCCGCGCTCCACCGCCACCACGCACAGGTTGTGCAGCGCCTGCACGTTGTCGGCTTCCAGCTCCAGAATACGCCGGTAACACTGGAATATGGAGAAGGTGTTATTAGTACATATTGTAATGTACATAAGGACACTTCATTTGAAGTATTCTTAAATTTTCCAACTAGAATTGACATTATGTTTATAACGATAAACATATATACAACTGTATAAACCTCTAAACCGAAATTAACTAACAACTGTTTAAATAATATAAAAAATAACAATAATTATAATTTCCTAACTTAACTAAAACTAATATGGCCTCTAACTAGAATAGTTTCTACAAGAAAGTTTTTATACTTACACTTTCAGCCGCATCCAAATCCTTAACAGAATTGATGTAGATGTCGCCCAGAAGCACCAACGCCTTCACATGGTCGGGATGGTGTCTGACCAGCTGCTTTAAGAACGGCGCGGCCTCCAACGGCCTCCTCCTGTCAGCGAGGAGTAGCGCCAGGTTGAAGAGTGCCGAGCGGAAGTCGGGCTTGAGGTGGACCGCTGCCCTGAACCATCGCTCAGCGCATTCAGCGTCGCCCTCGTCCATGCATACCATGCCGAGGTTGAAGTGGACTCGCTCGTTTGTGGCTGGAATTTTAAGTGAAATATTAGAAATACACGTCTGAGCTGCCATGGTAGTTCTGTTTTAAGGTTCGTTTTGGGTGAACAATACGATATCGATTCGGCAGCGTATCGAATGATTTGCTGGTTGTTTGTTTTTGGGCCGTCTGACTTGGCAACGAAAAATGCAAACCGAAGGAAGAAAGAAAATGACTTAGGGAGAAATAGTTCTGCAGCTGTACTTTTGCTTTGTAGTTTTAAGATTTCCGTAAGTTCAAGCTTTTGAGAAATTTAAAACGAGGAGAATTATTTTCTGTAGGTTGTACGTCATCGACTTTGTTTCGATTGGAAGTAGGTATTCGTGCTTATTCCGATTCGATAGAACTTGTTCCAATTTGTCCAAACTTGCCCCAGTTTGACAGAACTTGTTCTAGTTGGATTTTACTTGTTCCAATATGATAGAACAAACAGGAACAAACCAACTTGATGGAACTTAATCTAATATATTACATAGTGTCTTATAATTTATAAGAAAATACCTACCATCTTTATCAAGTAGTTTGAGGAGACGCTGCCTGGCCAGATGCCTCAGGTCAGCAGCTCCGAGTTCTTGCAGAAGTATGGCAGAGTTCAGGAGGGCTTGTTCATGTTCCGGTTCCAGTTCCAACGCTTTGTCTAAGTAGGCCAGCGCTTGGGAAGGCTTGCCTTGCTCTAGAAGGACTACTCCTAGCTGAAATTTAAATCGACAGTTGGTTATTGCAATGATGCACTGCAGATAGGTAGAGGAAAAAAAAGATCTGCACACATAAGACGCACATTATAAACTAAACATAAAATAATCTAAGTAGGTATACAAAAGCCTAGTTAGGGCCATATGTGTTTTTTTTATACTTATGGCCGATTCCTATAACTGATTGACCTATATTGGTTAAAATTAAGACTCTTGTATCTTTAGCAATAATGAAGCCAAATACATCGTTTGCATAGTAGACCCTCCGATATGGAAACACTTATCACCGGTAAAATTAGCTTACGAATCTGTTTATATGTGCCCAGTTTGACAATAAAAATGGAGTATTCCCATTTGAGCACCTATTTTTAGAGCACCAAAGGTATTCCCAAAACAAAACGATTCGTTTTTGTTTATAGGAACCGAGCATTAACCAGTTAATAGATTGGCTGCCAATTTTTAGTTCACTATCAGAGTACTTACGTTGTAATAAATGTCAGGGTTCCCACTGTCATACAGCAAAGCCCTTTCATAAACTTCCTGCGCTTCCTTCGTCCTATTTAATTTGATCAAAATATCTCCTCTATTTATGTAGGCCTGAGTATAATCAGCTCTCATGCTGATCGCTTGTCTGTATAGCATGTCTGCTTCTTCTAATCTGGTTGCGTTCTTAGAGATCAAATTCGCAAGGTTCAAGAATACGTTTAAGTGGTTAGGCGCTATTCTTGCTTGGTATGATTCACCAGGTTTTGCCTTTGGAAGGAGGGACTTGGCTCTGACGTAAGCGTCCTCGGCTTCTTGATATCTTCCGAGGTGGTTGTAAGTCCTGCCTACATTGATGTGGGCTCCAACGTCATCTGGTTGCACATTAACAGCTGTGTTAAAGAATTCTAACGCTTCTGCGTACTTCCCTTCCGCTTCCAAGGCATGTCCTACGTTATTGTATAATTTGGCGTTGTTACGATTTACCTGAAAACATAATCCAATTTTAGCAACACGTTCTAAATTATAAATACGCCCAATGATTAAGTTGCTCATCAAAATCTATTTACCTTTAGTCCCGAAGCAAATATTGAATATTCAGTCTTCCAATCCCAATTCCTCATATAAGTTTTAGCGCTGAATGCTAGTAGGAGGAATATGAGTGCACTAGCGGCAAGTTTCGCCCGCCTCTTGGCCAAGAGTCGCCATCCGTGGGCCACTAAAAGACACCAGCCCATTGAAGGCATATAGAGTACTCGCTCGGCGACCACAAAGCCGACGGGGAAGAATAAGTTAGATGCTGGTAGAAATGGTAGGACGAGAAGCGCTAGGCCCTGAAGATAGAAAAGGACGAGGTTAGTTTTGTTATTTCGACAACGCATAGTAGCAAGTGTGTCCCGAACATAAAATAATAAAACAAAAGAATGTTTGTTTTCTTTTTTAAGCAACGCTTTAAAAGGATGTGAATACTTTACCAATCAATACCTCAAGTGGTACAAGTGGTTGAAAAAATAAAACATGCAAACGTTTATGCTCATCACATAACAAATGAAAGTTTTTCTTTTAGTTTTTTGTGCAAACGCGAACGCTTTTATGTGAATACTTTACCAACCAAATCATCGACGCAATAAAACAGCGAAGAAAACAAAAGAAAATCTAATTTCTGTACTGTAGCTTACCATAGAGAGAGCAGACGAGCGCGTCCTCAGCGCGTGTATGGTTGCCACCACGATGATGACGACCAGAGCCAACGTGGCGAGGTTGCGAGGGTCGCGCCAGCACCTCAGGAGCGCTACCGTGCCCATGGTCCAGTCACAACAGAGTGCCTCAGGTAGCGTGAGTAGCCAGGCGTTTAGAGCTGGCAGGTACGCGAATGTTAGGTGCCTGTAAAGAGAGATATAGATATGTTAGGAAGGTTTAGAAAGAGAAATGCGGTTAGTGATGTGATGCTGCTAAAATAGATATGCGCATTTTTATGAATTTTGGTACCCAGAAGATACCTGTTTCGTTTGATGCAATATTAGGGTGTAATCAATATATTAATGGGACGTATTGTTTGTCTAATATAGTGGTCGCAAACGTGACTGCTGAGCGAGGAATCTAAGTCGGGTAGTTAAGATGAGCCGCCCTGATAGAAATTTAGTCAGAAGGATATTTTTTTTATATTGGCCCAAAGTCGTTACATGACGGATCATCTTCATCATCATCTGCTTAGCCTTTTCCCAACTATGTTGGGGTCGACTTACTGTAGAGCGACTACCCTTCTGACCTACACAATCCAGTTACTGGGTAATACGATATCCCTTGGTAAGACTGCTTGTCAGACTTTCGGGCTTCTGACGGAATTTTTCTTATCAACATAAAAAGTCATAAATAGGGTCTTATTTATAAGAATTATCCGTCATGTAACGACTTATTCTGTCTTACAAACAACAAAAAGTCATTTACGTTTTCAGTCCAAATAGACAAACGTCCACCTTCTAACATCACAAAACGATACAAAGCCAGTCTTTGTTTATTTAAGTGAATGCCACCATAAGCCAAGAATCCACCGCTTGAACAATAGCGTACGAACGAGAACGCTCATAAAATTAATGTGGCTTAGCCTGCGACCGGCCGTTTCGCAGCTAGTGTGCTTGTCAAAGCCAATTATCCTTATTACTGGGCGATAAAGACGCAGACTGCCTCGTCCGGTCACAAAAGAAGAAAATACGAGGACATGTTCGTGAATACACGATTAAGTACTTAGCAACTTGCTAAGCTTGGTTCGTTGAACGGATAAAAATGAAGAGTGACGTAATCTACTAATTTGAAAACAGTTAAGCGGCTAATGAAAAGTGAATCGTTCAATCGGCAAACCGTTCATCGGAGAAACGAATGTCGGAGAACTGTTTCAGAATCATTTTTTCCTGTGTGACTGGAGAGCTTATCTTCTCGACCTTTAACTTTTTTTTATAGCTTTTCTTAGCTGTTCAACAGATGATAGAATAAGGCACAGTCCTCATTTTTGGGATACTTACCTACTCTCCCTCTTCGAAATTATAAGTTCTCGAGCTGTTTACAATATGTGGGAAAATAATAGTTACCTGGCAGGCGGATGAGCAGCTCCAGCAGGGTTGTCGAACCTCGTGAAGACCGGCAACTGCGCGCCCATGACGTGCAGCCTAGCAGCTAACAGCGCGAGCGTGGCGCAGCACACAGTGGCAACACGTCGCGCCGCCTCGCCGCACGCGCAGCCCCAGCCGCCTCCCTTGCCCCACGCGTCCACCCACGACCAGCGACTGATGCCGCCTGAACTTCGACGCTGTAAGAAATTATGGAGTTAGTTTCGTTATTGCAGAGCTGGTCATGAAATGAAATGACTTCACTTTTACATGTCTTCTCCTTGGCGTGTCGATGGCAATCTAAATGGAGTCGGCCCAGAATTTGGCTTCTTGTTTGGCGCCATCGCCAGCGTCCATCAATTCCTGTAACGTGCCGCTGACAGGACACGCAGGACACGATATTAAATGTCCTATCGTTTGTGGAACAGCATCATATTTACACTCCAAGGCGGAATCGTCTATGAATCTCCTGAACCTGAACAGGTTTTCTTTGCTTTCACGCTAAGAAGACTTTAACATGTTATATAAAAAAAAAGCTAGATGGAGTTGACATTTTCAACGGGAGTTGAAATGGGAGTTGATTCCTGCCAAGAAGCAATACTGAATTCTGATTGAAAAGGTTAATATGTCATGGAAATAATAAGCATGTTATGGGGTCTAACTTCATCTTCAAGGTTAGCATCTCAACGACGATACTTTGGTGCTATTGCTTGATTGCCTAAATACGTAGTACGGGCTAAACGTAAATGTTCTTAATAATTTTTAGAGGACGCACATACACGAAGAAAATCATACCTATAGGTATAAAAATATAAATGATGAAGCTGTCTGGTTCAAGCACTAGTGTTGTACCGTTCGATTTTGTATTAAAATTAATACGTCAAACGGGACGGCTGCTGCAACGTGCTGGTTAAAATCTGTGGTAAAGGCGGGGAAAAAATCGATGGAAAATAATTCTTGCTCGCAGCAGCCCTGATTTCATTTAAACGTATAGACTGGAAACTTTATTTATGAAGCGAGGAATAAATTAATCAAGGACTATTTTGGTGTAAATCAAAGTGTATAAATTTTGCTCGACACCTTGTTCCCTTATTACAAAACAAGGTTTATCATCAGACCCAAGTTTAAAGAATGGAGCCATTTTTGAATTTCGAATTTTGTTCCGTCTACGGTAATGTTTTTGTATACACAACTGTATACATTTTTTTTTTGGTGCGCGGTTAGTATCCTCATGGACTTCCTCCATCGTGGGGGTGACAGAGGGGCATGCCGGACTCTTATCAGCTAATACCACCGCGGTGTTCCACCACTGCGTATGGCCGGGGGGTGCTTGATACGCATAAGCATTCACCACTCCAACTGTATGCATATACAGTTAATTTTACAAAAACTGGTTTAATGGTTTTTAAACCATGTCAAAAGAAAGATATACATATTTTCGTTGGATCCCACTTTTGAATCCCATTTTTTTGTTGTCATTTAATAAGTGCAAAATGACCAGAAACTTGATCTTTTTGCTTACTTGTAACAGCAGTGTATTAACGAGAGTGTAAAGTGAAAGAAAATTGAAAATTCTGTAGAAAAAATTATGTGGCTTACCTTCTGTGCTACGAAAAGTTCGTAGACGACACATACGCCAGTGACGGTAATACCTTGCTCCTTGCAAAGCATCGCTACGCCAACGCAAGCGGTGCATGCTACGACGTAGCGCCAGTCTGAAAACATCAATGTTACATTATGTTGTTGTTGTTGTTTGTTATCTGTGGTAGTGTCTGTTTCTTGTAGGGAATTAGAATAAGATTAATGTATTGGTCATTGTTACAAAAAAAAAATTGAACTAGAATATTTAACATAGTTATTTGAACAGTGGTCGGGATTCTATTATAAATAACACAGAGTTATAAAAAAAGTATCCATATTTATGTATTACTAGCTGCGCCCCGCGGTTTCAACCGCATAAGTTTCGATCCCGTGGAAATATCGGGATAAAAAGTATCCCATGTGTTAATCCTGGTTATAAACTGTGTGCCAAATTTCATCCAAATCCGTTTAGCAGTTTGTGCGTGAAGAAGTAACAAACATACAAACACACTAACAAACTTTCGCCTGATGATTTCGATGATTTTAATCTACTAGCATATTACAGCTGATAATTATTCTTGTTTGTTCTAAGTATAATTTATATATTGGGCTAAACTTCTTTATAATAAAATGTTTAAAAACTAACTTATTTAATAACACGACAAACGCGTAAAACTAAAAGAATTTTAATCAAACTTTTCTCATTAAATCTTCAAAGGCTGGGAACTGATTGTTGAATTATTTAGATTGTGCCTATTGGGGATAAATAAATGAATGTTTTACGTTGTTGCCACGCGGGAATCAACTGAAGAAATAAGACTGTGTTCACACCGGCGGCGGGCGTCGAAATCGTTTTACTTGGCATAAACAGAACAACCGATCTATACAGGATTACTTGTAACTTCACGTATTCCTTCAAGGACATGATAGTGTGACCCTTTTGCAATAATTGAGCATCCTATATAAGCCTAGGCGAATTCAAGATAACCCAATTTTCATGTTTTTGAAAATTTCCCAGAATTCGTCACTAAATTTCACTTTTCTGTTAACTCTCTGATTGAATGGCCTTCATTGCTATTCCATTGCGTACCTAATACTTTAAACACACCTTTCGATGTAACCAAATTTTCTAAAACATCAAACAGTTAAAAGTTATAGAAAGAAGTTAATTAAACCATTAAAAAAAATCATCTACGTGAACTTTGGCACCAGTTATCACAAAATGTTACAATGGCTTTTTTATTTTTTTTTATTTTTAGGATGGGAAATTATCAAATGACCCCTCCCGCTCTGGGTGGAGCGAAGGGAGTGTCAGACTCTTACTGACTAAAACCCATCCGTGTTCCTTCCTTAGCCCCTTTATGTTCCGGGGTAGCGGTAAAGTTTTCGGACAATCCCGCTGCTTTCGGACAATCCCGCTGCTTGTTACAATGGCTTGAAGTGTGTAAATTACGGGAAGACATCTTATTTAATCAGCTATCTAAATACGTTTTCACGGTGAGATTTTTACAGAATAGACTTGACTTATTTTTGACTTTAGCCAAAATAGTTTTCAGTAGATAATTAAAAATGACTATGATACAGTTTTGTTACAATTGTGCGTACCATAATTTTCACAGACCGATATTCTTTAAAATACTGTTTTGACTCAGGTCTTTGCACAGCCTTAGGTACTTAAATACATACGTATAACATGAGTAGGTACATTTATTGAAGCCTGAACTGTACATAAAAGTATGAAAAGTAAATAAGAATTCAGGACCCAGAATTCGATTCTCAGTATTACCACAGAATAACTAATGGTACTAACGTAGTATTACCAACATTAAAAGACGATGGAAATGTTTTTCCCTTATAATATAGTCAGTGGAGTTTAGAAAGGTTTCGTGTATGTTACGTTTTCGTGTTATCTAAATAATAAATGTATGCTCTTAAGACGTTGTGTGTTAGGATTGGCGCCCACTGGCGGCACGGCGCGGTAAGGGATATTTATATGCGACGTTAGGAATATAACTTATTAGTACACGCGCACATAGTAACGCATTAGTTTCAAATAATCTTTAAAAAAAATAACTGACACAAAAACGTCTTCAGATCACTCCCCGCTGTCACGTCGCCTAAGGCTCTGGCCAAACTGAGGCGAACTCCGCGCGGGATGTGGGACGAAATTCGCTCTCGCCGATTATGTCAACTTTTGGAGGTGTTCAAACTTACGCGAAGAGTCGCGTGACTTCTTAGTCACTTTTAATCATTAAAACAAACGACGCGCACACTCGCGTCCCGCATCCCGCGCGGAATTAGCCTCAGTGTAGCCAGAGCTTAAAACAAAGGACATTAAACAAGCGTTCGTCTACATCAGTTTCCAATCTTCACGTCCTCCCAGTATAAATTCTGTTACACAATCATATCGACATAATATTTTCTTTTATGTTACCTGTGTATCTCCTCCGCTGTGAGGCGCGCGCGTAACACAGTAGTGCGCCGAGGAAGAATAGCGATGATAACATCTCTGCTCGTCCCACAACGCCCGTCACCTGTCAGAAAAATATTTTTTATTAGAGAAAATAAAAATTGTCAGATTCTGTGAGGCGAACATTCGAATGATTATAATATCAGAAGGCCAATTCTCGTAATTTAAACGTTCAAAATCTAGTCGCAGTCACATCTCGGCGACAAACAAATGTCAAAAACTTGTCAAAATGTAGGGAAGTTAGAGGAATTTTTTGACAGATTGAGACAGAGATTAAACTGTGAACCATTGACATATTTATAACTATTGATGTGAACGTTCTTAAAATTACGAGAATTGCCCGTCTGGATTGTTTTATTCATTTACTAGCAGCGCCACGCGCTTTCACCCGCATAAGTTTCCCGTGGGAATATCGGGATAAAAATATCCTATGTCCTTTCCCGGGACTCAAACTATCTCTATACCAAATTTCATCTAAATCAGTTTAGCGGTTTAAGCGTGAAGAGGTAACAGACAGACATTAGCATTTATAATATATATAATAGATTTACGTTCAATAATGTAAATAAAATTTATTCTGTAAAGTTCTCATCGTTTCTCGTGATCGTACTGAATCCTATATTCTGGTCTACAGTCTGGAATTCTGGATCAGGTTACTCTGTGCTTGTTTATGTTAAGTATTATTATTACCTGTTTGTTATCATCTTGGTTTTCAAAATCTGTGTAAAATTAATTAGAGACATAACTACTTAAAAAATATTTTAATTTTGTACTTGATTGCTAATACTACTATTATAATGATTCCTTTAGCCTTATATTTATTCGTAAGTGAGTATTGTTCTTTGGGATAAACATATAAATTTTTAATGCGAAAGCCTGCCTAAGAAGTTTTTCAAAATCGTGGATTCACAGCTAACTGTTAGAATTAAAGAGTTAAGTAAAACTATAGCATCAGCCATTTTTTTAAATGACTACATAAGTTGATGAAAATGATCTTCACACATCAAAACTTTGGGTAAAATTAATAATGCTCAGTTATCATGAGATTTTGCAAAACCTGCCATGATAAAAGCCAGTTGCTCCAAGACTCCAAGATGTTTTCCTAACAACCTGCCACTTCTTACGCAGAGTTATTACTTACAAACCAGCCCATTACTCTTTTACGACGTTTCGAGGTAAAACCTTCAAGTTTACAACGTGAGCTTCCAAGAAAAAAGGGACAAGTTCTGGTGCCGTAAAGATTGCGAAAACAGCAGCGACTGCGCCACAGTCTATAAAAATAACAAACATGGTTAAGGCTTACGTACGGGGCCTGCAGTAGTCAAGCGTTCACGACTTAATTACGGCGAGCACACTACAAACACATTTCCTTTCCTCTACTCTGTGATCTTCACGAAATAGCTTCACAACTTTACTTGGAACAAGACAATTTTTTTGGAAAATAACGGTCTTTAATACAGTTGAAATTAAATATGGTAGGATAGAACGAGAGGTTTCTTAATTAAAAATTCTGCAAAAGTCCTGCAGATGCAAAAAGCGTTTGTTCCTTTTTCAACCAGACAATTAAAAACCTAACTCGTGCATTTATTTTGAAATGATGAGAACAGTGGTAGCCTAATGGTAACATCCGCGACTTACGTGTTGTAAGGTCGTAGATTAGAACCCAGACAGGCGCTTTACTTTGTGTATATTATTTCATCACTACTGCTCTCAAAACGGTGAAGGAAAACATTTCGAAGACATGTGACATCTACTAACCCGCTGTGGGCCCGAGTGGGAGATTACAGCCCACTCCCTCTCACTGAGAGGAGGCCTGTGTCTCAGCAGTTGGAACATTATAGGCTGAATATGCTATTATGCTTATTATGGTCACTCAAACTTTTAGAAATACTTTCAGGAAAAAAATATTATTTTTGTGTTGAGTTTGAGAATAAACTTTTTGAATGCAGCGTAAATAAATATAGGTTCCACACGGCAACTCAACGCCAATATAAATCGTATCCAATATAAAACACGACACAATAAAAACGAGAGGTTCTAATTGGAAGAAAAGTTCACACCTGACAGGGCGTAAAATTTGCCATACTAGTTGACGAGTGGGTTGCCATAAAGTAGCCAGCTACCAGCGGACGGTCGTTGGTCGTTATTACCACAGCTATTGCTATCGTCAACAACGTATTTTGAGAAAGGAACATAAAATGGACTGCAGCCTCGTAAACGGTTTGACGATTTTGAAAATTCTTTTTGGAGAGCCTAAGACCTTACACTGGAACCTTGCCAAGCTGAAAACTCGTAAACAACCATAGAGTTTTCTAAACAACAGTGCATCTGTATTATACGACCAATTTTTGGAAAACAAATGGTGGTCCATATTGGTTCAGGATTTTACTCCGTGTTCAGGATCCAGTTGACTAGAAAAAGGAAATGGAGACCTTTGCTCTACTGTGGGACAATACAGTCTGACTAAATAAAAGACATCCAATTTTTACCTAGATACTAGAAAAGTTGATTCTTACCTACGTGGTAATCTGATGATCTTTTACGTGTGCAATGTCACGAAAACCTCAGAGATCCAACCCATCAAAATAACACGTGTTTCACGATACAACGAAACGAATTGAGAACATCATTTTTCCAATCGGTTAACAACGAAAATATAATCAGTTCTTTCGCCGTTCGAGCTATAAACAGAAAAACATTCAGAAAACGCTTGCTCGACACACGATTGCCATCAAATTGTTTTTTTTCATGTCGAGCATAAAATTAATTTCATCCGGATTTGCACGAAGCAGGGGAGTGAATAATACTACTTACCGGCAAAACTCAGTTTTTTTTTTTATAAAAAGTATTTGCGTTTGCATTTATTGAATTTAGTTCCTGTTTTCACTTATATTTTTCTTTTTGCATTTATTTTGTAAGTAGATTAATATAACGACACATTTCGATGTTTTATTCAAAACGGACACGAATTAGTTCAAAAGTCATTGCATTTTAAGAACTACGAATCTAACCAAGTACACCTAAGGTTGGTACCAAATTCGCGGAGATTTTCTGACTATCTACGAGTGGAACAACTAAAACTTTGCAACATTATATCAACCTCAATATTTGAATAAAACATTCTTCGATTCAGTACCTTTACCGCGCACTAGACAGAAATACAAGAGAGCTTGTCACCGAAAGAAATTGGCATCGTAAAATGTACGAGAAGTGGCCCAGCACTTGCATCCCCATATAAAATGCACGAGTACCTAGTACCAACCTACCGACTGCATCCTTATGTAGTTTTATGTACTGGCTGAATATTTAGGCAGAAGTTTTGAAAATAAAGATGAAGGGGCGAAGAGTAAGACCGTCATTGTAAAAACAAAGCCTTATTTTGGAATGTAAAAAATTCAAATTAGAACTATAACATTCCTTTCTTGAGGTATTAAGTACACATAACGCCTGTAATCAATCCTTCATCACCGAAGGGTTAAACAGACATGTAAGCCCTCATTTCATCAGCTATGTTTAAGTCCCATGTAATAGAGAGCGAGCCTATTGCCAGCAACTGGGTACAAATCCACTCCGGATTTAGAAGTACCTACCAAAATAAAACTTAACATTTGATGTACTCAGAGCAAATCCGAGTGCAATGACAAAAATCTGCTCTCGCTTATAATATATCATGTTATTAGTTAGCTTTTTTGTAGTGTCACGGGTTTTTGTGAACCTGTACAAACGAACGTTTCAATTACGAATGGCTTTGGCTCTTTTGTGAATTTCCATTTTAGTTTGCGAACTAATTTCTGGCAGGAGCATCAATTTTGCTCGTTTTTAGAGCACTATACAAGCCTTTGCGTGTTATAACGACCCACTACACCTGCATAAGTACTTGACATCTGAGATCAGGGGCTTAACACGATCTTCTACTGAGAAACTTATACTATCCTATTCCCGCCGTGCTCAGACAATAGTACCTATAACTAGCATTCAGCAGTTTACACACAACACAGTATACATTTTTAAGTTAACAATCCGTATTCTAATAAAAATTCTTCGTATGTACGAAACACTTTAAAATATACTGAAGTATCCGAATGAAAACAACGAAACTAATGAAACGTCGAACAAAATATGCGGTCGAATCGGAAAAAATCACAACGGATACTGTCACACACAGCGTGTTGGTATTTTGAACGCAAAAAGTTTAATATCTGGAATGAAAATTAACCGAATGCCATCCAATACGACCTCAAAGTTTTAAAAGCAATCCTCTCTGGGGTTGCAATATTTTAGTCTATTTCGTAATACATATTTTAGTCGCCTAGAAAATACCGAAAAGGTTTCTGAGAAAAGATTTTCCAGCCAATCAGGCAAGTTTTAATAGGATGCAGTGTTCGAAATTGATTTAATGACGGCCAAATTTAATCAGCCTTCCAACCTTTTCAAGCCATTCTTCGTGAAAAATGTGTCGATAAATAACTTTTTGAGTGTCTTATTAAATGGAAGACAAAGAAAGAGCCTTGTATATGAACAAGGATTTAGGAGGAGTCATGTTCAGGTTAACGATCGAGATACCTAAATTTGTATGTTCTTATATAGGAATTTAACAAGTGCCCAAACTGTAACCATGAATTCAGCATATGATTCTAGACCCCTTAGCATATAATTTATATGTCAATTATAAAAAAAAAAATGTTCTATACATTTTAAACGCGTAGAAATTGCATTTTTCTATGAAACAGCAGATTTTTTTTGATAACCTACTAGAATAGAATCATGTGCTGAAGCTTGCTTGCGGTTAAAATGTTATCCTGTATTGTGCTTACGCACACACAGCGCATTGTGACATTCAGTATTACATATGGTATATATTAATAGTGACAGGCTCCCATAGCAACCCCAACATGTACCTCAATAACTTGAGACGGATACAATATCTTTCACTATTTTTAGGGTATCGCTGACGATTCTGACAGTTCCTTTATATGCCGTACATAAAGCGTCTGACGTTTGATGTGTGAATACCCGGGAACTCAAATTTTCATAGTGATAGTAAGAAAGAGGACGAATGACTTTATTTATATTTCTAGAGATCAAAATAACAATTATAGAGGCAGAGGTGATATGCGGGGTAGTTGCGTAACTCACTAACAGTAGGAATGGTTTTTATTTTGACAGTTCAACAACATTAATTGCGTTGTTGAGCAGACAAATTTTTCGAACATAAGAAGCAATTAGATAACAATATCCTTCAAAATGATTCATATTGTGATTGAGAGTGTATTAAGCAGTTAGGGTGCAGTTTTACCGTCTGACCTGTCGAAAATCCATGCTGTGTAGTGCATCAATTATAGTATATGCTTGCACCCTGTCATATCGAAATGACGCTGGATCGTCTGTACAGATTGATCCCTCCACTTTTACTGCTAAACTTTTCACGGGGCTGTAATCCAGACAGCTAAAGACGTGGCTGACATAAAAGACACATCTTCGTCAAAGCCACGTTTCAAACATGCATAGTTCCAAAGAGTCACACATCACTCACGATAGACACTCCTCAAGCTACACTACAGCTACAAAAATAATATACTCACCGCCTCAGTATGAATAGGATGAACGGCAAACAAGATGGCGGCGACAAAACTCGCAAACTCCGGCAGGAACATTGCGCACACCCTGTAACAGAATAACTAGGTCACTGGATGGATAAACAGGCTGAATATGTTGCCACGGAGTAGATACCTACAGAAGGCTAGCTCCGTAAAACTTGCAAAAACACACTCGCAAACAGACGCGTACGTGCGGCGATCTCAAACCAAAACAAATGCCAGACGCGAGTGTGCTTGCACTCGCTTTAAGAAGACGCGTGTCAATGTGTGAGTACGTTTTCGCTCGTTGTATGACACCGTTCTTCTGTAATGTCTTTTCTGTGATGTTGGGGTCTTCTAGAATTACAATGTTTTTGTAAGCCCTACTATATTTACAACTGTTTGAACGGGGTTATTAGCAATCACGAGCGGTGTATCAGTGTGGTATCAGTTACAAATGGACGGATACTCGGTTAGCGTTTGGCGTGGACGGATTGGAGGGAAATTATGGGAAAATATGGTGTAGTGTTGGGAGAATTGAAATTGTATTAAATAGCAATGCTTTGCGGTTTGCGGCTTATGTTTGTAATTGCGTTAGTTTTATAACTGAATAAATGTTTGTTTTTATTTTAAAACATATTTTCACATCGATTTATATGTAAACCAGTGGCAATAAATTCACGTATAGTGTTTAAAATATTATGATACTCTCTGGATTAGTGGACCGACTCTAAGTTCATCAACGAAGATACGGGACAGTCCTAAAATAGTTCGAAACTGCGAAGTGAATCCTACACCCGATTAATTAACTTTTTAGACGGGCAAAAATACAGCGGGAGTAGGGACAACTGTCAAATCGTGGTATCATTCATTGTTAGGTTGGGTCCCAAACTAATCTTATGTCCGTAGGGGATACGGAGTAGAATTCACCTGTAACTTCGTCTAAAACTACGGATTACGTGCTTAGGGAGTAAGTAGACCTGGACACTCGCACAGACCAGGAAGCATAGCATAAAAGGAAAGAAGTACTGAGCAGTGAATGAAAGTTCTGCCAATGATGATACTGACATATATTTTAAAGAAAACACCCAATCACAGGTTTCCAAATTAACGAAAAATAAAAACAACAGCCGTTTGCTACATAAAGATTTAAACTATGTTCACTTCAATTTCTTTTTAATACCCGAGCTGTTGCCGGACTCACCCGCACGGGCATACAAATAAAACCTTAAAAATGTTTGAAAAAGTAATTGCTAGCGTTTCCAGCGCTTTATTTCTATTGGATAAGCAGCGTTGAGCCGTGAAAACTTTTGTGGTTTCATTTCGCACGCACGCTCGCACGTCAGACCCGCTAAACTTTTAATAGACGGATTTTTATGTTTACTTCTAGGTATATGGAAAACTTTAATGACTTGTTTGGAGCGGATTAGTATGACAACGTAGGGTAAATGTTTGATTTGAATCACTTTGGGAGTGTTTAACGTTAGCTTTATTGTTGAGACTCGTTTTTGTGAGAGAATTTATTGAAACAACACGAAATCAATTCGAAGTTTTTCTTTGTTATTATGATCTCTATTATCTTGCTTATTTATTTGATCTAGTTGTAATTAGTCGGCTTTTAAAGTACTGAGCAAGTTAACAATTGTCAGATCAAGTAACCGCCCTCACTTGACTCTCTGTTACGACCGCTCTGAGAGAAACCGTGAACCAAACGAAGTGGAAGAACATCGTGCATGAAGCCATGAAGGCCTTTCAGGGACATGACCTTCAGTAATGAAGTACGCGTCCACGAAGAAGAACAATTCAACTGGTGGTGGACTAAGTGTCTTATTAGATTATAACTTTCGTTTTTAGTCTTTATAACTTCATCTATATCCTTCGGTTCATCAAAAAGTAAAGAAACCATATCAAGATGCAAGCAGCCATCTACAACCTATGACATAAGTGATGTCCCATCGAAGCCAAGTTAACGTCGAATGTCACTTAGTAATATCACCCGGGACCGGTGATGTAATGCCCTCTCAGAGGCGAACGGAGTAAATTAGGCGTCATAAATTGGTCACCCATCACACTGACGATTCGGCCGAGACTATAATTTAATCACACGGATCGAACGATCATGGCATTATCTTTACTGCGAACACAGCTTACAAACGTTTACTTCGGTTAGTTGACCTTTGAGAAAATTGGGGTCTGTTAACCGTAAATTAAAAAGCAAAATAAACGTTCAAACAAAAAACACAATGTAGCATTGAGGAACGAAATTGAGAAAGTTATAACAGAACCAGAACAGGTAATAACAACAAACCACCAGGGACTGTCAACTGAGTTATCAACAGCACTTTAAAATTGAGTCGACAATTTTTACCGCCGTCTCTTGAAATAGTATATAGCGCGGTACCAACGTACGTCCTGACCGTGTGAATTGTGGAAGTCGAATGACAATAATTGGGCAACTTTGTCCAGTGGCGCCGCCTTGTGGCGTGCAACCGCAACTTTGCCGCAGAGGTGGAACAACGGCTAATTGAGACTAACGCTGCGAAGGTGCGCCCGACAGCTAACTTCTGCCGGAATTAAGGCACTCGTTAGTGACTTTTTGCGAATCTGATGAAATCTCTTACGAAGTTGGTGAAAAAACATTTATGGCTAGTTTGTTCGCGGAGAGCGCACGTAATGAGCTCCTCTCAATCGATACGCTTGTGACGAGGATAGTGGCTTGTTTCGTAATTGTGACGATCTGTTTTATGTTCTTCGTTTTATATCGAAACTTTTAATTAAATACTTGGAGACGTTAGACTAAACGACGTATAAGTAAGTTAGTGCAAGTAGACCCGTAAAAACTTTAATCATATTTTTGATGTGTGGCTTAATTCCATGTTTAGGTATCTGACGGCGCCTTCACTCTAGATATTGTCAACGTGATATAAATTATGACCCATTGAGCTCCGAATATTCGGGCTATAAATATGTTAATTTACATTTCAAAGGCCTACATTAATGTAGATCCGATGTATTCAATATTTGGAATTAACTAGTGTAGGTATTATTCATTACGGATCGTGTTCTTTTGTTTATTGTATTATAAATGGATTCTGTTAATTGCTATATTCATTCTATGATCATTAAAATAGTATGTAAACTAAAATTGTGTCTGTTGATATTTACATAATATTAAAATAAATTGATATCATGTTCAAAAGCAGACGTTAATTTTAGGGCTGAAAACATAAAAAAGATTATCATTTTAGGTAGGTTACTACTAAAAAAATCCTTTTTCACTGGGTTCTGCTTACGTAATGCGAGTCGACCAGACTAAATGGCCGATAAAAATTAGTTTTAAGTATTATGACTATAGTTATTTTCACTACCCGCAAGCTCCGATGGCAAACACTAAGATTAAATATTGTACAGAGGCCAGCACATCAAGCTACCCCAATCTGTCAAATTTCTTTGATAGATTTTCAACTTTACAACAAAGTAATAAGGTTCATATTCAATTGGGAAAATTTGACAGATTGGGGTAGGTTGATGTGCTGGCCTCTGTACCTACACTCAACCTACTTTCATAAAATCTACAAATAGGTATAAATTAGGAACATATTTCAGAAAAAAAAAATGTAGTAATTGGCTTCAAATTCCTTGAAATAATCAGACTTCCTGTAAACCTTTAAATATAAAAACAAACTAAAATACATTTATAAATTGCAAAGAAAAACTTACGTCTCGTCTATTTGAAATACCAATACTATCCCCACGACCACGACCATTATATTTCCATCGAAATTCCACAACACTCGATTATACTGATCTTTTTATCGATAAAATGTTTGATCACTCGGAATATCGAATACGCTGAAACTTTTCTTAGGGTCACCTTGTTTGAAGCTTGTCGCGCCGCTGACGTAGCCACAAACAGCCTGCGTAGCACTTTCGTAGCACTACGTAGCGCTGTCGTAGCGATTATTAATACGTACTCTACGCTTTTGTATCGCTTTATTGAGAGGATTTTCAATTGACGTAGAAAATTGTTTCGTCTGCGGTGGCTTTGCGGGTGGCGAGGTAGGTATTATTGGATTACCTCAAAAACATTGGAAGTACCAATAAAATATCATAATCAGCTTATAATGTTCCCACTGCTGGGGACACTGACCTGCTATGTGTGACAGGGCGCCTGCTCAGTGCGGGTTGGTAACATGTCTTCGAATTTCCTCACGACGAATCCTTCACCGTTTTTAAGAGCAATGGTGATGATATAAATTATACCAAGTAAAATAGCATGGGTTCGAACCTACGACCGACACAACATTTGTAAGTCGGGGCAATAATTTCTGGACAGACGTGATTTTATGTTATTTGATATTTGAAAACCCTGAAGGGTGCATATTTCATAGTACACCCATAGTTCGACGGTATAATAACACTAATAGAATTTCCCAAATGACAGTTCAGCATTCCCGATATTATTCTAGAATTAAGCTGTCAAATGACCAACGATGTTATCATCGCGGCTCAACTATAGTTAATTACGTATAGGGGAGTGGATTACTTAACGATAGCTATTCGCAGAAGGTAATGGGTGTCTATTGGACGACATATCGCGTGCCACATACTGCACCAGGCCGTATGTGCAGAAAATAGGTGTGATTTGCTGCAAATGCGTTCACGTCACTTGTGAAGTCGTGACTGGTGTTTAATCATTTTCACAGAAAAAAAAAGTTACCCGACGTAATTTTACCTTTTTTTTTTATTTATAAGAACGAGATTGCTTAATCTGTAAATAGGTCTGTTAAAAAAAAGAAATCTTTGAATTTTGTGGGTAAGGTCTCAAAACGGTCAAAGAAAACATCGTGAGGAAACCGGCATATCCTAGAACCAAAAACTCGAAGACATTGCAACATCTACCAACCCGCACTGGGCCCGCGTGGTGGATTACAGCCCACTCCTTTTCACGGAGAGGAGGCTTGTGTCCCAGCTGTTGGAACATTATAGGCCTATTATGTTATGTACAAGTCTTTCTAAGCCACAAACACAACCCCACAATACGCTTGTTACAGTCAACTATAATGCTTAATATAGGCTTTTCCTTAAATTCATCGTTACACCATAGCTCATTATCATGGCATCAATATCCAATTGCCCTGGAATTCTAGGAAAATTGCGGGCAGCTTCATAGGTATTCAGGTAGGTACTAGAAAGCTGGTTCATTACACCGCCAACTATTCAGATAATTAACATAAGGGTTGAGTAAGAATACCTTCCTATTCCTACTTGCGTAAAAGGGGATGTCTATCATTGGACAGTACATATCGCGTGTGAAACGGAATATACGTGTGATTGGCTGCAGTTGATGCGTTATCAGGTGTACTCAACCTTTCCTTTCTTGGCAGGATAGTAATTGTAATTAACTTTTTAGTTACACAAAGAGCAGGTAAGTACTATTTCACGCATTGTTGTGTTTAATCCATGTTGAGCTCATTCCGGCTACGATGACGAATGGCGCTTAATTATCGACGATTTTTGGAATAAAAGGATGGTTCTACTGTTTTACTACTTGAGAGCAGCAGTGTCCCAGGTGTATCGGCCCCGAACTACGAGTCGTAGGTCGTGAGTTAGAATCCAGACAGACACTTTGCTTTGTGTATTTAATTACATCACCACTGCTCTCAAAACGGTGAAGGAAAACATCGTGAGGAAACCGGAATGTCCGAGAACAAAAAAATCGAAGACGTGACATCCTCCAACCCACACTGGGCCCGCCTGGTGGGTTATGGCCCGCTTCCTCTCACCGAGAAGAGGCCTGTGTCCCAGCTGTGGGAACATTATAGGCTGATTATGTATGTATGACTTAATTTCTTTTGTTTTGTTTTTCACTGTAATATAATTTAAAGCACCGTTTTGTTATAGTCCTACTGCAACACAAAAAAAAAAACCTATGTACGCTGGCGCAATTTTGATCAAATTTAGATCTTATAAGTTCACGTTTCCTTACAATGTTTTTCTTCACCGTTGGTATGACAGCGATGCCTGAGCCTAAAGATTAACTTTACTTGGAAAGTACATATAATGAAATTAAACTCGCTCGTGCTCAAGAGGCGTGTATTTTAACCTAAAATGCGACATACGTATTATAAGGGACTTGGTAGGTAGGTAGGTACATACCCGCACACGTGTAAGTTGACAGATATTATAGTCCTTATAGAAAGGCTTGGCTGGTCCGAAGGTTGAGTTTCCCTTGTTTTAGTAGTAGTTTTTCTTCAACACTTTAAACGCATAAATATTTATGATTTCTTAGAAAAGTAACCACATAGTGCTTATTTCAAAGAAATTATCCAAAATAGATTTCAGATTATTGAACATTTCATTCCTAATATTGGAAAGTGACGAAGGCGGATTCGAAAAAATGTAAATGGAGGTACATAATGTTTTTTTTAACGTTCTGTTCGTGTGTTGTGGCTTTTTCATGATTGCTATATTGTGACGTCTATGTTTTCCTTATTTTATTTTAAACCTTTTTATTTTGTTGAGAGCTTTCAATCTAAAACATAAGGTAAAAATATATTGCACGTGTTTTTCGAATGTCAAAAAGTATAATAATTTGAGTGTAGTTTGATTAAGAACATCCGGACTAAAACATTTAAATATACATACGATGGGAAAAAGCGAACAACACCAAAATCTACTTGGTATAACCTACAGGTTCACACCTCGCCCAGTTTGGTTCTATGTTTCGTTTCATAGGCCCCATTGCAATGAGTGCAAAAGAAAATTATTTTTGAAGAAGATTATGCCGAATTGGTGCCAAACTTAACAATCAGGTATTATAATATAAAAAAAAATCTTTATTACTAGTAGAAGTTCTTATGTAATATGCACTACGGCAAAGGAGTGGTTCGGCACTCGTACTAGATTTGCCCTGTACCAGGTTATGTATGAAGGTTATGGTGTTCATGGGCATTCCTTCCTCTAGACAAAAATATCAATTAACTTATATTTTACAAACAAAGATATCAATCCATCAATAATTTATTTTGTTAACTTTTGTGTTTAATTCTTGTATTTCGGATTTTTTTATCATATATAACAAAATTAAACGTGTTTTACTAGCGAAGTGTTAAAGTTTTTTCGTTTTATTTCGATAATGTTCTTGTCAAAATTATGTGCACTATGCTTTGCCAATATATATGGCGTACAAAATTAACCTAAGCAATTACAATATAAGCAAAAGGATAATGTGTGTATGTGTATATGTGTATTCTGTTATTATGTCATTTTGCTATACCATGCTAGATGGCGTCACTGAGACATGGGATCACAGTTTTCCTATCACATTGCTTTTGATAGCCTTTCTATAGCATCTTAAATCTCTTTGGTCCGGATCCTGTACGATTTTATTGTATTTTTTCATATTTTTTACCTGTATCTGCAATTCAACTGCCACATCACTTTATGAGATTGGTTCTCTAGCCAAATTTACTGGTCGTTATAGCTTACTAAGTACTAAACTATATCTATACATTTCCCTGTCATCTGCTCGCATTTTTGGCCGTCGTCAATCGGTAACAGGCAGTTAAAGTTCGGTAACTGCAGCTCGGCGCTGTACGACCAAGTTCACGTCAACATTAACTGAGCAACGAATAGTTAATACTTTCATATACAGGCTATTTCTATATAACTCTCAATTTGGCAGAAATAGAACTGTGCTATAGTAAAATACTCTTTTTTTTTGGCTTACCGAAGCTTTTGGCAAGCATCTCGGCTGGGAATGCGTGTGAGGATAATTCAGAGTCTCTATTTTGCAGTTTGATTTTGTTAAGCGAAAATATTTGTAACTATATAAAATAGTAGATTGTTTGCTAAGGGAGCAAACAACTATTTTGAAAGCAATAGTGTTTCTTTGAATCCTGAGCGCAGCAAGGTGTATTGTCTCTACAATATCTATGTGGCTTTTATTTCTAAGGTTTCGTACCCATATGGCCAGTATTTTTTATTTGTCTGTTGGCTTAGAGTATTCGAGACCAGTTTCTCAAGAACCAGGTTCCTGGCCTGGCTTTTTAGCGCTGTGTGTACTTTTTAAGATAATCAAAATGGCTACGGGTTACGGTAAAGACTAACATAGTGTTGAAACTTGGACTAAACAGACCAAAATTGCCAACTTGCAGTGAACCAAACTTTCGTACCTACCCTCTTTGTATGAGAAAAAGCCTGGAAGGCTTTCCCTAATATTATAAGGGCTTTTCTTTAATATCATAGGGAAAATCTGATATTTTATATTTCCAACCTTCTTTGTCAACGATTTTCGGGTATAAACATACCGTTACATAACATCACGCCTGCAATCTCCGAAGGCCTAGGCAGAGGTGTAAATTTCGCCAGTTTTAAGTCCCATGTAATAGGGGCGAGCCTATTGCCCTTAACCGCACAAATCGGGTCTTCTACTTAAAAATCCAGATGAATAAAATCAATAATACTTTGCCCGATCTGGAAATCGAACCCAGGACCTCATGCTGAGCGGTAGTGCTTGCGACCACTAATCCAACAAGGCAGTTTAGGCAAAAGTTTACAGCTACCTGAGGTACCTCCAAAATAGACAAGCATAAAATAACACGTTATTTTTTTCCCAAATTACTCAAAGTATTTTGAAAAATGATACCGCACGTGATTTGTCACTGTTGGTTGTAAGACACAAATTCAAATTAACGAGTGATACGGGGAAAAAGTGGGTGTTCATCACTTTCACGCATACCCTTCAGCCGCCTTTGACAAATGAAGTGTTGGAGTAACGCCTCGTTTATCTTACTCCCGAACTCAGATGGAAAAATATGCTATAAATATAGAAAAATAACGACTAATATATCTAAGATTTTTGTAGAATTATTATCGGGATGAAAATCAACAGTATTATTTTTATAAAGAAGCGACGAATAGAATGTTGAACGAGATGGAAATGGATAAATCATGTTTTGTTACTCATACCTACCTACTTGCCAATTTGTGAAGACATCCAGTAGAAAAATATATAGTCACCCTATAATGTTCCCACTGCTGGGACACAGACCTCATCTCTTGGAGAGGGAGTGGGCTGTAATCTACCACGCGGGCTTCCAGCTTATCATTCGGTACGAGAAGAGAAAAAGCCGACTTTGGCTTCTACCAAGCCAGCTATGCAAGATTGGCTACGATGGAATCACGTGCCTTTTGATCATAAACTTAGAAAGGATGACTTATTTAAATTAAATAAAAGCCATTTCACAGAAGACATTTACAAAATTTACTAGTTATTGAAAAGTACTCGTAACGGACATGAAGTGTTGCGTTTGCCTCCATACCATCCAGACCTCAACCTAATTGAGTTGATCAACTCGATTGAGTATCGACTCTAATGTGGACCAAAAAAAAAATAGGTTAGAGGGATTATTTGCTTGATATTACGTAGAGAAGTGGGAGCATTGTGTTAGCCATGTAATTAAAGTCGAGGGCGAATATTGCAAACATGACAGAGTTCTAAATGATGTTGTTGATTTTATTATTAGTGTGCAGTACGATTCAGATGATTCTGATGATGGCTGCTTCGAAAGTAAAGAATCAAGTTCCAGTGATATTGATATGGACATAAGTGATTGATTTATAATGTTGATAAACCTTGCATATAACAAATAGTACATAAGTTTATTAGTTAAAATATTTTATTTTGTTACCTACACATAGATGTTTCACATAAATTTGGAGTCATCAATAAATTTTCTAATAAAAAATCACCACCTGTTCACCGTTAACCACTGTGACGTCACATATCATAAGAACTATCCAGTGTACATTTCGCCTCTTGTGTATGACGCCTACGAGCGCCCGCTGCCCGCACCTCTCCCGGTCCCAGTTCTCGTCTTACCCCCGCGCCCCTATACCCCGCAGGCGAGGACTCAATTAAGCGGTTTGCGTATAGATAGAACAATACCCATTATATTATCCCAAAATTACCAAAACATGCCTGAAGCAAATGACTAAGTATCGTCGATAATTAAGCGCCATTCGTCATCAAAGCCGGAACCTTCAACAATCACAGATCGGCCGACTCACATATTGGCCTAATTGGTATCAGGCGTGGGTCCTGCCAAACGCTCCGTGTAACCACATAGCAATCAATCAAATAGCTATAATGTATTCATTGACGATGTCACCAGACCGCATGTACCATGTAACACGAGAAAAATACGGAAGCAATAAAGGGTTTGTACCGGTAATGGAACCCGAGGGATCGCAAATCGTCACAGCAGTTTCAGTCTTGTCATATAACTTTTACTGCTCCTATATTTTTCTATTTATTGCGCTCTTTTGTTTGTTCTTAGTTTTATCTTCGCGGGCGATTTATGTGTGTGTTGTATGCCTGGGAGCGGTTACAGGTTAACGGCGGACGGCACTGACGTCACGTGCTTACTTCAAATGTCTGAATTATCTCGGTGGCGTGCTCAGATATATTGCATACTTCCGGGGTAAGATATACAGGAAGATTTTTTAATCACAATCCAAATTTTTACAGTGTGTTCTACCCATGATTATGAAAAACTTTCACTATGGGACCAACTCTGAAATCTCGAAAAAAAATCAGCTGTTTCATACAAAAGTTCAATACCTACTTGACCAAAATGTATGAAACAGCTGACTTTTTTTTCGTGATTTCAGAGTTGGTCCCATAGTGAAAGTTGTTCGTATTAATGGGAATTAGAACATCCTGTAAAAATTTGGATGGTGATAAAAAAATCTTCTTGTATTTGATAAAGGAACTTGTTACAACTGTGGAGTCTGCGGATATTCCAAGTTCTAACGACCACGACTTACATTTGTCTGAAATGGATATGTTTTATAATATTTTCTACTGGAGAGGAGAGCAGACTAATTCATGAGACCTACTAGGACTGACTATGACCTAGAAACTCTTTATCTAAAAGGGACTAAAGCTTGAATATACATACAAAGTCTTTACACTAAAACGTTTTCGAGTAAATAAAACTGAGTAAAACCAAATATGCGTATGCAAATGTGTACAACAGCGAAATGTACCTAACGTTTAGGTTTTTTACGGTTTTGCCAAATAGGGGGCGCTGTTAGGGTAACTTTTTTTGTCCTTCCATCTGTTTGATTACATTTTTGCTTCCATACGCAGTGCTCACTCCCGTACGATTCGTTTTTCATTGAACAACAGATACATTACGGACACGAAGCAACACCACCACACTCGAACCTTAATAACGCATCTAGGGAGTTATTAATTAATAAATGGCTTAATTATTCCTGAATAACGATACACTCGCATTACGAGTAAATTAATTACTAAATGTAATTAATTGCTAGCATGCGAGGATAAGACGAAGCCCCGTAAGTTACTATATGACAGGCGATGTACGGAAGTATGAAAAACTAATTTAACTCCGCGGTAAAAAGTTTCGCGCTTTCCGGCGCTCCTCTCGCTCCATTACCTTATGAATGGCCCCAACAGCCTTCGTGTCTTACGTAACAAATTCTCTTGTTTGCCTATTCCGTTACTTTGGCTCAAGTTGTTTTGATTATTATTCCGGCGAGAGTTTAACGGTTATATCTAACTTTCAGGAATATTTCATTACTTAATATTTACGTTATTAACTCTACCTACTGTTTACTGGGTAATTGCACTGTTCTCGTGTTTCCCTGTAGAATAGCTTTATCTCTTTTTGCCATTTTGTTTATACAAAGCTGTTGCTGTAATACATCGTGTTTACGTGTCTTGCATCCACAGGGTATGTAACTCAGGCAAGCGCAAGAAGTTTTATATTACAAACATGCATTACTTTCAAATTAGGGTTTCCGCGTTCAAACGGCAGCGAGCCATGAATTCGAAAGTAATTCCATTATAAGTTGAACATTTTCGAGTTGCAAATAATGTGGTAGCCTAAAATTTCCGCTTGGATTCTAATATGATTGGAGTGAGAGCGGCACTAAGCACATTAAAAACTTTTGAGTGGCGTAAACAAGTTGTTGTCGTCATGCGTCATAGTGACCATTACCTATAAGCAATACATGTCTCGTAGAGTAACTGAATTCGCATGGCCTCGCTCCGAGTCAGAACTTCAGCGGAATAGAATGATGTACGAGCTTCGTTACCACGTTATTGTCGGCACTGAATACGTCATTTGCGTGTGAATTTTAACACCTCCAGAACACCGTAAAGGGGAATAGGCAGTAGTGCTCCGTGCCCACGACCCGCACTAATCCCAAATGGGTAGACATACCGACGATATTTGCTGCCCACACGCAATGTAAAGAACGGTAAAATATTTTAGGAATGTCGGCACATTTTGGATGGAGCAATTCTAGTGTACGCCAATATTTAGTTACGGTTTTCATGTGCGGTCCTGCATTTTCTAAAGGTACTCGTGTAAGGAATAGTTTCGCACAAAAGTGAACCTTCTCAAAATACGGAACCGCTGTGGACTTGAACTCAAAGTTTCCCTTTCACTTGAACTTTGTTACCGAACAGTAAGTTTACATGGGTTTGCTATCAAAGGGATGTTGTAAATACATATGTACAAATGTGAACCGATGCGATGTTCTGTAACAAGTCCTAGACTAGAATAATAATGAGAACTCGAAAATCGTTAATAGGATTATGCCGGCAAATTGGATATTGAGCATAAGCCGGGCTAAGTTGGCGGTGGACAGCAAGTATCCGTAATTAGCAGTAACTAAGGGGATCGGGCGCACGGGTGCCTGATTAAAACTGGCTTAACTGGAGCAGTTGGTGGCCCCTCGCCTCCGTGCGGCCGCTGCAGCCCGACCCAAATCGTATAAACTACTTATTAATGGCAACAGTACTGGCATCCTATTAGATAGACTCCTATTTTAAAAGCAATAACAACCAAATCAAATGAACATTCCGGGATCGTTTACATTAATTAATTATGTATTTTAGTGCTACAGTTAACTTTTCGTTTGTTTCTTCGGTTCTCTGTTGCTACAACAAGGGATTTAGGTCACAGCGATCTAAATGTAAAGTGTCTAAATAATATATACTTCTCATTTATTCTCCGAATTTCTTTCAATGTTTACAATTTACATCTCAATGTGTAAAAGAAAAATATACACAATTTTTACATTCCGATTCCGAAAAAGATACAATCCTGGAACATAATTTTAAGCCAGCGTTTCTCTGTATCAGTCAGTATTGTACGGCAGTATACGGTAGTGCGTGCCATTTGTGAGGGACGATAACAAGCAGACTTCCAAAATAAAAACCTCGACACGTCCGGGATTCACAGCACTAACCCTTTCTTCAACCCCACACTGCGACGCGTTAACTCAATTTTACTGTGCAAAAATAAATTAAAATTCACTCTTTGGTGGCGTAAACAACCCTCAACCACCTGATCAGGGGTATATTCTACTGAATAATTAAATCACTCACGCCCACTTCGGCGCAAACATTGGATTATTGAGTCCTAACAATTAAAAGTTTTGCTGTTCAATTATCAATTATTTTGCGGGTTAACGGCGCCGGTCAACTTTGATTGGGCTTTCATATTAATCAACGTGACGTCATCGTGGAGGACAGTTGTTATAAACTACTTAAGGATATACTCGTACTTTCTGTAAATGTTGAATTGATCGACATATAATACGTATAAAATGGACAGTGTTAATAGTTACGTGTATTAACACTGGGTACTACTAATTATATAATTAAATAAAAAATACCTAAACTAACTAGTTTACTTATGTATATTTGTATGCCTTATACATGTATAAACCTTCCTGTAGGTATATAAAAAAATGGACTTATATATTTACAATTACAACATGCAATGAAAATATATATTAACAAACGTAACGTACGTTTATTACGTAACGTACGTTTATTTTTAATAAACGTATTTTCTTTCTTTTCTTTCTATATTTTCATTCATATGGCACTCAACAAAAGTATACAGACTAATTTATCGTTTACTAAAATAAAACAAGTAACCCAACGTAGCAGTCGGCGAGCTAGTTTTCTGATTTTACCGAAGATGAGAACTAAGTTTGGCAAAAAAACGTTAACTTATGAAGGAGCACAAAAATCCTCAGTACAATGCTCGATGATCTCAGTAGAGCCTCCGAAAGAGTGAGTCTTAAAATGAACATGGACAAAACGAAGGTCATCTCAAATGCCCATGTAACACCCACTCTCATAAAGATCGGAGACGCTACACTCGAAGTCGTGGACGAGTATTTTTACCTACGACAAACTGTCCACTGACTTTGTGTCTTTAATAAATATCTTTAAACCTTACTTAAATATTAATAAGAGTAGTCTGATTCTATACGGTTACTTTATTTTTTTATACGAAACTAATGTAACAATGTAAACGCTCATTGCTGGTAGAATATAACAAAGAAAATAAAATACCATGCCTATTTACCTGAAAAGAGTTTGAACCTCTATAGTTTTGTATAATAAAATTGACTATCAAAGATAAAATGAGTTTACAACCCAGGCTGGGCCTATAAAACCATTAACAATTTCTATAAACACAAGAACCGGGCATGAGTCAGCATTTTCATCAATTAAAACTCTTTCCATCACCCAGAGGGTAAATAAATATGAAATAATTATTCATTCTCTCAAGCACTAGAGATTTGAAAGGCCTTCTTATCCAATTAAGCGTTCCTGCGTTCTTTAATCAATCCCATTTAGGTGGTAAAGTCATTGGAGTTTTAATGAGAACAGAGTTTGGCCGCACTGCCGATATTATATTCCGTTATACAATCAAAAGTTGGAATTTGCTCGCACTATCGAACAAAAAGTTGAAGTAGAATACAGTGGAAGTTCGTGTTGTTATGAAAATCAAGGAAACCTCGACGTTATGTAATTAGTTGTTACTGTGCTAATTTAAGGGTGCATGGGTTTTAATTGTATATTCATATTATGTAGGCGTGTTGTATGAACCGCCATTCTTCCTAGTTCCGGTTTTGTAAAAGACATTAAGGATGATGAGATATAAACAAATTATAAAAAGGGATCCGGGAAATACTGAGATGTATGTAGATGTAGGGGTGTGTTTTGTTTGCGTGAAGTTACTTGACAAATATTCAAGCTAGCGCAGAATGGTTTGATTATCACGTCTGCGAATGCTAGTCGATTTAAGTTTGTAGGTGTTAAGTAGGTAGTAATCGACATTTTGTAAGATCACACTGATACACCGCCATTGTATGCAGCAGCGTTATTGTGTAACACACTCACCGTCCCTTTCGGTTTGACAATTCAACTATATTCATTACGTAATTTATATTTTCAGACTAATTTTCAAACATGAAGCACAATGGTCTTTGTTTTATTGTCTAAATGAAGTAGGAACTAATGGTTCAGAGTATCATAATTATACATTATAAAAAATAAGTACTAAATCCACTGTACCTGTAATACAGCAATGACACGAGGGCATGTAGCAGCAAGTTCACCAGGTGATAGCCGGCCGGCTGCAGACCGTGGATTGCGTAGTTCCATCGGAAGGTCAGCACTGTCAGCGGACGGTACGACTTGTGTGATTGTTCCTGGAAACAAATGAATTAAGAAATTAGGACTTCATCAAATACATAATAAATAATATTCGTAAATATGGCCAATTAAAAAAATCCACCGCCGGGGTAAGCGCGACAACGGCAACCTATCAGCTGTTGCGACGACGCGCCGCCATTTTACGCCACAGATAACATAGAAACAGTGGTTGAGAGGCAGTCTAATAAATACTCATTATTCAAAATATAGGACTTGACTATGTAGAAAAAAATGTTGTTGTGTCAGTTTGATCTTTTTTTTTTTAAATTTGAAATGGGTTTGCTCTTGACTCTAGTCTAGGTCAGAGGTGACAGAGACAGAGTCGATGCGAGTGAGCTTACCCAGAAGAAGCCTATTCACTCTAAATTTGAAGAGATTCGGGTTGTATGCGCTCGGAAACACAGACGCAGGTAGAGAGTTCCACTCTTTGATCTTGATGCCGATGGCCGTGTCTGTGGTCTGCTGCGAATACTTGTGGTATGGCGCAGGTCTGACATGGTAGTTCACAATGTCTGGCGTGTATATATCGCTGTGTTTTAGCTCGATAAATCGATAAACCGCTATGAATGAGCAGTTCATTGGTGAAGCCGAAAGTCTAATGTAACTTATTCGAATCGAGAATTCGCGTCTCGATAGACTTACATTTTAGTGACGAATTGGAACCGTGACGAGTTGGGATAAATTCAATGTCTAATTTAATTGAGACCAGCGGTGGCCGGTGGTAACGGCCGCGACTTCCGAGTCGTAGGTTCGAACCCAGACGGACGCTTTATTTTGTGTACATTATCATATTTGTGTATATCATCACCACTGCTTTCGAAACGGTGAAAGAAATGTCGTGAGAAACTGGCATGTGCTAGAACCAAAAATTCGAAGACATGTGACATCTATCAACCTGCACTGGGCCCGCGTGATGGATTGAGGAGAGACCGCGAGGAGGCCTGTGTCCCAGCAGTGGGAATATTAAATGCTGATTATGTTATGTTAATTTTATTTGTTTTGAAGAAGTAAGTTTAAATAGGTCAATTAAATTCTAATAATTAATTTAAAAAAATTTCTAGGCCGACTCAATTTATATCGCCATAGAAATTCTAAAAATAATAGGTCAATCAATCCAACTTCCATTTGACTTGTAAAAGTATAAATGAGCCAATTATCCTATGTGTACAATCCATTTGTTATGTCAAAGTATTAGTAGGTCAAACGCCCTCTTTGTTAATTGGATTTATGGGTACCTAGGCACAGCCGATAAACCCGATTAACGAAAATTTAATCAAACTGTAAATTAATATCTGGGAATGCTACTGATATATTTAAAATAACTTATTTAACTTTGTTGCAAATTAACACGAGATTATAAAATAATATATATAATATTATTATAATATATATATAATATTAATAGTCATTGCGGATTATAAAACTATAAAAATGCGGCTTTATAGATTTGCGAGGTTAATTTGCGCTTTAGGTGAAGTTGGCGGGACAAACTGGACAAAACAAACGACCCGGTGGCGGTCTCCGATGCTCAAGCGCTGGTTACGACTGCGTGCAGTCAAGTAAAGACGCGCACATGTTTCCCGATAATGCTATTTTTTTGTACTTAGCGTTTAAAGTGTCTTGTCGTATTATTACTAACATTAGTCTCTTATGCTCTTCTGTGCTACTAACAATTATATGGATGTATTAGGAAATCTGGACACGTAACGCGAGGGCTGGTTTGAGGTTAGGGCAGCGGGATTGTCCGAAAGGGTTACCGCTGCCCCGGAACATAAAGGGCTAAGGAAGGAACACGGATGGGTTTTAGTCAGTAAGAGTCTGACACTCCCTTCCGCTCCACCCAGAGCGGGAGGGGTCATTTGATGATTTCCCATCCTAAAAAAAAAAAAAAAAAAAAAAAGGGCTGGTTTGAGGTGGCGCTGGAAAGGAGTTTCTGGAAGGATTTGGGGAGGCCTTTGCCCAGCAGTGGGATGATACAAGCTAACAGTAACAATAAGCTGCGCTTACCGCGGTCAATTCGTGGATGGGTGACCGGTACCTATAAACCCATCGAAACCCCTATGCCTGAAGAAACGGTCAATTCCGGTTGTCATTAAAATGTCTATGGAAAGTCTAACAACTGCAACCTTATTACGTAACACACAATAACAATCTGAATAATTTTGAAGGATGTTGCTAATCCATTATTTCATATGTTCGAAAAAATTGTCTGCTCAACAACGTAAATAACGCAATGAATGTTTTTGAACTGTCAAAATGCAAGCCATTCCTACTATTAGTGTGTTATGCAATCACTCCGCTGGTCTAGCCTCAGAATATTCGGTGTGGCCCAGTGATTGGGTTGTGTCTTGACATTTATCCACATCTGGTTTTCTGGCTACACTGGAAGCCAACTTAGTTGGGTAATTACCGATTTATTTACTACAAAAATAACTATCAAACCACCATAATTGAAAAATAATTGAACTTCGTTACATGTGTCAATTTATTTAAACTTCGCTAAGATTTCCATTCATCCGCAAAATAAAAAAATAAAAACTTTATTTTTAATTTAATGTCAGTGGCAGTGCATGTAATTAAAAAATATTGTGAAGAATTAATTAGATGCTCCATGGTGCTATTCTTTTTAAGGGTTCCGTACCCAAAGGCTGACCACGAGACCGTATTAATAAGGCTCCGCTGTCTGACTGTACGTCCGCCTGTCTGTCACAGGGCTGTATTTCTTGAAATTGTCACAGAGGGCTAGTATGGTAGCTATAACAACGAATAATAAAAATGAGATTAAGGTTAAATAAAAGGTGGTTAATTTAATCATACCATACAAGAAGCTTGTTTTTTTACTAAAGTATTTAAAAGAATATGTAGTGTCAAATATTGACTGATGATGCGGAACCCTTCGTGTGCAATTCCGACTCGAACTTGGTTTATTTTTTATTTTAAAAGGATGTTTTTCTTGTTTTAATTTTAATTAAGGTTTACAGAAATGGTAACGTAAAAGTTTGTGTTTTGAATTGTTCCATGTGATTGTGATTCTGAGGTTCAAACATTTTTTATGGAGATCTTTTAAGACAGAGAAAATTCGATTAACAGTTTCCTAATGAGTATTTTTAAGAACATAAAAGAATAATGAGAACACCCTTCCCTTTTTCCTCGGTTGATAATGACATTCATTGAATGAAAATGACAGATTGTAGATGATGACTGTGTTGATTGTATATTCTATGTGTTACTTTGTATATTCTTCCGTCGACAAAACCCGTTTTTATGGCGGCCATCCTAAGCGTGCAGCATAAAAAAATCCGTCTGAAAAAACACGTAGACTATACGTACTTTTCTTAAAAAGAGATTAACTTCAAGAATCACAGCATGAAACTTGATAAAGAACAGAAAGAATTCTGACTTTCTTATAAGTAGGTAAGCAAAACAAAGTACGCACTCAAACCTTTTAGTAAATTAGATAGAGTATACCTACAACTTTCGTATAAGTTAGTTATACTTATCAAAGATCTACGTGTCTTCGTAAGATTTTAGCACTCTTGTGTATAAGTAAGACTAGTTTCTGCCCGCGACTTCATCCGCGTGAAACTTGTACCCCCGACCTACCCAGTCGCATCGCATCGCCTGACTCGATCAATCACACACACACACACACACACACACACACACACGCACACACACACTGTATTGTATATCCTCTCTCTGTGTTTTGCTCTCCGTGTGTTTGTAATGTACTGAATTTATTATTTATTTTTATTTCGACAATCATACGGTTGTATGCAAGACATTGTGAATAATATATTGAGGAACCATTGTGTGATCAAAGTTGACTTGTTATTTACAATCGCCGAAACCCTTCCACAGGAAAAGCGCCCTCCAACACTTCGTAGGTTTGAAAAGCTCGTCTATTCAGCAACGTAAATAACGCAACGAACGCGGCTGAACTGTCAAAATGAAAGATGTTGCGATCAATTCTCATTTTATATGTTGTACGCAATCACCCCACTGGTTATCCATCTAAGATCCGCATGCTCGTAGTAACATCTATATCTAGTTACTATACTATATGAGATGATATATTTGAGGGAAGAGAGAGTGCATCTGTGTCTGCGCACATGCTTGTGCACTATTATATCTCCCGCGCCGAAGGCCTGGTCTCCGCGGAGATTGGTCGCCATGGCCGATATTCGGTCTGGAGAAGTTAATTTTATTTACTTTACCATAGTTTCAGTTATTTTAACGTCAATTTATCTACCTAAATATCGTAGTGAATGTTATCATACACATGTTCCCTATGTATGTGTTTCGGTAATAAAATCTTCAAACAACATCATGTTCGGGTTCATTCGCATTCGTAACGGGATAATTCATTCCGTTACATGCGAGTGGTTTTCAGGGAGCGTCGAGAGTTAGGCAGGTGTTATGTTTGTGTTAAAAGTGGATTACGTGTATAACAGCCGTGTTTAAGTCAGTAAACGTCCAATTTTGGGTACGAGCTTCTCAAAGACTGCCAATAAAAATAGCTATTATGATATTAGAGATAACGGAGGGGCTCGTGGCTAAATAATAACAGCCGCTCGGGTTGATCGTTGGTTAAGCTACGCTTGCTGAGGTCGGCCCGAGGATGGGTGACCATCCATTATATATGGAGACTTCCGTCGTGGCTCGGAAAATATGTTAAGCCGTTGGTCTCGGCTGTCATTTGTAAATCTTTGATAGTCGTTACGGGTAATCAGAAGCCCGAAAGTCTGGCAACCAGACTTACGCATGACGTATTAGTGAAGGTGACCTATTAGGGATAGCGATGAAATAGCTAATGTGACGAATGGTCATCAGATCCGTGGATTCATATAAAATACTGGTATTCAACTACATCCAGTTAGACTGGAAGCCAACCCCAACATAGTTGGGCTATAATAGGCAGATGATTTTAGAGAGAAAGCTGTTTGCTGAAATAACTGACAGCCGTTTCTCTAATCATTATCTCCAATCGGTCACATCCATCAACACATTTTTCTCCAAAAGATCGATGAGTGGTTGTATTGCTTAAGTAATCTTTTGGGTAATATTGGGTGATCCAGGGCATCCATGCCGCTCTTAGTAACTATTTACGACATTCACTTAAAGAGAGTTAGTTGGGCAGTGTTTTCTTCTGTGCAATAAACCACACGATTAACATCCCACAGCCACACCCATCCTCTTAATGAACGCATTATTTCTCGTTAAAATCGGGCGTGGTCGCGGGAAAATTTATTGACGGCATTAATAGTGGGTCATTTATAAATGGCCACATTATCAAAAGTGGGCGTGATTGCATTTAGGGCACAACGTTCAACGCGTTGCGAACTGATGCACGTCATGTTGGCGGGGCATACTTGTAGAGATGAAGTTAAATATGGATGTAAAAATGAAAATAACCATACCTAATTTATTCTATAATAAAATGGCCACCAGCAAAAACACTGAAACTTATTTGTACCTGGCTAAATGAAAATACGGTGAAGGAAAACATCGTGAGGAAACTGGCATGTTCTAGAACCAAAGAATCCAAGAAGTATGTGCACACTGGTCCCGCGTGGTGGATTACGGGCCACTACCTCTTGCCGAGAGGAGGCCTGTGTGTCAGCAGTGGGAACATTATAGGCTGATTATGAAAACAAAAATATACGTAATTATGTGACACCATGAAATCTCAAATCAATATTATTAAAACTCATGAAAAATAAGCAAGCACGCCACAAAAACCTGTCTATACATAGGTATCACACACGCTATTTGCCTAAATGATAAATAAATAAATCAGTTTTATAAAGCACGCAGTTACTCGCACAAAAATGTGCCTGTCTCATAAAGATGATTCATCGCCTAACAAAATTAGCAAGTGGAACGGAGCAAAACGGGCCTTCTTCTTTAAATGAAATTCCATGTCAGGTGTAGAGGTAGTACCATAATGGGAGCACATATATCACATACAACAATATGGGTGTGCTAATAAATATCTCTTGTCACGACTTCCCCAATCCTATTAGAGCACTAGCTTCTGCTTGCGACTTCGTCCGCGTGACATTTCCTGTTCCCCCAAGTCCCCCAACCCACCCCGACGTATCACTTCGTTTTAGCTTAGAGTTCTTTCCGACTTTTTTAAAATTTTTGATCGACCTTTTTTATCTTATTATTTTTGGGGACCTAACGTGATGTCAAATAGCCTATAGCCTTCCTCAAGAATTGGGCTATCAAATGCAAAAAAAAATTTTCAAATCCGAACGGTAGTTCGAGAGATTCGAGTTCAAACAAACAAACTCTTCAGCTTTATTATTAGTATAAGATTTAGAGGTCGCTGCATACACATCCGGATTGGTTTTTCATAAGTTTAATGACCATTACAGTTTAGCAGCGAAAAAGTTGGTCAGCTACCAAAATGAAAATTCAACTTTACCAAGTTATGTAGCCGTAAAATGTAATGGGGTATTTTTATAGGATTACTTTAAAAACATTGATTTACTGTATCGTTTATAGTAGGTACATATTACAATTGGGGTTGGAAAAAGATGCAGAAAACCACCAAACTTGATTCACAGGAAAATATTTGTTTGCACTTATCTATATTATACTAATTATATCACATATACCTACTAATATTAAAGCTGAAGAGTTTGTATGTTTGAACGCGCTAATCTTTGGAACTCTCCGTCGGATTTGAACAATTATTTTTGCATTTGATAACCTAATATTTAAGGAAGGCTATAAGTTACTTAACATTGCGCTAGGAGCCGAGCAAAAACAAGAAAAGTCAGAACGAGCGCTAAGCGATAACAAAGTAATTCGCGCGGGCAGGCGGTGCGGTGGGGGTCAAGAAATTTCACGTGGACGAATTCGCTGGCAGAAGCTATACTTACGAATAAACTTTGGCTCGCGGATCCGTGCGCGCAAACTTTGGGATTGCGCCGCTTGCTACTAAATTCCCCATGGGTTATTATCGGTAATTATAGTAAATGGCGTCCAGTGACTGAATGAGGGAATCCTATTGAATTTGATTTTTTTCAATAAATGTTTATTTTTTATGTTTGTTTACATTACGTAAATAAAAAACAAAACTGATTCTCATCTCGGAAACAATCAATGTCAAAAACTTGTCAAAAATTTATGTATATTGGTTGTATCCTTTGACACCTGAGGGGCAATTCTCGTAATTTTAAGAACATTCACAGTCTGATCTCAGTCTCAATCTGTCAAAAAATGCCTCTAACTTCCCTACATTTTGACAAGTTTTTGACATTTGTTTGTCGCTGAGATGAGACTGCGACTAGATTTTGAACGTTTTAAATTACGAGAATTGGCCTCCAGATTAGAATGCGAACGTTTTAAAAAATACGAGAATTGCCCCTCAGGTCATGTTATGTGTTTTATTGGTTGATGTTTTCATACATTTTTGGACAACGTTAATTTTCAAGTAGGCCTGCAAAAATTGACGGCTTAAGGTTCACTAGCTAGAATCTTTACGTCAATTTGAGAAAATATCGTTAGATCCCTACTCTAAGGTACTACACAGTCTTCACTCAAGGGCCATTCAGCTCCAACTTTTTTAATAAAATTAAGCACAATTACATAAAATTATTACTTACATAAAATGTGCGCCTGTGGAATAATTATCTAAGTGAATAAATCTGTATTTTTCTCATTTCGCATAAAAATGTAACGCCACGAAATTTTAAAAGAGCTTTCAGGAAATGTGTATAAACATTTTAAACGACACCACACTCTGCATATTGCGAGCGTCACGTTGTGCTCGTATAAAGCGGGGAGCACAATTAAACGCTCGATTATCTGGCGTAGCTTGCGGTCTGCGGTGTGCGTATTCATCAGTCACCGAAACAAATTGATGGGTTATGATAAATAATAGACACGAGGGCGTCGGGCACCCCAGCCACAGAATATATAGTTACAGAAGGTCATCTCCATGGAATTAGCGATAGCAGATACACTCATAAGTCATAGACACGGTTCACCTACAGCGAGTGGAAGCGCGCTCGCGATTTTTAATTGTTTGTGATCTCATTATGCGTTTATGTCTGCGTGCCCCTGTTTTATTTCGCTGAATGGAGCTGACCTTCTGTACCTCTATCTATTCTTTGTCCCAGCGGTGACGTCGCTTCGGGCACCCCGACCGACGCGTCAGCTTTACCGCCATATCATAGGTCACGGATGACAACTTGCAAATGTTCGAAGGGAGCAGCATGCTCAATCGGGATTTTTTTATCCGCTAATGTTTATCGTTCAATTGTTCGTGTTCAAATAGCTGGGTTTTGATGCGTTAATAAAGAAGCATTAGTTGTTGGTACGAAATTGATTTTGTTATGGTTGGGAATGCTAGATGCGGCAGCTGAGCGTGCGAAAATTAATGAATTATATTCAGACCGAATCGAATTCATCTTAAGGGCCAGTTTTTTTGTTCAAGAACACAAAATTCAACGATTATATACGCTGTAATTAATCATTACTGGATTATAATTACGGCGTGTAAATAAAACCTCTTTTTCGTTCCGTATACCCATAAATATCTTCTATATTTCTTGGTAAACACATCTCTTTTATTACATATTTACCCAATACTTCATGGACAGAAAACCAATCACAATAAAATCGAACATTCCATTCTCCATTTATAATTAGCTCATTCCAAATTACTTTTCCGATATTTCCTTTTTTTTACGTTAGCCTTCTCTGCCCCACTGCTGAGAAAAGGCCTCTCCCAAATCCTTCCAACCGTCATTACAGCCGTAATTACTGCATCGAAAAAAGAGAGCACAAAATAGACGAGATAGAAAAAATATTCAAAGCGGAAAATCAATTAGCCGACGCCGTAGCCCTTCAAAAGCAAACACTCCACCATCGAGGTACTTTTTACTATTTGGCATAAAGCGACAGGCAGATGGCAACAAAGAATTATATTTGTTCAAGAGATTAATGTCTACCGCTGTCTGCGTGTAATAACAGCTACTGAACTGAGGTGACACAATCACTGGCGTATAAGGGCAGGAACACATCAGCCCGCGCAAGGTCGCAAGCGATCAATATCCAAAGCATATTTGCTTACGGGACACCAGAAGGCCAATTCCCGTCATTAAAAACGTTCAAAATCTAGTCACAGTTTCATCGCAGCGACAATGAATGTTAAAAATGTAGGGAAATTAGAGGTATTTTTGAAACATTGAGACTGAGATCAGACTGTGAATGTTCTTAAAATTACGAGAATCGCAATTCAATTAATTGAAGTACAATTCTCGTAATTGAAATTAATTCAAATTATATGTACTAATTATCAATTAATTTTGACTCTAGAGTCTTGACCTTGTTGAAACTGTTAGTAGTTTGTTTATATAATGGTTATTAAATTTTGGTTTCGTTAAAAACACACGTTTAGCTTGAGGTTACGTAAGACGTTTATTGATTTTGTAACTAACCTAGTGCTCATTGAATTCGGCGACGATAAGTAACTTAGGTAGAAATTTCAAACATAGGTACACTCACGAGCATAAATACCTTACACTTGCGCAAGATTAAAAAGCGATTGTCTCCTGATACTATTATTAATGATGAAATAGGTATTTTCTTAAAGTTGCAATTTTTATATCATGAGAATATTTTATGCCAGTGAGTGTACCCAACCTATGTTTGAAATTTCATAGGCCCAAAATAATGTTGTTAGCAACATTAATCGCATAGACCTTTCAGAATAGCACAGTTTATTTAAAGTAAGTATACTGTTTCATTTCGGAGACCGTACATATAATTTCCCCGGTAGCCGCCGGTAATGTGTAAATCGACTCTGACTGAGCCTCGAGGCAGACGAATGTGGATTTCTTTATTATTTTGTTCTATAAAAGCTTGAAATGTAATTCTTTTTGCGTGGGAAGACGATTTCCATAGTTTTAGGCATGTACGAATATATTGGAGTGGAAACGTTGCCATTTATTTGCCCTTATTAAAGATGGAATAACTTTTTTTTGGAAGACGGATTTGTAAGATGTAGGTACCTATATTATTATAAGTTTGGGAACGTGTCTAAACAAGGCAGGGCTGATGACTAACAAACTGAAGTGTTATTATGATGTCTGTGCTAACTGAACAAAAGAATCAAGTAATGGTTCATTTGATACCTCTGTTACCGCCGTTGCCGCCTATTTTTGTAAAATTAAATTTGATACTCACGTAATTAAAATAATTACAAGAATATATTTCAATGTTCGTTAGCATTATGATGGCTTAATCATAATTATAATTCTGTAAATTTAGGTATATTAAAATAACAAACAAGAAAAATATTTAAATTAAAATCGTGTTGTTACAGAAAATTATAAAGTTCCTCTGTTAATTATGTAAACTGAAACCAGCGAAAAAGTAATTCTCCTTGGTACAAAGAAGTGCTATGTTTTTTTTTGCAAAGGGAAGAAAAACGTCTAAAGCAAGGCCCCGCCCGCCCAAAGAGCTGGGGCGGTGAAACCGCCCAGAGCAAAAGGTCGCCTTTGCGTGGTTTCGGAGCTTTCGCTATTATATAGAGAAAAAAGCAATTTAGGTCTCCGTAATACACAGAGATTGAGCTATGTATATTATTGTAACAATAAATTACAAAGATGAATATATTTAATAACTGTTTATTTTGGACGATTTACTTATGAAATTATTTTTATTTAGTTTTACTTGGCTACTCGATACTCGCGTTAGTTAAAGCTCGAACTTTCTTCAATATACTTAGTTGAGTATTCTTGTTACTTTGGTCGTTAAAAAATCTTAGATTGAAAGAAAATATATAATACCAACTTCGTCAAATTGAAAATTTTCGCGTTTATACACTTTAAAGTTCAAAAAGATGTATATTGAATTTTTTAAATAGCCATCTTATACCTATTATTTAAAAAATACGTACGAGTACTTCTTACTTTTCTGTATAATTACTGTAAACTATTATTTCGCGGACACTGGTGTGGGTTACACGTTTAACTATATTTTTATTTATTCGGTCACACTTAAAATCGAAGTAAAATAAAACGGGATAAAATCATCGATAGCGGGAGCATTAAGCAATTGAAGGCCGATTCCCGTAATCAAAACCTTTCAAAATCTAGTCGCAATCTCATCTCAGCGACAATCAATGTCGAAAACTTGTCAAAAATTTAGAGAATTTATAGGTATTTTTGACAGACTGTAAACGTTCTTAAAATTACGAGTATTGCTCCCCCACTGATAACTTCTAAATTAACTGGATTTAAAGCTAATTTCTTATAGGCATATCTATAAAAAAGGCAAAGTATAACAAACATTAGGTACGCGAACAAAGCAGTAGTACGAACCATTCTTTCCCTTTGCTTCTTTTCTTCCATCCCTTGTAATATACCTGTTAGTGGAATCGTGTCGTCACGTAACGATGTGTCAGTTTTCCTTCACTGTCGAGTTGCCGACGGTGACTCCACCAAATTGGACTTTTTATTGAAAATGGGGAAGAACTTCAAAGGGCTGTATAATGTTTTATTTTCCATCCTTCAAATATAAGCATGTTGTTAAGTCGATGGAGAATATAATATAGTGATACTAGCTTCAGCCCGCGACTTCATCCGTGTGAAAGTTGTAAGACACTACAAAATCGCATTTAAAAAAAAATCCTTTGTTTGGTGACGGCGCATCGCATCGCCCGCGCTTTTGCTTCGATTTCGCGTTCTCTCTAACTTTTTTTTTTGTTCGGCTGCTAAGGGTAGTAGCGTGATGTCAAATATCTGATAACCTTCCTTTGAGCTATCAAATATTAGTAAAGATTAATACCAAAGTTTTGATTATTTTATCTAAAAATATGTATATTACAGTTTTAAGCACGTCAGAGAATTTTCAAACGTGACCTTTTAAACGTTTAACGTTACACAATTTCGTTATGTCTGGGTCCAAAATTAAAAAGGGATTCTCTGAACTTATACCATCATACATACGTGGTTTCATTAGAACAAATACTCAAATAAAGGGTTTCCAAGAATTAAGTGCTTTGATATTTTATCCGAAAATGTGATATTATCTGTACTTATAATAAATCTGTAGAAATGAAAATTCTGTACATTGAAAATATCAAAAAAATAAATGGCAGGGGGTTTTACTAGACCGAAACCGAACCCAAAAATGTGATTAAATTTTTTTTTCTGGCTCTCTGTCTTTCTGTTTGTTCAGGCATCACGCAAAAACTGCCGGTTCGATTACGATGAAACTTGGTATAATTATTCTTTAATATCCTGGGCACCACACTGGGTACTTTTTATCCCGGAAAAGTATATACAATAAAAACAAACTTAATTTTGCGGTTCGATCCCTAGAACCGATTACTGTACCAACCGCAAATAATAAGTTTATTGTAGGTTTCGTCACCCGCAGTGAAGTTCACTAAGGAGCGCTGCACACGGCTAAGATACTATAATATTTTTCGCTCGCCATACAATTCAATGGACTATCACACACGACGAAGATAATAAATAATATTTCATATTTTCGTATCTTAAGATTAATTTGTATGGCGAGCGATATTATAGTTTCTTAGCCGTGTGCAGCGCCCCTAAGTTATGCTGTAAATATAGTGCTGAAGGTTGAATTTGGCTTGCACCGTTCGCAGACACGCATGGCGCGCGGCCGCCATGGACCGCTACCGTATATAAGGACGGAGTCTGAGCGCGCGCATCATATAATACTGATCCAGCTTGTCCCTTGCTGTCCTCTTCCAGCGACGCCCTAAGCCGAGGTCCGAACCCCGTGGGGGAGTGCCCTTAGCGCAGTCGCTTAGTTTTTAAGTTTATTGTTAGCCCTGGCTGGAGGCCTTAATTAAGGCATCCACAGGAAAGTCCGGTTAAGCAGTAGCCATCCTCATATAGGAAAACAGCGAGATGCCATTTCTAAAAAAAAAAAACCGGCCAAGTACGTGTCGGACCACGCACAATGAAGGGTTCCGTAGTTGGAATGAATTTATCCCAAGAACAAACTTAACATTGTAGTTGAAAAACATGTTCTCCCATACATTCCAACTGAAAATGTAAGTTTGTACGCACTATATTGAGAGATTTACCATGTTGTTTCAAGATCATAGACTTCTTATTAATTTTCCTGTAATCTATAGGTATAGAACTATTTTCTGTATTTTTAAAAAAAAATTAGGCTCAGTAGTTTCGGAGATAAAGGGGGGGGGGGGGGGGAATTTTAAATTTCCGTCTATTGTCTTAAATAACTTTAATACAACTTATTTTAAAATTATGAAAAAAATCTATTTGAGATCCTCACGGTAAGCCCTTTCATTTGATATGTCACACGGTACAGATTGCGAAACTTTTTTTTTAAATTGTCTATTTGCCCCTCAAAAATGACTCCCATTTTCAAAACCCATTTATTTACGTTACACGTCTGTGTTTGGGTCACAGAGATTAATATGTGTACCAAATTTTAACTTAATCGGTCCATAAAATTCGGAGCAAATTGGCTGTGACAGACGGACAGACAGACAGACAGACAGACACACGAGTGATCCTATAAGGGTTCCGTTTTTTCCTTTTGAGGTACGGAACCCTAAAAACGCGCACTTCATACATTTTTTGAACTTTGATTTGAACGGAGGTGTCGAGTGGCGAGCGTTCGTTCTTATTAGCATTCTATAAATTGTATGTTTTAACTGCTACTTGCAATTCTAAACCGTGCTTTTCAGTGCGACCTTTTTATTCCTTTTAGTTTTTACTAAGTACAGTTTAAGGTACAGTTATTTAGGTTAATTTTTATAAGTCGTAGGTATAGATTTTAATTTTAAAGTATAGGTAGTATATTTGATAGTGTACGTAGTGACCGTAGGTTATTTTATTACCGCGTAAAAAAATTATAACCCAAGAGTTTCCGACATCCACGCGGGCGAAGCCGCGGGCAGAAGCTAGTGCTATAATAAAAACGCTATCAAAATATTAAAAGGTTAGAAATTCAAATCGGGTCAAAATAACGTAACAAGTGTATCAAAATAATTTCACAGAATAACTGGAAAATGGAAGGCATATTGCCTAAGTAAATAGAAACTGCGAGCTTACCAAGTCGAGTATTGTTAAAATGTGACGCCGGAGGTTAATACAATGAAACTTTTTTCATTTCGTACGAAAAAACTGAACTCATAGAAACAAAATAGGGGATGCAATTAAGACTGTTATTCTTTTAAATTTCGTCTTACTCTTTGGATGTTGGGAGTTATTGGCTTGCTTTTCTGTTTAAAAAGCTGCATTTTGCATTCATTCATTCGGTACCGTTTGGTAGTATTAAAATTCTGAAGAGAAATATAGAAGACTAGCAGCGCCTCACGGTTTCACCCGCGTTAGTTTCGATCCCGTGGGAATATTGGGACAAAAAATCCTATGTGTTAATCCTGGTTATAAACTATCTGTGTACCAGATTTCATCCAAATCCGTTCAGGAGTTTTTGCGTGAATGAGTCACAAACATCAAAACAGCTTCACAAACTTTCCCATAATTATACAATATTAGTTGGAAGTAGGATTTAAGTGGGAAAGTAGGTAAGTAACCCAATGTTTTGTAGCTTTTACGTCATTTTATAATTGAGATCTAGCTTAAATATGACGTTATTTCGTTACCTTTTATTGACCGACGAAGACCGGCAGGGTAATTATGAAACACACTAACAATGACAATGCCTTCCATTTAAAAAATTCAAAAACATTATTTGCGTAATTCACTTTATTGAGCAGATGAATTTTTCAAACATAATTCGGTTTGCTATTTTGACGGTTTGTTATTCTGACGCTTTGCTATTTTGACGGATTGCGATTTTCAAGATTTTGACCGATTGCGAAATTGACCATACGCGACGAAACGATTATAAAGCAATAGAATTCGGGATAGAGTGATTCGGAATAGCGTTCATTCGGAATAGAGAGATTCGGGATAGCGTTCATTCGAGATAGAGTGATTCGGGATTTCGAGTTTTGGCCTAACGTATAAGAGTCAGATTAGCCATATCCTTCAAAATCGTCGAAAGTTGGTGAATAAAAACAAGTTCAAATCAGGCATACGTAAAGGCAGGTAGGCATGCGTAAAGTAAATAAAATAATAATAATAATAATACATGTAGGCAGCTCTTACCAAAAACTTTTTCTAATCTTGAAATATCTATACCTAATTTTGTTGCTATAAATAAAAGCTTTTGTTTGTGAACAATATCGTATTTTCTCATCTTTTAACATTACGCAGCATAATGTTTGTAATCTCATTACACGTAGCAAAGATAAATAAAAATTTTGTATGATACATTTTTAAACAGCAATTTGTCATTGTCTTCGACGAGAAAATTAAGAAAAACATTAAATATTTCTCCATGTTTGTTGAGAGGTATTTTTCATACAAGAGTAAGTTATAATATTATTTATGTTATCCAAGATACTTTGATGGATGATCACAATTAATTCAATTTATGTTTACTCAATGTATATATGCATAAAGGCAATAGATCATCTTTATCAGAAGAGGCCATGTTGCGTGGGTTTGCGGGCGAGGATTTGAAAGTCAATGAAAGTCTTTATGAACAATCACAACATGTCTAATCCAATTACTTAATGAACTATAATGTTAGCATACACAATAATCGACTAAGTATTTAACAAATATTATTTGTGGGTTGCAACATTGTAATTTTTAGATATTATATACTTTTTGAGTTGTTGCAACCCAGAGAGGACTTTTTGATAAAAACGGGGGGAAAATAAAAAAGACTAATTCTCTCTGGGCTTAAAAAATTATGAATGTGGTCTCGAGTTACGATGACTATTTTACTGTTTGAGTACTAATAAAGTGATTCAAGACGTGATTGATGGTATAATTTTAACAATAATGTGTGAACAACGTTCAACCATGTACGTGGGGCGCGAGCGCAATCAATTTACTCACTAAAGGATATCCTAGCACAATTCCTACAATCAATATCGTCTTTGACGATCTATCCATGTGAATGTATCCCTCACTTTTTGTTATTCAATATGGCGGGCCGCCTCCTCAGTCCATAGTGTTACGTCAAATAGACAGATGATACATCTGCTAAAAAAAAAAAAATAATCAAAGAGGTTGCCGTCGTCGAAATAATTCTCTCGGCGCGCCGTCATACATAATTCTCGTGTAGGCTTTTTATAGTGTTTACGATATTATGGCGGACAGGTATCTGAAAATATTTTTTTGACATTATGCATATTTTGCATATTCTGTGCTGCACACCAATTTGGGGCAGTCATTAACTCACATATAGGTGAGCGCTCAATTGTGTCTGTGGTGAGGGCGGCATTCCCTTTTAGATTTAACAGTTGTTTGTTGTGATTCTGGTGGTTCGCGTTCACGATGTGGATAAATCGTGGCTTCCACGTTGAAGAGGAATGGATCTAGTAAGTGTCATAATGTACATTTTCGTGATAAACCGATTTTTTGCTACTTTTCGGTTATTCATACTTCCATACAAATATAATAATACTTTTTCATGCCTAAAGCTTTGGGTTTCCTCAAAAAGCGTTGAACGGCCACGCAATAACGGCTGTCCAAATACACAGCGTTTTTTGACACCTCAATGACAAATACTGGTGAAAATGACAGATTTTTCTTGACGTCCGTTATAATAACATGACGGAGCCGCTCTTATAAGAAACCGTAACTTTACCCACTGGACCCAAACGTCATGATTTCATGAAATAGTCATTCAATAGGTAGGGTGTCATGAACTTAGATATTTTTTCTGATTATAATTCTACTAGCTCCCGCCCACGGCTTCGCTCGCGTATGTCGATAAAACTATCCTATGTCCTTCCCCAGGATGCAATCTATATTTCTGTCAAATTTTATTAAAATCCATTCAGTGGCCTAAACCACTGAATTGATTTGAACGTGAAAAGGTAACTTACAGACAGACAGACAGAGTTACTTTCGAATTTATAATATTAGTATGGATAAATAAATATTTGCTACGGCCGTGAATCATGTTTAGAACAACATTCAACCTAATACTGACCTGCAAATTACAAGAAACGTAAAAAAAAAATTGAATTTCGGGGGCTACCTTAACGCTTTCCCTTTAATTCTGACATACGATAAAATCTTGATGATAAGACGTTTGACGACGAACCCGAATATGTGAAAAGCCAATGAAATAAAATAAATACATTAAGGTGAAAGATGAGTCTGTGAATATTTTACCATTCTGGCTTTGATTTATATTTAGCATTAAAGGTAAATACGTTATTAAATATATAAAAAGTATAAATGGGCCTAAAAAATACTTAGCTCATTAAGATTTCTTCAAATAAGTACGAAATACAAACATGTAACTATAAAATGAAAAATAGTTATCTGGAAAAAATATGTGGAGCTTTCGAGAAATTCGAGGAAAAACCTGTTTTAAACACAGATCTAATGTATAAAGTCAGGGTGTGTAATTGTTTACCGAACTGACTACCAATTTAAATTGCCCGTATAATCAAATCACAATTGACATTCTTTGACAGCTGTATGAAATGGCTATAACACCGCAATTTGCTATAATACGAAGCGTGTAAACGATAAACAAATAGCATTTGATTAAAAAAAAAATAACTTATGTTAAAAACCGTTCCACTTATTATATTTTACTAACTTGGTTAGTTTTTATTGGAACATTTTCAGTTTTTTGTTTGATTATGCGTCAGATTTCCATTCTTACTTAGAAAACAGAAAACGAGATTTCAGCATAGGAATCCTTTATTTTATACTAGCTTGCCCGGCGAACTTCGTACCGCATCAGAATCAATAAATGTGAGAAAAGAATTATCTTCATGTTTTCTTTTTCGTGAATTTTCCCATGTTTTAATAGTTATTCTGCTATTATGGGCGGAGACAAATCCAACAAATAAATATCACGAAAATCGGCGTAGCCGTTCTTGAGTTATAAATGGTGTAACTAACCCGACTTTGTTTTACATAGATATTTATATATACACCGTTATGCATAAACGTTGTCAAACACTTCTATAGCTTTTACAAATTAAATCGAACAAAGGAAGTAGTATTTGAAAAGGCTTCGTTACAAAGTTATTTGTAATTTCATTTAATGAAATTTAATTGATTTATGCAGTATGAAAGGGTCTTAACTTAGTTTTGACAAGTCGTTTCAGCCCGCCAAATCTTATGAATGAAAATACGTCATTGCCAATTCGGGTAAAGAGGCATGCATATCGGGTGATTTACGTTAAGGTATTTAGTTTGTATGAAAATTAACAAAAAAATAAAAATAAGAATTCATTTATGTGTCCATAATGAAAAATGCTTATTTTCATGGTCTGAACATCTGGCCGAAGTTTATGTATATCGTCTGGAACACGGTGTATAGATAGATATTATCTGTCGTATAAAATAAGTTAATCAATCGATTGACTATTCGGGACGCCAGTGTTACCAAGCGGTGCAGAGTCTGCAACAACGTAACAGAAGTTAAAATATGGCTGCTGAAAACGAGAGAAACGAACTTTCTCCGCCATATCTATGTGGTTTCAAAGACAAAAAGAAAAGTATTCACGCATATATTTTTGCACCATAGTGTTTAGCACACCGTAATAGTCGGCAATAGACTAAATTAATTAACAATGCAATTCACTATAAGCAATAATTACCATCATTAATGTTTCAAAAGCCAACATAGCAGCAAAACGTTCAAAATGAAACGTTCAGTTCAGATTGAATGTAGCCAACAATTTCGAACGCGTGACAATTTTGATGAATCGTCGTGACGTATTTAATTTTAACTATCGATACACAGACGCACGCCCGCCCGTTTAAAACACGATCAATCATTTGAAATGTTTGGAATACAGGCACATGGGTACAGTTGAACAAGCTATTTGGTATGAGGCAAAAATATTCATCTTTCCACTACACTGCCAATATTTAATTTTATTTTGTGCGTTATAACTTTTTTGATGATTATGATAACTTTTTCAGCTTGACTACTCCGCACACTCACACCATTGTTTAAAAGTAGTTACAAGTAAGCTGCCTGTATACCAAAGAGCTTGTTCGATCGTACCTAGACAGCCACATATTTCCAATATAAATGTTTGTGAGCCCTGAAAGGTTAGGGGTGTGCAACTGTAGGGATTTACAGTTGACAGATGTGCCTGGGAGGTGTTTGTAACGTGCCGCACTATTTTATTATCGATACTACTTCCTAGGAAAATCTCTTCTTCAAGTAAAACCCTCATTAAAATAAGTCCCATTAGAATGGAAAGGTTTAACATTTATTTGGATTTCAAAGAATGCAATGCAAAAGCGACATTCAACATTGATTTTGGAAAATCAATCAATCTGCTTAGCCTTTTCGCTTATAGCTTTACATGGTGCGACTTTACATGGTGACCTTCATAACCCAGTTGCTGGGTAACACGATACCCCTTGGTAAGACTTATAAGACTATAGGGTTTCTGACTACCCGTACCGAGAGTCAATAATTTTGGGATGCATGAAGAAGCCTCCTTGTGTAGCGCAGTTTGTTCCGCCAGTTACTCAACTGTACCGAGCGCTCGGCGCATCCTGGACAGTCACAACCAAAACCTTATATGACTGGCCAATTCTTACCTTGCGGTGGTAGGGCTAACTCCCGCCTAGTTTGCGACCACCCAACCGGAGTCCAGCGTCAAGCGTCGAGGTCAACAGCGGGCTCATTCAGTAATAATAAAAAAAAAGCCTGCTGATGACAGTCGGGACCAATAACTTAACGTGCTTTCCGAGGCACGTAAGGGGTTCGGATATGTAATGGATAATCACCCATCCACCAACCGACCGTGCCAAGTGGAGCTTAACCTTCGATCGACCCGTGCGGCTATTATTATTTAGCCACGAGACCCTCAGATATTGAAATATCATAAGGTTGTATTTTGCTTTTTAATTGCTCAACAGACAATGTCCAAATTTGTAGGAGCAATGGGGCATTGAACAGATTAGTTCAGCGATAATGAAAACATTGTAGCACAAATGTTCCGTAAACTGTAATACTAAAACATTACGTGCAAGTTGTTTCACATCGCCTGAGAGCTTTAGCATCGTGATTTATTTGCCCCAGTCGGCTCCTGCAAGTAGCGTGGGAAAACAGGCATCAAAATGTTTTTAATTTATTTGTAAGATTGCGGCAAATGTAGGTACTAATATTTGATATTGCTGTAGGTTTCAAAAATAATGATGTCAGCTCTTATTCATTCATCTTCCAATCTTTCGACAGAGATGAGAGATTACGGATGGAAAAGTCAGATGACTGTAACAATACACGAAGTCGTATAATCCGAAATATGTTGCTACTTATTGCGTACAGAAATCGCAATTCATTCGAATAAATCTTTAAGCAGTAATATCGATTCATCAAACATCCAGTGCGAGTGTGGTGTTCTTAAACATACTATTGCCCCTCTGCTAGTGTCCCAAATGTTGTTCCACCTGCACCCTCGACAATCTGAACAACGCCTCTGCAATAAACGTGGCCTTCTCCTGGGCCCACGGAATAGATAAATAAGACTGGGCCCAAACAGTAGATGTACCGTCGAAAGAAAAGATAGAAGATCGAATAACTTCGCAACGCTATGAGTTTTTGCAAGGATTGGAATATCGCTTTTACTGAAAAATCTCATTCTAGTACGAGTATAATAGGCTTACAGATTTTTTCTATATTGTTTTCGCGTTTACACGCGCTGGCACCAATCTTTTTCAAACAAACCCAAGTAGAAGGTCGTATTCTTATTTGTTCGGTTAAAATTGAAATCGCGAACTGTAATGCCGAAACCTATAAAGCCGTTCCTAAACCTACTAAAACTACTCCTACCTAAAACTACTACTACTACTCGTTCCTAAAACTACTTTTTTTAAAATGTAAATATATCCCAGTACAGAAAAATCTTCCTACATAATCCTATGTGGAAAGAAAAGACGGCCATACTCTCTTTCAAACCTTTTCGTCTAATACTGCACGTTTTAGGTAGATCACACACACCAACGTGCCACGCGACGGGGAGCGGGTAACGGAGCCAAATTCCCCGCGCGGAAGCGCGTTTTTATCGAATTAATATATAACTAGCTGTTTCCCCGCATAAGTTTTGATTCCGTGGGAATATCGGGATAAAAATATGTAGCCTATATGTTAATCAAGGGTGTCAGCTATCTCCATACAAAATTTTATCAAAATTGGTTCAGCCGTTAGAGCGTGCAGTAGTAACAAACATATAAACATACACACACACACTCACAAACTTTCGCCTTTATAATATTAGTTTGATGCACGGGGGCGCGTTATCTGCACCCCGTCGCGTGGCGCGTTGTACTGTGCGATCCGCTTTATTGAAAGTAAAAAATGCTTGGATCATCTAGTAATGTATATCAATAATAAAGGTTAATTCCATCCAAGTACCTATATTTAGTTAGTTTCACTTACAAGCTAAAGACTATCCGATGTAGAATCGATGTAGCGCGGTGTTCCGGTTAAAGCGAAGCTGTGCCAAAGCGATTAGTCAAACGGCTATAACACTACCTAGTACCTGATATTGGCGCGCGCACGTAATTATAGCATCTAGAATATCTCTGGGCGGTCTAACTAGCTTTAGATTGTGTAGAATGTAGGTTAGGTTAGGTACTGAATTATATGGGTGGTTGTAGGTTCTGTAATATTGTATGTGAATTTTTCATAGAGATGTGGGTATTACACGGATGCACATGCCGAAGGATACCTCACTGCGATGCTTCGCGAGCTACTTGGGGGTTTACTGATTCCGATTCCGTCTGTGTGCTATTTCGCATTACTTAACATTAAGGCCTGTTCAAACCTAAGCGGTATTCGCTACCGTCAGAGGTAGAAAAAACTGAGTGGGTATGCGGTAATATTACAGTTCACACTAGAGCGGATTTCGCTATCCTTGTGGATAGAATACCGAGTTCGGGTTTCACTCAGGAAGGTGCACTTCCCACAGCGGCAGCGAATACCGCTCAGGTCGCTCTAGCCGCGGAACTTGATACTAAATACCTGAGCGAAACCCGCGCGTTATTTAGGTACCTCTACCCACAGCGGCAGCGAATACCGCTTAGGTTTGAATAGGCCTGTAACATTACATTAAAAGGGATAGTTTGTTTATCATTAATTTTTATTTACTAAAAACGTTTGTGGCAAAATTATCGTTAACAAACGCAACTATACCTAATCTTTTGTAAGAGTGTTTGTAAGATATTGATCACTTTTTTAAAAAACGATTGTCAACTGTCATCTCAATTTGATAAACTCTAAGCTCTCTTTGTTTTGTTCAATTTTTAAATCGATGTGAGCATAGTCACTATCCGCAGTAGCATAGATATACTTCAACCATAGCCACCAAGTCTAATCGATTTAGGCAAAATAAATGAACCTAAACCTTTCCACCGGCTACTAACGAGTAAAATACCCCTTTTCTTTGTAGATATATTTCATGTTTGCTTAGTAGTGGTGGGTAATATTTTCCTTTGTACTGCTTTTCAGGCGTTCGATATGATTGGCAGTCAGGTACATTGTTCCCTTGACGTTTTGTGTGCGGTAGTGTTACAGGCTGTTTTCCTGATCGACATTCCTTTATAGAAGCTTTGTGTGTACTCTGTCAGCTTTCCCAACAAAATAATAATTATGTAGAAGAGGAAATCGAAAAGATACCAAGACAGCCACCCCTACAAGTTATTTACATAAGAATTTGTTTAAAATTAAAATATAAAAATTTTATAAACAAAATAAATGCATAGACTTTGTAATTGTTTGTGATTTCAAACTGTTTGCAAAGTTTAAATTTTGTACTTAATTGAAAGTTTTTAGAATTTAAATATTAATCTCACAAGTACTCACAAGTATGAAATTTGTGTGCCTATCTGAGAATTAGGTACCTATACCCCGCGTAACTTCATTTTCTTCGCCGAAGCCTAAATGAATTTCTGACGTAAGTAAAATAAAAATAAACATTATTTTCACATTTTCCGAGAATGCAAAATTAAAACATCTTTCCAACAAAAATTACACAAGAATTTTATTCCGCCATGATTTCTCATAAATGTCGGCGTCAGAATTACTTTGGAGTGCTTCTAAAAGTGATTGCACACAACTGCGTCAGGATTTCATAGATACCAATAGAGGAGTGGACAAACCTTCTGTAAAAAAATTCAAATATCCAGCGACCAGCTTAGTTACCCAACGATAACATCAACTAGCCTTGGGGCAATTCGTTTCGCCAAAATTACTAGATACTTAGTAATGGCAGTAATTTAATACAAAAGGTCAACTGTTGTTTTTAGTGACAGCGGGTCATTTTCATTACGTCGAGCACCTGTCGGCCTTTCGGCTCTCCTCAGGGGATTTTCTTTCTTGCTGATAAAAATCAATTTGGGAGTATTGTTCTATGTTCTTATCTTAATCAAAGAAAAATATTGGAAGGGAAAGAGAAACGCGATGTGATTTTTAATCAAGATTCCATTTAATTTGCTTTTCGCTTCGTTGCGTTTTTTTGCTTTTTCGGGAAGTGGCAGGACTGATGCCAGTCTCCTTACAAGTTATTTATAATTTAATAGAGGATAAATGAGCAGGACGAGATCGTGCGTATAGGCTACAGTCACGCTGGATGGACGTAGCGAAACACAGATAAAGCTGGCATTCTCTGGACTACACCGCCCCGGGCGGAGACGTCCCGGGCGTCGGGAGCCGCGTGACGACTCCCGGCCACCGTAGGCGCGGGCCTGCGGACGGCGAGTAATGGGTAGCTCGCCGTCCGATCAGGGCCAGGCCCGTGCTCGACGGCGCGTATGTGTTCCACGAGCGCCTCAAAGAGATGTCAGCGAAGGAGGGGCCCGTCAGGTCCGAAGCCTGCCGGGACAGCGGGATTGTCCGAAAGGGTTACCGCTACCCCGGAACATAAAAGGGCTACAGAAGGAACACGGATGGGTTTTAGTCAGTAAAAGTCTGACACTCCCTTCCGCTCCACCCAGAGCGGGAGGGCTCGTTTTATGATTTCCCATCCTTAAAAAAAGGGGTTCTCAAATAAAGACATTGTATAAATTATAGATAAACATTGTAAAAAAAAAAAAATATAAGTCTTTTTATTTTTATTTTATAAATGAGAGGAAGAGAGGAAGTTTAATGTGGGTGTAAATACATAAGATACAACCCTGCGTATCCCTTAAGGAAAACCCTGTTAATATGTTAATAGAGGATGACATAGGAGCCTTAGCAACAGCTACCTACCTATCTTTTAGTGAAGATTGTATCGAAATTCCAAAGTTTAATATTGCAATAATGATAGGTAGGCAAACCTTGACCTGAAACGAGCCCTGAACAGCCCAAATTACAGCCGAAACTACATATAGCTGAGGTATACCTGTAATGATGCTTGAATGAGTCACTGGAGAATAACTACATACAATAGTAAGCTAGCTAACCTGGTCGTTAGCCTCTATTATGTCCAAGTAAACACCGCAGTCCTGGCCTTTATATTTCTATTTTTCTTCGGACTCAGTTTTTCACACCGCGTGTACGAATAGTTCGCGTTGGTTTTCTTACAATATTAGCATATAAATTAAATCGTCAGCCATTTTCCAGGCGAAACGACCAACGGGGACTACGGTCGCGACTAAGCCTTAAAGATAGCGGGGAATGGCTGGAATCAATCTTCTCTAAGACTCATAAAAACAATGTAGGCAGGGAAGGGTTGAAAATCCAAGTTCAAGTAAAGAACTTAATTTTTATCGATATCAGAGGGCCTAAACATGTGACAATCGTTTTCAAAGTGTTTCATATTTCAACAGAATTGGTATTAGCTTTTCGGTAGCTATGTCAGTCCCATAAACTTTTAAAGTTTTTTGTCATTTTCACTGATAGAATGTCTAGCCACTAGGGTGAAAGTATTTTATAAAGGACCATAGCATAATATAATCAGCCTATAATGTTTCCACTGCTGGTACACAGGCCTCCTCCCTGTGGGAGGGAGTCCCCAGTGCGGGTTGGTGGATGACACATATCTTCGAACTTTTGGTTGGTATGCCGGTTTCCTCGCGATGTTTTCCTTTACCGTTTTGAATGCAGTGGTAATGAAGTAATTTTCAAGCAGTAGTAAAGTGCCGAGTTAAACAAAGGTTTCGAACTTACGACCTTCAACTCGTAAGTCGCGGCCGTTTCCACCACTGCTCTCAACAGACCATAGGCATTTATTATTTATTCTCCAGCTATTATGACCTTAGCCTTGAACTCTGAATAGCCATGAAGGCTAGAAACTAATATAATTTACTGTGATTGTAGCATAATTTATTCATGAAAATTTTAGGTTTCCTTTTTTTTTTTTTTTCGTTAGCCTTTATTGTGTCGCACTGCTGGGCAAAGGGCTCCCCTTTTTCCCTCCAAACCTCGCTGTATTTTAGGTTTCCTTTAGGCAAGTTTTTTTTGTTTTAAAGCAGCACGCGCTGATGTAGGAATATGGTGGATTTTTATGAACTTCGCACGCTTCAAGCGTTTTGCACTTCGCTTTGGTAAGGATAAAGGATTTTTGTGACCTACTTTGATAATGTTATTAGGATGAAATTGCGGAAAATTGGGACCATGGGAGGAGAAATCTTGGAAACTGAGACTGTTTTAGTAAGGTACTAATGCTTATGTTTGGGTTCGATGGCCTAAGTGACCAAAAAACAAAAGGATTTTTTGTATGTATTTTTAGTTAAGTATTCGTTTAATTTAGTAACTAGTGTAAATAGTTAGTTGCATTATTGTAGGTATATACAATACAGGGTATAAAAATACCCATTACATAGCCGTTACCGTCTACGAACAAACTAAGTAACATTGCACAAAAATAATTGCTGGGAAACTACTTTTATTTTTGATGTGAAAATTTGCTGTTTACATGCAACGGTACAGGGGCCGCGTGGGGGGTATTTAAAGTTATGTTATAACATTAAAAACTAGTTTTCGTAAAAAAGCGCCTGTAAACATTGGAATTTTGATCTTAAATATCCCAGTTATGGCCCAGTACAAAAAAATTATGATCAATGGCGGGGAATACAAGTGACTCTCGGCGTTGTTAAGCGTCTTTTTGCATCCGTTATTGTATACTATAATTTAATCATTTAATTCTTATAATAATCAATTAATTTCCCTGACTTACTTACATGATCCTCTACATAAAGTTTTCAAATGCCAGCTTTAACAAGCTTAAGTAATTAAGTTTCAAACGTAATTCTATGACATAAAGTGTACCAAGCATAGACCTAGTTCGGAACAGGGGCAAAAACTGTTGAGGTCGCTGCGCTGGAAACAGTTGAAATTGTGGTGAATGGCGGCTCATATTATATGCATACATACAATGATGTGTATTACCATAGATAAAAAAACTAAATGTTGTATAACACATCCCTGTGTACTGCTACAGTTGAGCAGAAATTATAGCGGTTTGAGAGAGAAACGATGGGGTTTTAAATTTAGAATTTCAATTTTAAATATTGTTACACTTTTGGATTAATGGAGGAAGTTTTTAAGATAATAAGGTTTTGAGGTGTCAGAAGCATGTCAAGGATGTGATTGTTTCGAGAAGCATCTTTAAGTATTACCTTTTTAACAGATTTTAAAATCAGTCAAGTGTGCGTGATTTTCTGTGATGCAATACGTTACCTACATACATATGTATACGAACCTGGATGTAATTATGATGAACCATTATAAAGTAGATAATAAAAAGCGTACCTAGCATATAGGTACCTAGATTGGTACAGGTGCAAAAAATGTGGAGGTCGGTGGAAAAAGTTTGAAATATTTGGTGGCTCATATATATGTATACATAAGTGATCACAATAAAGCAGATGATAAAAAGCGTACCTTGCATAGACCTAGTTTGGAACAGGGGCAAAACTGTTGAGGTCGGTGAAAAAAATTTAATATGTTGTTTGGTGGCTCATATTTTAGGTACAGTGATCACAACACAACCTAAAATATTAATGTGGAACTAGTGATAACAAAATTCAACATTAGTTCCATTATTTTCAGATTCTTTTAAAATGAAACTAGTGATTAAAAAAACATCAGTAGTTCTATCATGGAACTGTTAATGGTACCTACTAGTGGCACCGAAGGACAGGAAATCATTGAATGGCTTTTTCTTTCCAATTCCGTTCTGTAGCCATGTCTATTTTTATATTTTCAGGTAAATGTAATGGTTCTTTATATATAATGTCAATAATGATGTCGGAAAATACTGATATTTTGTTGTGGATATCGACATGCATCAATTTCAGTAGTGTAAGTATGGTGCTGGGTTGCTATCGAAAAAGATACCTACAATATACTCTATGGTGAGTCGGGTAGTCAGAAGCTCGAAAGTCTGACAACCAGTCTTACCAAGAAGTATCGTATTACCCAGTAACTGGGTTGTGGAGGTCAGATAGGCAGTCGCTCCATGTAAAATACTGGTATTCAGCTGCATCCGGTTAGACTGGAAGCCAACCCCAACTTAGTTGGGAAAAGGCCACGCAGCTGATGGTGAGAAAATAATACATTTTCAAATATCTAATAATAATTATCTTATCGCAACATTATATGTTAAAGAATACCAATAAACCCCAGATTCCTGAGATCGAAAGCTAAGTACTGAAAAGAAACCAATCTGTATCTTACGACCTCCCGGCGTTTACTTTCAGTCATAAATCTCAAAGAGAATGCTAAGCGAACTTTCATGATAGAGGGAGCTTCGACGATAAAATATAAATGGGCCTCGTTAACTGTTAACTATGACGGTGTAGTCTAGGAAAAGAATGGAGTTTAGTTGTACATAAAAATAAATAAAATTTAAGTCTCTGTTTGTGATATCAAAATAACAGCTGTTTCTTAAATGCATTGAAAGTTTAAAAAAAATTTTTAAGCTTTGAATATTATTAAGGTGCTTCTGGCTCATCACCACCGCAGAAAATTTTCCATCATCGTTTGACAAAATTTTGGCGAAAATTTATTGTTTCAATGCCTCTTAGAAAGTAGTACCTACAACTTCTTCAGTGCCTAGACTATTCAAACTGTACGAAACTTCATAATCAATCAAATAAATAAACAGTAATTTACATCAGCTGATAACCAAATAGTTTCCTCTGTTCGCAATTAAGTTGTAATTAGCTTGTATAATCTAAAACAGTGTTATCTTGGCTCTGGGCTCCATCGAATAACACAGCGTCCTTTGAGATAGCATCTGATCTATAGTCAATGTTATTGTTTTGCTCCTTCGGGCGAATTCGGGACCACACTCCTCGTATATTAGGCGGAAACTGTTACAGCTGTTTAGGAGCTTAGATACGTAGATATACAGCTATAGATAAATAGTTGTAGATAGAATACTTACCCCTACCTATACTATTCTGTTGACTTTCCTTAAGTTTTCCTTCAGTATTTTGAAAATAGTGAGAAGACCAATACATACTCTAAAAACCGGCCAAGTGCGAGTTGGAATCGCACACGAAGGGTTCCGTACCACCATTCAATATTTAACACTACATATAAAATAACAATTGTATGGGAACAACAACAGTTGTATGGGAGCCCCCCTTAAATATTTATTTTATTCTGTTATTTGTTGTTATAGCGGCAACAGAAATACACATTCTGTGAAAATTTCAACTATCTAGCTATCACGGTTCATGAGATACAGCCTGGTGACAGAAGGACGGACGGACGGACAGTGGAGTCTTAGTAATAGGGTTCAGTTTTTACCCGTTGAATACGGAGTTCTAAAAAGATTATGTTTATCACATTAAATACTTTAATAGATTAGTCGAATAAACAAGCAAAATGATAAACAGAGCGAAAAAAGAATGGTTTACGTATTTAACAGTTTCCTGCTTCCAAGGTAGTGAAAATACGGGAGGAAAATTTAAGGAAATAGAGCGAAACAGTGTAAAAGCAGAGCTAAATAAAACAATACACAGATCAAAGCGATGGGTAAGGAAGACCAGCAAACACAGAGCAAGGCACTCTCACTTAATAGAAAAAAACTTGTGCGGTCGGGGAACCCCTGTCAGGAATGAAGTTCTTTACGCGATACTCGCACGCATATACATTCTTAATAATAGAAAGAGAGAGAGAGAGAAAGTGCGAATTAAATACGCGTTTTAATACGGAGCCATCTAGTTTATGTTTTAGAAGCCCTCATAAAGTTGTCGCCACCTTGGATTTTCATTTTGACCCCACTACCGGCTTTAGCACCCTCGAAAACCAAGAAAGTAACACCCATGACAAAAAAAAAAAGAATTCGCAGCCGCCATCTTGGGATTTCATTTTGACCTCACTATTGGCTTATGCACCCTCAAAAACCATGAAAACTATCTCTCCAACCATGAGCGATTCTATAACGATTTCTATCAGTCAACTCCTACAGCAAACCGCGATAAAAAACTTCGTTGCAAAAAAGCAAATGTTTAATCGACTACAGCGTGTCCCTCAACATGGAGGGACCAAGACTTGTGATAAAGGAGAATGTATCTACGGAAAGGAATCGCATATAACATAGTTCCTGTCCCCACGACACCTACCTTTTCAATCCTAATCTCCGCCACGTCCTTGGCTTCATCTAATTGAAGCTGAAGTTTGTACGGATCGCTTCGCAAAGGATTCCTTCGTTTTGTTTCCCTCAGTTTACGTGTGCTTGATTCCTGGACCGTTAAGGCGTCTATTAGAACAGGTATCCTGCAGCGATTTCAATAAGCGCTTTATTGCTTTACGGACAATGCGACGCCTTTCTTTTGCTGATAAATTATGGAGCAGATTGCTTTTGAAGACGTGCTTGCGTTTTTAAATATTTTTGGAATGGAAATAGTGTTTAAAAATATTTAAGAAAGTTGGAAGTCAAGATTTTACTGTGTATTTTGGCTTGCGTTTGATAAATGTACTAGTTAAAGTCATTAAGCAGACATCAATAAATTCACCATTACATGAATCCTTACTTGACATTATTTTTTTTACGATTTTAAGATGGCTTGTATGTAAAATCTTTTAAATTTTAAAACCTGCGTTACCAGTGAGAAAAAAACGCGACCTTAAAATTAAGACTGTATTAGTTTTTGCAAGCACTAATAAATCTTCCAAAATGTCAACTTCAAATGGTGATCCTATGATTTTATTCTCAGGTACGAGGTCAGTAACCTCTGCACTTTACAGTCTTCGCCACACTGCAAAAGCTATTGTCAAAGATAAGCTTAAGCTCCACACTTCGTATTTTAGCACTTACAGCTTCCATTTCTTAGCAAACGAGAAGAAACTCAGTGATACATAAACGCCAAGCACGAATCTAAGAGCTAAGTACGTGTACATACGCTGTGTAAAATGGCGTCATATAATGTTTCGAATGTGACGTAGTAAGTTTTAGTTATTAGGTCGTTTGCACACCATTGCAGCATTGCCGCGGATGCGGTAATGTGGCGGTAATGAAACAGAACGAATGAAAACTGATTGCATTTTCGGCGGTATCGAGGCAGTTATTAGCATGCATTAGCATGCTATCTATGCTTATCTAGGTGTTTATTTATAATTTTCCTGTTCTTGTCCCATGGTACTTGGACAGCACAACACGTCTTCTTCTTCCATTCTCCCCTGTCAAACGTCACGCTATCATTCACTCCCTTCTCTTTCATATTACTCCTCACACAATCTTTACGCTTATTTAACTTTAAGCATGATGTTTATTTATAAACGTCGCGTTGCCTAAAGTCAAGTAATGATTACCGTCTGTTTAACCAATTATTTTGACCTTTAAAGGTCTCTTTACTCTCTTCTGGAACGTTTATAAATAAACCCTTCAAAATTTGATGTCATTGTATAATAATATTTACTGTCAGTAAACAGACACATTTCGAGTGTTTGTTTATTCTTTCAGTGTGATGCTAAAGTATTCTAGAGTTGGCTTAAATTTTAGTCTGATATAGATAAATAGATACCTACATATAATATACAGAGTGACAGGGACATCGACGCGCAGTCTGATATTATGCATTCATTACATTTTTCTGAACCCCACAGCGTTTAATTTTAGAAGTGAAAACTTCTTTAGGCGCGTTGGGCATTTTTTGAGATGGGAAAAAACTGTATGCGTTACCTTAAGCGACACTACTTCGAATGTGTTCGGCTTTCCTCGGGATGTACACGGTTTTAATGTATATCCGATATGTCAGTGAGTGATGGCAAAGTATTTTGTTTGTGTTTTGTTTTCACTTCTGTCGGCGCGGCACTCCCGGAGTGCCACTGTTTTTTTTTTGTCAGTTATTAAAACAAATGAATTTGCTGTTCCATACATTTAGACTTCATAGGTATCGCACTTTTCTGTGAAACCGCAATTTTTTTTTTATACCCGACTAAAATTTTCTGCGCTAGAATCATGTGCTCAATGTCCCTGATACCCTTATTTGATAAAAGAAAATTGTTGTTTTTTAATTGAAATTGTAGGTATTTAATTACCAATGTATACCCGTTGTCTCGAAATGACAGCTTCACTATTCGCCCCTTAATTTTTTGGAAACCTTATGCGAGAAAAAGGCGACTACGCCTATCGTATCACAAATTAATAGTAAAGCTGTTCTAATCCCGTGTATCTGTTCAGCTCATATTGGACATACATAAGCATGAAGATAATGAGAAAATTTATTCAAATATGTCTCATATATTTGATGTTCGGGAACCGATGCAAGTGATTTGCATAAATATGCATAATTCCTAATATCAAAATATCAACAAATTATCGTTATCTGGGCTCTGGAGTACTAATAGATTTTGTGTATATTGTGTCTGAATGCTTCGTTATTGGGTTTAATTGTGTATAGGGAGTTATGCGAGTTGTTTTAAAGTAGATATAGTTACTACCAAAGTAAAGAGAATAAATCAATGCAAAGTAAAGCACGCTTCATTTAACTAAACAAGTAGTATAGGCTGTTTTTGTCCTATAACATATAATGCAGCATATAATCAGCCTACATAGTTCCTACTGCTGGGACATGGGCCTCCTCTCTGTGAGAGGGAGTGGGCCATAATCCACCACGCGGGCCCCGTGCGGGATGGTGGATGTCACATGTCTTCGATTTTTTCTGTTCTAGCACATGCCGGTTTCCTCAAGATGATGTTTTCTTATACCGTTTTGAGAGTAATGGTGGACCAAGGAAAATGCCTACCTGGGTTCGAACTCACGTCCTACAACTCGTATGTCGGACCGATACCACTGGACCACCACTGCTCTATAGCCTATAGGCGAGTATAAAGACCTTATAACATTAGCATGGCAACAGCGGTCTTTCCCTTTCACAAATATCTGTCTGAAGGAACCCAAACAGTAACTATGGACGGTTCTTCGTCATTGGAATATGTGATGCAGGACGTCAACGGACTTTATTACAGTTTTTGAAATAAAGAATGTAGGTGGGTCAATGACCGCTGTTACCATGCTAAAAAGCGACAGCTATAGACATTATACCTACTCATTAATTTCCAAAAACAGCTGCCCTGAAAAGTGTTTAAGTATAGAACTACGACAGCGTGAGACAGCCTAATTATAATGACTCAATAAATAATTAATTAACTCGCTAAAGAGGAGATTTAGGTATCAATACCATAACGTACATTTATTTATTTTCAGTTTACAGTATTTAGGCTAGTTGCGCGGTAAACTCTGCTTGCGCGATGCAGAATTTCGCGTGACGTCAGGATGCGTACCTAGTTAGTAACCGAAGAGTTGGCAGAGGTGTTCAAAGAGTGGGTACACTCACATTTCGCCAGTTTTGTTTAAGTCAACCAGTCAGTCAGTCAGATGTCTTGTGTGTGTGTGCTCTGTGCATGTAGTCATGTCTATTTAATAGTTACTTTGTAATTGTATCAAAGTTGCGTGACCGATTTTGACACAACATTACTTATAATGACTTAAATGCTAAAGTGTTTATATAACGTCGGAAATCAACTGTATTTTTGACTCACCGCAATACCATTTGCTTCCACATTAGCGATGTTTATCGAAATACATTCCCCAGTCGAACTCTGTTGCTTTTCCCTGCGCGTTTCACTGGAGTAATCTGTCCCCTGGGGCTGCGAACATCCTTGGCCAACTTACTGTTCCGCCAATACACATTCCAGACGTTTTCACTTGTTTGGATAAGTTCGCGGGCGAGTCGAGTATGTTAGGATATTTAGGTATTTAATAGTAAAGACCGCGTCAACGTAGTTTTTAAAGAAATAACATCAAAAACAAATCTGTGGTTTGAAATATAAGTGACTAGCTGTTGTCCGCGACTACGTCTGCCATCAAGGCAAAAGACACGTGGCGCCATAGTTATCATAATAACGTTATTGTTGTTTTGCTCGGGAACAGCACTTTTATCGGGATGAAAGCTACCATATGTCCGTTTCTGTACACCTGACAACGTATATGCAAAATTCCAGGACGATCGGTTAAGGTTTAAGGTAACAAACAAACTTACTTTCACATTTATAATATTAGGATATGTAATCACGTTTTGGATTTAAGGTTTAAACCAGTAAGGGAAGTAAAATTGTGAGATATAGTTTGACCTCTGTTTGTATGCACACACTGCATTGGTCTCAGCATAAAACGCAGCATGTTGTGATGATTTTATTTGCCGACTTCCACGTGGACAAAGTCGCGGGCAACGCAAGTTTATACGACATAATTATAAGATTTATTTTATGGATGAAATAAAGCCGGGTGTTTTGGACTACGCAGAAACATTACTAGAACTTCGGTATTGAGTTAACTTTATTTACTGCGGTGTTGAAAACAGCCAATACTCGAAATTGAACGAGAGAGGCTTCTATTCGATATTATGGACGTAAAAGTTGAGGTTATATATCGAGTATCAGAATAATTGGAAAAACATCTGGAGCTCTAAGTATCAGTTTAATTAAAATTTGTTCCAGGACTGGCGATGCTTACTTACACGTGGAACCCTCTATTCAGTGCTACTACTCCTATGGGTAATAAACATCATAATAAACATACTCATATTAGCCCACGGGAGTCCATTGCTGGTCATCTCTTCTTCTTGGTCGCGTACTTCATTACTGAAGGTAGTGTCCGTGAACAAGCGTAAGCTGGACATAGGCCTCTTCAATTGCACGCCATTCAGCTCGATTCCCAGCAACTCTCATCCAGCTGCTACCAGCCACCCTGCGAAGAACGTCGCTCCACCTAGTATGAGGGCGTCCTACCTTACGTTCATCGATTCGTCGTCTCCTCTCAAGAACACGCCTACCCCAACGGTCATCGATTTTACGGCTAATATGGCTGGCCGGATTATATATACAAAAATGATCTTCATTTTTGTAAATAGAATCCGGCCAGCTTTATTAAGCTATTGATAACTCACTGCTACAAATCATTATCCTTGTGAGCGGCCCGTAAATAGGCATCAATGAGTAGATAACTAAAGGCACATCAACAAACTAAAACACTTCTAATTTCTACGGGACGAGAGGCTAACTAGGCATATAACATACTCCGCACTAGCTGTATATATTATACCGCTGTAGCGTAGCTATTTTTACCAGTAAAAATACATTGGCGGGGTTTTAAACCCCTTATAAGAGTTGAATTGCTTTCAGTAGTTACAGGATAATGTTGTTGACATTTAGCCGAGCTCGACGGATAATCACGTTAATGACATAATCGTAGGTTCCCAAACGCGCCTATTAATTTGTGAATCGAATTACAGCAAGTCTCTAATCGAAGCTCATTACCTACCAATGTGTATAACTAGCCTAATCATAGTGTGTAAGCACAATAATTGACTGCGAGGTAAGCTTAGATTATCATTTGGTGACATCGGACATTGAATGACGTCACCAGGGATACTCTGATAGCTCGCGAAAGATTAGGCTTGTTCCTCGGTCATAACCTCGCTCGTAAATCTTGAAATAAATCCGTGACGTTAAACCTGAGATAGTCCCAGACAAGAGAATGTACTAACTCATTTTGACTCAATCCAGATGTCAGAAAAATTATATTCAAAGTAACTGGCGTACGAGTAAATAGTTACGTAAAAGGCAACCTCTGTGACTTGTCTGTCGTTTGACTGATGTGATTGCGCTATTCGCCTGAGGGAAAGGGGACTGATATGCCCTTGTTGAGTGTCACTCCTGCCTTCAAGCGAAGACATCTTGGTAGTTCGTACATACTTAGGAACGTCTACCGCTCTTTTAATATATGGTTGCTGTGTATATTCATGTTGGAATAATGCAGACACAGTATCATCATCTGCCTAGCCTTTCCCCTACTATGTTAGGGTCGGCTTCCAGTCTAACTGGATGCAGCTGAATACCAGTATTTTACATGGAGCGACTGCTTGTCTGACCTCCACAACCCAGTTACTGAGTAATGCGATACTCCTTGGATGACCCATAACGACTGTCAAAGATCCACGAATGACAGCCGGGACCAACGGCTTAGCGTATTTTCCGAGGCACGGACGGGTATTGGTATGTGAAGATGGTCACCCATCCATGGACCAACCGTGACAAGCGTAGCTTAACCTAATCGATCGACCCGTGCGGCTGTTATTACTTAGCCACAAGCCCCTCATGCAGACACAGTATATTTTCATTTATTTAGTGTAACTTTCACAAATTATGATTAATGAGTTTTGTGTTGTGTTGTGTTTTGTTCAATTTGCGGAGAAGAAAGAAAACGGGTGTTAATCTTCGTGTGTAAGTAATATGACTTTTTGAGGAATGTTTTGTGTTTCCTTATTGTTATTTGGGCCCTAAGTAACATATGTATTATATGAAATAATAAGAAATAGGGCCTTGACGAGAAAAATATCGAAAAAAATGTAAGGTTTATTTGTAATATAGACTTTTGACGGCACTAATATAAGATCAAAAAACTCTATAGACATTCTAGAAGACCGCTTGCCCCTCGCATCAAACGTGGATCCACGCGAGACTTTTTAATTGTTTATGTAATTACGGCATTCAACCGTTTAGTCGCCAACGGCTTCAATTGTAGTTCGATTAAAAATCAAATCAATTGACAGCGAATAAACCATTAAAAAATATCGAGTAAATCTGTAAACATCTCCGCGTTTTTAGACATTTGCATTTCGTGTAGATTTATACGACAAGACATCATTACTCACTTAAAAAAAATGGGGATGACAGTAAAAAATGAAAAAGGATGACAGCTCTTTGTTAAAAACGTTTTCTATTTCGGAGGAAAATATTGAAAACAACCCGAGGCGTATACTTTGCTCGTATAATTAAACTTTCACAAATAAGCTGTCACAGAAATGGTAAAATATATTTCAATGGTAACATTTTTAAAATACTCCGGGTGGAGTTGTTTCAGCGGAATCACTTAATAATGGAGACGGCGCGAGTGGCAATTCTGTGGGCCGCACTAGGTAAATTCGACCGGCTACCGGGTAGGGTCGGGATGTCCCTCACGGCTTCATCTCGAAAAAAAACGTGAGATCGCCGGATCTTTGTGTACTGTTTGCAGTCCGACCGTCGATGTTTCAACCCTTCAAGACTTCAATACCTATAATATAATAAGTTATTTCGCGTTCCGTCCCGACAATTTTTCATGCTTAGTGACGGGCGGCGGAAAATACGTATTAGCCTTCATCAGTTATTTCGTATTATGTTTCTATTTTACACGATTTCATTGGAAAACGGTACAATACATTGTGTTATGTAGCGCACACGTGCCAGCTTTGAGGCTTCATAATGAGAATTCCGATAGAAATAAACGTTTGAACACTATAAGAAACGAATTGTTATAATTGTTTTGATGTAGACAGATGAAGTCCTGTAATTATTTTTATAAACTCGTGTGAGACTAAAATTATTCTAGTCTAGAAATAAATATTGCGATTTGACAGCTTTTGTACAGAAAATATGTCAAACTGTAATATTTATACTTCAGATATAATCTAATGAAAAATCAGCCCTAAGACTAATAAATGAGCGGCGGCGACCTCTCGCGCCCGGCCTTGGTCCAAGCCATGGTCCGGGGCGAAAGGGAGTAGGAGGCAGTCACCTCCTTCTGCGAAGCAGTCATGCTAGCGAAGGAGGTGGCGGGATGGGCGAGGGAGAGAGCTGAGAGAGCCGCCCGTCCCAGCCGCCGCGGTAGACGCTCCGGGCGTCGGGAGCCGCGTGACGACTCCCGGCCACCGTAGGCGCGGGCCTGCGACGGGGTACGGGACGGCGAGTAATGGGTAGCTCGCCGTCCGATCAGGACCAGCCCCGTGCCGGACGGCGCGTATGTGTTCCACGCGCGCCTCAAAGAGATGTCAGCATTGAAAGGAGGGGCCCGTCAGGGCCGAAGCCTGCCGGGGCAGCGGGATTGTCCGAAAGGGTTACCGCTGCCCCGGAATATAAAGGGCTAAGGAAGGAACACGGATGGGTTTTAGTCAGTAAGAGTCTGACACTCCCTTCCGCTCCACCCAGAGCGGGAGGGGTCATTTGATGATTTCCCATCCTTAAAAAAAAAAAAAAAGACTAATAAATGGAAATATAATGAAACATGCTTACAGCCTATAGGTAATGTTCCTATTGCTGGGACAAAGGCCTTCTCTCTTCGAATGGAATGGAGTGGGCCATATTTCTATGGCCCACTCTTTTCGAAGAGAGGCTTTTGGGGTGGTGGATACCACGCGGGCCCAGTGCCAACCCGCACTGGGCCCGCGTGGTACACGGTAGATGTCACATGTCTACGAATTTTTGGTTCTAGGCCTTTCGTTTCCTCACGATGTTTTCCTTCAGCGTTTTAAGAGCAGTAGTGATGAAATTAAATACACAGAGTGCCTGTCTGGGTTCGAACCCACGATCTACAATTCGTAAATCGGGGCTGACACCACTGGGCCACCACTGTAACAAGTGTAACATGAATAGAGGTAAACTAAATCAGCATCAGTAGGTACCTACATCGTGATGAATCAATTTGAAAAACGTTGTCATCAATGCGGATAGCTAAAAAGAAATTTTGTGGCAAACGGTTCGTAAATCGAAGCATGATCATTACTTACGTTTGGTATCGACAATTTAATTTATTGTGAAAGGGCGGCTGCCTTGCTTTTGTCTCTCCTAGATTGATACCACCACAAAAGGGAATAACGGTCTACCAGTCCCTTTTGTAAGCATATTCCCAAATTGAAAGGAACGCACAGTGGAACGAATGTATGGGAGCGGTTGGACGTAGACATGTCCGAAAAATAAGAGTAAAATTATGACAAACTAATGATGCCATCTTATTCGATTACTTAATGCCTTCATAAATTGTGGTGATGAATTTCTTCATAACTCCCATATTTCGGGAGTAATTTGAGAAAATGTGAAATTTTACTATGAAAATGAGTGTATCGAGCTCTCTCCCTCCTGATTCCGGGCTTGTTTCAAGTAGTGGTCTCTAATATCGTAATGCTATTACTAAGAGCTATATTTAATACTAAGACACATAGTGCGCCAAATGTGCACTTTCTGGGATAAAAGGAAATGAAAATTAAAAAAAAAAAACGTTTTTTCCCCATTTGTATTTACTTTAAACCGCAGACAGACTTATTAAGAGGTCTATAAAATATTATATATATACAGAAATATATATTAACAAAAATATTCACAAGAACTGATGAGAGTATGACTTTTAAGTAAGTTGATAATAAATTACCTAGTTTCATTAAAAGTACAATAAATAATTAAGATGTAAGCTCTAATTTACTAAGTTACACATTTTAAAACAATAACATCATTTAATTATCTTCGTCATCATCATCATCATCAATTAATTCAAATTCAGAATCGATGTCCGCTAAATCATTTATGTTAACAAATTCGATATCACTTTTCTCAGAATCCGTAAGCTCATAAAATTCCTTAAAAGAAGATTTTTTTACAAACTTATTTCCTTTTGGACGGATACTTGTAACAAGTGGATCAGAAGACAGTAAAAGATTGTGCATAATATCTTCATTGCATGAGATACTGCTATGCTTTCGAGAATGCCCCTCTCTATATTTTCTAAAATCTTTATTTCTAGCCTCAGATGCCTCTTCGGATAGAAAACCAATGGGCACAATTGACATGTTCTGAACTATGTCTGGCCCATGCATTAAAATTTTATGAAGTGAAGAAGGCATATAATACCATGGGTATAACTCCACGTAAAGCTTAGCAGTATCAAAGCAGAACTCTCGGAACTTAGTTACGTTGATCTTCTCTCCTGATGAAATACACTGCAAGATCACACAGATTTTTCTTAAAAGCATAGCATCTATTCCGGTCAGTTCAGCAGATTTAGTGTAGTTTTCAAAAAATCTCCTTGCCGAGTTGCCATTGTTGGTGGATCCACTGCCTTGTTTCACAACATCGAGAAGTAAGCCCGTTTCTCTTCTTACAGCCTCTTGAACTCTTTTCTTCCTGTCATCAACTTGCCTTTTTGCTATATCACCCCTTACTTGCCATGATTTTATGTCTAATTTGTAGGAAATGTGTAATAAGCATTCCATTGAGCGAATCCAAGCGTGAAGGGTGCTTAAGCTATATTTATACATGTCCTCGTTTGCGTGTTTATCTTTGATTAACTCTAAATTATTCATTTCTTTAGGACAAGCCTTGCATATGTCACACACTGAAGCTGCTGTATTGGATATAATGGAATGAATTTTACCATCAATCATTGTCAACAGCAGTTGGTGTTTGACACTAATTCCATCAGTGATGGTGGATGGAGTTAAGGCTTCAATCTCTGCTTCGATTTCAGCCATCTCTCTCTGCACATTTTCTTTGGTTTCCTTTATAAACTTAAACAATATTGGCCGGCAAAATGAAGTGGAAGATGGTCGCTCGTTTTCCCAAATTGTTACACCTTTTGAGACGAGTGTAGTGCCGCAGTGGTACAAGACTAATCATAAAATTACTAGCAAGATCGATTTGCTCATCTTCACTCGTCCTTTGATGATAAATGCTTTGGCTAGATGATCCGTCAAAACCCCATTTGCTGGTCAATACGAGCTGTTGATTGGGATCAACAGGAGTTTCTAACGACCTAATAAGTCTTCTTGAGGTTAAATCCATCAAGGCTTGTAATTTGATTTTTGCAGAGCTCTCTGTAACTGTGAGATCTTCTTTGGCCGGATAGCACTTAATTTTTTCTTTAACCAACATGTAGTAACTCGGGTATTGAAGAGCTCCTTCTTGAGTGTTGAAATCCCGAAGAGTGTTATAGCGCCATTTCGATAAGTTCATCGATACATAAAGAGCCAATGCCTTCAAAGGGGATATTTCCCGTACCTGAATTGATTTACCTTCAATGAAGGCTTTGATTTTTGAGGCCTCTTCTGGATTCTCCGTCAAGTATTTCATAACATAAGCTGTATCGCTTTGTCCTGCCTTTTGAAGCGCCCTTTCGGCCGAAAACATAATTTCAGCGCTGCTACTGCTGCATGAAAGACTATATTCAGTGCGTCTTCTTTTTTGCCGGTTACTAAGGTCCTCAAAAGATTTACGAGGACTAGGATGTGTACAAGTTGAAGCATCAGATTTAGCAGGAGAAATTATGGGCTCGATGACGTCACTTATATTTTCTGTAGAAGGTTCCATATTTTCATTCTGTAATTCCGGCCATTGAATTGCAGCCTGTAGCCAAATCTCATGTTTCTTCCGAAACTTATCTGTGCTTCTTCCAGACTGTGTCCATTTTGCATAAATGCGGTAGCAAAATCGACGACACCAGTCTTTTAAACTTGTTTCAGCACTTTCACATAACTGAACACAACTGTTATCTTTTAAAACACTGAACAAATAGTTAAAGTCGCGTAAATCTTTATGTGCGCGTGCGCATAAAGCAACGTGAATATCAAGATTTGTATTAAAATTTGGAAAATACATTGCGAGATTAGCTTGGATACAACGAGGTGTAAATCAACACTGATTTTAAAGTTACTAATAGTGACCTATTTATATAAAATCCAGGTATCCCAGGTATCCTTTGTTAAATATTGCAAGGTAATTAGTTATTGTGATAATTAGTAAATGATGCATGCTAAATTAGTGTATTAAGAGCCATTTAGTAATTAAATAATAGCAATGTTCTTATCAGTAATCATTAGTGCATCAGTTTTATATGTAAACCTTAAGTCCCTAATTATATATCCTAATTAGCTTATATCTTCTCTAATTGGCTGCTCAGAAATGTTATTGTAATAAGGTAAACCTTTAGGAAAACGGTTTTAATCAACAAAATAAACAAACAATAAAAAAATTGTGTTATAAAATAAACATCACTCTTTATCCCAGAAAGTGCACATTTGGCGCACTATGTGTCTTAGTATTAAATATAGCTCTTAGTATTAGCATTATGATATTAGAGACCGCTACTTGAAACAAGCCCGGAATCAGGAGGGAGAGAGCTCGATACACTCATTTTCATAGTAAAATTTCACATTTTCTCAAATTACTCCCGAAATATGGGAGTTATGAAGAAATTCATCACCACAAGTTATGAAGGCATTAAGTAATCGAATAAGATGGCATCATTAGTTTGGCATAATTTTACTCTTTTTTTTCGGACATGTCTACGTCCAACCGCTCCCATACATTCGTTCCACTGTGGAACGCGGTGTTCAATGCTGAAAATCAGAGCTTTGGTTATACACAATCTATTTGTGTACCTGAGGGATTTACAGAGACATAAGCTGAAATTTGCGTTAAAAGTAGACAGTTAAACCGTTTATGTCGCGATTAAACCGCAACATAATTAACATTACGAGTTGGTAGCCAACCGCAACTTGACCGCTGCTTCTGACGTTTTGACAACTTGAAACTGAAATTAGCTGCGAAACGTTGTTTTTTATAAAACACGTTCGAGCTACGATTACTAGTCATCATCATCAGCCTAGCATTTTTCTTAATTAGTTGGGGTCGGCTTCGAGTCTAACCGTAGGTATGTAGGTGAATACCAGTATTTTACACGGAGCGACTGCCTATCTGACCTTCAACCCAGATACTGGGTAACACAATACCCCTTGGTAAGACTGACAGCCAGGACCAACGACTTACCGTGCTTTCCGAGGCATGGAGGGATCTTAGAATGTAATGAATGGTCACCCATCCACGGATCGACCTCGGCAAGCGTTGCTCAACCTTGAAGATCGATTCATTCGGCAGTTATTATTTGAAAATGATCTATGTAATCTAATGTTATTTACCTATACAAAATATAGTAATTCATAGAGCGTAGGTGTAGGAAAATACAGCTAAAACGTGAGGTCGGCAGAATGTGTGTATGTTGTCCGGAATTTTCCGACAAATGATCGGTCCCGCTCGGAAAGTTTCAAATTACGGTTGGCCCCAACGCTTTGCTTTTAGTTCACTGAAATATTATACGCAATCGCTCGTTTGAAATCGAAATTACTTTTGTAATTAAAATTCCCAGTAAAATGTGTAGAGCAACCATTCCAATTTAAAATTGACGGATATGAGAGTTCAATGTGCAAAAGTTAAAGGCAGATTGTTGGAATTGGAGAGCTGAAAAATCCGGTTGCAGTCGGAAAAGTCTTAAATTCGCTGACGAGGCGCGCGGTGGGTGCTCCCGGGCGCGCAGGCCCTGACAGCCTGATTACAAAGTTTCAACAGAATGATGCCGAGAAAGATTTTTTAATGAATATTAATTCCTTTCAAGTAAAACAAAGTTTGTTCTCGGCGCGGATCGGTAATTGCTTCGTTTTTCGTTTACGCTGACATTCTTAATCTTCTCTCGTTGTCGAAATGCTAATACAGCAGAATTGATTTTCGCACTCTGAGCCTTTGTTTTGATTGATGGAATCCGGTAATATTATAAACCTGTCCGGGGTAACAATGTACTTTCCGGAGTTCAATAGATCCTTGTGAACGTAATTTCTATCCTTCCGTTTTGTACATCCCAAAACTGTTTAATGAAAGCGGCTCAAGTTTGTATCTACCTACAGATTAATACTACAAAACATGATAGTTACCGTAACATAATTGAGGAAGAAAAGCGGGATAAAGTAACTACCTTGAGGGATAATGAATATTTTTTTGGTTCATGTTTGTGAAAAGGTTATCGCAATTTGGATAAGTCATTAGCGTACCTACTTACTCTATTTTGTTTTGTGAATAAAAGAGAAAAACAATGCTCAGATTAATAATTCACATGCAGCGCCCCGCGATTTCACCCGCTTAAGTTACGATACCGTGGGAATATCTAGATAAAAAGTATTCTGTGCGTTAATCCTGCTCATAAACTATCTGTGTGAAAAACTTCATCTAAATGCGTTTTGGAGTTTTTGCGTGAATTAGTAACAAACAGCCATCCATCCATCCTCACAAACTTTCGTGTTTATAATATTATTATAGTAGGAATTTGCATGACAATCGGCTTAATCACTCAACAGCATTTATAATTATATCAATATCATCAATCAATCAGCAATCATTTACAATTTTCATGCGTTTTACGTTATATATACTAGCTACTACATTATAGGTACCTGCATTTAATATTTCAACCTATACTTAGGATATACATAAATACACATTTAATCCGTCGGGACTAAAGACGTGATTGAACGAACTTTTTACATTAACAACGGAATGGGAACCGAATTAACTTTTAAATAGAAAAAATAGTTTCAAAAGCTGGAAAACATTTCAATTAATATTTTCATATTTATGTAGGAAAAATAGTAAAGAAAATTTTATTGTAGTTTCAACAGAACTTGGAACTAAATGGGTCCTGACTATGTTACTGACTGGTTATGTAAGGTACAGTTTAACTCGTAATTGCTTGATCATCCCAAGGTTGAATGTCACCTGCACGACATAAAACGACAAGGTCTATTTGTCTATGTAACATTTAGATAGTTTCAACCTAAGGCTGATTACATGCCGAAGATGCCTCACTGCGATACTCGCAGTTTATAGCTCACTATCTCAATATCACCTCCATGTGAAACAAATGCATGCTTATAGACACGCACACACATTCCACGCATCTATAGGAGGTAAACCCCCAAGCAGCCCGTGATGTATCGCAGTGAGGTATCCTTCGATATCTTGAAGTTTTAATTTACTGGGTATGATTGTCCGGAGTTTGAAGAGCCCGTGGCTAAATAATAACAGCCGCACAGGTCTATCAATCAGGTTAAGCTACGCTTGCCGATGTTGGTCTGTAGATGGGTGACCATCTTTACATACCGTGACCCGTCCGTGCCTCGGAAGCACGTTAAGCCGTTGGTCCCGGTGGATCTTTGACAGTCGTAACGGGTAGTCAGAAGCCCGAAAGTCTGACAACCAGTCTTTCTAAGGGCTATCGTATTACCCAGTAACTGGGTTGTGGAGGTCAGATAGGCAGTCGCTCCATGTAAAATACTGGTAATCAGCTGCATCCGGTTAGACTGGAAGCCGACCCAAACATAAAGTAGTTGGGAAAAGGCTAGGCGGATGATGGTTATCCGGAGTTTGGATTTGTGCTCCTATTAAATGGAACTTAAGCATATCGGCGAAATATGGGTGTACCTACTATAGGTCACCTCTGCCTGACTCATTGGGGAAAACGGGCATGATATTATGTTATGTTGTATAAAAGTGGTCAAACAATTATGAGGCAAACTGTACCTACGGGAATTCTGTGAGGTCTTTGGTCCACGTGTTACAGTTGGCATAGTACCTAATGTCTGATGGCGGAATGAGCACAGAAAGGTACAGACCTCGTAATGTATCGTCCATCTTGTGTTTATGTAGGTTCATGACTACACAGTCATGTCTTTTAATATGTTTGCGCAACGATACAGACTAAACGTACCTACGTTATTATCTGCCTAGCCTTTTTCCCAACTATGTTGGGGTTGGCTTCCAGTCTAACTGGATGCAGCTGAATATTAGTATTTTACACAACCCAGTTGCAGGGTAACACGATACCCATTGTTAGGAGTGGTTGTCAGACTTTCGGGCTTTTTTTTAATTTTTTTTTTATGGATGGGAAATCATCGAATGATTTTCGGGCTAACCATACCTAAAAGCATAAAATACACTCCCTATAATGTTCCCACTGCTCGGTTTTTGTGAGAAGGAATGGGCCTTAATCCACCACGACGTATACTTTTATTATTTCATGTAGCCTTATCCTGAATTTAATTTAAATATATTTTATATTATAATACCTTAATTAATGTTTTATCAATATCCGTAGGCTACAACTAACAAAGACATTTAAAAGAATACTTAGCTCCCTGTTGATTGCAACCCGGCCCAAAATCTTTTGTAAGAAGAAAGTATAAAAAAGTAATGTTAAGATATCAGGGGCGGCTTAACTCAACTTCCCTTAATTAGGTGCTCAGTATTTTCCCTATCACTTATAATTTCGAATGCTCTGAGATTCGTCAGTAGACCGATAAAAAAACCAGGGTTCGCGCACCGAGGGTTCCGAACTTTTTAAGGAAACATAATATTAAGTACTCCTTTTTTAGATTTTCATAGTAATGGTATTTTATAGGATTTATTTCGGTCTAAAGTTATCTTTATTTCAACAATATTAAAAATATCTGAAGGCCAATTCTCGTAATAGGAAACGTTCATAATCTAGTAGCAGTATCATCTCGGCGCCAAAAAAATGACAAAAATGTAGGGAAATTCGAGGTATTCTTGAAAGATTGAGACTGAGATCAGACTATGAACGTTCTTACAATTACGAGAATTGCCCTCCCGGTGTTGTACAAATAAAGCCCTTTCATAAGTCGAAAGTCGGAAGCCATAGCGTTGAAAGGCTTCCCGGAACAAGGTGGACCGATGACCTGGTTGTAGGAATTCGCTGGATGCGAGAAAAACAGAACCGGTCGAAGTGGCGGTGCATGTGGAGTTATGTCGCAAACTATGCTCCACCTTCTATCCTGCTCTCTGTGTCCCAAAAAGTGTGTCACGAAAAAGACAATGGCTGAAATGATGATGATAAGATACCTGTCACACCATAAGGGTTCCATTTTTACAACTTTGATACGGAACCCTAAAAATGTTCCTACCAACCCATTTACATTTGTTCTTACAAGAATCGTAATTAAGGTATTCTTTGAAGCTCGGATAGCCAAAGGCGGAATATGTTATCCTGAATTTCAAACCGTAACAACGTTGAAAGGAAGATTTGTAGGTAAAGGTTGCTAAAAGAACAGCTAGTTACAGAGGGAACAAAGCTATTGATTTTGGCAACAAAACATCAAAGGATAACTACTGAAAAAGGTTGGTAAAGAAAAGAAAGAGGATAGGTATGTGGGTTATAATCACATATTGCCTTTAGTTAAACTGAATTGGGATAGAAAAGGACTGAACCGAGTACGAAGAAATGGTTTTTTTTTATTGCTGAATTGGCTCGCTGTTGACCTCGATCACGCCTAATGGAAAGCGATGGATGAGGTCTATGATGGAACGAGCGTGCCCAGAAGATACCTAAGGCACTGGAACTCCCACGCTTCGACGAAATACAACAGGCTGCTTGACGCCGGACTCCGGTGGGAGGGGGGTCGCAAACCAGGCGGGCGTTAGCCCTACCACCGCAAGGTAAGAATTGGCTAGTCAAATAAGGTATTGGGTGTGACTGTCCAGGATGCACCGAGCGCTCGGGTTAGTTGAGTAACTGGCGGAACAAACTGCGCTACACGAGGAGGCTTCTTCATGCATCCCAAAAACGATCGCGAGAATATCCATAACATAATTTTTATGGAATGTGAATAAATATTGAGTATAGGGTAGTCTGCCAATATAATTAAAAGCTCAAAGCCAGCTAACATTAAAAATGTCTCCAAGATAAAAAAAGTTCATTACAGCGTCTACTAAGATTAAATCAACGTAGCGATATAAAACTTGGCTGAGATAAGATTCCTATTGTGATCGAGATGAAAGCGCGGGAGTGCTGGCCCACAATGGCCGCCGTGCTGTTCCATACCTTACACAATGGAGACCACATCTCTCATTTCTGAAAACAACGGATTCAAACACTTTTATTGTGCGATAAATTGGAACAGATGGAAATACGCGACCATAACGAAGTTGACGTAAGGCTCATTTTCCGTTGCATTGTCCTTCGCCGATCAGGTTTTGTGGCGTGTGAATGGGCCTTAAATGTATTGAATTGTGATGGTAGTGGCTGTGGAGTGCAGTGTTTTGTGATAAAATATTGTTGCGGTGAATGAGATGGTATCGTCATTGTTTTTGTGCTATGAGATAAAAATAGACGGAATTTTTAAATCAATAAACTATTACAAAAAATAATTATTTTTATATGTTTTCATTCACTGTAGGACTGAGCAGTTCCGGTTGTTTCAATCGATATTTTATATTAAAATACAGGGTGGCATGGACATTGATGCTCACACTGGAACCATGAATTCAGCGCATGATTCCAGACCCCATAACGCATACATTTCCCGTCGGTTATAAATAACATAAGTTTCATAGAAAACTGCATTACCTAAGCTGTCAAAATGTATGGCAGAGCAATATTTTTTTATAATTGACGTTTATTTTCAACAATGGGGTTTCAAAATAATGTACTGAATCCATGATAACAGGTTGGGCGTCGATATCCTTACAACCCTGTACAATACACGATCGAACAAAGGCAGCAAATAAACAAAATAACGAAATTGTCGTAACATTTCCGATAGTAATGGTACATGTATTGAGCAGCCAAATAATACTATATTCACTACTTCCACAAGTTTTTATTGTTTTTCCCACTTCATCAAAAACGTACCTACTCTATTTAGGCACATTTATACTCAACAAGACGTTTCTCAATACCAACAAGACGTTTTTATACAACAAAGGGGAAGAGCTTTATATCAAAGTGAGAAAATAATAATAAGCTCTGAGAGTCGGACGTTGCGGGCTCTCTCCCCACAGGCGCGTTATTATCGGTCGATAATATCGGATGAGTTATTGTGATAATGCGTCCCGATTCCTTGCCACACAGCTGCGTTTTTATCGTCCGATATTTCTAACGTGTGCCTGTAAGCTACACTACAAGCCCGCCGTCCGCACTACACGTTATTAATTAAGCAGGTGTGTGTAAGATAGTTTGCATCCTAATAGAAAATGTTCTAGGAACTTATATCAGAATATCGTAGGACGGAGAAACGCAGACGTCATTTTTCTATTGCATCATTATTATCGCAGAAGTGTGTATCTTCGTGGCCGTCTTATTACAAAATTTACTGAAAACAGATATCGCAATAACACATGCGATATTATCGATCGATAATAGAGTTATTATCGGTCGATAATATCGCATGCGTAGGCTCTCCCCCACAAGCGAGTGCTTGTGGGGGAGAGCCTTTATCGTAATGCATATATCCTTACAGAGTAAAACATTTAGATCTCAACTCAAAGAGGTGAAACCAAGTAAACCAACTGACAAAGCCGTGAGGTAACGAGAGAACACCAATCACGGAATGCATAACAAGGGCTTCCGTTATATTAGAGCTGGGTAATCTACACTAATGTTCCGAAATTCCCCTCCTTATCGTACACAATACCTTGTTAATGTGAACTATTTTGAGGTTTAGAATAACAGCTGCCCCGTTTCAATGGATTAACACTGGTTTAGAAATGATTTCCATCGCATTATAGGGATTTACCAAGTTTAGTATCACATTACAACGGATCGAAAAGGTTTTGGAAATTGTTCGGCTTCCCAGATATTTAAAAAAAAGGAAGCCCTACACAAATATTTACCTACTTTTTTATTACATATGTGATTAGGAGCAAAGAAGAATATATAGTGCTACTAGCTGCGCCCCGCGGTTCCACCCGCGTAAGTTTCGATTTAGGGGTATGAAAAATAGATGTTGGCCGATTCTCATAGATACCGGATAAGCACAAAAAATTTCATCAAAATCGGTCAAGCCGTTTCGGAGGAGTATGGCAACGAAAACTGTGACACGAGAATTTTATATATTAGATAAATGTTTTGTTCGGAACAAAAAGCTTTCGGAGATTATTTGAAGTTACGATAGGATGTAAAAAATAAAAGCAAACTGGAACTCGATGAAAGGCACGTGTGAAATCTTTATTTTTCTAACTCGCCGCGAATCGAAATTTGCAAAAATGCCGGCTGGCCGAAAATGGGATCTCGCCGCTTCCCACACAGCGTTTTGTGAAGGAAAAAGAAATAAAAGTGAGTGTAGCACGACTGACTCATAAAAATTGTAGTAGCAGTGGCCTAGGAACGCCACGGGAAATGTCGGAAAATGGGGACGGTCTCAGAGATTCACTACCCGCCTCCTAATAATAAAGCAACGACGATCCATAATCATTTTTGACTAGAGAAAAATTGACATGGCCGTGCCGAGATTTTCGTAATGTTTGCCAAATTGTTTGATGTCATATTTTCTTTGAGTCTGTGAGTTATGTGAAATATTGCTTAAATATTTATTTTCTCGCACGGAGTTATCTCAGACAAACATAGTAGCGATATGGTGTAAGTAGTGGGAGGTTTTGGTTTCAATAATTAAGTAAACATCTTGTATCTGGTAGTTACGTCACGATTCATAGCGGTGCTCGGGAATTTACATAAATCTGTATTTCATTAAAATAGTAGATGCGGATAACTAGTTAATAATAAATAAATTTACGTATTTCACTGTAGAATTATATGGGAAGCGGATTTTGGTCTCGGTGAATAATTCCATATCGGATGGGGAATATATCTATATCTTAGGTCTTCTCGGTCGCTAAGATGCTTTCAACTTAGTTATCAAAGCCATAAACTTCAAAGAAGATAAGACTGGCGTAATATGTTTTCAGCTAAATGTATATTCTGTTTGATCTAGGATTGGAACAAAAAATATCTGAAATGCTACATAAGTAGGCAGTCAAGACATACTGCAAAATTATAAAATACTTTCTCGACATTTTTTAATTACCTACGCTCCAAAAAGCTAATAAAAAGGAAGTGCTACTCAAACGTTAGCCAGTAATTAAAATGTGTCCTTTAAGTGCCCGAGTCGGCGTTAAGATGAACAAATAACTTGATTTCTATTCAAAATGAAGTCAATAAATAATTAAGTTACGAAGGACACAGAGGCCTAAATTAAGTGCGAAATTAGATTTGAACAAGTAATTGTGTTGTAGATAAAGGTATTAGTCGAAGAATATATTATATAATAGTCGGGAAAAGATATTGAAACTTGGTTTTAAGGCGCTAGGTAACGATAGTTAACCCCAATTCCAATTTACCTATTTGGTTTTCTTAATACGGAAAAAATAATATAAGAATAATTATTATACTTCAGGATATACTCTGCACTGTGGTTGTTTCTGAATTTTAATTGTGATTGCTTATTAATTTTAATATCGCATTCTAGTGCCGAAACCACTAATGATTTCCGAGGATTCATGAGGCGTTTTATGTAACTGACATTTTTGCCTCACAATTCCTTTATTTAAAAAGACAATGATTTCGTTTGTTTTAGCGCATAAGATTTCATGAGCTGAGCCTTTCCGTCTTTCAGGGCCGTATAATTTAGAGAGTATGTCATCTCGTATTGTCTAAAGCGTCCTTGAAGAGAAAGGATTTTGTTTATCATGCAAATAAGCAGTTTAAACGTCTATAAGAGGATCTCCGGAGGCTTTATACGGTGCTGATACAATGTACAGACGCCAGCACATCAACCTCCTACAATCTGATAAATTTCTTTGATAGATTTTCAACTTTATCGCTAAAGTATAAGGTTCAAAGTTAATTGCGAAATTTTGACAGTTTCGGGTAGGTTGATGTGCTGGCGTCTGTACTTACTGGCGTAAAATTAAATTGTTCATTGCAAAACAGTTTCTTACTAAGTTGTAATTTTATTTCGTATTTTGTGGGATATAAAGCTAAATGAAGTACATATACCTAATTAACTTACGTAATAAGTCGCATAGATTCATGTATTTTCAGTAGACTAAGTTGTAAAGATAGAAAACGTATTTTCTAAAAGTAGTTTTACTCACAGCGAGACAAATTCACAGCGTACTAAAGCTGCTTTGGCAAACCAAAAAAGAAATGGCTGCCGTCAGCAACCCGGGTTATTACTCACTTTCAGAAAACTCGTAAGAAAATGCGGATAAATAGGTAATTACTGGCGTAATAAGATGGCTGGAGAATTAATGACGACCCTTGACCGACGACGCGGCTTGTGGCCCATTGGTTGGCGTTTCCATCAGGGCTGTTACCCCTAGATTTATAACTCTAGCTTCATAACATCCCAAATTATGTTTACGGGTCGATTTTTTGAGGTCGGAGATTCGGAAGGTAATTGATGCTGAATATTCCGGTAAAATGGTTTATAAAGGTTGATGTTTTATAACTTATTGGCTTGTAGAGTGGAGTTTAGTCCTTTTTTTGGTATACCGCCAAGGTTTTCCTTGATTTTGACTGGACTCTTAATACTTTCTGTATTCAACAAGTTCAGTTATGGACAAGGATATTGTATACTTATAATGATTATGTGAATGTTTATTAATAACAAGTTGTGCCCCGCGATTTCACCCACATGAGTCTCGATCCCGTGGGAATATCGGAATAAAAAGTATCCTACTACCCATGTGACAAATTTTATCCTAATTCGTTCAGCCGGTTTAGCGTGAATACCTAACAATCAAACAGACAAAAATCACTGTTTCGCTTTTTTATAATATGTTAGTTACCTGTAGTATCTCGTCAGTAGGTACCTACTTAGGTTGAAATAAAAACAACAAAAAAATAAACTATGCATTTCTGAATCACTTCAATACCTTTTATTTATTATATTAGATTCAAATATTTACATAATTTAAAAGCTAACAGTCTTGTACAAGTATATAAAAGGGGAGGGGAAATAATCAAAGGGCATCAAAAATTCGTCCGCATTGCTGTCAACAGGAAACTTGCCCAAAAGGCTGGCAGCATTGCCACGTTGTATGGCAATGCTGATTCTTTGGCCAAAAAATAGGCCAGCCCTCTGCTCACGTGAAGAGTCGACCAAGCGCTTGGCAATGTCTCGAAATATTAATCTAAAATACTAATACCTATTTCTAAATTAACATATTGTAACGAAAGTTCTAGGTATATATAATCATAGAACTTAAAGTCAACGCAATATTTACAGATATCCGGTAGCTCTCAAAGATATTTACAGATATTCGGTAGCTCTCAAAGATACAGCGGATAACTTATAAGCGCTATTTAAACTTATTATATTTGGAGCTTCCAAAGAAGAGAGTAACATCAAGAGATTATTAATGGTGCTATAAACTCCATTACCTATTCTGTAATTAAGTTAAATTGATAAAATTTCGCCAAGCGCTCAGGCATATAATTAATTTTTCGGCTAAAACATTTTATCACGGAAGTTTTGGAATTGTGACCTTTTTGGATTAGGTTGGTGTGGTTTATATAGCGTATCCAACCGATCTTTTCTGTAAAAAAATCACCTTAAAAACATAGGTGAAGTGAACTTGTGTCATCATCAGCATCAGCACGCGTAGCGTGACCTACATAGAAATGGGTTTTGTTGACGGAAGAATAGACAAAATGACACATGACAGAATGACAGACAGCTCACTTCTTACTTCTCACTTAACCTAAATTTTAACTGTTGATGAGATTTTTAGGGTTCCGTACCTCAAAAGGAAAAACGGAATCCTTATAAGATCACTTCGTTGTCCGTCTGTCTGTTCTGTTAAGACGCTTTTTCTCAGGAACGCGTGGAGTTATCAAGTTAAAATTAATATCAAATACTCAAGGCTGCAATCCTTTGAAGCAATGAAAAAATCAAACTTCTAAGTCAACGCAATCAAAAGATACGGGCGGTTATGTTCCGATTATTCCGCATATTTTGATACTCGCAAGAGAATCAAAACCTATAGGGTGCTTCCTGTTGACCTAGAATCATGAAATATGGCAAGAAGCAATGTTATGTAGTACAAGAAAACCGTAAATTATATACCATACATAACCCTCGGTGCGCGAATCCGACTCGCAATTGTCCGGTTTTTAACAGAAAAGGTCGGTTAACCGAGTAGGTACCGGTTAGGTATTTATATATTATTTTGTTTGTTTTGGCACTAGTTTGGCGGTTATTGATCAAAAGTAGACTGGACTGTAATTTTATTTTACATTTTTACTGTAGAATTAAACAGACACTTGTAGACCCTTTCTCTTGCTGATTTATAAAACGAAAAGTGCTGTAAGGTACCTAGTTGTTGCCATCATATTTAAAAAGATGTAGCTTAGAGCTAAAATCAATCAATCAATCTGCCTACCCTTTTCCCTACTATATTGGGGTCGGCTTCCATTTGAACTGAATGCAGCTGAATACAGTAGTTTACATGGAGCGACTGCCTATCTGACCTCCACAACTTAGTGGGTAATACGATACCCCTTTGTTAAGACTGGTTGTCAGACTTTTGGGCATCTGACTACCCGTCCAACTGTCAAACATCTATAATACGAATGACAGCCGAGACCAACTCTTTAATGTACAAACGCCAGCACATCAAGCTACTACAATCTGTCAAATTTATTTAATAATTATATTTTCAACTTTATCGCTAAAGCATAAGGTTCAAAGTTGATTGGGAAAATTTTACAGTTTTGGGTAGCTTGATGTGCAGGCGACTGTACAATGAACATACCCGTACTGTTCGAGTCTCGGAGGGATCTCAATATGTGATGGACGGTCACCCATACACGAACCGACCGCGGCAAGTGTTGCTTACCTTTCGATCGATCCGTGCGGCTGTTAATTGTACTTAAAATAACAAAAATACCTGTTCCAAGCTAGGCTATGAATATGTAGGTACTTCGCATTTGGACTTGAGTGTAATATGCATAGATATATAAAACATTTCTATGGTAATATGTCTATGACTCGAGCACTCCGAACTAAATAGCTGCCATCTTTACCTGAAACAAATGAAATTACCTTTTTCAGTATAAAGAAAGAGTGGAACAGTGGCTGAAAAATACATTTGTACAAAAATGTTTAGGTTTACACCTAAATAGCTTGTAGTCTTCGTCTTAAAGAAAGGTACGATGCTTCGCTTCAACATGCTACAATATTTAAGGGCGGCTGGAACCTAAAGTTAGGGTACACAGGGTATTTTTTATTCACACTTTGTAATTGGTACAGACAGGTACACAGGGTCAAATTAAATTAGCTAGCGAAACTGAGCAGACGTGTCCAGATGGACTCCGCATCAATTAGCCTATACTGTCCCACTGCTGGGCAAAGGCCTCCCCCAAATCCTTCCAGGAACTCCTCTCCCTCTCTCCTCTAATATTATTAAAGATCCATTAAGTATTATATTGAATTCTATCTTGTATGCCTTATATCTATTTAAACTTATGTTTCAAATTAATATTATTTAAAGTTAAACAAATATCAACTTTATTTTAATGGCAATTAAGTTGATTTCAGAGTAACTAGCACTAAATAATAGTATTTTTGTAGCGTAAACTGAACTTTATTGTGTAGGATTTAAAGTATTATTTTTCCATAAACTCATATTTGTTTACATTTTTGAAAAATAAATAGCGAATGCAGGTTAGGTTGTCTGCCTACGAAGAAAATGTTAACACATTAGGCAGACGGCGTAGACAGAGTGCCTGCTGATCTTCTTTGATGATATGAATAAAGTAATTCGTAGTATCAAATGAAATGTAACCGCTATGCCCTTGTCTGTGTGAGTTGGGTAGAGTTTTATTATTTCGGTTGTTCATTACCTATTTTCGTTATAAAGGTAAAATATAGTATTTTTGTAAGACCTTCATTTGAGAAAGGTCTCGATGCCCAAATTGACATACCTATTGATTGAAAATCACTCTACATGCTTGGGGCAAAGATTTTTTATTAATGTTTTTGCTTTTTGTGAAAGTGTTAAAAATCATTATGACAAACCACATAAGGCGAATATCACCAATGAAATCGATCGCGATCAGTGCATCTAAACCGCGTTCAAGATAAGTTAGTGTCAATTATAAACACGAAAGTTTGTGAGGATGGATGGATGGATGTTCGTAACTCTTTCACGCAAACACTACAAAATGGATTTGGATGAAATTTGGCACCCAGATAGTTTATTTATTTATTTATTTATTTATTATGGCACTCCAACAATTAGTTCTCAAATACATTTACTGATAGCTTAGCCTTATTGTATAAAATATTACAGTGAACCAATCACTTAAAGGTGTGCACGGCACTTACAAGGTTTTCTTATGTTATTAATAATAAAATCAAATTAATCAGATTAAGTAAAATAAAATAATTACATTAATTAAAAAGATAGAATTGTAAAAAAAAAATGAATAAAAAATGAATAAGTACGGAACAAAACATGAGCGACGGAATTCAAACAAAAGTTAAAATAATAAAAAAAAAAAAATGAATACAGAACAAAAACAAAAACATACACACAATAAACACAAACTAGAGCCAGTTGTCAGCAATCTGTAAGTTGTCGTAAAAGTTGATTTTTATAACCACGATTAACACATAGGATACTTTTTATCCTGATATTCCCTCGGGATCGAAACTTATGCGAGTGAAACCGCGGGGCGCTGCTAGTATTCCATAAAAATAATGATAGAGACGTAGCGTTGGAAGGCCTTCCACAAGGTGGAGCGATGACCTTGTAGTCCTAGGCCCCAGGAATCTGCTGGATGCGGGAAGCTCAGAACCGGTCGGAGTGACAGGTCTTTCGGCTGAAATGAAGATGATGATGAATACAAACAACTCTTGAACGCAGTTTAGATGTCGCGTTCAGATTCATTGGAGAAACTTGCCCTATGGCTTTTAAGTCCTAACAATCTTGGTGACTGTGAAATATTTTTGGCACGTTTTACATTGTTCTCGTATAGATCGCGCCGAAACGAGACTAGAAGAAGAATCACCTTCTTTAATACTTTCTATAATTTACGGCACTTCTTTGCGATGTCTTAAAGTTTACTTTCTGAAAGTTTCAACTGCAGATATACGAGTAGGGAGGCAAAGACTGTACGATAGAATTTACCGCAACTGTCAGACAGGCGCGCCGCCATTTTTTACTTTCCAAAAACGTAAACACCGCGCCCGCCGGTTTTTGGTAAATAATTAATCTTGGAGCTTATCGCATTAGACCCCCTGGCTCCCCTCGTAGTCCGAACTATTACAAGGTGGCGTAGGTGCGTGCACAAGGGCCAGTCCACAGATTTATGCGCCACTAACATGCCCAAAAATAATTGGATCGCGACCGAAAAATAAATTGCCGCAGACCCCACCCTACCCACTAGAAATAACTCCAACAATTTGTTATTGAGGATTCCTGAATTACTATCGTAGCCTTCCTTGCGATATTTAATAACGTTTTTGGGTTATCAAATAAAGTATACTTCGGTAAAGTGGATGGAAGTTTGCAATATCGTCGTGATTATCGGAGAAATATGGAAGTGAAGGTAGGCGGTATGTATAGAAAATACCTAAGTTTTTTTCTATTAATACGACGAATAATTTTTTCCCTTTCACCTTGTCAATGTAAGTTCTGCCTGCCTATTCAATTCTCAACTCACTTCATGAATCTATATGCTGCCAATATTTACAGAGCGTTCGGAACATAATAATATACTTAACTCTTATAGAATTATCTGCCTTAACAGTTACACACATACATTTCATATGCACGGTACCTAAAGGAATCAAACAGGTATATATAAAAGTAGGCACCTAATTCTACTCAACTATTCTTAGGATCGTCCTACGACTAAGGTATGAAAGACATCTCACGTATATACAAAGTACCTTTTCTGAACAGTATTAGTGAAGTGAAATTGGCAATAAATAATTCAGATCCACGTTTGTCCTTCAATCCATTTATCACAGCGGATTACCCCTGAAAAGGACTAAGCTACCAACACACTCATATTGCCAGTTACTCAGCACTCCATCCTATAATACTCAGGTATTATTAATATGGATAATAGCAATCGTAAAAAGTGGTGACAGGAAAATTGGGATGGGAAAGTAATCCAATTAATAAATTCGTAGCGCTCTCGACTGGAGCCAAAGTGAGCGCTGAATAATGCGGGATTCGTATAAATCCTAAATTGTAATACAATTTACATTGCCGCTATAATCAACCGCTTCACAATGCACACGCTTGCAATTGGTATCACACAATCCAATTTAGCTAAAAGCTGATACTGTCCGTCAACATTTCATAGGAGTTTTGTGTGTGGTTTCATTTAAATTTGTGAGGTTGCCATTTATTTCAATATTCTCAGTTAGTTTATTCAAAGCGACAATATGTATGATTGAGTAAAGTGCATTTGCCTTTTGAAATATTTTTATGCGACTAACTTTTGCTTGCATATTTTGTTATTGATTTTTTTGTAGGCGGCATAAATCCGAGAAGCGGTTATGGCCCAGTGGTTACGACCACTACTTACGAGTTGCAGGTCGTAGGGTCGAATCCTGACAGGTGCTTTGTGTACATTATTTCATCACCACTGCCCTCAAAATGGTGAAAGAAAACATCGTGAGGAAACCAGCATGTCCTAGAACCAAAAATTGGAAGACATGCGACATCTATCAACCCGCACTGGACCCGCGTGGTGGGTTACGGCCCCTTCCCTCTCATCGAGAGGAGGCCTGTGTCCCAGCAGCGGGACACATTATAGGTTAATTATGTACGTTATGTACAAATCCGAGCAAAGATTTTTAGAATACAATCAACAATCATCTTCTAAAAGTACTACACGACAACCAAAATTCCAATATAAACTCTAGCAACAATGCTCACACACGTACCGTATGCAAATAATCAGTTAATTCATCGAGACGCTTTTATTACGTCATATCGGACGTTATTCGAGAGGGTCTCTCCGTAGTCCGTAGCTTTATGGATCATACGAAGGAGGAAATTTATTACATCGTCATTCGACTAAATTCCTCCCACAATGTTGCAAGCTAAAAGGAAATGAGGGTTGGCAGATGTTGCTCGATATATAAAAAATGTTGAATATTAGGTCGTAAAGATGACAGTTATTAAATCTATAGCCGGTGTCGAGGAAGCAAAAAATTCTAACAAATACTTATGAAGGCGAAAGATAATATTGATCAAGCTCGGTCGGTGTTGGGAATTCGAGCTCAGGATTGGAATGGAATCCCTAAGGTAAGCGATTCAAATAGTCCGTACTCGGTAGTTATGACTGCGGCTGGGAAAATTGGTCTCTATGCAGTGGATCGTGCAATCACTTACAGTTGGGAGGTCTCTGCTCCTGTCTGTTGCGAATTGAATCGATTTGACAGCGGTAGGCAGTGCCATATTCTGTACGTAGCGAATACGTCGTCGGCATTTATTTCAATACGTTTTGGTCAACATTACACCTACATGATTTGTGAGGATTATCCAGTAGTAAAAAATATTTAATTGCGATAATAATAAATTACATTCCATTTATACATTTTTTTGTGATATCCATTTTAGAAGTATGTTTGTATGTTTCATAAATTGTATGTTTATTTTTAGAGAATTGTTTTTGATTTAATTTAATTTGTTTTCCTTCTACTCTTACACACGTTGTCTACTTATCTTTTAATGTACTCTCATATCGCAGGTATACTGGAAGAGATTTCTTTAGAAACAAGTATCAACTTTGTACGTTACGGTTCCTTTCTTCTGCTTATAAAAAAAAAAAACAATCCGTTCCCATCGATTCGATTACATCACTTGTTTAGTGGAAACTCGTTCTCTGTCAAGTGTTCAAACAAAAAGTCAGGGTGTGAAAGCGTGTAACTCTGCATAGAGTACGGTAGTGTTGTCAGGAAAACAGATAAGCATCATTCAGCGCCAATTTATCGTCGTGTTCATTTCACTTGCGAATTCAATTGAACTAAATTTGAATAGTTCCGATATCGAGCGGTGCCTATCGATTGTGTGCTCTATTGTTTCTTGCCTTAGAGTTTTTATCGGATGGGACATATTGACATCTTGCTTAGCATAACATAACATCACGACTCTACTCCACGAAGCGTAAGGCAGAGGTGTACCTATAGTACACGAAACTTTGCCGGTTTTGTTTAAGTACCATAGCGAGCCTATTGCCATCAATCGGACTCGATTCCAGACTCCGGGCTGATTCTGAGAAATTCCAGGTGGAAGAACCCAGTAACACTTTGCCCGACCCGGGAATCGAACCAGGATCCATATAGGATTTCCTCAGCAGTAGCGCTTGCGACCACTAGACTAGCGAGACAAACAGCTTGCTTATCACAACACTATTGAAAGTAACGTTTATAAGACAAGAAACATATACTTTTACGTAGACACCTTTAAAATATCTTTTACATGATAGGTTCTTTATGTACTGTATTTTATAACAATCACTACGAAAACAAAACGTCTCTGAAAGAACAGATTTCTTACGATAAAGCAAACGGAAGGAGTTTACTCTAAGCCGGAGGACGTTTCAGAGGATCCCTATGAAGGGTGGGTGTTAAAATTAAGTTGGACAGATATGCGACATGGTGACAAGGGTCGACTGGGGCAAAGGGACACTGTCTCCGTACCCCAACGTCCCCAACCCTGCCATAGCTTATACTGTGAAAACATTTTTACATGTATATATATCACTTTATCTTGGTACGCTGAACTTATTAATGTTGATAAAAATGAAATACAGGCTTATTTACAACGCGCCGCAAATAACACGAAACCAGAAAATGTCGCCGAACGAAATGTGTGGATTCTGATTTAAAACATGGCTCAATTAATTTTATTCGTCGCGCCACGCATGTCGAAAGTGAAGCACAGTAAGTATGCCGGGACCGCTTGTACAAACACGCCTCACGCTCACATTTACATCATAGTATGCCGACCGGCCGCCATTACGTGACGTGATTACGACAGCGTCAATCGTCAATCACGCATATAGATCGGTCCGGTGCTTCACTTTCGATATGCGTGGCGCGGAGTCCATCTTTTTTTATAAGTCTATGGTCGCTAGAAACCATTTTTTAAATCTTTGCTATTACCACCTTATTAAAAGAGATTATTCTATTATTATCTCTGATCATAATACGTATTTTTGAACCTTTTTTAAGGCCAGAAACTAAAATCTCGAAGAAGGTATTGTACAAAACAAATAATATTTTGTAGCTAGTCCTACCAAAGCAATCTCTCGATACACTCGTGCTCATCAATAATGAAAATATCTCCTCCGAAGGATATTGACTCTGATTGCGAACATCTGAAGATATTTCTCGAACCGTCTGTATATCTACTAATATAGTACGAGACAGAATTTGTCCTCATCAATTTAGAATACTCATACATGACCCACATATATCAAAATTATTCGATCAGAATTCGTTCGGAGCACTCCATCAAATGGAATATAAATCAGAGTAAGAAAATATTTAACGACAAGGGTGTTAGAGGGTATGAATCTGATTTACCGGATCAGGAAACCATGAAGCAAGTTCTAAATGGATAAGTACAGTCGCAGGACGTGTACACTTAAAAGGGTTTTTCTAAAGAAAAGGTTAAAGAAATAACAAAAGTTTGCGGCTTATTCCGCCAAATTCAACGAGGGTTTAGGTTCAGCCCCTTATTATGGCTGAGCAATATACGCACAGTCTAACTGCGACGAGCTCCCGGCATCAACGAGATCAAATCAACCGTGCGCCTGTCGTGTTTATCGAATAATAAAAAGGTAAGGAAATCCATTAGGCTCCAAACTAATAAAAACTTTACGTGACAGGGGCTTTATAAGCCAAGCACTATTATGTGTACTAACATGTTTGATTTTATGAGCTGAGTCCATAAATAGCTATCGCCACGAGAAAATGAAGTGGTTCAATATTTTAAAGCCGGTTTACGGCTGCCTCAGTTTGCCTTTATTATTTTTTACAGGAAACATTGTATTGTGATCGACTGATTTCTTTCTACAAAGTTTCTGAAAAGTAAAGAAGGACAGGCTTAGCGGCAGGATTACAGACGATAAAGTGCGCTACATTACACGCGCGTAAGGGGCAAAAGTCACACGATTTAGATGAGAAATGGGTAATATGGCCATACCGCACTTTAGGTACATATGTTATGCCGGGCGCGGAGGCAACACATACTCGCTATTACTTATTCGTTTATTCTCTTGTTCGCTTTGATGTTCAAGAGCAACGTAAATGCTTCCACCACAATCTGACTGTCGCTAATCCTTTAACACATTTATGCGTGTCTTAAAATGTATGCTAATCATTTAATGTTTTTAATATTCTGCAATTCCCTTATCAAGTACAAAAATGTAATGTCCCTTTGACTCAGCCCAGTAGATTTACATGTCACTCACAAGTTCACCCTCGTTGTGCATTTGAGGGTTTGTTGGCCGCGGAGAAAATTAACTGCCTAAAAGAATTCCCTTTTTTAAACATTTATTCATGAAGGCTATTTATTAAAGCAACAGCAGTTACATGTAACAGTAGATAGGGGGTGGGAGACCATGTGGCGGACAGTAAATATATCAGTCTGACAAGGGCATCCATCTTGAGGATGGAGAACGCCCAACCTTTAAACGATTTACGAGGGGCAATGGGCGCTGCTGGTAAACACCAATGGATCGAGTTCAGACCTATAAATAACAACACTCTTTTAATCGTTGCTGGGCACCTCTCTTCTTAAAGTTGCATAATATTCACGTAGTCCGTGAATAAATGCAACATACATGGTGAGGAAATGCAAATCGTCGTCCAGAGTACCGGTTTGAAAATGTAAATTGAATGGTCAAACTCAGCAAAGATTCATGAATTAAGCATCCCCTTAAAATTCCACATTTAAGAGGGTACATAAACAGGATCGGCTGGATGTTCTAATTTAATTTGCAATCTGACGAGCCGACCTTTGTTGTCAAGTGACGAACGGATAATGACGTTTAGGTCGCACTCGTGGGTTTTCAATGTGAGATCCTTTGTTTAAACATTGTAAATTAGATGTTATTAATGACGGCGTACAGAAAGGTTTCCTATGTCGTTTAATTTGGGTAATAAATTGTGGAGCGCAATTGCTTCGACCGCAGGACACTGAAAGAAATCGGTAGTATGTGGGCGGAATGTTGGGTGAAAGCTGTTTGTATTAACTATTCCCATTTCATTTGTATGTAAATTTTGAACATTGTTATTTTTCAATCTAGTATTGGAGATTGGATAAGGCAAAAGACCCGTCATTGTTATTCGGATGAAATATGAGTGGAGTCGCCATTCGGTGGGTATTGTCTGGTGGGACAAAGCGGCCGGCGGAGGGCATCCGCGCGAGGGCGAACTTCGTCCGAGATACAAAATTTAATTTCTATGATTTCGAGCTCATTTCTTTCTTGAGCGGGACTCCTTTGTCGTCGATGGCCTTTATGTGCTTCAAGTTTGATTTCAGTCAATGGAGACGCGATATTGTGCTGCGTTTGTGTGAAATGACTAGCACATTTGCACTGCTTGTGAACAATCGCAGCCACAAGTGAAATAAAGTGAATTTGCTGAGGTAAAATGTACAATATTGTGTGTTCCATTAGTCTATTCCTGTTAGTACTAGCCATTGTTCTGACAGCAAATTGCCTGTCCTAGTTGCCCTTTACTTTCTTTTGTTGTATCCTCAATTGCTTTTGAAATCCTGCCGCTATTAAAATCCATAGAAACAATTTTATATCCTTTATTTTTATAAAGTCCTTCATTATTCTAACTACATTCTGTGCGCGTGTGTTATACAAATGAATATATCGTCAAAACGGATATTTTAATTACAAAAGGGTCTTTGTTTCTTTTCTCCTGAAGGCAATCGAGCTTACACGACCTAATTAAGCTTACACAAAAGGGTTTGATCAGTATGTACATTTTAATCTCATTTGCAATTAATATCTCTATATGAAGGGTTTGGAAATGACATTGATGGACCCACTCGAGGCTCCGTTCTGTCGATAAAGACAAATCTTCGTGAGCTAATATTTTCGTAGGCTTTCAATGTGAACAATAGCCTTTGGACAATTGAATGTTGGATATTCCAATATCCTTTCTGAATCTGAATCGTAAGGTTTTTCGTTTTATGAGGCCATTAAAAGAGTTTTACGTTTTTCTTTACCTGGACGGTTTAGTTTATTACGAGTTCGGAATTGTGGTCTATTTTTAGATCCGAAGTCGGTACTTTGCATAATCTTAACTTTGCTCTGCATGGGAACCCATTTATTGGAACAATCGCTTAATTTAACGGCGTTCTGTTTGAGACTCATAAGAGCTCGTGCTTTTAACAAGACTCGGAAGTTATGAAACTTTATAACATATTTCACAAAAGAAATATAAAATTCTCTAAAAGTCTTGATACTTTGCTCGAAATATTTAAAAGAGTAATGAGCTTTGAGATATTTTGAGACTTTATAAAGAAAACTTTAGGTCTTTATTATACCCACGGTACTGCTAAGAATAGTCCAATTTAATTTGGTTATGAACTTAGGACTGTAAGATCTTATAATAAACTATTCTCTTTTGTGAGTTCTGACATACGATGCTGTTTTATTTATTTTATTTTATTTTTACAATTTTAAGAAAGCTTACAGACTAATACACATAGATGGTAACAAAATAGTATTATTAAATAATAATGTCACGAGACGCTATTAAAAAAAAAAAAACTTAATTTATTTCGCCAAATGTGTGATATTATAAACCTACACTAAAAGTGATTTCTCTGATTGCTCAGACACTCCTGATTTTATAGACTCCTCCTACTACTACTCTCTGCAATCAAAATACGACTTAAATGGCAAATTCAAACAAAACTTCATACAACTTTGAAACCTCAAAACTCATCTCTCTTTACAAAATAACATCACAGCTTACGCGACGCAATAAATACGCGACATGCAAACTAGGTTGACTCCGCGTAATACAGCGCGCAGAGCGCTGCTATTTCCTATTGGAACAATTCTATTTACTTGTATAGAGCCAGCGCGTCTTGAGTCCGAAGCGCTGTAGCGCTCGCAAATGCACCGAATTGAATTTAAGTTGACATAGGATTCGGTGCATATTTATTGCATCGATGGAAATGGTAAATCAACTGTTGGATGGTCAGAATTTGGATTTAAATTAGATTTTGGGCTAAAATGATGGTCTAATAGGTAAGTGAAAAGGAAAAATTATTATTTCTGTGTTGGCTCTGGGTGTACTATGCCAAATCGAATTCCAAATAATCGAATATCAATTGATACTCTAAAGTTCATTGATTTCTCATAGATTGATTTTTCTGTGTTTTTTATTCGCCACTTGGTTTCATCATAGATTTATGGATAATTTTATCAATCAGTGATCTTCATATATCTCGGAGAGAATTTTAGTTAAGTCAACGATCCCGGTTGACATGAAAAACAAACCTGAAATGGTATCTACTTGTAAAACTGAGACAGCCTCATGTTAGGATAACGAAATTCGAAATATTTTATTTCACACAAACTTACTTGGGTTGTAGAACACTGACATACCCAAAAAATACATATTTCACACAAAAACTTACATCATTAATGCAAAAACTTAGTTGATGATGATCAAACTGAAAAGTTGACAGCAACACAGTTAGGTCAGGCTAGTAGGTTACCTGAGTTTCTCGGCTGCTATTTAATTTCAACTAGCTAACTACCCAGACAGGCACATTTAGTTCAGCACATAGCTTAGCTAGGCTTAAAATCCGGCCCGAAATACGTAAAACTAAAAACTTTTGCCATTAGTCCGTGTTGTGACCGTTAACAGGTATTTTAATTACTTTGAAACATCGCTGTTAATTTATATTATAACTATCTGAATTTGATGCTATAAGTTTTGATGGCGGCTCAGGTTTATTAACATGTTTAGTATCATGAATAATAATATTATGTTCAAAGATGGTCAATATTTAGGTAGGTGTGAAATATTTATATATTAACTCATCATCACTATCATTATAGGAATTTCCTAATTCAATAGTGTGGCCATAATTACAGTTATAATATATAGGTAGGTAGGTATATAATTTATATTGAACAGTTTTCATCATCAATATCATTTCAGCCGAAAGACATCCAGTAGTGGACATAGGCCTCCCTCAATTTCAAATTATCAGTTTTACAATAATGATACGAGTATTAATAATTAGGTGCACTTACATAGTGATTGATACAGCGATAATCGACGGTTAGTGCCTCATTCCATTTTAAGTTGTTTGAGGGGCCTCTGCGAGTTGGCCCCTCGTACGCCTTCCATTTTTAAACTGTGTATGACATATCTCGGTACCCCAGAGGCCCGATAGAAAAAAAAAAAAATGGGGAGGGGGGGGGGGCGGAATCAAGAAAGTGCCTAAAAGTCTGGCAGCATTGCCACGTTCAATGGCAATGCTGATTATTTGGCAGTAAAATAGGCCAGCCCTCTGCTCTGTTCCAAGATGACACAGATTTAAGTACTGAATAAGCCATCTATTTAACTTTGCTTGTCAATTTAACTACTTTTAAAAAGGTTAAGTATTTGAGGCTTCTTTAAAAAGAAAAGTTCAGGGAAAAATAAATTGAATCCCCAAAACAGGAAGGAATTATAAGCTTTCAAAGTCTTTGTCCCCAAAAACCCCCCCTCCGCAAAAAGAGGATTTGCGCAAGGTTTTATAGATTTTGTATTGTAACCTTGGAACCTTGCCGTGCAGTTTGTGGCAAAAATAGATCGTCTTCTTTATGTCTACAGGTGCCTGGTAACTTTGTTACTATGGCCGGGGAACAGGCAACTGAACCCGTTTTGTGAGCTAAAATTACGATCAATCGAAGTTTGAAATGGTTTCTTAAAATATCTATGTATGTACTCATTTAGGTGTACGTTTACTCAAACATTAGAATTAGAATTTATTTATTTGTAAGAATGTAGTTTTACATAGTATGGTGTTAATATTTTTTAAAGTTCTGTACACTCAACCATAACATATGATGTACAAATATTCAAATGTCATTTATATAACAAGTACAATTAATTTTAAGATTTAATTATTTACATTATAAGTCCAGTATGAATTCTATTATAATAATTAGGTAGTCGTTACTTTAAAACCAATGTCAAAATTAAATTTGTGAAAATTAAATTAAATAATCATAGAAAGCATTGCTTAAATTGCGTAGTGACAACGCTATTTAACGGACATAAAATATTTCACAAAAAATATTATTCCGGCCTATTATTGTTTTTTCGTTTTTTCTAAAACACCTGCAATTTAAATAGCTCCGCTACAAAACAGTGATTTGTGAACAAAAATCCGACGTGTGATGTATCACTTGCTATCTCCAAGCTTTATGTTAGAGTCAATTGTGATGAATGGATCCCCACATCCGTAGCTATGAGGTAGTGGTGTTCATTGTATTAATATTTAATACAGTGTATTAATACTTTCAACCAAGTATTTGAAACAGAAGTTTAGGGCTATATTTTATTTATTATTTTGTTTTAATACCTGTTTATTGAATTATCATCATCATCATCATTTCAGCCGAAAGACGTCCACTGCTGGACATAGAAATGAAATTGAATTTGACAATATTTATTTCAGACCAAGCACACAGAAATTGTCAAAAAGTCCATATTTTGTTAGTATAGATACTTATAGCTATGTTAGTAAAATTTAAAATAATTATTATTTTGGACTTGCATGAGCGGCCAATGCCTCAGGATTTGGCTGTCCACTCTGTCCGATACCACGCTCAGAAGTATGTTGCACATAGACCTCCCCAAAGCACCGTCACCTCGGCCAGTTCTGTGCTTCCCGCATCCAGCGGATTCCTACGGACTTCAGAAGGTCCTCGGTTCACCTTGTGGGAAGCCTTCCATCGCTACGTTTTCCGTTGATTGAATACTTTTATTTTAAACTTTGGCCCTGGTCATGGTTATGAAACCTGGGAGTAATTCAAGTTATGAGTGAATCGGTTATTTCCCCGCAAGATTGTCGACACGCGACTTGGGTTACTATACCTTAATTTGTCAAAAAGTCTAAACAGAAAGCCGGACATTAAAAAAAAGTCCTGACATTTTCATTATTCGTTTTTTTATTATATAAGAAAACCCCTTAAATCAAAACGACTAAAAAGCCGGCAATATCCGCACAAATCCTGACGGATGGTAAACAGCAGATGAAATAGATAGGAGGTCAAAAGAATTAAGTACTGAATGAAACAAAAATGGCACAAGGTGTCTGCCAGACAAAGAAAATGCTGTTAGTCATGACAAAACCTGAAACCTGAGATATATACCTGTGAGTGAACTGTGCGTGTTAGAACTATAGTAATAATAAAAAGAAAAGTAGACAGGTCGAAAAGTAGACAGGTCGAAAAGAAGGTCTGAAGACATAACACAAATAGCAGGGAAAGACTGGCAGACTATTAGCAAAGATCTAGAATCCGACAAAATAATCTGTTATTTAGTTTATCAGATTATTTAGTCGGATTCTAGATCTTTCATCTAGAAAATAAGTAAAACTACTAACAATGAACTACTAACAACAATTAAAATGTAATTTAAGGATATGGAAATAGAAGGCTTTATTATTATAACATGGAATTCTAAGGCACCTCAAAAAGATAACTTTAATATCCAACCCTCTTAGTGCAATAATTTATCTACCATCTCAGAGGTGTAGATGACAGTTAATTCCTAGCACTAAAAACTGAATTGGAAGTCAAACTAAAGGCAATATAACAAACTATGGATCCTCATTTAATTTACAGAAAAGGCAAAAGGGTGGATTGAGATCCCTAAATGCTTTCGACGTCCCTATCTATTTACAAGTCGCTATTTACCGGAGCCTTACGGCATTCCCCGCTATTCGTATTCAATTTACCGTCAAAATGGACGTTAGGCTTCATTTGGTATCGTATTCCGAGTTCTGTCTGTCCCTTCATAACAATACAATAACATTTCCAAGTTTTTAGGCGTTGAATCGGAATCAAGTGAAGAAAATAGTTTACCTATACTTTTCGGTCAGTTCGAAAGAAAGGAAAACGTTTATTTGACACAGTACCCATCGTATGCACGGAAATATTTGAACAAATTAAAGGTGATATTTACATAAATGAGCTAATAGACTTAAAATAATAAATATATAAAAAAATAAAGCGGGAAATAATCATTAGGCTTCAAAAAATTTGTCCGCATCGCTGTCAAATTAGTTATAGGTTGATTTTATCCTATCATGTACTAGCGACCCGCTTTCTTCATCGAGATTTCTTTATTATATGTGAGGTTAGTATTAAAGTATTATACATACAAACCTTTCGGAATAAATTCTATTAATGATGTAAACCGCATTAAAATCCGTAGCGCAGTTTAGAAGAACAACCCTGCCATGTAGATACGAAAAGCGACTTTAATTTACAATATGTATTGTACCTAAATAAAGATGACTCATATTGAGGTAAAGCTACGAATGTAGGAAACCGTAGCGATAAAACCGTAACAAATGGACTACGCCAGTTTTAATTGATGTCAATTTAGTTTCAAGTAAAACTTTCAGTCGGCTATAAATATTTTAGTACTACGTTTTTGAGTACTTATAACTACTTCCACGTAGGTAGATTGACACATTAAAATAAATACCCGTTTATTTAGAATGCTTTTTTTTATTAAGCCATTTTATACCTATCTTTTTCCACTATATCAAAAGGTATTCGGTAATCACTACTGCGGTGAATGTTTTATTTCCTGGCTCAGGTCCGAGCGCTGATAACAGGGCCCTTGGCTTGATAGCATCGCGTCTTGGTCACGCAATCCGTAACCCAAGCTTTACACAGTGGCCCAACTAACGCCAACGTTGATTCCAATGGTGGCCGGTGGACGTACCTAAACACAGATTCGGTAAACTATGAGCCTAAAGCTGGCTTCACACGATCTAACGTAACGTAACGTAACAACACTAATCGCGTTTTCGCACCATTATTATCGAACATTACGTATGCAGAATATTTTTTAAGCGAGGTCATAAATCATGTGATGGCGTAAAGTAGGTACTTCATTCGAATGTTTTGCAAATTCCTGGTTCACAATATTCCACAATTGGGTTACAGTGGTCCAGTGGCACTAGTTCCATGTAAAATATTGATATCATATTCAGCTGCATCTGGTTACAACAGAAATCGACTCAATCTAGTTGGGAAAATACTAGGTGGCCGATGATTCTCAATATTTATGTCGGTTTTACATTAAACATTGGGCACAGTATGTTCGCTGTAACTCCGTAAGGCGCACCCAACGTTCTTTATTCATTGAGACCGTCTGAAAATCTAAGCTGTTACCACAAACAAGCTACGGGACTCATACATATTAATGTTTTATCTACATTACCTAACACACTGGGGAGTAATACTCGGTTTAATGTGTTTGAGGGAGTTTCGCTTTACCTGTCCAAATTGTGACATTCTCGTGTTTCGTTGCGTGGGAAAATATATATAATTCTTTCAGCATTTTCAAAGGCCAGACACCGGTCGATAAGCGAGAGCTCTGTAATTATTTTTCTAATTATTTTTCTAATTGGGCATTTCCAATTAGAAACATAATTAGGTACATAAGTTTCGTGAATAAGTTTCTATGGGATTTTTAAATATTAGTAGGTACTAAATAGTGTCATACAGAGGAAAGATTATGGTAAGATATATTGCTACCGAAGTAGATTTGCAAAGGATACTTGGATGACGTTATAATAATAATAATAATAGTATTTTTATTTCAGATTAGAATCCATATGTTGTTAGTAAAAGTATAAACCTAATGTTAGTAAAAACATAAAATTGAAACGACTGACACCTATGTGTGCAGCCGTATCCAGTGAGCCAGCATGGGGCTGTCCCACCTATCACACAATACACTCAGGATGCTGTGGGAGCTAGCACGCATTCTACCGAGAATAGAAGCGCACCGTTTCCGTATAATGGCATGAAAACCATCAACCCTGGCCTCGGTGAACATTCCGGAAGCGCTACAAAAGCGTGGTAGACCCAACAGCATCCTGAATACATTGTTATACTGGACACGCAGGGCGTTGTATGTCCTCAACGTATACCTGACCCACAGACTGCACGTGTAAAAAGACTGGCAGTATGCTCTGAAAAGGGTTATTTTGACTTGCGTCGTACAACGTGCAAATCTGCGGATCAGCATATTACCTCGGACAGCCATCGCCCTGCGTTCCCTTTCTATGTCCAGGTCATCATTCAGGTCATGAGTGACCCAGTGACCCAGGTACTTAAATTTTGTTACTCTAGATAACGGAGTATTATTTATAGTCACATCTGGCACGTTAGAGTAACATTTGGTGCCCGCCTTGAATACCAATAGCTCACATTTTTTTACATTGTACCTGAGTCCCTGAGCGACCGCGTAGTCTACACAAATCTTAACAAGACGCCTGAGTGCATTTATTGATGGACTCAGCAGCACCATGTCGTCAGCGTAACTTATATTGTTAACGCAAACTCCGTCAATGTGACAGCCTATACGGGTGCTGCTGAGTTCAACAATAAGCTGATTAATGTAAAGGTTAAAAAGACGAGGTGAGGTAATACCCCCCTGTCTAACCCCGCTCTTCAACCCATACACATCAGACAGAGTTCCACCCCACTTGACATAGTTCGTCTGATTCTCGTACCAAAACTTAAATAAAGAATTTATTTAAGTTTAAAATATTATACTTAAGTTTTAAATATTATACTTAATGTTATTGGAGCAAAAGAAGGTTATATGAAATGTATTTTTATCACAGGCTTCCTTTATGAACCGTTTACACAAATCTGACAATGGACTATTGAGAGCCATATACGAGGTAAACTATTTTTTTCATATTCCAGCTGCGTAGAACACTTATCTATTCCTGTGTTGTTGTGTTGTTTTGTTATGTAAAAATTTAATAATTTTTGATTAATTTGTATATTGTAGGTAATATGGTTAAATTTTATATGGGTGTGTTCCTGAAATAAATAAATAAATGATTTGATTTGATAACATTCGATCACATGTAATTAGGTTACAGAATACGTTTTTATAGCATAAGAAAATTATATCTTATGAACGTAATTACAAGTGTTATTATACTACTCGTATCTGTTATTAAGCCATATATTATTATTACACACCCATGAAAAACAACCTCAGTTGCGTTTGAGCTGCGGCATAAAATGAAGGATTTCGCCTTTTCAAAATACCTACAACAAAACAAAAATTCTTTTCAGACGAAAAACAAACATTTATGATAATACAATTATTAAGTAAAATAAATAAAAAATCGGCATTAAAAAAACATTTTGGTATTGTTATCAGTTCTCTGCAAAGTTTTTTGTATCACAGACGCTTTTATTTTATTTTCATTGTGCAGTCGGCTCTTTTATTTTTAGGGTTCCACCAGCATTGAGAGGCTTTGATGAATATTTTTCGACGAAGACACAAATGATTTGTAAAAACGAGTCATCTGCCTAGCCTTATACCAACTATGTCGGGATCGGCTTTCAGTCTAACCGGATGCAGCTGCTTGGAGCGACTGCCTATCTGACCTCCACAACCCAGATACTGGGTAAGACGATACCCCTTGGTAAGACTAGGGTAAGACAAGCGTAGCTTAACCTGATTGATCGACCTGTGCGGCTGTTATTATTTAGTCACGGGCCCATCTAAAAAAATCGTAAAAACGAGAATGACAACAATTTGTAAAATATATAACGAAGTGTTCCAAATGTAACTAAATGAGTTCTTAGTGGATTGGATATCTGTTACGAATTGAATTGTACTACAAATATTTAAGTATGTTTTTATGTTTGCCGATTTTTTTTTGTAATACTTAAATGATTTTTACAATTAAAGGAAATCTTAAGATTGTCTTTAAATTTTTCAAGTTACTAACGAAATTTTTATCAGCATCATACATCTCATTCATAATCATATTATTGGCATCCTTGTTCTACCCACTGCTGATTAAAGGCCTACACCTTTTTATGCTATGCTTCCCTGAGCTGTGCGAGTCCCTTTCAGGTCTTCCCCGCCGCCCGCGATCTTCTGTACGTCGTCAACTCACTTTGGCCTATAAACACTATCCTTCTACCGTTTCTCAGCAACTGTTTCGTTAGGGCTCTGTTCCACCTACCAACACCACGTCTAACTAATCATATATCACAGTTCATTGAACTCTCAACAATTTCCTCAGGGCTAGAGTAGGTTAAAAGTAAAGAACATAGTTACGTATTACTTTGGAGAAAATTTTCAAATACTTCTAAGTTCGTTTCAGAGTTTCTCGGTTCACTGAAATTCGAGCCCGCATGTAAAGCCCCGAAAATATTCAGTCAGATGTCTTGAGTTACGTTCTTAAACAAATGAGGTATTTCTTAGTAACTTACATTAGGCATTCAAGTAATTTCGTTAAAAAAATAGAGGTGAAAAGGAAAACCTTAAAATATCTACTTTGTGTCGCTCGGATATTTTATGAGTCTAAACTCTGTTATTGTAGATTAATAAGTTATGAATAATTCTGCGAAAAGTGTCGTTTTTAGGCAAATATTTCGAGTAGCTTTCGGTAAATTGAAGTTCTTCCTTTTCATTTTGATAAAGGTCACCTTGAAGGCTAGATGAATAAGTTAATTTATCAAGACCTTGAATGAAATTTGTAAAACCATACTTAAATATTATTAATACGAAACTAACAGTCCGTCTGTCTGTAACTTTTTTGACGCCTTAACGGCAGAACGGATCGATGAAATTGCCAAATTTATGTTAACACATGTGATAATTTTCGACCTCCTCATGGGCGAAGCCACGTGCTAAAATGGTATTACATTATTTAAAAAAGGCGATAAACGATATTATTATGATGGCGTCGGCCGATCAAGATTATTGCGTTAATAAAATCGTTGATGGTAATACTCTAACCACTCCAAATACCCGTCCAACATAATAAAAAAGGACCTACAAATCGAGAACAAGAACATCAAGAGGCGTCCACACTTGGAACTTATCTACAGCGTGTAGACAATGTGTGCGACAATCAGTCCGGAGTCGGTAAACAGTCAGGCGCGGCGCCAACGCAAACATCACCCTACCCGGACAATTAACCGACTCGCCAAGCAAAGCGCGTTGCACCCAGGAGCGTCCTGAGATGTCTATTAGGTGCAATTGTTCTGCCACCATTAATTTTTTTCCATTTGTTGGAAATTTTGTTTTCTTTTTTCCTTCTCTATATCAGGTTCTCCAAAATGTTTTAGCATGATGGTCAGACGGAACCTTTTATATCACGGGTGTATTAAAGACCCATCAACTAATCGAGAGTCACAGTGTTTTCCGTCATTGCAACTTTATTGTACTACTAGACCATACGTGCACCTAATTGCATAACCCATTATCAATCTCAATCTGAATCATTTTGGAGGATATTGCTAATTTATTGTTTCATAAGTTTGAAAAATTTGTCTGCTCAACAACATATATAACGCAATGCATGAAAGCCATTGCAACTGATAGTGTATTACGCAATTACTCTGCTGGAAACCAAAGAGCAATGGAGATGTCAAAGGTCAAAGTCTCAATTTCTGGTAGGTACTTAGAAAAGGCCAATGAGGGGCTTGTGTCTAAATAATAATAGCCGCACGGGTCGATCGTTCTGATTAATCTACGCTTGCCGCGTTCAGTCGTGGATGGGTGACCATATTTCCATACCAAGACCCCTCCGTGCCTCGGAAAGTTCGTTAAAACCTTGGTCCCGCCTGTCATTCGTCGATCTTTGACAGTCGTAACGGGTCGTCAGAAACCCGAAAGTCTGACAACCAGTCTTACCAAGGTGTTTCGTATTACCCAGTAACTGGGTTGTGGAGGTCAGATAGGCAGTCGCTCCATGTAAAATACTGGTACTCAGCTGCATCCGGTTAGACTGGAAGCCGACCTCAACATAGTAGAGAAAAGGCTAGGCAGATGATGACCTAGAAAAGGCCAATGGGGTGACGGTGTTTTGATAAGGTATTTATTCTGGCTACTGGCTTTTTAGGGCTCTAAATCAAACACAGCAGGTGCGGCGTCAAAGCAAACAGTGCCCTGCCCGGTCAATTAACGGACACGCCAAGTAAAGCGCGTTGCACCCAGGAAAGTCCTGAGACGTTTACCTACAGTGTGCTCTTTTAAGTAAAACTTCCGAAGATCTTAGATCTTAAATCAGTTCAATCATTTTTCAGCCGAGCCTTCGATTTTTATTCTGGGGTTTTCTTGCCACGGTTGCATTTGCTTGTAGTCTCTACAGACCCTTTAAATTATTATAAAATACTAGAAATCGCTTTGAACAGCACATTTTTCTTTCTCTAAGATGTTTAATTTCCGAGCAAAAATAAACGAGACGCTTTGTAAGGCATGTTCTAGCTGTAGGGCGATCTAAAATCCAATAGAAAAAGTAGTATATGTAGTTTCTTTCTGCATCTAATAGAAACGGAAAAAAATATATGTAATACTAGTTTCTGCCTTCTTCTTTGCTTACGCGTAAAATATCTTGTTCTCCAGACCCACTCCGTCGCATTGCATCGCCTGCACTATTAAATACTTCGTTTTTGCTTAGCGAACTTTCTTACTTTTTGCCCGGCTCTTATGAATCCTAGCATGTTATTAAGAGCGTTTACGCCGTACGGCATTTCATACAAACTTTCAAGCCGTTGTTTTTCGAAATGAATGAACCGATTTTAATGAAACTTCATACGCATAAGCAGGATACAAAGGTGTAAAAACTAAGCTAAGAACATTATCGAAATGTCTTATTTAAAAAAAGATAACAGGAAATCTCTGTTTCTATGGAAACTTTAAAATCGGTCTAATTTGGCTGTAACACAGTTTCGTTTCCTGCTGTTAAAAGCGGTGCAAAGTTTCATTAAAATCCGTTCATTCATTTCGAAAAACAAGGGCTTGAAAGTTTGTATGAAATGCCGTACGGCGTAAACGCTCTTAACACACGTTAAAGATTGTTCAAATACAATTGGTAGTTCTAGAGATTAGCTCAACTCTTCAGCTTTATTATTCGTATAGATATAATATATTGCTCTGCATAGAAAATAAATGTAAGAAATTACAACTAATAACTCTATTAAAAACGAGCTTGAACGCATGGATGCCTCGCGCAATCAAAGAGGCAAGAGCTGAATAAGATTCTAGAAATATTATGTGAGAAGTAATTAGACATTTTGCATGTCTTGTCAGTACTAAAACTCTTTAATTAAAGAATGTTTACCGCCCTATAAACCTACCTATATTCCTTTGCATAATCAGGCTATAATGTTCCCACTGCTGGGACACAGACCTCCTCTATTTTGAGAGGGAGAATGGCCCTCCCATTCTCCCTCTGGTAGAGTCTCCCAGTGGCTGTAATCTAATTGGTTGATGTCACAGCCTTAGAATTTTTGGATCCAGGACATTGCTGGTTTCCTCACGATGTTTTCTTTCACCGTTTTGCAATATTCGTTTACAAAGACTAAAAACTCCAGTTGAACAATATTAATCAAAATGAGGAAGTTACGATTAATTTTTGAGGCCGCATTTCTTATTTATATTGTAAAGTTGAATGAATGCAAAATAGTTTTAAACCAGTAGGCGTATCTCCAGTGCATAATGGAATTAAATATAGATTCTGTTTAGCACAACCAAAACTTTGAAAATTGGCAAGGTTAGCTCGTACAATATATACGAGAAGACTTTCAAAATGTTCGCGAACTAATACTGTAATGCAAAAGTGTTCTGCAATGACACCCAAACGGATGAATATTTTCCGTGAATTTGGTCCAAAATTCACTCGTAGGATTCAACTTCTGACCTAACTGCCGTTCTTTTAGATAATAGTAGCGAACTAATATACTAATGCATGTTTTATTTTCCCCCAACTTATCCTTTTTACCCGACTGCGCCAGTAGGAGGGTTATTGTGTTTGTGTTCTGTTCTGTTTCGCAAATAAACGTATTATCTTTCTTTCTTATGTAATTATGTGTCATTTTTGTTACGCTGTGACAACCAAACTTGTGATTTTATTACATGCAGTACGTAGAAATTTCATTTATTTAAGGCTAAATATGTTATAGGCGGTTCTTCGTCGTGGGCTTTTATTATTGCTTCAATGATATTTTTTATAAACTTATTTACCTATTTTGTTTATTTTCAGCAATATTTTTTTATAGAAATCTTGGGTGAAGTCAGCTTGAAATGAGCTGTCATTCCACGTCTTTTAATGTACCGTATTGCTAGTTTTCCTGTAACTAATACCTTGTGGTGAAATTGTCGCACTGACTTGCACACAATAATATATGTTTTGCCGGATAATTGTCGCAAATTATGTCAGCTTAATAACCTAGATAAATATAACAAAATAGATTTTCAACACATTACAGGTAGAAAAATGGTGGAAAATCTTAAGTTACCGTAAATCACTCAGCCTATTTCCCACCTTACGAGTACGTACTCCATAAATTTCCTCTCTCTCGTCTCCAATGCCAAGTTAAATCCAGTATGAACCTAAACTAGTGATGTTGACATTCCTCGAATCAGCCGCGGACGCATTCGGAGCAAAAAGAGATTGTTTGCCAACTCTCCGGGTTTAAGTAATTTCCTCTCACAACTCAAGAGTCGTTTCCGTTAGTTACTCCGTTTTGTTGGTCGAGAGTGTTATTTTAGTGATTTACGAAAAACTCCGCAGGGGAAATTGTCCTTTAGTAGAAATATCAATAGGTATGCGAACGCCGAGCAGGGAATTTCGCGTTCATAGAAGGTTTCTTGTTTTCTTGTCAATAAGCGGGAAAAAGGAAGGAAACGTTGTCACATTTGTGGCAATCATGCTCAAATGTGTGTGTATTGTTTTGTTTGTTTTTTTTTTTTACCTTTAGCTACCTTTACGGCTTCGATTATTTAAACGGAAGCGTGGTGTCCATATATCATAATCAGCCTATAATGTTCGCACTGCTGGGACACAGGCCTCCTCTCTGTGAGAGGTAGTGGGCCGTAATCTACTACGCGGGCCCAATGCGGTTTGGTAAATGTCACAGGTCTTCGAAATTTCGGTTCTAGTACATGCCGGTTTCCTCACGATGTTTTCCTTCGCCGTTTTGAGAGCAGTGGTGATGAAATAATTTACAAAAATTTAAGTGCCTGCTTGTGCTCGAACCTACTACCAATAACACGTAAGTCGCGGCCGTTACCACTGACCTATACATATACAGGAAGATTTTTATATCACCATCCAAATTTTTACAGGGTGTTCTACCCATGAATATGAATAACTTTCACTGGACCAAATCAGAAATCACGAAAAAAAATCTGCTGTTTAATACAAAAGTTCAATAGGTTACTTACTTGACCAAAATGTATGAAATAGCTGATTTTATTTTCGTGATTTCAGAGTTGGTCCCATAGTGAAAGTTGTTCATATTCATGGGAAGAACATTCTGTAAAAACGTGGACGGTGTTAAAAAAATCCTGTATTATAGGTCACTGTCCTTAGATAACTTACTTAGTTAAACTGTGTTTTTAAATGGTGTAGAGCGACAGTCTTTTACTAAAGCTCGATATGTAAACGACCTGCAACATTAACTTAACATCACGCCATGTTTCCCTGAAGGGTTGGACAGAGGTGTACCTCTTAATACACCCACATATCGCCAGTTATGTTCAAGATCCATGTAATAGGGGGCGAGCCTATTGCCATCAATATGGATTAAAGGTGACACGAGGCCTTGATCAACTCACTGTAGCCTGTAAGACCTTACAGGGACGTGTCGACTGCCCAGAGCTCCATGGTCTTTTCTGCCGACTATTCGTAAATACATCGGACACCGTCAGAGCCGTCGCCGGCACAACCTGTTTGCGCAATTGCCAGCCAAAACTGTAGCCAGAGCCGTATCCCCAGTCTGTCGAACTCTAAACGTGCTAAATGCCCTTCTGGCTGTCAACCCTGAATGTGATGTGTTTGCGGATGAATGGATTAAAATTATGTGTATATGTCTGGTGTTCTGCGAGATAAAATGTTCCTTGATGATAAATGATTTTATTTTTGTAAGTATCTAGGTTTGCACAATTAATGTTTTAAATTATATTATATTATTGTCAATGTAATTATTGTCTGTACCTATGTTAATTAATGTAATTGGTGTTGTACCGTTTTAATTAACTATAAATAAATTAATAAATCAACCGGGCACAAATCCACACTCCAGGCTGCTACTGCGCAGCGGGATTGTCCGAAAGGGTTACCGCTACCCCGGAATATAAAGGGCTAAGGAAGGAACACGGATGGGTTTTAGTCAGTAAGAGTCTGACACTCCCTTCCGCTCCACCCAGAGCGGGAGGGGTCATTGGATGACTTCCCATCATTAAAAAAAAAAGGCTGCTACTGCGCAATTGCAGGTAGAAAAAATCAATAACACCTCTGCCTACAAACGCGTCTCTGTAATAGATAACACAACTTACTAACTAACCTAATGTAGATCGATCCATACTAGACTAAGTTTTAATTATTAGTAGTAATTATTTCTAGATACTCTGCATGGTAGGTATCTAGAAATAATTACTTGAGCAATTAAAAGACTTGCGTGGATAATGACGCTATAAATAATTTACGAAGAAATCAATTGCTCAGTAATTGCTCATAAGGTGAACGTTGTACTCATTAATATTTTAAGGGGTTTGAAATTAAAGTATGAAAGTGATTACGGCTACACTTACCATAATGGTTTTTGTTTCTTTGTACAATTTTGTTGTTTTTTTTTGTTCGAATTGTAGTAAAAGATGAAAAATATATTATTCGAAGCAATATTTTTTAGTACTGAATAAAATGAAAAATGTCTACAAGGCCTACTAAATCCTCACATTTACAAAATAAAATGTAAGGACTTTGTAGGCCTTGTAGATTTTAGATCTGTTTTAACCTATTAAGCACGGTAGTTCAACAAGGGAAAACTATCTCATGCAATATTGAATCTGATGATTTTTCGTCAAAAAACTCGCCTTGCAGAATAGCCGTCCGCGATCATTATCGTTAAACTGAAAAATGCAAGGAAACGTGATGAAGTTTTAGCATCAGTAACGAAATCAACTGAGGTCATGAGTCATGTTGCAGATAAACTTATTCAAGTCACTTGGGCTACGGAGGCACCAAACAGCAGTAAATAAATAAATGAATCTTCGGTCAGGTGGACCCGGTCGCTTCTGGACCCGCGGGTCCAGCGGGTCGAGTTGACCACATCATGTATTTTCTGTATTTTTATTGGTTAACTGGACCCACATTCAAACATAGAAGAACATCTATTGTTTAAATAAATCAACCTGTATATACCTACGTGAGACCATATCCAGCGTGTTTTAAGAATTGATTAGCGAGAGCTACTTATGAAGTGAGGCACCGTAATAACTCGTTTCGTTTCTATTGCAACGTGCTTAGAAAACTAAGCAGCTGATAATAATGATCTGTATTTATTGAAAGCTGAATAAGGGTTATAATGCTGGCTGTATAAACATTTATAATAGAAAAACGTTGACAAAAGCACAAAATATATAAAAAATTACGTAATTTATACACAACTTCCCATTTGTATAGAGCTCAATAAAATCGACTCAAAACTCGCATTACTAAGCATTTTGACTTCAGAATGTTCCATTCATATGACGTCAACAATTTGAAAAATAGGGTAACAAGCCAACGTAAGTACGCCCCTACTTCCACGTGGGCGGAGCTGAGGGTCAAAGCTAGTTACGTAATAACAGTATCAAGACGTATAATATGCTTTTAGTATTTTCCCTATACACTTTTATTATAACGTAGACCGGATTCCGATCGATTGTTTCGTAATGAAACTAAACATGCATGGACATGAATAGCTCCAAATAAGAAGGGTCTGCAATTACCTACTATTTATATGGAAAACAGCAGTAGACTTAACTCGAGCATTTTTCCCTCGTAATGCTATACTTAGGAATAATGAATGAAGGGCATGAGCTCAACACTAACCTTAATGAACGTGAGAGGGCTCCCTCGAAGGAGTTACGTAATGGCGACGATGATAGCTATATAAAATCTAATAGGGACCTTTAGCAGTGGTACATTTCACTCCGGCCCGCGGACGAATTAGTGAACTACGGCTGGCGAAGGGTGTATTTCATATGTGACCCTGCACGCCGAAGGGTCGCGTCGTTACACCCAAACCCTGTATAATGTACATTAAATTGGTGGTGACATCTCAAGTAAGTGAGTTGTGTAAAGTAAATTGTAATTTATGAAAGCCCAAACAAAAGCGGAGGGCGCACAAGGGCTCTAAAGTAGTCGGCGTACATACTCCAGTCACAATCAAAGTAAAATATGTATTCGTCACTCGTAATTCATTTAGACGTCTTTTGATGCGTTCAAATATAACATTCGCGGTTAACAAATGTGGAAATATATCTCGTCAAAGCAGTCCCCGGCAGTCGGTTCACAGTTTGTAGAAATAAAATTAAAAGAAAAATATCTTGCGCGTCCTGTTGTTGGCAACGCCTTTAGCGAAGTTTAATGAAAAACAAGTACCTACCTCTAACGTCTCAGTGTGCATACTGCAGAAATTCTCTAATCTAATTATGTGCACAGCTGGTGCCCATTGTTTTCGTTTAAAAATAAAATCTGTAGAATTTACGTCAGTTTCATGCGCTGCAGCTAAATTGCTGTTTAAGTAAACGACACACCACAGCATCGGTGTTGCCATTACACGTAATAGAATATCCGAAAATGTGTATAATCCACGCACTTGATTAACACATAATAGCGTATATTCGCTTTCACTATATAACGAGCGATCATTGACCTTCCCGCGGCGGCGTTCGAACCACGACCGCAAAATCCAGCGGATGTTATTCAAAACAAACAATATGGCAAATTTGCCATGTAGACGGCAGACGCAGCGGTCACGATATTATGCTGTGTTAGTAAAATTGTCGCAATAAATTTTCCGTGTCGCTGATAGAAAAAGTTTTTCTAGCATAGATGGGGGACGCTCTCTTGCCAAGTCCCCCGTCCTTGTTTTACTACGTCTCCGGTACGCGTTACTTATATATACCGAGTTGGCTTCGCTTACAGCACTGCGTCGAGATGGGATTAACGGAACATGATATTCGTCCTTCGGCACTACAGGAAATGGTCGAATTGTATGAAAATCTATGTATCTATTACTCATACAGAACTACTACGGCATGTTACAGGAACAATCGATAGCCTGCGGAACCTGGAACAGGAGAGTCTATAAATAAGAGTGTATTGAAAACTTAAATTCAAGGTTTTATGGCTCATAACTTATAATAAATTCTACATCAATGTCGGCGATAAACATTAAGTACAGCTATAACATACGCATTATGCACTACTTGCTCGTCGCATATCGGTCGTTAATAGGAAAAGTTTTTGCGCAATGCCGACCTACTACGACATTTTATTTGTGTTTTGTCGTTTAAACGCGGATGCATTGTTTATGCTCTGTTGAATTTGCACAATTTATGTGCTTTGTCAGATTTGGCAGAGATAATCTGGCGGGCCAGTGTTCATACTGCGTGAAATTGTTATGAGAATACGCCATGTGGTTTTAATTTCAATTCGGCTATTCCATTTTTGAGTGATAGAGTTTACAAACAGCCCATATTTATGGTCTATTAAAGTGTATTGTCGTGTCATGGCACCCAATATGTATTAATGAATGAAGGGTCGTAATGACGTGTGGTATACATACACTATTATGATTATGGTTGCTATTCAAAGGCGGTGTTGTGTTCTATTTTCTAACGGTTATAAATCATAATTCTCACTTCGTACAACGTGCCCTAAAACGTGAAAGAATTTAGGAAAACCTTTGGGATTTTCCGTGTGATTTCATTTGCAAGCCCGATTCGGCAGGCTGGGCTCGTGTGGTCTATTTTGCGCTACACAAAGCACATCGGTAGTTTGGCACGTCCGTGCTCCGGGCCTGCCAAAATGTCAGATCTCCATTGTTATAGAAAAGTTAACAGTTTTCACTTGTCGGGAAATTCGAAAGCGAAGAAACGGATGAAGAAATCAATTAAGCGATGCTTTTATTTCAACAAAGGATAGTGGAAGTTCGGTGTAGAGGGCGGTTGTATTGTCTCGGCAGAGATATCGGAGAAGAAAGACAAAGACATCGATCAAACTGAAAGGTCGGCGACATCGAACGGGTTCTGTATATAAAAGCATTATAAATCATATCTACGGTACAATATAGGGTTACGTTCGCTTGACGACAGATTTCAAGCCACGAATACTGCTTTAGCTTTCATTGAAGATTTAAAGAGCTTTTTGCCTCAATAATACTTTACGTCCTTTATTACAGTCTCTGAGAGTACGTAATACTGCGAAAATAAGAGTGCGTACAGTGTGTAATAAGTTTTTATTATCTCCCTTCTTCGTAAAGTGAAAGGAATTTTTTATTTCAATATTATACTCATGTAGGGAATGTAAGGAATAGAACTACTTATAAGTATGTGCATGGGCTTAATTTGCGCACACTCCTAAATCCTGTAGGATCTGATGTGATGGAATCGAGTGAATTTGTGAGTAATCTCGTTGGGAGCGTAAATACATATATCAGAGTGGAAGCATTTCTATGTACTGTACGGTTTGGTGGGAAGGTGTCAATCGAACTATATGAATTACATGGTATATGTCGGTTGATGTTTCTCGCTTGAATATTGAAAACATTTTCATTCAGTGCTAGAGTTGCAATGAATGAATGATATCTTTTTATGTCACGTCTCAGGCATGAATTTTGTATGTTTCATATTTTGATACCAAAACCTTTTCTAATATTGTTTTTACAGTGAACTTATGTTGACGTCAACAACGTCACTTGCATTCAAATACAAGAATGTATTGTGTGGTGAAGTAAATAGAAGGGGAAGTTTGCAGCCAATAATGAAGAGGGTGCAAGGTTCAAGGGAGTACTTTGGTCAACAAAGGGTCAATAAAAGGTTAATAAAAATCCTTATTACTTATCTTTGTTCGTTTTTTTATACTTGAAATAACGTACAGATTTATTGTTACTGAAATTGGTAATAAATTAATAACGGCATATTTCCAGCAAAATTTCTGATCAAACATTCAACGTATGATGAGTTCAACAATCGGCGGAATTTATAGATGCCATGCATTTCATCGTCGGTTAGAAGGTTAGAAAACAAAAGCTCAACACCACCAGAAACAGACAACTCACTAACCACCAACAACATATCTCCAAAAAAAAAAAACAAAAGAAAAACAACGACTTTCCCATCTCACAATGACGCCGCAGATCATTTTCTGTGAAACTGGAACTCGAAAGAATTTTGCGTCAATATCGTCATCCGAGCCGACACGGCGACGTCAACGTCAGGAAGACGGCAGGTCATCAATCATAGAGCACAAAAAGAACGGTGTTGATAGGGCACGGAACTCTTTGCGTCGCACTTTGTCTGTGGTGTGATGACACCTTTTAGTAACTGCTGTTTTTTTCGGATAACGCGTTGTGTGCGAAGTATATAGTATTAAATGAAACAAATGGGTATGAATATTTTGTTTAAAATTCTACGGGATATATTTTCAGTAAAACTATAAATGCTGGTATTTGGGCGTTCCTAGAGTTGAGTTAACCGTCCAATCTCACAAGATTTGGTGGATTATCACACAGAGCAACTGCCATGTCACCTCTGAAACCCAATTACTGACGAGTATTCAATTACTGGTATCCTTTAACACTATACAACCAGTTGCCTTATCTTCGGGCTTCAGCACAAACGTCTCAGCCGGTCTACGCCTTCTAGTTAAGTATAAAAATATTTGCTTTTGGCTTCTAAACAGTATTTTAGACTAAACAACCCGATTACTTAGAAATTCTAATAAATATTTTTTTATCATCCTATATTGAGTCCCACTGCTGGGACAACGCCTCTCCTTTTTTCTGACACAACTCTCTATTTTGAGTGATATCTGGCCATGTTGGCCCCGCAAACATGATTAGATCGTCACACCACCTTCGCCGCAGTCTACCTCGACGACGGCGATGTCCTGCCTCAGGCGTCCAGTGACGATCTTTGCCCTAAATCCAATTAAAGGTAATAAGGACCTATTGTATAATCTATACGCGTCACTCAAAGCGTGTAGCTCGTGTGTATGCATACCTACTTAGAGGGTTTGGTTTCCGAACTTAGTCCTTCAAGTGGAATTTTTGCGTGGCCTATGACGGCCGTCGTTGGTTATTCCAACCAGCCCACCGCCCCCCAGAAGTTGATTAAATCTGTTCTGTTAAGATCTGAGTGTCCCGAGGGTTTCTGTACTAGTCTGGGTGACGCCTGTGCATTGAAAGAGCATATGCGCAACGGTTTCATGAATCAGCCTCCATGCAAGCCCTGCCCAGAGGACTGTCCGTTATGCCTGTTGTGTGGAAAAGTTTGTTTAGCGAGCAGTGCTCCGTGATAGTCCCCGTCACCAGGCTCAGGCCGTTCCTGTCCAGGTCTAGTAAACGTCTGGTTAGCCTACCATCTAATGATGGAATGGCTTACTTTGACTGCCTGCCTCAATAATATCAGCCGCACGGGTCGATCGAAGGTTAAGCTACACTTGCCGCGGTTGGTCTGTGGATGGGTGACCATCTTGACATACCGAAACCCCTCCGTGCCTCGGAAAGCAAGTTAAGCCGTTGGTCCCAGCTGTCACTCGTGGATCTTTGACAGTCGGTTCGGGTCGTCAGTAGCTCGAAAGTTTGACAACCAGTCTTACCAAGGGGTATCGCATTACCCAGTAACTGGGTTGTGGAGGTCAGAAAGGCACTCGGTCCATGTCAAATACTGGTATTCAGCTGCATGTGGTTAGACTGGAAGTCGACCCCAACAAAGGTTGGGACAAGGCTTGGCAGATTGGATGTTGTCATGGCACCTAATCAAAGGACACACGGTATAACATAACAAATTTCCTTAAATTGACTTCCATTTCCTAAAGGGCAATTGTCAGACATCCGTCCACTTTTTGTTTGTCTTCCCCATCTTTCGCGCTTATAGAAAATATGGAAATATCCCAAAAGGTCCCTTCTATTTTAAGGAGAATAGGTTATACATCTTATAGGGTTTTAGGTATGTCAGTATACGTTGTCGTAAAAGCAAACGCAGATATTTGATCATATCGGCGAGGGGTTGAGATGACCCGGAATTTCATCTCTCTGAGAGGTTCCAACTATGCGCCATTTATTTTAGTTTGTTCGATTTCTTATAGCTGAGAAATTGACTCGGAGTTGTGCGGTGGATATTTGGAGTTGAATGATATATACGGCTTTTGTTATTGGAGCGTAGCTACACGTATTTTTAGGGTTGGGTCCGTACCCAATGGGGGCCAACGGGACCTTATTACAACGGCTCCGCTGTCCGTCCGTCTGTCACAGGGCTGCTTCTTTCGAACCGTAATCGGTAGACAGTTGGAATTTTCACAGAGTGTGTATTATGGCCGCTATAACAATTTAATAATAAAAATAAAATAAACCTAAGGAGGTCCATAGACAAGAAACGTGTTTTTCGGCGTTTTGACTAGAAAGGCTGTTCACTATACACCTACGTATTTTCTACAAATAATAGTATTAAGTACCTAGTTAATGTTATTCGAATCTATTTTAAACATACATTATATTATAAACGATTATTTTGCTGCATAGTTTCTCAAATCAAATTATGTATAGAACACATTCACCGATTATTACCTACTTTTAACTTTATGAATACAGTGTGAAGCTAGAACTTCTTTAGAAAATATGAACAGCTCTATAAATAACAAAATCCTGATTAAACTAAAGTCACGTGGGTACTGAGCCAGGATAAATAAAATATATAATTACCTATGTTTCCTATTTACAGGAACAAGCAATGATAGGCAATTTTGTGGAAAGCATGTCAAATGTTATTTTCATAATGGGAGTTTATGTTTCAACTAATACTGCTAAACCCGAACTTTGTAGTGTAGGTATTACTACTGCGTGGGAAATAAATCATTATTGGCCATCTCATCTTCCTATAACCTCTTAAGTACTCCTTCCATAAGAGAGATCAATTGTAAACCTGCAGGTTCCTACATATTTTCATGTTCTAGATCGCCCCACCGTCTATAAAGTGAGATTGGTAAATTCCAATGCGTCAGGTGGACATAACTCACATGCAGGTCCGCCGGAATGAATAATTTACTATGTTCCCAACTTTACTGATACCGATGTATCAGCAACGATCCAACCCTATTCCCTAAAGATAAACATTCCTAAAACATGAATACTGTAATCTAATATAGAGGAAATGTAGACAGACACTAATTTGTTTAACTACGACAACGAAAGTCAGAACAAGTGTGAACGTTTTGTTCCACTCGATAGCAGTGTTGAAGAACGCGAAATATTTTTCCTAATTGTTCATCCCTCGTCCCGCGTCTAGTTGGAGTCAAAGTAACGTACATTACTTCAACACAAAAATAACACCTTGTCGTCAACACGCGTGTGAGTGCTTGTGTAAAAAATTTAGTGTTTTGTGTTGTTTTAAGCGCTAATGGAGAACGAAAACGGTAAACAGACTGCAATGTGAAGAAGACTTAAGTTAACCACGCCAAACGAGTGCCTTACAAACGACTAAGTGCCTATTTTATAAATAGTTACGTTTAGCTACGAACGATACGAAGTGACGATACGCGAATCATTGGGTCATAGCGAGATGTTAAGCAAGAATTTGGCTATCAAATGCAAAATTACATTCCATCGCCACATACGAACGAACCGGTGAATTCGATACCGGTGATTGTTGGTGAATTTGGTCGGTAAACAGGGCGAAACTTCTGAACTGTGCATGGAAAAGGATTAATTCACTCAGGAAATACAAATGTGAGTGTAAACTTGTTAATATAATAGTGATAGAAGTGTTAAAGAATAACAATATCATTAAAAAGCGGTTGCTTTTTCAAGAATGTAAACAGATCACAGCTGACTCATCGATGTTGTACAAAAACAAACATCTGACCAATCCAAGCGCACCACGAAATCGATGACACAAAATCTGTCGTTCGGAAATCGAATCTTTGAAGTTTAAACACCAGCACTTTGGGACTGCGCTCATCTACACGCATAGTTAGCATATCAGCGATCTGTCGCAATAGATTTAAATATATCTTGCTATTAACAGGTACCAAGAACTCACGAAGTTAATTTGTCATGGAAAACATAACTTTTAGAAACACAAGGTTCAGAAGAAATAAATCAGAATGCGATCTATCCACAATAACCATGGATCGCACACTGCTTAGCTCAACTTTATCCGAAGTATCGGTTACTGAGACACTGGATCTATCAACGAAAAGTATGCCTACAAGCGCCGGCCATAGCCTGGCTGACTTTCGGCATTTGAACCAACAGGTTATAGATCTTCGCTTGGAACTTGCTACCGCGAATGACGAAATAACAAATCTTAACTACGAATGCAACAGGCTTAAGCAGAAGCTAGAAGACAACAACAAGCAAATACATCTCCTTAAAAAAGTGTCAAGTGAATCAGTAACAATGACCCCAGTGTACACACCATTCACACCACAAAAAAAGGTTTCAACACCGCTGCTAAAGAAACTGACTAACGTTAAGATACGCTTATCCCGGGGCCAAATTAATCAAATTAATCAATCGAGTAGAATAACTCATACCGAAACACCTACTAACAGCATTCCACAACGGTTACTCAGAAAAATGTCGGATAATATCGTAACAGACATGTTAACAAATACATATAACACAACTGAGCATCTAATCAAGAATTTACCTAGCACATCAACCTGGACCTTGCCTACTATAGTTGGGAGTGACTATGAACAAAAGACAGTGAAACCTAAAACCCTAACTGAAGAGGTAAACAAAAACAAAGAAAATAATGACAGTACAAAACGAAGAATGATTTACATCATTGGTGACGAACAAGCACAAAATCTTGCTGAAATAATGCTTGAAAATAGGCAAGGTAAATGGAATGATGATTATGGCATATTCGGAATGATAAAATCATCGGCCACAAGCAGCGAAATACTAAGAACATGTGAAAATATGTCAAAAAATGTCACAAAAAAAGACATTGTAATACTGTGTTTTGGTGTACAAGACAAGAATGTATACAAATATGTGTCCAACTTAAGTAATATACTATACATATTTCGAAAGCAAAAGGTCTTCATAACAAATGTACAACGCAACCCTTATCTTAATGAACACATGCTTAATAGACAGTTGTATCTGATTGTAAAAAATTATACTAACTGTAAATTAATTCACCTGACTAATAGAAATGTTTCGATGAATAAGATGAATGACTTTACGAGTATCCTAAGTTATAAGATTAATTTAGAAATAGATTCTATGACATACAATGAGAAATTCTTGACTTTTTCTAATAAATCGAAATATCTATTACACCCAGGTGCTTGCATTGAAAATAAGCCGTCCATATCCCAAATGCCAGAGAAAAATAAGAAGGGTACGATTCCGTATTATTTCAAACCTAAAAACCAAACGCAATCAAATGATAAAACACAAATGCCATATAAGAAAGGAACTATCCCTTTTTTATTCAATATAATGAACGTTACTAATCAGGCAAACCTAAAAGAACCGTCCCGTAAAACAAATGCACCATTTTTTCGTACCTCACCGTAAATCCAGTCTGATACTGTTTCATCAAAACATTGCAGGTATTTTTAATAAGGTAGATGAAATAACGATGGCAATCAGTGAATTCTCGCTGAATTCGAAGGAAATTGACATAATTTGTTTAAGTGAATCATTCATTAAAAACAAATCAGAATCGCTTCTTAAGATTCCTGGTTACAAACTCGTCGCATCATACTGTCGAGATACTAAACGAGGTGGTACATGCATTCTCATTAAGAATGAGATGACTTGTGTTAAATTAGATAAGTTAATAACTGACATTGCATGTAACTTTAATTTTGAATGTAGCGGAATAGAATTAACAATTAATCAAATCATCATTATTTGTATTTATAGGACACCAAATAGCAATCCAAAAGTATTTCTAGAAAAAATTGAAAAATTACTAATTAGAGTCACAAAAAAATCGAAGAAGGTAATTATTTGTGGTGATTGGAATTTAGATACAATTAAACCAAATAAAAGTTGCCAAGAACTCTTAGGGTTATTCAAAAATTTCAATATTGAATTGCATATAAAAACACCAACACGAAAACAGTCATGTTTAGATTTGATTGCAAGCAATATCAAACAAGCTAAAGGTGAAGTTCATCACCTGGCTCTGTCTGATCATGAGACAGGCCAAACCCTGACTGTGAAGACTAATAAACCTAAATCTATGCTAAGTTGGTTTGAATACAAAAGGGACTATCATGAGGAAAACATACAACAGTTCTGTGACTGCATTTCTGCGCTTTCATTCTCTGACATGTATCTTATGGATAATTTGGAAGATGCATTTCAGGTATTTCATGGGACTGTACAACTGTTTCATAAACTATGTTTTCCCATGCAAAAGATAAAAAGATCGGACGGAAAAAATAATAATCTATGGTTGACAAAAGGTCTGAAAAAGTCGTGTATACGGAAACGATATTTACATTTAAAGAGTATTTATAGTAAAACAAACAAAAATAGATTAACAAAAAAGTATAAAACATATAGTGACATACTTAAACGTTGTATTAATAAATCTCAACAAATACACAACAAAAGATACATACAGAACATGAAAAATAAGTGCAAGGCTACTTGGGACATTATTAATAAAAAAATTGGTGACCCACAAAAAAGCAATGACATAAAACAAATTGTATTAAAAACCAACAACATCACTGACCCTCAAAAAATGTGTGACATGTTTAACGAATACTATATTCAATTGACAAATAATAATGGATTTACATATAATATTGACGCTATAAATAGAACAATGGACATTAATCAGAATAATACAATATTCTTAAATCCTACTGATGCAGTAGAAGTGCTCAGGGTAATCCAAAACCTAAAAAATACGGCGTCTGTCGGTTTTGACGAAATAAATACCAAAATTGTAAAAGCCTGTGCTAAACACTTATGCAAACCGTTGAGCTACTTAATTAATATGTCGTTCATAGAAGGCATATTCCCAAGCGCATTAAAAAACTCTATAGTCAAACCAATATTTAAGAATGGTGATAAATCGAACATGGCGAACTATAGACCTATAACCTTAATTCCTATAATATCAAAAATAGTGGAAAAGACAATGTTAAAAAGGCTATATGACTATGTGGATAAGTATAATTTGCTAAGTCGGGAGCAATTTGGATTCAGGAAAAATAGCACCACGTCATTAGCTTGCTTTAATTTAATAAAATTAATAACTGAGGCAATGAATGACAACATACCTGTAGTAGCAATTTTTTTAGACATGAGTAAAGCCTTTGACTTCGTTGATCATAAGCTACTACTAAGCAAATTAGATAAATTTGGCATAAGGGGCCAAGCGAATGACTGGATTAAATCGTACTTAAGTGAAAGGCGTCAATTTGTGCAAATATCAAAAGTCATTGATGGAAACGAAGTAGAATATAAATCTAATTATAAAATTAACGCAGTTGGAGTACCCCAAGGCAGCGTGGTGGGGTCGTTTTTATTTCTGCTATATATAAATGACCTTCCCAATGCAACACGCCATGAAACAATCTTATTTGCTGACGATACGACAATATTAATAAAATGTAAGGACAAAAATAAGTTGGAACAGGAAATTAATGAAGCAATCAAAGACATAATAATTTGGCTTAATAACAACAATTTAAAAATCAATATAAATAAAACAAAAATAATTCAATTCCAAACTTATAAATCAAACTTAAAAAGTCTTAGCATAAAATATGACGACAGTATCCTAGAACAAGTAGTAAACACAAAATTCTTGGGCATTATAGTGGATCAAAACTGCAATTGGAAATCACACATCAATTACGTATGCGATAAGCTAGACAAATTCATATACGCAATAAAACGTCTTCGATCAACAGTGTCCGTAGACGCAGCAGTCACGGCATATTACGGATACGTAGCGTCTGTGCTGTCATATGGTTTGATACTATGGGGAAATTCAGTTGAAGTTTTTATGGCATTTCGGGTACAAAAGAAGTGTGTTAGGGCAATATCTGGCGTCTGGTTTTTGGACAGCTGCAAACCTTTATTTAAAAAACTTCACATTTTACCATTACCCTGCATGTACATTAAGGAACTATGTATGCTAGTAAAGCAAAATCCGCACTATTTTCGAATGCAATCAGAAGTGAGCCACAAAAAGGCTTCTGCACGAAACAAATACAAACACGAATTAAATGTACCCCAATGTAGATTGCAAATATTTAGGAAGACTGTATATGTTAATGCTATTCAGGTATATAACGTGTTACCAAACTCATTTAAAGAACTTCCCATGCCCATGTTCAAGAAAAAGCTGACAGGTTGGTTATTGGATAATTGCTTTTATGACATTGGTGAATATAAGGAATATTGTAAAAATCCAAGATGACATGTTTATAATTTTGACATTGGTTTTAAAGTAACGATTACCTAATTATAATAATAAAATTCATACTGAACTTATCATGTAAATAATTAAATCTTAAAATTAATTTTACTTGTTATATAAATGACATTTGAATATTTGTACACCATATGTTATGGTAGAGTGTATAGAACTTAAAAAAATATTAACACCATACTATGTAAAACTACATTCTTACAAATAAATAAATAAATAAATAAATAAAATAAACATTTTTGAAAGTAAACTCGGCCAAACCACCCGCTACTGGCGTTGCGATGTCAGAAAATTATGTAGGAACGTCAAAGTAGAAACCTCGGCTAGGTAAATATTTGCATGTTCCACAAACAGCCCGGCTTAGACAAAGCGGATGTAGTTCTCACAAGAAACAAAAGACAAAACATTGCAAATGGAAACACCAAGATGGAACGCCAAGGGGTTCGCTCGTTTTAGAACACTCTGTGTAGTTCGCCGAACGTTATGAATATTTAGATAATGAGCGAAGTGAGCTCTTCGTAATTCGCCTTTTACGCGTAAAAAGCTTTTTGTTTGGAGTGCGTAATGTACTTTTATGTAGGTAACCGAACTCCTTGAGCGTGATCCTCTACTTTTACATTACTATTCTATAGTTGTACGAGACCCAAATTTGTGTAGACTCTCTTTGTCAGTATACATTTCCAAGCACTTAAAATCGTCTGGTATTCGGTACACTCCAGCATTAGTCTAAAATATATTTGGGGCGCCAAGATCGGATGTCGTAAATCGATTGACTATTCAACTAAATTCCCGGCCATTGGACAAACTATAGCTTAACTGCGTAAATCGAAAGTTCCGCGCACCCTAATCTACAGCCCCTCACATATTGGTAGAACATTTAGATAATAAACAAAGGGAGCTTTTCAAGCTTTGTAATTTGGCCTTTGTCTAAAAGCTTTTTGAACGAGTTTGTTAATACGTTTTAACGTAAGCTCGGCCTTGGTGGGTTTACAGCATTACTTGATTGATCGATCTGAAACCTTTGATAAGGTTTTAATATACAATTTCATCGCGCATATGAATTTCCTTTGTCCATTGTTCTACGAGTACCTACCAGCAGGTAAAGAGTCCGTGTCCCGCACATCGTTCCGTATAAAAACTAGGTTCGGCGGATCAATACCGATTAGGAAATAGCGAAGAGCGGAGAGGTTTATTATTATGCTGTCGTCCGCAGACCGCGCCTCCGGCGTCCGAAAATATTTTAAGCGCTATGTTACTTGGGATGAAACAATAGTAAGCGGGAAACGGGAATTGATTTGTAACCATAAACAAATATTTGAACATAAGTTTGGGCGCGTGGTCAGAATTGAGCGGGTGCTTTGTTGTTGCCGTTTCGCTTTGATCTTCTTACTGACCGACTTGAATTTAATAGTTGGACTTGGTAAATTATTGTTATGGATTGTTTTTGCTCGTTTGTCTGTTATAATATTTGACAGCGAAAGTTACAGTGTGCATGATGGTTAAGACATTGACTGCCAACGGTCACCGGTGACCGCGAACAATAGATTTTCTATTGTGTCTGTTGTCTGGCAGTCAACGTGTTAAAGAAGAAAGAGAGAAAATACATTTATTTAGCACAGACTAAAATGCACAAATTACGAAGGTGACAGCCGAAATCCTTAAAAAAACTGAAAAAATTATAATAATAGTTTTAATTACGTAAAAGTTACAATATAAACATAATATATACTAGCTGACCCGGCCACGCGTTGCTGTGGCTAACGTTTTTGTCATATATTTTTTTTCTTTTTTTTCTATCCTATTTTTCAAGTTGGATCAAACTGCACACGGTGTACAAATTTGATTAAAATCGGTTAGGTAGTTTAGGAGTCCATCGCGGACAAACATCGTGACACGTAATTTATATATATTAAGATATATATCTAGATATGCTTATTTGTAAGTCTAGATTCCGACGATGATAGTACCGAAGTGTCTCAAATTAATAATATTTTTATCTTATATTAAACGATTCCTAAACGTGGATGCGGCATCAGCAGATTTGGAAGTAGGTGAACGATTGGCGACACAAAGAGTCGATTCGTTGATTCGGCAAAATGGTGTGTTACAGTTTTATGTGGAAACATTCGATTGACGTAAGAAGCTTAGCATGTCGCTATTCATCTGATTTGGTGTAGGCAGAGCATGTAACACACACCACATATTAATACTACAAGTAAAATAAAAGAAAACAAATAAAAAGTGTAAAGTGCGTTGTGAGAAGTTAGCAGGAAAATGTGCCTCGCGGCTGCGCCAAATAGGCCCAAATTATAATATATAATAAATAAACACACACGAAAAATAAAAGAAAAAACTTAGATAAACATACACTACGGTATTGTGTGCCTCATGGTTGCGCCAATTAGACTTAATTCTTTAGTCCAAAAGTAAAATCAACAGTTTGAACAATAATTAGTTACCTACGAACATTAAAATCTCAATTTACTTTATACTAAGGCGAAAATTTATAACACAATATTGCAATTTTGAATTCGTAAACCCTCAGATAACTTTATAAACAAGTTTAAATGAAGTCAATTGTAAGGTGAGCCATTTATCAACCTGCTACGAATTTAATTTACCCATCCCTCCATCACATTGTAACTCCACCTAAACGCATTTCAGCTTCCTTTACAACAAAAACGAGATTTGCATTTTTTCCGCTACAAAATTAACAAGGACCTCTTACCCGGTTACAAATACCCATTATTAATTCCGAGATACAAAAACTAAAATCAAAAGACAAAAGTAAGTGAGCCAATTTGTCCTAAACTCCCCTAACCGTGAATGCACAAAAAAGACGAATGCCGTGAAATTAGCTGGGTGTTTCAAAATTCGCGGTAGGTAATCCAGCGAGGTCATGTCTCCCCAACATTACCCTCATACAGTTTTTGTTACAGTGAGCGAGCTTTGTATTCCTGAATAAATTTACATCTTAACAAATGCCCGCTTGGATGCAAGACCTTTTTGCTATAACAGGGACCCTAATAAGTGCTTAATGGGGAAATGGAACTAAAACAATCACATTGTGCCCTAAATTGGGTTTGCGCACTGTATTTGGTTAATGTTTGCATTTTAAATTTAAGGCTTTTAGGATATTTTTGTTTTGCTTTTAGGCGTTCTCTCTCCTAAGTGTCCAGAATTTAAGTGAAAACTTTATATTAATTCTCGCTTAGTAACTATTACAGCAGAACAAATTATTATAGTCATTTCCGGACGAGTGGAAATTTACCTTTTGGCAATGCACCAGATTACTACGAAATGAAAATGTTTTCGCGGGCAATTCTTTTACGTTGTCAACTCAACCCAAATGTTCCCCAAATAAAATGCTTGTTTATTTGTAAGAGAAAACATTGCGAGGAATTGGGGGAGAAACGACGCACTTTTCATTATACTACATTACTATTTATACCCGATACATATATCGGGTGCTTGTTATTATGAGCACGATCGGTGAATATACTAATATAGGTATACATTTTTGTATGTTATTGGTGGGCAAATATATAGGAGGCCCTGTACCTGATCAATTCAGTACCTATATAGCAGTCCTGTCCTCCAGCTGCTGGACATAGGCCTTTCCCAGGCTACAACACAGTCCTCCGCCATCCGCATCTGGTCTGCACTAGCCACTTTTTAGGATCGTCGGTTGTTGTGTTCTGTGGGGCATACGTGGTCTCCACTCCAGGACTCGTCTGCTCCACCGGCCATCGGTCATTCGACAAACATGGCCAGCCCACTGCCACTTTAGCTTGCTTACTCTGCAAGCTATGTCTTATTTGCTATGTTTATCGGTCTGTATTAGCGTGTCGATGACAAATTTCCTGTTATCCCAGATATCAGCAACGGTAACACCGCTAACGGCAACGTCGCTGATGCAGACGTTAAGTTCGTATGTCTACATGGGCATGCGGCGCAAGTTGGATGGTCGGCCATGGTCTGCGGGGAGACGCCGCATAGAGGATCGGGACTATCCGAGGAATTATAGCGGTAGCTGAAATGTCACTTTTGCCTGTAATTATATTAACACCCATGTCTTCAAATCTTCCATACCTTCAAAGTGCAACACAACAAAGCCGCTTGATGGCAGAAACGGGTATGATATATGATGGTAGTAGGTACTTCCCCAGACAATCTCCATCACAAAGAGCTGTAAGTACTACTCTCGAAATTTCATGACTGTAATTTATGTGGTATTAGAAGCCTGATACATGCTTAGAGTATGTGTAAACTAATTAATATTAAAGCATAAACAGTTTCAATTTCATTCATATCAAATATCTAACAGGCACCAACTCAATATTGTATTAAATTAGCCTTGTCAAACATGGCTGTGTGTGTATGTGTGTGTGTAAGGTTAAATGGCGAAGTTGGAAGACGCATTTATATTTACACTAGCCGCCCTTGCCTCCTACGGTTTCTATGACTTGACAAAGCATGGCCATTTCTTTATTATAATAAAATTATGTTAGTTAATAAAATTCAAAGTCCTGACTGACTGATATATCAACGCACAGCCTAAACCGCTGGTCTTAGAGACATGAAATTTGAAGGGTGTGTTCTTTGTGAAGAGTAGGTATCCACTAAGAAAGGCGTTTTCGAAATTCCACCCCTAAGAGAGTGAATGGGGAGAGGGTGAAATTTCACGCTGACGAAGTCGCGGGCAGAAGCTAGTATGTATTATAAACATAAACAATCCGGAATGATTTCTCTGAATGATGAAACAACGTGGTGTGTAACCAACACAAAAATCGACTATAATTTATTATACAGTACCTACTCGAAGCGCCCCGCGGTTTCACCCGCATAAGTTTCGACCCCGTGGGAATATCGGGATAAAAGTATTTTAGGTGTTAATCCTGCGGGGTAATTGCGTAATACACTATCAGTACCAATGGGCTTCATTTTGACAATTCAACAACATTCATTGCGTTATTTACGTTGTTGAGCAGACAAATTTTTCGAACATATCTAGCAATGTATTAGCAATATCGTTCAAAATGATTGAGATTGATAGTGTGCTACATAATTGGAGTGCTCGTTGTAAACTGTCTGTGTGCCAAATCTGCAGCAGTTTTTGCGTGAGAGAGTAACAAATATCCATCCTCACAAACTTTTTTTTTAATTTATTTATAGTTCATGAACTTGTTCTTTCATTGTTATGTAGAACTGAACATTCATTGATTTCATTCCATCTATTTCATCATCAATTTTTACATAGTGTCGAAACGTCTTAGGTACACTAAAAACATAAACAACTTGAAGAGTTTTTATAAAATAGGATATTACAAATGACCTTTGCGTTTTATTAAATAAGTTTTTTAGAGTCCCTACTAAGAAATTTTATACTAGGTATATCAGTTAGAAAAATATAACATTAAAATTATGTTTTCCTTTTTAGGAATTGGAACAAAAGGGATTTTTTTTAAACCTACTCGTAGAATTTTTTTTTCTAGGAAAAATAATTTTTATTAAACAACGTTTCTAGTAGGTACCTAATAAGATTTAGAAACAATTTCGAGTGAAAATAGTATTATTTTTAGTTACGAAATAATACCTATGATAAAGGAGGAAATATGGCCAGAAGTAACGATTAAAATCAGTGAACTGAAATGTTGAATAAACAAATATAAAAAAATATTGCCTATAAATTGAATCCCGAAAAATATGAAATAATTGGCAGTGTAATGCCGTGGGCCTATCAATTTATATACCGACGGACAAGTTACGTTTGGAAATTCCGGTAAATTAGGATTTATTTTAACAATTTCACAATTCAATTAATTTTATCTTAGCATCAAGCCTCTTGTCATATCACTCTTCACTATGCTGTCACGAAGCAGAAACCATCTTAGATGTTACATTATCAGTATTCTTTGATCGGTCCGGGTCCATCACATTCTCAGACTGCAGGATCAACGTCGGTCAGTGTCAGTGTTACGGGTTAACCCCCAAAGCGGGGACCAGAGAAATGCTTTGAGTTAGAGTTTGAGTTAGAGTTATTGGTTCTAAGGGTTAACCCAATTTTCAGTTTTAGTGTCAATTATAAAGGATTAAGGAATTTGTTTGGATGCTACGTATAATTGGCCTGAAATTCTATTAGCTACAGGGCCTAATCGAGTGTGATTTCATTCAATAAATCACAAAGGCTTGTCTGTAGCTGAGGAAAAGACCAAAAGAACCAAAATGAAATATTTTCATTGCACCTCGAACAATAGGGTACCTCTATATACAACTCAGTAAAGTAAACAAGAGAGAGCAGTGGTGGCCCAGTGGTATCGGCCGCGACTTACGAGTTGTAGGTCGTAGGTTCGAACCCAGACAGGCGCTTTACTTTGTGTAAATTATTTCATCACCACTGCTCTCAAAACGGTGAAGGAAAACATCGTGAGGAAACCGGCATGTCCTAGAACCAAAAATTCGACGACATGTGACATCTACCAACCCGCACTGGGCCCGCGTGGTAGATTACGGCCCACTCCCTCTCACTGAGAGGAGGCCTGTGTCCCAGCAGTGGGAACATTATAGGCCGATTATGTATGTTATGTAAAGTAAACAAAGTCTAGTGTTAGTGTGTTAAATTGAAACAGTAGCCAGGAAAAGTTTACAATAAGGAAACTGTAACGAAACCGTTACCTTCATAATTTATTTCTTAAATAAGTGGAGGTTTCCTACTAGAACGAAATAGTTCGAGCATGCATAAATAATTATATTAAATGTAGGTATACATGATTGTCCTTTTAAATGAAAGCTTTAATCAATAATGAGGTAATTGTTAGGTACCAATTAGGGGCTCGTGGCTAAATAATAACAGCCGCACAGGTCGATCGATCAGGTTAAGCTACGCTTGCCGCGGTTGGTCTGTGGATGGGTGACCCTCTTTACATATCGAGACCCCTCCGTGCCTCGGAAAGTACGTTAAGCCGTTGGTCCCGGCTGTCATTCGTGGATCTTTGACAAACGTTACGGGTCGTCAGAAGCCCGAAAGTCTGACAACCAGTCTTACCAAGGGGTATCGTATTACCCAGTAACTGGGTTGTGGAGGTCAGATAGGCAGTCGCTCCATGTAAAATACTGGTATTCAGCTGCATCCGGTAAGACTGGAAGCCGACCCCAACATAGTTGGGAAAAGGCTAGGCAGATGATGATGATGTTAGGTACCAATTACTTATTTATGTTGAATTTACAGAATGTAGGTCACCGATACCATAGAAATACTCATTCATAATGTTTGATTATTTTAATTCAATAAAACCCTTACGAAATGGATGATCTAATCAATAATCTCCATGTACGTGTAGCCAGAAATATATAACGGGTGTAAATATACCCTTAACGGAGCCGAGAGTCACCCGTTATTACGATTATTTTTACCCGACTGCGCCAGAAAGAGGGCTATGTTTTTTTTTTATAACGTAACTTACGTAACCATACCTAGGAACTTTCTGAGTATGAACGTTTTGAAGGTCAAAGTTCTAAGTTTATTGAAGTTTGTTTCGCGAAACGTAGTTTTTACCGACTTCCAAAAGGGAGGAGGTTATATGTTCGACTTTGTTTTTTTTTATGTATGTTCACCGATTTCTCCGTCAATTGTGGACCTATATAAAAAATTCATACCAAGATACTTGCATACATTCGTTCAAGTTACTAGCATATGCATGTATTCCTGGCTTAAATTCTACTTCAGAGTTAAGATACTTTCAAAATATTAGAAAATAATATGAAATTGGATTGCGTAGCTAAGTATTGTCTGTGGAGCGTCAAAAGAGGGGTGCCTCATAAATATTCAATTTAGTTTGAAGCCCGAAAAGTCATCGTTAAGTCTATTTCCGATAAAATGCTGAAGCGCTTTCAACTCTAATGGTGACTCCATTCTGGCCCACCTGACTCGTGAAAAAAATATTAAAACTTGTTCGGAACTTTGTTTATAGGCTTAGTTTACCTTTTCGTCAATTTGGAAACTAAAAGGATAGATATGTATTTGAACAAGGCCTTTCCAGGTAACATTTCTTGTTTAAATAGTCTATTTAAAAATATAAAAATTGAACCTAAGTTGCATTTTTTCTGTGTGTACCTATTATAAACTAGCTTTTGCCCACGGCTTCACCCGCGTGGAAGTCGGAAAATTACCAACGGGAACGTACCACAGGGATTAAACGTACCCTAAGTGTTAACCCTGGTTATAATCAATCTGTGTGCCTAATTTCAACCAACTCCGTTCAGCTGTTTTGACGCCAATCTGGAACTTATGTACATACTTAAAGACAAATGGACGAAATTTCTAAGGTAGGTTGTATTATATGTGTATATTATGTCATCCACAATAATTTTCTGTATATGTATAATTCATTAAACTGTTTGTGCGGCCAAGAAATTCAACTATTAGTCGTAATAACACTCCCCATCCTCTCAAAAACCATTATAAATTATAACCCACCCCAAAATGTCCCTCATAACTTGAAATTTCTAGACCAGCACGCGCGACATGTTCATTTAATTTTTATCAACGGTCACGGGGATAACTAATCAACCGAGTAGTATGACGCCATTCTCCCCTTGTGGATTGTGAAATTATTTAGTTACAAGGGAGCGGGAACTACGAATTTTGATACTAAGGGCCGCCCAAGGGACCATATGATATCCAACCGTGTAATTTATATTACAAGATTTAGAATTATACAAATGTATTTTCATGTCGAATTGGAGATCTTAGAAATATGTGATTACTATGACACTGGTTGTTTTAATGTTGGAAATAAGCTAACTGTTTCAGAAACTTTTATAGAGGATTTATAGCATAGATATAGATAAAGGCATTAAAACACAAAGTAATAAATCAGTCATAAAATAGACTTTATTAGAAGCTTTTACGCGTCAATTTAAATAAATTATCGACTAACGACGTTTTGGTAATGACAGTTAACGAGTTGACGAGCCGTTCTAAGTACCTAATGCTATTATGTATACCACTGATTTAATAACGCTTTGCGTGTATAACATCGTAATGTAATTATACATAGGTATACCAAGTGATTAGTTCGAAACTAGTAGTGGTTAATTAGAAAATGAAATGATAAAATCATCTTTATTTATCTAATTCGATTTTATTACACGTCAATTATTTGGTCAAATTTTATAATATAGGTAGTGTACTTTCCTGGCCGACTGATCCCTGAGAAGAAATGCCGAAACAAACTCAGAGGTCATGGTCTTAAGAGAGTGTTAGGGTGTGATAGTCTCTGCCTTCAAAGCAAGAGTGAACAGGCATCTTCTGGGCGCGCTCGTTCCATCATATACCTCAACCATCGCTATCCATCAGGCGTCCATGAGAGCAGGTCCATTCAGCAATAAAAAAATAAAAACATTAATTACACAGATGTCATTAGGGCAGGTCTTGAAAAGTGGCAACACTGTGCCAACATCTAAACCAATAGGTAGTATAAAGAGAATAGATTTGACTTTTTGTATGTTTGTTTGTTACGCTTTCACGCTAAAACGGCTAAACGGATTTGGATGAAATTTGGCGCATGGGTAGACCATGACGTGAAGAAAGACACAGGTTACTTTCATTCTTGATCGCAGACAAAGTCGCGGGCTACAGCTAGCTACTGCTGGCTACTGCGGCCAATTTGTACATCGACCTGAGCAAAAAATAATCTTATTGAGCTGAGGGCTATTTAAGTGTGGCTTCCCTCAGGATAGTACCTACCTATAGGGAAGAACAAAGCGAAATGTGAGAAACTATGCGGGATTCTATAGCTCACCAGCAGGACCCTAAGGTTAATAAAGAGAGCTGTGTTTCCTAAAAATGTTAATGAAAATTGCCTCTTTAAAAATCCTTGGCGGTAACAGCAAAAAAACAAACCAAATGTAGCTCTAAACTAACAGGGATTACACATTAAAACCGGCGACTGTATACTACTATAAGGATGTAATTATTTCCGCGAATATTCGCTTCGGGCGGCTACATTGTTTGCTCTTCAACACATAAAAGGAAGGCAGAGAAACCTTCCTTCAGTGTCAATCATAACAGTCGGCTTCTACCCAAAACAAACACACAATTTACATTTACAAGGAGCCTTTCGTTTGTTAATGTAAACTATGTGTGATTTGTTCTAACATAATCACGAAGAGACTTAGGCCGGCCGCAATTTGTATCGTAGGTAAACATAATATGGACGTATACGAATTGCGCGTAAACGCATGACAAGGTCGTATCTAGTGTGCGAGGTAACACACAGTATAAGGTCGAGATAGATCGTGACTTTTTTTTACGTGTTCGTAAGGGTCAAATTCGAAAATAAACGCAGCCAAAAACTGACAATCGTAAAATATGCAAATGAAAAAGCATCACCGATCACAGACAGATTGTGGAAACTTACAAAAGATCAGAAGTGTGAAGTATCATTTATTAAACAAATTGATAGGTACGAACAGTAAAAAGCTACTGAATATTAATCGTTTCAAGCGCGACCGTTTGTTCTTCTAATAACAACCTTACCAGAATATGAATAAAGATCGAATTGATTTGCTTAAGAGGTTCGTGATCTGAGAGTTTTGGCTCAGGAAACAAACCGAGGGTATGTAGGTCAACAACTTGAAGGGAGAGGCAGTGGGTAATTGGAACGTAAGCCATGTGAACCTTCGATTTTCCGTAAAATCAGTCGAATCGGTATTGATGTAGTAACGCCTTCACTCCTTTGGGTACAAAGAAAACAATGTACTTTAAGCATACAATAAGTATGTGAAGTAGAAGTAAAACATATATTAAACATAAATGTAGGTATTCGTTCTTAATGTGGAATATTTATCAAAGTATTAGGAGCTTCAATAGTCCATTTCATATTTCAGTATTTCGTCGGGATTCTGTTTTAAGCTCTCTGTAATACAACCTCTGTATCCTTTGATTTTCAGTTCGGGGGTTCAAAAATCGACCTCGATTCACTAATTTGATGAACTTTTCCGATGTTATCCTTAATTGAAGGATCGAGATGATAGGAAGAGTAGAGATAATATTACAGATTTTCACTCAGAACTGTTTTCGTGGACTGCCGTGAATTCTGTTAATAAAGCGATTTATTTTCCCCTTTTACATTAGTGCAAAGAGTTTTAAAGATATTAAATGCTGATTTTCCTCACAGACTACCTAATTAGATCCTTAGACAGTGTTTATGAGAGCTAATTCTTAACTCAACTATCTTGCTTATTTTCATAATTTGTGTGGGAATAAAAAATTATAGTCAGTAAGCGATGAAGATAACGAAGCGTAGAACGTGGCTCGTGGCTCAGGTGCCCGTTTTAAGCATAATTAGAGGCTCCGCGAAGTGGAAGTTTTCGACAGCGTTTTCAGCTACATTTCCCATTATGAGTTCATGAATATCAATTAAAGTTTACGACTTTAATTGGCTTTCCACCGATATTTTAATGCTATTTGCATGTTGTGGGAACATTAACTTATCCGACTATTAACCGTTCGTAATTGGGTTTTGTGCGTTTTCCAATGCCACAATTACTTTACGTTTATTGAAAAATGTTGCCAGTTGTTTTCGTTGTTTGACGGCTTTGAAATGGCGTGTATGGCTACCTGCCCCTTTATTATGATGTTGTTATGGTTGTTATTGTAAGGGACTATAAAAGGGAGGAACAATTTCTTTTGCCGACTGAAACCTCACAGCAGAGCTGTTGTGGTTTATTTATAACCTGCTGCATTTATCATAAAAGTAGAGTTTGTAGAGTACCTACTCACATAATTATTACTAATAATTATTATTTTTAATTTTATCATTTTCAACCCTATTAATGTTTACATAAGTTCACTAGTACAACATTACCAGCTCGGTAAGAAGCATTGGTCCTACGAGCCGGATTACTAAAAATAATTATTATGTGAGCATTTTAAACTTTACCAAAGCCAAATCTAGGCTTTTATTCAGCCAATGTGTTTTTACCTGCACGAAAGTGCATTACACATCCCACTCTCTACTTACATGGGTGTTGTTTATTCAATTTAAAAATGATTGTGCATTAAATAAAGCCTACGTTCGACGTAAACAACGTCCCGCTCGCTAATTGAATTTGCCAACAAAATTAAGTCAATTTAACTTCATTACAGTGCCATAGTATTTCGCTAGTCATTAATAATGCATCGTGTAATTAGAGTCAAGTTCGTAAACTATTTACGTGTTGCGTATGGTTTAAGATATGTAATGAAATTTTCGTTGTAATGTGTTCGTAGAATAGAATAGAATAGAATATTTATTTGCGTAAAACATGGTCTATAAGGGTGTTAAATACAAATTGAGGCACAAACACGTTTCGCTAGGATAAAACATAGCATGCAAAATTTTAAAGCAAGTTAAGCAACAAAAATCGTATTTTTTTGTAAATAAAAAAAAACATCAAAATATTTTATCTATAAATTCGTAAGAGAAGTTTAACGTTCATTTGTCTTTATGCTTGTGCAGTTAAAAATTATATACCTATCGTTTATTCAAATAAGGCTTATAATGAGCTATTTTGAATGACTAAAGTTTATCCCCAAAACTTAACCATTTTCGAGTATTTAAGCTAAAAAGAAATCATTATGTTGCTGAAAGTCGTTTATTCGTCAATAGAAGTATACATTGATATTTTTTCAAATATAATCTAACTAGCATATTATCCCACTGCAGGGCAACGGCTTCCCTCTCCCTTTTCCACACAATTCTTTCTTGTGCTAGTACGGTCTACGGCCTGATCTTTTGGTAGGAGTCAAGCTCGTCTCGCCACGCTGATGTCGTTGTGCGTTGGAACCCAATCGGTGGATCTTTTAGCCCAATTCTCATCCGTCATTCGCGAGACATGTCCGGCCCAGTCCCACTTAAGCGTAGAGGCTTTCTGGTTCCGTGATCTTAGTTTTGGCGAAATTCAACTAACAGGATTCTGTGCTCCACGGCTCGCTAGCAATTCGAGCATGCTTTTTCTCAACGCTTTTCTTTGTCAAAAACCAAAAGTCTGAGCACTATATGCGAGCATGGGGGTTTCAATTAAAGGAGCATCTATATATTATTTCGGTGTTAAAATGAATCTGTATAATTGGCCATTTGTAGTTTTCAGAATTAAAAGTAACAGAGGATTTTTTACAACATTCTCTCCAATTTTGTGTCAATTGTCATTGTTCACTTTTCAACCTTATTACTTATGAACCTCTTTGAATAAGTAAAATTCTTTACTTAGAAAATCATCCATCAATCATTCATTTACTATTATTACCTTACATTCCTTTAAAATATGAGACGATTCAGCGTATGAACGCTTTGACCTAGTCTCTGCTTTAGAACTCGCTTATCAAATAGCTCGAATTTCTATTGATTCCTCGGCAGCGTTGTTGGCTATAGTTCAGAACTTTACATTCTTATTTTGGTGTATAATTGGTATACAGAGAGCAAGGAGACGTAGCCACTGTTAGGCTGCATTGTCAACAGTTTGTATATAAACCATTTGTGACACCGTTTACTTGCACTACAACACTAATGATGTAAAGAAACTTACGGTTTTGAAGGCGATACGTGACAGAAGTTCTGCGCTCTACGCACTTTCGGCGCCACGAATTTTATTAATAGTACCGTCTCTAAACGATTCCGTGCTCTGTGTTGATTCCAAATCAATAGTAGGTCGTGGTTGGAGAAAAGGTTGACTAAAAGGTATATTGAAATTACTCTACTCTGGCTTAGAGTCTCAATTCAATCAGATTTTAAGCATAAGCTGGACATAGGCAGCTCCTAAATTGTGCTTCAACCGGTTTGGCGCTTTCCATGCCTAGTTTTCTCTTCTTAAAAGTGTTGCATAGTATTCAAAGAAAGGGCATATACAACTTGCGTAGCTCAATCAGAAATAGCTGTTTTAATTAATTGATTAGTAAGCTTAAAGTAAGCTCAATGAAATCGTCAATTAATTAAACGACTAACTTATTTTTCTGCGCTCATTGAAACGTGTGATTCGAATAAAAATATCTAGAACTGAGTTCTTTTGTGTGCATGAAAAAAGATCTAGATATTTTTATTCAGACTTTCGTAGATATTGTCCGTATTTACGAACGTCAAAGAGAATAATTGTTATTTCATTGGAGCTACTTGATATTAGCGTTCAAATATTTATAGATTGACAATGTTCTGTATCTATGTACCTACTATTTCCACGTCTCGGCGCCTATCACACCGAATAATTAATTTTAATGAGCAAAGTAGGAGGAGAAGGAGCAGTGGTGGCGCAGTGGTAACAGCCCCGACTTACCAGTTGAAGGTCGTGGGTGCGAACCCAGGCAGGCGCTTTAACTTTGTGTATTTAATTTATTTCACCACCACTACTCTCAAAACGGTGAAGGAACACATCGTGAGGAAAACGGCATGTCCTAGATCCAAAAATTCCAAGACATGTGACATCTACCAACCCGCACTAGCCCCGCGTGGTGGATTACGTCCCACTCCCTCTCACAGCGAGGAGGCCTGTGTCCCAGCAGTGCGAACGTTATAGGCTGATTATGCTAAGCAAAGAAACATTAAAATAACTTTGTAAAAAAAAAAAAGTATTACTTAGTCTACAGGGCGCCTTACGGTGTAACAGGCGGCTATTACGTAATCTATTTTGTCTTCGCAAACGGTGGAGCTGGGACTTTTAAAGGCGAACGCCCCTTATTAGGAAGAAAGGAGGGCGAATATTTTTAGCAACTCGTACGGAATAAGGGCGTTTTTATGTGTCGCAGTTCAGACGAGAGATTTGGATATAAGATTTTTAATTTTTCGTTTGCTTAGATGTTTGTTACGATTAGGTACGAAACGGCGTTGATTACGTAGATTTATTTATGTTGATTTGGGGACACGAGGTGGGGTCTTTGACTTGGTAGTCGACTATAAAACAGGCGACTTTACAGTTGTATTTTACGGAAATATTAGACTTCCTTGCCATCCATCAGACGCTTCACGTAATTAAAGCCTTAGTTAAGCACTACATTGTGTCTTATTCTATGAGTCGAGCTTGTGTGCTACCTTCTGAACAAAATGATAAGTTTCAATCAGCAATGTAAGTAATAATGTAGCCGCTATGGACTTAGGTTGAATCAGTAGTCTATTGTTATAGACATTAATCTATATCAATATACCAATTATAAAGCTAAAGTGTTTCTATGTTATTTTTGTTTGTTTGAATGCGCTAATCTCTGAAACTACTGGTCGGATTTGAAAAATGCTTTGCATTTGATGGCCCAGTTCTTAAAGAAGGCTATTTAAAATCACGACTCTTAGGAGCCGCGAAAAAAAAAAGGTAAGGAAGAAAACTAAGCGAAAACGAAATTATAACGCGTGCAGGCGATGCGATGCGACGGGGTAGGTCGAACAAGAAATTTCACGCAGACGGAGTCGCGAGCGACTAATATTATAAATGCGAAAGTGTGTCTGTCTGTCTGTCTGTTGCCTCTTCACGCTTAAACCGCAGAACCAATTTAGATTAAATTTGGTAGGTACCTATAGCGATAGTTTGAGTCCGGGCAAAGGACATAGGATAGTTTTTATTCCGATATTCGCAAGGGATCGACACTTATGCGGGTGCCGCGGGGCGCTGCTAGTTTAATATAAAATAAATTCACGAGCAGGATCAGTAAAAAAAAAACAGCTAAAATATGCTGTCTTCATTATTAATGTAGATATCAAAAGGCCAATTTTCGTAATTTAAAACGTTCAAAATCTAGTCGCAGTCTCATTTCGGCGACAAACACTTGTCACGACAAACTTGTCAAAATGTAGGGAAATTAGAAGTATTTTTTGACAGATTGAGATTAGATTGTGAACGTTCTTAAAATTACGAGGATTGCCCCTCTGGTGACATGCCTAAGCAAATAGTGCCTAGTAACGCACATACACATGTCCCAAATAGGTCTACATTAAATTAATCCCTGGTAGTACCTACATTCCCGGTCCCCTAACACAACGTTAGCAACGTTTTGCTCATCATTTATCTAGCTTCCAGTAAACAATCCAGTTGGGCCTTTAGTCCCGGTAATTGAAGGATCTCTTACTTGTTACATTATAGCAGAATTGGGCACTATGTTTTACCCAACTCTGTATTCCATTCAATTTAAGCGAACATCTTTCCGTCTATTAAAACAAGACGTATTGTCGCTATAATATACCAAATTGCAATAACCAGAAGTAATATTTTTTTATATCTCGTATACGAACACGGTTGTATACTTAAACACAGTATTCGCTATGTAGATATTACCTTTCATCTGCATGAAGGAAATAAAAGCGAAGATAAAAATACCCAATCGTATTTTTGTGAGGAAGGGTATCTTGAGAACGTTAGTAAGTACGCTTTTAGACGTGAATAATTATTATTTCTAGGAGGGGGTTTCTTGCTACCGAGCCCGGGGCTCTCGCTATCAATAAAGCCTCGAAGAGAGCAAGCCGGAGCGCCGCCAAACGCTCCATCTTCGGGATTAGAGCGCGACAAGGATTCTTGCGGCGTTTAAATTTAGATGCCGATCTTTACTATAATCGCTGCTTCGACGCGTTTATACGAAGTATCGGGCCCTTTGAACACGCACGGTTTCTTTACGGTACGCCGTAGAAACCGCGCCGTAGAAAAAACGCCTGTCAACAAGCCTTCACAGTGATCCATTCAACACTGACGATCGTGCCTACACACGGCGATTAAATCGTAGTTTTTCACGGCAAGAAAAACGTGCGTGTACAAAGGGCCTTAGGCCGCGTTCTCAACAAACTTATACTCGCCCTCCAACTGTGAGATTTTACGAAAAACACTGACAGTCAGTCGGCTGTTGGTGTTGTTTTAGGGTTCCTTACCCTAAGGGTGCCAACAGGACTCTCTATTACAAAGGCTTCCCTGTCTGTCCGTCTGTCACGGTTGAATCAATTGAACATAAAAAAAACATAGTTAAACATTTAAAAGGGTCTCATCTATACAAGAAACGCGTTTTTACTAAAATATAAAAAAATATCTTATGTTGTGTTAAATATTGTGCGGAGCCCTTTGAGTGCGAGTCCGTCTCACACTTAGTCGCTTTTTTTATACATTTTTAACTTGACTCTCACAATCGGCAGCTGCCTTTCCGTTTGGTGTGAACGCGGCCTTAGGAATAATTAGAGCCGTCACTTTTCCTCAAATAGTTACTATTTTGGTACATTTGTTAATCATTGGTTTACGAGGTTAGCACAGTTTGCATTGATAAGCAATCTTAAATGGGGTTCGGAACATTTAACCATTTATCGAGGACAGTTCGATGGGTCATCGAGTACGTGACTGAACTTTCGATTAACTGTCACTAGTTTAACTACGTAATCTGCAGTGCCTTTAACAAAGGAGAAACGTTTCGTGTTTGTTTTCGACTATTTATGAGATAACTAGCGACCCGGCCCTGCTTTGTACGGTTTTTCCGGCTTAACAAAACATGGAGATTTGTGTGTTATGTTTAAATTATAATCTATACTAATAATAAAGTTCAAGAGTTTGTTTGGTTAAGGTGAATGCACAGTGGTAGACCGCGAAATTAAAATTTACTTAAATTTTTTTAAATTTTCAGGTCAGTGTCAGGTTGTATCTTGATCAAAATTTGATTCGCGTCTATAATAGGTACGTATTTACATAATTATAATCATTAGAATCATTAATACATCTTTCTAAGTTAGATTTGTACCATAAGAACAAATCTCTTACGGAAAAGTACTTATGGTACTTACAAATCTAACTTAGAAAGATGATAATGATTCTGATAGTAGCTAAAATAAAATATACTACTGCTACGCCTCCTAGTAATTTTCCACTATAACACCTATTTAAGAATCCTCACAAATCAACCAAAAACCCATTATTGATGATGAAAACGCATCCAAATCGGATTAGTAGTTTTGGAGATAAATGGCAACATTGGTTTGCACAAACAAACAAACACACATCCTCTCACCCTAAACGCATATACCGTCTCCGTACCGTCGTGGGTAAAAAACATTGAAGTCAACCATTGCTACGCAAACCCATAATAGTGATGTTTACTCTTTCAACATTATACAATTATACATGATGTAAGTATCTACGTATAACTATTTTGAACTACTACTACTTTTTTTTTTGGAGGGACTTGTGGCTAATTATTAACAGCCGCACGGGTCGATCGATCAGGTTAAGCTACGCTTGCCGCAGTTGGTCCGTGGCTGGGTTACCATCTTCACATACCAAGACCCCTACGTGCCTCGGAAAGCACGTTAAGCCTTTGGTTCCGGCTGTCATTCGTAGATATTTGACAGTCGTTACGGGTCCAAAGAAGCCCCAAAGGCTGTGACAACCAGTCTTACCAAGTGGTATCGTATTACCCAATAACTGGGTTGTGGAGTTCAGATAGGCAGTCGCTCCATGTAAAATACTGGTATTCAGCTGCATCCGGTTGGACTGGAAGCCGACCCTAACATAGCTGGGAAAAAGCTAGGCAGATGATGATGTATGTATAACTATTTTCAAAATGCTTTCTTGAATCCGGACATGCAAACTGACGTTCCAACTCAACATATATCATCATTTTAACAAAGCATCAACTCAAACGTTAAGTGAAGTTTTGAAATTGCATTTTCAAATATCGAGTCTACGGATTAAGGCGGGGCTTTTGTGAATCGTATAACTTTGTAGGTACAACAACTTATATAATAATAATGGAACATCACTAACCTTGTTATGACGTCTGTTGTATACTAAGTTGGGCTTATTGTAATGGGAATTATATATGAGATGTTTTGGCGTTTGAAGCGAGTTGTATAATAGTTTTATTGAGGTGTATTAAAAGCCAAACGAATCGTAGCAATTGTAGTGCTTATCTCATTATAGATAAGGTTTATCATTGCAATTTGAGCTTTCATGACAGTCAAGATTTTATGCACGTATTATTAGTCCTCCAGGCCGACCAGGAAATAGGTATTATTTCAGCCATGGCAGCCACTCTCAAAGGAGACTAGCCTTCGGCGGGGGAGATATCATAGTGCACAACTGTGTGCCCAGACACAGGTGCACTCTCTCTTCCCTTCTCATAGTCCGATGGGACGGCACGTAATCCCACACGATCGAAGGGAGATCAGGCGCAAGACCAACGGCTTAACGTACTTTCCGAGACACTACCCCCGTGTCTCGGAAAGCACGTTAAGCCGTTGGTTCACACCGCCAATTTCCGAACTCCGGATTATTACTAAGATATTCCTAATAGAAAACCCATTATCACTTTGCCCGACCTGGGACCTAGGGTTATGCAAGTAAATGTGCATCTCAATAGGTAAAATAGATATTTCATGCCACCACAAAAATAATTATTCAACAGTTACGAGAAAAATTATAGTCAGCAGCTAAATCTAAATAAAGCGAGCAATCCCAACAAATCTTATAATACAACAAATTCTTCTGCATCAAGTCGCCTCCCGCTCCTATTAATTTTCGTTTTACACACTAACACACAGTACACTGTCCCTCCGTAATCCTTAGATTATGCGGTCACGGACCGTAAGGATGAGCCCCGTGAGTCGCGTCGCAATCAATAAGCCGGCGCTGATCCTCCGTCAGCTTGAGCCCAACTTAATGAAGTCCCCCCCAGAAGTCGGTCAGGACTGTTACGTCCGCTTGCTTCCTCAACTTTCCATTACTCAAGTAAGCTTTATTGATATCCGTAGTTTGCTGTGTCTTACATGTGAGCCCGTCAAACGATGTTTTATCTTATATTAGGGCCCGCTTTTACGAGCGTGTTGGGTAGCAGCCATGATTGGTTGTCTGACGTCATATGATTCGCTTCTGTCTTTTTTTCATGCAAAACAGAAGATGGCTCCTGACTAGTTTTTGTGCAGTTTCGCTAATGTTCTCGATCAATCAACTCGGTAAAGTCATTTGCACTGTGAATATGTGAATAATATACTCCACTTCATTCGCTTTTTTTAAATACCAGCTATTTAAAAAAAGAAACTTCGGCGTTGGCTATAAATTCTAGAATAGTCATTAAAAGTAATTGATTTTTTAACACGTGAAACGTTATCTATATTAATGAAACACGGCGTAGACGGCGCCGCCATTCTGAGAATAATACTTAAATGAAATTCATTTACTTATTTTTATACTTTTTCTGGAAACTAATTCGTTATTGTGATTTCTAGAAAACTAAGGTCATTTGAAAGTTGAAGAAATGGCCCAGAAAAATATTCTGATCTGTAGGTATATGTAGATACTCTGACTTTACAGCTTTGTCCATCGAAAAGCATTTGAAAACGTAACTCAACAAACGTAAATTTTCAACATTGTGGTCGCTGCAGATCTTTAAGAAGTTAATACTCGAGAGGTTTGAAAGTCGAGCAAACGCTGTATAGCTGACATTTAACAAGAAATGCACAACTTAGCAGTTGCAAATACAATTTATCCTTATTTTGCGACGCTGCGAGTTCGTTTTGAGACCACAACAAACACATTTGGGTGATTCCATTCGCTTGCAGAGGAGAGGCGATAAACTTTGTTGACAATGAGTGATGCGGCGCGAGTGCCCGATTCGGCCCTGGTCGGTACATCCGCGCCAAATGTGCAATTTTCGAACGTGCCACTGAAAAGGACTAAAGTTTCCCCTTTCTCAGTATTGTAACTCAATTTTGAGACGGTGACATAATGTTGCGCGCGACCCACTTTAACTTGGGACTTATTTTGATATGAGTTACAAACTCCGAAGATTCTTCATTGTGACGTTTTTCTAGTTTTTCGTCGGACAATGCTTTTCGGTTCAATACCTTACAGTAACTGTGTATACTGACCTTATTGGCGTCCATTTACTAAAGAGAAACAAAACTAACATTTAGTGTTGGTTTAGCAGAAACAGCGCCTGTTTTTACCTGAAACAATAAATATTTGACTAGGGTTATTCAGTTTGAAACAAGGGTATGTAAAGAAAGAAATAAAGAATAACGTTTATTTGGACACAGTTCGCGTCGTTGATACACAAAATAGAAAACACAATGTATTTTTTTTTTTTACAAAAACTTTATATTATTATTTTATCTCTGAATGCAGCCTTTTCTAATATTAATTCAGTATATTTCTCGCAAGATTATATCATCAGATGTAGCCGTACATTTATTACAAAACATATTTCCAGCTACATAAATGTACAGCCGAGCCATTCAAGAGATAATCTCTAGTCTAGATAGCAACAAAATAATCCTTTCAGAATCGCATTACGCGCGGCTCATTCTAACCCAGTTGGTAAGTAGTTACAGCAGCTCGCCACTTTTGACAATGCCAGGAATCTTCAACTTGAATATAATGTGGGTAGTTTGTACATTAGGGTCGGCAGGCTCGTTACGTGGTTTCCACAACTTACGACGGTAATCGTAAACATTTTGACAGCCCTCATGTTCAGAAAGTTGCGGAAGGCCGGACCTCTAATTGCAGGGTTAGGTCCCCGAACACATACGTTAATATTTCCGTATTATTTCTCTAGATGGTGGTTTTATTATGGAGATATTTTGGGATGTTACTCGTAAAAGCTACAATGGAAGAAACATTGACAGAACCTCTTTTCTCAAACACAAGACTTTTCACCCTTCAACTCACGTTTCATAAAAGTGTGTATCGATCAATCTGGTTTAGTGGAAGTGAATACAATTCGTGAAACATTCGGTTAACTCTACTCTCTTACCCATGTTTCCTCTCTCTCTTATACTTTAGTTAAGCTAATAAATAGTAGAGCAACGTAAACGGGGTGCGACTGCTGCAATTGACAGTTTATTGATTCGTCTGCAGCTGATTGTAAAAGCTTTTTACGAGTATTACCTCTCTGCCCGAATGACTTGATTTTTTGGGAAAATTTTACGCTACAGATGTAATTTGACTATGAATTGAGTCTCATCTCAACAATGATACCATTGTTATCTGCAGTCTCGAATATTTCTGCGCCGTTGACGGCAAGATTTGATTAATATTGACATCTGTACATTTTTGTTCACCTGTGTTCTACAAATAAAAATATCTGATTAAATTGAATTTGAGTCTAATTAACTTGTTTTGTGTTAGTGAGTTAACTCATAGTAGGTCTCAAATGGCAGAATTAAATAAAAACAACAAAGGTTGAATTTTAAAACAGGTAGCATACCTTCTTCACCGTATAGAACATACCACTTCACTATTCCGACTTTTTTTTTTTTAATACCCATTCATATAATGTCAAAAGACTTAAAACAGTGTAATTTCAAGAAGAACAAACACTCAAACAAATAGGATTACATGAACTAGAACCTCACTTTATCCCTTTTTGCCTAATCCAATATTCGGTCGAAAAGGGAAGCAAGTAAAATATCGTAAAAATGTAGCTTAATATATCTTTTCTGGACAGGAAATCTCGGATCTTAACTGTGAAGCGGACAGAATTCCTTTTTGGCAAAGGGACTTAGGGAATAAACAGGTCACCTGCTTCCTTAATTTTGATTTTTTCGGTAGACTGTAAAAATAAAGCCTCGCAGTTATTTGGGAAAGTGTAACAATCACATTTTTATCAATTTCTGAGGTTGAAAAGCGTTTTATGTCTACTTTGGAATGTAGATGGGAAACGTTGCTATTAAGACACTTCAGGGATTTTTTATTTTATGGTTTGTTATTAGATGACATACAATCCGTCCCACCTGATGGTAAGTCACCGCCTTCTCTGGATACAAAACAAGAAATTTTGAAAAATTCAGAAAGAAAATTTTGTCTTTGAGGCGGCATCTAGATCGCGACATGCGAACTAGGTACACATCACACCGACGCGCGACGTCACGTAAAATCTTGCATTTGCGCGCGACTAAAATATATACAACGGCCCGACAAAAATCATCGGGCAGTTGATTGGAGGTGGTTGGGTGGTTGGTTGGTTGCAGTCTGACCAGACACGACAACTGTCTGGTCAGAGAATCCTCCCTTTTCTATGGAGGATAGTGAAGTTTACACCCTGTTCCTCATACCTCTATATCTCATGTTAGCAGGCACATGAGACATTCTATTTTCTCTCTAAGACAACACAGCCCTTCAAAGAGAACTCAAGGTTCATCTATATGCAAAGGAACGAAGGTATTGACACTAACTACATAGACAGACCACCTACATGTACCAATAAAATACAAAAACTAAGAAGAATATAAGAACCGATCTTACATCAGCTGTTTACAAAGCGTTGCGGACTTCAGCAAGTTTCACGACAATAACAAGAAACGATAAATAGCAAGATAGTGTTTCACAGCAAACTTTAGAACCCCTTTACTGGTACGTGTGTATGATAAAGTTATGAATGGTACTTGCAAAGCGATAAAAACATGAATGATGCATAAACCCTGACCCTGAGGATAGTAAATTGTTGTGTATCGGAGTGGAAGGATCGAAATAAATACTGGTTCGGTTCGTAGGGTAGGATGGTATTAGTAACTTCATAAATAATTTCCAGTCGGATAATTTAAGAGCGTTTACGACGGACGGCATTTCATACAAACTTTCAAGCCCTTGGTTTTCGAAATGAATAAACCGATTTGAATGAAACTTCATACGCATAAGCAGGATATAAAGATCTAAAAATTAAGTTAAGAACATTTTCGAAAAATAGTGTTACAGCCACGTTACAGCCAAGTAAGACCGATTTAAAATTTTCCATAGAAACAGAGATTTCCAGGTTTTTTTTTTTTTAAGTAAGACATTTTGAAAATGTTCTTTACAAACTTTTTAGAACTTAGTATGCTGCTTATGCGTATGAAGTTTCATTATAATCGGTTAATTTATTTCGAAAAACAAGGGCTTGAAAGTTTGTATGAAATGCCGTACGTCGCGGATTATTAATTAATCTTTCTGATGGAAAGATTTTACCCATCCTTGTTTTGTTTCATAGACAGTTTAAGTTATTAGTAAGCTGAACTCCCCAACGAAGTGCCTAAACAACGTCGACATTTAAATGATGGAGGGATGGCAACACACCGACGATCGCTTAGTTTTCCTGTACTTGCATATGCTAAACATCTTTTCAAGCTAATAATTCTAACTCGTTGCGAATAACTATGAGGTACTCTGTAAGTAATCCTTGTTTTGGCGCACAAGTCACCTAAAAGACCCATGTAATGACGCTCGCGCATACGATGTCTAGAGGGAGGGACCCCGCAAAACTTGCTTGGCAGTGCGCCTTGGCACAGCTGCCTGTTTTATTGTGACTCGGCGCCAACAGCCGGGAGATTTACCCCATCTGTAATAGCTTGCCTCGTTTATTAATAGCTACCAATGTTGTGGTCGTATAATGTTTCTGGTGGTTAATGGGCGAATCATGATTTTGATAAATCTGGAATCATTTTGGCTGAACCTGGGTTAGAGTAATGGTCGCTGCGAATGTAAGCTATTATTCTGATGCTTGTGGAGTGAAATAATGCATTTCGGTATATATGCTTCGTGTTTATTATTCTTTACAAGTCGGCTGTTAACGGCTAAATTGCACAGAAATGTTTTAAGAACCTGTAATAATTCTTTCACTCTTTTTGCTTTGTTTCCATACGTAGCTTTAAGCCGCTCGACGTTCAGGACCTGCTCTCGTGGGCTGTTTTATCGGTTTATTTTTTGAGGGTGTACTACTGACAGCTGCAATCATGGTAACCTTTATTTTGTTAGCGGATTTCGTGACTGTTCTATAAGTCGTGGGTCTGAGACTATAATGTTTTCTCAGGACCACGCCTGTGCATGTCTACTTGTCAAATGCAGAACGACATTCAAGCGATCCATGCGCTAATAAAATGACGGAACCATAAACACATATGCTTAGACAAGAGAGGTATCCATCAATACATTTACCACATCTATAATAATATAAGTTGTAGATACATGATCTATGTAGGTATAATTCAGGTTCCAGAAATAAGATCATTCCACATTTCAAAGTCACCTTTGTGGGTAAGAGCCACTTTTCGCAACCATAACAAGTTTATCTCCAACCATGCATGTATCAATGACGTTGTGAAACCATGCACGTGTCGGAATATGTAGAAATATTGTATGGAATTAGTAAGTACTTTCCTAAATTGCATGGAATTAGTATGTACTACATTTTTGCTAAACTGTCAAGAGTGTTTCTAGATGAAATAATCAATGAATTCCGAACGAAACCGGAGATCTGTGAGTCTGTTTAAATAAACACAATAACTTATTTTACTTTTCTTCTAAAATGTAAGGGTAACAGGATTAAACATTGTATTTAAAATATTTTCCTAATTTTATGTGCAATTCTTGATGTTTATGTGGTTATAAATAATAAATATAGTAAACTCAGTAAATGTTATGTTTAGGAGACTTTAGCTAATTTTAGTCGGATAAATTGTTATAAAAATACATTGAATATCTTTTATCGTTTTAAAATAGTTCTGTCAAAATAGATTTACTTATAACAGTCAGTATTAAGAGTTATTTTGGTCCAAATATATGATTGTTAAAATGGCGGGAATGTTAGAGGTACTTGAGGAATATGGTGGATGTGGGCTCGCCAATGCGGGCTCTCTTGGGATTCAACTGTGGTGAAAGATGGACTACGGTTCACGTAAGTTAATTGATATTATAGTTGCTAACTTGCTATAGCTTTGAGAAATGGAACAAGAGATTAATTAATATGATAAGGATAATTGTTTATGCAAATGTACAATATGTTGATAAGTACGATACTTTAAAACAAGCTGCCATGAAGTTTGCTTGTCCTTCCTTCTTCATGATGACCTAGTTTCGGGAACGGACAACTAGTTTTTCTCACTGACAAGCCTAATTGAAATAAATGCTTAGTCTTGTCTTTCTGTGCTTTTCTTCATAAAACCCTTTCCCTACACACAAATCACCTTATTCATAGGTACTTCATACCATAAATAACTAGTAACCTCTATACACAGTAAATAACACCAATCAACCACACTCAAAGCTTGCTAATTAAGCGGATATTATACATAATCATACAGTTTTCATTCACCTTTCTGACACACGCGTGCGAAACGATCCATGGACCGTGTATCTGGTCCCCCCTATTTTGTAACGGGGTCGGGCTAGGTACGGGCACATAGCACAAAATAGATGGATATTGGTACCTACAGAAGGTCGGCTCCATATATTATAATGAGCGAAAGTGGACGCACAGACACAGCTCACGTACAGCGAGTGCAAGTGCAGACGCGACTAGTTTTTCGTTTAAAGGTGGGTTTTGATAAAACAAACAGAGAAGTTGAACTAGAATGAGAGCATTCTTTTCGTGGTGTTATTCACATTTTTGTATGGATAGACCAACGAAGGAGTGCTTTATCCCTGTTTAGAAAACAACAATTTGGTAGAATGGGGATAGAATTTATATCTAAACCAATCTTTAGGTAGTTTGAGAACTCCGTACACACCTATGTGTGTGCGTCTATTTTCGCTCGTTATATGAAGCTGACATTCTGTACGTATCTATTTTGTGCACATAGCATGTTCTAGTGTGACAGTGCAGTGCCGTATGTGCCTTTATTGATGCTAAAGTAGGTTATACCGATGTCTCGTGCACTTCTGTTCGCTAAGCTGAAGATCGTGATGACACGTTCCTTATTTATGGTGGAGGCGATGCTTGTAACATGATTTTGTGCTGAGCGACAATATTTTGTCATTATTGTGTGGTGTGATGCACATTGCGAGTGGGATATTGCATTTTCTAGTAACGAATGGTTCAGTGATTTTAGATATATATTTCTCATTACTTCCTATCACGTTATTACTGTGAATCTATACAAGAATTAAGTATGCCTTTTTGTTTCAGTTTGGGAGATTTCATATTTATTTGGAATCTTCAACAAACGATACACGCATTATAAAAAATAGGTTCTTTTACGTGTGCTCTTTCAATTATAGGATACCACAGCAAGCACAATTGCACATATAACTACGTAGGTGTAAAAACATGAAAATAAAAATAGGGAAAATAAACTTTTGTCTATTCTGTGAAAATAAATGATGAATGATGAAAATAAATAATGTTTGAGGAAAAGACAAAAGTTACATGTCAAGATTGAGCATTAATATTAGGTACTAAATAAAAACAGAAAATAATTGGTTAAATATGACAAAAACAAAAAAAAAATATAGCATTCACATTAAAATTGTTTATGTTATGGGATGGCATGCCTTAGTTAGACCTATTTACCCAATTGACATTCTACTAAAGCTGTTTACCATAAGCTTAGTTCAGGAATTAATCAATAATCAATGAGCTGGGACGATTGGCACGCTACCAGTCATTGCTTATGCACAAATGCCATCTTTAATCCCTTAATTACCGACGAATTAACGCAATAAGCCCCCAGTATCATCACTTTGATCGATGCTCATATATAATTAGAGAACACAACTTTGGGCCCCTCAGGGAAAAGAGAATGTAGGTAAGTAAGACATACAGTACTAACTTGGTAATTACGCCCTACGACGTAGTTTCGTATTAAATTTACGCTAACTACTGTGAATTATGAACTTGTAGGTGTAGAGGTCTGAATTGTAGGATTTGTACGTCTTTAGAATTGGTTTAACTCTGTTCTGTGTAGGATATTTGAATGTGAATTTATATGCCTGATTTACATGGTTATAAATTTCATTAACTAACAAAGGTAAGGTATATTTCTATTATTATCTAGTAAACAAGTTACTTGACAAATACACACATCAAAAGTGTCTAGGGATCAAGCATTTTTATGCGGATTTCTTGAGATTGAGATGTGGCTTTGTAATAAATTTATGATTTTATAAATTTATATGGATCCTTTTTGGTGCATTTCATAATTTGAATCAGGAACTGTGAATCAAATTCGAGTAAAAGATGAAAATCAGCTGTCAATATTTTCCCTATAAAAACATACAACGCATTGAAGACATTATTAGTGCTACTGTTTCCCTACTACTGATTAAAACCAACGTTATTATGGAGCGGCGACGTCATTTAAGCAGGGAAGAAATGCTCAGAGCCGTGGGAATGATAGAAGCTGGTTCCCGGCAACGTACTGTGGCTTTAGCTCTGAATACAAGTCAGAGTGTTATCAGTCGACTTTGGACACGTTACCGAAGCACTGGTACCGTGGCTGAGCGCCATGGAGGACGGTATCGCTGCACCACACGGAGACAAGACCGATACATTCAAATCTTAACTCGAAGAGCTCCAACAATAACCGCCATGATGTTAGCCGTGAGGCTTCATCACTCTTCAGGGAACTTAATTAGCGACCAAACAGTCAGAAACCGCTTGCATGAAGTGAACCTTCATTCCCGAAGACCGCTACGGGTACCACCTATAGCAATGCACAATCGTAGGATTCGATATCAATGGGCTCTTGAACACAGAAATTGGGCAGAAGAACAATGGCGTTTCGTGTGCTTTTCTGATGAGTCTCGTTTTGGTATGAGACCGGATACAAGACGTATACGACACTGGAGAACCCATGGACGCCAACAGCGATTAAAATCCTGCCAGGAAGTCCATCCTTATAGTGGTGGAACCATCATGGTATGGGCGGGTATTTGGATCGGCGGAAGAACTGAGTTGATTTGGATCAGAGGCAACCTCAACGCTCAAATTTATGCTGAGACGATTGTATCAGACGTCATCGTTCCTCTACAAGTGCAAATCGGTCCCTTATTTCAGTTAATGCATGATAATGCACGACCGCACACCGCAAGAGTTGTAAGACAGACTCTCGCCGCAGCTAACATCAATGTCCTGCCCTGGCCTGCTCAGTCGCCAGACTTGAACCCGATTGAGCATGCATGGGATATGCTACAGAGAAGAGCTCTGCCGAATATGGAGGGTATCCAGTCGCAAGAAGACCTTTTTTTGTTGTTGCAACGAACATGGGCGGCCATTCCACAGCGTGATTTGGATGAACTCATTTTGAGTATGCCAAACCGATGTTCTTGTGTTGTTAGTGTTCACGGTAGAAACACGGATTATTAATTGTTTAAGTTACCCAATAAAATTTTAAAGAAAACTGTTATTTCAGTCTTTTTTTCGAACTTTTGTGTTAGTGGTTCAAATGTCAAAAATCCCTTTATTAGGAAAATGGCAAATTTCTTTATTAATGCAAAGGTGACTTGGTTTATCGTTACTGTGACAAACGAAAACACTTTATTTGATGAATCCTTAAAGAAAATTTTAATTAATATCAATCAGGAGAAAAGTTATTGCAAAAATATATGTTGATCCCTAGACACTTTTGATGTGTGTAAATCAAGTGATGTGAAATCAAAGGACACAAGTATAGCAATAAAGAATTACGCGTACTTAATACAAAATTCTTAATAAGAGATCCTCTAACTTGTGTTGAAGATTAATTAATTGGCAATTATGTCTGTGAAATAAATAATGCGAGAAATTCAAACGAATACAGAAACATAAAGGTAAAACAATAATAACGATGAAAAAACACGAATCGATAAATGTACCTATTCGGTCCATAGCGTTTTATTTAGATTATGCAAACAGAAAAAAAAAACGGGAAATGACGTGTCAAAAATAAAAAACGGCAAACGATATCAGCGGATTCAAACACCAGTTATGTACACTAGAAATGCTAACATTGTCGCTTGAAATTGTGAATAATGGTCAAACCCACGAAATTACTGTTCCACCGAGTTCCAACTAATAGTTCCTAGTGCTCCGTTGAAATAGTGCAGATAACGAGCTAAAAGTTCAGGATACTCGACTCGCAAATAAATAAGGAGATCTATTTCTTTCTCGGTTTGGACCGCGCTAGACTTGGAGCAGTTAAGCCACATAATGCTCCCGGTTTGGTTTTGCTTCCATATTTAGCATCTTCAATTTATCCTCCTTCGCTTTTCGGAAAAGACATTTTAAATACAGCCCTCGTTATTTTTGAGAGAGAGGAATTATTTATAGCTTTTTGTGAAATTAAAAAGAAAAAAGATACACAAAATAAACGGCAGGCGGCAGGGATAGATGTATCCGTACCTACAGCTAAAATGTTGTCATTCTCCCTTCCTGATCCGCTTATGATAAATGACGGTAATATTTGACTTATATCAGTAGCAGGCGCAAATTATTTGTAAACATCAACTACTGTTTATCAGCAATTCTTGGGTGTAGTAGTGTGACAATGCAAACAATAGGTATATCAACAGATGTATGTAAAAATGCAAAGTGTCTATGTTTTCTATTGAGTTCTATAGCCACATTAATAAGATTGCTGTAAGCTGTATCAGAAACAAAATAACTGTTATATTTAGCAGAAAGAAAAGTTTCGCTTCTAGAATTCAGCCATTTTACTTTGATTTATGTGGCTACTTTTAATTTAGTTTTACTTTCAAGAAACGAAATTAGTTATTTCTAACTTGTTTCAGCGGAATATTTTACGATAACGATTTTCCCTAAAATGTTGAGAAATATTGAGTGTTAGTACCTATACATTAAGTAAGTACCTACTACATATCATCACCTAGCTGTCAAAACAAACATCTTTGATCTTCTCGTATTGTAATCTCCACATTAATTTCGAGTTTTAAAATATCGCATTTTGATACGTTAATCTTCGTCTATTTTATTATTTCCATTATTCCTATCACCCTCCCGCTCTTGCATCACATTTATCTTTATCGTCGTCCTTTTCTCCATATTCATGTTCATGTCGATGTATAAATGAAAATAAACGTCGTTTTTTCCCACAACACAACTGCACCCCTGCATAATTATTTAGCCAATGACACATCCGGGATTACTGTGTCTCGTTTCACAGTTCCATACATCATTTGTCAGAATATTGTCGTTTGACAGGATTTCTAATGTCATTTTTCCGCCGGCGTTTTCTATTTGTTCAGAACGTGAATTTATGGCATTTGGAAATAGCGATGTTAGTTCCGAATTCCGTACCAAATTGGAATTCAGAAGGAATATTTCTGATTTAGAATGATTGAATGATGAACGACGACGAAAGGGGATTGTGTTTGCTCCCACAGCATTCTTTAAGGGAAATATTTAACTAATCCTCTAAAAACTTACAGGTAGGAACGCTTCTAATGATGAACACTTTTTTAATACTTGAACCGCTTTAACTTTCTGACCATTCTCACACTTGTTCGCTGTAACTAAGTAAGCTAAAGTACTGCGTTCACACGGGTTAGGTTGGTTTGACCACGTCCACGCAGGAGCCGGATTGGTCGCAGTAACTAAGTATTCTTAGGACCCCAAAATAGGTATTATTTGAGGTTCTCAAAAAGAAGCGCAATCATTACATGAGAGTATTCAATAGCATTTTTAGGAGCACCAAATGCCATTCTTCAAATGGTTTGCGTACTCAATATATAATCAATAAAAATTATTAATGTGTTGTAAAAAACAAGAAGATATATTAGACACCTTCAACTTAAGTGAAAAGAAAGATGTTTCGAACAACACCATAAAGTAACATGGGATAGTGAATTAACTTTCAAGTTAAAGTTGTTGGATAAAAATGTTTCGAGCCGAACAGGAAAACTTCCGAAGTTTTGTATAAGGCGAAGTATCTCAGTAGGTTTTTCGTTCACAATGCTCGCTTCACCAGTAGTGGTGGTTAATAAAACGTATAGCGTCAAAAAATAGCACGCTATTTATTTATAGCATCTAGCGTTTGTTGTCCCGACTCTGACTACGCGCTAGAAATATAACGTCTCAACAAACTAGGCGTCTCATATTCTAAACGTACACAGCGAGGCTAGAGCGGGATAGCATTATAGTTTTATAACTTTTATAGTCTCACTAGTCTCACTCACAGCGTCACAGCGCGTCGGGGCACTCGGGCGAAGTCGTGTGAACTCGGGCGGCAGTCGGCCGGTTGGATCGCGGTACCTGTTATTACGTACGCGTTGTTTTGTAAACAAACACGGCCCTCGCACGTTTTTTTCTAAATAATAATTTTGTTGCTGTGCTACATATAAGTACTACAGTACTGTAATTGTAAGTATAATAATTCTCATGTATCGTACATACATTCGTCGTGCTATTGTAAATATTGTGTGTTCGTTTTTAATAATTGTAATTAGGTAGGATGTTACTGTGTGACAAAGTGAAACTGTGGATAGTGATTTGTAAATAAGTTTTAGTAAATACGCCTATAATAAATAATAATTGTCTCACAAAACTTTTATAATAAAATTTAATCAATTTTATTATAGACAGTCCTAAGCCTGGAAAGTATGAAGGAAAGTTCATTGATCTATAACGCTTCATGAGATATTATTATATTCTTTCGTGTACAGCGCGTTGCGAGATAACTAGCGTGTTGCCAGATAAAATGATAATGTCTCCGCGTTCAGACTGCGGCCAAGTTTTGTAATAACGTGTTATAATGATAGCGTATAAAACAACGCGCTAGAAAAATATAGTTTATAGTCTATAACACGATTTTAGTTTAAAGCGGATTTGAACATCACTATTCACCAGCCTTGTCTTACGTAAAGTTAGCAATTGAATATATTTTGTTCATGTCCCTACTATTGTTTTTCTGGTTCTACTATTTCACAATAAATGGTTTAATAGTTAGTTTTAATAAAGGCTTGTGGCTAAGTAATAACAGCCGCACGGGTCGATTGATTAGGTTAAGCTACGCTTGTGGCGATTGGTCCGTAGATGGGTGACCATCTTTGAATATCAAGACACCTCCGTGTCTCGGAAAGCACGTTAAACCGTTTGTTCCGGCTGTCATTCGTGGATCTTTGGCAGTCTCTACGGGTCGTCAGAAGCCCGAAAGTTTGACAACCAGTCTTATCAAGGGGTATCGTATTATCCGGTAACTGGGTTGTGCAGGTCAGATAGGCAATCGCTCCATGTAAAATATTGGTATTTAGCTGCATCCGGTTAGACTGGAAGCCTATCCCTACAGAGTTGGGGAAAGGCTAGGCAGATGATGAGTTAGTTTTAATAATTGTTTTATCTTGTGTTGTTCAAGTCCAAACATTTAGGGGTGTATTTATAAACGATGATTAAAGTTAAGTGACGTCCAAACGTTAAATATGTATGGTTGAATTGAACAGTCGCTAATCACTAGGTACTTAACTTTTATGAATAAAGGTTAATAAAACTAACTACAAAGTAACGATGAGAATATTTTCACGAAGGTAGGTGAGATAATTATTAAGGGTTCATAAGTTTTTTAACAAATGCACAAACTGTTACTAAGAATTCAGTACATGATCTGAGGGGCAATTCTCGTAATTTTAAGAACGTTCACAGTCTGATCTCAGTCTCAATCTGTCAAAAATACCTCTAATTTCCCTACATCTTGACAAGTTTTTGACATTTGTTTGTCGCCGAGATGAGACTGCGACTAGATTTTGAACGTTTTAAAATACGAGAATTGGCCTTCTGATCTTGTGTTGAAATTTTTCGTCGGTTATTGAAAAATTAATTAATTAAATTTGCTCTGCCATGAATTTTGACCAGGTAGGTATTGCATTTTTTTATGATGTTTCATTTTATCATTTCATGCAGATTTTTTCATTTTGATAAGTTACCCACGACAAAATTCACGCTAGTCTAGAATTATGAGCTGAATTCGTGGATAGGTATCGTTTCCGCACTTCCTAAAAAAATATCCTGAAGAAGATTCAGATTATAAAAGCAAGTAATCATTTCAAAGATAAAAGTTTAGGTATAGAAATGAATAAAGTAACTTCTAAGTTGTTAAAACTCCAGGGCCTGCTAATTAATAATCTAAATTTGTATATTCCCGACATTTCTGAGAAGATCTTATTATGCTTCCGATTTCATTTTACTCTAACTCAATTATTCCGAGCTGGTTTCCTTACACATTTTTTAATATTTGCTAATGTACATAATTTAATTTAAATTTATTACTTCCGTGAGCCTAATTTGTTGAAAACCGTTTTTGTGGCTCTTCATTTACCTATAGGTATTTCTAAAAAGAAACCCCAATTATTTTGCAATCTTTATATAATTAACCCCTTTTTGGTCCACCGGGGTTTGTTGAATTTTAGGTAATTAATGAAGTCTGTTCTGCCATTGCGGTACCTATATGGCATAATCGTTTTAGCTGAAGGCCATTAAAAACGTTCAAAATTTAGTCGCAATCTCATCTTAGTGACAATCAATGTTAAAAATGTTGGGAAATTAGTGGTAGGTATTTTTGACAGATTGAGACCGAGATCTGACTGTGAATGTTTTTAAATTGAAATTGAAAATATTTATTTCAGACCAAGCACACAGGAACAAATTTAAAACACAGGAAACACAGGAAAAAATTTAAAACTAAGAGAATTGCCCCATCAGGTTTCAATTACTTCTTACTTGTAACAATTAGTTTCGATATCGGTTAAGAGTTTCGTTCATCTCCTTAGGGACCAAACCCGTACGTGAAAATATCTAACATTTATATGTTAAGAATATTTGAGCACGGAAGTACCTACGTCTACCTAGAGCCTTGATAATTCCCAGACAGGCACGTACCACTCGCTCTGGTCTCAAAATAGGTTACTACCAGTATGAGAACAAAGCCATTCGTTCAATATCAAATTATAAAATGAGGAAGAGATCCGGATGAGCAAATTCGATAATACTTTTAGATGATTGGATTTGGTCGTCCAAATAATCTTGTTTGTATGAGATAGTAGAAATTCAGCTCATTAGATACCTTCGTGTTTCAGTTCACATTTTATAATTTACTCTTTTCTCATGAATATGGAATCCAGTCGAAGTATTCACTTAGAAATGGTATGTGAAGTATATATTCTCTCATGCAATAATACTGACCGCTTCTTGGGAATGTTTCCCTGTATGTTGAACAACGTACGTCGTATGTAGGTATGGCCTTGTGAGTATGGGTTAACTTGTTGACGAGTTCTCTCCCTGTTTATCTCACCCTCTCACTGATAGGGAGTAAGCAAATTGTTTGGGCAGGAGCACCTTGCCGTCTCCACACTGTAATGCCGTCTTAGACTATTAGACTACGTACACAATGAATTCGTGGAAGACGAGATATCATGAAAACTGTTTGAGAAAGATAAAGGTAATTCATTTTAAAATCACAAAGTCAATTGGCTTGCCACTGATCACCAACTGTTCAAGTAATAACGTTATAGACGCCCCACTAGAACCAGTCACAGCGAACTTTATTAGCTTTTAAATAACGAAGTTCTGCTGTTATCTGCATAGAAGTTGGACGGGGAACTTTTTCCACAGCAGAACAAACACATTAAAGGATCGCGCGTCCACGTCCTGGGGCGAGGCTCGAAGGCGCGATAAACTTGCTGTGCTGACGTTGATTTATGTCTCCGTTTGTTTGTCCCGGAGACAGCCGGCTCCCAAGTCCCGGTTCATCCCGGAATACCGGTTAAGATAAGACGCCTCTAATGCATACTACAAATTACTGGACGAAATTGCTGTTTACGCATATACGGGGGATGGGGCGTTTACTAATTCGTCTGGGGGACTATCTTACCTTATAAGCGGAGTTGATTATCCCATCTTGCTGCGATGCGATAATAATCTCTAAGTGGAAGTGATAAAGTTTTCATTTCTGTGCATGAGTCTAATGGAAACGAGGAAGCAAAATTCGCCGGCGAGAGATGACTTGAAGTTTCGAAGTACAATGAAATACATTTTGGGGGGAAACACAATATATTTATATTTAGGCAGTTTATAATATTGGCGTTATGACAAATTGGTCCCTGAAGCGTAAAAGAATTATGCGGGGAACAGAGGAAATTTTAGGAAAGAAAGGGGCGTTTTGTGCCTAAAGGAACATAAAAAGTTTAGATGAATATTGTTGAGAAACATAATGATAATATAAGATAAAGAATGGCGTACCCATTTTTCAGTAAAACCGCATCCAGTAAGACTGGAAACTGTTCTCAACAAACTTGAAAAAAAAAGGATGACGCATTATGTCCAAGCCAATATAACCACACTCAACATTCGATATCATAAATAACCACTATGCAAATGGTACAAAAGTTAATGAAACATAAAAAGTTGTCATCGGCGCTGACAGGGCAGTGCATGTCGGATCACGCGTGTCCACAGTTCACTAACCACTCCAAGCGAGATCTGCTCGCCATGTTTTTAATGCTCCGGACATTTTGTAGTTATCGTGTATCCTTGTGAAACACATGTGTATCTGAATTGTTTGTCAGCAAACAATCAACCGCGACTTGAATAGATACTGGATTCGATCTCCAGGTTGAGCCAAGTGTTTTCATTAGGAATTTCTGAGTAGCAGCCGGGAGTGTTGATTTACAATATAACATACCATGCATTTAAAACAGATATCAGCGGAGCGATTCTCGTAATTTTAAGAACGTTCACAGTCTGATTTCAGTCTCAATCTGTCAAAAATACCTCTAATTTCCCTACTTACATTATTTATGTATTTAATTTATATGGTGTGCATAATAAAGAGTATTCTATCTATCTATGAACTAGTTTTTGACATCTGAAGGCCAATTCTCGTAATTTAAAACATTCAAAATCTAGTCGCAATCTCATCTCAGCGACAAAGAAATGTCAAAAACTTGTTAAAATGTAGGGAAATTATAGGCATTTTTTGACAGATTGAGACTGAGATCAGACTGTGAACGTTCTTAAAATTACGAGAATTGCCCCTAAGTTGTCGCTGACATGAGATTGCTACTAGATTTTAAACGTTTTTAATTTCGGGAATTGACCTTCAGTTGTAGTCTGCATTGAACATACCGCTCTTGCTCTGCACGTGGGTGATGGAGGAGGCGAGAGTCACATTATTTCATACTAGCTTCTGTCCGCGGCCTCGCCCGCGTGGATGTCGTAAATTATCACACGGGAACATGCTATCGAGACAAAAAATAGCCTCTATCCTTCCACCATGCCATCTATCTCCTTTTCCAAATCCAAATTTTATCGAAATCCGTTTAGGGGTTGAGTTACATTCGAATTTCTACGAGTAATATTAGTACGGATGCGAATACGAGTAGGTACCTAAGTAGAATCTAGTTAGACACGGAGATGGCCGATGTAATAAAACCGTGACCGAATGGTGGCCAAGGTTAGGCTAAAGAAACCAGGGCCGTTCGAAAGCTCGTCAGGTTGATGATATCGTCAAAGTCGCGGGAAACACCTGGATGAGGGACTGTATGGCAGTAAAAGGGGAGGCCTATGCCCTGCAGTGGGTGATTCTGGGCTGCAATGCTGATAATGATGAAGCAGAATCGTCCGTAATATAGGTAAAATATTAGGTTCTGCAATCAAATTCTTATAGACTAAACACGCACGTCATAGTTATGGTAACGTACGTGCTAAACTACCTTTTACTAACGGTAATGATGGAGTGTTAGCTAAAAATATTTGTAGCATATCGCTCAAGGCCGATGACTTGTAAGTTTTCAGCTAGGTTTAAAAAGGTTTTGTAGTTTACAGTACCTGAAAAATATCCCACATCCATGCCTCCTACATATTCTACACACAGTTTGATTTTTTGTTAGCTAAAGTAATTTATTTCACGTAGGTACAATTCTGTACGACATTACTCGGTGCGCGTTTATCTTCAACACAAAAACAACTCCTGAAAAATGTATTGCGCTTTTCTACGTGAAGTTTAATGGCTAAGCGTAGTTAAAACATACCTACATGCTAATAACCTTTTTGCTAAAACGAATACGGAACGAAAAATAATATTTGTTTTAATAGATGCCCTTTAAAATACAATAAGACATGAATATCACAATCTGGTTCGTGCTGTAAAATAATAAAAAGAAAAATATTCGAGTTTGTTTGCCTTTATTGTGCTTTACGCCGTACGGCATTTCATGCAAACTTTCAAGCCCTTGTTTTTCGAAATAAATGAACCGATTTTAATGAAACTTCATAAGTATAAGCAGGAAACAAAGGTCTAAAAAGTTACTTAAGAACATTTTCGAAAGATTGTGTTACAGCCAAATTAGACAGATTTAAAACTTTCCATAGAAACAGAGATTTTCAGTTATCTTTTTCAAATAAAACATTTCGAAAATGTTTTTAAGTAACTTTTTTGAACTTATATTCTGTCGTATGAAGTTTCATTAAAATCGGTTCATTCATTTCGAAAAACAAGGGCTTGAAAATTTGTATGAAATGCCGTACGGCGGCGTACCTAAACGCTCTTAACGGTAAGTACAGGGGTTGCTACTCGCCACTATTAGCTTTTTAAATGAATCATCTCCTTTTTTATGAATGTCGATGGCTATAAGAATAGGGGAAGGCGAACATAATAGAGAAATATGGAAGAAAAAGACATGTTGCGCCGACCACAAATACATTGGGAAAAGGGTAGAAGAATGATCATCTCATTATTTGTCCATGTGCAAATCGCAGTCGTTTTAACTGGACTTAAAGCAGACAATGTTATAAAGACCCATGTGCATTTAATGCAGTCATGTAAAGGTCGGGTTAGATTAAACAAGCGAATGCCCATTTTATCCTAATAATTTTTGTGTCTGTTTACACATAGGACCATGGACTTATAATAATAACTATTAGGACAGAACATTCCTTCGTTGGTCTCTCTCTACTGAAATGTCAAGAATATCAACAGATGAACTTCTTGATCTTGTTCTGGTTCTATGTTCGTTTTGTCGAAACCCACCTTAATAGAATCATGTAGGTATCATAGATCGATTCTGATTTGTCTATTGACAACTTCTGATCATTTATTAATTTTAAAACACTATTTTAGCTCTTCTCGCCTGAAACACAGGATTACCTAGTTCAGGCACGCAAATCTTAGCAATAGGTATAATTTTTATTTACATAAGCAAAACTGTTCTAATTTTCATACCTTATAATTTTTTTGTATATATATTATTTATTTTATTTATTATTATCCCTTCCCATTGGAGCATAAACGAAGGATTCGTGGTGGCAGGCAAAGTATAGACACAGTAGGTACCTAAAGAAAGAAAGAAAGAAAGAAAAATGCGTTCATTGGCATTACATCAAAATAATTACACCTTAAAACTATAAAAACAAAAAACAAATATTATAATGCCAAAAAGGCCTCAGCTCAGCATAATGTCAGATGACAACACAAGGTATACCATCTGACGCTGATTTTCAGCTGCAACCCACTCACGAGTGCTATACGCTTGAATAAGAAACACATAGGGAAGTGTGTCCGTTATAATAATATATAAATTAAGAGAATTATTTAAATGTGATATTATAGAAAAGCTCATACAAAATCAAATAAAATGTTGTGACATACATTGTGTGTGTGTGCATGTTGTGTTGTGATTAATGAAAAACTGAAATAAATAACCAATATGTGCGTACTACTCGTACCTACATAAAATAAACCAAGTTACACGAAAAACTCTTTTACAAATGGGCTACTCTACTACAGCAAAAACTGTTTGTATACTGGACTTAAACACAAGGGTCATGATGCCACAACAAATTATTATCAGCCTACCGTACGAAACAGCCCACCGAAACAAAAATAAATAAATGCGTATGTAAATCGCTGGAAGGGACGTCCAGCCTAAATTGGTAGATAGTCTTGTTAAGCTACATAAATTGTGGTTACATTCGGGTCTCACTTAAACACTGGCGATCATTTTAAATGCTCCAGCCAAATATTTACAAGGATAAAATTATTACTACGTTGAACGCTAGCGGCTGTTCGTTATTGAAAATATTTCAATAACTCGTTATTACGCTGTTGTTATTCGCTGATGCGTATATTTTAATTAAATATATGTAACGTCCCTGTAATTTTAATTTTATCTGTACTATCGAGTCTGGTTTAAGACAGTTTGGGTTTTATTAAAAGCGATTTATTATTATTGAACCCGTGCTAAAAAAAATAATCTGTGACATGATTCACATTTGACATGCATTGTATATTTGCATGCATGGCAACAAAAGATCTTGATAATATCTAAGCTATTAAAATGAATTTTAAATCTAACTGAATTGCATAATGTTTTAGTTGGTTATCCGATTCTTTCTAAGTTAAGAAACTCTTTCCTTTACTTGCACGAAATGATCAGTCAGTGAACACAGCCATACAAATTGTACCTACTATCGTACACCATGATCAAAGTGAATTAAAATGACCAAAAACTTAAATATTTAAATGACAATAATGTATTCAACTGATAACGTTACCACGTTACACATAACGTTACTTTAATAAATAATTTTAACAGTTTAATCGCTTCGTGTAACCGAGTCCACGCGATCTCATAAATAACTCGAGTGCCTTACATACAAATGAATTTCTTGAAAAGGTCGTAGAAATTAGAAGTTCACGTCAGTGTCCGGTCACGCGAGACCGAAACTCTTTGTATTTACCTGTTGTATTATTTAACCACGGAGGGTATAACCAAGTTGTAATTCACTACTCGCTCCTTAAATAATAACTACCTATGTTATACGGAACCACCCATATAAGTGCCGGGGCTGAAACTTTTATGACAGAAATAGGGACAAACACGCGCCGTTTTGAGTGTTTAGCTGTGTACTACTTGGTTAATAGTACCGCTTGTTGCAGCTTTGTTTCAGAGGGATGTCAAATACTTCCCTTCATTTTATCAGTGAGTGAAACCTTTTGTAGATCCCGAATATTTTGGCCGTAAACTCATTGCTACGCAGAATTTGTGCTCAGAAACCTTTTCCTCCATTTCATTAGGTCAAACAACCTTTACTCTGTAAAAGTGAATTAGGTGCAGCCTTGAGAAAACCTCACGTAGAAAAACACATTTATCTCGCAGCAGGAAGAGGGGCTTAAAAGATTAACTCGGGAAGCAACTCTCCTCGGTTTAAAAAATAAAAGCGATCTGTGGTCGTCCTTGGTCTTGTGTTGTAAAATGGAACACGTGAAAGTGCCATTCCATAGCTTATAATTAACAAACGACTGACAGGGAACATGGAAATCGAATAGCAAAAAACTGGGGATCATCGAACGCGGACCTCTCATAAATCGGCATCGGCGGGCGAGGAATAAAATAATCGAGTGACAAACCGCTCGATCCCTGATATTCCATGCATAAGCAATATAAAATGTTATTCTGTTCTGGTGAATAATTTATTCTCGATTGTCACCCTTGTCGACATCGAAACCGAACTTTGTTCACCAGGTGTTCGATCAAACAATTACACATGTTTCAGATTACGATACTGATTGATCTCCATGTTTTAAGATTATTGTGATGTATATTTTAACGGTGGGGTATGTTCATCTATTAAACTCATAATCCAACCATGAAATTCCCTATAAAATACGATTACCTCATGATACCTGCAATTTTCATATTATTTTGTAAACCGAAAAATATAGGAAATAAAACGAAAAATCATTTTGAAATCGATCCTGTTTCGGTTTTTTTCCCCCTGTTAATAAACGAAGAGAGATTCTTATAGGGAAATACCCCATCACTTTCCTCGTGTAAGGCCAAAAAGCTCCTGTTTGGCTCTAATTGTATCATTAATTGTTGAACCGTTCGCGTTTGTGTTTAGTTCGTTGATTTAGTTTGCGTTGGTATGCAATTATCCATTTATAAAGTTTCGAGAAATGATCACGATTTACAAGGTAATGTTATATAAATAGTAGGTATAAACAAAATGTAAATAATAAATAAATTGTATAAATAGTAAATACTGACATAATTTTTTGTATATAAGAAATACGTTACGTAAATTTATGTTGCGGAAGAGTGGAGTGTCATAATACCTACAGGCATTTAATTGCTTTTAAAGGACACTTCTATCACTAGCTATGTAGTACAAAGCTTATTAAAGAAATAAACTAATTTGTATTTGTATGTGAGCTGCCAAAAACAAAACCAAAATGTTGTAATGCCATGAATTGATGAATCGGTAGCATACCTACGCGTTAAGAACAAAGATCATTATAATTAATTCCATTTCTTGCTCACTAGTTCCCCGAAACTCGTAGTATTAATCAAATCTTAAGAAAGTTAATATTTAAAGTGATATAGGCTGAAAGTTTGTAAACAAAAACAGCGCGGACGCTTCGACGGAACCAAACGAAAAACTTGCTCTGTTGACATTGATTGATGTGGCCGGCAAACGCGCTAACGCCGCCGACCATTTTACTAAAGGTACCTTCTTTATACCTATACTTATTTGTAATTCGGTAACAGTAAAATTTACGCAGCAGTAATTTAATTTAAAAGTATGCTTATCGTTTTATTGCTTACAGGAAAAACTTTTGGAAACGAAGATGAGAATGTGAAATCGCTAATAATAGTCCCTTTTTTAACTTCGTTTTTCGTTCATAATTTAATGTGCTCGCGAGTGTACCTCTTGATAGCTTATTTGCATTTTCGGAATGACGTAACTCAGGATTTCGTTAAGCTGACGTGTAAAATGGCGTTAATCTCTTATTTAAATACTTAGTAATACCCCGTCCATTGTGTTTGCTCGATTGTACCGGATTATGGAACATTCAAATAGATGTTACGTCGTCACGCTGAAATCAAACATGACGCTTTTAGGCGTAAGCTCATTACTTAGGGAAGTAATGATCAGGAGTGTTATGCCTAATAATTAATGTTATGTTGGGTACTGTTTAGAGGATTAACATAATTAGAATAAGACGTATTTTTATATAAATAGCACTGTTACTGAAAACAGTATCAGTAACGGTCAAAAGAAAGTTAAGAATCGAGGAAAAGAATCAGTTTTTTCTTTTCTTTTTAAACAAGAAGTTTACGAAAATAAGGGATTATGCAATAATAGATTAGTATTAAATACCTAAAAATGGACTTTACTAATCTCGAGAATTTGTTTAAAACATAAATTTAAATTCAAATAATTCAATTAATTATTTGAATTTAAATTTATAATTTAAATATATATAGGATCAGAGTAAATGGTGAGGAATTGCAATATGTCCATGAATACATCTACTTGGGCCAGTTAGTCTCTTTCCAGTCCAGACAAGACAAGGAAGTCTTAAGACGAACCGAAAATGCCTGGAAGAGCTACTGGTCCATGAAAGAGCTTATGAAAAGAAATCTGCCTTTGACACTAAAGCGAAAAATTATGGACATGTGCATTCTTCCCATTCTGACCTATGGATCCCAGACTTGGTCTTTGACAAACATACAAAAGTCCAAACTCAAGGTTTGCCAACGTGCAATGGAGCGCAGTATTCTAGGCGTCAAATTGACAGACCATATTCGCAACACCACACTGCGTTCCAAAACACAAATTACTGACGTTGCTCAAAAAGCCGCTAAGCTGAAATGGGACTGGGCTGGCCACGTCTGCCGTATGCCCAATGAGCTGTGGGCCAAAATAACCACCACGTGGAGCCCTGACACAGCTAGAAGACGTCGCGGCAGACCCCGTAAAAGATGGCGGAACGAGCTGGACAAAACAAACGACCAGTGGCCCACTTTAGCCCTGGATCGAAATAACTGGAAGTCATGGGGAGAGGCCTTTGCCCAGCAGTGGGATGATGCAGGCTAACAGTATCAGTATCAGTAATTCAATTAATTTATTTTCTCTTCACAAACAATGGGATTATATTATTTTAGACCTGTTTAAAAACTATGTGAGACTAGTTTGTGAGAGACTGTATAAACTAGGAATACCTGTATCGCAGATCACCAGGGTCCCACCACACGGTATATAAACATAATCAGTTATTTAGTAAATGTAAAGGGAATAACAAAAAAATCAATGATGAACTCACAGAAAATAAAAGTTGAGCAATAGTTACCTGACTAGTTTTCGATGGCCACCATATAGGTTACAAAAATGATAAAATCAGCTTTCACATATTATGAGAGAAACCGCATACAAACTTTTATGTATCAGTGGTACAACACAGCGTTAATGGGATATTGAATATAAACAAAATTTTGATAAATTGGTTTAACCACAATTTTCGATTTAATAGAAAATTATATTTCGGACTGATTAGAAATTCTCTTTGCCATCCAATGTTCATTGATACCAGATTTAAATAATTTAAGGTTCGAATTTGTTGCTAGTATTTTTTACGTTAAAGGCAAAAACAGTGTCTCGGTTTACAGCTATTTTCTCTACCTCCAACCAAGTCGTAATTACGTTCTAAGGCTTGATCGACTTTTGGTTGACTTGTTTTGGCTCTTATTTCAGGAGCCAACCATACATCTTCTAGTGACCTTTTATTTGACATTCAATTACATTGCAAGTTGTAGTAAAGCGATTTAATCAAACTACATCCCTGTGACTGGAATTCTAAATGAAAACTTGTAAATGAAATAGTCTTGAATGAAGAAATCTTTTCGTCTCAAACTATTCAATTTTATCTGGGGCTGGGTTTACGATAAATATTTAAAGCTTTAAAACATTGAGACAGTAAAATCACTCGATTCTTGTTCCTGCATAATACATGACAAGTTTTTTTCTTCGAAGAGTTCGAGAACGTCGGGAGATGTGCATTTTGTATTATTTTGTCCCTCTTCGTTAAGGAGTTTAAAATTAACATCATAAGGCATTTTTTATGGGTGTCATTCGTTTAATCCTGCCCTTGAAAGTGTCATCACGGTCCTGTTTCATTCACCTCATTTAAATAAACCGGATCTGTTGATGAATAAATTAAGAGCTCGATTACGATATCGGTTTTTTAAAGCAATGCATTGGCTATTAACAGGTTTTGGATTTTTAAACAGATTCCAGAAAATTATCATCACGTCGTAAGTATTTTATTTGATGCAAGTTCTTAAATGGTATCTACATAATTTATATTGCTGCTAAGTGCTCCTTGGTTTGTAAAATATAGGAAAGCTACACGAGTGATTTTCAAATCTTTTTTGTCATGTTGTCTCCTAGATTTTTTAAACGTTTTAGTCTATTCTTCTTTTCTAAGAAATGCTTTTCATAAACACACGCAAACAGAAGTGTTGTTAAGATTTTCTTGTTTTTATTTACAAATCACGCAAACTGTTGTGCCAGAGTCGCGTAAAGTAATTTGTGTACTCCACCCATTCCCCTGAGATTCCTTTCAACGTGTCACGCAGAATATATTCAAACGGAAAGAGGAACGATTACTTTGATTATACTTTCCGTTTACAATACCCCAGCCGAAGCACGTTTATATTGTTATTTAATAGGCATTAAGAGGTTTCAAAAATAACCATTTTGTTAAGATGGATCCATATAACATCCGATACAATGCGACTGACAGTTGAAATTCTCAGTGAAAGTAACGCTGCCAAGGTTCATTAAACTCTTCAGGGTGCGAAACGTTTAGGGAACCGCAACTTATTTGTTTAAAGTGCCGCTATGTATTCAGGATCATTTGAGGGTACATAACATTGTACGGAACCATATTATTATACAATACAGCGATTGTAATTTGTTTTGTTTGCCCAGAATTTACAACCCTTCAAAATCTCGCTCGGGAACAACGAAATCAAGTTTGATAAATGGAATATTATTTTGCAGTTGAAACAGCATAATGGATAGTAAATCGGTGAGAGGGATAATGCACAAGGTTGAAACATTCATGATGATTACATTCATAAATTTCCCAGTTACCTGCGCGCAAATGGTTGATTTATCACTCTCGTACAGAAGTAATGTGTCGCAGTGTTTCGGGTCACCAATTATATTTGCATGTTCGTGCAAATACATTAGTCGTGAGTGCGTGATAAATGACAGCTAGGACGAAATAAAATAACATCATTTATACTTCATTGGAATATTTGGTTTTTATTTTTGTTACTCCAGATTGTATATTTCCAATGATCGGAGAAAAAAAGCGGATTATTTTTGTATTTTAAGAATTTCTCCTGCGTAGTAGAAGTGTTCATTAAAATAAAAATGCTGATGAAATATGTAGCATAGTAATAAGACCTAATGTTATTGTTATAGACATTTTCTTATAAATTTCTACTGCCATAGTTTTCAATCAGTACATATTTCTTGTAAGTAACTACTAAGGTTAACATGATTCTGATTTGTTCCTCAACAATCCTAAAAGGATTGATTATAGTTTAGGCAGGGATTTCATTGATCTAGTGATCTAAGGGAAGTAGGTACAAAGCAGGATTTGTTTTTAATAATAGTCTAGATTGTCTAGATTGTTGTCTACATTGTGGATATATAGGAGCATACCAAAACACGATTACGGTATAGGAATCATATTTTCTAATTAGAGAAAGGTATCTTTAAATCCGCATCGGAAATTGCATCGTGGAATGCAATGTGAAATCAATTCCTCCTTCCGCACACTCTTCGTTAATTATAAAGACTATTTCATATCATTATGATTCCCGTGCAGAAAAGAGGCAGGATGCTCGAAAATCTGTAGGTACTTCGCTTGGGAATTTTGCCAATTTCTGAGAACTTCAAAATTCGCAATTTGTATTTGTCAGAGTCAATAATGTCATTTACCTGACCGTTGTTGTAATAAAGGTAAGTATTAATAGTAGAAAGAAATAAGGTGTAAAAAAGCAGAAGAAGTCTGGTCACCAACCTCATGCATCAATAAAATTGATGATGTATTAATGAAATGCCTGCATAATATTATAAAATTTGTGTAACAATACAACAGAATTACACAACAGGAATCTACTCTGGACTTCGATATTCATTTTTATTAACTTTCCGTTCCATTGTTGTAGGTTTATTATAAATTGCAAATCATCGTCGAAATCCGATTACCAAAGTAGTGGGTTCACTTAGTAGCCCAAAATACCATCACAGTTGAATAATGTATAGAAATAAGCGGTTGATTAATTTAAACATCAATAGGTACCTACTTGTGTCTCTCAGAGAGTTTTGATTAATTTCTAAAGATAAAACGAGAAACTGGTAACTCTATATTATTTAATTACCATAAAATTGTAATTAAGGAAGGAAATGATGAAAGTACGAGAAGAGGCTTCGTTTATATCTGTTATATCTTTATTAAAAAATGTTTCACAGTTCGTTCGCAGTACAATTTTCGAGTAGGAGTAATTGGAGATCTGACTGGAAAAGATATAGGTATTATGTAAAGGATTGTGCTGGATTATTAACGAAAAATAAAAATAAAACAAGCAATAACACTTCGGGATTATGTACAAAAGCGTAACTAGGGCGATGTCCTTACCTTATGTATAGGAGTTCCCCAAAAGTCGTTGAGGAAAATGTTTGATATTGGAGTCTGTGGTCTCAAGTCTCTGTTCTCTTTTATGGCACTTATGTCATCGAAGACGAAACCGCAGTACAAACAGTTGTGGTAGACAAGTATGCAGGCGAGAACCAGAATAGCACCTAGACCACGACGCGGGGGCTCGGGCAAATCTTCAGGCATCTGATTTTGACCCGTCAGGCGCCGTTTACTACGACCAGTTCTGGTTCTTACTGCCGACATCACTCCTCCGAACCTACACACGCCACTCACGCGGTCCATCATGTATGTATCACATCGGCAAACAATTTATTATTTACTTATCAACACAAAACACTATTTTGAACAGTTTCTAATAAGTACAGTAATTTACGTAAAAGCAAAACTGAGCCGCCAGAAATGTTTAGGCGCTAGCGAAAACACAATCACGAATAGAGTCGGGGTAATAAATTTCGCTACACAAAATCAAAGATTACAAACGACTAACACGTATAATAACACTACCGAACACTATAAACAGAACGTTATTCTTAATGTTTAGGTTATAACGAAGCACATGACACTATGTTTTTTCGAAATAATTTCATTTGACATTTATGTGATAGTTTCGTTCCGACGCGCGTGGACACGCCCGCTCACCGGCCAGATTCGCCGACAACTGCCGAAGAGCGACGAGCGAATGCCGCGTCAAGTCACGTGACCTGTCGTTTTACTGCGGGTCGTTTTGAACTAGCGCATGCGCCCCGTGCCATGGGCTGGCGGCAAAACATTTTGTGTTTATGATGTATTTAAGTATTACAGTAAATATGTATTAATACAGTACAAGTATTAAGAGTATAAAAAACAATATTAATTATTTATTGTTATAAACATAAAAATATTTTAAGACGATTTAATGTTTTATCTCCACTTAAGTGCACTATTGGTTCATTTATTCAAAGAAAATGCATATCAAAACTAAAAAAATGTTTTCACCACAGCTGATGATTCAAGGGCAGTGGCAAATTATCGCAATTTGATTACCCTACGGTATTATGGGCGCATGCCCGGAGGTTGGCAGCGGACGGGAGGGGTCGGAGTAAATGTTGATGACGACATTTGGTCGGGTTCGGGAGACTCAGATGAGAGCGCTCACGGATCGGAATACGCGCCTCTGTATTATCCGAAATTTCGAAATTCAAATTTTTAATATTAGGCGCACACTTCCCGAATTTTCGTTCTGATCGAGATAATTTTAAAATATTACGAAGGTTCAACGTTTTATTTCTGGAATACATTATTTCCTTTCTTTGTACGTTTTTGTGCGAACATGTTAAAGCTGTTTGTCACCCGTTTTTATTTCTTTTGCATCAACTGTACCGAATGATGAACTGTGTTAATAAATAAAAGGTTTTTCATGTCGCGGAGTTTGGTCGCATTTTAAGAGTAAAGTTAGGCAATCTCTCCGTGACTTTTTCCAAATGGAAATATGAAATGGAATAATTTTTTTGTCATAAATCAATGAACCGGTATTGTAGAAATATAAGTCTTTGCGTAGACTCTGAATTTCTGAGAATTCATTAGGGAACGAAGACAGTCGTGAGGGAACTTAAGCATTTAGGTACTTCGGCTGGATAACATTTTTTGCTTAGCAGTCAATTATTATTTATTGAATACCTACATACCTAGTTTTAATTCTGTATTTTTGAAGATTGCTTTTTGCCACAGTTTGTTGCTTACAAGCTGATTATAAGTAGCACAAGTTCTGAAAAGGATTAATTCTAGGTAGAATCTTACATAACCTTTTTTTTTGTTTCCGGGTTGGAAAATCCTCATGAATGTCCGCCGCCCTGGGGCGGGCGGCGGGGTTTGTCAGGCTCTTGCTGACCTCTTGCACGTTTACGCAGGGGGTCGCGGGAACGAACGATCCTTCCGCAACCCCCGACTATCACACTAATATTATAAAGGCGAAAGATTGTGAGTGTGTGTGTGTGTTTATATGTTTGTTACTTCTTCACGCTCAAACGGCTGGATCAATTTTGATAAAATTTTGTGTGGAGGTAGCTGACATCCCGGATTAACATATAGGTTACTTTTTATCCCGATATTCCCTCGGGATCGACACGTATGCGGATGAAACCGCGGGGCGCAGCAAGTCTTATATATAACCTAGCTTAACATATCGAATATTTGAAGACCTATGGACCAGTCAGTATCTTCATGTATGACGTATGAGGTTTTCGTTTTTGGAAAATGAAGGAAATGGAGGCCTATGTGCAGCAGTTGGTGATTCCGGGCTGAAATGATGATAATGACGATTGCGAAATTGACCAGCTCTAAGCTCGCCTGGTGTAAAGCGATGGATGAGGTCTATGATGGAACGAGCAAGCCTTATGCCCGGGATACCCGAGGCTAGTTTTTAAAGCTACGATAGTAAGCTAAAACCTCTGTATATCCTGGGGTGCTGGCCTGGCCTGGCACAAGCTAGTGCTGTTTACACGATGCTAGTAAATTAAGCGATGCGATGACCTAGGCCGTAGGCCACACGAGGCTAGTACACAAGCCAGGATAGTACCTAAGTTCAGTAGTGGGGTCGCTAGTAGCTCAAAAATAGAACACCATCCTATTAAAGTATCCCGACTGACTAGCCTACTAGTCTAAAAATGCGGGCGTTCTCAGTAGTTCGGTTTATCTAGTCCGGTCACCGGAGAGACTTTTCGTCTCAGCAGTTCGTGGATATAATACGACCGGTCTATTGAGCCTGATAGTTCGGTGTCGATATTGGACTGCATAGCTATTCACAAATGGAGCTGGTGTGTATACACGAAGCCAGAGTTACTAGCTTGCTAGCTTAATAACACTAGCTTTCTATCCTACCTTAAAAAATTTGCCTCATGTATCTCGGGCATAGTACGTGGGTTATACGTGGAAGGAAATACGTGAAGGTTTCTACTTCTGCAACGTTCTCTCTCACTTTTACCTAATGGACCCGACTAGCTCAAAAGGAAAATAATGTTTTGTCAATGTAATATTTATGGAGCCTTACTGTAGTAGTTATCATTAAATTATTAAAAGGTTTCTAAGGTTACTCACCTCCTTCATCCGGATAAGAAACAATATCCGAAAGTTAAGCTCAAGGGACTCCATTTCGGTATAACCGTGGCTTCATTTTCGATGACCCTTGACACGAAAATGTAAAAAGTTAAGACACGTGGGCTGTGTTTTCCCTATTTTTGTACCATAAAGTGAATGTTCTTCCCTGAGGATATCTACATAATGAATTACTTACTAAAATAGTATTTACGAGGAGTGTAAAATATGTAGGTAGGTGCTCTAGACGTCATTTAGACGAGGGATGATAATGTTAGATTTTTTCTAACGTATCAAATTAGTTGTATTATGTTTTCAAAACATCTACCTAGCATATATCTTGAAGAATATCATATATTTTTCTGATTTTGTTTACTGTAGTCCATCATAAAACTTTTATTGCTTCTAAAACTTGCGTTTCTTGCCTTTAGGTCCTGTAATCCCCTCAAAGAATGCTACCTGCATATTAATTGTCTCTTATGATAATTGCACATTACTAAAATTACACAACGTAATATACTTATGACTACTGATACGTTGGTCTAGTGTTCGCAAGCACTACTGCTGACCACGAATGCCCTGGGTTCGATTTCCAGGTCGGGCAAAGTGTTATTTTGTTTTTCCATCACCAATTTCAGAAGCAGCCCGGATTCTGAGTTTGTGCCCGGTTGATGGCAATATGCTCGCTCCCTATTACATGGGACTTAAATATGGGGAATATATAAACGCGCTGTAAAAATCATGTTTCACACTTTGAAATGTTAAGCTTTAAAATTAATTGAATGGACTATAAAAATAATGGTTTCCACTATAAATATGCTTAGCATTAAAATCAATTCAATGAACTATAAAAATAATGGTTTCTATAATAAACTATAAAAAATAAAGCTAGTGTACGGGCACTGAATTTGTCGTATATTTAAGCAATGTTACTATTGTTAATATGACAACTTAGGATGCAAGAGCGAGCATTTTGCTTTGCTTCATGTTTATTAAAGTGCTAATAGATGTATTATTATTATAGCTTAATAGCTATTTTCATCAAATTTAAAGTGCTATTAAATACATCTCTTAAATATCTCTGCCTAACCCTTTGGAGATTCTAGGCGTGATGCTAAGTTATGTTAAATTAATTATCAAGGGCTTTCGCAAAAGCTTTCGCATATGAAAAGGAAAACACAAAGCGAAGTAATAATTTCAGCATGTTTATAAAATAGATTTTAAACATGTTTAATTAAATATTATTGTGCGATCATTTAAGGCTTTCATAAAGGATAGGGACGTGTTCTGGTTTACAATGGCCTGTAATGAAAATGTTGCAAATAAATGGCTCGAGCTTTTCTTCGTAAGGCACCTGTCCTAGCGCATGAGGAAGCGAACTATTCGTATCAATAATTTTCTTGCTCAAGAAACATACGATATATGGTCCTGTGTAAATAAAAGAGGTAAGTACATAATTATTATTAATTGTTGATCGCTGAATGTTAGCACCACTACCACTGGCGAATACTCGTGTATCGCAAGATGAGCTATTAAAGAGAGTACATCCGATTCTAAATTTATGGCAGCTCGGAACATGAGGCGAGTCGCTGCGCAGTCACAAAATGACGTGACGTGAGGTACTGCGTAGCGAGTAGCGCAACTTCAGAGTTTGAATCGGCGGTGTAATTACGTAACACACTAACAGTAGCAATGGCTTTCTTTCATTTTGACAGTTCAACAACATTCATTGCGTTATTTACGTTGTTGAGCAGACAAATTTTTTGATCATAAGAAGCAATGGATTAGCAATATCCTTCAAAATGATTCAGATTGTGGTTGATGGTGCGTTACGCAATTAGGGTGCTGGCTGTACTCGCGACGCTCGCTTGGTGGGTAGTACACTCGCTCGTCGACGTAACGCACTCGCTGCTAATCCGGTTGGATGCGCATTGCTCACCAATTCGTTTTTAGTTGGTAGCTCTACTCGCTTCTCGTTAATCGCTGGCGGTGGGTCAGGCCCTTACACTCAGCTATAGTGGAACACTGGAACATGTTATTTATTCGTTTACATTTTTACTTCCATTGTTGGAAATGTGACACGTCAGTCATTATCCATGTAGTTGGGTTTTTTAACGTATATTTTATGGAAAAGTTAACGGACACTGTGTAAAAGCAAGTTTTTTTTTTTTATATTTCAACTCGCAATTTCTCTGCTCGACTTGCGGCTCTGTTTGATTTTTACTTGTCATCTATACTAATATAATAAAGCTGAAGTTTGTTGGTTTGTTTGTTTTAAAACGCGCTAATCTCTAGGAGTATTAACTTGAAAAATTCTTTTTGCATTTAATTGCTCAGTTCTTGAGGAAGGCTATAGGCTATGTATATAAGTATTAACATCACGTATATAAGTATTAACAAGACCTTGGGAGCCGTTCAAAAAGAAAAAAAGTCAGAAAGTACGCTAAGCAAAAATGAAGTTTCACGCGGACGAAGTCGCGGGCAGAAGTTACTTGTAAATAATATGTGAATACTTTACCACAGTTATATCGTGTTGGGTACCATGATTGTTGGTATAGGTTATTTTGTTTTGGTGCTCAACAAAACACTAACAACCCTTTTACTGAAATAAAGTTGCAGTAATACTCTAAAAAGCTGTTAAAGCGTTAAAATTTTGCAAACAAATTACCTTGGACATTAAACCGGATTTAGTTGAGTGTATGATGTGTTAAACCAACAATCGTGAAAGCATATTACAAAAATTTTAACATGTGTCTCACTCATTCCTTACATTTATTGAACTGCGAACATCGCTATATCTACTGCATATTTAGTTCTAAAGCGAACAATGTCCACTTCCCCTCACTTCAATCTTTTTCAATTACAGTAACGATTCACTGGACCTTTTAGGCCCTTTGTGGTATCCTCGCCGCTGAGAACTTTCATTCAATCATGTTAATTATTTTCTTAGGAGCATTTCCGAAGGGGAGTTAGGGGACTAGAACTTTTCTATACAGGTATTGTGCAGAGGGCTTTTGAAAATGTTAAGTAACCTCGCGACAAGATTAAAATGGCCACTTCAATTGTGAACGACGGAAAATGAATACGAATTTGGAAGAGTGTCGCCCTGGATGGGAGATTCGTCGACTCTGAATTAGTTTAGTGAACTTTGAAATACGAACGGGAGATCTCTGCTTCGTGCTACTTCGTGATTTCTCGGATTAGGTTAGTGACTCGTAACGTCAACTGTTCGCTTCTAAAATGTTTTGTTATAATAATTACTTTGAATTAAGTTGGTTGGAAGTTTTACGCTACATCTATAATATATACCAATAATAAAGTTGAAGAGTTTGTTTGTTTGAACGCGCTAATCTCTGATACTTCCAGTCGGTTTTCAAAAATTCATTTTGCATTTGATAGCCTTATTCTAGAGGAAGGCTATAGGCTATTAAACATCACACTAGGACCCTTAGAAGCCCAGAAAAAAAAAGTCATCAAGAATGCTTAGCGAAAATGAAGTATTGACGGGGTGGATTGGGGGCATAAGAAATTTCATGAAGAAGAACCCAGCCAGCACAAACCTTCTGAGTAAGTTTTGTTTAACAGCAGTCCTCTAGAAACTAATTGCTGAATAAGACTACCATAATTAGCTGATTTGGCGCTTACTCAGACGTTACTCAAGCAGTTTGGGCACAAAATTATTCTGCTAATAGCTGTGTAATAGCAACGTAACAGATGAATAAGTTTTGAATAATTATATCACAAGCTGAGTATCATCTGGATAAAAGCATTTAGTTCTTTTATACAAGTATTACAGCTCTGTTAGCCAGATGATGAATGAATGATGAATGAACTTTATGGTTAAGTCCTTCAAAGCTCTGATATTCAGATGATACACAGGATTTAGCTTATTTCAGTATATTTTTATCAAGTGCTATTCAAATTAAAATTAAATTGACAAATACCGAACAGGACTGTGACAGAAGTCGAATCAAGCTATGGCCAAATTATTGTACCTGTCGGTAAGTAAATAATTTTACTATTATTTAATGCCTATAGAAATAAATTGTAGGTGCGCATGCAACTTTACCGTGTATTTACATATACATTTCGTGTAAAATTTTCACGCGCCGCCTGATAAGCCGGGTTTTTGAGAAATAAACAACATTTCGTCTGTTGGTTTGTTTTTGCGAGTGAAATATTTTTTATGTATTATGCAATTTAAGGGTTCAAAAATAACTTTGTAATAATTTTAAAAGAATATTATAACGATTTCGTTATTGAAATTGAGTATTTGAGTATGAAATTCCACTTATTTAAAAGGTTATGTTTATAATTAATATGGCGACTCTCATTCTGAATAAAATCTGCTTGCACAGCGGCTTCTCGTCTTATGTCTGCATAAAAGACCTTATATAACCACTTAATAAGCTGTTTTCTGGTTAAAAGTGATCTTCACACAACATATTTGCGATAACTGTTCTATAATCACACTCATTCGTACTGTAAATCAAACAATTAGGATTCAGTCATTAGTACTGAAAACCCACAGTTTAGGTATATTATTTGATCTTATTAGCTCTAATCAAATTCAGATAATTATTTAATATAAGTATTACGACACAAGAAATTACAACTAACGTAATTATTGTAGTAAAGAATAAATAAGAGTAGGTACACTCCTCGGTAGGTGCGCGGGCGCGCGGCCCCACTCGCTTCACCCGTACACTTCATGCGTGCGTGAAGCCTAGTCGTCAGTTCGGTCGCAAATTGCGATCAGAGTGCAAGCGTACAGCCGTTTTTGGAATAATAGCAGATTGCTGACGCATTAATAAGTCAATTAGAGAGGAGAGATACACTGGTTAAAAAGTTGATAAGTGGCAGATATAGGTAGTTTGAGCCGCTGCGCTACTTTGTAGGTAGGTATAAGTGTGCCTTGCATTATTTAGGTTATTTTAAGTGGCCAGATGTACTTTCTTACCGACCTATTAAGATTATTGATATTTTTTAGAAAACGTGCCGTTTAAAATTGTATCAACTCGTCGAAGACTATGTACTGTTCCGGAAACATGGGAAGTCAAAGGAATATTGCGTTGGACTAAGATGTACGGTGATATACTCGCCAAATATGAGAGTACCCAGCCCCAGTCAGATTGGTTGACCTATAATTGAAGAAGAAACTACCGTACTACTTATGAAGAAGCAGAGGATGAATTAACAAAAACAACAACTAATAATTATTTTAAGGCTTCTAGAGAAATATTTTTATTTATGGCACATTGTTTTAAGTTATTACGAAATATTAAATTCTAATTATAATTATTCCGTTTCATTTTTTACAAAATTATTGGAACTCCCATCACTATCTTCAGATGTCTGAATTGATTTATAATTTTCAAACAAAGTAGATTCATAGTCATTTCTTACGGAACCCGTTTCTATCGATTGTGGTCGCACTTGATTTGTACTAGGATCAAATGAACTGGAAGAACTTATGTCTCAGCCGTTTGTTTGGCACAAATAGAGTTTTTTTATGTTTTCATACTCCCGCAAGCACTTTCTTCGTATGCCTCCTTCTATTTTATGCCTTTTTCTATTTTTCCATGAATTGGAGTAGTTCTTGGCAATTTCCGCTAAATGCTTACTAATGTTGCAGAATTGTTCTTCTACCTTTAAAAACGTCTTCTTTTCGTGAATACCCAGCAAACTTCTGCATAAGAATCTGTTACTATTGCTTTTACAACAATTAGCTGCACATGACGGTAATTTCGTACTTAAAGCGGTATAAAGTAGTTCTAACAGCTATCATAATTTCTGTTAAGTTACTATATGCTTCATAACAGAAACAACACCAACTTTATACTGCAGCTGAATAACTGTCAAGATGTGACGTGTAATACAGCTAAAAGAGAACAGAACCAAATTATCCAGTATCATGCTTGATAATCGAATTTTATACCAGTGTTATTCAAAAGGTTACACACACTCTTGAGTAACAGGTCTGTTTATGATGACTATTCAGCTTTAAGGAATAAAATCGGCATATTACAGAACTAACTCATCTAAAAGCATTATTATAGCAAAAAAAAACTTTAATACAGAACTTGGCAATACACTCAGCTTGTATACATTTATAATAAAGCTTAAGCCTGCACAAGGTTAAATTGTTGGCCAATTATCTGACTTGTGTGCTGCCTGGGAAGTCGCGAGCAGAAGCTAGTAGGTAGTAGGTACTTTAAGTTACAATTAAAATTCTCGCAATTTGCCCAAAAGTCTTGAAAGTAGAAAAGAAATACAAAATCAAAATCAAAATATTTTATTTCACATAAACCTACATGGGCACTTATGAAACGTCAGAAGCTAAGTGCACGGTTCCAATTGGTCGTTTCCTATGGGGAAGAACCGGCAAAAAACTCCACGGTTACTCTTTTAAAAATAGTTGGTTTTTACAATGTTTTCAAGTTACAATAGGTATTGGAGGACAGCGTAGGCCTGTCAATAAGTACCAGGTACTTGATAATATAAATCATCTACAGATCTAAAGTCTAAAAGGCCTACAAAGTCCTCATATTTACAGAGCTCAGTTATAAAAATAATTTACATACTAAGATTAATTACTAGATTGGAATAGAAAGAAAACGTTTAACCACTGTAATTTCTGTTGACATACATCAAGGACGGTTAACTATATTATAGTTTCTTAACCAATTACTATAATTTTAATTAAACCGACATTGAAGGACCTTGAACCAGCTTGGGGTTCTCACCAACAATTTTAATTAATTTAAAAATAACCATGTAGATAGACAAGCTTTCCTAAGTAAACCAAAACACCCATAGTAACTTTAAACTGTAAAGGCAACTTAGAAAATCAATACAAAACCGTAGCTTACTTGAAAACATTTAATTAGTGAGTACCTACACAACATTTTAGCAAACGATAGTGATCCGAAAACAAGCTTTGTTTCAGGGCCGCCATCTTGGATTAGAACGGATACACTTATATCGCAACTGGCCAGTATTCGCCTGATAACAACCACACCACACCGCAGCGACAAAATATGGACAAGCAGTGGTTACATGTGAATAGTGCTACTACAACTTCTTGTCGATGTTGTTACGTTGTGGCTAGTATTTGCAGACAGACATAATTATTATCTTTGTGTTTGCGATGTGGTCGACCGCTAGTGTGCGGTCTCGCTGGTGGTTGCGTTGTGGCTACGACGTGGCCTTGATGTGGTCGGTATAGTTCACACGGTTGATTTTTACGATCAAATATGGTCCGTGTGAACACACGATTCATTTTCATGCAAATTAGCGCCTGTCCACGTGTTGTCATTGACATGTGTCTGTGGTACGTATGATCGGGCTCTTATAGTGATGCTCTGTGGCAACTAGTCCAAAAGTCAAAAGTCGCCAAGTGAACTGTGGAAAGAGCTTGGCTTAAAGTTAGTTTACGATCGAATATGAAATGAGGTAAGCTGGTGGAACTAGCAAAGGTGACGAAGTTTTTGATATTAGGTAGCTGAATATGTTATGGATCGACCTATGACGTGTTTCTTGTGAGGCCTAGCAAAAATAATTTTGACCACTGAACTCACGCAGAGGCGTAAAAAGCGGCTAAGTGATCTTCTGATCATTATAGTAGATACGAACTTTATGAGACTAGCTCATAATTATCATAACAAATATTAGCCAGTCAATAATTTTTCACGGGTTTTTTTTTTTTTTGTAATGTAACTACTTTACGGTTTTCGGATTTTTTCCTTTACTTGTGATACATGACATTGCTTCTTGCCAAATTTCATGATTCTAGGTCAACGGGAAGTACCCTAAGTGCCTTTTCACACGTGCCGGCGTAGTTTGCCTGGCAAGTGATCGGCACCGGCTACCCGGTTGCCGGGTCCTGTGAAAAGGCACTAAAGTTTTTGATTTCGGAACATAAGTGCCCGTATATTTTGATTGCGTGGAAGTTTGTTTTTGCACTGCTTTAAAGTATTGCAGCCCTGAGTATTTGATATTAATTTCAACTTGATAACTCCACGCGTACCTGAGAAAAGGGTCTTAACTGACGGACAGACCGACGGATAACGAAGTGATATGTTATAAGGGTTCCGTTTTTCCTTTTGAGGTACGGAACCCTGAAAGCAAAATATTATCATTCGATAACAAAAACATAATAGCATAATATTTAACTGTAATACAGTGGTACCCCAAAGGGCGAACAATTAATTTTGGTGTCTTTTAAAAGAGGTAAACTTAGGGGTAATGTTTTGTTAATGTGCGTCGCTTCCGGCGAGGTCCGGACCTAAATAAGTTCACCGGAGTTATTAAATAGACAATTATGTAATCCGGATTACCTTTATAGGTTAATTCCGGCTGATAATTATGGATATTTGGTCATTAGTAAGTTTTACAGAATGGGTAAGCTGGAGTTTGAAGGTAGCGGATTAAGCGCTATAGGTATGGGTACCTTTTTTTTTTTTGTTGTCGGGGGGAAACCTACAAAAGGCGCCCGTCCTCTGGGGAAGGAGGTTGGGGAGTGTGGGATTTTTACCTTACTAAAACTACCCCGGTGATCACCATCAGCACGTAGGGGGCCCCGGTTCCTCTTAAAAAACCAATTTCGGAACCCCCCCGTGCAGCGCCTGTAAGGCACATCCCTGTGGAGACTGTAAAGGGGCATCCCCTGAGCCTCGCTATGCACGGCAGCACGTGACCACTGTGCCACCGTCTTCTTTGGGTCACTTGGTGGGCGAACAGAGTCCCCACTCTGTGCGCCCGCGACCCCAAAGGTCCGCCTACTTTGTTTAGTAGGCGGGTTTTGGCGTGTTAGGCGCCAAGGCGATTGCCACCCCGACGCCTCCTTCTCCGAGCAGGATCAGCCCTCTCCCGATCATGATCGCTATAGGTCGCTATACCTAATGCATTTTGAGAGGGCCTTTGTTGCAGAAGACTATAGCTAAACCAGTTCAGAAGACTTTTTATTCTAGGAACTCAGAAGACTCTTCTTAGAACCTTGATTTTTTTGGAAAAAGGTTATTTTTGTATTTTTTTGTTACAACTCTTAGAAGAAACCTAACAATTATTCAAACTAATCGCCTGTCAAACGTAATATCCCTTTAGAAGTAAATTTTATCGCAATGACATTTGACATTTCTCGTTAAAAACGCAGTGTTTTATAATTCTATTAAATAGTTTAAAATCTGAACCGTTTCTTTTTAGCCGAAGCTTAAAATGCTAACAACCTTCGAATTCGCATTTTATAACAGTACTAGCTTCGCCCGCGAGGTATGTCGATAAAAATTAAAATTAAAAAACCCTTATTTTTCAACAACCTAAGCTTACCAAAACATTTAAGGATCAAGCTAAAAAGCTAAACCAAAAGAAAAACACGTTAATTCATATCCCAATGGCGGACCCGCAAGTTTTTTGGCCAGTAGGCATGTCAGGACACGTCTACTGCAAGTCCAGTCCGTTGGGAGCTATGGCCTCTAAAAACTGGCCCACCAGTGATTGATGGAGAGTCGTGTGTAAGTACCGTATAAAAACACCCCACGTCCTCTGCAATCGCCCTCAGGTGCTCCCGTTTTTTGTTTTTTTTACAAGATTGTTTTGTTTTAACTTGCTAGGGATGGTATTTGTTTCGACGTATCTTTGGAAAATTATCGGATTTTGTTTTATTAGTGAGTTGAAGAGTTTGTGTTAGAATGTAATTTAAGAATGATGCTCGCGTAACCAGTTTAGCAAGCTTTTTGATTTTGTAGTCTTTTTGAGTTTGGCTTAAAACTGGCACCTCAGTGATTGATGGAGAGTCGTGTGTAGGTACCGAATAAACACACCCCACGTTCTTTGTAATCACCCTCAGATGCTCCTGTTTATATTTTTTTACAAGATTATTTTAGTAAGTGTATGTATGGATGTATTTGTTTTAACTTGTCTTTGGGAAATTGAATTCGATCTCCTCTTAGAGACTAGGAAAATTAGTACCTGTGATGTTTTTATTTATGTATCATATAAATACCTAACTAGTTTAGCAGGCTCTTTGTGTTTGTTTCATTCGACACCTAGGTACATACAATATCATCAAGTTAATATTTCGCCAGAAGAGCAGGTGTACTTACACCTACATTTGCCAGTTATATTTAAGTCCCATGTGATTTCAATTTATTTTAGGTATACGAGTATGTTCGCTGGTTTTTTTCGTATAAACGAGTCCTTTAAAACTGTACATCGCAACTAGTTTTAACAGGTAGGTTGAATTTCGAAATGAGCTTTTCTGTTAAACAAAATTAAGGATTATAAAAATATTTTTAAAATTATTTCAGGTTATTTCCATTATTAAATTAGGCCTTGTTAAAAAAATTAAACATGTCAAGCTTCAATTTAAAGATCCAAAAATAATAACACTCCCATCCAATAGTGAACTTCTAAACTATTTCTTCAAATCACATTGTTGCTCAGGTGAATACTTAATTTGATTAAAAGCTTCTAAGAACGTGTGGCCGCAACTTGAACCTGGGTAGAACGATAAATTACAACTTAGCCATTAAAACAAACGCGGGACCGCGACACATCGGGATCAACTATCCTAACTTTACTTCAACCAACTTTATTGTCTGAAAGTTGTATGACTCACCAACCCTTGCCTTACGTAACTTGTTGTACTTTACTTGACCTGAACTTGCTGACTGCGATATACTTGCTCATTTCTTGCTACATTATTAATATGACATCTCGTGTCTGTGCTTTAAGTTAAAAAGTAAGGGCTCAAAGACTATTTAAGTAACTGTCCATTTTCCGCGCATTTTTTGTGCATATAAAAGTTACGTCCTACGTGGATCGCATTCTGTCATTTTTATTTTATTTTATTTTATGGCCTATTTATACGATTTTTTTGCACTGTTCCGTTTCGTGTAAAGCGCTGAACTTGAAAATGCAACACTATTTGCGTTTGCAGTGTTTTTTTATTAAGGTCCCTAGTAGGGGGCTTCAGCTCGCGGCTTTCGGCTCGCGACTTTCGGCTCGCGGTTTTCGGCTCCCGTTGCATTATTTCGCTCGCCCGCGCTATTACTTCGTTTTCGCCTAGCGTTCTTCCTCGTTTTGCTCGGCTTCTTACGATCGTAGCGTAATGTTAAATACCTTCGTCAAGAATAGGGCTACCAAATAAAAGAATAATTTCGAAATCCTTTTGGTCCAAAGATAAGCGCGCTCTTTAAAAAAAGCAACAAAATAAAAATCAAACAGCTTTAATATTAGTATAAAAGATAGATATGCTAGTCGAGGGCGCGTGAGAAATACGTCACGTGAGTAAGCCTCTATGCTTAGTACCTTAGTTTCAGCTGATAATTAATTATCTTCGTATTCTTTAGTCACAACGCCCACAGAATATAAAAGACAGCCTACTTTTATCTGGGCATAACATTTAATTCTGTAATAATGATTTCCTGTATCTACTGAAATCACACTTAAGTATCATTATGCTCATCTTATTATTAGATTTATTTGAGAGAATAATTATTTTCCAGCGTAGGCAGCTTTCATACTCCATTTCAGAAAATGAGACCTCCTACGTGCCGCTATTGTTTCGTCCCACGATCTTAATGATACCAAACGTAATATATAATAAAACAAAATTTATTTATTCTGAAAGTTAACTTAAAATCACCACTCTCCTGCCCTTATCCCGGTTTATTTGGGGTCGGCACAACATGTATTTTTCTTCCATACTTCTCTATTAGTCGTCATCTCGGTAGTCACCCACTTTCTAACCATATCATCGTTCACACAGTTCATTCATCGTTTCTTTGGTCTTCCCCTACTCTTATAGCCATCATCAGTTATACCTACCTAACTTTCCTCACACCATTTTCCTTATTATTACTCCGTATCACATGCCCATACCATGGCAACTGATTTCCACACAACTTTTCAGTTACCGGTGCCACTTTCAGACTGAATGTTTACTTCGAATATGGTTCTTTTTTATTTTTGTTCTCATAGTCTAATCTAATATCTGAGTTTGTTTCGTCATTTCTTTTCAGGGGTAGTCAGATAGAAAATGTCGACTTCATCTAGCAATTTTTACTTTATTTTTATATAATCATATTAACAGACAAGAAAAGAAAATTAGTGCACAGGTGATGCTTATTTCTCCAGCTTACCTGCGGTAGGAAAGTAGATAAAGAGATGTAGACAGCTGTTTTATTATATGACTTGTAAAAGTGATTCCGTTAGCCTATTTACAGAATAAAAAGAACTGGAAAATCCAAAAGTGAAAGACTCCTAATGCTTATTTGATCGTATAAAAAAATAAAATTAAAAAAAATAGATTTTAGAATACATTCTACCTCTTACTTTTTTTAAATTATAATTAAACTACTTTGAATAAAAGAGCCATTTTCAATATTGTTCCTCTTATGGGTGAAAAGAATCTATTAAAAAAAAAAACTACTCAATTAATTGATTTTTTCGCAAGCTACAATGTTTTCAGTTTTCACACTTGATAGACGAGATTTTTTTTTAGAAACAATTGTATATAAATTAAGTAGGTTTTGTGTACTAGCAGGAGTAAAACAAAAGAAACAGTTGCAGAAACTAGGCAAAAAAAAATTCGATCGCAAACCACTCTATATTGCTTCGCATTATGAGTCGTGCAAAATTTCATTTAATTTCACTGTTTTATGATTTTCAACAATAACTTTTAGGGCCTATATATCTCAACGCCACACATTAAATCCGTCGAAAATATTTGCCAACTCAGTCCATAGATTAAGAATTTTAACACTTTTCATGATAGATGTACCTTTTAGTGAGCTAAGAGAAACACAGTTGGATTTAGTTAGCAGATTAACGTGGATTTTACTCTGAATGGTATCTAGTAATGAATTTGAAACGCTATTAACTAAACTCTGTGGTTAACTAGGTAGATAGATACTTTGGGAAGTGGTATTTTAGATAATGACAGCGAGCCTGGTATTTTCAGACATTACGACTAATAGCTAACTATTACAAGTGTGCCCTAACTACAATACAAGAGGATTAATTTGTTCTGCCTGTAAACGTTCTCATGAAACAAGTGTTTGAAATTGCTTCAAGTTTGATGTATTTGCGCCGCCCCTCTAGAGATAAATTTGTTCGAAAACTTGCTGAATGTGAAAAGTTTGAAGCTCACTTCAATCCATTACACGAGTGAAATATTTCTTTGTTTTCTGACTTCAGTTTGGGAGGAGGCGACCTTACAAATCAGAAGTTTACCATTACCGCGATGCGCGGTAGCGGGATCACCGCGGGATCCTCCTAAATACGTCCTTAACACATTCATCACTTTAATTGTAATGGTTTTTTAACGTTTGATTGATGACAACGGAGGCTTTCCTTGGAAATAGAGCCGGGTGTTTAATTTCTCGCGGGGAGCGTTTTTTAGTTGTCAAGGTCGAATGAAAGTTTTGTTCGTGTCTTCATAAACGGGGGGCGATCAATCTTGGCTGAAGGAGCCGATATGTTTGAAATGTAATATCGGTGCGGTTTATTTAATATACCGTCCATCAATCACGGGCAGACGGTGTATATCTAGTAGGTCGGAGACAGATCGGCGAGCAACATGTGATAGGTATGAGTCAGCTTCACCGTGTCTCTGTTTATTAAATGTATTTGCCTCGTCACCAATATTTATTAAATGTGTTATCATAAAATCTGAAATGATTTTGTAGGTTACAAATCCATAATTCATACATTTATTTTAGTTTTGTGGCGAAGTCATAACAGCCGCATGAGTGGATCAAACAGGTTAAACTACGGTTGGTGCATGGATGGGTGACCGTCTTTAGGTACCTACATACCAAGACCCCTCCATGCCTCGGTAAGCAGGGTAAGCCGTTGGTCCTTCCTTTGTCCTTTCCCGGGACTCAAACTATCTCTATTGTACAAAATTTCATCTAAATCGGTTCAGCGGGTTAAGCGTGAAGAGGTAACAGACAGACCGACAGACATACTTTCTCATTTATAGTATTAGTATGGATAGTATGGATTGCAGTGAGGTGACACCCGTACGCAAAGACATTCTGCCTCCATAGAGCCGTCAATGTAAGAGAAGAATACTAGCCAATCAGAAGATCCAATCCACGACAATGAAAAAAAACTTTAGCCAATGAGAAGCTATTAAAAACAAAGTGGTAAAGTAAACAGAGAGAAAAGCTTTAACATGAATATAACAACGAAGAACTTGGAACAAGTAACAAGCATCGAGTCTGAATCAGTGTGAAACTTGCAGTCGGTGAGTTCTTGAGATATATACAACTTTGTACACGAAAGAAATGCATTTTGTTTAGAATAGAAGAAAGTACAGGTACCAAGTTTTACTGTTGCACTCCAGGAACAGGTATTTTTGTTACCGGTAAATAAGTTTACCTACCTTATTGTTAATCTTAACTGCAGGATTTTTAATTTTCTGGGTATAACTATTGGTCATGAAATAATCGCCTCTCCTTGTGTATGCCATAAATCGCAATGTAAAGAAGATCTCTGTAGCCTTGAAGGGTTGTCCTTTTGAGTGCTAATCATAGAAATCTCGAAAGGTGTATTCTGATGGATATGAACTGCTATTATAAATATTAATACAACATTTATCAGAATGGTGTGGTAAAATTTTAGAGTGTACGACATAAATCTGAACAATCGCCTCCATGGGAACGTCGACCATGAAACTAAACAATTTCCTCCATGGGAACAACATCGTCATCGCGAAAAATTATCAGCTGTCCACGGGTCAGCTGATAATTTTTTCAATGCATATAGTCTTGAATGGGACAGTTGATAACTTTTTCGCAATTACGATGTTTGTCCCATGGCGAAAGTTATTCAGTTTGATAGTCTGTACCACACCCTTAAATATAACTATATATTTCAGATAGGTACATGCTTTATAGGCATAATTATAAATTGCGACTAAAAAGCAGACATGGATATCATCAATACGTACTGTTGCTACTTAAGACTTTTATTGAACATCAATAATTAACTCTTTACTTTAAATTAAATCAATTCAGCTGAACCTAATTAATATTCCGTTATAAATTGTACACTTCTGAATTGCCTTTTATAATAAAGTTATTAACTTAACCACAATAATTATTTTAACTTTCGCCATTTTCCATCAGTTGAGCACCCATCCATCTGACATTACTTACATGTACATTTATTCCAGCCACAGCAGGCGACTGTAATGTTCAATAGCGGATGGTTATCAGCAGATACGAGATTTTAATCAATTGATTGATTGCCTCCATCACTCATTACGGAGCGTTATGTTCATTGAAACAACTTACGAGTTACGACTCTTTATCGAGAAATTGACTTGCATTCCTATAAGTAATTAATTATTGGTGAATTCATCGTTTATTTAAAGTTTATTACAAGTTTTTACGGGAAAAAAGTACAGTTTTATTAGACTTTGAAATTCTGGTTTTCAGAGAACATGCAGAGGATGAGATAGGGAAGCGTTGTTTAATTTTAGAATGGCCACTCCCACTGGATAATTAAAATTACTCCTAAACAAAAATAACATCATTACATTATATTAATTAAGGCACCTACTCAATCAGCAGCGGTTTATATGCGTGTTAAATAATAGTTAGTTGGTATAGCAAATAATTTGGTGGCTGACTGAATTACGGCACCTCCAAAACTTTCAGTCCACGCCAAACCCTAGGGCGCGGATGACGTCATCGCTGGCCGTCGTCAGGTCAATGAACCACCCCTTAAAACGAAAGGAAAAACGGAAGAAAAGACACTTCAAGTGGAAGCAGACTGCGTGTCAGACCCATTATCACTAAGCGCAAAATATCATGTTAGACGAAAATAACCCTGCTATCATTAAAACTTACTTAGCTGTTCATTATAGTTTTTAGAAAATAGAGCAAGAGCTACCTCTAAATGTCATTCACTAATGACGCGTGACCACGAAAGGAATCCTGTCTCCGACACAACTATTAATTGACGAAGGGTTTCGTTATGTGTGTGACATTTATTAATAGCTACCGGTCGCGTTCAGGAAACCATGATTGTGTTCCTATTAGTTACACGACTTATTGCTCCATCGAAATTAATCCAATCTCTCGATTTATTGTAGAATAGAACTTTCTACTTAATCATATTGCTTAGTTTCGATAACCTAGTCTGAATTCAAGACCCGATGGTCTCGAATTCAGATTATGTAATCGAATCTAAGTTTGATAAATAGCTACTGTTTAATGTTCCATACCAACCAAGTTATTCGCTCAGGTCAGAAGTATTCTGACAAATCGCTGCTTAAATTCAAAAGGGCCACAAGTCGAAACGTCATTTTTTTACAGGAGAGCCCGTCAAAGTATTGATATCGGTTTTTGTTTATTATTTTTATTAATCTACGTTTGTTTATTATTTTTATTAATCTACGTTTTATATCATAATAGATAGATAGGGAATAGATATAACAAACAAAAACCGATATCAAAACTTTGACGGGCTCTCATGTAAAAAAATGACGTTTCGACTTGTGGCCCTTTTGAATTTAAGCAGCGAAATATTAGTTCATATTTGGAAAATGTTTCGGAACTCAATATCGTCTATCAAATGTAGGAATAACAATAGAAGTAATTAAAGAGCAATTGGTTTTGGTAAACGACTTTGTGAGTTCGTACTTTCATATCATGTATCATCTTAGGCTAGTAATATCAAGATAAAATATTACCCTAAACTTCCCCGGAAGCAATTCCCACCGTCGCTTGTTCTTCAAAGAGTTTGTATGGAAAACGGACAATTCGGTAAGCCGACCCATCCCCGAACGTATTCACTCGAACTAGTCGAGGAGCGCCCCCTAACGGGAAAGTTTTGATTTAGTGCTTATAGCTGTCCCAGTCGGAGAGCCTCTTTAAAGTTTTAGTCGTGTAATAGAATAAAACTGTTGGAACAATGCTCGTGCTCAAGCATTCATACCGGGTTCGGTAAAGCATTATAGAAATATACGGAGCCACCGACTCAATTGATAGAGCGCTCTGCGACATAAAATCTAATGTGAACATCGAATGAATATTATAAACTTTGCGGTGGAACTGAATCAGCTTATTTCTGGTGTTAGGTATCTACTTCGTTTATTTTTGTTGTTAGTCTGGATTTATTGGATTTTTTAATTAATTGTATCAGTCTTAGGACCTTTGTACACACACGTTTTTCTTGCCGTGAAAAACTACGGTTTATTGGCCGTGGGTGGGCACGATCGTCAGTGTTGTATGGATCACTATGGAAGCTTTTCTACGGCGCGGTTTATACCGTGCTGGTTGAAACCGTGCCGAGAACAAAGGGTATTTTAGAAAACTTGTGCATTTTTTGAATAATTTATTTTGGATTTTTCTCGTTTATCTCAAAACTGTTCTGTATTAAATAATAGTGGTACCTACTTACATGCTTTATATCTCTATTTTTTTTAATTGAGAATGCTGAACTTTTTGGCAAGAATCTTGCCAAAAAGTTCAGCTTTCATATGTTTGGAAAAAACGGTTGGTATCATTGCCAACAGTATCCATCATATATCACCTTTGTCCTTCGATCTTCTGCTGGTTTCATATAAATAACAATGCAGAGGCATTATACCTATAGATAGAAAAAGATATCTGGGTTAGATTTCAAGAATAGATTGGTTCTGTTGTTGAATTATTTAGTGGCTCGGAGTGACCTCTAAAAATATGTACTCTGGATATTTCTTGACAATTTGTGAAAATGGGGACGTTAAAATGACGAAATATTTGTATATATTTCGGATCTCCAATAAAAGATATTCACAGTATATTGTTATTATTATTTTTAGCCGTTAATGTCCCACAGCTGGGCAAAGGCTTCCCTACTCTCTTTCCACCTCTCTTTGTCCAGGGGGCCTGAAAAGGCCACATTGGCAGAATCATAAAACAATTCATATCACGCAATCTCATCTGTATGACATTTTTGTATGGAGATTCGTAAATTGCTATAGGTACACCTCTGCCTAACCCTTCAGGGATATATAGGTGTGAAACTGTCAAACAGATGAATTGCGTAATATGAATTGTTTTATGATTCTGCCAAAGTGGCCTTTTTAGGCCCCCAGAGCTGCCAAGGACCAATTTCTATCACAGGAGATCAATACATTACACATAAATATAGAGCAATATCAGGGGGGCTATTCTCGTAATTTTAAAAACATTAACAGTTTAATTTCAGTCTCAATCTGTCAAAAATACTCGTACCTCTGATTTCCCTACAGTTTTGACAAGTTTTTGATATTTTTGTCGCTGAGATGAGATTGCGACTAGATGTTGAACGTTTTAAATTACGAGAATTGGCCTTCACGTATTAAGTAGGTGTACTCCTTAACTTATAGGATACCACAGCATGCACAACAAAGTTAACAACTAAGCTACCCGTGTGGTACGAGTGAGGTTTGTTCAACAAAATCTCCAAGCGGCTGGTTGACACTTCCCGTGACCCAGGGGCTGACTTTTACCTTTAGAGGCTACAAGGTGCCATGCCATACAACGTGGCAATGCCGCCAGTCTCTTGGGTGTATTACCAGTCGATAGCGATGCGGAGGAATTTTTCGACACCATATTTTAGTTAGATTACGCTATTATATTTTTAATTTAACAGTTTGTTAGTTAATTTACTATAAGAAGTTTATCTAGAATATATATTTTTATCTTCTTTAATAAATATCAGCTAAAAAAGCTAACAATATGAAGGTAATTTACTAACAAGTTTTGCAAATCATTATCAAATTAAATTGACAAGGCTTTGTCTAACGGTAATCCCGTTACGTGAAGGTGTATTACAAAGAGTGGTTAATCCAGCAGAGAATAAAGTTAGTTCACAAAGGATATACAAGTTCATAATGTTATAAAGAATACCCTTGAGGAAAAACTGACTGAAAACTACAAAAAAGTGTCAGTTGATGGATGCCACACCACACGTTGGTACTCGTACGTGTTTAGTGGTTGGCTCACATCACTTTAACCAGTAAACAAATATGTAGTTACAAAGTTTCCGAAACTCCTGTATAGTTCCACTTTATTGTTAACTTTTATTTCCGCCGAAAGTGCAAAGAGGAACAGGAACAAATGGGATCAACTTGAAAAATGTGTAAGAATAACAAAATGGGAAAACTTGAAAGTGACACCGGGCCATTAGGCAGTGCGGGGTTGACGCCGGCGCACTCTCACCATAATGAATCAAAAGTTTGTCGCGACGTAAATGGAATACGGAACTTTTGAATCGAGTTTAGTCATCAGTAACAGGTACTCTTACTTTGTTTAAGTATAAATATTTCGACGACCATTTGGGGCACGAAAAAGAACTGCTATTAAAACTGTGAGAACGTCTTATTCCAACAAAACCATACTAATAATGATAAAATGCTAAAGTAACTCTTTCCGTCTGTGTGTCTGTGCGTTACGTATTCACGTCTTAATGAACAGATTCCGGAGAAATTTGGGTGCCTGGGTGACATGACATAGATTTTTTTATCCTGGTATTACGTTCCTGAGGGACCTCAACGCGGGTGAAGCCGCAGGCAAAAGGTAATGACAAATAACATTAGTGGAGCGGTCAATCAAAGAATGGTAAACTTAGCCAAATATAGGAATAAAGACTTAAAACACTATATTATCTTCTTCATACCTTTAGTTGAGTAAAAAAAATTAAGTTGTTATATTTTAAATTCAGAGTTTTTGAACAAATGCTTTTCAGCAAGCAACGAGGCATGCTTAAAAGTAAAATGTGCTTTCAAGTTACATGACACTAAGTTTTTCTGGTGTCACATGTTCTAAGTTTTTGTGACAATGTAGGTCGCCTAGCCAGCATTTTGGATGCAACGTTCTTACAAAACTTTTAGAAAGAAACTTAATTTTTTCACCAAACTTTGTCTTTAAATGTTTATAGGCAAACTGTTATCGTGCACTATAGCAAAGAGGGTGTTAGTGACTATTATGATAAGTTTTATTTCGGAGTAAAGTCCCATATTTTGCAATTTCATCTCTCAAGTTTTGGACACATTGCAGCTACGGGTAAGTTTTAACGAGATACTATTGACTCGGCACTTGTCGTGGAGCTACCAACTTATAGAGCTTTATTTAAAGTACAAAACTTTTGGCAATATTGTGAAAGCGATTTTCTCTTGCAAAGTTTTTATCTCACTCCAGTGCAGACTGCGAATAGTACTGGCTATTTAAAATACAATTAACCAAGTACTTAAAACTAGATACTAGAGCAGAAAGGTGGTTGTTCTGAGACTTGTTCTATATACTTTGTATATAAGTATTTAAATCGTCTTATGTGAGCACCTGTTAAACATAATAATGAAGTAAGAATTTGGTTTTACAACGTACATTCAAGGTGACTTACTCGTAGGTACGACTAAAGAATTACTAAATATGCCTTCCAAAAACAGCACCAATGGTGCTGGTGGCAGCACGGTGGCGCACAGCGGTCATCACTTGGTTTGCCAAACACGTATTACGATCATTTATTGTATTGCTATAAAGTCGTCCAGACTGTATTTCGGCCACGCCGGCCAATCTCAACGGAGACTAGCCTTCGGCGCGGGAGATATTATAGTGCACAAGTGTGTGCGCAGACACAGGTGCACTCCCTCTTCCCTCAATCTCGCAGTCCTATTGGACGGCGATCAAGCGCAGGACCAACGTGCTTTCCGAGGCACGGGGGTATCACACCGCCATCTTCCAAACTCCGGGCTGTAACTAAGAAATTCCCATTGGAAAAACTATCTATGTATATATTGTATTGCTATATATCTAATACGAGTATAGTATCATAGTGGTCGTTTGTTTTAAAAGAGTGTCGTTGGAGTTTCTAGCCCGTTTTTCTCAATAAGTATCTTTACCTTCTATGCTTTAGAATGGGCAACTAACTTCATCTTTCTAACTGATCAAAACCTTGACAATTCAAAAGTGTCTGTAAATGATTTATCTCTATAATATAAAAATTAATCGCTAAATGTGTTGCTAAGCGCAAATATCGAGAGCAGCTGAACCGATTTGGCAAATTATTTTTTTGTTGTGTTCGGTATTGTCAGGACAAGGTTTGTATAAAAGAAAAAAAAATTGTTCGAAAAAAAAAAATTGCACCCGTGCGAAGCTGGGGCGGGCCGCGAGTTTGAAATAAATGCTTTGAGATTCATTCACGAAATGAATTATTATTGAGTAATCAATGCGTTACAATATTATGTCATGTTAACACTGCTTATCAAGAACAATTGTTGCAACAAAATGATCGAATCTAATAAATAATAAATCTATAATACATAAATAATATAATATATAATAAATCTATAATACATAGAAGTCTATCCCTATTTTGCCGACTTCACATTCTAAGGTTTTACTGTATGTTAACGCCACTGCTTTACTTGACTATTTTGGTGTAGTAAATAAGGAATGCGATGGAATGACAATCTATCTGTCATCTTGCATTCGGCCTGGACTACGTAAATATATTACTTACTGGATCCTAGAACTACATAATTTACCTGTATGTAGTAGGTACAAACACAGCCTTACATTGCTTAAAAATATAAAACCTTCGTCTAATTGGCTCCGTTTCTACAAATGATCATGCAGTGTCTGATCTGAGATAACACAGGTTAGCAGATCTAAGGTGCAAACTGTAACGACTTTTGAATTAAGCGGTTTTATCGCTAACTGTGCTATTAATTTCGCTTTAGATAATTTTAGTTGGAGAGATTTTAAGTGAGGTCTTTGCACTGTCTATATTGTTGTAGCTATATAGGTATTTATACTTGTTTTTACTTTACAAAAGTTAGCTGTACCTATTCATGGTAAACAAAACTTAAATTTAATCATTTTAGTAGCACGTTTTTTTTGCTGGTAACATTTTGTTTTAAAACGTAACACGTGACGTGACAACATAAAGTCAAGTTGGCAACACTTAGTATATTGCTGGCAACACTAAATAATTTTGCTATACCAAATTTGTGCTAGTTTTATTAAAAATGAATATTACAAAAAGGCAATTCGATAAAATACTCACCCCGATCCACTTTTAGTCAAAGCTTAAAAGCGCTTTACAACGACAACCTATTTTCTGTGAACTCTGATTCTCAGATTAATTTGGTAAGCATACAGCTGTAAATCAATCAGAGTGTTTGAAGCAGTTCTCAGAACACAGAAACAACACATATTACACATGTTGTATTTTCAACTTTCGGCGCTGGGCTGAGCGTTAAAAATCCAACGGCGCGCTTTTACCTAGGCTTTCTATTTATCACTACAATGCAATGGTAAAAAAATATTATCCGGAAAAACTTTTTCTGGACTCGGAATACCAACTCCGGTAGATATTTTTACAACTACAACTGCAAAAAAATCCTACAGGTAACTCTGTTTTTCGACAAAAAATTTACGGTTCCAGGACACCCTAGTTGTGGTAATACTCGCTTTACCATGCAATATCAGTAAGGATTATCAGAATACAACCGCTACATTAATCAAGTTAGAAAAAAAGTATGTTTCTTGAAAGTTAACTCGGTTCACTTGAGTTCCGCCATGTGGGGTGGAGTGTTAGGGCGATTAAGGGTTCTTCAGGAAGTGGGGACATACTGTATGTTGCTGTTACGATATATACTAGTTTTAACGGCGTCTGGGTCGTGTAAAATTGGTGTTGGATTTAACAAAATAAACATGCTGTTGAATTTCGAATTATAATGCTGTAAGCATTAGCTTCTGGTCGCGACTTCGTCTGCGTGGACTTCAGAATAAAAAGTACCCTTTGTGTTAATCCTGGTTATAAACTATCTGTGAGCCAAATTTCATCCAAATCCGTTCAGTCGTTTTTGCGTGATTAAGTAACAAACATTCAAACATACAAACTTTCACATTTGTAATATTTTTATACATATTACAAAGGGCGAATTTCACAAAACTTTTACACCTAGAATAAGTCTTATCCTGAGAATAAACTTTGGATTTGAGAACAAAGAGAAGAAGTCAATTTTATTCCACGGATTAAATATATCTGACTTTGGTAAAATCAGCCCTTAGTAGGAAAATAGGATTCGGGTCACATCATTCAATTTCGATCTCCATCATGTTTCATATTAAATCTAAGAGACAAACACCTATGTAATCAGCTCTTAGTAGGAAAATAGGATTCGGGTCACATCATTCAATTTCGATCTCCATCATGTTTCATATTAAATCTAAGAGACAAACACCTATGTACTGCCACCGATGCATGGTAGAAGGAAAAAGATAAATAACATAGCGGAAGATCGGTCTATGATTACATCACTGTCCCGAAGGAATAAAATGGAACGCTGTGATTTCGATATACAGTATGGAAGACGGTTACAATACTCTCGTGTTCCCAGTGGGTTCTGTATGTTTGTATCGATTAAGTGTTCTACTAACTTTGACTTTTCCGTTGTTTATTCAATCTAAAAATATCAATCCACCAATTTTTTGAAGATACGCCTACATATTCTTCTGTAGGTTAATATAATTTACACAGCATTAGTCACCAGACACAACATTAAAACACAGTAAGTACCTACCTACGTACGTAAAACCGGCTTCAATTTCCAAATATATAATTTAGATCTATTTTATAGTAGGTACCTTACGTTAGAAACACCCTAATACCTAATAGTTATACGATTTCATACCAGTTTAACGGACAAAATATCGTGTGACCTGGGAACCTGTCCTATGAGAACGTTTGCAGCTGCTTTCAGAATAATAGTTTTCATTTTGATTTATGAATGAAGGAGAAATATGGGATGTCTGCTAGGTACTTAGAAGTAAGATAAGGAACAGAAAGGTGAGAAAGGTTACTTTTAAGACTGAAATTCTGTGTCACATTCTCGCGTGTAATATTCAGGAGCCATAGAGGCTACAAAGGGTCAATGAGAAATCTTGTAAGAGACCGAAAACGACAGTCGTCCAATCAATTACCTACATATTTATTTACGGTATTTCAATATATATTTACACAAAGGTTTAAAATTCTATGTTCTTTACAAGTATATTAAAAAAGGACGAAAAGCTCATTGCCCGTCAAAAAATCATTTACATCGCTGTCAACAGTCAATTCAATTTTGTCAAAATATTGTCAAGTTAAGTATTCTATTTCTGAAATCCGTAATGATATTTAAGCATAAGTATAGGTTAGGATAGTAGGTATATGCATCCTACGAGAATATTGAAGGTATACTGCAGAGACAAAGGGTGAACAAATAGGTACCTAAATCAGCCAATTTTTTTTTTCAATATTCCCTCTTTATTATGTGCCGAAAAATAAAGCATCGCGCGCCGCATCAACAAAAAACAACATCGCAAAAAATTGGTCAAACTTATACCTACATGCACGTAACACGAACACGCGTGATTTGAAATACGTAATGAATTCTGCGAACAGTAAAAATGATGGACCTAAAACGTTGTTATAAACGTTTCATATACCTACATAGTTCGCGAACAAAATTGGCAATAAAAGTAGTGGGTTATTTGTATGCAATACAGTTGATTTTTTTCAAGAAAGCATAGCCCTATCCTAACTATATATAATAATATTATATTCATCAACATTAATTAATTAATATTGGTAATATTATAAACGTGAAAGTGAGTTTGTTTGATACGCTTTTGCTAAAACGGCTGAACGGATTTGGATGTGGCACAGAGATGGACATAGGCAGACATAGTTTTCATCCTGGGTCGCAGACAAAGTCAAGGGCAACAGCTGGTTTCTACTACTTACTTTGACGTAAAGAAGTCTGTTTTTCGCACACATACCTACACGCGTCCTATAGTTAAGTGTTCCTAATAGTTTGTGACAAAATAAAACCTCTATATGCGTTTTTAGCGAGGCGTGCAATCCGAAAAAGGGACACGGTAAAGCCAAAGTTACGACGGGATTCACTGGACACCACTTTTGACCACATAAACAACACAGCATAGGGACTACCAGCACTGTCAGTGACTGTACCTATAATATAAACGTTGAATTTACTGTCACCTCACTGCGATGTCATAGTATTAGCTACTATTTTACTTGATATTACTGCTTTCCGTCGCGGGTCGCTCCCTGCATTTTATTACCATCCAGATAGACACGTCTACGGGACTCATAAAATATATGAAGTATTACCAACTAGCTCTATTCATGACGTTTGAATTTATGACGCTCCTAATCTTAAATTTGCTGATATTGCCAATATCTGGCTTTATATTCGTAGCTTGGTGTATTACCTTCGACGGCGGCCATCATATCTGTACATACACATTTTTACAGACTTCAAAAAAAGGAGGTTATCAATTCGACACGTATGTATGTAATATTATAGGAACTGCATTATATTCACATATGACAATCTATTAGGGCTTCCAAACAAATATACAAAATATTATAGATGTACGGATTTTGTTTGTCCACGCATTTCTCCGCAACTATTAATCGGATCGTGACCATTTTTTTATTGGCTTACATTTACTTAAACTTAGAGAACAGTGCAAGTTTCATCCAAATTGATTCAGTAATTTTCAAGATATGGACTAGTACGTGTAAGTGTGACTTACTGATACGAGCTACGGGTGTAGTGTCAAAGGGAAAACATCTCAAAACCTTGGTCAAATTGTAGTGCAATATTTACAACAAAACTATTACCTACTTAATACAAACAAATATTCCAGTATTTACTTAAAACTAAAAATTACGAAATGAAAAGAAGTAATTTAAAAAAATTTAAACGACTGGAAAAATAAATTAAGTCAAAATTATGAAATAACTTTAATTTTGGAAGTCGGTGGTAAAAAACTAAAACTAAAACCGACTTCCGAAATTAAAGTTATTTCATAATTATTTTGAGTTAATTTCTTTTTGAAGTCGATCAAAATTTTTTATTCGACAAATTCGTGAGTTTTAGCGTTCCTTCATTAAATTTTAATAAAGGTCGTTACGAAGGCTAATTGCGCGATATCTCAAACAGAAGTCGGGTCTACATTTTTTTACATGTACCATGCCACCGCATGCTCCACAAATTGTACTTTATTTTCGTGTCTGCAACATTCTTTATGTCCCAACACATGTGTCAGGGCGTGTAGTGAGTATTTTTCGTGTGTCCAAGGGGCACACGAAAAATACTCACTACACGCCCTGACACATGTGTTAAAACACACTTATAAATTGGTATCTAGTTTATTCACTTCGAATAAATTCCTTATCGTTAGCTACTTACGGCGCGATAAGAATCGTACCTTTTGTAGTGTATTCGAGTTATATTTTGTAGAATCAAAATGTTCATATAAATACTGACTTGCTATTGATATAGCACAGAGGTCTACGTAAAAGTATAATCAGCCTATAACGTTGCCCACTGCTGGGACACAGGCCTCCTCTCTGTGAGATGGAGTGGGCCGTAATCCACTACGCGAGCCCAGTGAAGATTTTTGGTTCTAGGACATGCTGGTTTCCTCACGATGTTTTCCTTGACCGTCTTGAGAGCAGTGGTGATGAAATAAATTACACAAACTACAGTGCCTGCCTGGGTTCAAACCCACGACGTACAACTCGAAAGTCGGGGCCGGTACCACTGGACTATCACTGCTCTACTCCCACATCGCTTTAAAATAATTATTATTAGAAAACTATTATTAGAACTGTTTTTGAAACGTTTTATTCTGTCAAAACAAGCTTGACCCTAGCTCAGTTTTTTCGCATTAGATAGGATCTCTGCTTTTTTTTTGCTTCTGATCTTGTAAAATGCCTTAGAGAGTAATATTTTCTCGGAAAAACGTACCTAAATCAAGTTCTTGTTTATGTTCATCCATACTAATATTATAAATTCGATAGTAACTCTGTCTGTCTGTCTGTATGTAAACATTTCACGCTTAAACCACTGAACGGATTTCGTTAAAATTTGGCAGAGCGGTAGATTGCATCCCGGGGAAGGACATAGGATAGTTTTTATCGACACACCTCGCGGGCGAAGCCGCGGGCGGAAGCTAGTCTTGTTATATATCCGTCTCCAAATAGGTACATAGTGCTTGTCAGTTTATAACTTCTTAACTGGAAATAAGCTACCTACGCAATACTATTGATTAAAGCATACTAGGTCTTATTTTTTCAGCAGTAAGGTGTATTTTGTAAATTGAAATTAATGTTTTCCCAGAAGCTTGTAATTATTACTTTTGACATTTCATAGCTTTGTTTAGGCTTGTTTATGTAGGTATTTAATTGTTGACCTTTTAATTGGGTAGCTTGCTGAAAATGAAAACTAGTTTTCCAATGATAACAACTTAATATTTGAACTAGGTATAAAATTAGTAAGTACAACAATGAACCTTTTGATATTGCAGACATAATACAAAATTAAACAAATTAAATCAAACATAATAATTAAGGGCCGCCAGACATAATTTCTTAAGACACTGCTGGGACACAGGCCTCCTTTCGGTGAGAGGGAGGCTGTGTATACCACGCGGACCGAGTGCGGGTTGTTAGATGTCACATGTCTTCGAATATTTTGATTTTAGGGATGTTTTCTTTCACTGTTTTGAGTGCAGTGGCGATGAAAGTGTTAAGCGCTTGTCTAGGTTCGAACCTAGGACCTACAAATCGTAAGTCACGGTCGTTACCACTGAACCGCCCCCTTTGACTTTAGTTTTTAGATTTTCGGAAGGCTTGATACAGCGACATTTAGCATCAGCGTACAGCGGGAACAGCGACTAATAGGGCCCGTTCAAATGTGCAACAACCACACCACATCGCAGCGACAAAATGTGGGCAAGCAGTGGTTACGTATGAATGTCGCTGCAACTTTTTGCAGTTTCATTGTCGCTAGTAGTTGCGATGTGGTTACGTAGACGCTAGGCAGACAGATCGTTGTGGTGATCGGGCTCTTAGCGTCCGCAGTCGGCGATTCGATGCTCAATTGCACGACTCATAATGCGAAGCTTTACGATCGATTAATCTTTTTTGCCTCCTTTCTGCAACTGTTTCTATTGTTATACTCATACTAGTACTTACACAGAACCTATTTAATTTATATACCATTTTATAGATAATTTAATGGCGATTAATACTTAAAAAAAAAATTAATGCACTAGAAACGAAAAAACATCAAAATATTTCTAAAACAAATTTCCGTCGGTCAAATGTGAAATCTGAAAACATTGTGGCTTACGAAAAAATCAATTAATTGAGTCAATTTCTTTTAATAGGTTCGTTTCACCCATAAGAGGAAAGGGTTCCTCTAAACCACTTTGAATAAAAGAGCCATTTTTAATAGGGATTGAAAATGGCTCTTTTATTCAAAGTGGTTTAATTATAATTAATAAAAAAGTAACACTAATATAATATCTATTACTATGTTTTTTTATAGGTACGATCAAATGAGCATTATGAGTCGTGAGCTTTTGGATTGACTGAAAAAAAAAATTATCGACACCAATCGCAATGCAGCATTGTTGCAATCGCCAAATCGACGGTCGCTGATACACAAATTGTCGTGTCTGCTCATCATTTACTAACCGTTATCCCAATTTATTTGGGGTTGGCGCAGCACGTCTTATTCTACTTCCATACTTCTCTATTTCTCGTCATCTCAGTAGTCAATCCCTTTCTAGCTATATCAACTTTCACACAGTCCAATCCATCGTTTTCTTTAGTCTTCAACTACTCTTATAGCCATAAGCATTCATACTCAAAACTTTCCTTATACAATCTGAAAGCCGATTCAAAGATTATCGTGTCTGCCGACGGAGTATTACTCGTTGTGTCTGTTTGCCTAAAAGTAATTCTTAAAAGCGAAATTGAAAAATAAAATGTTCGCGGCCACGATCAAAACACATTTGATTATACAGGTAGGTAAATTAAATCTCTCTTGTTTTCGAGTACATCGTAAAATAGCAAGGTAAGTAGCCGTCGAACATTTTAATAACATTAAAATGGCCGCTGAAATGTTCTGGCGTTGTATTTAATTAAGCCACGAGTCCTTTTGTTCAGCCCTTTATGTAGGTTGTATGCCCCAAAGAGTTTTATTGCATGTTATTATTTTCAGACATTGTTCGAAATTGCGAGAAGATGAGGTCTTCAGTAAAATTTTATTGCTTTCTGTGTTGGTGAGATATGTTATGTAGCGTTTTTTGTGAGCATATATAAACACAATAAACGAGGCGTTTCTAAATACTGAAACAACATATTATTAATAACGAAATGCATGTTTATTAACAAGTTTAGGCAGTAATTTAAACTGAGCAGTAAACTAAATGAAAATGAGTCATAACAAAAAATTAAATAATTGAGCAGTAAAATTACTGAACGGACAGAATAATCTAACTTGGAAGTGGCGCTCGCCAGGCGCTGCCGAGGCGCCACTCGCGCGCGCGCCGTTGGTCACAGTTCTAACCTACGAAATACTATAATGTATTTTTTTTTTAAATGGCATCTCGCAGTTCGACCTATGAGTATGAGGTTGTCGTTTGCTTAACCGGGTTTGCCTGTGGAAGCCTCAATAAACTAAAGCCTCCATTTTTAAGCCTTGGGTTTATAAAACTTAAAAACTAAGCGACTACACGCTAAGCCACCCCCTGTGGGGTACGGACCTCGGCTTAGGGCGTCGCTGGGGGAGGGCAGCAAGGGACAGGCTGGATCGGAATTATTTCTAAACTAACCTATGAAATACCGAACTATTTCTCTAATACCGAACCAATCCAATAATTTTACTGCTCATTCATTTATTACACTGCTTGAGTATATTTTGTACTGATATTGTAGGATGATATAACCGATCAATTTTATTTTTGATCAATATTTTTTTTTATTTTTTCTTTTTCATATTTACTGTCACACTAATTTACCAACTGCCGAAAGTTATTGCTGCCTGTTTATTTTGTCAACTGATCGTAATAACCTCCCTAATGTATGTGTCAAATCATGTTTGGCCGTGATGCGAAACATCGGATCTTCATCACGATCCGACATAGTTTAGATAGGTGTGGACACTGCAGTGGGTATTCGAACGAAAAAAAAAAAGAATTTTAAAACAACTTTAATAGACTTGCGAACGAAACAAACATGTGTGTTTTGGTACTGAGCGTTTTTCAAGACTGTCCGAGCTCGACTGTCTCCTGAAGACTATCGCAACACTCGGTCTCTCCGCCAGTTCTCCCTGCATCCTCTCAACAGACGATCGTGTCTAAGCAGTAGGGCTTGCTTGCGTTTCCGATCACATGGTTATTCATTTACCAATTATTTAGATGGCGCTGTCCGCTGCATCCATTCACGCCATTATAATATTATTAAATAATCATTTTTAGAATTGCCTAAGTAACAACTGTAAAAATTATTACCCAAATTAAAATAGCTGGCGAAGTTAAAAGATCACTTGGTATGTAGTACCTACCTAAGTTTCTTTTTTACTCAGTAGGTACTATTTATTTTTGTGAAAGCCTAAATTCGCGACAGGAAATACTTAATAGGTACTTACATTAAAGTATTAATTCACAAAAAGCCAATTAACCAAAATATAACAGACTTTATTATTTAGGAACTTTGATAAAAGTCAGTTTCATTAGGTAGGCAAAGAGAAATTCTATTCCGCCTTTAGGGAGAAATACAAAAGAAAGTAATAACTAACCTTTTAAAACAAAATAGGTTCGTTTCCAAAAGCTTTTAGGGTCAGTTCACACCGAGACGCGACGCGACACGACGAAAATATAACTTTATTTACTACACGAAAAGATACACATTTCATTGTGAGACTCTTCCAGTATCGTCGCGTCGCGTCGCGTCTCGGTGTGAACTGGTCCTTATTAAGTTGGTAGATCAACGCCATTTTGGACTAAGGTACCTACAAATTTTAATTAAGACTTGGTTTCTACGAAGTTCGCCATTTACAAAATTATTTTAAGGTTGTCCGTGTTAGCTTACTTGGTCCAGAATATTTTTGTAAATAAAACAAGTACTCAACAATATCCGCCTAGCCTTTCCCCAACTATATCGGGGTTGGCTTCCAGTCTAACCGGATGCAGCTGAGTACCAGTATTTTAGATATATAGAGCTTAATAGAGAGATAGAGATTAATAGAGCGACTGCCTATCTGACCTCCACAACCCAGTTACTTGGTAATATGAAACCCCTTGGTATGACTGGTTGCCAGACTTTCAGGCTTCTGACAATCCGTAACGACTGTCAAAGATTCACGAATGTGAGCCGGAAACAACGGCTTAACGTGCTTTCCGAGGCACGGAAAGAGTCTTGGTTTGTAAAGATGGTCACCCATCCACGGGCCAACCGCGGCAAGCGTAGCTTAACCTGATCGATCGACCCGTGCGGCTGTTATTACTTAGCCACAAGCCTCTAAAAACAAACAAAACAACAACAAAGAGTTACCTACTCACTTAAGATGGAGTTTTCTCTTGTTAACTATTAGAATAGACAATGTAGACTTGTCTTTAAGGCACGGACCTTGATGTGGATTCCCCAAGTAGTTATATCGGAAAACAGGAGCTTAGCATATGTACAAATGTACATCCAACATACATACATAGGTACAACATATTTAATCAATGGTTTCCCGGTTTCCCAATACAGGACCAACATTTACAAAGGCAACCAATTGAAAACCTGTATACAGGATGACTTTTCTACGAGAGAATTATTGCAGGGAAAACTAACGTGGGGAAACAAAAAAATACTAGTGGAGATCATCATCATTCGAGAGCAGTTGTGGCCCCGTTTTAACTGTCGCGACTTACGAGTTGTAGTTCGTAGGTTCGAACCCAGACAGGCGCTTTACTTTGTGTTAATTATTACATCACTACTGTTCTCAAAACGGTGAAGGAAAACATCGTAAGGAAACCGGCATGTCCTAGAACCAAGAATTCATAGAGATGTGACATTTTCTACCAACCCGCACTGGACCCGCGTGATAGATTACGGCCCACTCCCTCCCAGCAGTGGGAACATTATACATTATAGGCTGATTATGTTATGTATAACCATTCTCTTGCCTATATCCCAATTTGCTAAAAACAGCCCGGCATAATCAGGTTGGGGTGACATGTCATTTTCTTAAATACTTATTTTTTCATAATAATAATTATCTCCAGTGAGATATCGAGAAAACTTATATGGTACCAGAATTTCACAGAAAGAACTTTCACAAACTTTGCAATGCCGTAAGGTATTAGATGAAATGCAGGAGGTAATCTCTGCTAAGAGAATTCAACGGAATCGTACCTTTGAACTATGGTGTGCTGCATCCGATCCGAATTCGGGAAAACACGGCCCGAAGTCCATACAAACAGTCTTAGAAGGTACCTACTATTTGTATAAATACGTGTATAGTCCTCTTCACCGTATCTGGGGAAAACTACCCGGTCTAATTTCTTTCCTTTCGTGAGCTCTCTGATGACGAACAAAACCAAATTTGGTCTTTTGATATTAGGTGGTACATAGTATGTCGGACTACCATTGTTGTCGAAGAAGCATGTCATCAAAGTCGCATCGTTTCCTAGTTAAGTCATGTCGAAGAAACGCTTTATCGGAGTACAAAAATGTCGGACTTAAGGTATTTCGAACTAAAGTATTGTCGAAATGAAGACGTGTCGGAGTTCCGTATTGTCGAAATAAAATCTTGTCATATTACGGTTTGTCGAAATTCAGTTGGTAAGTCGTTGGAATAATATCTCGGCAAATAAAGCATCCTCTATATACTAGTCGATCATGGTCTCTGAAATACTCCAAATAATGGTTCATGTAATACAGCACAAGAAGACCCCGATTGAGACGGAATGCAATTATATCGGGCCCGGGGGGCCTGGGGCCCTGCCTAAATATTTGGAAATCAAGGGTGGTTATCTTTAACTCCTTAAGTGTAATAGGGATCAATATGTTTGGGAAATCGCTCTCAGGTGGCCTTCGTTTATTTTTAAGTAAAAAAGCATTTGGCGGGTTTGCGAATTTAGATGGTTTGTGGTTTATTTACCTACGATATATTTTTTTGGTAAGCACTTAGCAGATTTACGCAGATTTTGTACATGATTTATGAAGTAGCTCTAGTAAGTTATTTTTTTCCATTTAGGCATTTAATTACGATGACTTATAGTTAAGACTGAGTACCAGTATTAGTATATTTTTAACAAAAACTAGCTGACCTGGCGAACTTCATACCGCCTCAGAATCAATAAAATAATGTTGTATCTTCTTTTTTTTCGTGAATTATCAAATGTTTTAATAGTTTTTCTACTATTCGGGGTGGCGACAAATCCAAAAAATCAAAGATCATGAAAATCGGTCCAGTCGTTCTTGAGTTACAGATGGTGTAACTAACCCGACTTTGTTTTGTTTATATAAGAAAGAAAGAAAGAAAATACATTAATTTAGCACAGACTAGAAGGCACACAATACATACATTAGTTAAATACAAAGAATAAACATCAAAATAACAAAGGTGTTAAGTCCGATGTAAGAAATTAGCAGGAAAGTGTGCGTCACGGCTGCGCCAAAAAGGCTCAGTTCAGCAAAAAATGCCAGACAACTAGATAGATCTATGTACATGTTTGTGATGCGTAAACAAGAATAAAATTATCACGAGAAATCTAAATCATTATCACACAGGTCACCACGTCGCATAAAATTATTGACATAATAAAAGCCGTGTAGATGCAACACTTCCGTGTGCTTGACAACTTACACGGAACAATTTAATTGTGTGTCAGTGAAACACGACAAAAAACCAGGCGAAATAAAACCGTACGAAATACAAAACTCCTCAGAAGTTAAAGGGAAAATGTTTTAGTTGCCGATGAAAATATTCCCAAAAGACAGAATATTTATTCTACAGTTGGACTTGTCCCTAATTGTGTATCTTTCACTGGAATTGTTTGTGTTTCGAAGGACTGTCAAATTTGAATAATCAGTCGGAATCCTTTTCGAGCTTCAAGAGTTTCTGTCGGGTTTTTGCTTACTTTTCTCAATAAAAAGTTCTTCAGATAAAGCTGTGATGATTGTCTAGTGTTCTAGATTTGCTGATACCGAATGTCGATGGTAAATAATAGTTTATTTGCGATAGGAAACTTTTGATGAGTCTACTGCTAAACGATTTGATAACAGGGAAGTTCTTATTTAAATAATTTTGGGAGTTGTAGGTAATTGGGCATTAGAAATCTATTTCAGAAAAGTTATGTATGTTACGTTAATGTGCATTCGCGACTTATTTGCCAAAAATGTAAATAAATATGGGTTTATGGAAAAATAACTTTAATTCCTACACAATAAAGTTCAGTTTACGCTACAACTTCAAACATTTTTGTAACTTTTTCAATAGTGCTAGTCACTCTGAAATCAACTTAATTACCATTAAAATAAAGTTGACATTTGTTTAACTTAAAATAGCACCAATTTGAAACATAAAGAATAGACTAGGTCATTTGTTTCCCCGTCAAAATCGTGTTATCCGATTTATGACAAATTAGCACACATAATTCATACCTAGTGAAAACAGTGAGTTCTATAAAGATGTAGTTACAATATACATAAGTACCTACATAATTTATAATGTTTATAGTTTCTACAAGACGAGAGCATAAAACAGATAGGTACAGAAGATAATCACATGTAGGTATGTACTTCACTTTTCATACCTACTATCGGCGGTCGCGCTACGGTTGTCAACTTTGGCTTATGCACAAAAAACTATCGTGGTAGTGGCACTCGTATCTAGTTGTTTGATTTATTGTTATAAACTTGTTAAGTTTACAGAACAAAAACATATAACATTTTACATTTGTCAATTTTCACTATCGAAAATCCCTAATAACTTCTAAACGGATTACCCTATTTACACAGTTTATTTTGCCCTATCCGTTTAGACCTAAACTTTCGTATTTTTTTTGTCGTAGTTCGTCTCCACATAGTATATTAAAAGTCCTCTATTTAAAAATGTTCACACAAAAAACAACTACCAAAATTTTGTTCAATATTAATAATATTTTTGGTAGTTAATAATAATATTATAATAAGTTTATTATACACTATTATCTAAATCCACCTTAGGTACAAACTGCCCAATTTTCCAAGCTTGCCAACTTTTCCCATTTACGGGTAAACCTATTAAGGCCCCCTTATCTCCATGGGCTGGATGGATCGCGTCCCATTATATCCCAATAATAGCGTCCACATCCGTTGCAGATGTGAACGTAGGCATTACCATGGTATATACTGAGTTCCTATGCTCAGTAATTACAGCCTCATTGTCCGCCTCGCTGTGTGTGTGTCTATCAACTAGATTTACCGTCACTTGCGGTACAGAAACACTGCACGGATATTGAACAATTTCCTTGGGTGAACGTAATTGCTTTAATTTCTAGCATACATAGCTTCATTATAACTATAGAGAGGCTAATACCCTTCTGATTCGGATGCAATGGATTCGATTCGAACCCCTTGATTGGATTGCGTTTCCTGCTATTCTTAAATTCTGTAGTTAGTAGTTACAGCTTATGAGTTTTTCTGAATCGACCTGTAAGTATAAATTATGTAGATTGACTGTTATTCCTCCAAGTAACATTTTTGCCAAGCGAAATTCTGCCACATTCCGCGAAAATTTAATTTAGAGAACAATTGTTGTGAGAAATATATTCTGTACATTGAAGATTCACACAGATTTTTTCGACAAAAGAAAGGAAAGCCAAACTCATTCATCCAAATTCATTCATTGAGTATTCATAAAATTATTTATGAGACTTACCAGCATATTATTATAAGTAGGTGGATATTTAAAAAAAAATACTTACTGACCCGATAGACGCTGTACTTTTAAAAAGTTAATACAAAAAGGACGTTCAGTTTTTCCCGAATTTGGAAATTTTCTTTCTCTAAAAACCCTAATCCGGACTTCACATTCATTTTTATTTATACAGGGTGGCAGGGTCATCGACGCGCAACATTTTTCAGACATTTTTCATCGGTTATCAAAGAAAAATCTTTTTTTTTAAAACCCACTCAAAATTTCAACGCAGAACGCGTTCAGAATCATGTGTAGATCTCAAGCAAAAGCAGTTTTTGCATCATTTATAATTTAGTTGCTTGTGAATTTAACCGATATGTTAACACACGAGAGTCATACCAATTACATGTAATGTATTATGCATGTAGGTATCTCCCTACACGAGTATTGCATGTACTGGATCTATTACTAATCTCTGATAAGTCTAAATGCTAATATTAATATTCAATTAGGTACGAACCGAAAACCTAATTGACTAATTAATCAATTATTAACGGATCGGTAATTCAGTTAACGTTTAATAAGTACGAGTACCTTAAGATAAGGTGTTAAATAACGGATAATTTTGTAGAAAGTAGAAACTTTAGTTTTATTTAGGCTTTTGGGACTTGCAAATTCTTGTGCATAGGGTAGAGTTTTCATGATTACCTATAGTCGATTAGCGGTTAAATTACATGCACTATTTGCATATCTTGTGTGATTGGTGCTTAAACTGACACAGCAAAAATCATAATATAAAAAAAAAAATATCGAATGCTCCAATAAAAATCCTTGGGTAAACCCGGTATCAAATTGCAATATTGTATACTAAACCACAGTAAATATAAAAAAAAGATAAGTAAAACAAAAAAACAGTGTTCAATCAAAGTTTATTTACCAAAGAAAGACATTCCTATGACACACCACTTCCAAATCTGAAATTTAGAAATTAGCTATGCATATACCGGATATTCCGGATAATGATAGCAAGCCGTTGCATCAGAATTGATGGAGACCGAGGCAGGTTACATACACTGAGGCTGGGCAAGATGCCAAATAGAGGTCCCTGGTCTAGTCTAGAAACTTATTACTTAGGCACTATGTACGGGAAGCCTGTCTTATTAAATGCATTATTACGATGTAAGTGAAATATTGCATACGAACTAAATGAGCTTTTGCGATGAGACTGCAAGGCGAAAATGGAAACAATGGGATACAGGGAAAAGTAGCCAATCATCAAAATTATTGTATGAAATAGCACTTTTTACATTAATTTGTTGTTGCATGTTTTAGGTAATTCCGTGGGCTTTATTATACAGAATTATGGACAAAGTTCACAAATGGCCCCGTAGAAGATGGCGGAACGAGCTGGACAAAACAAATGACCAGTGGTCCACTTTAGCCCTGGATCGAAAGAACTGGAAGTCATGGGGAGAGGCCTTTGCCCAGCAGTGGAATGATGCAGGTTAACAGCAACAGTATGTACACAACAGTACACATCAGTAGTGATGGTGGTCTATTGGTAACGGCCGCGACTTACGAGTTGTAGGTCGTAGGTTCGAACCCAGACAGGTGCTTTGCTTTGTGTTATTTATTTCATCACCACTGCTCTTAAAACGGCGAAGGAAAACATCGTGAGGAAACCGGTAGGAATGTCCGAGAACCAAAAACTCGAAGAGATGTGATATTTACCAACCCGCACTGAGCCCGCGTGGTGGATACGGTTCCGCTCCCTCTTACTGAGAGGAGGCCTGTGTCCCAGTAGTGGGAACGTTATAGGCTGATTATGATGATTATGCTACACATCAGTAAGATAATATAAGAATTCTGTAGCAATGTAATCGGCATGTTTGGTAGTAATACAAAATTGCAAACCACAATGACACTTCTGAAGAAATACTCAGCTGTATCATACATTCCCGGTTCTGTGAAAGGAATAATATGCGATTGATGGTTTAAATTTACGCCTTAACTCACAACCCCTTTTACTTCCACCACAGTCGGTTAAAAAAAACGCTCGAACAACAAATAAACAAAGTCGTACTGTAGACGTTGATCCTAAACCTAATGCTTATATTGAACCGATTCGGCGAGATTGAGATTTATAACCGGCGCCTTTCAAACTAATGAAGTTCTATTGGCTGTATCGTATTTCCACTGAGTTTAGTCCACAATAAATAACGGTTTTACCTCGCTTTTATATAGTTTCCGTTTTAGAGTCGGGAGTGATGTTATTAAATATGTAAAAGTTGTGTTTTGTTGTTGCACGCTGCATTGTGTTGCCATATTCAAAATTCATTTATTTAAGTTACACGTCCGTGTTTCGGTCACGGAAATTTATATGTGTATCTTTCAACTTTATCGGTCCATTAGATTCGAAGCAAATTGGCTGTGACAGACGGACAGACAGACACACGAGTGAAGGAAAAAGTAGGTATTCCGTTTTTTTATTCGGAAGTACGGAACCCTAAAAAAAAATGACAGAGGATGTTGTGTAACTGTAATTATTCATCATATCGTGTTTTGTATTCATTAAGAAAATAATAAGATACCTTTTGGGCCATAATCATAATACTTTTACTGTTGCCAGCAATGCGGATGAATTTTTCAATGCCCTATTTATATTCCATTCCATCCCCTCTTTATATTCTATCCCCCTTTTTGATACATTTAGGTATTATTATTTTAAGACTGCCAGCTTATAAATTATGTAAATATGCGTAGGCATACCTACGTATATCTACATAAAAATATTATTTATTATATGGGTATATTTATTAAAATACATAAACATTTTTTTACATATTTTACTCGTATTTACATTTTTTTGTAATTTGATCAAGGATAATCCATGGAACGGTTAACCGCTTGGCTAGTCGCACTAAGCATCAAAGGATAAACCCCTGCAAGGAATGGAAGAAAATCTTTTGTAACCCTTTACGGTGCCCAGAGGAACAATCGAGGCTAGCCGCAGATCACAAGCGGCATCAAAGACCGTGTTTTTGAACCCGTGTGTGCATATAATGAAGTTTACAATTTGTGCGAAAACAGACGTTTAGTGAAGTTGATATATCTATTGTGCGCCTATATAATTTACCGTGAACGTCCACGTAAAAGAAACAGCATCACGATAACATAGGGAAGTAAAATGTACCTACAGAAAAATATGAAAACGCTTTTTTTCTGCTTTTTGGACGTTTTCTGTTTTATATTTTATGGACGTTGACGTCCACTATAATATAGTCACGTCTAAAATTATAAAAGCGCACATGTAATTGCAATTTACCTTAATTTTTTTTGTCAATACCAGCCACATGACGCGCGCTCGATATTTACATAAGCCATACCTATTACCAAATCTACTTATCTACCTAACGTACCTAATCAAAACTGCTTAACAAAATACTAGCAGAAAATACAGAATAATAAACTTCAAAATTAATGAATTCCAAACAAAGAATAAAACTTAACAACTTATTTGACGAACAGACGAACTCTTAACACAGAAACGAATAATCATTATTCAAATTAATATTTCAACAGGAATCGTGTGAAAAGGTCACAAAACTTTGCTTCAGAGTTTCCAAACAGTACTTCTTAGAAGGTCTGAAGTAGATTAAGATTTGTGTATTCCACCATCTGTGACCACTGCAAGTTTTTGGGTTCTATGTTAGAGAATTGAAAGGGCAACTAATTAAAGTTGGGGACCTGCTAGATCGATGGAGTATTTCATTAGAACTTGGAAGTAATTATGGCCGGAGGGCAATTTATTAAAACAGTTTTTGTCTTTCAGGCTTCTGTTTAGAGGTAAGACTGAATACATAATTTAGGTTAATCCATACTATACTATATAATATTATAAATGTTACCTTTTTACACTTAACCACTGAACGGATTTTCAGAAAATTTGGCAAGAAGATAGATGGCATCTTGTGGAAGGACATAGGCTACTTTTTGTCTCAAAAATAATCCTATAATATAGAGATGAAAATTAATTTATATATATCCACGCGAGCGATGCCGCGGGCATAACCAAATACGACATATAATGCTATAATTTAAATGAATAGGTGCCAACGTGAAAGCGAAATCCGAATGCAAATTCTTTTTTTGCGTCATGTATGTACATACGGCTACACATCAAGCTATACATTTCCAGTTTTAGCTGACCTCGCATTGTATAGGTTTTTCGTACAATCAGAAGTCAGCTTATACTGGTTATGTATAGCTTGATGTGTAGCCGTGTGTACATCGCAAAAAAACCTATTTTCTTTCTTTAAATGTTTTAATTCCAGAAATAGTAACCAATCTGCACCCTAATTGCGTAATACACAATCAGTCTCAATCTGAATTATTTTGAAGGATATTGCTAATCCATTGCTTCATAAGTTCGCAATTTTTTTCTTCTCAACAACGTCAACAACGCAATGAATGTTGTTAAACTATCAAAATGCAAACCATTGCTACTGATAGTGTGGTATGCAATAACCCCGATGTTTTAATAATGACAGAGTATGAAATCTGAGTCTAATAAAAACTTTTTAATTTTGTTACTTCGGAAATCGACATCTAAAAATAATTGCCAAAGATAAAACCGTTCAAAAATCCCCAGCGTCAAGTTTGCACATCAATCAAAATCTTCCTTAATGACTAACTTTGCGATTAATGGCGGTTGTTTGCCAGTACACATAAACGTGCAGGGTCCCTCCCATAAGTCTATTACCAAAGCTTTGCCCGCAAACCCGCCATTTCACGCCGTATTCGATTGGCCTAATTGATCTCCACTTAGGAAACTAACTCCCAGGCGATTACGGAACTCCGGCTAATAGTGATTTAAATGCGTGTTTAGGATTACGTACCTAAACATGGGGGTTTGTTATTCTATTTGAAAGTAAATATCTATAAATGTAAAGATATTAAATGTGTATTAAGATATGAACGATACCTAATAAATAGAATCTAATATTGATACCAAAACTACAAATTTTAAAATAGATGTTAAAGTTCGTGTTTCAGTACTCATTAAACCAGAAAAACAGAATATCTACTGTCCTCATTTTTAGCTTCATTTCATAACCAAGTTGAATTGCAATAAAATTGCAACGAACTAATTGTGTTCGTCTTCCCGTTCAACTGTAAGTCTGTCGAGGAAATTAATTACTACCGATCATAGTCGACAAGTTGTTCTATCATAATATCCTCCATTATTTCCTTTTTTGAACTCTTCAACACCACATTTATATATATGACGGCGCTTCAACGTTTTGAGAGTGTCAAGAAACGTCAAGAATAACAGCGGACATTTTGACAAGCGCAGGTTGACGTTTCTTCACTCTGACGCAACCCCGGGCTCTTTTGCACACGGCCAGCAGACGGAGCGAAGATCCGTTTGCATCGCGCTCAAACAAAACGTGTTCGGTGGAGCGTCGCCTTATTCCAATTAATTTGAAAGTGTGGATTGCAATTCTGCTAATATTTCGTTAAAATAATAATCGTGTATCGTTACTTATCTTCAACACATGATTTTAATTCTCCTTGCCCGCTTACCCACGATAGCTCGGCAGCTGCAATGCATCCAGATTTAACTGATGATGGCTATGTGCCGTTATCAGAAGTGGGATGTGAAGGGCTTGCTTCAGAGGAGAATAGTCGGACGAGATCTTCAGCGCCGGCATCAGAACCAACCCTGTCTCAACAGATGGAACTGTTTTTATCCCGATTGGTGGCTATATCACAGCCGCAACCTTCGAGCAGCACGTCTACCCAGTTGATTGAGTTTGATCCGGATGACAACGAAGCGGACATCGAAGGTTGGTGCAATGTGACAGAAATCGTAGTCAACAACCGTAAGTTAGAAGGTGCAGAATTGCTTTTGTTACTTACACGTGCACTTAAAGGCCGAGCTGCTACCTGTTTAACACTACTACATACATCGCAGCTAACATGGCCTCAAATAAAAGAAGTACTGCTTGCGAAGTTTGCTAACCCTATGCTGCCACAAGATTACTTCGATGAAATTCTACGTTTTCAAGTTGGTATTAAAGAAACGGCGAGCGAGGCGGCCATGCGCCTGTGGAACATCATCGAACGTATCCCGCGGATGGAGATGTCCGAAGATATTACAACGGGATTCGTATCTTCAGTTTTATGCCAAAAGGAAGCCGCGATTCGCCGTGAGCTCCACTCTCATAACCTGACCACTAGATCTCAACTTCTGCGCGTTCTTAACAGCATTTCACTGAAACGAAGGCATGAGGGTAGCGATAACAATGATGCGGACGTGAAAAGGACCCGATTCAACGTATCACGCTTCACGGGAACATGTCACCGCTGCGGTACTTCGGGTCACAAAGCGATAGACTGCCGCAAGCGAAGAGAAGAGCCTGCTACTTCAGAGAAGACGCACGACCAAACATCCAGAGCCGCTGATAAACCAAGACGAATCACCTGCTTTGTTTGTGGAGGACCAGGACACTTGGCGTCGGCGTGTCCAGATCGAGCGAGAGGCGGCGGAGCAGCGGGAATCAAAGAAGTCCATGTGTGTGAACGCAAGGCATCGAGGAGCACCTTGACTACATCATCCGGTGAGCCAGTTTCCTTTCTGTTTGATAGTGGGTCGGCTTGTTCATTAGTAACTAACAGCTACGTCGAGAAGTTCCCAGGTACTGCGCAGAATGATGTAGTTTATCTGACGGGCATTGGTAGGGGCGATGTTGAATGTTTTTCCCAGGGAATTAGCCCCATCAATGTTCAAGGTCTCTCGCTCTCAGTGTTGTTTCACATAGTTTCTGATGGCACCCTGCTGAACCAGAATCAGCTTGCCTTGAATAGTACCAGATCCAGAGTTACAGGCTCCCCTACGGAATTGATGTTTGGCATACGAGCAAAGTCATTGGGAATGGCAACCTTATCCTCGCATGCTGAACCAGAGCCCCGTCTAGACTTAGAAACCATTAGGCCATAATGCTTCCGGGAACATCAAAAATGCTGCTTCGTCAGAAGTAGAACGCTTTAACCGGGGGAGAGCAATAGTGAGGCCATTTAGTATAGGCAAATTTGTCTTTATCGAGGGTAGTAAGCGTAACCAAACAAAATTAAGCGAACGTTCAAAGGTCCTTTTACTATTATCAAGGTACTAGATCACTATTGATACGAGCTGAGAGACATTGATGGGTCTAACCGAACATAAAAGTACGCCCATGAAAACTTGCGCGCAGTACCCAGGGGCTACAGTGGATTGATTGAAGTAGCTACTTCGTTAGCCAACGAGGCAGAGGAGGCCAAGACGGCGGAAGTCCATAGTCATGAGAATGGAATGGCAACATCTGATGATGATAGTGACACAGTAACAATTGTGTAAATCCTGTTCTTTTAGCGAGAATCGATCTAGAGCGTAGGGCACTGTATAGGCAGTTGGGAGCGGCGTGGTTGATCAATGGGGCTGGCCTAAACCGGGTCGATGCCTCTGATCAGACTCGTGGTATGTTGTGTAGTTGATCGACTGGGCTGGCCTAAACCGGGCCGACGCCCACGATCAGACTACGACTTCTTTGGTGCAGGAGATTGAGCTGGGACTGGCCTATGCGGGTCGACGTTCCGGACCAATTGATTGTAGCAGCTGTGTGTGGCTTTCGTCACTGGTGGTAGGGGCGCTGACGGGTTGTCCGGTCCACCGCACCATGCGAGTTGGCGGGTGGTCGAAGGGGCGCCTGAGCTCAGTTGTCCGTCCAGTGTGTTTAATTCAGATGTGAGGGGTGAAGATCGAGATCCTTTCAAACAGGCAGCATAAATGGGTAGCTAGTCAGAGATGGGCGAGCGTGCCCAAACGTGTACTACAGATTTGTATTTGGTCTTTATAGATTTGTCGAGGCGTGAGCAGTCGCACGAGGACGTGCGAATGTCAGTCCGGCCGTGACGGCGCTTCAACGTTTTGAGAGTGTCAAGAAACGTCAAGAATAACAGCGGACATTTTGACAAGCGCAGGTTGACGTTTCTTCACTCTGACGCAACCCCGGGCTCTTTTGCACACGGCCAGCAGACGGAGCGAAGATCCGTTTGCATCGCGCTCAAACAAAACGTGTTCGGTGGAGCGTCGCCTTATTCCAATTAATTTGAAAGTGTGGATTGCAATTCTGCTAATATTTCGTTAAAATAATAATCGTGTATCGTTACTTATCTTCAACACATGATTTTAATTCTCCTTGCCCGCTTACCCACGATAGCTCGGCAGCTGCAATGCATCCAGATTTAACTGATGATGGCTATGTGCCGTTATATATTTATATAAATATTTATATCTTCATTTTTTCAAATAAATATAGTAGGAATTTATGTAAAAAATCTAATTCTATCACATAACAGTATTATAAATATATCTCTAAATTATTGAATTGATTGATATCTAAACTCGTGAAAATAAATCCTGTATACATGGATTTATTTTCACGTTATTGGATATTTTAATAAGCAGGTAAACCCTAACCAAATCTTAGTAATAACAGGAAAACCAAAACACGCCCTTTTTCAAATTATGCCCGCAAAAACTCCCAAAGCTATAATTCGATTCCATTTAAAAGGATTCTCTCGTAGAGAAGGGTATATTTTATTTCCTATAATGCTCCGGGTTTCAATCATTCACTAGTATTTACATAGTAGACCACTTGGCAATACTTGGAACATTCAATACCGGATATTGGTAATAGTGAGCTGGGTCTGAGCATTCGATGTTCTAGGCTAATTGGATGGCGCATTCGGTTTTATATGAGCCCACTTCATGACAAACGAACCAATAAAATGAAAGCCGACTGAGTATTCAATAAGAAATCTTTTTCTCGTTACGTTTGATTGACTCTAAATTTAGTGGAGCTGATTACTTCTAGAAATAATCTTGATTTTGCAGTTAGTAAGTGCCTAATAAGAAATATGGAAACGACATTACTGCAAAGATCTCTATACTATCATCAAAATATTATAATATGAGAACTACCTATGCAATATCTTTTGGAACTATTGAAAAAAAATAGGATGAGTAAAAAAAAGTTATATCATTTTTATTGCCACCCCTCTTCTTCATAAACGCTCACATGTTCTGAGTTTCAAAAGCTGAAATAAAACTAAAGGAAATGTTATTAATAACAAATCTAGTGGCAACCGGTGACAGGCAGCGCCTGCTGTTATGACGGATATGAGCTACCGGTGCAATACGGATGCATCCAGTAATTATGATCGTCGACGTTCCAATAAGCTTCCCATGATAAACTGGCTTGTTGTTATTGCATATACGACTCAATTGACAGATGCAGTGAACAATATTGATGAAAATCATATTTTGTGTGGCAAGATGTAAATGGATGATGCCGATTGAACGGGCAACGTTTGTGATATGGTCACTGGTAAATTCAAAATTCGCGATAATGGTGGGTTATTTGCATAAAACTTTAAAAGGTCAAATCAAGAGGGATTGTTATGTTTGCTTATAAACTAATTAAATACAGGACTCTCACATTATATTGGGACCAGAAACGATGACAAATTAATAAATACAGGTGTCACAGCAAAATTCACAGATTTTGTATATAGCTTATATAAAAAATTTCTTACCTGAGAACGCAGCGTGTTGAAAAATCGAGTGTTCCGCAAATAAGATGAGCAAGATTATTTATGTAGATATCAACGTTTTGCTGTGGCACAATTTACTAAGAGAAATTGAAATATAAGACGGTTCACCATTTTCAACTGGAGAAATTCCTTACGAAAGTACGTAGGAAATGGTAATCTGTTTAACCGAAGTATTAATTTCAATGGCCGGGTCTGTGGTGGCTTTGAATTCGTTTTCTTCAGAATTTGCAAAATCGTTCGTAATACGAATCCGATTAGTTTGAATAAAATCTGCGAATCAATTCCTAGTCGGAGTCTCTGGGTCGAGATGTAATGTAGGTATTCCGAAAGTTTATGGTCTTAAAGTTTTAAGTTTACTTTTCTTATGCAACGATCGGATTGAGTTCCTTCAACTGTACTTTTTCTTTGTTTAAGATGCTTAGTTGTGCACACAACTACTGTGATTCAATTGAGGTGGCCTTGAGAATGAAACTTTAAAGAATTCACCACTTGTAAATTCCATGGAAAATTTAAGTCAGCAAAATTACAATTTGGTTAAATAGTGTGACAATAAGTTTCATACAAAGCTTTACTAGACTCAGTTACAATTGCTCTAACATTTAATTCTCTTTGTAGACAGAAATATAATTTAATTTAGCTCTCGCGTTCAACATAGATTACTCGTAAAGCGAATATCAGCAACCAGTTGTAACAAAGTTGGCGGCTAGCAAACAATTAGGCGAAGTTACGCTGAGGGCTCACGGGTCGGATCTGTTTGCACCAAGTCCATGTTTGTTGACTATAAACATTCCTCCCGGATATTAGCCCTTGTCCGAACGTGTGGAAGAATGTGCTCGATTCAATGTCTATTAGTTCTTTGACACACTTCTCCGAGGTTCAACTGGATCAAATACGGGCAGTTTCCAACGTTTGAGTAAACTATTTTAATAGTCTGCATCAAATTGACTGTTGAGTTGATTGAGGGTGTGTGGTCAAAGAATGGTAGTGAAAATTAGATCTTCATTTTTTATAAATATTAAAACAGAAGCGCTTTAAAACAGTAATCTGCTTAGGTATGGTGATCAAAGAAGCCCAAAATATGAGTGTCAGTTTACGTTTAAAAGGATACGAAACACATATTAATATTAATTACATTTATTCGGACACTTCCCCTGATCGCCCCAATTCATAATTATGTTTTTAATTCTTTTATACCCTCATTAAAGCAAAATCCTAAACACAGGAAAGGTTTAATCTTCATTAGCCAAGTGTCAGAAGTACATTACGTTTTACTGGACCTTGTCACAAAATGTAACATGATCTCGCTACTGCTAATATACAGGAAAAAATACGAGACATTTTATTATTTCATTTGATACAGATTTGTGTGACAAAGTCGCAGGAATATATTCACGTCAAATATTAACATTTCCTTCAATAAGAAACCTATCAAACGTCTGAGGATCACAACTTATTATGGTAACAAATGAACCGATAATAGTACAGTCTTATATGTTTCTTTACAAAGATGTCAATTTTAACTAGAGCTTTGACGATGGCGATAATTTTCCTTTGTCATCTGTAAGTCTTGATAACGAGGAGGGTGGGGGAGACTTAGTTATGTTGGGCGTTGTACATTATGTCGTTGTAGGAGAATTCATATAAGCTACGGGCGCCTTCCGCCGCGGCGTTCGTTGTTATGGTAAGGAAATGGACCCCAGTCTCAAACGGAAAAGTGAGAATTCCGTATTTCCTCGCGGTTGTGTAAACAACGAACAGACAAATGATCATTACGATTAAGACGGGAATTTTTATAATATCGCCTTTATGTTATTACCTCATTTCCAAAAGCGTTTTCTGTGCCAAGTATTGGTAAGAAAAAAGTGCAGCTCTCATTCAAAACCGATTTGGCTTAAGTTACCTAGGACTAGATTTACAATATTCATCACAATGCGGCAAAAACTTATTTAGGAAAATACGTGTGGGGTGTTGGGATTCGCTTTTATAAGGTTGAGCTAATGGTGAAGCTTAGATGATAAAGGATGAAATTAGTGAAAGTAATGTTACCGCGAAATTAAATGTTCCACTAACCGCAGACTTTTTTGTTTTCTTGGGTTGTGTATTAGGGGTGGCGGCGTTGAAAAAGTGATCGTGCATTTGTCTGTTTGTGCAATATCATCACGTTGTTTACACGGTGGAAACAGTCAGTGGTAAATGTGTTTGTTGTTGGAAACGCGATAAAATGTTTTGTAATTTCGCTGTCTTTCAAACTTCTGTTTTTACGAGCGATTCCGAATTTTGCTAACTCAAGTTTTATAGGCACGCTGAGTGCTGCGAAAGAATTGTTCATTTTCTTCTCCGATTTCATTTTCTATTTTCCGGATTTTTAAGATTTGGCAGTATCATTTTTATTATTTATAGACGCGATCCTTTACTGCGGTATGACTCCATTTTATGAGAACTAAAAAGTTTTTTATTTATATTTTAAAGACAAAAGTTTTTGTTCAACATTCCTACATAAATAAAATAGACGAAGAGGTCTTGCGAAATAAATGAAAACGAAAATGTTTTCTCAATTTTAGTTTTGTCTCCAAGCCAAATAACATGCCAAACCGGATTTTGCTTTTTGTGTGTTATTCAAAATTTGTTTTACGATATTTCTTAAACAAAGAAATTCCATCATCGCTTCGTTCATCAGGCTATTGCAGAATTTTCACTTTTGTCAACCTTTCCAAGTGAATGTTTCGAAAAGTATTTTCGGAAATCATACTTGTAGAATAGAGTATACGAATGCTTAAATTTATATTATTGCAAGTGTAAGATTTACGGAGAACGTTCCGTGCGTGGGGGTTTTCTAAAACGTAGTAGATCTTCCTTATTTATGTTTACAGCTTATACCGGCCGCTTCCATTTCGTATATAGTTTGAATCCGTTTATCGGATTTCGAACACGTTTCGGTCGAATCCCATATCGGTGGACTTGATATATAAGCGTGGTCGGGTACCCTTATAAAATTACCGCCGAGGAAAGAATCGCTACGAATGAGGATACAATAAGAATATTCAAATGGCCGAGATCGTTCTCTCATATGAATATAGAAGACGCTTATTTACGAGAAAAAAATCTCTATTCATCTACTAGATTTTGACTATATATTGCCTCTTGAGAGAAAATTGAAGTAGAAGAAATGAAAAAAAAAAATGGTAGATTCTATGATGTGCTATGACTACAAAGTACAAATTTGCTTAGCCTACTGGCAATGACGAACGCTTGCGTGCCCAACAATACAGGTGTGGCAATTCATACCGTATTATCTTTTTGTTTTTATCTTAGCAAACATAGATAACCTAGCTAACGCTTATCTGGTCTGATAAGTTAGCAGTTACGATTCGATCGAGACAGTGAGTGGACAACACTGGTTTCGTGTCTGAATATAATATTTGTTTGTGGTGTTAAGTGTTTTTGAAGTGAGATGGCCGGAGCTGGTAGGGGTGAGGGCAAGGGCCCAGCGGTGGGCAAACTGGAGTCCCAGATCTATTGTATCAAGTACACATTGTTTTGCTTCAACGTCGTATTGTGGGTGAGTATTGCGCAAATTAGAAACGTTGTTTGACTTTCCGTTTCATTGTCGAATCGTGCTTAGAAATTACTTTTGGTGTCGATTTGTGAACGTTACGTTAATAGTTCGTTACGAGTGTAATGGAATTAGGTTCTTTTATTTCATGTCACGTTTGTTTCGTGTGTGAGTGTGCTTTGATATACTCGTATGACTCACAATGTGAATCCTCTAATGGGAATTCAAATACGATTTTGAAATGCAAATCTATTGTGAATTACCTGTTTGTTAACTATTGTAGGTACGAAGCCTGTATCATACGTAATTAGGACAAATATAGCGGTTATTTATAGATATAAACTTCCATATTCGGTTATCTTTCAGTTATGTATTTCAGTCACTGCGATGGCCACCGATTAGCACGCGAGCAACTCGTTCAGTATTGCCAGTCCATGACATTTTTCATGCACCGTTTAGTAATGTGTAAACAGGGCTTTATGACTCATATATTTTAGACTACACGCGATACGTTTTAATTACGAACATTCAATTGTTTTTTATTATTTATGAATCGGAGAGTGTGCAATGTATTTAATAGCTAGTTAGTAAACTATGAAATATTAATCAAAGATCATAATGTCTTTAAAATAGAGTCGGGAAAGTATTTTTTTGTTGAAAACAGGTGTTCTAATTATGGACATAATTTTATAATTGTTCAAATCGACAAGTTTCACTGTTGATCTCAACAAGTTATATTTTTTTCAGGAATATTTTTTCGGAATTCTCGGAGTTTTCTATTTTCGAACCATGTTTTGCAATTCACTGAAATGTACTTCAATGTGATATTACAATAACATTTTCATTTGAAAATAAGTCTAATCTGAGTAAAAATTCTGTTGGTATAAACTCAAAAGTCTGGCGCTTAGATTTTCAAATTTCCAGCTCCAAATACAATTTTTAATTCACGATATTGATAACAGCGCGATATCAACAGTTAACCTAAAATAAAGGGCCTGTACAAAGAATGCGCTATCAGCGCCTGATAAGCGGCCTGTCCTGTTTTCCAAGTATACATGTTGATACATGGTATGCAGTCATACATACCTAATGATTCATAGGTTGAAATAAATCGTGTATGAGTGTAATTTTGTAATAGATTCGCTTCCGTTTTGTATCTTGGTAGAGGATGATTAATGTTTAGTTTCCACTAATTTTTAGACGATTAGAATGTTTTTCTATAAGCAGTTTCATAATATAAGAGATAAATATGGTATGTTGAGGTAGATGGTTATTATTGATGGTTTGGAGGTCAGATAGGCAGTCGCTCCATGTAAAATCTAGAACTCAGCTGCATCCGGTTAGACTGGAAGCCGACCCCAACATAGTTGGGAAAAGACTAGGCAGATGATGAGGTATTACTTTTGTAGTAAAACAGTAAACGAATTAATCTGCTTAAAGTTATTACATTGTAGAAACTATAGCTACATCAAAATAGTTCTAGTTGAGTTGTAGTCTTAACTAGGCTGATAGCTATAGTTTCTACAATGTAATCAACTTAACGAAATATTTTAATTACGACTTCCAAAAAATGTGACACCACCCTTTACAAAACAGGCATCTGAAATATCCGACATCCAGCAACATTGGAAGATGTTGCAGTAAATCCTCCCTCGACTTAAAACTATTTGCCACCACCACAAAACTGTCAAAATCAGACCACAAGCTCATCGTGTTTATAATTTACACAAGTAGTAAAGTTAGTGGCAAGTTACAGACATTAGCGACACGTGGCGAGGGCGTCCGCACTAAATCTTGGACTTGCAAGTACAAACTTGCAAAGAATAAGAATTGGTAGAAGCGAGACCCCTTTTTTTTTTTTTTTTTTTTTTAAGGATGGGAAATCATCAAATGACCCCTCCCGCTCTGGGTGGAGCGGAAGGGAGTGTCAGACTCTTACTGACTAAAACCCATCCGTGTTCCTTCCTTAGCCCTTTATATTCCGGGGCAGCGGTAACCCTTTCGGACAATCCCGCTGCCCCGGCAGGCTTCGGCCCTGACGGGCCCCTCCGTTCAATGCTGACATCTCTTTGAGGCGCGCGTGGAACACATACGCGCCGTCCGGCACGGGCCTGGTCCTGATCGGACGGCGAGCTACCCATTACTCGCCGTCCGCAGGCCCGCGCCTACGGTGGCCGGGAGTCGTCACGCGGCTCCCGACGCCCGGAGCGTCTACCGCGGCGGCTGGGACGGGCGGCTCTCTCAGCTCTCTCCCTCGCCCATCCCGCCACCTCCTTCGCTAGCATGACTGCTTCGCAGAAGGAGGTGACTGCCTCCCACTCCCTCTCGCCCCGGACCATGGCTTGGACCAGGGCCGGGCGCGAGAGGTCGCCGCCGCTGCCGATCGCCTCTACGAGGACACGGCGGTGCTCTGCCCAAGCGGGACAGACCTCCACCGTGTGCTCCACCGTGTCCTCTGGGCGATCCTCGCAGTGGTGACACCCGGGCGTTTCCTCCCGCCTGATGATGTGCAGGAACCTCCCGAAACATCCGTGTCCGGTGAGGACCTGCGTCAGGCGGTAGGTGAGGGCGCCGTGACGCCTCTCTAACCACTCCTCAAAGAGGGGCCTTACCGCCGCTATCGCGGCGTGCCCTGCGCTGGGTTGCGACAGTCGCGCTTTCCATGCCGCCATGAGATCGCGCCGGAGGTCTGTCCGCTCCGCAGCAATTTGCCGCGGAAGCGGGTTTTCCCCCCGGCGTATTGCCTCCGCGCGCCACTCAAAGAGGCGCGCGAGGACTATCGCCTCCAGATCCCATGGCGGCAGTCCGGCAAGGAGGCTTGCCGCCTCGCAAGCGAGACCCCTAAAGGCCGATTCCAGTAATTCAAAATATTCAAAATCTAGTCGCGCTCTCATCTCGGCGACAAACAAATGTCAAAAAATTAGTCTTTCAGCCTCAATCTGTCAAAATAACCTACATTTTTGTGAAAGCTCTTAAAATTACGAGAATTGTGGTGATTTGTTGTGTCTTTTTTCATTAGAATTGACGCATTCTCAACAGAAAGTATAGAAGATATATAGTTTATCTCAAGAAATGACGCGCGCTTTACTTGTGTTTACCATGTGTACAAACGCTCTGTGAATATGTGCGTGGAGACGGGTAGCCTCAGCCCTCAGCACATAACACACACACACACGCACACGTAATTACACACTTCCGACTCGCCACTATCTCGGACGTTACCGAGAGCTCTTGCACTTACGCGCACATTTAGAGCGTGTTTGTACACTTGGTAAACACAAGTAAAGCACGCGTCGCTGTGTGAAAAAAAAACTGTACAAGATGTTTCTACATAGATTTCCTAGTCTATGGTACTTGCAACTTCGCAATCCACAACTTGCTCTTGACACAAGGGGCTTTGAGCCCACTTAATTAATGAGATCAAATAATATTGCGTAAATGTGTAGCCCTTAGGGTCTGAATAGAGCGAATTGATTTGTTTTCAATGTATTGATACGGTACCGTGTTCTTGGGGACCTATTAATAAACTTCTCGATAATTAGTTAGGGGATGACGAGGGTGGGTAGCAGTTGTTGTCTTGTTTTCTGAAGACAGAGGATGGTGGGACGGAGTATTCCCTTTTGAACACCTACGGTAGCTTCTAGTGATGGGTGGGGATCGATAAAAATGACGATATAAGCTAAGAAATAATAACCATAAAATCTTTCTAAATTACATTACATAATATCATGCCTGTTTCTTCAAAAGGTCGGGTAGAGGTGTACTTATAGTACCTATACGTTTCACCAGTAATGCTTACGTCCCAAGTCATAAGGAGCGAGCCCATTATAATAATAATAATCTTTATTTTTCTCTCCTCACAAAGGTTCACATACTTGTAAACAGAGACAAGAATTGAAGCGTTATGACAAAAATGCATAAAATATGATCCTTTGTGAGAGACTGGCGTCCATACTGGGATACCCTCTGTGACGGATAACCAGGCTCTCACCCCGAATTAAATATAATTAACATTACTACGGTCAATTTTATACCTCTAGCTAGACAAATTATGAGAATTATTGCCATCAACCGGGCACAAATACAGACTCCGGACTGGACCTGGCAATCGAGCCCAGGAGATAATAAATCAAATGACATATGATTTTATTTTTGTAAGTAGGTTTACACAAACATTTTTACATGTCAATCATATTATTATTTTTAACTAGATGAGGTCGGCGTTTCCTATCTGACTACTCTGAGAAGAAAGGCCGAAACAAACTCAGAGGTCACAGTCTCTTAAAGTCCAGACATAACATGGTCTTCATATCACCAAACCAAGAAGTCTGGTGATATGAAGACCATGTAGATCGATGTCTGAGATGGTCTTTTGAGGAATGAATCACACAGATTGAAAGGACCTGTCCAGTCAGTGCACGCAAAAGTCATTTATTCAAATTAGGCTGAAAATCAGCACGTTTCGAACGTCAATATTACATAAGACAGTCCCCAAAACGCCCGCACCTTCAGCACTTCCTAGTGCTCTGCGCTCGCTGGGAAGAAGTGGCGCAACAACGACCCCAGCAGCACAGCTGTCTATTCAGTTCAGAACTTGCTTCTATACTTAACGTCCAGCAGTAGACCTTGCGACCTCTAGACCCTAAATTGTACCTCCTTTAGGGTGGAAAGTAAAGGCTAACAATAACAAAATTATGAAAGGAAACCTTAATCTTGTTATTCAGTCTGATTCCTTCATTTGACATTCTATATTTACAATTAAGGCGGAGTAGGTCAAGTAAATATCTAATGTCTAGGATTTATTTTGTCTGGGTTCTAGTTCAATGTCTGCATAGAGACAAAAATAATAACAATTTCGTTATTCTGAGAACCCTTTTGGTGTCACAGTGTGGAAAATAAACACTGGACTTAATTGAATAAGTGGGTTAAAACGCTAATATGGTAAAAGAGTGATCTAAAATAACACAAAATCATTTATAAAAATAATATATTATGTATCAAGACATCATCATCTGCCAAGCCGTTTCACAACTAATTTGGGGTCGGCTTTAACCGGATGCTGTTGAATACCAGTACAATTTTTTTTATCAAACAACTGGTTACCAAGACAGACCCAGACTGGTTTGTGGTTGGTGAACTGGTTGATAATATGTTTCAAGTACTTATGTTTTGTTTAAAACAAGAGTTTACAAAGCGGCTTGACACAAAACCCTTAGATAGAGCAATAAACTATTCATTACAAGCTAAAAACAAGAGTAAAGAGAAGAACCAAACATTGTGTACCTCAAGGGGCTTGCAGACTATTCAAGTAAACCCAGCGAAGGAATGTCAGAAAATAAATCCAGCCAGAATAAAACACACGAATTTATGAAAAGTCCCCACTTTTCTCCCCTTTTCCGTATTCGAAAAAAAACAGCCCTTACATAAAACAATAAACATCTCCATCACTTCAACTCCTTCAACTCCACGTTAATCACCCGACCTGTTCACTATAAATTGGAGTGGAACCGGGAACCAGCGCCAAAAACTGCGGGGTCGCGGCTTCAAGAGTCACTCGAATCGCACCTGAGCACTCGTTAAGGTGTTCTTGCGATGAGAAATAATTGCCGAAGTTACTCACTTCGTATCGAATAATTGACTTCTGGATTTGAGCCAAGTCGAATGCAGGCGTGATTTGGTCCTGGTTTTTGATTGGTGGTGGATTTTGTTCATGTAGCTTGATTTGTTCTTTGTTTAGCTGAAGATTCAGCACTATGTAGGCATTCGGTACGGTGTTCCTTTTTGCCAATTTTATTGTGGAGCACTAATTACGTTTACGTTAACAGTCTTAATTGGATCAGTTAATTGAGTGAGTGATAGACGTAAATCATTCAGACACTGAGTCCATCTAAATATCTTAACGGTGTCTCCGTCCGTCCGTTTGTCAAGATTGTCAGCCTTCGGCGCGTTAGATATTATAGTGCACGAGCATGTGCGCAGAAACAGATGCACTCTCTCTTCCCTCACTCTCATAGTCCGATGAGACGGCGACCTGACACGACCGGAGAGAGATCAGGGACGGGACCAACGGCTTAACGTGTTTTCCGAGGGAATATCACACCGCCCACTTCCAAACTCAGGGCTGTTACTAAGAAATTCCTAATGAAAAACCCAATAACACTGCCCGATCTGGGAATCGAACCCAGGTCCCAACGCTTAGCAGTCGCGCCTGTGACCACAAGACCAACTATGCAGTTGCAGAGCCCATCTACAAGGTAATTGAAGGGATCTTTTTTCGCGATTTCACGGTTGGTCCCATCGTAAAAGTTTTTTATAATTATAAGGTCGGTGACCTCTTTTCGGATTTTGAGTTATTGCAAGTACAACTTGTATAGCAATTGCGTTGATTTAATAATCCTATAAGTAATTCTCAAATGTATGTTCTAAGGTAAACGTGCAAGGCAAAATACATGTATATCATGTCACATTTATGACTTTAGTTACTTTCAAATTCTTGATGCAAACTTGTGCAATTTGGAACATTCCCAATTAATTTTCTGAAACTTGGTCCTGCTCGGTCGTGATAGGTCAGTTTGAATATAAATATTACAAGTCTGGGAAGTCTTTGGTGTCATTATTACTGTGACTGGATGATGTAGAACTCTTTTTTTATAATCGTGTCGTATGACACAACTTATACGAGAATAACTGATGTAGTCGACGAGGTACTGCACTCATGGGCGGTCTTTTAATTGCACCTTCTGATGTGCGGCCTAGGCAAAGTGACATAAACTACCAAAATGCTGAAAGTCGTTGCAGAAATACAAAACGTTTTGATAACGATTGCCATGTATAGGCCTTGGTAAACCTCTAAGGAAGCACATGCCAAAAAAAAAGTAGTGCGAAAACAGAACTGAAATCTACCAAGTCTTCCAACCAAAAGCGGTGAATAGCAAAAGATAGAAGGAAGACGGAGATTATGAATTACGTAAACGGCTTCAGTTTAACCCAATTGTTCAGCACTTACGTAGTCTGTAATAGTGTCTATTAACATACGTAATTGCTGAATGCATCTATCTGCGTTAAATACAGCGGAATAAGCTATTAAAGTTCGTCCTAGATATTGCAAGAATGTTAGATATTGTTACTTAGTTGCTGCTGCGGTTCCGCTTGTCACAATGCTTTTATTATTTCTGAAAAGCATTTTTACGATCGAGAATAAATTGATTTATTCCGGTCTGATTCCCTTTGTATATTGGTATTAAAATCTGTCAGCCGGGCTGGTTGTTGAATTGACTACACACGATGTGGCTACTGGAAAACCACCAAGTTACCTAAAAGGATGCTTTCGGTGGTTTTTGGTAATTTAACTTACAGTTACTTAATGCACATCAAATTGTTCGTATCCGAGCATAGATTTCAAGTTTATTTAGTTTAAGCTGGCTACATTTTAAGTTTTTTGTATTACTGGCAACATCGTTTCACAGATTTTTTCTCTTGCTGAAATGATCGAATGTGATAGACCAACTTGACTTACAAGTGCATTTAAATAATTGTATTCCATATCGAATAAAGTGATTTTCTTTTCACTCACACACACATAATTTTATTTATGTTTTCGCCACGAACACAAATTAAATTCTAAATTGTTAGGGACCAGTAACCTACCTTAAACGTCAGGTTTCTTCCATAAATATTTCAATCAATAATAAATATACCTAGGCCTTTCCCAGGCTGCACCAAAACACCCTGTCCCCCCGCCTTCCGCATCCAGTCTGTCCCAGCTACCTTCTTAAGGTCGTCGGTCCATCTAGCTGGGGGCTGGGGGCTGGCCATACTACACTTGCTAATACTCGGTCTCCACTCGTCTGCTCCAGCGGACATCAGTCCTTCGATAAACAAAGCCAGCCCACTGCCACTTCAACTGGCTTACTCTGCAAGCTATGACGGTAACTCCAGTTCTTTTCCGGATATCTTCATTCCTGATTGAAAAATATTTGGTACTTATTAAATCAACAGCCTTCCGAATATCATGATCCCCCTTCTTGCACCGTATTTGGCCCCTGTGAAAAGCAACGAATATCGGACTAGATAGATATATAGATGTTCTGTTTTGTAATATCCGGCTCCTCTTGGCAGACAGATTGGTATCGCAAATAGCACATCTGATTGCTGTGCGATGCTATTAGTAAATCAGGACAGTACGCTCCAGAGAGCGATTCTATCTTCAAGAGTAGACCTTTACCAAGTGATACAATGCTGGTGTATTTTTTTTTGCCTTTTGTTCTACTTTAGATTAAATTATAATAAAATAACTTTTGGAAGGAATGTCTGAAAATAATGAATGGTAAATGAACTAGTGGTACATTTTAAAGGAGTTTCTTGCCGGAGTGAGGAATAAGTATCTATCTGATAATAGTTAAGCGCCACATTGTAATAAATCGAAGCACAAAGTCTGCAAATGTAAACAACTGACAGAAATACAGTGATATTTTTAGTAAAAATAACATAATAAGCGTATAATGTTTCCACTGCTGGGACACAGGCTTCCTCTCTGTGAGAGGGAGTGGGCCGTAATCCATCACGCGGGCCCAGTGCGGGTTGGTAGATGTCAAATGTCTTCGAATTTTTGGTTCTAGGACATGCCGATTTTCATTCACCGTTTTGAGAGCAGTGATGATGGAATAATTTACACAAAGTAAAGTGCCTGCTTGGGTTTAAGCCCACGATCTAGAACTCGTAAGTCGCGGCTGTTGCCATTGGGCCATCACTGCTCTCGATATTTTATTAAGGTTTAGCATAATTAATGCAAGCGTGTACAAAAATTGGAGATCTATCAAAGATCAACAACCTCATGCTTCAGAACGTAAAAATCAACACCAATAATAAAGTTATTTCATTAAGAGGAAATGCGGTCGGAGAGAGTTTTGAAAAAGCCTAAGTAAAAGTCATAATTCGAGTTTTGGCTCTCGCCTATTTCCTCCTCCAAAATCGGACCAATTTAAAAGATATTTCATAAACTGAATAAGAAGGACTGATACTGTGTCCCTGTTTTTCTTTTTCATTAATAGTTGTTATTATTATTAATAGTTGTCTAATTTGTACACTGTTGACAGCGGTTTAAATCGGAATTTTTGAGGGCTCTAGTGCTTATAAAAATAATGTATCATCAAAAAGGAAAACATAGGGTCATACAAGTAGTTAATATTTATTATTCTGTAAAAAATCATTGCTTTATGGTCAATAACCAGAAAGAAAACAGGCGAGAGCGTTTCTATGGAGAAAAAACCACCCGCATTTCCTCTTAAAAGGTTCAATACAGTCTTCTTGAAACACGAAAGTGAAACATTTTCCCAGACGTTTTATTCGATTCCTATTGAATAAACACATCAAGACTTCGCTTCGTCTCATTTTCTTAGCTAGTTTCCTATAAATGAAATGGCGATATTAATTAAAACGTTAAATAAACAGTTCATAGCTTGCTTGTGATGTTAGATTTGCTTTAATTATGTTTCCCTGAATTATTGAAATGTATTTAAGGAGGTGTGACTATAAGATTTGCTGGTGTGGAAAAGGGATAGAATGTAGTTTTCGTGTTTTATTGGGTAGAAAAATATGTCTAAGGGCTGATTTGTCAATCGAGAGATAATTTTTATTCTTCGAATAAAATTGATGTTGGACAGATTTGGTATGGAAGAACTGTCAAAAATTCAAAATTATTCCTCGGATAAAATTATCTGGCGTTAAAAATTCAGCACTAAGTTAGTTTTTTTTTTAAAGGATTTGTTTTTAATGGTTGAAGCTCAGTCTTTAAGTCTTATGGAGCGAAATAATGGGTGTAAAAAGACACTTACCGAAGCCGAGAGTGTCTTGTACTCCCCGTTATTTTACCTAATATTTTTTTGTACTGGACCATACATGGAAATCATCTGGTTACGGAGATAATTTCTGAATTAATTAGCCTAATTTACATTGTGAAACTAGTGACGCAAACTTAGTTATGCATTGATAGTTTACGTGTAAATAAAAAATTAAAAAAAATTTTTAAATTCAGTAGTATTCATTCATGCTTAAAAAATACACATACCACGTAAATGAAACACGCAAATAACACGTAAGTAAATAGCCGAATAGTTGGCTATTCGGCCTCGACCTTTTTGATTTCTTATTCTTTTGTTTATTATGTACTCTTACACTCTCCCTACTTATCTTTTACCAAACGAGTTTCTCGTTAGAACATTCAGAACGGCTTTAGCTTAACAAAGTTAAATTTTTGCCAGCAAAAACTAGTTTAAATGTTCGCAACTGAAATCAGAATAAAATAATTTAAATCATAACGCGAACTAAATCGCAGTAACAACCACAAAATATAAAATCTTAACGTTTCACTTTTGAAACACTTACAAATTGCAGTTATGGTAAACTAAAACACAATCAGTCAGTGTCGAGGTACTGACTATATCTGACTACGAACAACGGTTTACGGGACGAAGCTAAAAGAAAGGGCAAATGATTTATTTTGCGGACACAAAGAATATAGCAGTGCAATACTTTGTATCTTTGTTTAACAAATAATGACTCTGTGACTCAAACTGAGGTGAACCCCGTGCGGTATGCGGATATTCGAAATTCGCTCAATAGAAAGCGACCTTCGCGTCTTGTTCAAAAAGGGGTCTAAACAGACGGACTACATTTGAACTGTATGTCAGTTGCAACATCGCCGTTTGGATGGAGTTGATATAACCAGGTTTCTAAGCAGTTAAGTCAACTGCATCCAAACTGTATGTGTATATGAGCACTGACTAACCTTTACAAAATAAACAGTCAAATAGTTTGGAACTGTATCTATGATTTTGTTTAATTGAACGTAATACTCGGTAAATGATAATATAATAATAAAAAAAACCGCGATAAGTCCAGTCATCACTACAAGATCTGCAATACCACAATGTATGATAACTTGGCGTATTTTCTTTGGACCACAATGCGACCTGTCATGGCGGGCGTATGACACGAGACATAGACTAAACTGAGCGAGGTGTGACTGGTAATACGAAGAAGATTTTGATTTTGTTCACTTTGTTCCGTATAGGTGTCTATGTCTGTCTATAAACAAACTCTTTAGCTTTGTTATTAGTATATGCCTTATGTTACGAATAATAAAGCTATAGTTTGTTTGTTTATTTGAACTCGCTAATTTCTGGCACTACTAATTGGATTTGAAAAAGTTTTTTGTATTTGATAGCCCAATTCTCGTGGAAGGCTATAGGTTTATATTAGATTAGTTTAAACATCACGTTACGTTCCTTAGGAGACGAGCAAAAAAAAAAAAAACAGAAAGAACACTACTAAACGATAGTAGTGGCGGGCGATACCATGCGTCGCGGTGGTCGGAGGAACAAAAAATTTCACGCGGACGAAGTCGCGGGCAGAAGCTAGTCACAAGTACTTACATTTAAATGTCTTTGCTAGAGACATTTCAGACAGACACACTGTGATTTAAAGAAAGCAACGGAAGCATGAATTTATTATATTTCCGAGTACGAAATGTTCCAACAAATAGGTAAGCATGTAATAAAAGTTGCCGTAACGACAGACAAATTAAATGCCGTACACGAACCGGGAGATGGAAAGCAGAACTTGCTGCTAGAATTTTCCACTCAACTTATTTCAGTACTACAAAAAGGTACAAGTTCTGTGCTGCACTCTTATTTCACTAATTTGTAGGGAACTTCAGTTTTAGAAATGTTTTCTAAGTAGATATTACATTCCTTTAATATCTTCTGATGTACACTGGAGGTGCACTGCCTTTATAAATCCACCATTCGCCATGTTACGCATAGAGTAAAAATAAACAAAATACTATCTATGTAGCTACGAATGGTAGGTGAAACTCAACTTAATTGTTATGCAGTTCAAAAGCACAAATCATATAACAAAACTGCATGTGATGCAGTTTTTCTAGGAGCAGGTTTTCTAGCCTACCAATAATTTGCTGGTGACAGTTTAAGTCCTATGGGAAGGGGCTACGGCTCTCCCGACATTGTGCCAATCCTAGAGTAAAATAAAATGATTATTTGGAAAAAAAAATCACGTTGTTCCAAGAATCTTAATTATGATTAATAATAATATAATAATAATTATGATGTTTTACTCTATTCTTAAATGAAATAAAAACGCAGCAGAAGCAAATGGTCGCTTTAGTCAGGAACGCAATAAAAATCTACAAACCAGTCCACTCATAACAACATTTCCATTTTGCGAGTTCCTAAATTTTAAAATATACCAGTGAAATAGTTTTTATTGTTTTGATAGATAGATAGGTAAACCAATAAAACTCGTTCTGAATTTTCGTTTTATTAGTTTAAAAACTACGGGGGCTGAAACAAAACAATGCTTTGACTGCACGAAAGAATGTTCACGCTTATTATATTTTTCGTTTTTTGTTTTTCCATGTGATTGTTATAGCAGCAGTATTGCACATTCTTTTCTCGATAAACGTTTCACTTCGTTTTGGAACCTTCAAGTATTTACGTGGACTAAACTATGAATGAATACTATAGCCGATTTGACTTACCCAAACGTTAACGAAATTGTTTGAGAACTTAAAAAGCTGAGACGAATTCATTCAGCGGGGAGTTGCGTGGAACAGATAAAACGTACCATATAAGATATTCAAATCCCTTAAGTGCACGTTGCGGTTGAATTGCGAGAAAAAGTCCCATTTTGAAACGTTGTAAAACTCTTTATTATTCCAGCTTTGCAGGTGTCTCGAAGGAGATACAATGGGAACCGGGACTGAAGGCTGTTACCGTGGAAAACCGGGACACTGCAACCGAAATAATAGTTTTTTCGCTCTAAAAAGGTTTGAACTGGGTTGTAGTTTGAAAAATTGGAGACGTAATATTCACTGCGAACGGAAACGCGACGGGCTATATTTTCATGTTTGTTTGTCCGAAGATGAATTTGTGGAGTAGGTTCAGATTTTATCTATACTACCAACTGTATTTTTTGACTGTTGTGTTGAAGTTTTTATTTTCCTTGAAATGGCATAATATAAGATTGGTTTTTCAAGATAGATAGATAAATAATTTATTTTTAGTGTAACAAGCAAGTGTGTTTTGTATCTGTAACCGATAGAGCTCAAGAATACACAGGCGGATAAAATAGCTGCCAGCCTTTATTGAAGTAGTTGATTCATATATGATAAGAAACCTATACTTATCTATTTATACGTAAAAACACTTCTCAGAAATTGATACATAGATCCTTTGTTTTCAAACTAACACAGCACACAGTTATTGGCACACAGTCACACAGCCTACACAAATTGATGTAACAGCGTCATAATTCTCAGCACATCACTTAGGTCCTCAGATAAGTTACACTGTAACGTCATATTCGTACCTAGATCCCACTTCTGGCTTGGAAACGAGCACCGCGTGAGTTTTTACGACCCTATAAATTTTTAACGTTCCAAAAACAGCGTCTTTTTACTCTCTAAAAAGAGTAAAAACCAGACGTAGTTCTGGCGCGATTACAAAATGTATAACTGAATTCGTTTGTAGCTAAATGAATATAAATAATGTGAAATTTACATCATTTCCAAGTTTATTGCCATGCTACGACCTCGGTTGACTGTGTTACCACAGTGAAAAAACAGTGTTTTATTTTTCTGTACCTATTATACAAGTAATATTTCAGGTGTTTTTTTGGAAGGCCGTTTAGGTGGTTGCTCATAACTATTTTAGTAAAAATAGAACAGTTTTAAGCAATTAGCTAAATAGCCGTTACTTTTGGTTTTTGAGAGGAACTAAAAACTTTTCTAGCCAAAGTAAATTAATATTTCTATTCAGAAACACTTTCTAAACTAATCGGTCGTAATGGTTTATAATCAAGCTAAGTACTTCATTATCTCCGTTTGTAGCGGACGCTTAGGCCGCTGACATATCATGCCGTAGCTGCAGCGGCACCGCCGCCGATGTGGTGTCGCTGATAGTTACCTTGGATTTGTATGAACCGTCATGGCGCCGCGGTGGCGGCGCCGAGTTTTCATAAGACCGATCAAATTTCGCTGCCGGTGCCGCTGCAGCTACGGCATATCGTTTATACCCAACATGGCGGACGCATGAGGTCACCATAATCGTATCCATAGCATTACAAGATGGCTACAAGGTTCCTTTGGCGCGTGGCTAAAATCGGAACTAACGCCGCCATCTTGTTTTTTTCAATACATGTCACAAAACAATGATAAAACAAATATTTTCTAACTGCGCCCCCTGTCAACGTCATTCGAATTCCTCTAATTTTACATTACTGTCAAAATCATTGATCTTTTTTGACATGGCAATAGGGTTACCTACTATTGGGTTGCTACCATTGCCAAGTCTGTCAAAATCGCAACGATCTATATTTTCATTGTAATAAGGTTGCTATTCGGTAGCTGCTGTCAGAGGTAAACAACAGTTTGTTGCAGATTTGCAGCAGTGTACCTTCACCGAATTTCCTGAGTTTTACTGTTTTGAATCCGACAGGAAAATTGAGAATGTTGCGTGTAGTAAAAAATCAGAAAAATGTTACGATGACAGTCAGCTGTCTGAAAATAGATTTTCGCTTGAAATGTTTTGGTTTTATTTTTGTTTTAAATGAAACAATTTACTGTTGTCTGCTATTTCGTTTGCGTTCAAACTTTAGCTTTCCGTTTGACACAGTCAGGTGTGGAGTTTGGACTTTGCCAGTTATATTTAAACTAGCAGCGCCCCGCGGTTTCACGCGCATAAGATTCGATCCCATCGGAATATCGGGATAAAAACTATTCTATGTCCTTTCCTGGGACTCAAACTATCTCTACACAAAATTTGATCTAAATCGGTTCAGTGGTTTAAGCGTGAAGAGGTAACAGACAGACAGACACACTTTTGCATTTATGATATTAAGTATGGATACATAATATAGATTCCTTGTAATAGGAGGCGAGCCATCAACCAAGCACAAATCCAGACTCTGGACTGTTACGGAGAAACCCAATAACACTGCCCGGCCTAGGAATCAAACCCAGGACCTCATGCTCAACAGTAGCGTTTGCGACCACTAGACGAATAAGGCAGTCCTTTATAATATACTTTGGTATCAAATCAAATCGTTAGTAAATAGGAAGGGTACATGAAAGTATAAATAAAGTACATAGTTTCAACAAGATAATTCAGCATCATAGGTATCTTATCAAAATACTTTTATTATAAAACTGATAGTAAGAACACTGAGTCATCTCAATACAATGTTGTTTTTATCTGCCTTTTATTACTCCGTCGCGTCGCATACATTTTTGTAGTACCTACTAACATTCTCAAAGTTTCCACATAAAGGAGCTTTACAACATTACTTCTAGATTCATAACACCGCTCAAAAGTGTCCAAGAACCGAATTAATTCAATAAACCTTCGAGGCTCGATGTACTGGAGAAAGAATTGCTTTGCAACTATATGCTTTTGTTATTATGGTTTCTAACTTTGTAATACAGAAACTTTGTAGTCAATGTATTCGGAAGTTGTATTGACATAGATGAAGAGAAGTCTAGAGTAGTTTGTTCTAGCTTAGATAAGGTTATTAGAGTAGTAAAGTCTAAAATTCATTAAGAATGTGGATTGTTTTTTGTTGGTTTCAGCACGTTGAGGCCCTTTGTATACCTACACACGTTTTTCAAGCTATGAAAAAAACTTCGGTTTTTTCGCCGTGAGTACGCACGGTCATCAGTGTTGCATGAAGTACTCGCACTATGTTTGTCACTTGGTCACAGACTCGTTATTTCTACGGCGCGGTTTAGACGCCGTACCGTAAAGAAACGCGGTTCGCGGAACACGGTTTCTTTACACAATTTCCTGATTACGAGCATAGTTTGAACAACTTTGCTTCAGAACCCAAAATTGAACGTGTACCTTTTACTTATTTATTTATATATTATACTTATGAAGTGTCAAACTGATTCTGTAAAATAATTAACCTACAAAAATCTTAAATACCTATTTGAAAATTAAATGCTGTTCATTTGTAAGCGCATCATTTGAGAACGGCTGAACCGATTTGGCTATTTTTTGTTTTTTACGTTTTTAATATAGTCCGAATAATGTTTTTAGTAAAAGAAAAATTGGAAAAGTTTTCCGGTAAATTAGAAAATCTAGGAAAAAACCTTCTTTTTTCTATGGGATTATGGTATGAATTGTTTAAATTTGGACAGTACAGAGTCTGTCGGGTGAGCTAGTAAAGAATAAAACCACAATTTAAGAAAATACTCAAAAACACTTGATCACTCAATCCTAAACTTTGGAACATCGGACAAAATGGTCCTCATGACCAATACACTTATCAACAGCCAGCCACACATACACCACATCATTAGATAAGCATTTAATTATACAGCAATAACTACAACGGGGGCTCCTTTCAAATAGCTGTGTGAAAAAAGTTGTGGCGATGTTTCGTAGGACTGGACGGAACTTTCTAATTACCTCTGGTGGTCTTAGTTTCAATATTCGCAAATATATGCATTCTGAAGACAATAAAACAATATAAATAAAATGATGATGGACCTGGACGCTAGATAACTCTATTTATACGCAAAATACGCGCATTGACGTGGAGTTGCGGACAACAGCCCGTATTACCAATTATGGGTACTCCCAAGTAGTATATTTCTCATATCACTTTCCATCGCCTCTCTTGCATGAATTTCAAAGACTATCCGTTATTAAGAACTCGAGCTCAGAATATAAAGAAACAATTTTGTTTTCGTAAGAAAAGGGGTAGCTGATATTGTATCAGCCGTTGGGAAACTTTTCACAATCAAGAAGCTATCTTGACTTTTTATCTATTTTTGAAATTTCTATTTCATGCGGCAGTTGCTTCGAGTTTATGAGAACAAGCATTCTTTTAGTTACTACTTTAATTAGTTTTTTTTAAAGCTGTTAAAATTATTTATTAAGCTTGCCTTGCTAGCTTATGAACTAATTACGATACGCAAAGTGAAGAGTAGTTTAAAGTGGAGATGATTTATAAAATAGCCAGTAGCATAATTATAGAATGTAGATCTTTGACCAAGACTTGGTCTCGACCAAGATTCGTCACTTAACGGTCAAATGACTTAGGAAAGTAAGCCAAAAAGCGAAAAAATTGATAAGTTCTCTAGCTAGACATTATAGTAGGTTGGTTTAGCAGTTGTTTCTTGATTTCGATCAAGATTCGCCACTTGACGGTCATATTACTTTGAAAAAAAAAACTATAAAGCGGCAAAAGTACTCTAGCTAGACACTATACTAGGTTGGTAAGTCTCCGGCCGCCGTAGGGTGAGGCCTGCAGGCAACAGAATTGGGGAGTTCGTTGCCTGAACAGTGAAAGACCCGAGACGGCGGCGCGCCGCGTTCCGCGCGCGCCTCTCTCTACAGGAATGGTGGCCGTATGCGGCCGCTGAGGGTGACGGGGTCCGCATGGATTCATGCGGGCCAACACCTGGCCGGGGGAGCGTGACGAAATGCGCAAGCACTCCAGCACCCTGGCTAAAGGTAACAGCAGGACACCGTGTGGTTTTAGTCAGTAAGAGTCTGACAGACCCCTCCACCCACCCCAGTATGGTGGACATCCATAAAAATTTCCACACGATAAAAAAAAGGTTGCTAAGCAGTTGTATATTGATTTTGACCAAGATTCGCCACTTAACGGTCAAGTAACTTAGGAAAGTAAGCCAAAGAGCGACAAAAGTGATACTCTAGTTATAGACACTATATCGTTAAGTAGTTTTTTCAAAGAAGTAGGTATATAACCTCAGTAAATTCCAGAAAATAGGACGATGTGAGAACATTTTTATTTTATTCATAACTGATGTATGTATAAATTCATTAGTTATATAATTAACAATGTTAATTTATCATCACAGGCGTGTATGCTGCGCTAATGGTGTTTACATTGGCCTCACTATTATATGATTTTTCCAACAGACGTACAAGTCAACTTTCCGCATCATTTGGTCCGGGATACTAATGGATTGCGAACAAGGCTGTTGTCTCGACAGTGCTTTTTGCAGACAAAGTATAATGACGCGCGGATATGCTCTGGTTCTCTATTTCTCATGCCTACAGATTCTGTAGATACCATTTTTACTCGAACATACTCTATTACTTCGCAATAGTGTTTCTTATATACACACACATTCATTAATCTTCTGTAACTAGACCTGAACTATTGTATTGTTGGAGTATGTACTACAGTAATGTTTTATTCGAATCCATTTGTATGGGTGAATTATACTCTGTACAATTCTTCACAAAAGCACACAGTTCGCAAATATCAACAGTTGTTACTTATAGTTATTCCGAAACTTATTCTGTTCGCGCAAAAAGGTAGAATGAAAATGCCCACGAAAATAGACAGTCAACTACTTTAGGTCCACAATTTTTCTGTTTGAATATTCATAATAATTTTGCCTTTTTTATTCGAGTATCTACCAACTTGTTTCATTTGGGTATCCGACCAATTTCATCATGTCCCCGGAGCAAACACAAACAAAATAACAAAGAAGTGACGTAAAGGTTAAATATTGTTAAAGTTTGAACGAACTTTGGCACGAAATAGATGCGCCTAAATGTTTAATATACAGGGTGACGGAAACCTTACACATGGAAGGTAGGGGAAATGTAGACGGGACGAAATCGAGACGAGTTTTGTCCAGAGAGACAAAACAACTGTAAACGTTTGCTTTCAGTCCATTGAACACACTCTCAGTTTCTTCTTCGTCCTGTTCTCCATCGGTTTAAGTTTGAATATTACGTTTGATTACAGCAGTATGCTGTCACTTTGCTTAATTCGAACAATGATAGAATACCAACTTTTGCCCGCAACTTTGTCTGCGTGAAATTTGTTGTTCTCCCAACCCTGTGGCATCGCATCGCTCCTACGCGCTGGTAATTCGTTTTCGCATAGCGTTCTTGTTGATTTTTTCCTTTATGTTCAGCTCCTTAGGGTCCTAGCGTGATGTTATTATAGCCTATAGCCTTCCTCAAGAATTGGGTTATCAAATCTAAAAATATTTTTTAACGGCGACCCGGTTGTTCCGAAGATTAACCTCTACATACAAACTAACAAATAAACAAACAAATTTTACCTTTTTATAATATTAGTAAGTATAGATACTTCAAGGAACAGGAAATTCTTACTGGCATTGAAATGAATACAAATTGGTCGAAAATGAAACATAACTATCCTTATTTACACTATCAGTCTAAATGTCGATCATCCCATTTATGACTCTATAAGTGCTTGGCCAGACTGATAGCGCGGGGCGGGGAGCGGTGCGGGTGCAGGAACAACGCGCGCGATCTGCCTGTCCGCATTGGAGCGCGGCTTCGTTCTTAGTGTTCTCATGTCCAGTGTTTGTCAAAATATAATTTGGATGATGAATACTTCTTTTTACTAGAAAAAAGCTCGAACTGGTTTGAGAACTCCGGTCCCCGCGCGGGCCGCCCGTGCACTCACTGCGGCCATTTGTATGAACGAGCTATGGCGTGAGTTGCTCGGGCGCTCCCCGCGCCGCTTACCGCGCCCGCCGCGTGCCCACTATGGACACTCAACTGAAGTTCTTATGTTTGAGTACACCGCGCCGAGCCCACGTGTGCAGTCTGACCAAGCACTAATAAACAACTTTTTTTCTGAAATATAACATTATTGTCATCTAGCTTTGTTGTAAGTTATAATTTCGTTAGGATCAAAATATTATTACAAATAACTTTATTATGACATCACAAGACCGAAATTAATACAATAATGAGGTAACAAAACAACAATCTAAGCTAAGGATACAAAGTATAAAACCATAAAACGTCTAGATAACTCCGATAACATCGATCTCCTGTCGTGAGCAAACAACATCTCCATCCTGTATACAAATATATGTAGGTGGAGTAAATATTACGCAGACAATAGCCCCTAGCTTTATCTCTGGCTATTTGGAACACAAAAACAAAGCCATTATAAGAAATCCTGCCATTTGAAGATCTTTGGTATAAAACTTGACGACTTACTCACAGCATTAATGAGATTATAAAACTTTTAGAACTCAACTTATCTATTGTTTGTTTTATCTTACTTTTATTAGTATATTAGGATGTGTATTAGTTAAGTTTTGTAACACACACCCTCATATTACCACCCCTATGGACGTCAAATTACCTACATCTTTGCAAGAACCAGGATATATTACGGAGAGGTTATTTTTTAAATACCTTTCAGTCACATTGATACAATTGCATGATTAAACTAACTGGTCAGCTTTAAGTAAGTGTGTCTTTAAATTGTTTGGAAGTACAGAAGTAGGTACGTACCTACTTACCTAAGTAAGAACCGCAATAGTAAATGACAATGAAATGTTAGTGGACCATTGCTTGCAAACTTGCTTAACTTGAATGGCTCCTGGTCAGTTTAACAGGGGTTCAAATGCTAGGGTGCCATAATCTGAGTTTTGAACTTTGCATTCATTGTTATTAGGTATTAAAATATAAAATATTAGGTACTATAAAAACTACAAAATTGCATTCAAACGTGACGCTGGTAAAAGAACATACATCATCAGCCTATAATGTTCCCACTGCTGGGACAGAAAACTCTTCTGTGACAAGGTAATCAGTAAGTAATTCACCAAGCGGGTCCAGTGTGCAATAAATCCCTTTACAAAAAATATTTTCAATAACGACTCAATACATATCATTGGACGCACGGAGTGTAAAATCAATATGATTGCTTAACCACTGAACCTTAAACATTTTCCTCTTTTTCAGTTGTTCGGGGTGTCCATTTTCGCCCTCTGCCTATGGATTTGCATCGAGCCAGGGTTCAACGAATGGATGCGTATTCTGGAGCTTCAGAAGTACTTCATCGGTGTCTACATAATCCTCATTGGGTCTCTTGGTATTATGGTCGTCGCCTTCCTTGGATGCGGGTCAGCATTAATGGAAAATGTGAAGCTTCTATATGCTGTAAGTTCTTTTTTAAGTTTTTCTTTAGCCTATACTGTTCCAGTGCTCGGCAAAGGCCTCCCTCAAATCCTTCCAAGAACACTTTTTGAAAAAGAGTTGTTTTAATGTTATTGAAAAAAAAAAAAAACGTTTATTTGCGGTAAACGTGACACCGAGAAAGAACACAAACACAAAAATCCTCAACAAAAGATGTCCTCTCGTTAGTTTTATCATCTTAGTGAAGAAATAATAATGATGTCCCCCAGTTTCTGAAATAAACTTGATCAATTGAAATAGTATCTCACAAGCCAGCGCAATAGCATAATTCCGTTTAGTTTGTTATTTAATGTAGCCTTAAATTCTTGGCACCATATTAGATTTCCTAGAACGAAAAACAACTGACGCAAATTCTATATAATTACGTATAAATTCTGATCTTATCTGGGTTAGGAACAATTGCTTTGGATTTAGACAAATACAAGTCGTATCAATATTAGCCCATAAGGTCAGTGACAAATCTAAGTCTGGGTATTCCAGTGTCTGTCAAGTTTTCATTATGAATATCTGTTATCTTGTCAAGACATGTAATTATTTCAACGAAAGCTCCACAGAACATTTACGCAATTTATATTTATCTTCTTTTTTTATCTATTCTGTACTTTTATTTGCCTGTTGTCAGCATGTGAAATCTCAGGGAAACTTTTTTTTTTAATTGGCTCGTGTACGGCATTTTTGCCTTTATCCACGGTTTTGGTTTTATTTCTCCCTTTAGGCCTTTGCAACAGGTTAGATTTTTTTTTGTGGGAATCCATCTAGGAGCTGGATGTAGCTATATCATGTTTTTATACTAAACTTATTGTTATTTACACCTGGAACCGCTCGACAAGCACGATAAATGTACCTTTTAAATGCAGCACTTTCATTTTGATCAGAAAACTTTGTCAAATTTATTAATTTTATTTTTTACAGTATATAGCGACACAAATAGCTCTGTTTGTGTTCGGCCTGGTAGGAGCATGCGTGGTTCTAGACTTCTCCACTTACGATTCCAGCATCCAGCCTCTGATCAAGGACGTTATAATGAGGCTGATGAACAACCCTCAGCACGAAGGCAGTCGGGAGATCCTTAGGATGGTGCAAGAAGGAGTAAGTAGATACCTACTTATATTTTTATATAAAAAAATATTTGTCTGGGCCTTAGACTGCAAAATACAAAAAAAAATACCCATGAAATTCGTATATTAATCAATATTATCTCATTTTTAAGTTTTGGTTAATGTATCACGAGAACAAATTACACTGGCTACCCTGAAATAATTGTAGGATAGTGGTTCACTATGGAACATAAGAGTAGGTAGTTACATACTGGCGTGTATATAGGTACGAATGTATCGGAAATTTTAAATGAAGCCGTATTTTTCTTTGCACGCGCGTACGAAAATAAAACCAGCAGAATCAAAAAGCTATAATTTTAATCCGATATCCTTTGAACCGGCTTTTCCAATTTCATATCTCACTCAGATCATCGTTCAGCATTGCTCTGCCCCTCGCACTGAAAAAGCAGGCGGACCAAAAAAATTGAATATGTCCCGAGTTTGTCGCAAAAAAAGAATATCGGTCGTGATTTTTCTCTCGTCAAACTATGGCTACAAAAAGTGTTACAAAACCGTAACATCTAACGAAGCAAACACCAAAACGCATTTGCCGAATGGGCAGTTGACGAAACTGTAGCGCAGAAAGGACACCCTTATGGGGTCTACTATTCTACTCGCTTGAAAAAAGATTGAATGGCGTCGAATTTGAACGAAAATCTGCAGTATCAGAACAAAATTTTTGTGAAAATTAAGAAAATAAATCGTTTTTAAACACATTTTCATCTTTATTTAATTTTTGCCTTGTAAGCATTCAAAGACCAAATATTTGTTTGTTTATTAAAATTATGCAAGTTTACCAAAAGTGAATAGAATACTTAATAATTACATGTAGATAGCAAGATTCACCTTGGAAATTATTGTTTAAATTTGTTTGAATGTGGGATGTGGAAAAAAAACCCTTTTTATACAGGTTATTGAAAAATAACATTGTGAAAAGAACACACAACTTTTTGCCTAGTAGGCCTTAAAGTGGTGTGTCCGGGATAGTGGCGCTAATCAAATGGGCCTGTGTGGCACGTTCCGCGCCCGATTGCACACTGCTCCAATCATAAACTCTCTCCCGCCCTTTGGCTTAATTTTGAATCGATTCCGATCGCGAACGATGCCTGTAATACGCACTCTTGCCGAGATTTTGTGTTTTTGTCCAATCCCGCTTTATTTTCGTCAAGTTTCCTTTGAGAGCTCAGTGAAACTGTTTAGGTGTGAAATTGACATGGTCGATTGATTGGCTATCGAAAAGGGGAGCTCTTTTAAGGACTTAAGGAGTTAGCGCTAAATGTTGTTGATTGGATATTATTTTTAAAGTCTAGTTTCTATGGAAATGGTGTTTAATGAATTAGTAGTATCTAGCGATTTATTTATAAATTGGAATAGATCAATCATAGAATTTTGTACCTTTGTACCAATTATCCTTTTCCAGAATTCAGTTTGAATTGGATTTGGTATATATAATCGTGATTTCAATATGATTTAATGCTTTTAAATAAAGCTAATTGTTGTAAACTAACTGTTAATAAAGTGGCATACTATTAGTTTAACCAATTGACTGGTTGGTATACCTAGCTGTTCATGGATTTTTTGGCGTGTGGCATAAATCGGAACTAACGCCGCCAGCCATTTTGCCATACATTTCACAAAACAATTTTGCAAAAATGTTTACTATCAGCGCCCCCCAGAAACGTCATTCAAGCGCTAAAAGTCCTTGCAGCATTGTGTACATGTACATGTTTATCTGACGGGAAGAAGGTTTTTGTAATATTTGAAACTAGCTTCCGCCCGCGGCTTCGCCCACGAGGTGTGTCGATAAAAACTATCCTATGTCCTTCCCCGGGATGCAATCTGTATCTCTGCCAAATTTTATCGAAATCAGTTTAGTGGTTTAGGCGTGAAAAGGTAACATACAGACAGACAGACAGACAGACAGAGTTACTTTCGAATTTATAATATTAGTATGGATGTCTCGCCCCATATCGAAGCCTCCCGTGGTTGTGAATGTTTTTTTTTTCTTTTGTTTTTTCCTAAGGCTCCGCTGTCCGCCCATCTGTCTTTTCTAGGGCTGTATCTTTTGAACCGTAATAAGTAGACACTTAAAATTTTGCCAGAGTGTCAACACAACAACTATAACAAAAAAAAAAGAAAAATAATGTCATAAATAAATACCTATGTAGTGTTAAACATTGTACGGTGCGTAAACCCTTCGAGTGCGAGTCCGACTGTTGTTCTTCCACAGACAGCGTTAAATATTCCTTACCACATTTCTAAGTATGTTTGCTAACTAACCTCAGATCGGATGCTGCGGTGCCGACGGTCCTATGGACTACATCAACCTGAACAAACCTCTCCCCGCCGAATGCCGGGACTCCGTCACCGGCAACGCGTACTTCCACGGCTGTATTGATGAGCTCACCTGGTATTTGGAAGGCAAGACCGGCTGGTTGGCAGGCATCGTGCTAGCTTCCTGCATGATTTCGGTAAGTAGCATTGAGTGTGTGTAGGTACAGTCGAACAAGCTATTTAATTATTATGTATTACATATACATAATAATTAAATAGCTTGTTCGGGCTGGTGTCAGCAACTCCATGTCAATGCGCATATTTTGCGTACGTAAATAATTATAATTCATTCTTATTATATGCCTAGCCTTGACAAGAGTGTCAAGGCTAGGCATATAAGGGGAGGTCAGACATGGAGCGACTGCTTAGCTGACCTCCTCAACTCAGTTACTGGGTAATACGATACCCCTCGGTAAGACTGGTTGTCAGGCTGTCGGGCTTCTGACGACTCAACAAACCTGTCAAAGATCCATGAATAACAGCCGGCACCGGTGGCTCAACGTGCTTTCCGAGGCAGGGAGGGGTCTTGATATGTAACTGATGGTCACCCATCCACGGGCCAACCCCGGCAAGCGCAGATTAACCTGATCGATCGATCCGTGCGGCTATTTTTACTTAGTAACAAGGTCTTTCCGAATACTCATAATGATGAAATTTTTAAATCATATAGAATAAAAGTGAAAAGGTCACCTTTAAAAGAAGCGTAAGGCTGAAAAGGTGCAAAATGTATAAAAAATAATAAAAAGATACAAAAGAAAAGATAATATTATTGCTCTGGAAATAGTTTTGTATACGACTCTAATGATGCAGTTACCCGCATACTTATCTTGTCTCGTGGGAGAACACCGTGAGCAAAATAAAAGCACGTTGCATAATCTATTCGAACATACCAGCAATTCTAGCAAACTGGAATACCTATGCTCGCGGTTTCAGAAGCTTTGGGAAAGTTGCATTGTTATGACTAAACACAACAAAATCATGTTAATAGAAAAAGGACTTAAAAAAAAAACTGTTTTTCCCGCAGGGTTAGGCAATGGTGTACATATACGAGTAGTATACGCACATTTGGCTAGTTATGTTTCAGTCTCATGTAACATGGGGCGAGCCTATTGCCTTTAACCGGGCACAAAGCTAGACTTCGGGCTGTTACTGAGAATTTCCTAATGGGAAACAGTTTTCCCGACCTGGACAAACCTCTTTGAACCCTATAGAAATGAAAAAAGAATGAAATAAAAAAAAGGTTATTAGTCACAAAAATACGTGCTTATAAAAAAGACGGGTTAGCTTGCTTGCTTGCACAGCAGTAACGCTTGCGACGAAAATACCAGCGAGGCAGTAGAATTTTTTTTATTTTTTATTTTGGCTGCAAGTGCCTAGAAACGTATTGAGGCTACATAGCAATACAACTAAGAGATGAGTCAAAGGCACCGAACTCTACAGAAAACTTCAACCATAATGTTTTAATTCAGTGCCTATAAAACTCAACCTAGGTGCTGACATCCAGCAGTCTTAAATATGTCGTCGTAAAACTAGAATTTCCAGGACACGTTGGTCGTTATATCTTAATGAGTTCCGAGGATTTTAACTACGCGAGGTAGACTACGTTGACATTATATTATTATATTAACATATTAACACTAGCTTTTGCCCGCGGCTTCATCCTTGTGATTGTCGATCCCACGGGAATTTATTACTGGGATACAAAAGTATCCTATGACCCAGGTCGCCTTGTGGCTTATCCGTTCATTCATCCAATTGGCATGAAAGTGAAAAGGTATCGTACAGATAGACAGAGTTACTTTTGAATTTACAAAATTATATAGTACTAGCAGTGCCCCGCGGTTTCACCCGCATAAGTTTCCATCCCGTGGGAATATCGGGATAAAAACTATTATGTCCTTTCCCGGGACTCAAACTAGCTCTATAACTAATTTCATCTAAATCGGTTAAGCGGTTTAAGCGTGAAGAGGTAACAGACAGACAGACACTTTCGCTTTTATAATATTAGTATCTATTCATAACAGATTCCAGAAAGTTCTGTAGTGTTATTATAGTAGATTATTTTATAAACTTAGGTAAATAACTTCGAAGATTCTTTGGGAAATTGTGGAATTCATTATAATAAAGTATCGAGATTAGCGCCTTTGCGCGTAAATGGCAAAGTTCGATGGAAGCTCTAGGTATTTGTTGGGAATTCATTGCTAGATAAACGAACAGTGTCTTGATCAATATTGATGTAGGATTTGAGAGGTTTCAGTGTTATGAAATTGTCAGTTTCTGTAGTAACTATTCAGTTGTAATAATATTTGAGACTAAGGGTTGATGTTTCAATCAACAGTTTTTTTTTATTCGTGGAATAAATCTTGCCTCTGACAGTTTTTGTATCGAAGAACTGTCAAAAATTCAAAATTATTCTGATAAAATTCTCTGGCGTTGGAAAAATGAGCCCTAAATTAAATTCTGGTTCTAGTTCGTCTAAAATATTCCGATTTCATCAGAGCCACAGCTGGCCGCCACCAATTTAAAATGTTAATTATATCGGATGATTTTTTTTACCGTCTCGAAATATTTACAGGTTGTTCTACCCATGAATATGAACAACTTTTACTATGGGACCAACTCTGAAATCACGAAAAAAAATCAGCTGTTTAATACAAACGTTCAATACCTACTTAACCAAAATGTATGAAACCGCAGACTTTTTTTCGTGATTTCGGACTTGGTCCCATAGTGAAAGTTGTTCATATTCATGGGTAGAACATGGGTAGAACACCCTGTAAAAATTTTGAGGCGGTAAAAAAATCACCCAGTACCTATAGATTTTATTGATAACACGCGACTACCAGTAGTGGGACTGCTGAGCGTGACGTCTTGGGTTCGATCACGCTAAAATTCCGTCAGTAGCGGTCCGGAGTCTGTATACGTGCCCGGTTATTCTCTCCCCGTATTACATGAGACTTAAACCATAACTGGCGAAATAGCTGTACTATAAGTACACCTACATCTAACCCTTCAAGCAAAATAGGCGTTGTTCTTATGTTTATTGATAAATTCTAACCCCTTAATTCTCAGGTCGTGAATGCCGTCATGTCAATGGTCCTTATCCAAGCTGTGAAGAAAGAAGAGGATGAATCGACAATGTACAAATAGATTATAATTATTAATAATATAACATTATTAATTATTAAGTTACTTCTATTATTTTAATAATAGCTTTATTTTTATATTATGTAACTACTCGTACAAATCCGACAGAAAACGAAATTATTTTTTGAAACCATCCACCGTGTTTAAGTTAGGTAAACTTAGATTGTAATTTTGTGTCACAGTTGGTTTTAATAAAAAGTATTTTTACGGCCATTCTCTTGTTTTTCTTTTGTGGGAATTGTTAATTTGTTTATGTAATCTGGCTGGGATATTTTCAAAATAGTATATTTAATGTTTTATAAAACTGAATCAGTCGATTGGGTTTGACATTTAAATGTGCTTGGCTGAAAAATAATGTGGTAGATACGATGGCCCACTCCTTCTGAAAGAGAGGAGGCCTATGTCCCAGCAGTGGGAACATTATAGGCTGATTATGGTATGTTTTTGTGTTTGGCTAAAAACATTATTGTTTGAATACAAAAAAAAATTGTCCTTGAATTCAATTTATATTTAAACATTTGAACTATTATTAATAAGTGTGTGGTGTATATCTTATAGCTATTGGGCGCCAATAAGAGTTCCATATCTTCGGTACCCAAGTTGTCACCATTCACTACGTATTGACTAATAATGTGCAAAAATCGTGTTAGTAGCAAAGGTTCTCCTTGAAAGCTCTTTCCCTTGGCATACATCTTAACACTATTGTGTCCGGCCGACCGACTCTTAAAAACATCGTTCTTAAAACGGCATCATTGTCCTCCAAAAACATTGGCCTCCAAGCCAATGTTTTAAAATGTCCGTTTATAGGCTTAAAAGATAATGTTTGCAAGACACAGAATTAATTAAAGTTATTTAATTTACTGTACTATTATTTATTGCCTATACAGTATGTAATCAATCTGCATAACTATGTGACTTTTAAATGGAATCTTGTAGGAATCTGTTGTTCTGAGGTTGAGGAAGACTATCCGCTCGTAATACAGTTTCATACTAGTACGAGGGGATAGGGCGAATCAGTCCAAAGACAACCAAACCATTTTTTACGGTCTACCAAACCTACCTTTATTGTCAAAATAACTTTAAGCCATGTTTTATATACTGGGTTTATTAATAAGTTGCTCTGTATGGTTTTCTCATATTCGTCAATAAAGATTTATTATTATTATTATTAATTGATGAAATACGAGAATAACAACACCTACTTAATTACTCACATTTAGAGCTCTGTATAGATAGTGCCATCCACGAAGACGCTCTTCTTATTAATCGCTAGTGGTTATCGCTAGTTAATTCGGCTAGTGTTTTGATACACACTAATTGTCCACTAATAAGTAATTACTGTGTATCGACACAATTAAACCACTAGTGGAATGTTGCACACTTGTACTATAAGCGATTAGGAAGAAGAGTGGGGTGCGTCTTCATGCGTCTTCAACAATCGAGAGAAATCATCATAATAAGAAATACTCTCTTTGGTGAGCTCTTTCTATTGGTATGTGTCTTAACGCTATTGGGCTTCAGTGCAGATTTGCCCATTCTCCTTTAACGTCTGCATAGTTCTTCATCAGGTTGAAAACTGTAAGTTTTGAAGTGGCTCTCTGTACTGTAGCCCTGTTCAAAGTTATAGAAAGCTCGCAAGTACTTGCAACAAGCTACCTTGCTGGTTCCTCAAACATTTTACGTTGATTAAATTAAACTTTTAAAATAGCATGAAACGAATATTCGCTTTGTTTGTTTAGAGCTCTTCGATAGATGAAATTGTATCGAGTGCGGTGTTTTCATATTTTTGTTTGCCACATTTTTGTTAGAAATTATTTTTAGTACCTAATGGAATTTTCTGCTTCACTAGAAGTACCGTGCGATATATGGATTACTTTCTCAGCACTATAATTTTCTAGGTAACTTTTTTAGATATAGACTTATTTGTTTGGCGGTTTTGCCTGAAAGTTTCCATTTTGTGTACCTACATAAAAAAACAGTTTCATTCAGAAAGTGGTTCTTTTTTTCTGATTCTGTTTTTTATATTTTTTGTAAGAAATCATTTTTACTTGTGGAATCTTCTATTTCACTAGAAGTTACGGCACGTGTGGGTGATTTTCCCGGTACTTTAATTTTTTAGCTATCTTCGTTAGTCTTGTTTCTCTTTGACGGTTTTGCCCGAAAGTTTGAATTTTGTCTCTCCACGATTTAAATAGGTATACAATTTGCTTAACGATTTATTTAACTTTACAGCATACGGATAGCGTGACCTATATATACCTTTGTAGCCAATAGATGAACGCTACAGAGAAATTGCCATTATCTGTTGGCAGACGGATTAAACTTCCTTAGTTGTTATTAGCAAAAATGATATCGTCCTCCTTTTGTAGTAGGTACTTAATCCTAAAGGTCCAGCAGTGTTATTCTGTAATATCACTCTTTGAAAACTTAGGTGAAATATTGGTGAGTGCTACTGCGATCATATTTTGTGTTTTGAACAATGTGGTAGCGGTATCTACAACGCCACATGCGAAAAACGCGTCATACTGACGTCACGCAAAATCCTGCATCTCGCAAGCAGAGTTTACCGCTTAACTAGCATAGATACAACAGCCCGAAATGAATCAGCGGGTAGTTGCCCGGCAGACACAACACCCGTCTGGTCGGAGGATCCTCCCTTTTCTATAGAACTTATTGAACTTTACACCATGTTCCTCATACCTCTATAATGTTATGCTTATTAAAGGTGCAAATGGATATAAGATAGTAGTGTAGAGCTGTGAATGCTGTTTTTGTTGAAAGAATACATTCGCAACCAGTTTGCGTGTATGACCAGATGTATGAACGTAAACGAAGCAAAAGGAAAGTGGCGTTCTGTAGTTGCTTCCTACCCTCACAACAATAAGGCGTGTGTTTACATATGTAATACACTTTCTGTTCTGTAATAATATGAACACACACGGAAATTATTTCATTCAAAGCGGATCCGAGAGCCGGGAAAACGATAGGATGAAGAAGTTGTTTGGTTCCAAAAGTTTCGGTTTGAAGTTCAAACACCGAGATATAATTTAAAGCGTTGCGATTATGTTGTTACCCAGATGTCGGCATTTTGGTTGTTTTATCTCTAAGTAGTTTATGAAACAATGCTTCGAACACAGAAGTGGTCGAAACTAAATTTTAAGCTTGCTATGTCAAGACATCACTTAAGACGGCGATAAGGAAGATGTCTTTTCTGAACTATTTCAGATTAGCAAAATCTTGTGTTTGTGTGTTTCTTGTACAAAGTATATACTAAATAAAGTTTGTAGGTTAGTATGTGGTAGTAGACTACATACACTAGCCACCTCCCACCACTGCTTCCACTGTTACTTCTACTCTTATATCTGTAATTTTGTGGTGTACATAAGAAAGCGTGTGTTGGATCATTTGGTTCCCTACAAAATGGTTGAGCTGGATAGAGCTGCATACCTACCACGAGCTCTTAACGCGATCCACTTTAGGACCTAAACTGAACTGTTCTTCTAATTCGTACCATGACGTCAGTTTAACGATTCAATTTAGGCCGTGCCATCTGACAGCGATTATCCCAAACTGAGTCGCAAGTTTTGGTTTCATTCATTTTATTTTGTACTGTATTTGGTACCATGACGCAGCTCAACTGAAACGCTAACTGTCAAAATAAGCGATTCAATAAAAGTTACTATTTCTCTAACAAAAACTGAAACGTTTGGTGAATTATTGAATTTTTAGTGGAAATTTACAAAAACCAATGTAAGTGTACTTTAATCTTTCTTTTAAAGTGTAAAATACCTATTTTACATGCCTTTTAAACCACATTTGTTTTTCTTTAACAGATGTCCTTTTTCGACTAGAATGCAACAAAAAAAGCACTTGCAAATTATTGTCATAATCTCGAGGCAAGTTGTACATTTATTCACTTTCATTAATAGATTTATCTTTTTCGTATAATAAATAGCAAAAGGTAAATAAATATCTACTTTGACTAAGAATTATTTTAACAATAGTTACCGTATTAACGTGGAATCTTAACAGCAGCGGTTGAGTGTCTGTTTTACTATAAAGTGATATTGAGTTATGAACAAATAAAATGTTACTTGCTTCGGCACGTGTCTAACACTAAAATGTGCGCGAAACAAACTTATTTGATAATACTCGTAATAGCGTTGTCTCTTTTTCACCAGAAACGTTTCAAACGCGGTTCAGCAACGAATTGCGATCTTTCATTCACTTTCAACGATCCAAATGCCGCTGAGCGTATTGGACGTCATGGTACGACTGTGAGCGATGCAGTTTAAGAACCTAAACTGAAATGTCTTGCTTTTGAATCGTTTTTAAATAGTTCATGGTAGGCCTCCTGATCCACGCGTCATGTTCGTGAACGGGCGCCTTCAGTTGAAACTGGTCTGCCAGGGCTTATTTTTAAACTTAAATTTTGAATTGTTTCTCCATTTTTTTTACATTGTTCTCACATATGAAATCTTGATTTAAAAGAGTGTTCTTGGAGTTTTTGCCCGTTGTCGTATGGTTTGGAATTGGTAACTAGATTCAACTGACTGACTCTTTCGACAGTTCAAAAGTGGCTGTAAATGGTTTAATTTAAATATTATATGCTTTAAGTTTTTGAGTTTGAGTATTATAATAATTCTATTATAAAAATAGAATGTTACACAGATTAATGTTGACTGGTTTCTCCGTAAGTTCCGTTTTATACTTAATAGCTGCGACGAAATTTGAGCACGGATGTCAAGACATTCAGCAGTATCCGATATAAGGTGCTTTTTTTCAGATATTCGCATTTACCATTGAAATTAAAATAGTAATATAATATAAAATGATTGTAATAATCACTTAACAGATATCATATGTGCAGACTGATTAATTAGATTGAGGATATTGATCCTTTACAATCAAATGTTCAATCACTAAATATTCTATAACGTCAACTTCAATAACTCACGAAGCACTACTATTACGAGTCAGTGATTAGTCGCTTAGTTCTTACACTGTATGGTATTGCCAGCACATAATACCGTTATCTAGCAGTCACATCGTACAAAGCTCAATACGGAGCTATTGGCAACACTGAATGCATTGTGAGATATCCAGACTATTAGTACAGACCTAGCCTAAGGCGTTATGCCTGGAACTTGTGCGATTGACTACATGAAAGGCAGCGTTGATTAATTTATTAACGGTAATTCAGGCGTAGAAATGCTTTTGTATTTATTTTTGATGTTGTATAAGAGCACGATACACAAAGGTCACAAATCAAATTCCTATCAGTGAAATTGGTAGAGAATTTTGAATGTTAGCTGCAATAATCTTAAAAATAACCAATGCTATTCTTGTTTAAAAAAAATGAACAAAAAGTTGTCATTGTGCATGCAATGCGGTACAGGGATTACATTTAAAACTAATTTTCGTTAAAAAGAACGTCACACTTCGACTTCAGAGATTCAAAGATTTTCCAGATAAGGTCCAGTACAAAAAAATATCATAATAAGGGAAGATCAAGGACTCTTCGGTAAGGGTATTTTTACAACCGTTATACTACTATAGTTTATGGAAAAAGTATTTATTATTTCTTAAAGCAAGCTGCCTTCAGAGTAAAGAAAACAATTCGTTTTTATTAGTAACAAACACTCCTAATGAATATTCTCTCTAATGACGTTCTCTATCAAAATAAGTAAATTTTAGTTCTAAACGCAGCCGCACTGCAATCTGTCTGTCTATAATAATAAATTAATATTCTTACTATACGTGTGTTGTTGATATAAGTCTCGCGACACACACGTGAGTCTCTCGCTTTCAATATGGTCTCACGATGCACTTTCACTTGAAATTAATCTGCAAGAAGCCATTGCGGTGACTGTTTACAAAGCGTCCCCGGAGCGTATTTCCCTTGGCTCTTCATTCTGCTTGCAATGTCGCAGGGTTGGCGATACGGAACTCGAGGAAAAAGTTGGACTGACATTTTTTATTCATTTATCTTACCGATTTTTAAAGTTAGGCTGAAAATATTGCTGCAATGAATAAGGCTATAATATAACAAAATATATTATTTCATTCAGAAAGAAAGTAGTTTATTTAGTCTGTTTTATTTACTAGCCAGATAACATAGGTAAACTCTGATTTTTTTTAATTTGATAGACCAAAATTACAGCTAATATATACTCAATAATGTCATGTTGACAAAAAAAGTTCGATCCCAGCTGTCATTTTAGTCTAGCAAATTAAAAATCAGAGCTTAGGTAGATTCTATGCTTGTAAAAATTATGTCAATATCAAAAGGCTTTTACTACTAGGTGCAACAAAAGAAGAGGAGAATTACCAATTTAATTATGTTACTTTTAAACGTAGCAAACTAATCATAGAAGTCATAATTATGTTATCATTCAGATAATAAATCAAGATTTATAATAAATATTTGCAAGGATAACCAGCATCCGTGCGAACTGCAAACCCTACGTGTATTTCCAACGAGGCTCGTAGACATGAGTAAATAATTTTCCTGATTACCGTGCACCGTCTTGCAAAGCGACGGAGTTGTCGTCTCGAGCTCGACAAAAATATTAAAGTCACCTCCTTTTCGACAGTCGACAAGCTCTCACAATACCTTCAAGTTCTCGCAATTGGAACCGTCCTGATATTACTCGAAAACCAAACTGATTTCCCGTTATATTTTCAGAAATGCAGCTTAATACGAATTCAGGTAAGTTTGCACGAGTCTCGATTCTCGATTCGAGATCTCGCTCCGAGCTCGATCTGTATCGAAAAACGAGAGTTTATCCAGAATTGCTAAGTATATTTGACACGATTGTATTATTGATTGCAACATCGCTTTCGCAGTTTGTTTTGCAAATGTTAGTTCAGTAGATTGCTTTGGAGACTAGTTTATGCACTAACGTTTTGAACTTTCGTATTGACGTCAAAAATTATTTCGAGATTGGAAAAGGTGTTTCGCTATACAGTCGAATGTTGACATTTCTCTCTCAATAGTTTAGTACCTGTTTTTCTGCCGTTCATTTATTTCGAAACGACATGTTTATCACGACAATAAACATTACCAATAATACACAAGCGTAGTCCGCATTGAAATAAGTTGTTTATAAATAATTAATATAATGAAAGGTTATTAAACCCGCTAGTTCTTTGTTAAGAATCCAAACAAACAGACAAAAGACTAATTTACAAAGCTTTGTTTACCCGTTCTAAAATAATAGAATCGCAGAACGAACAAACCGAATAATCACGGAGCTAAAAAGCGCACACAGAATAATATTCTCATCAGTTAAAATGAATGTTGGTTTGAAGAAATAACTCTACGGGTGCAAAGATAATGTATCCATTCCAAGCTAAGCTTCTGAAACTATCTATATGTGTGAAAATGGTTCAGGAGTTATACTCTCTAAGTCAGTCAACGAAGATACGGACCCGTCTGAAAGTAGTTGATACGTCAAAATAAGTGTCAAATTGTATTTTACGCAGGGGCAAATACATATCGGGAGTAGCGACTACTGTCAAATCGTGGTGTCAATCATTCTTACTTCGGGCCCCGAACTAATCATATGTCCATAAGTAAGTAGGATACGTTCGTAACTTCGGCCAAAACTACGGATTTCGTGCTTAGGGATTATACCTCCTGAACAGATAGGGCTATTGCAAGTAATGCCTTTTGGAAAGGTTGTGTGCGTACGTTTGGACCTAACATCGCTTGGCTATCCATGGAGCATTGGCTTTAGGTATCGGGACGTATGTGGAGAGCACAATTAAATTTTGCAGGTAGAGGCTGGACTCCGAGGAAATGTAATAAGCGAGTCGCCTCCGACCAAATATTTAGACTTTGGTCTGCGGCCACGTCGTTGGAGGTATTAAGGGTGTTTATTTAAGTTGACACCAACTTAATGGGTCCAGTGCCTTTTTGAAGTACATGGCTTCATTTCTTGTTTAAACTTTGGGATTGTTTCGTTTAAAAACAGTGTGGTTCTTTAAATGATTTTTCTTTCTGAAAGAGTGTGTAGTATTTAAAAATATGCCATCCTGTTTTAAATTGTGGTCAAAAGATAATCCAATCAGCAAGGATGAGCGTGACGCTGACTGTCCAAGGCACGCTGGAGTTTCAGGTTGCTAATATCGCAAATCAATGTAGAAAATTTGTTAAGTAGCATCATCCACTTATTAAATAAACCTGATTTCCTTAATTTAGGGTCATCATAGCATACAGCAAAATCGTTAAGTGGGGCACCAAAATATTACGTTATTGACACCCATGATCTTGATCTAGCCCTTGTGCCATGTTACTTGGGGTTGGTGCACGTTTTTTACCTCCAATCTCCCCTGTCAACCGTCTGGCTATCATTCACTCACTTTTCTTTCCTAACATTACTGACACAGTCAATTGTTACAAAAAATATTGTACACTATGGTCGGGTTATTTCACGTCCACTTTATTTTATTTTATTTTTTTTTCAAATGATCAAATGACCCCTCCCGCTCTGGGTGGAGCGGAAGGGAGTGTCACACTCTTACTGACTAAAACCCATCCGTGTTCCTTAGCCCTTTATGTTCCGGGGCAGCGGTAACCCTTTCGGACAATCCCGCTGCCCCGGCATTTCACGTCCACTTAACACACGCGTTTACGTAAAAAATGGCGATAACCGATAACTGACGACAAAAAAAAATCCTTGTCTCACAAAATTGTGGCCTTGACGTACGTCAAATAATAATGATTACGTAATCGTTATTATTTGATGTTATGTAACGTTAACCAACCGATTGAAACAACCGGTCCTAAATCCACTATGTCCAGTTCTGTGACACGCTTAAAATAAAACTTACTCGCGTTTTTCATGGCCCACCCATATTCTATTAATACAACAATTCTTTCAATCTTATACTTTCTTGTTTCCCATTACATTTCTGTTGTTATTCGTAAGCTCGCGTTGTTTATTAAAAAAGCTAACACAAATACGCTCTGAGTGTATTTTTCTTTTGTGTATAACGCTTGCCTTTTTCAACGAACCCCTTTCAACTGCTGAGGTGGATAAAAGAAAAGTCTGAGGAACATAACATGAAAAGCAGCTTTTTAATCCTGTTAGATTTATTTTCAGTGTTTTTGTTATTTTGCTTATGAACTGTAATTAGTTTATAAGCAAGTTGAGGTAGAGATTGGTCTGGAATAATATTGAATAATACGAATCTGTTATACTTTTGAAGTGTAGACATCTTTAGGCGTAGGTACAGACGCCAGCACATCAAGCTACTTTAATCCTTCAAATTTCTTTAATAGATTTTCAAATTTAATGCTAAAGCTGAAGGTTCAAATATGAAGCAATGGATAAGCAATAACCTTCAAAATGATTCAGATTGAGATTAGTATGTAGTTTGTTACGCAATTAGGATGCTGTGTGTTAACTGTGTTTTTGTAAAATTCATGTTTTGTTATTACAGCTAAATTAAAATGTATGTAACTTATTAATTCTGAATGTGGATTTTATCAAAATTATGTTTAATCCTGATAGTCATATGAACTTGCTACCTGCATAATTGTATGTTAATTTTAAATCGTTAACACTAAAAATTAATGGAGTTATGTTAATGGTGTGGCTTAAAGTCTAATGCAGCTTAAAAGCATTATGCTAAAACAGCGATAATACCAACTGATATTCTGTAATTAAGTTAATACAATACAAACAGGTGAAATTACCAACTATCACAGTGCTCGTTACATGAACGATTAAATATTTTGGGTTTAAATTACATCTAAAGCAATATTATTAAGAGGTTTACTTGTTTGTGAGAGGAAGTCTGTGGAAGTACAGATCCGATTTCAATAATTCTTTCACTGATAAAAAGCTACACTATTGCTACTGCATAAGGAATGTTTTAAGGTAATGTTGACTTCTATGTAATGTGTATTAATTCGCGGGTTGAAGCTAGGGTGTAGAGTGGCGTAATTCTGTTGACATTGTGGTTTTAAAGAAAAGTCGGAAACCAACAAGTTCCACGGCACTTTGGCTGTTGCAAAGCATCCTTAAACCTATAATACAGTCATCACACATTGGATAGCATTATGCAGAGCATATTCAGGCTATAACTTCTCACTGCTGAGACACAGCAGGTCTCCTCTCTGTAAGAGGGAGTGGGCCCGGTTGGATATACATTAGGTACACAATAGAGGAAAGGGAGAAAAAAAAAATGTTTCCTCACTTTTCTTAAAATTGTTTATGAAAATTATTGCAGTCACTGGTCGTTGCTGGCCTGTGTCTGTGCACACAATGGTGCATACGTCCTGGTCACGCAAACTTTAAAAAAAAAGTTTATTTTACTAATGCGTCTGTTGTTACAAGCCTATCACTTACGCACGTCACACGAAAAACCCTACTCACAAAACAAAATCTTCGCCCACATATCAAACAATTCCTTTGTTTGAATATGTGCCCTAAAGACAGTGAATAATACATGCTATTGTGAGTATTGTAACTGTATCCGTGATTGTTGACGGTAGCCGAAACACCGTGAAGGTTTGACGGCGTTGTTTGCCCAAATACCCCAAGGTACGTCACGGATCGCTGAATAGCAATGAACATTTCACAGACAGATAACAATATAATTTATAGGTAACCTAGGTATAGGTGTAGGTAACCTGAACCGGCAAACTTCGTACCGCTTTAGAATCAAGAAGAACGAATGAATGACAAAATGAATCACCTTTTATTTTCATGACTTTTTCAATGTTTTACTAGATATTCTGCTATTCGCGCGGAGACAAATCCAACTAATCAAAGGTCATAAAAATCATTCCAGCCGTTCTTGAGTTATTAATGGTGTAACCAACACGACATTATTTTTTTTGTATAAAAATGAAATGATGTGATGAATTTTATTGAAATGGTGGATTTTTTAAGCACAATTATTAAAATCAAAGAAACAGCAAGCTTTCGCTTTTTGCTTTGATTTAAATGTCCGTTAAGGCTCTTTTTATGTTTTAAAGGAAGCATATTCAGTACTAGTTGTGCTCGGGACTTCGTTCCCGTGCATATTGGTTTTCAAGGGTTTTAAATTTTTGTGCGGACCCCATTTTTTTTTTCTAAAATAAAAGTAACCTAAGTTACTCTTTATAAAATATATCGGCCGGTTAAAGTCCCGTTAAAATCCAGACTTTTCGGAGATTAGCGGAAACAAACAGACAGAATTTTTTTTATTTTATTTTAAAACTGTTATGTTGACATTACAAACAGACACTTGTATTTATTTGTATAGATAATAGTGTAGCAACATTTGATGTTACAGCAGGTACCTTAAATTAATTTGTTTGCCATATTAGGTAAAATCTCCAGACAGTACACATAACCACACATATGTAAGTGGTCCCGACGAAGCATGCATGAACAACAGTATCGAACACGCATGCTCGACCTTCGTATAGCCATAGTGTTCGATACACGTACCGCAGGACCATAGAACAAAGATATTGTAGAAGTGAGCCTCCCCGCCCGAAAACATTCTGGAGGCCTACAGTTTTGGGGCGTATGAAACGTTCAACACAATCAGGATTGTGCCGTCGCTTGCCTAGTATTTTTATCTCACGCTACGACGCGCGCTCTACTTGTGTTTACCATAGTGTACAAACATGCTGTGAATGTGTGCGTAAGCGCAGGAGCGCTCGGTACCGTTTGAGATAATGGCGAAGTCTTCTGACTTCGCCACTTGAGCGTCAGTACGTAACACACACACACACACACACTTCTGTGTGTGTGTGTGTGTTTCGTGCTGACGCTACTCGACTTTACGCAGACATTCACATCGTGGTTGTACACTTATTAGTTGTCACAAGTAAAGCGCGTGTCGGTTTGTGAGGCAAAAATGCTACAGGGTGTAACAGAAAGGAACAACTTTTTCCATGGGATCAACATTGTAATCGAGAAAAAAATATCAGCCTTCCCATACATTTGGGTCGAGTAGGTACTGAAGGTTTGTACAGGGCAGCTGATATTTTTTCTCGATATGATGGTCCCATGGAGAAAGTTGTTCAGTTTGATGGTCTGTAGCACACCTTTCTGATACACCCTGTATAGCAACTTTACGCGCTCCACGTTTGATCATCGACAAAATTGACAGCCCAGCCTATTGTGTTGGACGAGCACGGCTCGTAGCGAAGTAGTGGAAAGCGGTAGGCGTTTACTAAAAACCGGACAAATGCGTGTCGGACCACGCACAGTGAAGGGTTCTGTAGTTGGAATAATTATTTACACATGCATGGTATTGATGTTATTGACCGAAAATACAAACTTTTTTTGAGTAGTACCTAGTATTTCTCGAAAAAACGATAACGAAGTTTTTTCTGTGATTTTAACCAAAAATATATTGTACCTACCTTTTAAAACTATCAAGTGAAAATAGAAGTCATTTAGAAATATCATAACTTTTAAATTATTTAAGCCAATTATCACCTACACGCTTATTATACATTCGTTCATTCAAGATTTTTTATTCTATGGCTGTACACTTGAACAGTAACTGTTAGTAACTGGTCATTGCTTATGAAGACGTTAAGGTTCAATTCACATTATCGTAGCACGTTACGTAGCAACTGTTGGTGCTACGAGTGCTACGCTCTACGATGCTACGCAACACCGGATTAATCAAATCATTCGCATTATTGATAGGTATCAATAAAATAGAAAGTGAATGACGTTATGTAGCACTTAATGCGTACATGTCTTTAAAAATCCTTTATTTATTAAGATTGTTTCTAGCATAAGTTGAATGTATGTGATGTGGCTGTGCTATTTTTAAAGAAATATTAAACAGCAAAGTGTCGCCTTTCATTCTTGCAAAAATAATGACGTCAGCATAATCAGCTTAAAACGTTCCCACTGCTGGGACATAGGCCTCCTCTGTGAGAGGGAGTGGGCCGTAATCCACCACGCGAGCCCAGTTCGGGTTGGTAGATGTCACATGTCTTGGTTCTGGGCATATCGGTTTCCTCACGATGTTTTCCTTCACTGTTTTGAGTAAGTCTGATTTTTGTAGAACCAACTTTCTATTGTATTTTGAAATAGCTGCTACTACTTAGGTACATTGACACCGACAACACTGCAAAGTACCTGATCCCAACTCAACATAGTAACACGCCCTTTAGGAAGCTTCCAATAAATATAAAACATATAAATATGTAACATTTCCGAATAATTCGAGTAGAAAAAACGAAGATGTTTCCGAAGCACTTGTCTACCCACATGTCCCATTTGCCAATGGTTCCGAGTGCCGAAGGGATGGCTGACACTTCACAATTTCCGTGTAGCAGAAGGGAGGATCGAAACTTATGCATTTTTCATCAGCAAATAAAATAAGCCCACATTTTGGTGGAAAGAGAATAGTTTACAGACGTTCAAAACAATTGTCTGAATATTATTGAGAATTTCAATCATTTGGCTGTTCACAATGGTGTACTGGTGCCTACGTGGGTGTGTATGGAAGTGAATGTTGGGTGTGGCAAAAAAGAAGCATGAACGTAGAATACATTCTGTTGAAATGCGTTCCTTGCGAAGCATGTGTGGTGTGACTATGAATGATGAGGCTGAGGAATGATATGGCAACACTACGGTGCGGATTGAAAGAAGATGTAGTGACAAAAAAAATAAAAAAGAGTATGCGAAGATGGTTTGGTCATGTTGAGAGGAGGTATTTACAAGGCAGAAGTGAAAACGCCGGGTTGGGACGCCTGTAGCGGTACCTACAACGCCACAGCCGAACAACGCGTCATAATGACGTCAAGCAAAATCCTGCATCTCGCAAGCAGAGTTTCAAATTTAGTAATATAGTTCGCAAATAGCATAGATTCAACGGCCCGAAATGAATCATCGAGCAGTTGCCCGCCAGAAACAACACCCGTCTGGTCGGAAGATCCTCCCTTTTCTATAGAGGATGAGAGAACTATACACCCTGTTCCTCATACCTCTATACGCCCTAGGAGGACATATTGTGACCTTATTGGTAATGTTCTTCAGAACAGCTGCGGAGTACTCGCAACCGTACTCGTACGTGTATCGCTGGCGGTTGGTGGAGGCAAAAGGAGAATGTAAGTATCTTAGCAGGTGGTTCTGTAGTTTCTGCTTATCCCCATGGGAATAAGGTGCGAGTTTATTAATTTATTAGATAAGGCTTTCCCTCAAGTTACAAAATCTCTTCCACTTTTCATAGCACAAATAACATTATTTATTTAAAAGTAGCACATACCTAAATCTAATTATAGTTATTTTTTTATGTTTTATTACATAATAAAAAATCTAAATTCGTTGGATGAATAAGAAAAAAACACTTGCTATTTAGAACCGTATAATTTTGAACATGAAAAATCTTGCACGCCTTTTAAGTAACAGCGGTTAACTTAAAAGTGCTCAGTAGTAATTAAAAACGTAGCTTAGCATAAAGTACGGCAATTGCTCAATGTCGACCGCTCGACTTTTGAAAATTTATTTCACCCCGAAAAGTTCTTACTACAAAATTACCCTACTATGAATTTTATTTTCTTAGAGAAGCATTCACTAAATACTCAGAGAACTTTCAAATGACTCGATTGCTGTATGAGCGACTGAAATTGAAGGAAAAGTTTTAAAATTGTACTTAACAGTTTAGTGAGGGGACTGTTTGGATAGATAGTCCTCAGTAACTGAGCTGTAGACTACATAAAGTAAACGGAAAACCGTTCTTAATACAGTTTGTGAAGATTACGGTATGATGACATAATGTAACCAGAATTTAATCGTTAATTGATTTTGAATTTTGTTATTTATTTCAGGCGATGCTGGCCCATACATAAATACCATAACCTAAACATACATATTTTTACTATAAAATAGTACTTCACTAGCTAGCTTATGCAGTTCTGTAATATTTGTCACACCAGTCTTGCGGCCAGAAGTCTTCTTCCATGACGACGGGCAGATACGGCAATTCGGTACGCGCACCACGAACGCCTTGAAGTTGAAATTGCGGTGCGACTCCAGTAACTGCACCCTCGGCGTGTACCTCGTCTTCTGCCTCGTGCTCTTTGTTTGTTATGAAATTGATTATGAAAATGCCATACTAGGAAACGCTGGCGTAATTACTTGGACGAGTTGACGTACGTTTTTCAGATATACAACGGATAAGGATATTAGCTATGGAGATGGCATTTTTGTGCAGCTGTGGGATACCGCATTGTCGGAACGATGTATCTTCTATAGCTCAACTATCAGTAATAAGACACAATTACTTATTCAATTGTTACCGAACTTAATAAGCTTGATTATCAGGCGAACAACCTTTATGACTTTTGACTTTTGAAACTACCTATCGCTAGAACTAGTGAGTCTAAAAGCTACACCCGATCTAGCTATGTTAATATCTTCACTTTCGGGAGCTTTTTGAACGCATATCTTTTTAGCAAATCTGAAACAAAATAATGTAATTTTCGTGTGTAACATTAACGTAAACTCATTTCCTTATTGAGCTCACATAATTTTCTTATTGTTGATGGAAACTTGTTAACGAAACAATCAGGAAACAACTATAATTAGACCGTTTCCGTGGACCGCAATTACATCCTAATCTTCACAAAACAACAAGATCCTTGAAGCGAGCGTCATCTTATCCATATACAGCACAACTACCACTACAACTTGTCTAACTAGGTACTACTTGTCTGGCTACATAGCTTATTTAAGTTTGCGTAAACGAAAATTTATAGCGCACGTAGATCTGACGTAATAAACTTAAATTATTTACGCAACCTACAAATTTTCACCAACACCCACGCAGAGAGATAATCCAAGTCTCCCGTTTCGTAAGGAATCTATTCACGCGGGTTTAACTCTTATCTGTACGCGGGATACGCAAGCAAAACAAATCACCAACGAGTCTGATAGTCGGGAACAAGTTTTTCATTAATATTCTATTCATATTCAAATCTGATTCGACAGGCGTTATCGCGCGGTTCCCGAATTCGGATCACGCGCCTCCTCGTCTCGCGAACCGCGAATATCATGGATATCGAAACTCGTGATTGGCTATATTATCAACGTTAAACATGACGGTGTGATTTAAACAGCCATTGTTTGTTCGTTTGTTGGTAGATTGTCCTGATTTGTGTCGAAATAGATGGGGGAATTGTTTACGTGACAGACGACAGTTCTTGCTGTAAATGCTGCTTATCTTTACGTGTTCTTTTTGTATGCAAATGGCAGCGTGCTAATTGTGTCGACAGGAGGAGTTTGATAACGTTTGCAGCCTTTTCGTGTCAGGTCGAAGCTCAAAAGACAATTGAGTTCAAACAATTTCAATGGTCGAATATGTCGTGTAATCGATACTTACGCGTCCTAAATACAGGTTTTTTTTTTTGTAACTACCACGAATTGAAATTGATTATTCTGTAAAAAAAATTATAGAATCACTTTTGCACGTCATATTAAAACATAAGCCAGATGAGTACGGCAAGCATAATAACTTCAAAAAATGGTTTAACTTATTGTGAAGGACTGTAACCGTGTACTGGTAACAAAATCATGAATGGAAATGAAAAAAAAAATGTGATAGCTAATTTCTAATAGAAGTAAAGCAAAGGACATTTTTATTATGCCCATTGGGCAGGGAGCCATTACAGGGCTCTCTTATTTTTATGCTGATGCTTTCATTTCGAGTTACGATCCTGAAGTATATTGTATATCAGGGACATTTTAGCTTTAGGTCAATATAATGGTAAATGAATAACATTAAAATTATAAGAACAGCCTAATTACTATTGCCTAAATACAACTAAAAGTGTAAGTTAAAGTAAAAGTGTAAGTAAGTGGGTATTGTAATGTGGATTTATTCCGGTCTGATCCCCTGAACCTCCTTCCACCCCTTCCACCCTCCTCGATCCCCTGCTAGTTCTTCTTCTGTTTTAATCTCTGTTTTATCCATTTTATCTAGGTTACTCTTTTTGACAGGTAAGTACAGTCAAGAGAAAATAAACGTTTCATGTGTGCAGGCCTAGTCTGCGTTCGCAACCACTGCTCTCAAAACGGTGAAGGAAAACATCGTGAGGAAACCGGCATGTCCTAGAACCAAACATTCGAAGACATGTGACATCTACCAACCCGCATTGGGCCCGCGTGGTGGATTACAGCCCACTCCCTCGCACCTAGAGGCTTGAGTCCCACGTGTGGAAATATTATAGGCTGATTAATAGTACCTGCTAGTCATTTTAATATCCATTATGTGGAAATGTCATCAATTGGAAACAAGGATTTGAATAGACTTTTCTAAGATTTTCGTGAGATCGAACACAGGAGTACACACAGTATAATACAGGTACCGTTAATTCGTCATACTGATGACGAATTAACGGTACCTGTATTATACTGTGTGTACTCCAAAGCTGTATTAGTTCCAATTCTTATTAATGTGCGATGTTGTACAGACGCCAGCACATCAACCTACTCGAAACTGTCAAAATTTCCCATTCAACTTTGAACCTTATACTTTAGCGACAAATTTGAAAATCTATCAAAGTAATTTGACAGATTGTAGTAGCTCGATGTGCTGGCGTTTGTACCTAAATTTTCTGCGATATCAAATATTTACACCCATTTCTTATTATTTCTCTCACTGACAGACATACAGACCCTAACGGTGCAAAGCAGGACATCGTTACTCGGTCGAAAAGGCGTAAAATTTTATGCTGCCGCTAAAAAAGAACCTACACCAATAAATTAAAATAACAGATACCTACCTGAAGCAATTTGATTTTACTGATTCGTGAATTACGCTATCAATCGTAACGTATTTGTTACCACATCATTCAAACCCATCCCACAACGAAATTAACAAGTGAACCGCTAAAATGTAAAGGTATTTTCCAAGGATATTCTCCCGTAGCTTGTGAGGGTTGGCAATTGGCACATAAACTGTTCAAATCCCTTTAAAACCTCCTTTTTTGAAGCCAAACATCACTTTAACATGAAACTTGAATCAGTACCATAGGTAGTAACTAAGGTTGAGATTTGTGTACCTAAACTACTAGACGGGAACATCTCACTGCGCAGTATGCTAAGTAGTAGCTTATTGTGCTGTGAGGTGTTCCCGTCTCTATCTTGCACTTGTAGATTTACCGTTGTGCGTGCTAAGTAATCTTAACTTAGGCCAAGTAGTTAGAGATGTCAGCATCGAAGGAGGGGCCCGTCAGGGCCGAAGCCTGCCGGGGCAGCGGGATTGTCCCCGGAATATAAAGGGCTAAGGAAGGAACACTGATGGGTTTTAGTCAGTAAGAGTCTGACACTCCCTTCCGCTCCACCCAAAGCGGGAGGGGTCATTGGATGATTTCCCATCCTTAATAAAAAAAAAGGCCAAGTAGTTAAAAAAAAACTTCAAATGATAAATTTTATTATAAATTAACTAGCTGACCCGGCAAACGTTGTTTTGCCATATAAATTATTTCTAGCGAATTTATAGTGTAGAAAAAAATCTAAAATGACTATTAAAAATAGTGGTTGGTGAAAGAATAGTGAAAATTTAGGGTTGTACGAGTATGTATTTTTTAACACCAAATAAAAAAAAATGTCCAAAAATAAAAATAAATGTTAGGGGTGGACGACCCTTATCACTTAGGGGTATGAAAAATAGATAGTAGACGATTCTCAGATGTACTGAATATGCATATAAAATATCATAAAAATCGGTCAAGCCGTTTCCGAGGAGTATGGTAACTAACATTGTGACACGAGAATTTTATATATTAGTAGAACATAGAAGAATTAGATGATTGTATCATTTGGAGTATGTCGTTTGTTAAAGTTTGTTCTGCTATAATCAGAATTTTTGAAACCGACCAAGTGCGAATCGTAGTTACTAGCGCACTTAGGGATTCATATCACATAAACTATTCCAGTTCTCTTTCATTTTATGCCTTAAAAGATGCCATAGCAACAGGTTTTCTGTGGAAATTACAACTGGCTACTTTTCGGTTTAAAAGATTAATTAAGTTTCATTAGTGAAATTCGCCCTTAGTAATATTGATAATGTAATCAAAACAATGTAACGTTTGACAGCTGTTTGCGATGTTGCCCATTTTCAGAATGTTGGCGACATTCTCTTAAAAAATCAGCCATTGTTAATATATAATAGCCAATATTTTAATAGCCAATATTTTTTATTTTTTAATTTATTATTATAATAGCCAATATTTAAATATGCCAACCCTACCATTGGCAGATATCGGTCGAATTCCAACGCCGTAAACCGTTCATGATTCATGTTTATTCAAGCGATGCCGCTGTGGCGCATTCCACTCATAAACCTGTTTACTGACTTTGTAATTATAATTCTATAGCTTTATAATCATAGCTGATGGGTGAAATGGGAAATACGATTTCATAATGGATTTGGAAGATTAATTGACGTAAGAATTTGAATGTTTGTATTTGTTATTTACCTACTCATTTTCTGAAATCGCCAACATGCAGTAAGCAAGTGTCAAGATCGAACGATAGTCCTGAAATGCATGAAAAGAGGCTGTGGCTTTTGATCTGCGCTGGGATTATAATAGACTTGGTTGATATCTCGATCAGTCGTACTCAGCGCTTTTATTTTTAATTTTTACTTACAAAGCAAGAGTGCAAAGGCATCTTCTAGGTACGCTCGTTCCATCACGTACCTCATCCATCGCTTTCCATCAGGCGTGATCAAGAACAGGCCCATTCTGCAATACAAAAAGAGTTGTTTGTATTATTGATATTTCTTTGTGCTGTCCAAATATTATTTAGGTAACTATCTATAAGCCTTCTTAGCTTTTGAAACAGTGTCGTCTGATCTTGGACAGTTAGGCTAAAATTAAGTACGTACCGAAATAAAGTCGCAATTACACTCGGTGTTTATTCTCAGAGTAATCGGATACGAAACATCGACATCATCTAGTTTTTGTTTTTAAATACTATTGACGTGTAGGTAATGGAAAAATATTAATGTGGTCGAGTCTTTATACATAAAGATAAAGATCACTTTATTTTGCAAATATGGGTAACTTCAAACGATGACAAAAAACATAGATCAGCGATCTGAATCTGGATCAAAACTAAATGAAGTAAGATGTAGGTACCATCGCGGCCTTTTCCGCCTGATCACTTAAAACATATTTTCGCCTAGGTAAATCCTCCACGCCACGCCCCCTTAAAATTTTCGCATATTAGGAACGCCATAACGCAATTAGTTGCAACCTGCACTGTGCAGCTTTGAGACAAATCACGTGTACTTACTCCTTTTGTGAATTTTACGGGCGAACTATTTAACCTTGGCGCGCTTACTTAGCGCTTCTATTATTTGAGTGCAAGCAAAAATTAACTTGGTGGTGGTCAGGCGGGAGTGTCCGCGATAGTACCTACTGCAGTAAATGGATCAAAACTAAATGATGTAAGATCTAGGTACCTATCAGAATCTATCATCATCGATCTACCTAGAATCAGGGTGGCCCAGGGGTAACGGCCGTGACTTACGACTTCTAGGTCGTAGGTTCGAACCCAGATAGGCGCTTTACTCTATGTAAATAATTTAATCACCACTGTTTTCAAAACGATGTTAGTCTCATTGAATACAAAAATATACTAAGCTAATCTAAATCAAAAACACAACCAAAACAAAACACAATCAAAACAACATACTGAAACAGCTTACTAAACTGCAATTATTTGATAAATGTATATTTAGTATTAAGCAGCGAGTAAATGTTACATCTACTGGGATTGTGCGAACTAGCGAAGATAAATGGAATGAATGTCGCTCTGGAGGCTTGTACCTGACAGCTATGAAATTATTGCAAACGCTTATTTTAGTACCGAAACTAGTGGAGGAAATGCGGTCGGAGACACTTTTGAAAAATCCTAAGTAAAAAATCGTAATTCGAGTTTGGCTCTCGCCTATTTCCTCCTCGAATATTGGACCAATTTATAAGATATTTTATAAACTGAATAAGAAGGATGTTTTTCTTTTTTTAATTAATAGTTGTCAAATTTGTACACTAGGCCTCTGTTGACGGTTACTAGGCCTCTGTTAGCGGTTTAAAACGGCATTGTTTGAGGATTCATCAAAAAGAAAACTTAGGGACATACAAGTAGTTAATATTTATTATTCTGTAAAAAATCATTGCTTTTTGGTCACCAGAAAGAAAACAGGCGAGAGTGTTTTTTCTCTTAAACTGTGATTGAAGTATTTTTTTGCTACCTACTTGGTAAAATGAGAAATAGGTCTTTTTTTCCATCGCCCATTAACTTTTATCGGACGAATAAGTTTGTCATTTTGACAGCTTTTGTCAATAACCTCATTGGTTTTTGTATGAAAAATCTGTCAAAACGTTACATTTATTCTTCAGGTAAAAGTAGGTAATCTAATGATTGAAAAATCGGCCCTTAGTAACACAAAAAATAATTAGTTATTATGTTTTACTTCGACAAAAAATATTATTTAAATTCAGCAACAATCAACAATTATAAACTACATTCATCTGTTTATCAGATAAGGAATTTTGTAACACCATGTGCTGATTTTCATTATAATTTCGTCATAACAATAGATATTTATAAAAAATAGTGGACGGACCCGCCAAGATTCTTAAAGTAACTATAACGACTAGCAAATCTTTTTTAGACGCGCCGCGCCGTACAAATTACGTTCCTTTAATTTTTCCATTATTTTTTATGTCATCTGCAAGAAGATGATGTCATTTACTGATCTCAATATTAAGATAAAATATTCAAAAAAGTCTTTGATGATATTATTAATATTATAAACAATTTCTTTGACATTATAAATTACGTACAGAGGCCAGCACATCAACCTACCCCAATCTGTAAAATTTTCCCAATTGAATATGAACCTTATTCCTTTGTTGTAAAGTTAAAAATCTATCAATGAAATTTGACAGATTGGGGTAGCTTGATGTGCTAGCCTCTGTACACTTAAAAGGTAATTAAAAACTCCGTTTCAATATTATCAAAAGAATCTTTCGAGAGAAAAAAAATCCGTCGTTTTCAAAGCAAAATAAAATCTTTCATTTGCCATTAGAAACAGTTTTGTTGAAAACTTGTTAAATATAAAAACAAAGACTAGTTATAATGTTAAGAAATTGCTTTCCTGTGTGGGTAAAGCCAATTTGTATTTTTTCTTAGAAAACGGTCGGCTAAAAACTGAAGCTGCGGCCAAACCTGCGCGACCAAAGCGACTTCGAAGCGGGAGCGTCAACAACGCCAAACTAAACGTGAACACCTGCGCGACTATTTCGGTCGAGTTAGTGCACAGAGTACTTTTATTATATCTATAGTAGGTGTGCAAGGTGCCATAGATAAACACGAGCAGCGAGACTGACACTCCCGCTTCACTGTCGCTTTGGTCTCGCAGGTTTGGCCGAAGCTTCAGTTTTTATTCTCAAACTCAAACTCAAAGCATTTATTTCAATTAAACCATTTACAGGCACTTTTGAATTGTCAAGAAGTCGGTCAGTCAGAAAATATGAAGCTAGTTGCCAATTCCAAAGCGTAGATACCTATGGAGAAGAACGGGCAAGAAACTCCATAGACACTCTTTTAAATTATATTTTTACAAAAATATTAGTTACATCATTAATGTTGAATTTATAATTATATGTGAGAACGATGTAATAAAATAAAAAAGACGTACGTGTTAAGAGCGTCCAGAGTACAGCAAATAGTACTTAACAAAACAACAATCCAAAAAAAAAAAAAATAAGCCGAGGCAGTCAATTGATGACCAGGCTGGTCATCAATTGGCTGCCTCGGCTTATTTTTTTTTTACAACTGACGGCGCCCGTTCACGAACATGACGCATAGATCAGCACCATTCAGCTCAACCATTTTGAAGGGAGCTAAATGATCCAACACACACGCCGCCGTCAGCGAGACATTTTAGTGAGCATGACATACTATCAGCCGCCAGGGCACATTCAAGTCAATGAAAGACATATTATTACCCGGTAAATGGTAGCTCACATAGAACTCACATCTGTGCTATGAAATTATACAATACAAAGGAAATTGAGTTTATACAATGCAAATATAGTCCCACAATCTTCAGCAGCTTCAACAGTATGTTCAAGTGTTAATCAATTAGTTGTGGTTGTGGAGCAGGACCAGCATTGATCCAGGCATCTTTATCAACGATGTAATCCCCTAACTTATAATATCCCTGCCTGCATAGTGTGCGTTTTATACAAGACTTGAATTTTGTCTCATTCAGTTGAAGAATGTGGGGAGGTATTTTATTATAACATTTTAAACAGTATCCCATAAAAGATGAGTCTATTTTAGCCAATCTGAAACCTGGTTGAACTAATAGGTGCCTATTTCTAGTACTATAATTATATCTGTCACCTCTTTTACTAAAAAGATGTAAATTTTTCCTTACATACATGATGTTTTCGTAGATATATTGACAAGGCACCGTCATGATGTTAATATCCTTAAACAGTTCCCTTAGAGAATCGCGCCTGCGGAGATTATATATGGCTCGGACGGCTCTTTTCTGCAGAATAAAAATAGAATCGATGTCTGCAGCCCGTCCCCAAAGTAAAATACCGTATAACATGATACTATGAAAGTAACTAAAATAGACTAATCTCGCGGTATTACATCAGACGGAAAAATTGACGGATTTTTCTGACAGCATAAGCTGCTGAACTTAGCCGTCCTGCAAGAGATGTTAAATGAGGACCCCATTGTAGCCTTGAGTCGAGCGTGATCCCAAGGAAAACAGTTTTATCGACGATTTCTAGAATTAATAACAATTTCCCAGAATCAAAACCCACGAGTATATTTTCAAAATTATTGTTTCACAGTCTGACTGTTCAAAATCAATCTACCTAGCCTTTTCCCAATTATATTGGAGTCGGCTTCCAGTCTAACCGGATGAAGCTGACTACCAGTATTTTACAGGGAGCAACTGCCTATCTGACTTCCACAACCCGCTTACTGCGTAAAACGATACATCTTGGTTAGACTGGTTGTCAGTTTCGGGATTCTACCCTTAAGAACTTTCAAAGATCTACAAATGACAGCTGGGACCAAATGCTTAAGGTGTTTTCCGAGGCACGGAGGGCCACAGCAAGCGTAGTTTAACCTTGAATCGACCCATCATACGGCTGTTATCATTTAGCCACGAACCCCTCTCACACACAGCTTGACTGTTCACCAAGTGTAACTAGGTTGCATTTTTTGGGACTTCTAGCCGCCTTTAACCGGATTGAATTTATACACACTCCCTCTTAAACCAAAGGGATCGTTGGACGACGAATAACGACCTTACAAAAACATAATTAGGTATCTTATTTATTTCAATACCCAACACCATTTTGATACCTAAAATTATAAATAAACACCTCAACATCTGCAGTTTGCGGTTATAATTGGCAAGGGAGTGCGTCTCAATGGCTCAGGGTAGGTGGCAGCCATCGTAAAATATTTTACAACCTTCTTAAATCGAACATTATCGCTCCACGGAACTCCCGCGAGGTTTCGCGACGCTCCCTTAAATAATATTTTGCATTATTTCGGTCGTTGGAGATAAGTATGCTGTGAATTTAGATGTACTTTGATACATTATCTGTAATTGCTATGGTGAATTACTTAGCTGTGTGATTCCCGGAGGGGATCAAGTCAACGCCTCTCTTCTTAATGGTGTCGTGAGAGGTGGTTGAAACATCAATCACCAATTTGTACACCAAATTATTAATATTATTAAAAGCCTGTGATTTCCCACTGCAGAGGAAAAATCAAAATCAAAATATTTTATTTCAAATAAACCTACATGGGCACTTATGAAACGTCAGAAGCTAAGGGCACGGTTCCAATTGGTCGTTTCCTATGGAGAAGAACCGGCAAGAAACTCCACGGTTACTCTTTTAAAAATAGTTAGTTTTTACAATGTTTTCAAGTTACAATAGGTATGGGAGGACAGCGTAGGCCTGTCAACAAGTACCAGGTACTTGATAATATAAAAAATCATCTACAGATCTAAAGTCTAAAAGGCCTACAAAGTCCTCACATTTACAAAATTAGAATCCATTAAAAGGATAAAGTAAATAATAAAATGTATAAAAACCTACTAAAGGTTAAAAAAAAAGGTTAAAGGCCTCCTTACTGTCTTTCCACTTCTCTCTGTTTATAGCAGCTAAGGACTTCTTGTTGAAGGAGTCCATCTCATCCCGCCATCTATATTTATATCCACTTACTAATAAATCTAATATATCAGATGAATAGTTACACGCTGATTTCTGTCTTTCAGTGGTCATTAATTTGACTTTCGAAACAAGAATACAAAGCGTTGTGTGGCTCCACTTGAGATAAGTTTTTGTTGATGATCGTAAACCCTGACCATGAACTACCTCTTAAAATACAGGTATACCCTAGTTTAAGAGGTAGAGTATTATTTCTGTACAGAATTAGCAACTTAAAAAAAAAATAAACTATACAGACGCTTTACAACGTTTATTAGTAAGGGGGATAGTATTTAAGGCGGGAAGGGTCGGCTTACACACATACCTGACCATATAGGTGATGTTTTTCAGAAAGATCTGCTGCGTAGTACGCGCAAGTGGCGCGCGTGTATGACCAGAAGGTCGATTCCCGTAATTAAAAACGTTCAAAATCTAATCGCAATCTCATCTCAGCGACAATCAATGTCGACAACTTGTCAAAAATGTTGGGAAATTAGACGTGATTTTGACAGACTGCGACTGAGATCAGAATGTGAACGTTCTTAAAATTACGAAAATTGCCCCTCAGATGTATGAACGTAAAAGAAGCAAAAGGGTATGTAAGGATCGTAGCAGGAGCCGTTCTGTTGTTTCTGCCTACCTTCGTGGGAAGAAAGCGTGAGTTTATGTATGTGTATGGGTATTTAAGACCTAATGTGGTAAATATTCCATCAGAACTGGTCAAAGACAAGACAAGAGCAAACCCATTTCAAATAAAAAAAAAGACTTTACAAAGGCGGTGTGCTAAAATGTTCATTACAATTCTAAAGAATTCTCAAACTGAATCATTTAACTCAATTTTCTCACACCAATTCGTACAAAACATCGCTACAGGAAGGTTTTTTTTCCTTGAGGTCTGCAGTACAATAATTCGTCTAGCTTATACGATCGGGTGGATATGGACATCAAATAGGGCTTACTAGTAAATTATGTATGAATCCTTAGCAGTGTTACTAACTAATTCTATACTCATTACTACCGATCGATTTTAACTTATTCAAAGTCGTGTCACTATCTTCAATACTACAAATTGCATTTAAATGCCTCAGGCATTAAGTTCGCCTTAGTTTAGTATATTTTTTACTTGTGCATAAAGTTCAAATAAAATACATAAACCCTAACAGGACCAGCCACGAATGTAACTTAAATAATTACCTCAAATGGCTTAATATGGAGTATGTGACACGCAAGGAACCCTGTTTCGCATTAGTTATGCATTTAAGCGATGCAGAGTAACTTTGACTTACCTACATTAATCGATTCAATTCTACTCGGGTAAGCGTAACTAGTAACTTGAGCAGTTGAGAATTGTATTTTTGTACAGAAGTTTGCGAGAGCAATGGAAATTCGAAGCTAAGTTTTTATTTAAGAGGAAACTGACTGTGGTGAAGTTAAGAATGCCTTGGTCGGCGTTCCTTCTCAGTAGATATTATCATATATACATATAGTTATTAATGGAAAAAGTTATTATAAATAAGTTGATATTTCAGAAGAACAAGACCCAGAAACTAAGTTTGAAGCAAGGTTGTCAACACGGTTGTCTAGAACAACCATAAGTATCAACAAATCTACCATTTTTATCGATCACAGATAGATAAAGGTACTGATTAGCTATATGAAGACGACGATAAGCATATTTTGATAGCACACGTAATTAAAACAATATTAATTCAAACGGTTGACCACTGAATGAAACAAACCTCTAAAAATATAACAAATGAAGAACACAACGACCACATTTGTTCGAATTTACTCGTCAAGCTCTATTTACAGACACAACAAAGAATCTGGAATCATCTCGTACTTAACATTGTGGGAAGCCGGCAGACGTTAAACATGAAATATTTCCAGCTATATATTCGCACGCATGTCGCGAGAGCTAAGCGGCCGTTTATCAATATGCCCTTCGGCGGATCTTGGCTAAAGGCACACGAAAACATACGAGACATTACAATGGTGTTTGGATACAAAATAAAGTCGATACGTATTGGTGGAGGCATCAGAGTCATTATTAGAGGAAGTAATATGAATAGTAATTAGAATTGGTGTAGTTTACCTTAAGACAAACCCAGATAGATGGACCGACGGCCTTAGAAAGGTGGTTGGGACAGCTTGGATGCGGAAGGCGGTGGACAGGGTGTTGTGGTACAGCTTAAGAGAGGCCTATGTCTACCAGTGGATAGCGATAGGCTGAGGTTGCAAAAATAGAAAGTCGCAAAAACAATATCGGAGTAAACACAAGGGTTGTGATCACAACTTCGATCAAAAATACTCGTCACTCACCATGATTTGAACGAAGTTATTTGCGAAATCAAAAATTTTACAGTGATTGTGTGAAATAAGAAGTTCTTTTGAGAAATTAATACCTAGCATTACAACAACATACATGAACAGTGTAAATACATGATTATCATCATTACGCCAGAATATAGTTATGTTCGTCTAAGAACCTTTACAAATGATGCGGGAAAAGTATCGACATTAGCAGCCTACCCGCGGTTGCAGCTTGGCAGTAAAACATACAGGATGTGAGAAATGGGGTGATCTATTTGTAGAGCACATTATTCAGGTTTGGCGAAAACAAAATAGGATCGCTGCGTCTTTTCTTCTGACGTCATTCGCTGCGGAAAATAATCTGGGATTTAAAGCACCGTATGTATAGTCGACTTCATAATTGTTGTACCAATTTTGTCAAATATTCCCACGAAAGAAAGAGACGAAACAAAGAAAAATATATTTATTAAGCACAGACTACAAGTAAAAGGCACACAATATAATATTCATCAGCTAAAAAAAATAAATTGTGAAAAGTCCGATGTAAGAAATTTGCAGGAATGTGTGCCTCACGTCTGCGCCAAAAAGGGCCAGGTCAGCAAAATGCCAGACAACTAGTGCCTAACACTGGTTTTCAACTGGACCAAATAATGAAAACTACACTAAGGATTGATTGTTTCAAACAATCTAACCATAACATAAACAAATAAACCTTGTTGTTTTATGACGTGCAAGTGACATTCAACCTTAGGGTGACAAAACAATTACGAGGTCGACTTTAGGTACCATAAACAATATTACATAATCAGCCTATAATGTTTCCACTGCTGGGATACAAGCCTCCTCTCGGTGAGAGAGAGTGGGCCATAATCCACCACGCGGGCCCAGTGCGGGTTGATAGATGTCACATATCTTCGAAGTTTTGGTTTCCTCACGATGTTTGCCTTCACCGTAATGAGAAAAGTGGTGATGGAATAATTTATACAAAGTGAAGCGCCTGTCTGGGTTCGAACCAACGACCTACAAGGCGTAAGTCGCTGCCGTTAACACTAGGCCACTACTGCTTTCCATAAACAATATAAACTTGAATTTTATTACTATTGCAGTTGTTCTACAGTATATTTTTTGATATTTGGCCAGCATGAGCAGAATAGCTTATCTCAAAATTTCAGCACGGGCACTAATAATAAAATTTTAATGTGTGCTTGAGATTATTTTTCCGAAATGTCTGCGAATGAAAACGCAAACTTTGCACAAATAACATTGAGAGTCTTAAAACTTGGATCAGTTTTATAGTCTTGCAGGTTGCAGGCGCCAGCTTATTTGGTGACAAGGATTTCGGCAATGACTGTGCCAGCAGTTCAGGACTTATTTTTAAAAGATTTATCCGGAGTCAAGCTACTTATCACTCATTCCATTGTTGCTGAAGTCAAATGTATCAAAAAGTATTTTCTTTTATAACAAAAGCATTTTACTTTGGTATCCTAACTTCCTAATTAATACTTATTATAAATACGAAAGTAATTATACACTGAACCGATCATCATGAAAATTTGCATAATTATACATTATCAGGGGTATAGAATAGGACATGGGTAGGTACCTTTCATCCAGGAATTTAGGGAGTCCACTTTGCCCCACAAAGTGGAATAATTCTAAAAATACTGTTCCCGAAGAAAACAACAATAATTTTCGACGGTCACAATTGCTTTAGGACGCTAGATGGCGCTACGTATCTTTCGAATCATGATTGAAATATGACCCGACTTTCTGAGCCGTATTTTAACAAAAAGTCTTAGGCTTGCATGAATTCACGATAGTATTTCAATCATTAGTAATATGCTTTTAATAGGATTTGGATTAAAATTAGCACACCTATAGTTTATTATAACCTGGATTATATAGGATACTTTTTATCCCGGTAATAAGTTTCTGTGGAATAATTTCCGACCTCCACGCGGGTGAAGCCGCGTGCACAAGCTAGTTATGCATAAAATTTGTTCCTCACACCGGTAATAAACTACCTTACTGTTCCTAAGTACAGACGCCAGCACATCAAGCTACTACAATCTGTCAAATTTCTTTAATAGATTTTCAACTTTATTGCTAAAACGTAAGGTTCAAAGTTGATTGGGAAAATTTCACAGTTTCGGATAGCTTGATGTGCTTGCATCTGTACATAAAACACATTGTTTTCCGCTTCAAGTCTAAACAAAACTTAGAAAACTTTTCCTTAAAACTTCAACTTCTCATTAAGCTCCGCTAATGAGACGCAATTGATTTTCTATTGTATCGTAACACATAGGTTACGCGCGAAGCTTGACCGGTTAAAACGCTTTTATTGGTGTTGTAAAATAACGTTTTGCTCCGTCGTACAAAATCAGTCAACAACAAACTCTGAATTGTAGAGATGTGTGAATCTTAGACCCTCGTCGCTTACCTGATTGCGGAATGCAAATCGTACCCAAGGGACCTTAGCCCTAATATATAAGAGGGATAGAGTTTTTTATCCCGCACAACAGGCACAGGAAAGGCCGACAAACCGTAACAGACACGTGAGTAGCTGAAATGGTTTTGAATCGTTTATAGTGCTTTATTTCGCTGCTGTTTTATTATTTAAGGCCACTCCGTCCCGTGGCATTGTCCGCATTTTTCTTAATTTTTACCCAAAAAATTCTCTTTCTGGTGGAATTTGGAAAACGTGCTTTTGGGCCCGTGTTGTTTGTTAGTTTTCACACTTTGCACTATTTAGTTGTTTGTTTTTTATTATGTTACATACTGTGATGGAGTAAAGAATGCAGGTGTTCTGGATTCTTTTTGTATGTGTTTAACCAAGTTTCTCTGTTGTTTTACAGTCAGGAAAATTATTTGTTTATCAAATTGATACACTTCATCAATTTGCTGTTATAATAGCCTTATGATACAACTGTCAATGACTTAACAAAGGGTAAAGTAAACTTAAGTAAACTTCAGCAGATAATATAGTGTTGCTACAATTTATTAATTTACCACAAAAAAAAAACGTTTTATCACGAACTACAACTAAAAAATACATTATTTTCCGTAATTCACAGCCAGCACATAAAACTAAACGTAAACAATTTTCCTGACGGCTAACTTCATCGATTTTAATTTCTACGAACCGTTTACCGAGTGCTTACTGCATTTCCCTTACCATTCGCTATACTTTAATTATGTACTGTGTCCTACATAACACGTTTGCACGCATAGCATTTTAATATACGACACACCCCTAATCATTGAGTGAACGTATCATAAAAGAATTTCCTTCATATACCTTTACTGCGAATTGACTTAGCCGATGTGACTTTTCCCTTGTGATCCTCTTCACATGGACGCCCGTATAGCCATTTACTGGACACCAATCTGGCCTGCGACTGTAACAAAAATTCTTTGGTTACAGCCATTTCTTTTCTAGGTAAAATACAATGTCAAATTAAATTAGCTAGCGAAACTCTGCAAACGTGATGGGTATCGTTATATTCTAAGCACGAAAATTAAAAAAATATGAAATATTTGATGGTTATATTTTGGGGGGTCAACAACCGCTGGGAGTATTGCTACTTGAAGTATGAGTTGAGAAAATTTGGTTCCTTTAGTTTTATAGTGTTTATATATCGATCTTCTGTGAAATAAACACACAAAAAAACCGGTCAAGTGTGTGTCGGACCACGCACAATGAAGGGTTATGTAGTTGGAATGAATTTATCCCAAGAACAAACTTAACATTGTAGTTGAAAAAAATGTCTCCTATACCTACGTTCCAACTGAAAAAGTAAGTTTGTACCATGTTGTTTTGAGAACACTGACTTCTTATAAGTTTTTATGTAATTTATAGGTACAGAACTATATACTGTATTTTTTTTTTATTTAAGGTTCAGTAGTTTCGGAGATAAGGGATAAGGGGGGGAAATGGTCAATTTTTGTCTATTTTTTAAATAACTTTAACACAATATATGAAAAAAAAAATTTGAGATCCTCACAGTAAGCCCTTTTATTTTGATATGTCACACGGTACAGATTGCCAAATTTTTTTTTTCTGTTTGCCCCACAAAAATTACCCCCGCATTTAAAATTCATTTATTTACATTACACATCTGTGTTTTGGGTCACAGAGATTCATATGTGTACCTTTCATCTTAATCGGTCCATTAGATTCGGAGCAAATTGGCTGTGACAGACGGACGGACAGACACACGAGTGATCGTGTGAGTGTACGGAACCCTAAAAATGATTTCATCTTCATCAAAACGGTGAAAGAAAAGATATTGAGGAAAACGGTGTTTGAACCAGATATTCGAAGACATGTGACATCTACCAACTTGTACTGGGCTTGCGTGGTGGATTGCGGCCCACTCCCTCTCACCGAGGAGAGGCCTGTGTCCCAGCAGTGGGAACTTTATAGCCTGAAAATAAGTGTAGCTCTGTAGCACCTTTGAATTTATCCAAATTAAAAATGTGTCCTTAACTTGCAAGTTGCCCCTAATAACGAAAAAGTGAAAATGTCGTGAGTACTGATAAAATGCTACACTTCTGTCACTACTTGTTCCAGTTTGGAAGAGTGCTTGAGGTAACAAGCAATGTACTTCAAATCCACAGTCCTTTATTCCTTTGTTTCTTGTAAAGTTATTTTTAGAAACACGGCCCTCCTCTTTTCTGTAGATCAGCATTTAGTTGATTGTAAAAAGAGGTCTGTAAATATTTTCTGTAGACACATCATGCCCTTAGCCACTTACCATTTATTATTCCAGCACCCTAATTGCGGTACACACTTTCAATCAAAATCCGAAAGATTTTGAAGGAAATTGCTAATTCTTTTGCTTCATATGTTTGCAAAACTTTTCTGCTCAGAATGTTGTAGGAGTTGATTGGTAGAAGTCGTCATCACGTAAGGAAAAAAGAGGCTTTTATCATGCAGTGGTACAACAATAGGCTGGTTTTATTAAACTAGTAATTTTGGTTATTCCAAGCTTCTACTTTTTTGCGTGTCGATAGCAATCTAAATGGACTCGGCCCAGAATTCGGCTACTTGTTTGGCGCCATCACCAGCGTCCACCAGTTCCTGTAGGACACGCAAAATATGTTAAGTGTCCCATAGTTTATGGAACAGCACCAAAGTCTGTTTAAAAACATCCAGGTTACCCAAGATAACTCATGTCCAGACAGCAGGTCTTAAGCGGGTGGAACGAACGGTTTGGTTAAGGAAGCCCTGTCTCGCCACAGCTTCAGTCTTTCTTGTGATGTTTCGATGCCGAGCTTAACCAAATAGTCACTTTATTTCGTGAAAAAACTGAACTCTAGGAAGATTATGGTAAACATTTATATTCATGGATTTGAAATCCCTTCTCTGATACGGTGATCCGTTTATGCAGACTAGGCACATACAAACAAATCACGAGCACACTGTTAACACAGCACCTTCCTCGCCTAAGTCGGGTAATAAGCTTCCCAGTTAAGAGCACCCGTAATTTTAGCGTGGGGCATAACAGCTGTGGCCTAAAAGGTACCTAGATAATCCGATAATGTAGGGGAGGTGCGACGAAATAACAATTTTAATTCGTATTTTGGGGGGTCGAAAGTCTGATGAGATTTGTTTTCTTGCCATGGCCTTATTTGGCAATAGAGTAAGTCAATCTCTTTCAATAGGTAATAAATTGGAATTATTTTAACATATTTAGAGTTTCACTTGCTTTTAGCGATCTAAACCTGATGGGCAATTCTTCTAATCGTTTACAGTCAGTTCTCAGTCTCTAACTGTCAACATATCATCATTTCCCTAAATTTTTTACATTGATTGTCTCTGATATGGAATTGCGTTTTTTTTTTATGTTTTTTAAATACGAGAATTGGCCTTAAGTTTTTGACATTGTCGCTGAAAAGAGCTTGTGGCAATGATTTCAAAAGCAGTAATCTATATACATATAATAAATCTGTAGACGAGACGTTTCTGTACATTGAAAATATTTCCAAAAAAAATAGTTGGGGTGTTAAAGGATAACCAACAGATGCCATTTCATCAATTTTTGGAATTTTTGTCTGTTTGTCGGTTTGTCTGTTTGTCTGTTTGGATGTGACAGATTATTGATTTGAACAGGGTCAACGTAAAAAGTACCAAACCAATACGGTTACTTTTTATACTCAAATATGGTGTAGAGCTCGGAGCAGTGATTAGTTTTTATTTCATCGCAATCGGTTCACTCTATCAAAAGATATAATCAATTTAAAGTATTCTAGAACAACTTTTTACGTTTTTTAGTAACACGTAACGACATCTATTGGCGCGATATAGTACCTACTAACGAAAACATTTTGTTGTTGTGATGTGAATAATCACGTCCTATTACTATATGATACCTACTTATGTCTATGTTATTTTAAAAAGTTGATGGTTTATTTAGTGGCGCTTGTGGCGCTAAAATAATTTTAAACAAAAAGTGAGGATAATGTAAGATAATAATAATTAATGTGGTGTTCTGAGCGATAAAGAAGTTAGATAATTATTGATATAGAAAGTTGAGTAACGCAGAGCGTTTTTTAACGAAGTTTTTATATGGAGCTTGCGGTAGGAGTTCTAAGGGAGAAATCGTCAAATAACGAAAAAGCGTTATGCCTCATATTTCAAAGTAATAGGTAGATAGAGACACACACACACAGAGAGAGAGAGAGAGCTATTTTTCATGGTTTCCGAGGATCCTGACCCCGGTAAGTGAGGTCAAAAAGAAAATCAAAGATGGCGGTTGCCTAAATTTTTAACTTTTTCGTCATGGGTGTCGTTTTCATGGTTTTCGAGGGTGCTGAAGTCGAGAGTCAGGTCAAAATGAAAATCCAAGATGGTGGCTGCAATTTTTTTTATCATGTTTGTCGTTTTCATGGTTTTTGAGGGTGCTGAAGTCGATAGTCAGGTCAAAATGAAAACCCAAGATGGCGGCTCCATTTTTTTAAAATGTTTTGTCATGGGTGTCGTTTTGATAGTTTTCGAGGGTGCTGAAGCCGATAGTCAGGTCAAAATGAAAATCCAAGATGGCGGCTGCAATTTTGATTTTTTGTCATGGATGTCGTTTTCATAGATTTCAAAGGTGCTGAAGCCGATAGGCAGGTCAAAACGAAAATCCAAGACGGAGGTTGCTTTTTTTTTATTTTTTTTCGTTTTATTGGTTTTTGAGAGTGCTGAAACCAATAGTGAGGTTAAAATGAAACTGTAACGGCTTACCCACCGTCGATTGGCCCATGAACCGTTGGTGAACATTATCTTTAAATCTTTAACTTTTTTCCAAAGGACTTTTCACCCACGAACGTTTTGCTAACATAACTCTACGTCAGTGAATGCTTTACCCACAGAATGTTTTGACCAATAACTTTTCACCCAAAGAACAAGCCCAACAGACGCCGGGAAAGGTGAAAGTAAAATAATAATAAGACGTAGTCCTTTATTTCTGTGCAAAGGGTAAGTAGTAAAGTAACCTAACCAAGCCTAACCTCGGGGTGCCCTTCGCTTTGCTCGCTCACTTGAGCCGCCATCATCCCTTCGAACCCTACCTGTCCGAGTCGGGGTGCCCCAAGTCCCGAGCTCGCTTCGCTCGCCCTTGCATCCTTAGTTCTATTTGACATGGGTCAAATGTTCTTTGGGTGAAAAGTTATTGGTCAAAACATTCTGTTGGTTAAGCATTCACTGACGTAGAGTTCTGTTGGGGAAACATTCGTGGGTCACAAGTACTTTGGATGAAAAGTTAATGGTGTTGACCAACGGTTCATGGACCAATCGACTGTTGGTAAACCGTTTCAGTACTGGTTAAAATGAAAGTCCAAGATGGCGGCTGCAAATCGAAAAATTCGTAGTGTGTGTCGTTTTCATGGTTTTCGAGAGTGCTGAAGCCGATAGTGACGTCAAAATGAAAATCGAAGATGGCGGCTGCAATTTTCTTTTTCTTTTTTTATCATGTGTGTCGTTTTCATGGTTTTCAATATAAACTTACACGACTTTGTGTGAAATAAAATAAAATACAACCGACTTCAAAACACACTTCAAAGTGCAATAGACCTTTGGTTTCAGAAGTCTGTAATTTCTTGCAAACGCGCAACGTCTTCCCAAACTAAGGTTATTTTGCACTTTCTAGGGTTTTTTATGGAAGTCGGTTATATTTTTTTGTAATTATCTTTACAATTTTTTTTCTGGTTTTCGGCAGTAGAAGGTCTAAATCAAAATCATGTCTAAAGTTTTCATGGGTTTCATCTTCGTAGTTTAAATGGCGGCCGGTGTCAAATATAACCAAAGTTTAATGGGTTGCTTTTTACACGGGCAACTTTATGTAGAAGCTCTTACCATTAGTGTATTCTTCCTTTTATCATCTAGATATCTCGATGCTTTATAAGGCATAGGTAATATTGGTAGGTATATATGATATCTTCAATACCAAGTTAAGAAATTCTAAATTTACCACAGAGAAGAAACCAAGACTTAGAAAAACTAATTTCAAACTTCACCTACTAATCTCAGATATACTTTAGATAAAATGGTGATATGATTTTACAAGTTGGTATTCTAAGACAGACGCAAAATGAAATGGACATAATAATGGCTGTTTGGTTAGATAATCAGCCTCGAGCAGGCGCTTTTATTTTAATTTATTCTCAAAAATCAAAGTGACACTTCGTCGCATTGTCATTATGAACCATGAAGACGCAGTGATTGCAGTCGAAAGGGCCGTGGTAGCGAACCCTAGGTAAGGAAAGCGTTACCAGGCAAGATCTGATGATTCTTCCTTTTCAATGAAGGAGTGGCAATTACACCTTTCCTAAGCGACACATTACCTATTGTTTTCCGACATCCACGCGAACGAAGTCGCGGGCACAGCTAGTATACAATAAATATATGTCAATTGCTTGTAGCTAGATTTTGAACGTTTTTAGTTACCGGAATTGGCCTTCCGTTCAGGGCTGCCACGGATAAGTGCTGACCTGGACATGATATTTTTTTTTTTTATTCTTATAATAATGGTGCGAAGTCATTTATCTACAAACGCTAGTATGTAGTTTCTCATTATATTTGGACTTTATAACTTACCAAAGAGATTGTAAATAATTTAATGTCTTTGTAACTTACTAAAGGATTTAGTATAGCATAGCATTTAATTTAGCATTGTATTAAGTCCAAATGAATCAAAATCCAGAACGGTAGAGAAAGGTGCTGTGCTGCTGGGGAGTTTGTTGCGCCACTTCTTCTCCCCAGCGAAAGCACTAGGAAGTGGTGAAGGGCGGGCGTTTTGGGGGACTGTCTTTTGTAATTTTGACGTTCTAAAAGTGCTGATTCTCAGCTTAGTTTGAATAAATGACTTTTGATTTTGGTTTTGAAAGATAATTAGATCCTGTGAAGAAACCGAGCCAGCCTCTTACATTGACATCTTTATTTACATCATTTTTGAGACGAAAACGATTACAAATAAGTCTGATCCATTCAATATTTATTTTTGCGACATCAAGTGAAGTTCAAAGTGACTCCAAATAGTAAACACACATCATGATTCGGTAATTACTTGGGCTTGATAGAACGGAATGGGGATAAGTATTTTAAATGAAAATCCCTGGTAGAAGAGTCCTCTAAGTCACCTATTGGGTAATCTATACTAATAATAAAGCTGAAGAGTTTGTTTGTTTGTTTGAACGCGCTAATCCTTGGAACAACCAGACAGATTGAAAAAAAAAAACTTTATGCATTTGATAGCCCAATTCTTAAGGAAAGTTATCACGCTATGACTCTTAGGAGCCGAAAATAAATAAAAAACAGACAAAGTGCGAGTCGAACTCCCGCAACGAGGGTTCCGTACAAATTTGTATGTATATAAATACTTTATCATGGGAATCGTGAATATTTTTCCCGTGTTTTCGGATATTTTCCTTTAGGCTTTTTGTTTTTGGCTTTATGCTTTTTTTCTACTTGTGCTACATGATATTGCTTCATGTTAAATTTTATGTTTCTAGGTCAACGGGAAGTGCCACATAGGTTTTGATTCCCTTGGGAGTGTCAAAATATGCGTCATAAAAGCAACACAAACACCCGAATCTTTTGATCGCGTTTAGTTAGAAGTTTGATTTTTTCACTAGTTCAAGGGATTGCAGCTTTTAGTATTTTCTATTAATTTTAACTTGATAACTCCACTCGTTCCGCGAAAAAAGAGTCTTGATAGATGGACAACAAAGTGATGATGGTTTCCGTTTTTCCTTTTGAGGCACGGAACCCTAAAAATACCAGAAAACGAAGTATTAGCGCGGATGAGCAATAGGATGCGGTAGGTCGGGGCCGAAATTTTACGCGGATGAAGTCGCGGGCAGAAGCTGGTCATTAAGTATTTATGATGTGGAGATTGCTATTAACCCCTTACTAATAAACGTATTATATCAAATCCGACCGATTTATCTCTTTCAGTCGTCAGTAATTTGACTTTCGAAAGAAGAAGACAAAGTGTTGTGTAACTATGCAGACGCTACACAACGCTTATTAGGAGTTATTCCGGTCTGATCCCCTGAAACCCCCCCGTTGATCCCATGCTAGTTCTTCTGTTTTAATCTCTGTCTTATCCACTGTAAACTTTCTCATTCCGTTTTTGAGTACTTAAGAAAGTTAGGTATCAGAGCCAACTTTGTGTTTATGTTAGTAAGTGACAAGCTGAAAATTGAAGAAAAGAAATGAGTGGGGTGTAACTGCGACATATGTATTTAGACATTTAAACATACCACGCCAGTGAAGCCATGCGCAAGGCTTGTTTATCCTATCCTTTGCCAATCTGAGTTAGGCACTCAATTGAGTCTTGCCCATTTTTCTTCATAGGTGCCTACTTTGCTGTTACTTGCTTTGGAATGGGCAACTAGCTTCATCTTTCTGACTGACTGACCCCTTGACAATTCAAAAGGGCCTGTAAATGGTTTGAAATAAATGCTTTGAGATTGAATTTGAGTGTACTTCATATACAAGTCACCTTGTGAATATAACCTTTATGTAACACAAAGACAGATCTTCAAGCAATTATATGACACAATCCTATATAAAATCCCAATCAACCGAAATAGAATCACGTTTGTTTTTCAACGGTATCTGACGATAAATCCCGAGTAAAAGAAACAATCTCCTTTTATTCCGAATACGGGGCGGTCATTAAACTAATTATCCTCGCCTGAGTATCCGAACTTACTCGAGATGGTATCTATTTAGGGCCGTTCGTCCCGTGTCCAGTCCAATTTTATTAGATGGACAGTTTTTCGTAAGCACAATGGCGGATGTTTTGTTCTACTGTCCAGTATCGTTTTAGTGTTGTGCTCTAATTTATTGTGCTTAATTATGTAATTGTTTTGTGATTAGGTTTAGTCAACATGTGGTAGTTCTCAAAGACATGTCACTTTGGATAGGAAGTGAACGAAATGCTGCAATGTAGGTACAACATAAGGATAAAGAAATTGTGGACAACCTAAAGAAAAATGTTTGTTGAAGAAGTAATCGTAATGTATATTATTTTATGGTTTCTGACCACTCAGTAACAACAGATAGATGATATATTTTAGATAACTATCTAACAAAACAACCCAAAAGTAGATATCAAAACCACTTTAAAAATGCAAACATTAAAAACAGAACCAAGTATCAATTCCAACCACAACGAACACGGTACAGAAATAATACCATGACACGATTCGTAGATCCAGTTCGATATTCGAGTAAAGTCAACGTCGACAGTGCGAGATTTGTGTCCGGAAATGGATTGAAGTCGGCCATTGTTGTCGAAGCCGTTGACTAGAAACTAAAACCCAATACTGGTGTCTACGGATCCGGCAGTGTTTGCAGCGAATGCCTTTCGCTAAGTCCAGAGTGGTAAACAACCAATCAAACGGTCTCGCCTTTCTGTGGCTTTTTGAGTGAGGGTTTGTTTATCTGTGTAATTTTGTAAATTACTTGAAACTTACATATGTAAATTATGACTAATATAAGAAACTATAATAAGAAATTATTTATGTGATATCATAGACTCACACAGACCCTGTTATTATTTTCACTGTGACAAATGAAAAGAATAATATGTTCTAAATACTCTACAATATAATGTATTGTAAACTTTTTAAAACCTTACACCACGCTTGTCATACATTTATGACTTCATATTCAATTTTGTGGAATATTGTGGAAATATAAATCTTTATGCATACATTGAAAAAATGCAAAGGTTTCAACTAAGCGAATAATTATATAATATAGAATTAATAAATCCTAAAATTCCAACAAAATGCTGAAAGTGCTTCTTTGGCGTAAAGTTCTTTAGCAAAATCGACTTCACAAAAGAACGAAAAAGATTTTCGCAAATTAAAAGCGAACCGGTGCGATAAGAATTGCAACGTCAAAGAATTTTCGATGCATTTCAGCACAATATGCTTTAGCGGATCAAAACACCTTTGGATCGGGCTAGCAGAAAAGGGATCATTCTATAATGGCATTGATTCTTTCCAGCTCTGTGCATACTACAGACAAGATACGGTTTTCAGTGAATGTACATATGTTAGATAGCATCCGTAGTATGGTATAATTATCAATAAATACACACAACGTCCACAGATTCAAGGTCGCTCAGCTCACTATGGAGCGAGCTATGCTCGGAGTCTCTTTGAAGGATAAAATCAGGAATGAAATTATACGGAAAAGAACTGGAGTTACGGCATAGCTTGCAGAGTAAGCAAACTGAAGTGGCAGTGGGCTGGCCACGTCTGTCGAAGGGCCGATGGCCGGTGGAGCAGACGAGTCCTGGAGTGGAGACCGCGTATCGGCAAGCGGAGTGTGGGACGCCCCCCAGCTAGATGGATGGACGACCTAAAGAACGTGGCTGGAGTTGACTGGATGCGAAAGGCGGAAGACAGGGTGTTGTGGCGCAGTTTGGGTTAGGCATATGTCCAGCAGTGGACTGCGATAAGCTGAGTTGATTGGATTTGACACACAAAATAATTCGATAGGTACATAACTTTACAGCATTTTATGTGAGAGTTCATATTAACTTAATTTTACTGGACATAATTTGAGTAAGTCAATGAGGGCGAATTTCACCAAACTTTTATACCTAGAATAAGTGTTCGAATGAGTTTTTTTTTAAATTGTTGACAGTTTTTCCTGTCTGACGTACTGTCAGACGTCAATTTGATTCCACGGAAAAAAATATAGGACTTTGATAAAATCAGCTTTAAATTGCAAAGAAGAACGTTATTTTACATTTGTTTAAATTTTTGTAAATATTGTACTACTCAACAATTATGATTAAAACAGTCTGAAGTGAACATCTACTTTCGTTGATGTCCGTATTAGCGGACATTTTATGAAGATCGTGTTCAGAAGCTCTTTGTTTTTTTTTTCGCGTCACATTTATATCGGGAATAAATTCGATGCTTTATGCTTCGGGATGTGTTGTCACCTATACGTTTTTACGACCTGCTCCGTAGTAGGTATTGCGGTTCGAACCCTCCATATTTATTGAGATATGTTTTCAAGGCGCCACATTAAATTAGGGAGTATATTTTGGTATGTTTACGGCTTCATGTTTCACCATATTTTGTTACGTAACAAATATAATTTTAAGGGGTGCTGTATTGTTTTACAAATAGTATTTTTTTTCGTCGTATCGATGATTCTCTTTTATTATTTTATCGCTTAGACCAGAATTCGGCTACTACTACAGCGTTAGCGTTGGCCTCGCAAAGGTCTTCCATTACACAAATGGTTTTATACGTGTTTGCTTTGCGGGTCTTTATTGAGACATTTTGATGGTAATAGGATAGAAATGGTAAAATGAGTGTATACCGCTACCGTCAACGGGACGTCAATGAGAACGAGATGACGGCGCCTAAGCGGCGATACATAGGTACATTTACTATGGCCGCGTGTCCACCGCACTGTGCGGTGGACACACGTGCGGTCCGCACACCGCCGCCGGGACGTCACGTTCGGTTCGAATAATCTCGTTTCTCGTTTACGCCCTGTTGACGGTGGCGGTGGACAAACAGCCTAGCCCTTCGGGGATTATAAGTTTGATGTTACATTTTGTTACACGTGTTTAAGTTTGTGTAAAGAACTTTTTTTATTGTTTCAAATCTCATCCATCTTTGTCACATACCACTAGAGAAAGCAATCAGTAACACCCAAAAACTTAATTTAGAAGCAAAGCCATCTTATTTAACATTATTTACAAAGTAAAGTGAGGTGTGGGCGGAACTTAGTAACCCAGAACGGCTTCATCAATTCCAAGTTGATTTCAATGAAACAGTTTCTTATTCAGCGGGTTTTGTTAAATAACGGGGTCTATTAATTATCAAAAGCAGTTGTATTGAGGTTGAAAGCCGTGCTGGATTGATTTATAGCGTGGAGAACCGGATGGTGTGCGTACACTGGCGGTATTTGAGAGTTAATCATGCTGCCTTTGAGCTGGCTTTATTCAGTGTGTATCGGGAGTTATTGCCGGATTATCTGTGTTTGGTTCTGAAGTTCTTCATTGCTCTAGTTTTGTCTTATTTAAGTTTATATTGCAACTATTTACATAAACTACGAGTACGTAATTCTTAAGAGCTTGTTTACTGGATTAATTTAATAATTACTTCATTTTTATATCCTTTATTAAAAAGAACCAGGTTCTTAATGTTTAATTACAATCTAGCCTCATCATTATATTTTCTTTGCTCCTTTTTCATAAACATAATAATATGCTAGCAACGCCCGCATTAGTTTCGATCCCATGGGAATATCGGTATAAAAAATATCCTATGTGTTAATCCTGGTTATAAAATATCTGTGTACCAAATGTCATCCAAATCCGTTTAGAAGTTTTTGCGTGATTGAGTGACAAACATCCAAACATCTTCACAAACTTTCACGTTTATAATATTAGTAGGAACTAGGATAGGGTTTAGACTAATGTATTATACTTTATGTATGTAGGTATTTATTGTATTATGTAAGTGGTACACCTACAGTATTTGTATCTCCTTCCCCTTTTTAATCCATCCAAAGGTTGTCTTTAAAAGATCGCTCTTAGCGATAAGACCGCCCATATTATAGTGTCACCTTTTGTAAAATTTATATATTTATGTCTGTAATTTATATGATGTTCATAATATTTTATTCTATTATAAGTTATAAGACTAATAAGCACCTTTAATCTAACTTAAATTTTTACTTGATCATTATTTTAAAACTTAGAATAGTGGTGATGATATAAACATTTTGTTCATGTGTTAATTGTTCCTGAAGCCTGAATTCGTTTTATTCTATAAACCAGCTTTTTTCCGCGACTTTGTCCGCGTTGAATTTCTTCTTAGAAACTCGGCAATACCTACTGTAGTACCTGAGCTGTGAAAAAAAAAATCGGAAACACTGAAGATTACCACAAATTTTGTTTAAATCTATACTAATAATAAAGCTGAAGAGTTTGTTTGTTTGAACGCACTAATCTCTGAAACTACCAGTCGGCTTAGATAAAATATTTTTTTATTTGATAGCCCAATTCTTGAGGAAGGCTATAAGCTATTTAATATCACGCTAGGGCCCTTAGGAAACAAGCAAAATAAAAAATTCAGAAAGAACGCTAAACGAAAAAAAAGTAATAGAATAGTGCGGGCAGGCGATTCGATGCGACGGGGATATTGGGGGACACACGCAAGAAGTTTCACGCAAAGTTATCTCTCCTAGAATAAGACATGACCTTTAAAACCTGTGCCCCACATGCCACTAATAAATCAATAACCAACAGAAAGGCCACAGAATTTGTTCAATAGTGAGAATGCACTTTAAGTTGTAGAAAGTAGAAATAGGATTTTCTTCTCCACGTTCGAATGACGGCAGTAAATGTCGGAGATTTGTACCGTGTGCGGTTACACGAGACCGGACAGGCCGCTATCGGCACGTGACGCGCTTGAGAAATCGGTTAAGGCATTATGCGATGTCAAGCGGCGATATTTTAGATTTTATTTATTGTACAAACCGAAGCATTTTTCAACCAATGGAAAACAATCTTGGTTTCCTTTTATTTAGGGCCTGTAAATTCAAACACACATAGACACTTTTGAATTGTCAAGGAGTCGGCCAGTCAGAAATATGTAAAAATCTCAACGTAAAAACTTAGGTGAAGAGAGCTGTCAATCCTTAGCATCAAGTGGAATTCGAACTCACTTCAAGGACCGGCTGTTTTACAACATCTAGAAAGACACTATACAAAAAAAAACGGTCCACTGCGAGTCGGACTCGCTCACTGAGCGTTTCATACAAATTTGTAGGTATGTAAATAGTTTATCACGGATTTTTTTTTTCATGTAAGTACATTTATATTTACGATTTTCGGATGTTTTCCTTTAATTATGCTACATGACCTTGTTTTTTGCCAAATCTCATGATTCTGGGTCAACGGGAAGTACCCTATACATTTTGATTCCCTTGAGAGTATCGAAATATACGTTTTTTGCGGCCGTATCTTTTTTTACGTTAACCTAGAAGTTTGATTTTTCACAGCTTCAAAGGACTGTAGACTTGAGTAGGTATATGGATTTAATTTCAACTCGATACCTCCACGCGTTTCCGAGAAAAAGGATCTTGACAGACAGACAGACAGACGGACAACATCGCCCTTTTACCACCGGACAACCAGACGTACTGCAGCGAACCATCCGCACTTGGTTGATATCCCGACGAGTCGTACTCAGCGCTTCTCCTCCACTTTTATTATGCGCACAGCCAAAGTGTGGAACTGTCTGCCGGCATCTGTGTTCCCTCCCACATTTAACCCATCTGCCTTCAAATCAAGGGTGAACAGTCATCTTCTGGGCACGCTCGTTCCATCATAGACCTCATCTAACGCTTTCTATCAGGAGTGATAGGGGTCAAGAACGGGCCCATTCAGCAATAAAAAAAATGTGAGAGCAGAAGCTGGTAATTCTAGTATAATTAAACATCAAAACATTTTTATGTAAAGTAAAGTAAGTCAGCTTTAATCCATTGTTTTATTGCTTATGGCTATGACTGTGTTTACCAGCAAAGTTATACGAGTAGTCGCGGTGATTTTATTGAAAACAAAAATCAGCTTTTTCCCAACTGTGTTAGGGTTGGCTTCGACCTCCACAATACAGTTACTGGGCAACACAATACCCCTTGGTAAGACTGGCTGTCAGACTTCTGACTACTGTCAAACGTCTACGAATGACAGCAGGGACCAACGGCTTAATCTAGTGATGTTCTTTTTATTGAAAACATACAAATAAATTACACAGAAAACAAACAAAAAGAAACTGTTAGACATAACTTTTTATGTAATAGAAACTTATCATCCAATAAAGTTATTGCTAGTTTCGACTGCCAGCAACAAATTGCTACAAATAAAACGTAAAAGTATAAATCTTTATCTGTCAGTTGTTTATGTAGCTTTCTGTTGTGCTTTTGTCGTTTTTCCAATAGATTTGCACTAACAAGACAAATAAATACGGTTGGCACGGTCCGAGCGGCCTTCGGTTGATCATATTTCGTTTCAGTCTTCAGATAAACAGGAAATTGCATGAGAAAACCATTGTACAACCCTGTTATTTTCCATTACGAGAACAAAACAAATGTGCCGTGTTTATCTGTAACTTTTAGGTAGATATTGTTATTTATTATTAGGTTTTAAATTATGTCGTTTCTTGTACTGGATTTAATGAATAAAATTAGGTACTTATACTATTATTATTATACTATTACTATCTCCTTTGCTTTCCTATTACCTTTTATTAAATACTGGTATTCAGCTGTATCCGGTTAGACTGGAAGCCGACCCAAACATAGTTGGGTTGGGAAATGCTAGGCAGATGACATTACTGTTTCCTTTGTATCATAATACATATAAATTATATTTTAATATTATAAAAAAAATAGAACCATTAATATGAAAAAATAGTAGCTCTCTGGTATCCGGAACAGGGTCCATGTCAGGGTTCCAGAGAGAGAAACCTAATAACAATGCGAGTCGTGTCCAGATGTACCGCTTTCTGAAACAAGCTCTAACTTTCCAAGGACCTTTAACCTCTTCAGGTTATTGGTCGAGGCCCTTGACTATTAAACCATTGGCTGTTACGACTATCGGCACAATGATCGCTGAGTCCCATCCCACATGTCAAGAACCTCGCGAGTTTATCTTTCTCGGCTTTTTATTACTATTATATCATATTATACTGTTGTAACTACTGTTATGATAGAGACTATTATACTACGTAAAGAAAACGCATATAGACTTTCAATCGTAGGTCATAATCATATTGAAGAAAATCGCTATCTTAAAAATACACCATTGGGGTTGACTGTCAAATTTTTTCTTTTCTATATAAGAAACAGTGTTTATCCCATAACAAACCAATAACTTTTAAAATATTCTTGAAGGTTGGTTATAAAGTCATCCAAGCAGAACCTCCTGCGATCTATTCCTCAAATAAATATGGCTCCCAATTCATATTCCCACAGCAGCCTGATATTTAAAAAGCGTAATTTGAGCTAACTTTTTATGAATTCTGTCCCAATTTTTTAATCTTGTTATCGTAAAATAGACCGTATTGATTCTTTGAAAACGTAACAAGGCCGAGGACGGTACAGTAGGTATCGTAACTTGGCAACTCCCAGTAATACTGAGCAGTTACAGAAAGAATGCTCTTGACATTTCAATTATGGTTTATCTTTAAACTTGCTTCTATCGCGAAGGGGACTCGAACGAAAGCCAAGACTAACCAGACACGAGATAAATACATCAAAAGCTTATATTTGAGACAAAAGTTTTAAGCAATTTATAAATGGACTGTTTTACTGGAGGAGAAAATAATTTTAATAGGAAACTGTACTTAAGCCATCTTCTCAACATTTTGTACACTTTTATATTTTTTATTTATTAAAACTTTATCCATAAGTAAAAGAAATACTGTACAAAGGCGGACTTAATGCCTGAGGCATTTTCTACCAGTCAACCTTAGGGTGATGTGAGACAAAACATGGCAGGTGCAACATACGAGACAAATAGCTAGATCTATAAAACACAAGAATAAATACTAATACATAGATAGGTACATCCTTGTTTTTATTAGAAATACTGAATGGTGGTTAGTTTATCACATTAAATAGTACACCGGTTATTACAAGTTGTTATCAGAATGTTAAAATAATTAAAAAAAAAATACTAAAAATACAAAACGGAATGTTTCAAACAAAAGAAATAGCGTATAAGTTGGCCAAACTTTACGGTATGTTACCAAATAACCACAAATTAAGTTTAAGAATGTTAAATACTAAATCGAAAAAAAAAGGGCCCCACGTCTTCAATGATAATTGTTATTAATTATTTTAATTATGTATGTTTAAAATACGTAATTTCGAATACATGGTTTCAATTAATATGTGATTACCTAATTGCCACACTTTAGAATAGAACAGAATAGAAGAAATACTACACTAATAATATTATGATTTTCTTACATTTTATTTCTAAACAAATAAGTTAAACATGTTTAAGTTGCATTCATTTATCTTTTCACCTCGATTGTTTGTTTTTTCTTTAAGCCATAATTATGAAAAGATAATAGATTACTTAAAATAATTTATATACTTACTCATTAGAAGTCTTTATTGTATTAATAAGCTCTTTAATATTAACTTTCTAAAGTAATTATTTGGCTTCTGTTTAATTTAGTTTTACATATTTATGACGTGTACTTTAGTTTAAGTTAAAATTTTATGTAAAAGGGTGTTCATTAGCTACACATTACGAACTTTGAATTTTAAAGTCTACGTATTTCATCAAGTGTAAACTAGAAAATAATTATAATTTGGTTTCTGAAATAAGACGATTAGAAAAAGTTATAAGCAAAGTTAAAATTATGTGAGTGTGACTGAGTCTTTTAGTTTTCATTTCGGGGTTTTTTTTTTTTTTTTTAAGGATGGGAAATCATCAAATGACCTCTCCCGCTCTGGGTGGAGCGGAAGGGAGTGTCAGACTCTTACTGACTAAACCCCATCCGTGTTCCTTCCTTAGCCCTTTATATTCCGGGGCCGGGGCTCAAGTCTTTTTTCAAGACTTGGGACTAATAGTCTCAAGAGTCACGAGTTCTTTGAGTCTTTCGAGTCCTTATGAGTCTTTTGAGTCCTGTAAGTTGTTTAAGTCTTTTGAGTTGTTTGAGTCTTTTGAGTCCTAAGAGTTCTTTCAGTCTTTTGAGTCCTATGAGATCTTTTAGCTGAACTAAGTCTTCATCAGCTCTAAAGTTGGAAAATTATGCTATCAATTTTTAAGGTATTAAATTATAAAATCAGTTCTAAATTATACACTAATTTAGTCACATTCTAATTAAATACCAACTGTCATAAAAAAACTTTGTTTATTTAATCGTTTTTTACTTAAAATAATTTGAAAGTAAAGAATAGCTATTTACATTTTTTAAATTTTCTACTTTATTTACTTACGAGCAGCGCCCAGAGGTTTCACGGGAATAACGGGATAAAAACTATCCTATGTTCTTTCCCGGGACTCAAACTATCCCTATATCAAATTTCATCTAAATCAGTTTAGCTGTTTAAGCGTAAAGACGTAACAGATGGACAGACTTTCGTATTTATAATATTAGTATTGATAACCCCAGTTAATGACTCGGATGACTCAGTCCCGAGTTCTTTTGAAGCGACTCGAGCCTCGAGTTCTTTTAGACAAAACTCCAGTCTTCAAAAAGACGAAGTCTTATTATTGTAAGACTTAGGACTCGAGTTTTTTACAATACTTATTATGTATGTATCGAAAACCATCGAACCGATCCAAATCTTAAAGTAATGAAAGCAAACTCGACATCCGTGAAGACGTAAGCTGGTCCCCATCTACATAATATAAACATTTTACTCATGCCTTAAGTTCCTTAATTGAAGCCCTTCGTATTGTGTATGCATGAACTTTGAAATTCACGTGTCAATCCGTATTAGGGAAAGGGTTTTCGAACTAACAGGTGTTTGTGGCTTGAGTATGTCTTGAAACTATTGAGTAACATAAAAGAGTACCTAGTAGTTTTAAAACAGAGTTGGTTGGTGAAAGAGTAGGATTTATTCCGGTCTGATCCCCTTAGTTGTGAGACAGAGTTGGTGCTTTTAAAAAATTGTAAAGAGGTTTGCTATTCTGAACACTAAAGGTTCAATAATTTGTTTTAGTAAGATAATGTCATCAACAAGCATAGTGTAACACTAGTCTTGTGTTCCGGCAGAGGGTGAATCCAGATCTCACCAGTTATGTAATAAAGCCCGTGTAAAGGAGGCAAGAGCAGGCTGCCTCAGTGATAATGGCCGCGACTTACGAGTTGGAAGACGTACTGGGTTTGAACCCAAGCAGGCACTTTCTTTGTATAATTTATTTTATTACCAAAGCTCTCAAAACGGTGAAGGAAGATCTCGAGAGAAAACCGGTATGTCCTAAAAAAACCGGCCCTTGTGATATATTATGACCCAGTTCTCCTCACAAAAAGAGGATACAACTCGTAAATTGCGGCCATCACCATTGTGTCACCACTACTCGTCAAAAATATATAATTAGAACGTATTGTGTTGTAGAACACTAATAATACAGTCAACAGCACAAATCATTATCGAAGATGACCCAATTTCAATTTCTTCCACCAGCCCAATCAATGTGTGGACAGGTGTAATTAAAGCTCGAATTCATTCAGTATTTACATTAGGTAGAAGGGAGTTAGTGGTGCTATGAAATTAACAGTTTACATTTTCAGTAGGTATGAACAATTAGAAACATTTTTGTTTGATAACTAAACACATCATTAGGTATGATGTGTTTAGTTACCAAACAAAAATGTTTCAATGAAAAAAAAAAAGAAAAAATGCTTCAATAAGATCGGCTCCACAACGTGAAGTACATATATGTCTGATAAACAATGCAGATTTTAAATCATCAACGTATAGGTACTAAGAAATCAACTCAGCCTATCGCAGTCCACTGCTGGACATAGGCCTCCCCCAAACTACGCCACAACACCCTGTCCTCCGCCTTCCGCATCCATTCAACTCCAGCCACCTTCGTTAAGTCGTCCGTCCATCTAGCAGGGGGGCGTCCCACACTACGCTTGCCGATACGTGGTCTCCACTCCAGGACTCGTCTGCTCCACCGGCCATCGGTCCTTCAACAGACGTGGCCAGCCCACTGCCACTTCAGTTTGCTTACTCTGCAAGCTATGCCGTAACTCCAGTTCTTTTCCGTATAATTTCATTCCTGATTTTATCCTTCAAAGAGACTCCGAGCATAGCTCGCTCCATAGTGAGCTGAGCGACCTTGAATCTGTGGACGTTGTGTGTATTTATTGATAATTATACCATACTACGGATGCTATCTAACATATGTACATTCACTGAAAACCGTATCTTGTCTGTAGTATGCACAGAGCTGGAAAGAATCAATGCCATTATAGAATGATCCCTTTTCTGCTAGCCCTAGACTAAGAAATATCGATTATAAAAAATACGCAACTAAAATCACAACCAAATCAGAATAATTCAAAGAATCTTCCAAACAAATAGGCATAAATTTATTGAATGATTAAGTTCGTAGTTTAATTTGTGAGCTTTACAAACAGTTCAAGACAAGAGCTAAGGGTGGAACATTCTGATTATTGAATTAGGGCTCCGAATAATACGGTTTCTCTGTGTTTGACATCAGCAAGCATTTGATGCTCCAGTTACGAATTCAATTTGCTAAATCAACAAGGCAATTTCTGTTCCAATGTTATATTAATAAAATTAAAATAAATAATCCTTGAAAATATTGTTTTTCAAGTTTGGTTTGAATTTATATAAAGAAATATAAATTATGATTAAAAACAAACCCAAACAATTAAAATTTAAGTAGGTTTTTTAATAAGGGCGCTTTTATACCGCTTTTATGTGATTGAACCCCCACAGAAACAGACAGTTACAAATAATAGCCTTTATCTTCGGAACAATTAAAAATAAAAACCAAAACACCGGAAACATATCATTACGTTGCGACCCAAATTAATACGCTTGTAAATACAGATAAAAACGGTAAAGGTAGAAACATACTAGGGTCTCGTACCGCGACAGAAGCATACGGAGTGTCGTGTCGTGCCACGTTCTGTTGTGCTACCTGCTCGCCGCCTATCGCACGAGACAATAGTGGAGACTATGACACGATACAACACAACAAATATGTTTTTATGAATTTATGCAGTTTTAGTGCATAACCCTTGAAAAAGCTAAGCAAGCTCAATAGTCTTTTACTAGCATTCCAAAGCCAAAACCAGAACACGACAGATTAGTGTGCTCATACTCTGTCACGACAGCATACTACATGAAACGCCACGATTACGTTAGTGTATTTCTGCCTTAAACAGTAAAAAAAGCTTATTGGGCGTCACATAGGGTCACAATATAAAAACATAGCTAACGAACAATGGGCACAAAGAAGGGAGTTTTATTTGTTTTTGTGTATTCGTTATCTAAACCACTCTTTGTTCAGGGTTTTTAGTGAGTGCCTGAGGCAAATTTGGTTTGCTTTATCCCAATAAAGCAAGGTACAAGTAGCCCACTACTTGTACAAGTCGAAAACAAAAAAAAAATAAACATATTTTTCTGTTTTTCAAATTATAGTCTACAAAAATAGCCCGCAGCATCAGTCTCACAAAAAGAAATTACGAACATTTTTTAATTAGTTAGACACACAAAAATTTTGAAAATTGGCGTAGGCAGTCTTGCTTGGAACCACTATTCAAACGAGACAGTAAAAATACATGTTCAATCGCCTATGATGTTCCCACTGCTGGTACACAGGCCGCCTCTCTGCTCCACTTGCCTGTAATCTACCACACGGGCCCAGTGCTGTTTAATAGATGTCACATGTCTTCGAATTTTTGGTTCTAAGAGGTTTGGTTTTTTTTTTCGGTTTTGAGAGCAGTGGTGATTAAATTATTTACACAAAGTAAAGCGCCTGTCTGAGTTCGAACCTACGACCTACAACTCGAAAGTCGGTGCCGATACTACTGGACCAACACTGCTCATTAGGTACACACTTCTCCATTCCACCTCTGAATTCTATCAGGTATCTTAAAAAAGGGTTTCCGAGGACCTAAGGGATAACGCGGATGTGGAAAGGGCACGTAGGGCGTTGGCTGTTCGGTGTAATATGTTGGCCCGCAAGTTCGCGCGTAGCAGTAATCAAGTGAAAGTGACTCTTTTTAAGTCTTACTGCCAAACACTTTACACGTGCAGCCTGTGGGTTAACTACACACTTGGGTCATACAACGCCTTACGTGTTCAATACAACAACGCATTTAGGGTGCTGGGGCTACCACGATTCTGCAGTGCTTCGACTATGTTCGCAGAAGCGCACACTGATGGGTTTCATGCTCTTATAAGGAAGCAGTGTGCGTCGCTGTTGAGTCGTGTTAGGTTCAGTAGCAACAGTATAATAAGTGTGTTTGCGGACAGGTGGGACTCTCCACTGCTGCGCCATTGGATACGTTTGCATACTGCGCTGTGAGCAGTGGACAGTTCCTCTCCGGTCCTAACGTATTATGTAATAGTTAAAGAAGCAGGCGATGTAGGTTGCCTGTACTTAGTTTAAATCAAAATTTAATATAGTTTAATTATAAGTAATTTGAATTGTATGAGTGTAAAACTATGGACTAGAATTATGTCTGAAATAAATAAACTTTTATTATTATTATTAAAATAAATAGAATTTCGAGAAATGCAAGAGTAAAACCATCTATAGGCCGACCGCTAAACAGACGTTGCCTGAGGTAGCTGCGCGGTGCGGGAGGGGTGATAGTTGTCACAAGTTGACGAATCACTGAGCTCTCGCATCACGTCCCTCCCTCACTGCGCCACTTTACTTTATTGAACCAATGTTACAAACCAATGTTACAAGTATTAATTACCTTACAATTAACTAACTTAACTAGGTTTCGCCTGTAGGTATCTTGGGGACCAGAGTTGTGATACATAGGTAATGCTATTTACTACTGCTGTTTATGTAAGAGGAGGTAAATAATTGCGAATTATTTTATAAAACTAAATTAAATATTGAGATCAAAGTGAAAGTAAAACTTAAATCATAAATTATTAAAAACAGAAATAGGGCTTAAATTGTAATTACCTCAGGCAACGTCGTAGTTTAGCGGTCGGCCTATAGCCTTTATATCTATGTATGTACGAGTAAGTCATCAGTCAATGATTCTCTCAACAGACATATTTTCCGATTAACTCAAGACCCTCATTCGATTGTAATCTTCCAAAAATTTTAAATTGCGATCACAATCGAAATTGCGATCTATTGCCATTATAACAAAGCTAAAAATTAAAGACGTGTTTTTTTCGGCGTTTTTTGCCTTATGACACGGACCCTTCATGAACTTGGCCTGTTTTTAGTTTTCAAATCATTTCTGTTGATGCTTATATAAACTTTGCAACTGCAAACATAGTGTTTGGTATAAACTTTTATAATGTAACTTGCTGCTTTGTAGGTAAATTTAGCTGATTTATTCCGGTCTGATCCCCTGAGCCCCCCCCCCCCCCTCCACACCCTCTTCGACCCCCTGCTAGTTCTTCTTCTGTTTTAATCTCTTTCTTATCCAACTTTATCTAGGTTACTCTTTTTGACAGGTAAGTACACTCAAGAGGAAATAAACGTTTCATGTTTTACAAATAACCTGACTTCATACATTCACCGCGCCTCGGTGGCCAAATCTAAATGTTACCTCGTGTTATTTCAATTGAAATTACACACGCAACTTCCTGGTAAACGGCTCGGGACCACATATATCGACCACAGTTGGGACCAAATGTCCAATATATTTCTTTCAGTAATTTCATTAATGGCCACAAATAACATTCAATGTTAAAATTTATGGTGCGTAAATGTTTTACGTACATTTTTTATAGTACCTTTCAAGAAAATAACAGGGAATTTGAAGATAAAGTGTTTTTCCTACTATTTCCATCCCAATAGAGCAATGTAACGCGTTCTCTAGACCCAGAAAATGGGATGGGTGTAAAAAGCTTTTCCAATCTGAGCCTCTAAAAGAATAGAATAAACAATAGTACCCGTGGAGCGTCTCTTATTATTTAAGAGGACCTGAATGTTTAATGCATGAGCAGCAATTTATTGAAGAGACTGAATAATGTGAGCAGTACCTATCATTCGGATGATTGTGTTTATGCACTAGTCTAACCGGCTCAGATTTTATCAGCTCGTTTTGTCCGACTGCGGAGACGAGAATATCAGCTCTAGTGCTATATTTAGGAGTAATTTTACGATAATGATCCCAGAACGGATCTAGATTTCCGTAGTAGAGGTGAAAGCAATAGCCAACGCAAACTAGATCATCCAACTATGACACGGCAAGTTTCAAGCTCCTTCAAGCACATGCTGCCAACAAACTTGAGAGACCAGGTTTCATTAAGATGTTATTAGTGTCCAGGTGCGTCTTCCATACGGCTCACTTTATAAATAAGGTGAAATGAGGCAATAAACAAAAACGATAAATTAGTCTCGTTATGACTGTAACGCGTGGGTTGTTAGGTAAAAGTCGCCAACTAATAATAATCATGGCCGCCAGATAAGGCTGGCTACAGATTTATGTTTGGAGATTTCTGTGCGATACCGGGGACATGTACCGTTTCTAGATAATGGTACCTACCTATCTAATTTGTGAAAAATGGAAATTAGATTTTATATGCCTACTGATAACGGGAAGGGGGCCGTTTTTATGGTTTATTTTATTTATGTGTTTCATTGTTTTGTGATGAGGAAAATTTAAAGCTACAATAATATCGAATGATAAGGTTTTTTTTTTCCTTATTTTTTGTACAGTTTGACATAGACTTACTAGACTGTTACCATGGATTCAGTCAATTTTACTGGACGCCCCTGCGTTGAAATTTTTCGTCAGTTACCTATTAACCGGTCAAACTCCGCGAGTATCCTGTGTAGTACGGTACAATAGAAAATCAATTGTGTCTCATAGCGGAGCTTGATGAGTAAAAAAAAGAAAACTACTGTTCGTACATTTTGACCGCGTTGGCACTTTTATGGAAAAAACCGGTCAAGTGCGAGTCGGACTCGCGCACCGAGGGTTCCGTACAAATTTGTAGGTGTGTATCAAAAAATTTACGGTTTTCGGATATTTTCCTTTACTTGTGCTACACGACATTGCTTCTTGCCATATTTCATGATTCTATTTCAACGGTAAGTACTCTATAAGTTTTGATTACGGAACATAAACGCCCGAATCTTTTGATTACATTGACTTTGAAGTTTGATTTTTTCACTGCTTCAAGGGATTGCAGTCCTGAGTATTTGATATTAATCTCAACTTGATAACTCCACGCGCTTCTTAGAAAAAGGGTCTTGACCGACGGACAGACGGACAACGAAGTCATCTTATCGGTTTCTTAGTGGTTTCGTTTTTCTTTTTGAGGTACGGGACCCTAAAAAAACAGATTTTATTTTTGCCTGTCAATGTCCCTGCCGCCTGTATTATTCTTTGTGATTTTATATCGTGCTTATCAAAAAGTCTGTCAAACAGATTTCCATACTTTATGAATGAAATAGCGATAAAGCTGTAAGTACCACCTTTTTACAATGTAGGTATATCACCTAACGCAATCACATATTTCTCAAGAAAAATGTTTTATGGCAGCCATTAAGGTAAACGTCCGCACAAGTACCGACTACTCGATATCGACCATATAAAAGTTAACAACTTCATAAATTTTATAACGTGCTATCAATAAGAACACGTAAAGGATAAATATTTTATGTGTGATTTTTATTACTCACACGACCCATGTAGTGATGTTCCGCAATGGCATAAAGATAGGCAGGTGGCCATTATTAAGGCCAGCCCGTGGTCTAGACGGTGGCGCTGCAGCGAGAAGATTAAAGAGCCTTTTAACTTGAGCGCAACGTCAAACAATTATGAAGAGGGATCAATTTTCTTGACGTTAAGTGAGATTCTAATTTGTGGCCTGGTGTAAAATAATTTAAGGCCCTGACTTAATACTTTTACTTCTTTATAATTACGCTACGAATGTTTTTAAACGGGTAGGTATATGGACCTTTTGTAACGTTTTATTAAAACTTTATATGTCAGTAAACATTGGGGTAGTTTGTCGCTGCCGCTAATATTCGACGGGGCCTTAAAGTTGTAGTTTCACGTGAGTCGGGCATCCCGCGATCCTAATCTCGACGCTTGAATAGGGATAAACTGAAAGGGAAAAATTATGGGATCAATTTCCCTGAAAGTTAAATGAACAAATTACATTCAACATGTAACAACCCTAGCTATAGAAAAGTGGCCTCTATGGTGTACACATTGGGCCATATTGATGCACGAATTTTGTCCTTCGCTCCTTCGCTTACTGCTTCAATGGGCCTTTTGAAGAGGAAATCAATGGAAATGTTTCCGTTTTGACAGGTCACAGTGTAGAACTGACGTTTACGACAGGCACGGCGTCTTATTTATTTATTTACGAAATTACGTAGTCAATACACATAAAATATTTTACTAACCGTCTTCCACAGAAGTTTCTAATCAAAATCCCCACATAAAAATAAAATTTTCCGGAATCTAAGGAGAAAAAATTGTCAATGACATACAAAATGATGCTCGTTTATTTATATACGTTTTTAAGAATAAAAGTATCTTTTTTAGTAGGTAAAAAGCAACGTTGCTGACATTGTTTAAAAATTGACTCCCTGTAATCATTGAATCGGAAATATCTTTAGGGTGCGTAGAAACAACGTAACGACAGATTTAACGAGGGTGTTGGCAGAAAAAAAAATATTTTCCGCCGATTGGATGGGTGTCGTTATAAAATGTTTGCTTCAATTGGCACACAGTGTCTTTTACAGTGATGGTTATTATTTTTCATGATATTTTCGTATTGATAATGATATTCAAATAATTGAATTCAATTCACGGCTTTTGTATAACACAAATTGATAACGTGTTTTTGTAATAGGATTGTTTTTATAATACGTTTTACTCTTTTTTGTCTGAAAACAAGTACTTACGGACTGATAATTAAAAATTAGGGCTACTTTTTGGGAGAATTATGTATTAGCTCATTCTCTGGTTCTGAAATCTAATTACTTTTCAGGTCAGTCCGGGCAATTCTCGGAATTTTAAGAACGTTTACAGTCTGACCTCAGTCTCAATCTGTCTAAAATACCTCTAATTTCACTAAACTTTTTACAAGTTTTTGACATTGATTGTCGCTGAGATGAGATTGCAACTAGATTTTGAACGTTTTTAATTACGGGAATTGGCCTTTTAGCAAGGAGAAAGTAAGTCGCTGCATAACTCACACATCATTATTTAAAACGCGCTTTATCACACACAATTGATTTTCTATTGTAAATTTGTAATGGGCCTTTATCGTGCCACGCCGGCCTTGATCAGTGAAAACAATATACCGAGGTCACTCAAATCAGGGCAACGCACACATGGGGGGTCATAATTTTATTAAGTTAAATAATATAATTAAAACCCTCACGCTACTTAATATACGTGTTTACGGCAGTGTGACGTGTTGGGTGCGGCGTACGAACATGTTTAATTGAAAATTGTCACGCGACATTGCCGCCATTTATTTATAAGTTATAACTTCTTGCAGATGTACACAGAAGGTGAAATTCTTACGATAAAGTAACAATTGTTGTACAAATAAGTATCAGTCAGATTTTATTAGTCAGAAAGTATCAGTCCGATATATTATCAGTCAGAAATATTATCAGTCAGAAAGTGGCTGTCTTTGTCGGTGTTCTTTTAAGTACCTATGTTCAGGCCGTGCAATACCCATTTTCACTAAGTAGTCGACAGCTAAATTAATGCCTAAATAAAAGCGCGATGGTGGATTTTCAACGCTCGGTTCAGCGCTGAAACTCGAAAATCTTTATAGCTATATTATATTATTTAGGCATTCATTTAGGTGTCAAGCAGCTTCTGTCAAATATGGCTGTAAGCTAGACAGTGGGAACTTATTTTATGCCTTCACCATTTTTCTATACACATGTATGTAATAATGTAAAATATCAGCTGCATAAAGCATAATAATTTTAGTTTAAGCATTTTAATAGCTGTTCAGATGTGGTGGCTCAGTGGCAACGGCCCCGACTTACGAGTTGTAGGTTACGGGTTCGAACCCAGGTAGGCGCTTTACTTTGTGTAAATAATTTCATCACCACTGCTCTCAAAACCGTGAAGGAAAACATCGTGAGGAAACCGGCATGTTCTAAAACCAAAAATTTGAAGGCATGTGACATCTACCAACTCGCACTGGGCCCGCGTGGTAGTAAACTTAATATTGATTTGTAAGTCAACTGTTGGATTCATAGACTTATAAAAAAAGATGGACTCCGCGCCACGCATATCGAAAGTGAAGCACAGTAAGTATGCCGGGACCGCTTGTACAAACATGCCTCACGCTCACATTTACATCATAGTATGCCGACCGGCCGCCATTACGTGACACGACAGCGTCAATCGTCAATCACGCACACATTGATCGGTACGGTGCTTCACTTTTGATATGCGTGGCGCGGAAACATCTTTTTTTATAAGTCTATGGTTGGATTCTGTCTAATCCTTCTGGTGTAATCCTTTATTGTCTTTTACGATACCAGCAGGAAGAGTGGGGAGGATAATTTACACCTTTATTAAAGTACTTCTGCTTCTTATCTGTCTAATAACTGTCATATATTCTTGAGTCATGTGGGTCGCACTATCACGTGTAACGTTTTCATTCACGCTAATGTCACTTTCACTTTATGACTGGCCGTCAGACTTGTTTATCATCTTGCGGGTCGAATGGCGAATCTTTTGGTACGAGTGCTATCATGTTTATGCCTTTACTGGGTTAAGCGGGCTACGTCCTTGTGCAGTATATTTACTTATTAATATTACCTCTTGAATTTATAGTAGAATGGTAATTATTTGATAGGAAGGAATATTCAGCACGAGGTCAATTCCCATCAGTAAGACATTATGATCTTTGAATACATAGGCACTAGGGGACATAGGACATGTAATTTGGATGCTTGTTTAAGGATAAAAACGAATTCGAAAAATTTAATCGAGGTAACTATTTTGGGACCAAAAAAAATAAATTCGGAGAAAGTCTCAGTAGGTACATATAGTATATCCTGAACAACATAAATTAATTACATATCTACAACACTGATTTTTTTTTCCAAATCAGAAAATTGCAATAAGCTAACCAAGCGCCTTAAGAATTAAAGCAGTGCTTAGTTGTAAATATGATTACATTCCATGAACAACTTAAAAAACAGGAAAATAATGTGTTATTTATTTATATATACTTTATTGTACACCAGAAAATAAATAACAAGAAACAAAATACATTTAACACTACAAAACATACAAGGGGCGGCCTTATCGTTTTCTACAATCTCTTCCAGGCAACCTGGCTAAACCGACTGAAACTGGCTCTTTTATTTAATATACCTTTTACTACGACAAAATTTCAATATTCTTGGTAGATACAGGAAGGTCATCGTCATCCTAAGCTTGTCTTAATTCACAATCTTTTATCGTCGATCTCAAAAGTATTGAACGTGCTTAAGTGTCCATGTGCTATGCTTTGTGATAACGAATTTTTAAAAGGATCGATTGAGTACCTACAGAAGTGTGTTGTTTGTGGCCTATGAACAATAATTTATTGCAAATATTTTGAGTACATGTCTAAAAGTGTGTAGGTGTTGTTTAACGTTGCTAAAGGATAGGTTACCAAAATGTTATAATAAATAAATCTCATATCATCATAACATGAGCCATAATGTTCCCACTGCTGGTACACAGGCCTCTTCTCTATGCGAGGGCCATAATCCACCACGCGGGTCTAGTGCGGGTTGATGGATGTCACATGTCTTCGAATTTTTGGATCTATGTCATGCCGGTTTCCTCACGATGTTTTCCTTCACCGTTTTGAGAGCAGTGGTGATCAAATTAAATACACAAAGTTTGGTACGATATTTAACTAAAAGCACCACCGCTCCTAATGTTATATGTATTTAAATAAAAACAATTTGCACCCTGAAGTATTACTGAATCTACTTTCTGCGTATTTTGTATTTTATGCACAAAATAAGCTTCTATTCTTAGTAACAGTATATTTCACAGCCCCTATTTTTCTTATCCCCTTTAAAAATGTTGCGATACATTCTCGCTTATAAAGCAGTTTGGACCTAAAACGGGTGCACACGATCATCCAATCATGGCCTGAGCCATCTTATTTGACGGAGATAAAGGCCTCTGAGAGATAGATCGATATTCCTTGAGACGGACAATATCCTACCCTATGTGTGCTCATCTTTATTCTATGATGGAAGCACCTTCATTTTGAGTATTATTTATACAATGCTTATCCAACTTTAGGATGCTCTTGATGAATGACTTTCGTTTTATTGAGGACTTCATTTTCGTTGTGGATTATGTGGGTGGTTTCAAAAGGTTTTTTTGAAACGTGTTAACATTGAAAAGAATTCAGAAAGCTGTAAGTAAAAACTTTGTCAATCACGACATTATTGCTGTGTCAGTACCTAAGTTCTGTGCTGGAATTTTGGTGTCGAAAAACTGTGGCATGAATTTAAATATTTTATTTCATTAAAATATTTTGGTGAATTTTGTAACGTTCGAGTTGTTTTCTACACTACTTTTGACTGGTTTCAGAAAAAACTCTTAATTAGTTAAAACGCGTTTTCTCAAAGAATAAAGGCTCTTCCTCACGGGCGCGTTATTACCGGTCGATAATATCGGCTGCGTTATTTGTTTTCAGTGACCGGCATGTCCTAGAACCAAAAATTCGAAGATATGTGACATCTACCAACCCGCATTGGGCCCGCGTGATGGATTACGGCCCAATCTGTCTCGAAGAGAGGAGGCTTGCGTCCCAGCAGTGAGAACATTATAGGCTGATTATGTTATAATTAGGCTTTTCAAATGTTCCTCAAAAAAAAAACTCGCATCTCCCTTCTAGTACTTACATATCTGAATACATTTCTCAGACTCAAGGTTACACCCTAAAACCTACATTGAGTTGCCACTAGACATTTGCAAAAAGAAGCCAGACCAGTAAGCCAATCCCTGAACTTCATTATTCTTCAAAACAATGTTAAAAGCTACCTTAGTACAGGCTCTTAACCTTGATCGTCGCTCATCAAGCATGTCGCCAAGGTTACCCACTTTTTTGGAGCATCGTTCATGTCATTCACTAATGCATCTAATCTGTCCCGGTCCCCTACGCAGCCGCCCTTTCTCCAAAGAACTCCCCTAAACAGTGACATTTGACCAAAACTTGCGCTTGATTAAGTGGGCTAATTAATTTATCTTCTTTGTTGGGTTAGTTTAAGTAAAAGTCTTTTTAAAACCAGAATTTTTAGAGTCAAACCTCTATTTTAAAAACAGTAGGTACCTCCTACTGTTTTTAAAATAGAGGTTTGACTTATTTTGAGCAGAGTAAGCACCTACTTATTGCATTTGTCGTAGCAGCTTTGAGATGATAAGGCAGTCCTGACCTGCCTGATAGTTTATTTGTACCTACTTGCTGGAGAGTTTTTTTTGTGTCATGTCTCTTGTATTTGATGCTTGTGAAGGTCAATTCCCGTAATTAACACGTTTACACGTTTTTTCGCAATCTGATCTCAGCGACAGTCAACGATAAAAACTTTTTTTTACAAAAAGACCACCTATATACTTTGTACAGATTGAGACTGAGATAAGAATGAGAACTAAACATGAGGGAATTGCCCCTAAGGCCGTTTGTCCACTTCCACGTAAACGTGGTGATGTCGCCGAAGTAGCGTTACATAAATTTACTATGGCCGCATGTCCACCGCACGTCCTCTCATTATTAATAGGGCTCGCGTTTGACCACAATGACCACTATCTTAAATAATGGTAAGCGATGATGTAGTCGACAGCGGAGCACGCTTACATAACATACATAATCAGCCTACCTATAATGTTCCCACTGCTGGGACACAGGCCTCCTCTCAGTGAGAGGAAGTGGGCCGTAATCTACCACGCGGGCCCAGTGCGGGTTGTTATATGTCATATGTCGTCGAATTTTTGGCTCTAGGACCTGCCGGTTTCCTCACGATGTTTTCTTTCACCGTTTTAAGAGCAGTGGTGATGAAATAATTTACACAAAGTAAAGCGCCTGTCTGGGTTCGAACCTACGACCTACAACTCGTAAGTCGCGGCCGATACCACTGGGCCACCACTGCTCTAGCACGCTTGACTATAAGTAATCTATTCATTCTCGACCTTAAGTCCTCCAGGTTATCGCTATCAGGAAACAGACTACGGCAGGGAATTACACTCCTTATGTGTAGGTACCTACTCATAATGAAAGTGTTCCCAAAACGTTTGGACCGTTCGGTTATGTTTTTGATCCATCTTATCTTTACCTTGATTCAGATTAAATTTTCGAGTCCCAAAGAACAAAGGTGCCCCTTCGAAATATAATTAAATTTTGAAAAACTTTAAAAAAAAACTCTCCATAGAAACATATTCCAGTGATTGCAGCTTCGTTTCCATCCTAAAAAAATTTTATATTTGTTTTTTTAAAAGCCGTGCCGAGACTGTTTGTCAACATTGCCAGACTACACTTTACACGGCTTTATGATGTGTGTCTAGACGACTTTTAATGTCTATTTCATAGGATATCTCGAAAGTCTCAAGAAATTGAGTGCCAACACATAGAATAGATAAGGCATCCTAGTCTTCTTTCTCTAGAGCAGTCTTTCCCAAAGTGGGCGATAACGCCCCCTTGTGGGCGCTGCAGGTCTCAAGGGGGGCGGTAAGAGACCCAGATAGAAAATGGGGGCGTTGTGTAGAGGGGGGGGGGGGGGGGGTGATTTGTAATTTTATTTAGCTAGGAGGCCTCTTAAACAACGACTGCAAGAGCTCTCGACTCTCAACAACAACTTGTGAACATCAACTAATATGAATTAAAAGATTGCTCAAACTCGGTTCTATATTTCTCTCCGCGTAGTTCATATATCTGTCCTATTTTATTGAATATAGAAAAAATGAAAATCATGTCAATCGGTCGCTCCGTTTCGTAATGAAAGTAGACACAAACAAACAAATAAAAAGGCAACAGACACACTTTCGCATTTTAATAGTTATTAGTACTCGTAAATATCTATCATGTTTTAACAAGTTTTTGTTAAATAACCCGAATTGTGCATTCCTGTATCAGTCGGCTGGTTCATTGAATACTTGTTCGGACTTGTTGAGTACGATTGAGCGTCGAATGAGATAAACGAGTTTATGCATGTTTGTTATATTCCTGTCGGTGCGTGCTGCTTAAGCATTCCTATATAAACAATGTAATATTTATTTTATTTTCATTTGTGGTTTCGCGCGCAATAGATGAGCAGTACTTACGCCTCCTCTACACTACTCGCGAAGTTGAACGTATTTCTCAAAGCAAAACAATGTCGGAAGTAAAAAAGAAGAGACGGCAATACTGTGCGGAATATATTAAATTCGGATTTATTGAAAATCCCACAAACCCATCGTCGCCTTTGTGTCTTCTATGTCTAAAAACATTTTCGAATGAAGCAATGAAGCCTTCAAGGCTGCAAGATCATTTGAATAAAATGCATCCAGATAAGAAAGACAAGAATGTTGCATATTTTCAAGACCTAGAGAAGAAGCATAATACTCAGCCAAGTGTAGCAAAACTATTTTCGGTGGCTGCTAAGCAAGATGACGACGGACTTCGAGCTTCGTACAATATCTCTTTATTAATTGCTCAAAAAGGCAAACCACATAACATCGGAGAAGAGTTAATATTGCCAACAATAAATGAAGTAATAACTACTGTGCTTCATAAATCGGCCGCAGATATTATCCGAAAAATTCCTTTGAGTAATAATTCTGTACAAAGACGAATTGATGAAATGGCTGAAAACATTGAAGAATCATTGTGCGATCACCTGAGGACAAGTCAATTCTCAATTCAGCTCGATGAGTCCACTTTACCAACTAATGAAGCATTGTTGTTGTCTTACGTGAGGTTTATTAAAGATGAGAAAATATATGAAGAACTATTATTTGCTAGAAATTTAGAGACCGATACAAAAGGTGAAACCATATTCAATACATTGGAAAAGTTTTGCGATGAGAAAGAGATTCCTTTGAAAAATATTATTTCAGTTGCTACGGATGGCGCTCCGGCTATGACAGGGTGCCATAAAGGCTTCATAGCGTATTTAAAAAATAAAATTCCAGATGTCCTTGCTGTATGCATTGCGTTATTCATAGACAACATTTAGTTGCTAGAAACTTAAGTGAAAAACTATTTCAATCACTGCAATATGTCATCAAAGCAGTCAATAAAATCCGCAACAGCTCTTTGAATGATAGATTATTTCATCAGCTTTGTGTTACTAATGACGAGGATTTCAACCGTTTGTTGTTTCATACTGAAGTTCGTTGGCTATCAAGAGGCAATTGTCTGACTCGATTTTACAACCTGTTTGACTCTGTTATAGAGTTCTTGGAAACTAAAGATACAGAATTGCACGACAAGCTCATAACATCAAAGGATGATATAGCTTACATGACAGACCTGTATAAATTGTTCAACGACATGAATCTCCAACTGCAAGGCGATAAACTAAATTTAATTAAAACAAAAAACGTCGTTGCTGCTTTCGCAGCCAAACTGCTTCTACACAAAAAGAATCTGGGCAGACGTGAGTTTCACAATTTTCCAAATTTATCAGTATCATGAAGTAACGACGAATTGTTTGCCTACTGCCAACATTTGGAAAACCTCCACATTGACTTCACCGAACGATACCAGGACATTTTGAACTTGGAAATACCAGACTGGGTGTTGGATCCGTTTTCAAATGTCAACACAGCAATGTCACCTCAACTGGAAGAAGAACTTATAGAATTGACAACAAACGAGGAAATAAAAATCAAGTTCAAAAATGGTTACCAAGAATTTTAGCTACAAAAACCGATCCCGCAATTGTACCCTGGATTGTGGTCAATCGTTCAACGATTCTTGATAGCATTCCCATCGTCATATTTGTGTGAACGTGGATTTAGTGCTGTGACAACACTGCTTACTAAAAAGAGAAATCGTTTGCTTGTTACCGAGCGTGGCGACTTGCGACTGTTCTTGAGTAAATTGGAACCTGATATCAACAAACTTATTAAACAGCATCAGATTCATCCTTCACATTAGTTTTTTATATAAGTATTGATTATTTTAGTTATATTTTTAATAAAATATACTCTGTTTTAATACTATAAAGTTGCGTTTCAATAATCATTCTTATTGGCAGGTGGAGCCCGTAAGAGTTAACTTGAGACCTAAGCGCCGTTGTATGTTACCTACTGCGTTCAGGTTTCAAGTTGCGGGTTATAGTAAAAGTTTCGTTTAGAATTCTCCGTTAATATACATAATATACATATCTAGGTCACAATAATTAATTAATTTAATTTGAAGTTATAGTGGTTTTTAAATAGGTGAAAAAAGGGGGGCGCAAAAAAATATTTATTCTCAAAGCGGGCAGTAGACAAAATAAGTTTGGGAACCACTGCTCTAGAGTAAAATATTGTATAGAACAATGTGATCGTCGTGTGATATATGGCATTGTATTATTTACTAAAGAAATAAACATTTAATTTCATACTTCTAGTTTCTTTTACTCAAATAGAGCTGGTAAAGTCAGCCTGTCTTTAAAAGGACGTACCTATATTACGTAATCGTAGACCTATACCTACATCGACAAATAAACATGTAATTGTGTACAATCTTTGTTATAAAGGCTAAAGCAGCATCTTAATTGCGTCACGGGATTGTTCGAAATCGTTACCGTGGCTCCGGAACGCAAAGGGCAAAGAAGGAACATGGATGGGTTTTAATCAGTAAAAGTCTGACAATCCGTCTCGCTCAACCCACAGCGGGAGGGGTCATTTGATGACTTCCTATCCTTAAAAAAAAACATCTTAATTGCGTAACAAACTATCAATCTCAACCTTAATAATTTGAAAGATATTGCGAATCCATTGCTTTTTAATTATGTTCGAAAAAATTTACATTTACTCAACAACGTACTGAATGTTGTTAAACTGTCAAAATAAAAGCCATTTCTACTGACAGTGTTACCAAATGCAAAATTCCTCCTTCATCACTTTCGTATATTTTCTTTTTTCAACCAACACACACTACAGAAGGGCTGCTCCGCACCTTTTTGCATGTAAATGCGTTGCGTTGCGGCCCGTTGCGACTGTAATGTGCGCTTGGCATCAAAGTGTAGCTCCAAAACACATTTATTTATTTATATATACTTTATTGTACACCACAAAAATACATAACAAAAAAATAAATCGACCATTACAAAATATATAATGGCGGCCTTATAGCTTTCTGTGATCTCTTCCAGACAACCTTGGAATGGACAGTGATTTAATGGACATAATTACACATGGGTAAATTATAGATACATATTGATACAGTACTATGGAACACAAATAATTGTAGACAATCCAATAAATTCTTGTCGATGCATAGTTACGTCCTTTTAATTAAGGAAATCTTTTTGTGGCTGCCTGTAGGTACTTACAGTCAGCCGCAAAAATATTTCTCGTACATTGAAACATAGATACATTGTTACGTGGACGCGCATAGGTATTATATCTATTTTGTACTACGACCAAATCCTTCTATGACACAAGAAAATAACAGCAAATATCTATTCCCCTTAATCGTAAATCATAGATACGGATAAAATGCCTCTTTCTTGGTTTATTCCCTTTATTTTGCACGTTTTTATGGTGAAACTTGGTGTGTTGTAAGGAATGGTTTATTTATACAAGTATTCATACTGGAGCTTTATTTCCCGCAAGAAAATCCTGGGTATGATGTGTGTAACGCGTGAGTTATTCAGAATATTTCCACTGGATCTAAGAGCCGAGATGTCAAGATAACTCGAAAAATAATAAACACGTACAGCGTTGTCATATAAAATTACTTTGCAGTGTAAAAATATCTTATTTTTTTCTTTTTATAAAAACGTCGAGTAAACTGAGTGTTTCAATTAATTACTTCAAAGGACTCATTAATTCAGGGCAAATAATAGTACCGATTTCAGTCTTATTTTTTTATATTTTATCGCTAGCGAAAACCGTCGTGAACCTCGATTCAAGGCACCGTAATTATTAAAGTCAAACATTTTCCGAAAACCAATAATATTAAAGAGGATCAACAAAATATATAACTAGAATAAATCATATCATAATAAGGTCTATTTATATGCAGAAATATCTTCTTTAGTACCAATCGAATTGAAGAAATTGGATTCCACGTAGGCATTCGATACGTTTCCAAGACGTAATACGTACTTGCCCGTAATGATTATGGCAGCCGTTTGGGCAAGAAAGCCAAGTGGGCTCCCGTTAATTGGATTGCTTTCATTGATTGTTTGCTACTGTAATGTACAAACACGCCCCCACTAACCCTTTTATAGTTACTCGAACCAAAGATTGTTTTGTTCGCCGTTCAGTTTTATATTATTGGCTATTGAGTCGATAGAAGAATTAGATTGAGTCACTAACTTTAGATAAGAATGAAAGTTAATCAAATGTATTTTGCTTTGCTATGGCAGTATTTTGATAAATATGTAAAGTATCAAGTAGGTATTCAGCTCGTTAGTGACCAATTGTAAAAGTTTACATGTTTGGATGTTTGTTACTCAATCACTCAAAAACTACTAAACGGATCGATATGAAATTTGACAAATGGGTAGCCTAGGACCTGAAAAAGGACACAAACTACTTTTCATCCTGGATTGTAGACGAAGGCAGCTAATACTCTAAAGAAATATTATAAAGATAAATTAATGTTTTTGTGTTTGTTTGTTACGCTTTCACGCTAAGACGGCTGCAAGGATTTAAAGGAAATTTGAAACATGGATAGACCGTGACCTGGATTAGGATATAGAATACTTTTATCCACATATTCTCATGGAACCGAGACTTATCCGGGTGAAACCGCGTGGTGCAGCTAGTACCAAATAAAAATGTGCGTGATGTTCAATCTCTTAAAATCTAGACTTCGTTTTTCATAGGACTATGAAAAAACTAATTCTAGATTCCTGGGATGGTTTATTATAATACCTTCAAATAATAAAGAATAGCATTTCTAAAATATAAGGACGCCACAGATAATAATAAATTATTATTCAGGAGATACGAATAGTAAAATCGCCAAACGGACTGGAATTGTAATTACCTTTCTGCCTGTATACGCAATTTCAGGCTCATCGGCTTTCTTGTCTATTATAATAATGTTCGATAGCAATTATGTAATTGACATTTGACAAACTTTCATACACACAGAATGTTATTTTGCCAATCGTCATCAAAGTTCATGTCGAAATGAATGCAGCCTGCGATTGCGACCCATATTTGAACTATAACATGACTTTGCTTACAGTTTACAATGTCGAGCGAGGTAAACAAACAAAATGAATAAAGCATAATTTTCTAACAAACGCAAATTCATATACCCCGTCAATATACCCTCACGTAATATGGAAAGATCAAGTTTTTCCATCAAAAAGGTACAAAAATGAAAATGGAAAATTGCAGAGCTCGACCTCCGACGCACTCGGCTCGACGCCTCCACCATAAACAGTCATCAGACGCCAGCCTTCCAGCCTCTCCAAGCATTGGACAAATTCCTTTGATCTTGTTTAGGGTAAATCTTTTCGATTTATATGTTAATTTATAAATTTGAATCTGCGGCACCGCATCTCCGGGTGTTACTGGTTAATCCGTGTTCTTGTCTACGAAGACTTATTTCGTTTCATCTTTTCGAACTCATCCGTAGCCGTAATTGATTCTTTTATTTTGTTGCTTCTTCATCATAACATTTTTTGATTGTTAACTTAGGATCTAAAATGAGGTATGCAAACGAGTGTGCCTTACAGGAAGTAAGTGGAATTTCTTTGCGCAGCACAATTTTTATCGAGGACTCGTAATTTCCTTTGATCCCTCATCTATATTCAATGATCCGAGGACCGTAACGCTTCGTAAGCGAATTCATTATATACGTGTGCTCTTTATAGACGCGGGTACCTCCAAGAATAGTGTATTTGGATACGAGTGGAATTTACACACTTCAAAATTATGATGTTCTGAAATTGATTCAAATGTTTGGGTATTATATCTTTTGTTTTAATTTATACTCACACAATTTCATCTTAATAATTAAAGTATAATTTGATGCCTTTAACAAAATAAACTTCATCAGTATTGTAATAGGAATCTACTTCTGTTAGGTACTTTATAAAACGCCCTAAAATCATGTAGAAGCAGCGAGAGAATAAAGGTTATAAGTCTATAGTATTTTGTTCATTTGTTTTTAAGGAAATGGTTGGTTAATGGTCGTAAAATTAACATTTTCTTCTATAATCCTAGGTACAAATCACTTAGCGGTATATCCTAGAGCAATAAAAACTCCCGATGTAAAGATCTGTATATGAAGTAACGTGACATAACCCAATTTTATGATCGCAAAAAAAAAAAAATAAACTCCACATCGTTCGCTGAATCGTGTTTGTGAAAACAACGGGGGCAATAAAGGGTCTTATTGTTATCCTTTGAATTTATATCCAGATATTATCGCTCTCATAAATTGCTACCACGTAGTTTTCTCTAAATCGGATGCTTGAAAAAGTGACCGGGGGATAACCCTACTACTTTATATACGAGTCGCCGATAAAACCTAATGTGCCTTTTATACCATTCCGAAAAAGTACCGTCTTACTATAATATCGGGGTATAACGAGCACCATGTTTAAATTAGTGGAGCACAACGATTAAAACTGAGCGTAAATAAAAAAGCTTTAATTCGCAATCCGGCGCGCGGCATCTGTTTTCTAATTGAGACATTAACCGTGGGATCGCTTCAACGGCTCTTTAATAACGCGCATACATTACTGATGGCAGGCGAAATGTACAGTGTTACAAGATCGGCGCCCGACCGGCTAAATGATGGCCGTTACTCGCAATCGTCGCCGGGCAAAACTCCCGGATAATTGACACGAATGTAACAAAACGACTACTGAAATATGCTCCCCCTGTTTTCGTGTGCGGTCTTCTACATATTTCGTGAAGCAACGAACTTAGGACGCTCGACATGTTGCCCTTAATAATGTTTTGCTGAATAACTAACTTCGCAAGTGTCTACGCTATGTGTTTTTGTCGTAATTGAGTCATTTAATTTGGTGTGACGTAGGCCGTTTTTAGGGATATTGGCTGTTTGGTTTAATTATTTTAGGCCGATCCCTGGATACTGGGAAGGGTTGTATATGGGTTCCAATAAAACTTATTAAAAATGTTGCCAATATTAAAACATTCATGTTGGAATATGAGACATTTTAATAACGTTTCAGTCCTATTTTATAAAATCTCAGTCTTGCAATATCGCAGTGTTATTAGTACTCTCCCATTGGACACAATAATAGAGGATAATACATTGTGTGCGATGTCTTTGTTATCGAATGGAATCTACGGGGACCAGGGCAATGTATTGCAATAACCGCAAAGCCTGTCTTTTGCATTCTGTTGTTAAATGAAATTGCTTCTTCTGTTAGCTAAATGTAAACTTAGCCGCAACCCTGTTTAGTCAGGAAGTACTGTTTTAGTGAAGTAGTATTTCCTTTGTAATAAACTAACTACGTGTCGCCACTGGCTCAGTGTAAAAAGGTTTCACACTTTTTTAACTTTATTTATTAACGCTGCCTTTCTTTGCGGACTACAGGTAATTTTAAAATGACGCCTTTTAGTATTTTAGCATTATTTATGAACGCGAGTATCGTATAAACCATTAAATAAACAGAACGGAATATTTAAAATACACTAACGCAGACACCGGAGTTTCCACGTTTTTCCACAGTTTGTATGGAAATGATATGTATAGAAAAAGAGCACAGATTTTACTTTGATAAAGCGAGCATCAGTTTCACGAATGTATACCTTTTTGCCACGAACTAGATCGTTTCAAATGTTTTTGTTGAACGATCCTGCAGTAGCGCGAAAGTGATTTATCATAAGGCAACATGCTGCGGTTGAGACGAAAAATAAAAGTAATTCCTTTTGTATTTGCCGAGTGGGGCGGTAGCCTGGAGACATATTTGCCAAACGCGTGAATAATGGTTCCTTCTTTGATGTGAGCTACCTATAATTCACCATGTTTTTGTATCGCTGACAAAAGATGACAGAAATGCTCGTTTCTTTCTTTCTTTGTAATTAATACTGAATAGGTCAAGGAGCAATCTGTTTCTGTTAGGAACCCACGTATTTTTCGCCTAAGGGTAGCTTTAGAAAAACATTATTTGACCAGAAATGTAGCTCTTCCGCGTGAATATCAACGCTGCTCCGCGTCAAGTCATAAACGTCCATTATCTAGCAGAGGAGTGCTTCCCTCGGCACTCTCTCAAAAACATATTTCTAGTGTGAAGACAACTTCGCAACAAAACAACGTCTTTCCCTCACATTTATGAAATAATCACGGAACGTTTACTTCGTACTTGTTTGTATCGTCCATATTGCTACCGATACCGTCCTAAATGGGTATATTACTCCTAAGTAGCTGTTACTTTTACGTCCCAAAAATATTATTTTGAACGCAATAAAATTCTTTCTTTATATCTTCGGTGTCCATGAAAAAGACATAACAGTGTGCGTTGAATTTATTGTAGCAGACGAGGACCCAGATGGCTTTCCTCATAAAATACAACGAGTGGTTCTGTTGGTAGCAACGTTATACTAAAGATAATCACAATTTACGGGAGCCCTTTGGTGAAATTTGGAAATACTTTCCCTTTACCGTTACGTGTGAGCAATTACAGCACCTTTAATGACGTAGTGTCGGTTGTAGGCTCCAACATGCGTTAATGGTGTGCCGAAGGATTTTTATTACCACTTATGGGTAGTTTCTCGTTTTTAGGGCGCTCTCTGTGGAACGGATGTAGTCTTTACGTTTCGGTAATTGTTACTTAAGTTGTTAGTCAATGGGCCTTTGCAACCGGGTTTAGTTTTATTGGGGAGAAAGCTAGAGTAATAAACTCTCTTTTAATGTACGAATGTACTGGGATATAAGTGTAGTTTCGCATTTACGCAGAGTCATCATGACACGCTTCATATAAAACCTTTTTTTTTGTGAATTGTATCTCGCAGTTTAACCTATGACGTTGTCGTCTGCTTAACTGGGCTTGCCTGTGGATGCCTCAATAAATTAAGGCCTCCAGCCAGGGCTTAAAAACTTAAAAACTAACCGATTACACGCTAAGGGCACCCCCTGTGGGGAACGGACCTCGTCTTAGGGCGTCGCTGGGAGAGGGCAGCAAGGGACAGGCTGGATCGGAATTATCATAAAACCTTAGCATAATATTCGTATTTATACCTAAGGCGTGAATTATACAGAGGCAGCGTAAGGTAAAGGCGCGGCGCAAATGTACGAAGGCGCCGCGCGCCGTCCGCTGCCGCGCCGCTTGAGTGTAATTCACGACACGTTACCTTTGTACATTTTCTATGAAAACGTTTTGCAGCGGCATTACGCCTGCGCCGCTCCTTCAACTTACGCTGTCTGTGTATAATTCACGCCTAAGACATGGCGCAGCTCAGGTATATTGGGTGATGGTGACATCGATGCGCAACCTGATACAATGCATTCAGTAATGATTCTGAAATCCGTTGAAATTATTCGTCGGCTATTAAAAAATAATAATTTGCTGTTCCATACATTTCGACCGCGTAGGTATTACGCTTTTCTATGAAACAGCAGTTTTTTTTTTTTGATAACCGACGACAACTTTCAACCCAGGGAGTCCAGAATCATGTACTGAATTTATGGTAACAGTTTGTGCGTCAATGTTCCTGCTACCCTGTATACAGCTTATAATAATAAATTCCACTTCCAATGACCTATTTTATTTTATCAAAATGGAACTGGTTCGCTGGCGATATCTAATTCATAAAGGATTTATCGCGGATTGGACGACACTGCCGCGACCTGAATGCATCAAATTACGTAGAGCGACCAGGGAGTCTTGACCCTTGTCTAATTCGATTGTTTGTCTCTCTGCTACCTTTTCACGCCTTAACGGCTGACCGGATTTCGATGTTTGGCTCAAAGGTAGACCATGAGTTGGTTTAGGACACAGGATACTTGATATCCTGGTAGTACGTACTCGTGGGATAATTTCCGAGCCCCACACGGGCAAAACCGAGGGCAAAAACTATTTATCGTAAAAATGTTTGCTTTCTAAATCAAGTTATTAAACGACCAATGATTTTTCAAGCACAAAAAAGCAAAGGTAATAAAATGCCTCATAATCATTCTCACCTGAGAGTTCTTCAAGTATTTGTAGGTTTAAAAGTAACGAACAAAGCTTAAATTTAGTATCAACTTTTGATTTCTCCGATTAATATTCCCAAAGAGTTCCAACAAAAAGGTCGATGACAAATAAATCGTCTTTTATCTCAAATTATTATTCCATCGAAACTTTTGCTCATTTATTTAAGAACTTACCAAGTCGATATCTTTTGCGGTAAATTGGATATGAACTTCGAATTTCAACTATTAAATTTCCGTTCGTCATGAAGACATGTCTGTCTGATATCAAGACATATCACTTTAGTGTCTAGACGAAATTTTGTTGAAGCTATCTCTTTTTAAAGCTTATTTGACTACCTAATATATACCTGCGGGTTATAAAATTTAATGCCTTTGCTTTACTCAGTATCAGTCTATCCTTGAAATTAAATATGTAATAGGTAATGTAAACGCTTTTTACTCGGTTTTTATTGCATTTTCACCACCAATCAACTCGAAAGTCTTATTATTTTCTGTTTATGCCAAGTTCCCGCGAATATTGCACCCTAATTGAGTAACCTGAATAATTTTGAGGGATTTTGCTAATATTTTGCTTCATATGTTCGAAAAATTTCTCTGCTTGCCAACGCAAATAACGCAATGAATGTTATTTTACTGTCAAAACGAAAGTCATTACTACTCTTAGTGTGTCGTCATGCAACTAACCTGCTGAACAGGGATTGGTTAACGCAGTGTATTATTATCTATCGTTGTTGTATATGACGGAGAAGGTATGTGTGTCTAGTTATTATCAGCCACGTGTAGTTGATGTGGGCGTGTATTGGGTAGTGTTGGTTTATGTGCAATAAAAAAACCGTTTGCAGTTCAAAATCAGATTATAATTTCACGAACAAATTAATCACACCAGCGAATCACACACTGTAGGTACACGACACAACCAGATACGGAACGCGGGACAGTTTCTGAGCGCATGTTATTCGTACGATGTCCAAAGTCCAAGAGAGCCGATCCAGCTCGCTGCTCGCTTTTCTAGGCACCCCATGAACTCAGGCTAGACTCTGTCAGCGTCAACAGATGGCGCTCGCGTTCCGAATAGTCAATTGAATGACCGGATGCGACGTAAATGATATTACAGATTAGGAACGTCACTGTCCCGTCTGTCTGTCACGACCTTTTGGCCTCGTATAGGACAATCTGGTTCATTTTTCTTTATGTTACTTTTTTAAGTAAATTGTTTTTTTTTTTTACTGTGTTTAGTTTGGTTTGTGATCTTCCTGTACGAGTCGCAATAAATACTTTTTCTTTCTTTCTTTCTTTTCTGTGTCATAAAATCTTGGTCTACTCTTCATCGCACTACACACATATCTTGATATACATATAAGATAAAAATAAACCTATCCGTTTTTAATATCAAGTCTGCAAAGAGGAAATTAAATTTTCTTTATTTTTGGTGTAATAGAAACTACTGGCGTCCTGAGTCTGGATTGCGCTCGCAGATAACACGGAGCGATATATGCGACTGATAACTATACGAATATGCATAATAAATGGAATCTTGGAATAGTTTCCTTTCGTCTTCAGTGAGACAAGACGACGCGACGGCATGCGACGTAGCAATAATATTTTATGTATGAAATGAAATAACTGCGATGGAAAGTTTTAAATTAGGTAGGTACTAACAATCCGACGAGGACCGCACGTGTGTGGTAACACTTTTACTTTGAGCAGGCCTAGCGTAGTACTTTACTGATAGAGGGCAGAGTTGGCAGTGGGTCGTGGGTTCGAACCGCTTTAATTTCTGTAAATAATTTCATCACCACTGCTCTTAAAACGGTGAACGAAACCATCGTGAGTAATCGGCATTTTTAAGAACCTATAATTCGAAGACATGTTACTTCTACCAACCCGCACTGGGCTCGCGTGGTGGATTACAGCCCACTTTCGAAGAGAGGAGGCCTTTGTCCCAGCAGAGGGATCATTAAAGGCTGATTTTTATGCTCTTTGTCCCTACTTTTGGTATCATTCAGTAATACTAGACATCAATGGGAGTTATCGGTGGAATTTTATACAGCGTGTATCGAAAGAGTGTGATTATATGTAAGGTTGTGGTGAACCATCAAACTGAACAACTTTCTCATTGGGATCAACATCAAAAATTTTCAACTATCCCATACAAAACTTCACTCGACCCAAATGTATGGGACGGCTGATAATTTTTTCGCGATGACGATTTTGGTCCTTTGGAGAAAGTTGTATAGTTTGATGGTCTATACTACCACCTTTCTGATACACGCTGAATATAATAATATTATGATGTATGCATCAATAGTTTTCAAACGTATTTACCAGACTACGGCGAAGCAAAAAGGAGGCTTATGATTTTGACCAGTATGTATGTATGTATGTATGTTCGAGGGGCCCGTGGCTAAATAATAACAGCCGCACAGGTCGATCGATCAGGTTAAGCTACGCTTGCCGCGGTTGGTCTGTGGATGGGTGACCATCTTTACATAACGAGTCTCCTCCGTGCCTCGGAAAGCACGTTAAGCCGTTGGTCCCGGCTGTCATTCGTAGATCTTTGACAGTCGTTACGGGTTGTCAGAAGCCCGAAAGTCTGACAACCAGCCTTACCAAGGGGTATCGTATTACCCAGTAACTGGGTTGTGGAGGTCAGATAGGCAGTCGCTCCATGTAAAATACTGGTATTCAGCTGCATCCGGTTAGACTGGATGCCGACCCCAACATAGTTGGGAAAAGGCTAGGCAGATGATGATGATGATATATGTATGTATGTTCATCTGTTCCCTCATAACTTCTAAACTACTTGTCATAATTAGACAAATAAGGTATCGTTGGAAGCGACTTGATCGTCCGCTGGTTATAGCCTATGTGACGTCACATTAAATTGAACATGGCGCCCTTTAGCGGACATAAACATGCTACCATAGCTTGTAATATGTTAGTACAGCGGCATGCGACCACGGGAAGGTACCTACTTTCTTGTTTCATACTTTTCAGTAGTCGGGTTTTAGTTTTAAAACTTATTTTTTACTCTCGTTTTTATTTTCAGTATTTGAGAGAAATCCTCGAGTAAAATGTAAACCTACGTAATATTCATATTACATTTCGACATATATTTTGTTTTCGGTAAATAAGGACAAAAAATGCTTCATAAACATTAAACAGTCCAAAACAAATACAGCTCGGAGCTAAATTTTGTAATCCCGCTTTTACAAGCAAAAAAGGGACATATACTCGTAAGAGGACTCGTGGAAAGTTTATAGGTATTTGTTACTATATGTATGTACTATGTACTTTATACTGTGGTGGGCATTCTAAATAGAGACAGTTCTTTGTGTTGCTGGTACGACCAGAGCTTGAACGGATTTTTTGGGAACCGATATCATTGGCCTTGGTGTGATACCAGTACCAGAAGTATTACCTGTAATACTGGTATTTCTAATCAGTATAGTTACTGTAGCAGTACCAAAACCGGTACCAAACAAATATTTACGTAAGTTAGACTGAGAAAACAGTTATACTCGGTAAAAAGGATAGGTATTAGGCATTAGAAAAATAACTTCAAGGTACAAATACGCCGCCGTGTTCAATCCATGGTCCGGGGCGAGAGGGAGTGGGAGGCTCACCGTCCAATCAGGACCAGGCCCATGTCGGACGGCGCGTTCGTGTTCTACGCGCGCCTCAAAGAGATGTCAGCATACTTGACGGCGCGCGGCGCCCACTAGGGCAAGTGCCTGCCGGGGTCGCGGGATTGTTCGAAAGAGTTACCGTGGCCCCGGAACGCAAAGGGCAAAGAAGGAACATGGATGGGTTTTAGTCAGTAAAAGTCTGACACTCCCTCTCGCTCAACCCACAGCAGGTCATTTGATATTTCGCTTCCTTAAAAAAAGGTACAAATACGAGATTTGTGGTATGCGACAAGTACCTGAAATTGATTACCATCCGGTACCGGTCTGGAACATGTACCCTATGGAACCGGTACCCAAATACCGACATGGTAAAAACCGCTAAGTACAGAACCTGTACTTTTGGTATCGGCTCCAAGCCCTGGGGACGACAGAATTTCAGATCTTACTGCCCCAAAACTTCGCTACTTCCATTAGTGACAGTGGAAATTAGGCAATGCTTGATAAAACTTTTGAAATATATTACTTAATAAAAATATCTGATATTGAATCAACCAAAAGCATGTTTATAATTTCGTAAAGCAACGTTTTGGTAAGCTTGGATCAACTGATGGCAATAGGCTCGACCCTATTACATAACTGGCGAAATGAGGCTGTACTATAGGTATGTACACCTCTGCCAATCTCTTAGGGGAAACAAGGCGTAGGATAGGGAGAGGAATAGGAGGTTGGGGGTAGGGGGGGGATTTTCTAGGGTAGTAGAATATTATTATAAATTAATCGAATTACTTCTAAGAACCATTTAATTTAAGACCTTATGTAAAATATCTATGTAACAAAAGGATTATTTTAGCTTTGAACTAATGCTTTAAAATTTATTGTGTAAATGCGTAGTCAACAGAAAAATGTGGTGAAAATTTGATTACTTACAATAATTTCGGCATCCATGACCGAAATTTGCAATCCAAATAATTAATGCTACGAACCGCATTGTTATCGTTATTAAACATTAACATCACGGAACTGAAACAGTAACAATATCCGAAGTACCTAATACTGGGTGGGTGAATACCTATTTACTAATGAGCGTGAAATACGACGTTAATAATAATATCGTGTACCATTTCACAGACTTGGCAGTTTGAACTGCCCCGCGCGTTGGTCTCGTGGTCGCATGCACGACTGCTGAGCCTGGGGTCCTGAGTTCGGTTCCCAGGTCGGGCAAAGTGTCATTAGTTTGAGTTTGGAAGCTGGCGGTGTGATACCCCCACGCCTCACCTGGTCTATCTCCGCTCGTGTCGGATTGCCGTCCCATCGGACTATGAGAGTGAGGGAAGAGAGAGTGCACTGTCCTGTACCAAAGGCAAGTTCAGATTGACCGGGATGGCCATGGTCTTGAGGACTATATTTTTAGTTTGAAAAACCCGCTCCCCAATATATTTTTTGTCTTGAATCGAACGTGCTTTTACCAAAACAACCTAGCATGCACAAACATCCCAACACTTTTTCCCTCATGTCATAACTGGCTAAATATTTAATGGATTGTGAACAGAATACAGTCACCAGGGATTGTCAGCTGAATAAAGTCAACGGTAGTGGAATAAAACGTATTAGTGGTTCAGAAGCTTTAATATCATCAGGATTGCCGGAATATATTAGCAGTTCCTCGGGGCCGGGGTACGACAGCGGGTCCCCTGACATCCTCTCTGTCATCAGAAGACAACCGCACGCAACTACTACTAGACGGCGCCACTTGCTGCGCTGTCATAATATGTACATATATTAAGTAAAGTTACTGGTTAAGTCCTTCACTTTATCCTCCACTTTATCCGATTCAGGATTATGCGATATCCCCTAAAACGGCGATAGATTCACAACAAAACGGCCTATGTAAATATACATCCCTTCTAATAGTGTCGCAATAATGTTCATGTGAAATTGGATTATCCCAATTGCTATTCAAAGAACAAAAGGCGAACGAAACAAAAGATATCGGGGGAAACATATTGTGGTTTTAGAGCAACGTTTTGTTTTGTTTTGTGGCCGTACGTGGACTAGCTCTCCTACTTTTTGTGGACATCGTGGGGGATTGTTAAGCGAGATTTGTGTTCAGTGAACAAAAACTTTTTTTTTGCTTATTATCCTCATTGCCTTTATGGACTATAGAGGGTGTGTGAAGTACGTGTAAATCTCTTAGAACGTGTTTGCTGTTTATGCTTCGACGCCTGCGTGGGAGCTGTAACTTATATTATGTTATAGTTACTGGGGGTGTTGTAACTTCGTACAGTGTCGTGTCTTATATATGAATATATGTAGGTCCTTACTTATGTAATACAACGTTTATTATAAACAAATTACAGTAATAAAACACACAGTAAAATACAATGTAAAAGAAAAAATAGAAAACATATAGGTACTTAGTTTAAAGTAAAACGTAAAAACAGTTAACAGAACTTTCATGAATCGCACAGTACTTCTGACTTGCTAATATAGGTACATACGTTGTCTTCATATGATTTAAAGTCAAACATTAATTTAAGCAGAAGAAGAATGTTATGACTTTTATTACATAACATAATCAGTCTATAAAGTTCCCACTGCTAGCACACAGGCCTCCTCTCTGTCAGAGTGGGCCGTAATCCACCACGCGGGCTCAGTGCGGGTTGGTAGATGTCACATGTCTTTGAATTTTTGGTTCTAGGACATGCCGGTTTCCTCACGATGTTTTCCTTCACCGTTTGGAGAGCAATGGTGATGAAATGATTTACACAAAGTAAAGCGCCTGTCTGGGTTCGAACCTACGACCTCCAACTCGTAAGTCGCGGCTGTTACCACTGGGCCACCACTGCTCTCTCTGACTTTTATTAAGTACCTTTAATAGCCAGTCCCTGAACCGTTAACAGCCAATAATGTATATACCTAATAATTTTGTTTTCAATAATCCTATATAACCTATTTATGCAAACAAGTCCAACTTTTGCTAAAAACACTTTAGCTTTCAACAAACAACAACTATTATTTTACAACAAATCGGTTTTATTTAGCCATTTACATTAATTCCAGTACAGTCCAGCACTAAAGTGCGAAGTAGTAAAACGTAAAAGTGTAAAGTTGGTCATGAATATATAAAGTTGTGCGTCTATTTGTCACTCAATTGGACCCAGCTGAGAGGGAATGGTCCCCCGAGCTACGAAATAGGGTAGAACCTAGTAAATGAAGGCATTATACTGTTTTATAGACAGAAATAGAGACATTGTCTTCATAATTACAGTGTTTTATGAATGAGTAATTGTGTTCCTCAGTTTAATATTAATTAAATGCGTATGGTCTTGTTCTTTATACTTTATTTTTTTTTTTTTTTTTAAGGATGGGAAATCATCCAATGACCCCTCCCGCTCTGGGTGGAGCGGAAGGGAGTGTCAGACTCTTACTGACTAAAACCCATCCGTGTTCCTTCTTTAGCCCTTTATGTTCCGGGGCAGCGGTAACCCTTTCGGACAATCCCGCTGCCCCGGCAGGCTTCGGCCCTAACGGGCCCCTCCATGTCTGCTGACATCTCTTTGAGGCGCGCGTGGAACACATACGCGCCGTCCGGCACGGGCCTGGTCCTGATCGGACGGCGAGCTACCCATTACTCGCCGTCCGCAGGCCCGCGCCTACGGTGGCCGGGAGTCGTCACGCGGCTCCCGACGCCCGGAGCGTCTACCGCGGCGGCTGGGACGGGCGGCCCTCTCGGCTCTCTCCCTCTCCCATCCCGCCACCTCCTTCGCTAGCATGACTGCTTCGCAGAAGGAGGTGGCTGCCTCCCACTCCCTCTCGCCCCGGACCATGGCTTGGACCAGGGCCGGGCGCGAGAGGTCGCCGCCGCTGCCGATCGCCTCTACGAGGACACGGCGGTGCTCTGCCCAAGCGGGACAGACCTCCACCGTGTGCACCACCGTGTCCTCTGGGCGATCCTCGCAGTGGTGACACCCGGGCGTTTCCTCCCGCCTGATTATGTGCAGGAACCTCCCGAAACATCCGTGTCCGGTGAGGACCTGCGTCAGGCGGTAGGTGAGGGCGCCGTGACGCCTCTCTAGCCACTCCTCAAAGAGGGGCCTTACCGCCGCTATCGCGGCGTGCCCTTGTTCTTTATACTTTAGACTCATTTGGTAAATACAAACGAATGTCTGTTAAAACTTATATTTTAAGATAGGTATACCATCTTGCTTTCAAATACAATTTTCGAAACAGTTACATCGGGGTCTTGAATTTATTTTATATTTCAAGAATTAGTAATTTTTTTGTTACAATATCTATATCAATATGTACATATCTTTGTATCAATAATATGTATCTTTTAGCTGCATAATAATAATATGTAGGTAGGTAAATAAGGTCAAAAATAGAGTAATGTCTAAACATGTCGCTACTTTTTGAACGTATAATATGGTGGATATTGGATACTCGTTTTGAAGAAACTATACAAACAAGAACCTACTTATAAACTTTGTAGCTAAGTATATTTTCACAAAGCTCATATAGGTACAATGTACTTCACATACTTTATGTACCTAGTTCAAGGAGTTAGACAACATAGTCAGATGAACATTTATGATCTAGGTAAGTATAAGTACCGGTTTAGCTTGTTATTACCTCGTCAGAACTTATAATGTGTAAGCTTCAACCAATCAATTGCCCTACTTACTCTTCTTAGAATTCATTTGTGCTAAAATATTTACATAACTTAGTAAGTAGTTATACATCTGTCTCTAATAAAAACTTAAAATCTCCTAAGGTCCTATGGGATGACAGAAAACATTTAATTACGTCCTGTAGGAGACTTTCTGTGCTAAGCTATTAAGTTCCAAATGTTGAATTAATATTTTGAGGTGTATTTTGGAATCGTGCCCGGTTGATGGCAATAGGCTCGCCCCCTATTTCATGGGATTTAAACATACCTTGCGAATTGTGGGTGTAGGTACCTACTATAGGTACACTTCTACCTAACCCTTTGGGGAATATATGCGTGATGTTATGTTATTTTGTATGACTTATGTATTACTAGCAGCGCCCGCCGTTTCACCCGCATAAATTTCGATCCCGTGCAAATATCGGGATAAAAACTATTCTATGTCCTTTCCTGGGACACAAACTATCTCTACACAAAATTTCATTTAAATCGGTTCAGCGGTTTACGAGGTAACAGACAGACACACTTTTGCATTTATAATATTAGTATAGAAGTATTGGATATGGATAAATAAGACATGTTATAGCTTAGAAGTTGATAGCACTATGCCATGGTGTTCTCAGTAAAGTAGTTTCTGTCATCACAACAAAGACACCAAAGAAAGAAGATTATACCAAAACAACATAAAAACTCCTCAAGCAAACTATTATTAACAAATTCCACACAAAACAACTCGCACAAAAAGGGATAGCCTTTATGCGAAACTACCAAATCAACTTCGGCAGTCTTAATAACAAGTTGGTACGTCATAAAAATGTTAATGCCAAACATTCTTATAACATCAACAAGAAACAAACTGAAGTACAAGTCGCCTCATAAAATTAGGGGCGGCGCGACTCCGGCCCCACGTTCAATACCCTCTCAAGAAGTATTACTCGTATTATGAGGGGTCGCAAAGTGAGGACGGCGATATTGGCAGCCCTTACCAAGCATCGTAAGAAGGTGAGGAAACTTCACATAAAACCTAAGGAGGCAGGTGCATTCCATTTCCAGGGTACCGAAATGTTCGCGTATTTCACGCTCAGCGCGTCATTACCGCTCCTTACAACGAATACGCCCGCACGGTGTGTTACAAGTTACAACAAAAAGGGTAAGTATAATAATAAAAATCTTACGGCGTCTGGAGAGACGAATAAAGTACGAGTCCGTGTTTTGCTTGTATAAGCGCTATTGTCTGTCGAGGTAGTCATACGTTTTTTGACTGATTGTCGTTTATAGTGCCTACTTTGACTGTAGAGCTCGTATTTTTTATATTATGTCGACGGTAAAAAGGAAGTAGGGTGACATTTTGGTCAAAAATCGAGTTATATATGCAATCCCACGTAAAATTTTCCGATCTTTCGAATGCGCTTACTCCCATGGCACTACGATGACTTTTAAGGCGTTTATGCCCTAGAAAACAAATTCATAAATGACAAAATACGTCCGTTTTTCTAAAATTTTAAACTTTGAACGGCTCTCCTGAACTACTCTTTTTTTTGTCACTTATACCCTATTTCCTCTTAACCGTCGATGTGTTTTTATCATACTAGGTTGCTGTAGAAATAAAAAAATTAAAGACAACAATATACTGCCTTGTTGAGCTCTCCGTTTCTTTTTTTTAATAAGAGAATTTCATATACTTTTACCACCCACATAGCGACCATCATTTTACATAGCTTTGAAAACGTAACTTAAATATCAAAAGCTACAACGGCGTAGCAATGACGTCACAACTTCTTAGGCCCTGCGTAGCACTTTAATCAGTTTTAAATAAGTGTAATAGTTAATAATAGTGATTGTGTGAGTTGTTTCTATTTTTAAGCCGACCTACATACACTAAAAAGCCATAAAATTAACCATACCCACACGCATTTCGTTGGTACCACAATAAAAATTTATTCACATAATTCATAAAAATTGACATTGTCGATTGACCTGTCTGAACTGTCAAAATTTCAAATTATTCCTCAAATAAAGTTATCAAATGATTGAAAAAACCAGCCCTAAAACATTTTTTAGCTAAAAATAAATAAGAGTTTTCCCGAATCCTTAGGAAGAGGCAAATTTCACAGTTATTTACAGGTCCCATTATTAAAGGAGATGAGCGTTTCGCGATTGCCCCGACTCCAGACATCTAATGAAGAAATTACTTTCAAATTAAAAGACCTAATAACACTTTACCACAACCAGGGATCGAATCCAGACTACACTATCAGCTCACTAAAGAGGATCGCACTCAGAAGCTTTGTCATTTTTAGGGTTCCGTACCCAAAAGCTAAAAACGGGACCCTATTACTAAGACTCCACTGTCCGTCTGTCTATCTGTCTGTCACCAGACTGTATTTTATGAACCGTGATAACTAGACAATTGAAATTTGCACTGAATGTGTCTTTCTGTTGCCGCTATAACAACAGATACTAAAAACAGATTAAAATAAATATTTAAAGGGGCCGCCCATACGTGATCTTTTGCCGTTATTTTATAAGGGGCTCCCATACAACAAACGTGATTTTTTTGCCGTTATTTTATTCTTCTTCTTGAACGAGTCCAACTCGCACTGGGCCGGTTTTTTTTTGTTTAGTCTCCCAGCCCCACTGCTGGGCAAGGGTTTCCCCCAAGTTTTTCTAGGAACTCTTTTCCAGCGTCACCTCGAACCAGCCCTCACGGTACTCATCTAGGTCATTTCGCCACTTCTTTATGGGCTAGCCTTGGCGGCGCCATCCATCTTCATGCACCCATTGTGTGGACACTTTTGCCCAACAGTCATCGTGCAACCGCATAGCTTTCTTTCCTACATTCATTATACCTACCTGTTTTGGAACGCAACGTGGCTCGTCATTCTTTAAAATACTAACATTCAAAATCAAGATATCGGTGCAGCAATTTCAAAATCACACTACATAATATGTTTTATTCCGATAATAATATGGATGCAGCGTTAAACGTGAAGTAGAAATGGAAAAATGGCAAACACTGGAGTATGAACACAACGCTTTGTGAGAGAAAAGTGGATCATAAATATTGAACAGAAAGTTTTCAACGTGATTGAGAATCTATCATGTTTCATTGCAGCCTTAGCCAAATGATGGTAAGTAGGTACTCTAGTTCCCATAAACTTTTGTTATATGGTTTCATGTTTCAGTTGTTTGTATGCTCCTGCTTTTGTTCTGCGAAATAATTGACTGAATATAATATTTCTATTGTAATATATAGCAAGCTTTATAACATAAATAAAATAGAATAAAAATAATTGTATACTACACACATCAAAAGTGTCTAGGGATCAAGCATTTTTATGCGGATTTCTTGAGATTGAGATGTGGCTTTGTAATAAATTTATGATTTTATAAATTTATATGGATCCTTTTTGGTGCATTTCATAATTTGAATCAGGAACTGTGAATCAAATTCGAGTAAAAGATGAAAATCAGCTGTCAATATTTTCCCTATAAAAACATACAACGCATTGAAGACATTATTAGTGCTACTGTTTCCCTACTACTGATTAAAACCAACGTTATTATGGAGCGGCGACGTCATTTAAGCAGGGAAGAAATGCTCAGAGCCGTGGGAATGATAGAAGCTGGTTCCCGGCAACGTACTGTGGCTTTAGCTCTGAATACAAGTCAGAGTGTTATCAGTCGACTTTGGACACGTTACCGAAGCACTGGTACCGTGGCTGAGCGCCATGGAGGACGGTATCGCTGCACCACACGGAGACAAGACCGATACATTCAAATCTTAACTCGAAGAGCTCCAACAATAACCGCCATGATGTTAGCCGTGAGGCTTCATCACTCTTCAGGGAACTTAATTAGCGACCAAACAGTCAGAAACCGCTTGCATGAAGTGAACCTTCATTCCCGAAGACCGCTACGGGTACCACCTATAGCAATGCACAATCGTAGGATTCGATATCAATGGGCTCTTGAACACAGAAATTGGGCAGAAGAACAATGGCGTTTCGTGTGCTTTTCTGATGAGTCTCGTTTTGGTATGAGACCGGATACAAGACGTATACGACACTGGAGAACCCCTGGACGCCAACAGCGATTAAAATCATGCCAGGAAGTCCATCCTTATAGTGGTGGAACCATCATGGTATGGGCGGGTATTTGGATCGGCGGAAGAACTGAGTTGATTTGGATCAGAGGCAACCTCAACGCTCAAATTTATGCTGAGACGATTGTATCAGACGTCATCGTTCCTCTACAAGTGCAAATCGGTCCCTTATTTCAGTTAATGCATGATAATGCACGACCGCACACCGCAAGAGTTGTAAGACAGACTCTCGCCGCAGCTAACATCAATGTCCTGCCCTGGCCTGCTCAGTCGCCAGACTTGAACCCGATTGAGCATGCATGGGATATGCTACAGAGAAGAGCTCTGCCGAATATGGAGGGTATCCAGTCGCAAGAAGACCTTTTTTTGTTGTTGCAACGAACATGGGCGGCCATTCCACAGCGTGATTTGGATGAACTCATTTTGAGTATGCCAAACCGATGTTCTTGTGTTGTTAGTGTTCGCGGTAGAAACACGGATTATTAATTGTTTAAGTTACCCAATAAAATTTTAAAGAAAACTGTTATTTCAGTCTTTTTTTCGAACTTTTGTGTTAGTGGTTCAAATGTCAAAAATCCCTTTATTAGGAAAATGGCAAATTTCTTTATTAATGCAAAGGTGACTTGGTTTATCGTTACTGTGACAAACGAAAACACTTGATTTGATGAATCCTTAAAGAAAATTTTAATTAATATCAATCAGGAGAAAAGTTATTGCAAAAATATATGTTGATCCCTAGACACTTTTGATGTGTGTATTAGCAACATTGAAAACGGCTTTGGTTATTATTTTTGTTTGCTGGTAATAGTATTACAGCTGTCAGATGGTTAGATCGTGAATTTATTGATCGCAGTAAAGTTTACAAAAAAAATAGTTGTGATCCTAAAATCAAAATAAAGTTTTTTTTTGTATTAAATACCTTTGACGTCAATTTCAGATAGATTGATTTTAAAGTGCCGTGACGTGATTTTAAAGTGTGTTAAACTGTCTGTTCCGGATACATGGCTAAGAATATCGGTAAGTCTGAAAATATCGGTATGTGAGAAGTATATTGATATTTATTTATTTATTTATTTATTTATTTATTTATTTATTTATTTATTTATTTATTTATTTATTTATTTATTTATTTATTTATTTATTTATTTATTTATTTATTTATTTATTTATTTATTTATTTATTTATTTATTTATTTATTTATTAAGCACAAGTAAAAACTGTACAAAGGCGGAATTAATGCCTTGGGCATTTTCTACCAGTCTACCTTAGGGTGATGCAGAGACAATACACAGTAGGTGAAGTAACAGAAAACAAGTAAGAAAATATTTATAACTAAAATATAAGAATAAATACATATGTCATATACATACATGACATACAACAATTTTGTATGCCTCAATGGCGGGACATAGAAGACTTACCTGTAACTAACACACCATCTTATGAACCTATGATCCACAATAAATTATATGAATTTGAATTTGAATTTGAACAAAATGTAAAATAAAAAAAAAGTTATGAGAGATAAACAAGAAAACGTGCAACAACTTAATTCTGAGACGAATCTGCCAACTTATTTATTTATTTAATGTGAATATATTTTTTTTATTTTAATTTTTTTTTTCAAAAACTCTAAAAACTTCTTGTGTATATTGTGTTCTCGAGTTTTCACTTTAAATGTGAACTGATCGGTTATCGTCCTGATATTCTAAGGGAGGGCATTCCAAAGGAAAACCGCCTGGACAAAGAAAGAAGACTTTATAAAACTAATATATTTAACCACAATTAGTTTGTTTTGGGAATGGGAATTATTAGATGCTCAAACATTTTGTAAGTTTCGTAAGTTTTTTTAGACTTCAAATTAAAATATCTTGAATATTAATTGAGAAATAAAATTCCGCTGAAGTATTATTAATCGTCCATATTGTATTTTTTATGACAGATGGACGAACTTTCATATGAATATGAATGACACTTCTGAAGAGGAAGCGGAAATAATAATTCCATTCTGATGTATCGGTACATCCGAATCTACAATACTATCGTTTTTATACATATTTATGATGTATAGTCACGAGCAGTCGAGCACTAATATGTATTCACAAAAACTTTGAATGGGATTTTCTCCTACTGTATTGATTGTAATTTTATGTTGTTGCGTACATAGTATTTTAGACCCCATACTATTATGAAATAGGTTGAAAGTTGATTGATATTCCACGACAGAAATTACTTTTGAATTTTTCTAAGTATGTGCTCATGGTAGTACATTCACACGTGGAAAGATCACGTTTCTACACGCGGGAAATTTTTCTCAGCTCAATTATGTACCGAAATATGTGGATGCACCTACATAATATTGTAATACATTTTAAATGTATTATACCAGAGAATGGCCCTTGGTAGCTCTGGACAGAGAGGGGTGGGAAGAAAGTAGGGAGTCCTATATGGCAATGGGAAATTAATAATAAATAAATAGGGATTTCGTTTTAGGAAGAAAAACATTCATCCATTAACTTATTCATAAATCGGCCTTATTGGAATTAACTTAAATCTACTTAAACTCAAGTGGGTGGAATCTCAACCTTTCTAACTCGAGAAAGACCAACTTTTTGCCAATACAGGCGTTCTATTTATAAGCAGTCATCGAAAGATAAGGGCTTCGATTTCTATTGTCTGAATGAAATATTGAGTTAGTTTATTGTCTTTTGTTCTTATTGTCTTTGCAATATCCTGCGTTGGAGTGCTGTACACAATTACCTTGTTTCGTTGATTCATAGTCTAATTATATTTTGCATTTCAAAACAGCGGAAAAGTGTTGAAAGCCACGCTCAACGGCAATTTGTGAAAAATGGCGCGAGACTTTATTATCGCGGATTGTGAATCGCAATTGATAAGGCATTCAGCGCGCCCTCATTAAAAAAGGGATTCCGGGGAAAAAATAATAAAAAAATATAGTGAAAGCCAGTCTCATTTGTCAACTTGCTCGCTTTGCATGCAGTGCCTACATCACTCGAGGAGTGGCCGACTTTTTATTCATTCCAGTTTTACGACGCACACAACTTTAATAACTCACTAACAGAATGAAAATACGTTCCTAAAAAATAAATGTTTTCATCGGTGGCATGGTTCGGTGCGACTCACGCAGCCGAGATACGAAACAATGTAATTGGCTGAAGTGAGAGACGACATAATCATTTTTAAAATTATTGTTTTGTTATGTTTCGAGCTAAAAAAGGTTGGAAGAGTCAATACCAGCCTTTTTAGTAATCGTTTGTCTAACATTCTGATTGTGACAAACACTTTCCTCCTATTTTTAAGGCTCAAACGGAACCATTCTACTAACCCTCCTCTGTCCGACTGTCTGTCTCTCAGTTCATGAACTGTAATAGGTAGACAGTTAAAATTTTCACAGGGTATGTATTTCTATTGCAGTTCTAACAGCCAATGATAAAAACAAAATAAAGTAAAAAAATTAAAGGGGTCTTCTTACAAGAAACGCGTACATTTCGGCGTTTTTTGTCTTGTGGTATGACGACTCGCTCTTGGAAAGTTTTCATGAATCACTAACTGCGCCCCGCGGTTTCATCCGCATAAGTCTCGATCCCGTATGAATATCGGGATAAAAAGTATATTTTGACCTAATACACGTCATGGTCTATCCATGTGCCTGCAATTTCATCCAAATCGGTTAAGCCGTTTTAGCGTGAAAGCGTAACAAACGAACTCACTTTCGCATTTATAAATATTATATTTCATGAGGGTCGTTGAACTTACAAGATGATACTTAATACTAATAAGTATCGTCTTGTAAATAGCCGACCCCAACGTAGTAGGGAAAAGGCTAGGCAGATGATGATGATGACTTAATATAAATAAAAATAAAACCTAAAATAATTAAGACTTTAAAATATCTCTACAACCCAAAACAAAATGTCATATCGAAGTCTGTATCTTATCTGCTTGATGAAAATGTACAACATTTTTTTTTACATGACATTAAAAAACCAACTCAACTACAACATCAAAGAGCACACTATAATTGATACTTGAACCAACTTTCCTATCTGTTTTGCTATTATTCCGTCTGTTTCGGAAACCGTTTTCACTGCAATAACATGATATTTCATTGGTGTGCATTTTACTACCTGTAGTACGACTGAAACCGAATTAAACATCACGTGAGTTATCCGATATGAATGGTAAATACTGTGTGTTCGATGTACAGAGTATTTATTCAGTTGTATTGTATGAATATGGAAAGAGCAACGGGTTTAATCTATTTAACATACCATGCTGGTCAGTTTTGAATAATGGAACCTTTACAGTTTAAAAATGCTGCTTAATGATTTTGTCAAGGGTATAATGTACTGTAGGTACCAACTCGGGCGTTAATACAGAAAGAAATAAAAATAGTATAAAACTGCACACATAAAACGCACATAACATGGCAATACTAAAGCCCAGTAATCGAAAGAAAATTAACGTACTCTATGTGCCCTTTAAATACGGCCGGTTATTGTACGCCTGTTTATAAGGTGTTTTAACATTTTGCAAACGGATTCTGACAAGGGGATCGTGGGAAGTCTCCTTTTGTGTGCGTGTTCAGTACCTATATGCAACTGTATTCTTCAATCCTTTTAGCGAGTAGGGTTGTATTAAGAAACATACCACGACTGTTCGTTGAGATACAACGAACTCGGCGGTTTGGTTGTTGTTGTTGTCTTTGAGACTAGTCTTTGAAGTCTTATCCTTTAGACGCTTACGAGTTCAAACATCGCATAGAAATTTTGAATATTTATAAGGTATGAATAATGGGCTTTTCGGCTTTATTTGTTAGATTTTTAGTCGATATTTTAATACTAGTTTCTGCCCGCGATTTCGTCAGCATAAAATTTCGGCAACCGACCCACCACGTCGCATCATATCGCCCGCCCGCGCTGTTACTTTGTTTTCACGTAGCGTTCTTTCAGACTTTTTTTCGTTTTGCTCGGCTCCTAAGGGAAGTACCGTGATATTAAATAACATAAAACCTTCTTCATGAATTTCACTATCAACTGCGAAAATAATTTTTGAAGTCCTACTGGTAGTTTTGGAAATTAGCGCGTTCAAACAAACAAACAAACTCTTGAACTTTATCATATAACAAAATAGATTATTGTCAAAACCTGCAAGGACTTGTCAAATACAAACGAGAGAAGTTACTATTTAAGATTTATTCCGGTCAGAAGGCCAATTCTCGTAATTTTAAACGTTCAAAATCTAGTCGTAGTCTCATCTCAGCGACAAACAAATGTCAAAAACTTGTCAAAATGTAGGGAAATTAGAGGTATTTTTGACAGATTGAGACTGAGATCAGACTGTGAACGTTCTTAAAATTACGAGAATTGCCCCTCTGATTCCCTGAGTCCTCCCCTCCAAAAAATCCCCTGCTAGTTCTTCTTCTGTTTTGAAATCTTTTAATGATAAGAAAATGTATAAAAAACTTACTCAGTTGAAAACTGTTAACAGCTTTTACCTGTGTAATAGCTTAACCAATTGCTAACAATTTTAATTTCACCTTTCCTTATCTCCATAGTTAAAACAAATGAATTCAAAATCATCTAATTTGGGACAGTCGTGTGACACGCGATGTAGCACTTTTAAAATTCAGTGTCATAATTGGTTGGGTCATTAATTAGTGGCCCCACCACCTGCCATTTTATGGCGATTACTTCACGTGCCTTCCCTGTTTAAAAAATAAACATTATCTTTATTACAGTTGGCCACGAAACATTTGTTTGATCGTGAGATCGTCTGAATTACGTTGTGTCGAAAATGTTTCGTGGAAACTGTTAATCTTTGTAAACGAAATCTTTTAATTTATGCATAATCAACTTTTAACTTTCCCTTACTGGGATACAGGCCTCTCTGTGTGAGGGAATGGGCCACACGGGCGCAGCGCGGGTTGGTAGATGTCACATGTCTTCGAATTTTGGGTTCCGGCCGAGATGTTTCCTTCACCGGTTTTGAGAGCAGTGGTGATGAAATAAATTACACAAAGTAAAGCGCTTGTCTCGGTTCGAACCAACGACCTACAAGTCGTAAGTCGGGGCTGTTACTACTGGGCCACCACTGTTTATATATAAAATCTCATAATATCTTTTAGCTACACAAAGCAGATTTTATAAACGTTTATTAATCACTATCAACATTTTTTTATCGGCCTAAGGACACATCTAAGTATTATATTTTACTATCAGTTGTTTTTCTATCTTATATTTTCAATCGTAAAAACATTATTTTTGACATATTTATGGCTGATTTGTGGTCTGAATCTTAATAGGAACCAATGATGATTTCCCCATGGTATCGTAAAAGTGACTAAGGGAGCGGTGAAGAATAGGAAGACTTATTCAATAAAATTGTTTATAAATGAACTATGGAAACACAAGTAATTCAGGAAAAGTGTTAAGTAAAAAAAGTGTGTTTACCAATTTAACCTAGCCAGAAAATAGACAGTCAATTTGATCATCATTCTAGGAGACCTTATACCAATTTATTTGGGGTCGGCGCAACGTCTTTTTCTTCCATATTTCTCTATTAGTCGTCATTTCGGTAGTCACCCCCTTCCTAATCCATCGTTTCTTTGGTCTTCAGACAAGCAATCTGATCCAAAGGCGAAAAAGAACTGTATTCCGTAAATAACCGCGAGTGCCAATCCGTGTGCAATGCAGTATTTACACCAATTTTCCCTGTGACTGATTTAGTGGCTCATATTACTAGAGGAGAATAATGACTCCATAGAGCGTCTAGTGGTGCAGGGCAGAGTAGAGGGTAATAGGCCAAGCAGAAGGTAAGCGATGAGAAGGATCAAAGTAATTCCGCGGTTGGAGCCCCTGTTAATGAATGACTGTCATTTAAAAGAACCACATGACGTCATCACGTCAACGCTGAGTGGATGTGACGCATATTTTCCCCTACCTTGTTCTTTCTTGTTTTTGTGTTTTTTATCTGCGTCATTTAAACACAAATAAAAGTATTTTCTCTCTTTCTTTTAGATGGAGAGAGATCATCATGCGAGCTACGACAACACCTGCGTTTGGACACAATTTATCGTGACCACGACCGCTCTGTCAAGAGCGAAGCGAAGAAGAATAAAATATGACTAGCAGAAGCTTACAAAGCATAAAATAAAAAGTAAACAAGTAAAACTTTCCACAATTCTGACTAGCCAAAACTTTGACACAAAAAATACCATCAATTTCATGCAAGAATAACGAAAAGGAAATCCAGTGAAGTGACACTTTTGAAGGCGTCGACGTTGATTTTAGAAAGAGCCTTTTGTTTCTGCTAACCATACCGCCGCGTCCGCCCCTCGTTGATTTAAGTACACAATGGAATCCCTCTTACGTTCCGACAATACTCCGATAGCTTAGAAAATGCTCACAATAAAAATGAACAAGACAATACAATTGAATGAAAATGAAGATATGATTTGCTTCTGACGTTTATTGTGGCTGTTTCTTTTAATTTCGATATTCCATTTATTATTGAGTCTTTTATCAAGAGCTTTCGATAAAAATATTTTTGAAATGTTGTGTCGCAGTATTTCACCTGTTGTTTGATTTTAATAACGCTTGCTTTTATGGCTTCTCTAAGTGTTGCCAGCCACCATCAATGTAATTTATGAGACGGTAAAGAAGAGTAATTTTGCTTATTAATTTTGCGGCCGCGTTCCGAGGTGTGGTTTCCCGGCTTACATGACTCAAGCTCTTTAATCACGTCTCCATGTTTCATTTTACGAAAAAGCGCCTTTATTCAACCTCGTGGCTTTTTGACGCACCTTTCAAATCAATCACCACAATATACCTAGTTCAATAATTCCTTTCTCTTTCCTAAAACATTTATTGAACTCCAACCCTTTTCTCCCTACTATTTGATTTAAATAAAATTCTATTTGAAAGAATTTAAAAATCGATATCGTCGGAATGTAACTGCTGAATTGCCCATTACATAAACCCCTTATCGACTCATTTTCTTTCCCCTTTCATCGAAGAAATGCGCGACTCTATAATGGCAGCGCGTTTGGGTTTGCCCATTGTTTTCGTGTTACGTAACGCGTCAGTTTGCGTTAATGTGGTTTATTTTGAAAACGGACTCGCGGGGTTCGGTCTTTGATAACAATAGTGGAAGGGGAGCGTATTGGAGTGCACGCGACTCACCCTGTTTTTGTTTTCCAACGTGATAGTCGTCAGGTAATTATAACATAATTCACGCAACCCCAAACGAGACGTATCGTGAATACGTACACGAAGCAAGTTGCTTGTTAAATAAAACATCGACTAACGTGTACAATTCGTAAATATTAATTGGGTAAAAAGCAGTCGTTTGTCATTTTGTTTTACATCGTATTTTTAATAATAATGCGGCAGTAGCAACAAGGGTGTACAGTAGTAAACATTTAATTAGTTGGATTTCGGTACATTTTCGTGAGAGTTAGAATCGCGCGATATAATGGGGCCTTTTGTTTGGACCACGGTCGTTAGGCCCTCCTAGTTTAAGTGATAAATTACACGTAACAATTAAAAAGTTACGTGGGTCCGTGCTAAGCCGTCACTAATGTACTCTCGAAATGTTAAAAGAGGTGTAAAATAATTGTGCGTATTCATGTTAAAATACTAAACAAGACGAGACTATTAAGTCTGACGATGAAAGCTGAAAAATGAGTTTCGAAATATTTTTTACTTTTATTTAAATGGGTAATTTATGCTGTCAAACAATGTAAAATAAGTTTTTACGAGCTTGGTTTGTGCGTAACGCGTACTGATAACACTGATTTACCATCGTACGTGGTCTCAAATTTTGCCTTAAGTATTCTGATCAAGGTTAAAAAAACATTTTTGAAAGTTTTGTTCGAGCATTGTTAGCACAGGCACTTTATTTATTTTTCAACACAAAAACATGCTACAAAAACAATTTAAATATTTATACATGAAGAAAAATCACCGACATTTACAACTCGGCGTAAAAAAAACTATTTGCCGCAAAGCCTTTGAAAATTCAAAATATTGTTTTATGACACGCAACGTTATCGCTCACAATTAACGCACGAAATTACAATATAAATCAGTTTTAAAATAAAAGAAAAACAGATTTAGTACACTTTCAGCTTTTAAAAGCAAAACGTGACTCGTAGACATAACGCTACGGCGGCGTGGGCGCTACGGTGCTACGCCGTAGAGGCGCTACGATAAATCGTATTTAATTTATATTGTTGTTATTATCGCTATGTGTGTTATTTGATTACAGCTATTTAACTTTAGCTGGGATTAAAATTTAGAAATTAAAGGATATAAGAAATAAGTATGAGCAAATTGCGTGGCGAAAGTTCTTTGTTTTGTTTTAGTAAAACTTTAGGTTTCATTCACGTTTTAGTACTGATTAATATTCTGAGCATGTTTAAGCTTTTCATGTTTAAGTTTTGATTAAATGATGTCAGAATAAAAGCGTTTCGTTTATAAGGTACTAGTGAGAGTCTCATAACGTGATTGGGTTCTGATGTAACAGACATCTGTAATACGAATCATTTAAAGTACCGCATAAAAATCAATCTGCCTAGCCTTATCCGAACTATTTTGGTGTCAGCTTTCAGTCTAACGAGTGCAGCTAAATACCAGTATTTTACATGAAGCGACTGCCTATCTGACCTCCAGAACCCAGTTACACACACGATAAGATTCTTAGTAAGACTGGTTGTCAGTCTTTTGGGCTGTCAAACATATATGAATAACATCCGGGACCAACGTGCTTAACGTGCTTTCCGAAGTTTGAAGATCTTGATAGGTAATAATAGTAATCATTTTATGTCAGAACTAAACATCCATAATTTGTTATTAAAACATTATTCTTAAATAAGTCTGTTAGTAAACATGCATGTTGGACAATTAATGGACAAGCGGGCAATCAAATTTCCCTGTAATGATATTCAGGAGACTGTGCGAGCTGCCCCGGACCCTCTGCAGCAGCGACGCGACACGCTTACGTCTGATCGCTGCGAAGCCATTAGGATCCGTTCACACAGACCGGCTCGGAGAGGAGAGCAGATTTTTATCACGTTTAAAACAGAGTTTTGAATCATTGTAATAAGGTTTTTTTTTGTGTCACTTCTTTTATTATCGAGAATCCTTGAGAGCAAATCTACCGCGCTTAGTATGAAATAATAAGAGGAGCCGACCGGCTGCCTCTGATGACGTACTCTTCCGCGCTCGCGCAGCCGAATGGCTCCGTTTGCATGCTCTTTCGCGCTCGCGCGGCCGACCGCCTCCGATTGCGTCCTCTCTTGCTCCGCGACCCGCATGCACTGACAGCCGCCATTTTGGCACCGAGTGCATCCGCTCAAAAACTGCTCTTCCAGCCGGTCTATGTGAAACGGCTGTCGGCTCCAGCCAGTTCCAAGCGAATAACTCCCGCCGGTCTGTGTCAAAAGAAGAGCGCCGGCAGATGCTCTCCGAGCCGGTCTGTGTGAACGGACCCTTAGTGTGCGCAAAAAAAAAAAAACTTTCAATCGACCCGTGCGGCTGTTCTCATGCAGTCCTGGGCCCCTCCAAAACATTTATACCACATAGATGTAACAATAAACACCAAACCTTTACCACAAAGAAAGACATTCCAGCAGACATTAACGATGATATCTCAATACATTATCCGGGTGTTCATACTTCCGTGAACATACTGAAATACTTCTTACACCAACTTTCTTAAACCTTTTATTTACAATACCCACTGTTGTCACATTAATATGATGAAGTTTACACTTAAGAACGGTGTAACTGTTAAAAGCCGGTCAAGTGCGTGTTGAACCAAAGTAAAGGGTTCCATAGTCGGGATGAATATCTACGCATACACAGTATTTATTTTACCGGCCGCAAAAATAAAGTCTGTGTTTTATATTTCTCAAAAGAACTATGAAAAAAACAAAGTAAATTATGCATTAACGATCTTCAGACTTTTTCCTTTACTTGTCCTGTAAGACCTTGCTTTTGGACAAATCTCATGGTTCTAGATCAACGAAGTGAGACTATAAGGGTTCAGTTTTTTTTCCTTTCGGGGTACGGAACCCTAAAAAAGTACATTAGTATGAGGCTCTGCCCAGTTCTCAAATGAAAACCTCTGGCATTTTGCCTATAGTTCGTAATATGTAAGGTTTTATGGCTTTCATCGCGCACGAGTTTAATTTCATGTTTTATGTTTATTACTGTGTAACCACGCTACCAAACCGTTGGTTTCAATCTAGGCTCGTGACGTAACGAATTGGAGAAGGACCATTCCTAAAAATGAATGCATAGTTTTTAACACTACAGAAACAGACAAAGTTAAAATTTATTAATTGTAAAGAGATTGTTAGATATATCTGTATGTTATTAACAATTTTGGTTACTGAATAGTACTTTTTACAATGTTCCAGTTTATAGGAGTCCGTGAAGATACAGACCCAATCAATGTTTTACTTATATCTTGGCAATGCTGCCAGTCATCTGGGCACGTTTCCGGATGACAGCGATGCGGACGAGTACTTCGACGCCTAAGTGTCCTTTTGTTTTTGTATTTATTTGTGCAGTTACTTAATCATTTAATTTAGTACCTGATCTAAATAGATTTTTGTTAAATATTTTAAAAGTTAATTTATAATACTCTCTTGAGAAAAATAAAAAACCCACAGAGAAAAAACTGGTATTTAATTTCATCAAGCTATTGAAGGGCTAGAGGCTTACATAATATGTATGTGGTGGTAATTCCACCCTTAAAGATTTTCTAGATTGTTTAGTGAATGCTCGTGTGATGTTAACCTTCTGATTGTTTTATACTGGAACAGTTTACGTAGTATGGATCTATAGGTACAATAAACATGTTAATTCGTTTATTGCTGGCCATCAGTCATCAGTCGGAACTTCATATTTATCCTTTTTTTTGTTGTTTATAAAATAATCATAAATGCCTACGCCATTTTAATTATTATTCATTAATATGTCGGTACCATGTTAGCTATGGTCTTATTTGGTGGTTCAAAAACTATTGCAAAATGGTGGTTTTCTAAAACAAAGAAAATTGCTCAATTTTCTCTTGACTGTACTTACCTGTCATAAAGAGAAACCTAGATAAAATTGGTTAAAAAAGATTTCAAAACAGAAGAAGAACTAGCAGGGGATCGAGGAGAGGGGGGGTGGAGAGGGGACTCAGGGGATCAGACCAGAATAAATCAAAATGATAACGGAGCTGTTATCATTTTTGAGCAATTTACACAGTAAACAAACACACAGTTATTCTTATTGAATCCAACAAAACGTTCGACTCTTAACGAATCCAAACTTTATATCCGTAATGAAGTCGCAGAAGTCATAAAAAGCAACACTGTAGATTGCACGGTGCAGTTTATTTACAACAACAAACTACCCAGCCTCGTGACGTTTATTGAGACGATCGTGTATTTATGTACTTTTAATGGCATCGCACATTACCCGCACACTGCTCCCGGCGACGACATTAGAAAAGAAAACATCACAATTGATGTTATTTATGCCAATCGCAGCACTATTATGCCGATCTCGGGAAGTTTTTATCGCTTGTGCAGACTTTATCCTATGGCGAATGGAACGGGAGTTATTAGCGTGATCGTAGAGACGTAATTTTTTGTTAGTTTATAATAATAATAAATTTGAGTTATTCCACTTTGCCCCACCGGCCACCCCACTGGTGGGGCAAAGTGGAATGCCTAAAATGTTTCAATGGAATCTGCCCCACTAAGTTATGAGGCAGATTCCAATACTTTAGAATTTTGTTGGATTCTGCCCCACTAGGGTTCGCACCTGAGAATAAAATAAAATCATTATTTTTTTTATTTCAGAAAAAAAAACACATTTTAGTTTCACAAAAACAATTTTCCAACTAAAAATTAACATTACAGAAAAAAGTGTATCGTTGGTGCCTGTACTAATGAATGTAAGTTATTGTATCACAGATACCAGCGCCTTCCAAGACAGGTTACATAAAAAAATAAAATTCGGACGTGCTATATTATAGAGAACTCTTTAAAAGAATTTGGTAATAAAATAAATTAAGCTACTTATTTACATAAGTTGAACATTTATCCGTGTGCGTGCTTAGTACTTACTTAGTAGTTACTATCCAAGTACTACTTACTTGGATAGTAATGACCAATTCCTTATCTGCACGAGAAGCCTGAGGGGCAATTCTGGTAATTTTAAGAACGTTCACAGTCTGATCTCAGTCTCAATCTGTCAAAAATGCCTCAAATTTCAGTACATTTTGACAAGTTTTTGACATTTGTTTGTCGCTGAGATGAGACTGCGACTAGATTTTGAACGTTTTAAATTACGAGAATTGGCCTACTGATAACCGTAGAAACGAGAAAAATGAAAGACAAAATGACAGAGACGCGATGTCAGAAATTAAGGAAATCAATGTCACTTTGACAAGACACTTTGTAAGTAATTATGTCTATTCTTAGGCGTGAATTATACACCGCCCGCCGCCGCGCCGCTTGAGTATAATTCACGACACGTCACCCTCGTACAAGTACCTACATTTTCTATGAAAACGGTTTGAAGCGGCATCATGCTTGCGTCGCGCCTTCACCTTACGCCGTCTGTGTATAATTCACGTCTTAGTAGAGTAGATTTTTTTGAGTATAAATTCTATATAGGCAAAGCTGCTTATGAAACAACAGCTACTTAGTACAAAACAATGAATTGTACAGAATTCTAATATTAATTTGACGTGATTAGCATCAAAACAGTACAAGGGTACAGCACTCTTCTTTGATGTTCTGGACTAAATTACTTAATTTCGCACTGATTGTCTAAATTCTGGGGCCTAGGTATACAGTAGTATACAGGGGGCAAGGACATTTATCATAGACGCGTAACCTGTTTACCATGGATTAAGTGATGCTGGACTCCTTAGGCTAAAATATTACGTCGGTCATTTAAAAAAAAAATGCTGTTCCGTACATTTTTGTTATATGAAACAGCAGTTTTTTTTTATAACCTACAAAAAAAACTACGCTAGGTGGACTAGAATGATGTGATGAATTCATGGTTACAGTTTGCTCGTCAATGTCAATGCACCCTGTATTTATAAAACTATTAAGCTTATAACATTCGGCCATAGATATTGTGCTAAGAAAATAATTTTATTGTGAACGTTGAGCACCTCCTATGGCCATGAGTCGCAGAAATGTTCGAGTTTCGTACAATGGGGCAATAAATAGCATTTGATTGCTAGTTATTCCACTTCTTTCTTCGACTTCGTAACCTGTATAGGAATGGATGTTTTTTATGGTTATTGCGTAGAGAATTAACGTTTGTATAGACCGACGCAAAATATGTATGGGGCTATATTTTTCGCAAATGTATACGATGTCTTTTGGGAACATTATTATACCCATGTAATTTTATATGGTAACCTTGACCGAGAAAAATTATGCATAAAGAAACGACATAGATACGTACTATTGTGTTCGAAATATATTTTGGAATTATGCCAAAATAAAAAAAAACTGCTAAAAATCCTTAAACATTTCTTTCATTCGAAAATAGATTCAGGAATGGATTTAATACTTTAAAATACACCACGATATAAATCAGCTGCAAGTACCTATATCTACTGACATACCGAAGCAATATTTTATCGCAGTCTGCAACCTTTTACCACACCTACATCATCGTAATTATCCCAAAACCGAAAAGGCTACAGATGCTATCAAACCACATTGAGTTTACAACCAAATCTTGTACAAAAAGGCATACTCTAGGGATAAAGGCGGCGAAAATACTTGGCACGCCACAAAATCTATGGGATTTGTTTATTTCCCGTGTTAGGACAACTACAGACCCTTGTTTCAAAAGTTATGGCGACAATAAAATAGTGATACCTATTGATACTAAAGCTTTGTCTGAAACGGATTTGGAGATACAAAGGTTTTAGTCTAATAAAATCTGTTTATGTGTAGGTTTTTCGGTAATATTTGTAAGGGTTTTGCTTATTTTTTCTTAGGGTTTATGTTGTAGCATGTGTACGAGTACCTGGTTAATTTGTGGGATGCGAGTAAGTGGTACTCATATTTCTCTCTCACACACATTTACTCACCTTTTTTACCTTACACACCTAGAGGACAAATCCTTTCATTCTTTTAAAGTAAATAATTAATAAAAAATAAAAAAAATGTTTGTCAGTTTATATTAAAATATATAATTTTTTTAATATAAACTGTTTTCGTTTTGTTCGTAAACTTATACTGGCATACACAGTCTGAGGGCTTGAGCCGCTGCGAGCTGAAACACAGGCTGTAAACCTAGTTTGGCAGCTGATGCTAATAATAATAATTAGACACAATTATTGTAACTGATTTACTTTTAAGCATCATTATATGTAGCTTAGACAAATTGTGTAACATGTTTATTCTTTTTGATTTAATAAATTTTATATTACTTAAAAAAGATACGTGGCCCCAATTATTAGGTATCATAATAACGTTATTGTAGTTTTCTTCGGGAACAGCACATTTATTCGGGATGAAAGGTACCCTATGTCCGTTTCTGTACACCTGACAACGTATATGCTTAGGATGATCGGTTCAGTGGTTTAGGCGTAATAAGGTAACAAACAAACAAATTTACTTTCGCATTTATAATGTTAGTTAGGATTATAATAATTATAATATTATAATACTAAGTTAGGATTATTTTAGCAAAGTGATTTTAATTTGTTAGCCTGCGCTGTCCCTCTCCTGGGCAAAGGCTTTTTTCCACTCCTTCCATCGTTCGCGAGCCCAGGCGTCTTCTTTTCAGTTTTGGCGGAATATGTCCAGTTCAATATGGGCAAAAAAAACTATGGTATTTTGAAACATCCTTACCAAACTCATATACTTACGCTAATCATTAACTGCCCAAAAAATTAACCTTTTTACGCAAACTTTTTCAAGTAATGGAAATTAAGCTCCCTTTAATAAACTTGGAAATAAGATGCCCGTGTTATTCTTAAACAAGAGTTCAATTTTTCCAGGATAATGAATATTTACGAGACTCGCAACCTCGAAGTTACCCACCCTTATCATGATGCACAGAGGGCGATATTATAGGGTATGAGTAAGATACAGGACCGAAGGGCGATAGGAAATTGTACGAGCTAGAGGCTCGCTAAAGTTTAAACGTACGTGTACATACTTCGAGTACTTTTGAAGGAAGCATTTTTTTTCTAAGGGATGTAAATTATAAATAGAATTTTTTGTAGTTATAGGGGAACGAATCAGGAGGGAAGCAGACAACACTCGTGCTGTAATGGGGAAATCACCTTATGGGATTTTTTTTTTTTTTTCGTCTTTGGAATCTTCTACAGCTATAATATAAGAATAGATTAAAATAACTTGGTTGGCAAAATTAGTGAGGGCTCCAGGCTCTTTCCTCTTCTATTATTTAATTATTGTTTTGAAGCCAGTCCGCCAACCCACATTAACCAAAAACCGTTTAATTAAAAACAGTACACCAAACATGAAACTCCACCATTAAATCGCCTTAATGACGACCCTTCCCCATTAAAACTAGACGGTAGACTCAAATCATCCAGTCCTTAAATCAAGTACAAAACACAAGCTAGTCATGACGCTTCCACCAATTAATGAGGGTAGAGTCAGATCTTGCCGTTGGACCTTACAATCTAGTGCGAACATAAATTGTGATAGAGGGCGCTCGGGGGCTTGTTTAATTTCACGACTGAATAAATCCAAATGTTATACCGCGGAGACCCTCTTGCGTAGTGACGTTTCCATCTGTCCCGTCCATAAAATTCTAGTGCTGCCCTCTGCCTAAAATTAGGGGAACTACACTATTATTGAAGTTTCCTCCGATATGTTTTAGTTGGTTTTTAAGTTTGATGGGGTACCCTTTCCTATGTTGGATGCTTTTGGAAAACTGTTATCAATACATAAGAATTTTCGTGTCCGTCTGTGTAACCGCGTTATTCTTCTAAACTACGTAACCGATTTCTGAAAAGAAGTATTACGTTTTCTGGGTTCTTGTATGTTGTGATTTTTATCTGCAACGATCACCATTTCATTCGTAAAGTGTTGTGATACTGAAAACGGCACAACGCGACGGTTTTTAGGGTTCCGTACCCAACGTAAAAACGGGACCCTATTACTAAGACTCCACTGTCCGTCTGTCTGTCTGTCTGTCACCAGGCTGTATCTCATGAATCGTGATGGCCAGTTTTTTAATCGAATACGTTCTCTGTGGACATAAGCAAGCTAATAGTTATTTGTTTGTGCCAATAAACGTTTTTACTCAATTCGATATCCCGGATACCGCCACTAGAATTTAGAACATTATTACATTCAATACATGAATAGAGTTGCACTCTATTCATCACCTATTGGTTCTGTTCAATAGCCCAGCTTTAGTGCATTTTCAATGCCTAGTGATGGATAGATATTTATATTTTGTGCTCTTCTGAATACTAATACTTGTGCTGTGGATAACTGGGTAATTAAACCATTGAACGTCGGATAAATGCCTTAGTAAAATTTTATGACAAGATTTTAACATTTATAAAACTGTTTTTTTCGGACTAACTGGCATATTATTTATACTTTGTGATTCTTCTGCCTCAGTTTATTATTTTAATTAATCATCATCCCAACCCAGCTTAGCCTTTTCCCAACTATGTTGAGGTCGGCTTCCAGTCTAACCGGAGGCAGCTGAATACCAGTATTTTACATGGCCTCGACAACCTAGTTAGTGGGTAATACGATACCCCTTGGTTAGATTGGTTGTCAGACTTTCAGGCTATTGACAGCGACTGCCTATCTGACCTCCACAACCCAGTTACTGGGTAATACGATACCCTTGGTTAGATTGGTTGTCAGACTTTCGGGCCACTGACGACCTGTAACGACTGTCAAGGATCCCGAATTAATTAATTAAGTTAGTTAAGCAGATTTATCTATTACACCCACATTTCGTCAGTTATATTTAAGTTCTTTCAATAGGAGACAAGCCTATTGCCATCAACCGGGCACAAATTCAGATTCCAGGCTGCTACTGTGAGAAAAACCCAATAACATTTTTCCCGACGCGGGAATCGAACCCATTACCTTATGCTCCGCAGTAGCGGTTGCGACCACTAGATCAAGGAGGCAGCCAAATATATTAAAATTAAACGACTAAACAATGGTTCTCATACTTCTTAGGCAAATAACATTGTTCGTCTTACTGCTCCTTTAAAATTCCGTAAAAGTCCTGTCAGTGCGAAAACATAAAATACACATAAATAATTGATTGGGTAAATAATGAATTTGGATGAAATGAAATGGTAGTTTCGTTTCATCCAAATTCATTATTTACCCAATCAATTTATTTACGTTACTAATTTAAAAAACTGTGGTGAATAGGTACAAGTGTGCATAATTATCGATATAATAATATTAGCAGCAATTAACTACAATTATGAATGAGTAAACATTAATATAGGAATCGCAATTTTATTGTAATTTTATCGCCATAGCTATTATGTTTATTCCAAATACACGCAACAAATGCGTTTGATTAATACGTAACGTATCCACTAATTAGTCCTGTTTAGGAATGAAATTAATATTTGATAATTCTAGGTTAATTTTATTCATCATACCATTCAAAAAACGTACGAAGTAAAATAGTAATTAATGTTTTCTCCGAATTTGCATTTGCCTTTCTTTTCTGAGTGCCAAGTCGATGTACAGATGCGCCAGCACATCAAGCTACCCGAATCTGTCAAATTTACCCAATCAACTTTAAACCTTACCTATGCTTTAGCGATAAAGTTGAAAATCTATTAAAGAAATTTGACATATTGCAGTAGCTTGATGTGCTGGCGTCTGTACCTAGTCGGCGCGGAACACGGACAGGAAAGGCCCGCGGCATGTTCCGTTGGCGCTTCTAATTCTAATTAGCCTGTATTGTCCCACTACAGGGCAAAGGCTTATCCGTCTTCCTTTTCCACAAACTAGTTGGCGCTTAGGTCTCATAAAAGTTGACTATTTTATCAAGAATATGAGTAGCAGCCCAGTCTTCCTGTCTGCAAAATTATTTATATTAAGGCTTTCGATCATGAGCCTTGCAATCAACCTACATTGAATATCTATTAACAGATCCAAGATCATACTTATGCAATAGACGTCAAACTCAAGATCCTACACGTATGTATAGAGGCGGACTATATATTGGCATTTTCTACCAGTCAACCCATCTTCAATTTGTAAAGCTATCCGAGTCAAAAGCACAATAATTGGATCAAAAACTCGAAAAGTATCAAACGGAAGGGAAGGGTCAACTTTATGATTCAACTATCCAAACACTAGATACAAATGGAAGCATAGGTACATACACACGCGACAATACGGCTCCGCAATTTATACTGTTTGATTCTGTTTTCAATACGACCAAAACAATATCGGTATATTGAAGAGTGAACAAACTGAATCGCGGGTGCAATGCAATACATGGGTTCCCTTATTGAATATTTGCTCAGCGACCACCACGATCCGACTGTAGTATCGTTGTCAGAATTTATATCGCATGTATTTTCCAACGAGTATTTAAAGGGCTTCCATTAATTATTTGGATATCCCGTTTTATTTACACTGATTAATTTGTATTGTATAATTGGTTATGCTTTTGAAATTACATAAGTTATGTTATTTATTGGTTTATGGTTGATTATTTGAAATAAGTGCACGGATTTGAAATTCCAGGTTTCGTTTGATCGTGTGTTGAATTGCTTAAAATTAATTATAAATATTTTTTTGATTTCCTAAGATTCTTTACCTTCAATTTTTATACAGAATACAATTTGAACCAGTGCGCAAACTATAACCAGCAATTCAGCATATAAATCTAGATCCCTTAGCGAAAGAATTTTTCGATCGGGGCCTGACCTTCGGTGAGCACATAAAGACGGTACGCTCGCGTGCCGCTTTCGCTCTCAGCAGGCTCCACTCCATACTGAATGCACGCAGCAAGTTGTCACTTAAGTGCAAATTGCGCATTTACACCGCATGCATTCGGCCAATCCTGACCTACGCGTGCCCTGTGTTCGCACACGTTAAACCCTACCGTCTCCATAGGATGCAGACCCTCCAAAACCGATTTCTCCGAAAGGCCACGGGCGCCCCGTGGTACCTTAGGAATAACCAACTACATGTTGACCTTAAGATCCCAACAATCCAACAGGTAATGAAACGCCTCACCAAGGGCTTCTTCGATAGGGCTGATAAACACCCCAATCCCCTGGTCTCTTCAGCCGCCCAATATGTCCCCTCCAAAATCTCCAAGATTCGCCGTCCCAGGCATACCCTCCTCATACCCGACGACCCCATCACCCTTCTCCAAGAAAGCTGTAGGGAAACTAGCACACTGCGCAAAAACAGATACAAACCGCGTACCCGGCCCCGCCGTCGAGGCCCCCCGCGACGCCCCTGTAATATCACCGCCCGACCCTTGCTCGACAAGCCAGCCCGCGAGGCTGAGCAAGTAGCTTTAAACTCCCCAAATAATAATAATCAGACCCAGCCTGACCATTGCTGCCCTCCCATCAATGACTCACTAAGCCGAGGCCCGAACCCCACAGGGGGTGCCCTTAGTGTAGCTCATTTAAAATAAATATCCTTAGTTTGTAAGCCCTGGCTGGGGGCCTTAAAGTAATTTTTGGCCACCACAGGATAGTCCGGTTAAGCAGAAAGGCAACCTTATCGAGTTGCAACTGCGAGTGGTCACGTCAAAAAAAAAAAAAAAAAAAAAAAAAAAAAAAAAAAAAAAAAAAAAAAAAAAAAAAAAAAAAAAAAAAAAAAAAAAAAGCGAAAGAATTTTTTCAAAATGAAAATCTGCTGTTTCGTAGAAAACACTTACGCAAGTGTCAAAATGTGTGGAACAACTTTTTTATAACCAAAGAAAAATTTCTACCCTAAGGTCCCATTCACACGGCGACGATCAGTACGTTATTTAACTGTTTAATTTTGGGCTCACATGTCAGTTTCATACTGCATTTGTTTTTAACTGTATGAACATTGAGAGGTTGACCTGTGATCCCAACTTTTTACCGAAAAAAACCGTTTTTTCATCTCCATGTGAACGGGTCTTAGGGGGTCTAGAATCATATTTTATGCAAAATTATGGTTACAGTTTGCGCACCGGTTAAAATTTTATCCAATATACTTGTGCATACTATTATTATTTTATTTTAGGACTTAGCTTTTAATAAGTTATGTTAATATTATACTACAGGTAACTCAATAAAGTTTAAAATTAGTTCAGTGCTTGTGAAGTGTACCATTAATAACTCACTATTTAATCTGGACGTGGCGCCTGTGTTTTTAGTTACACTGAACGATGACAACTCTAGCAAATGAAACCGATTAATTAAGAACTGCAATACCACTGAGTATTTCATTTAACTGGAGTTGAGGTTAAATACATTTATCAAAGCTCTAGACGGACCTAGCCGATGTAGCGATTGAAGTCACTCCACAAAGATTAACAACTGTAAACGTTTCAAACGGAAAGGGAACGTAGTTTTTCGCAAAGCTCTTGAAGCAAAAACCAGCTTCATTTGCATTCCATTCAAGATATTATTAGATTAACGTGCGAGAATGTAAATAAGTAGTATGCTTATATGTACGTTTATTCTGCTCAGCCAACACACGACTCACGAATGTTATAACAACGGCTGCTAATTATGAAAAGCTATGGGTTCGCGTGCAGTCGCCGCTCGTAATTATGCTAATCTTATTAGTCAATCCACTTCGCCTTGCAGTTTTATGTTTCTGCACAAGCTCTGCATAGCGCGCGTTTATAACTACCTACTCCACTTTCTTTACTTCAATAGCGTGTTAGCCCGAACCGTAATTAGGTATGCCATTATCGTGAGCATTAAACTATTTGAATTTATACCGCTAAGTTCAGTTTCATTATTTAAAAGCATGTATTTTGCCTGCCATTAAAATACTAAAACCTTGCAATAACGAATCAAAGGTAAGTCAATTCTTAACAGCGATTTTGTCGCACAAAAGAAACAATTTTTTCAATCGCCTAACTTTTACGACACAAAGAGTAAGTACGGATTTACAGCGAAAGCCCCACCTTTCTAACTTAGAAAATTTCACTTAAGAAACAAAAGTACTCTAATAAAAGAAGAACAATCATAAAAAGAGAGATGTAAGAACGCGCTTTCTTAAAAAATATTGGTGACGGCGCTCCGCGGTCATTTGTACACCTTACCTACAGCTAAGCTAGACTGGCAACTTTAGAACTACACAACAGCCACAAAAGTTGCTCATTTTTGTGTGTTAATCTTTGGGCTTGCCATGTTTGTTGAAGGATTGATGGCCAGTGGAGCAGATGAGTCCTGAAGACCGCGTATCGGCAAGCGTAGTGTGGGATGCCCTTCATCTAAATGGACCGACGACTTCAAAAAGGTGGCTGGGACGCACTGGATGCGGAAGGCGGAGGACTGAATGTTTTGGCAAATCATGGGAGAGGCCTATATCCAGCAGTGGCCTGCGATAAGCGGAGTTGATTGATTGATTGAAACTTGGGTCAGCCAGTATGAAACAAAAAGGTCGTTGAAAAATATTGCACATTCACAATACTGGAAAAACACAATATTCGCGATAATTGTTAATTGTTATTTACGAACCAGCAACACCATAATACAGTTATCGAGTGCATTATTCAGTGAAGTTAATTAAGCCGTTAATTAATGAACAACTACCGCATTCCACCTTCAACATAATTGTGGCTAGAGTAGGTACCTACGAGTATATTGTCAATTTTATAATATTTAATCAATAAAATGCTCTCCCAAAAACGTTAATAAGTAGGTATTTTATTTGGATAGTGAGTATGTATTATGTTGCTCGTCTGTACCAGTACTTACTACTGAGTTTGTTATCAAATAAAGTGAGCAACTTGTTATACCTAATGACTTTATTTCAGGACAGTTTAAAATTGTAGAAAAACTTAATTTGATCAGATTTTTCTTTGTATTTTCTTTTTGTACCAGCAATGTAGGGTTCCGTAGTTGGAATGACTATCCCAGAAACTTAACATTGTAGTTGAAAACATGTTCTTCCATACATCGATATACGTCTCGGTCAATTCTCCAACTAGAAATGTAAGTATGTAATCGCAAAAAAAAATGTGATAAAACTACAAATAAACGATTTTCAGACTTTTCCTTTACTTGTGCTGTGATATCTTGCTTCTCGCCAAATTTCATGATTCTAGGTCAACGAGAAGTACCCCCCGGTTTTGATTTATTTGCGAGTTTCAATATAAATGGCCATATTTTTTTATTGCATTAACTTAGAAGCTTGATTTTTTTAGAGCTCCAGGGGACCATTGTTTCAACTTGATACCTACAGGCGTTCCAGACAGACCGACATTCAGATGGACAATAACCCTTTAAGGGTTCCATTTTTCTTTATTATGGACGGAACCCTAAGAAAATGAGAACTGAGAAAAATCTCAACTGAGTTCGAATACAGCTTTAAAATTAAAATGTTTTGGTAACTAACATACTTCGTTAGAGGTTAGATTTAGTAAGTTTCTGCATCTCATTATTTTAATCTGTTAATCGTCTCATTTTGTCTCAGGTTATTATAAATTTCATTAGGTAACTAACCTAAGTATAATTTTAGCATTTCACTTAAATTGTTTATTAACACATCTATTAGTAAGAGCCCGTAGATTTTATTGCAGAGGTTATTATACGGGTTTCCGGATTTGTGTTGTTATGTCATGTGGTCCCTGCATAGTGCTTAATCTATATACCAATAATGAAGCCGAAGACTTTGTTTAAACGCGCCCATCTCTGGAACTACTGGAACTACCAGTCGAATTTTAAAGAGTATTTTTGCATTTGATAGCCCAATGCTTGAGGAAAGCTACCTGTTTAACATCACGCTTGCACTCTTAGGAGCCCAGCAAAAAAGGAAGAAAGAACTCTAAGCGAAAACGAAATAATAGCACGGGCAGGCGATGCGATGCGACGGGGTGGGTCGTCGCCAGTCGGGGGAACAAAAAATTTCAGGCGGACGAAGTCGCGGGCAGAAACTAGTTTAGTTTTACTAAAACGTGTTCGTCATGAGTTAAATTTTAAATTTACTAATTTAAAATTCTAACTAACTAACTCATGACGAACACGTTTTATTGATCTTTTTACAGCTATCATTATTCTATACTATCATTTATCATCAAAATACCACTGAAATTAAACTGTCCTCACTGCTGGGAACCCTCAAATTAATGTCAGTGCTGGCCACGCGAGGCAAAGATTCGGATAATTTCATTCTCACTAATCCTACTATCACTGGTTACCTTGTTCTAATCGTGAATTCAGTAAAAAGCGTATTTGTCTTTAATATTAATTCTATAAAAAGTTTTTTTACTAATTTTATTTTTTTGTTATTATTCTTGAATGTATCTGATCACGGCTTCTTGCTGCCCATCATCAAAATATACGGGATTCAGGTTGGTTCTGAACTGTTCTCTGGTATTTTAAAAGCAAATGCCCCCTAAGCTGCCTACACACTTGCTCGATTTGATCGTTCGTTTGACCAACGATCGATAAAATCGAGGTCGTCGGTTGTCGCCTGTTTATGATCGATAAATATCAAGGTTAAAATCGAGCATCAATTATAGAATTATCGATCGACAAAAACGATCTACAGTGGCAAATATAGTGGACAAAAAATACGTTATCAATTGTTTGTTGCTTTCACATTTACTCGATATGGTTTGATCACACGTTTGTTTGATTTCACAAAATCGACCAATTCTTTAGACAGTTTAGATATAATTAGGTTAGATATTAAAACTAAAACCTTGCTGTCAGGGTAAGCTGAAAGTATGTGGGGATCGTGCGGTCTATGACCCTGTATGGGGCGCCCGTGTGCATAATATTGCGAAGGCCGCAGAGAGCGATGGCTGTTAGGGTGATAAGGTGATAACGTACGATCTCCTACAAGGCAGCAACTGTCTTGCCCGGATCAACGCAAAGCGATGGATTGGGATTGGACGCGAAAATCTTTGCTTTCCTATGTCGCTGGTGTGAGGTGGAGTTACCGCGTGGTCAGCCTCCGGTTCCCCAGGAATTCGAGGCACGAAAAGACAGCTCCGTCAGGTCCTAGTGGCTAAATGGAGGGAGCGACTTGCACAACCCAGATGGGGGCTCGCGGTAAGGCCTGTTATGGAGGAATGGTAGGAGAGGTAGCATGGCGCCCTCAGTTTCCGGCTAACGCAAGTGGTTACTGGACATGGATGTTTCTTCCCAAAAACATACACAGACATAGGTCGGAAGCAGACGTCCGCTTTACATCACTGTGTAGGCTCCCTCGATGACACGGCGCAACACACACTACAAGAGTGCTCAACTTGGGCCCAACAGCGCTGTGCCCTCATCGCGACACTTAGTGCGGGTGATCTCTCGCTTTCAGCTGTATTTCAGTCTATGGTCTCAAGCGAAAACGTATGGGATGCTGTCACCTCTTTTGTGTGAGGTGATACATGCAAAGAAGGCGGCGGAAAGGGAGAGAGAGCATAACTCCTCAATCCACCCGCACAAGAAAAACAGCCGGGCGTCGAAGGGCGCTTAACGATCTCCGGCCACCATACGGAAGGGCCTGCTGGCGGCGAAATTGGAGCTGTGTCGTTGCTCTAGCAGTCAGGCTCAAAGAGGTGGCACACAGTATGCGCGCCTTAATGGGAGGACGTGCATTCGTGGGTTCAGTCGTACTTGGTGATGGGGCCCGCTAGGCATGGCGGGCTGATACCAGTCGGGGGTGCGGCGAATGTACAAGTATTTCCCGGGCCCCCGAAGCATGATGCTAGAAGGAACAGTGGGCTTTTAGTCGGTTGAAGTCCGACGTAACCCTCCGTTATTCCCAGATGAACGGTATCAATGAGGATTTCCCCATGGAAAAAAAGGGTAAGCTGAACCCAATTAACGTAACCGGTAGTTATAAAGATTAGTCTAAGCCCAAAAAATCACGTTAAGTTTGTTCAAATTCATTGACAGCCCTTCTGTTACCTGCATCGTCATGAATCAAAACCCTTGTATCAAAAAACTACAATTTAAAAGAATTTTCTTTAAGTGTAACATAAACAAGACAGTTTACTTTCTCCACTCAGGTAAAAGCTATAATAACGTTGTCGGATTAAGCCGTGTTTAAAACTAATACAATTATTCATAAAGCTTAGAATTAAGTTACTTTGGAAAGGACCCGCTGTTTCTCGTGGCTTTCGGTTTAAAGACGTAATTATGTAATATTTTTTTTTAAGTTTTATTCTAGACGAACTTTAATTCTAGTTGTAACAATGTATTATCCATCTCTGTAATTTTCAGGTCCTACGTTATAATTAGTCACGATGGGTTTTTTATATTTCAATGGTCACAATGAATAACTTTGGTCTGATCTAAGTCTTTGCAAATTTTGATTGCCTTACGGCAAATTTTTCAATAGTCAGATACCTAACATTAATTTATCTGAAGAATAATTATGACAATTTGACATATTTTCTATACGAAACTGTCAAACCCCTATATTTATTACTCAGATAAAAATTATCATACTAAAGTTAATTATTGAAAAAATGCTTTTCTGTTTGAGTTATTCCGGTCTGATCCCCTGAACCCCCTCCACCCCACCCCTCGATCCCCTGCTAGTTCTTCCTCTGTTTTATTTTTATTGTTTCAAATTCAAAGTAGGTATTATAATTTTTTGTACCCAGTTATTTATAGAAACAAAGCCGTTAGAATACATTTTTCTTATCATAAAACTAACACAAACACGAATCCCATATTCGCCTCACGACGGCATATGATTTCCCGAGCACTCGGGGGGCTGGGTGTCATACCAATCCTCTTATTTCATTTGTCAGGGTGACGCGAAAAATGTCCACGACCGCTGACAATACGCGATCTGTCAGCCCTTGCGGCAACACACACAGACAGACAGGATGGATCAAGACTGATGGCTTTATCACCGCTTTAGTTGCCGTTTTTTGTTGATCGGTCAGCGCTGTTTAGATTTCGCCAACTTCATCAAAACGTTTGGCTTAATGGATGTCCGCATGCGAACAAGTCACAGACACCAGTTTTGTTTTTCATTCTACATTGTCTTGCCGTATTTTGTAGGATCAAGGGTTCTAAGAATAACGTAACGAGTATGAAATGTTACAAGAGGCAAAATCTCACTAAGCTCACTAATACAATGAGAGCGAATACCGTAAAGTAAATTTAATCAATTCTGATAAATTATTAGTGTCAGATTCTTATTAACGGGAGACGAACCCTTACGAATTGGAAGCGAGGGCGAGGCGGGGGCGGGGTGAGGCGAGGGGGGTTGGGACGGGTTGGGGGTCAGCAATTAACGCACGTATTAACGTGGGCTCACCGGGGCCCGTACTATTTGGACGCGGATCGTGTCTCGCTCTACAATTCCTGGGACATGAGACGGGATTTGCTTGAATTCTCCGTAGACCCTCCCACCATTCCGTTTTAATGATATTCCATTGTGATTATTGATGGAATACGTTTTGCGCCAAGAGTGTCTCAGACATTTTAAGTGACGGCAGTTTTCATAACTATAACTTGCAACTTATATAATCAGCTTTCAGCCTTTCAAATGAAACTAGGTATTAAACTTGAATAAATAACTTTTTAAGTTTCAAATATTTAACCAGATCATTTTAAATCCTCTTAAGATTTTTTTCTACAACTTTACTTAGTAGGTACCTACACAAAATTAATTCAACTTAGTAATACAGATTTCTCAAATGTAATCCAAGATGCTACACGAAATAATATGACCACTATGATCGTAATTCAACAAAGCCGACATATTGAAAACACAATTATTAATTATGTTGTCAAATTAAATCTCCGTGCACGGTACGTTGTTTGTAATTTCATTAAGGGTATCATGTAAAGCAGTAATTTCGTTAAATAATTGTTTCAATAGAGTTTGTTCGCGTTTATTAAAGGCCATAGATTTAGTGGGTGGCCCGGGTGAAATTACGAGAACATTATCCCTAAATTACTGCCGCTAATATGTCGGTGAGAGTCTCGACTGCTTTCGGAATATGTTGCTGACATTGAATTTTACTAAAAGCCTTACGTTTTACCCTCATGAGCGAATTTAATGAGATTCAGGGTTTATTTCCTGAAAAATTGGTACTCATAAAAAGATGATTGATAAAATAAAATGGCTTTTAAAATGATTTTCAGATCTGGCAAACAATATTAAGTGAAAATCTTGTTACTCATGCCGTTCTCCCTGGAGACAGAGTCAGCTTATAATTTCTTTTTTCTACTCTCCATCGATTCTTTTTATGTCTGTTTTGTTTCTCTGCGTTATGTTTACCGCAAATAAAAGAATTAATTTTTTTCTTTTTATTTTAGTCATCATCAATGAAGAGTGGACGATTTAATTCGGTGACCTCATACTAACAAATGACGAAATGTAAAAAAAAACAAAAATTCTAAAATTATTTAAGCAAAGAGCAAGTTTTTGATTTATTCCGGTCTGATCCCCCCTTCCACCCCCCCTCCTCGATCCCCTGATAGTTCTTCTTCTGTTTTGAAATCTTTCTTACCCAATTTTAACTTTTCTCTTAATGACAGGTAAGTACAGGCAAGAGAAAATAAACGTTTCATAGTTTACAAATTAAATAAAGGAAACCTTTTCAAATCTATGTCTAATACATACGTCTATATCATGTGTGTATAAATATAGATACTGTATGTTTTATTTCGAAATTTTTACAGTGTGTTCTACCTATGAATATAAACAACTTTCACTATGGGACCAATTCCGAAATAACGAAAAAAAATAAATCGACTGTGTAAAACAAAAGTTCAATACCTACTTGACCAAAATGTATGAAACAGCTGATTTTTATTCAGGATTTCAGAGTTGGTCGCATAGTGAAAGATGTTCATATTCATGGATAGAACAACCAGTAAAAATTTCGAGACGGTAAAAAAAAACATCCGGTATATTATATTTGATAGAAAAAAGTACACTAAATAATATTACTGTCCTTTCTCATAATTTAGGTATTTGCGAAGTCTGTAACTACGACAAATATTTAAGGTTAATGCTGTGTATGTGGGTTCCAAATAAAAAGGCACACAAAATCCATTTAATTTTATTGTGAAGTTGTGTCATGTTTCGCGGCGTTAAAATGTATGTGTCAAACAAATTAAGTTCTTTCCATCGAGTTACGCATGAAACGAACAAAGTTGAGAGTGCCGAGTCCTGTCGCGGTTCGCGGTCGCAACTCCCTGAATCTCTTCGAGACTAGCTTTGTTTCACTCCAATGAGCCTAAACTGGAATGGGAATTGAATTAAAAAAATGGGGTTTATTAAATTATAGAACTAATACGGATTGTTGACAGGAGGCTGACTCCCACGCAATGGTTAATTATGTTATTAAATTAGTAATGTGGGCGAAAGTGTGTTCTGATGACGTTATTGGACGTTTACCTCATGGTAATCTATACTTCATTACAACGTACAAGGATTAATTTTCCGCGGTCATCTTTGCTGATTGGCTTTTTTTAATAAAGTGACACGAGACATGTCCTCGAAGAAATGAGTGTCGGTGTACTTACAAGTTGAATAACGTTACTGCAAAAGTTTTATTTCACAGGGCAAAAAAGAACAACTTCTGTGAAGTTTCGCCAGCTAATTTAGTATATTTCTACTTCACAACCAGAACAAAGACCTCTTCTCATACAGAGAAGGCACGAACATTGAACACCACGCTTGCTCAAGACGGGTTGACGATTTCAGACTTATATTAATTACAAGTGCAGGTCCACAATCGGTATGTCTACATATAATTGTGTAGGTACATAGATACCTACATACGTGTAAAGTACAACATTACAGTCTGCAGTAACATTGACCACAACGACAAGGATGCCGTCGTCTCCAAGTGCCACAATGACCCATTTCACTGGATTGCCTATTACAACTTAAATAGGATAAGATGCAGCTGATACTCGATAGGTACTCGTAGTTGGGAAGCAATGGTATAAAAAAAGAAAATCAATAGTATGGAAAAATAGTGGTAAGTATTTAATTGAAGAGTTCCATTCTGTATTTCAAAAAGTCTTTGATACTTCTAGATAGTTTTTTCTTACCAAAAAGGAAATATGTCACGAAAATCGTTTCATTTTGTTGAGAATAGGAAATCCATCTTTTAAACACATACCGACAAGCTCGACAAATTCCTAAGTTACAAATTCATCTGTTCCCACGCATAAACAGGCTAGGCTAATTACGGTAACCCATTCATCACTCATTATTCCACAACCACCGATAATGAAAATCGTAACTATCTTAATCAACGGCCCCGTGATTTAAGACTAAGGCGTATTCGGAAACTGCCTTAGTTCGGGAATAGAAAAGCAATTAATAACATATTAACATGGCGGGAGCAGATCCGACAACGTTCGCCGTAAGACCACCTGTGACCCATTATCAAAGGCTTAATGACCCATATTATACCGTGTGTAGCGAAATAAAACGCGGTGACTTCACAATTTCACTACCATTACGTATAATTTTGTTGTAAAAATAAAAAAATTCCAAATACAATAATTTAGTATAAAAAAATTAAGAAAAAAGATTACTTTAAGATACCATGTGACGTTGGTTACAAATACGAATATGAATGAAATAGAAATACTTAAGGTTTTGGGTTTTGTAAAGACAAAAATAAAGTGAGAATTTTGTTACATTGACGTGATTGCAATCAAGAAAATATTAGATAGATTTAAAGTTTGCGCGGTCCAAGGGAAAAAAGGTTAAAATAGCACACCCGCCGTATTTGAATGATAAAAATTCACGCAATTTTGATAGGAAAATATATCTAGACAATCTACTATGAGAATAGACTAAAAAAGGTATCTGTTCCCAAAAAAGGGGTCTTCGTGTCCGTTCTCGGGATCCTCGTAGATTAATAGAGCAGAACAATAATCAGGTAGCAGATCCTCAACAGCAAGTAGAACTGCAACAGCTAGCTGCGGGCGCTCTTCTGGCGAACAGCTTATACTTCGTCTCGAGAGTCAGGGTAGGGTGAAAAATCGATCAAATCGGCTTGCCCATAATTCGGGCCTTATCCTGAAGTAAAATTTAGGAATAAGTACCGGTGGAGCAAGCAGAATCACTTGTAACCAAGAAATAGAATAGAATGATACATACCAAAAATGAAGAAAAATATGTTCACAAATATTTTTTAAATTTATAGATAACGAGGTACGGAGGAGTAAAACCAATTGCGACAGCAATTAAATTAATTCAACCAACTCAAGTTCACAATAAAATTTCGGCGTTAATATTCCACAAAAAAAACATGTTCCTCGTCACAAGGCTATTTTCAAAGTCACCATGCCTACCGTGAAAAATGCCATCTGACGTAAATACGATTCGTAATTTGAAAGATTTCAGATGGAAATTTCTGGACAGACTATGGTTCAAAAAAAGGTTGAATATGAGTTTAGAAGGAGGATTAAAGCCAAAATTACCATGCAGGATTTGTTAATACTGCAGTACCCCCTTTCCAAAAAAATATGTGGGACAGAGTAAAGAAAAGTAAGGAAAAGAAAAAAAAAAAAAAAATATTCTGAGGCATAAGAACCCTAATAGCAATAGACCTAACCTAGACTAAACAGTTGGACAAAAATAAGAAAAATAAATAAATAAACCTAACTAAACGACATCGTAGTGCAACGGATACAGAATAAATGAGAAAGCGCATTCCCATCTAAACGTTATCAGCGCTAACTACCAACGCGTCGACTAAACCTAGGAGAGAAAATAAGAACCCTAGAAACTAACTTAATAACTAAAGACTTAAGCTAAGTAAAAAAGAGAGGATCCCCAAAAGCAAAAGTAACAATAAAAGTAAGTTGAAGAAAGAAACGACATAAGATAATAAAAGAGAGGACTTAAGATAATAAAAGAGACGACATAAGATAATCAAAGGACTTAAGCCAAACAAAGGAGTTAAGTCAAGGAACTTGAAAGAAATAAGAAACTTAACTTATTTCTTACAAAAGAAAAGAGGATAGTCGATAATTAGGTTGAATAAAAAAAAAAAATTTAAACTGCATAATGATTTATCGATAAGACTAAATCGACAATGTCTCTGCACTAAACAAAATTATCGATACGGCCGTTTCCCAACACTAAGAGCTGTCATTATGTCATTTTGATTATGACAGACTTAATGACATAAGCGGGCGAAAGCCTGAACTACAAAAATAGACAAAGTTGTTAACAAATTGTTTCAAGTAGGAACAACTAGATGTCGCTGTTAATAATTATGAATAAGCTTATTTATTTATTCAGGGAATTTAAATTTAAAAGGGTTTAAACTAAATGTAAAAATAACATTCCGAACCGAAAAAGGATAATAGGAATACTAGATTAGAAATTACAAGGGAATTATTTAAGAATATCTTTAATGTGATATCTTCCAGAATGGGAAGAATCGAAATCATGAAGTTCATATGTGGTCCTAGAAATAACCCTAGTCACACGACATTTTATAAAACGAGGAGCTAGCTTTCCAGAAAAATAATCATCTCCAGACGATCTAGAAAAATTCTTTCTCCATACAGTATCACCAACATTCAGCGTGATGGCTGAACGATGCGTATTGTAAGCTCGAGAATTACGAAGGAAGGCCATAGAAAGATTATCAGCGACTTTCGCATAAACCTCTGATAAGCATGATAAGTTCGATGCGTACTGAGCCCGACTTTCGGCTAAATATACTACGCCTTGAGTCTGACTATTAGTACGAATGTTGAACAATCTTGAAAAAAAAAAAATTTAAAACCACACAGACCTCGACAAGGGAAGAATGGTTCTACGCGTGTTTGCGACCGACTTTCAGCTTAATTGTGGCTTAGAGTCTGACCATATGCACGGCTAGGAACCATAAGGACTTATCGTTGTCACAGTAAATAGAAAAAGGAAATCGCAAATAAAAAAAAATCAGAATCTCCCTTTTTCGAAGTCGGTTAAAAAATCAGAACCTCCTTTTTCGAAGTCGGTTAAAAAATCAGAACCTCCTTTTTCGAAGTCGGTTAAAATATCAGAACTACCTTTTTCGAAGTCGGTTAAAAAAGATGAAACTCAAAATACGGACTGTTTATTAGTCTTTCGTATTAGAATCTGATAGGAGTAATAAAAGTAGAAAATTTAAGAATTATTGAGAAAAAGTATGAAATACATAATTACGTAACTTGAAAAAGAGTTTTTAGTTTATAGGAATATTTGCATAATGTTAGTGTCATATGAGAGGAATACGTTTAAAACTAAGATTACCGTTTGAATTATGTAAAACGGTTTGAAAGATAGAAAGAATTCTGTAAATTGTAAACAAACCCCAAAGACTATTTTAGAAAATATATGTTCTAAAAAGTTTATATTATATAAAGATAGGAATAACCTTTATCTGCTATGTTAGGATGCAAGAAGGACAAAACAAAACTAAATAGGCAAATCTGATAGTATGAATATAGTTGAGAAAGAGTCAGTTTAGTGATTAGTCTGCTGGGGAACTGAACGGCAAAATATCAGAAAAGAAAAAAAAAAAATGTTGAAAATAAAATGCCATCAGACCCTAACAAACTAACATTAAACGAATAGAAAACCTAAAGATGAAAAGAAAAGCAAGACAGTCAGACAACCCCAAAAAGATATCTAATCTTCAAATGCCACAGTAAAGATAGAAACCAAAAAATATACAAGTCAGGTTCCACGTAGCAGATATCGAGTAATATGGCTGATGGAGGAATGGTACGACGACGTGACTTCGCAGGAACGACTGAGCTAAGAATTCAAAGAAAAAACAAATAGAACCTAGGAAACCAACAGCACCAAAACAGAAATAAGTACAGCTGGGCTAGAATCAAAAAAGATAAATAGAATCAAGCAGTTAACCGTGCATAGAACGCTTACCTTAGTCACGAAGCCTAAAACATTCACACACCAAACACACACTACAGGATACTAACTACTTCTATCTAAGGAACGGAATAAAACCCAGGATAAACATTATTTATTAAAGGGAAAAAATAAAAGCGTTTTTATATGTTTTATGGTTCTACAAAGTTATTGATAATATTGCATCACAACACAGCACATTAAAGTAAAGAACACCATCAGCAAAGGAAGGGTTAACAGAAGTTGTCAATCACAGCATATCCATGGTAACCATAGCAACGATCTTGTTTGACAGAATAAGAATAAATTCCACTATTCCTGCACCTGAAATGGTAAAAACAGAAATGAAAGATTAAAATTTGCTCGGAAGGAGCAATCACCCTCACGACAGCAAAAAAAAAGGTTAATTTAGTAATTAGAATCAATAAAAGTACTTACTTTTACTTCGGGCGCCATTTGTAGCGAAATAAAACGCGGTGACTTCACAATTTCACTACCATTACGTATAATTTTGTTGTAAAAATAAAAAAATTCCAAATACAATAATTTAGTATAAAAAAATTAAGAAAAAAGATTACTTTAAGATACCTTGTGACGTTGGTTATAAATACGAATATGAATGAAATAGAAATACTTAAGGTTTTGGGTTTTGTAAAGACAAAAATAAAGTGAGAATTTTGTTACATTGACGTGATTGCAATCAAGAAAATATTAGATAGATTTAAAGTTTGCGCGGTCCAAGGGAAAAAAGGTTAAAATAGCACACCCGCCGTATTTGAATGATAAAAATTCACGCAATTTTGATAGGAAAATATATCTAGACAATCTACTATGAGAATAGACTAAAAAAGGTATCTGTTCCCAAAAAAGGGGTCTTCGTGTCCGTTCTCGGGATCCTCGTAGATTAATAGAGCAGAACAATAATCAGGTAGCAGATCCTCAACAGCAAGTAGAACTGCAACAGCTAGCTGCGGGCGCTCTTCTGGCGAACAGCTTATACTTCGTCTCGAGAGTCAGGGTAGGGTGAAAAATCGATCAAATCGGCTTGCCCATAATTCGGGCCTTATCCTGAAGTAAAATTTAGGAATAAGTACCGGTGGAGCAAGCAGAATCACTTGTAACCAAGAAATAGAATAGAATGATACATACCAAAAATGAAGAAAAATATGTTCACAAATATTTTTTAAATTTATAGATAACGAGGTACGGAGGAGTAAAACCAATTGCGACAGCAATTAAATTAATTCAACCAACTCAAGTTCACAATAAAATTTCGGCGTTAATATTCCACAAAAAAAACATGTTCCTCGTCACAAGGCTATTTTCAAAGTCACCATGCCTACCGTGAAAAATGCCATCTGACGTAAATACGATTCGTAATTTGAAAGATTTCAGATGGAAATTTCTGGACAGACTATGGTTCAAAAAAAGGTTGAATATGAGTTTAGAAGGAGGATTAAAGCCAAAATTACCATGCAGGATTTGTTAATACTGCACGTGATAGCGTGAAACTATTTCTACTGCTGATTTTATGGCAGTTTTGTCCATCTCTTTAACAGTTGAGTGCTCAAGTTACGTTTTAGTAACTACAGGGGTAATGCTACTTAAGTTAGGGACTGAGTTAACTAATTAACTTCTTTTGGGTAATAAGCTGTGTTTTAGATAACATTATTTATCGAACTCATGCTGTAGTATAAAAACGGCTGTTATTCGTAGATCTTTGACAGTCGTTAGAGGTAGTCAGAAGCCCAAAACTCTGACAACCATACTCACCAACGGGCATCGTGTAACTGGGTTGTGGAGATCAGATAGGCAGTCGTTCCATGTCAAAGACTTCGCTGCTTTAAATGCTTCATGTAAAATACCGATATTCAGCTGCATCCAGTTAGACTCCGACCCCAACATACATAGTTGAGAATAGGCTAGGCAAATTGATTTTTATAGACTTCGCAACAGTTAAGAGGCTTAAGTAGTAATTAATCCTTTGTCTTATAAAAAGACAGTACAGGCTGATATTGTTTTTCACTAATAACGTTTTACAGTAAGGTATTACGTAACCCCTGACTAAAGGCCAGCGCACCTTGGCGGACGGCGGGGCAGGGTATTTTAAATTTACCAAAATAAATTCGTAAGTATCTAACGATAACAACATATAGATTCCCAAGCTTAGACACCGGCCAAGAAGCATCGTTCGGTTCGAATAATCTCGTTTCTTGTTGACGTCCCGTTGACGGTGGCAGTGGGGAAATGCTGTAAGTCTTCAACCTTTCGTCACTCATTATAAATTAATATTCTTTTTCTTTTTAACATCGGCGGTGACAGTAATAGGAACACGTAAATAAATAATGTTCTTTCTAATAAAATAATGTCATCTTGATCGCAAGCAACATACTTTATAATTCATTCTTATCTCAGTGTTGCCACATTTCGGAACGCCACATAATGATGTGTTTTTCATTTGAACATCTGTCTGTAATGTTGCCATGTTTTAACGCACCGTGATCATTTCTAAATAACGCAATTAAACGTTAATTAAAGCTTACAAAGCCACTTTAATTAACATGCTGACCTAAAATTTACATTGAATACGTATGTGTCGTATCATTTTCTATCAACATTTGTGGGTTTTGAAATGGAAGGATGGATGATATGAATATGCATGTGTGTATTAACATCCTGAATAAATTGGCATTTAAACTGTATTGAAAGTTTTGACGTGTTTGTGTACTAGCTGTTACTACTGTTGGCTGTATAGTGTTAAATGATGTTTTGTGGGATTTGGATCCATGTTCGTAAAATGCTTTTTAATACGCCAAAGTGCACGCAGGATAGAGAATAATAAATTGTAAACGTTAAATAGTTTGAAAATTTTTGCAGTATGTTTAATAAATCAACTAACATTGATAATTTATTTTTGAATTTTGCAAGGGAAAATTAAGTTTAATGCAAGGATAAATTACTACATAAGTTCTTGTAAGAGACGGTTAACTTTAAGATGGCCGCCACGAATCAAATTACGAACGCCGCCGCGCCGGGCGCCTCAATTCCTACGATTCGTCCGAGCCGTATCTCAAAGAACAAAGTAGTAATTACGTACTAATATTGCAAGTAATTAAATAGAGACATGGAAAATGAAATGCTCACACGGCCGAAGGAAATTGCCGAAAATTCGGCTCTCATTGTGGCTCGATGTAAGATGCGTAATAAAGGGCAATTTGGCTGATTTATGAAATCATTCATTATAAGCATTCGCTTGAGGTTAATTGTAGGCTCAGATGTTGGAATCATGGAATCTTTGCGGTCACGACTCTTGGGGAGGTGATTTGTAGTGATAATAAAACGCGAATTGCTCTTTTTATTGTGACTGCAAATCAACTTGTACATAATTGTTGTGTTTGCTGGTCAAAGGTCCTTACTTAAGCAAGACTAATTCTGCAATGAATATTCTAAATGTCTGAAGTTTTGGTACTGTTTTATGCAAGATAAACATATTTAACGCGTTAATTATGAGTTTTATTAGTAAACGTCTACAAAAATACAAGAATTTATCATTTTAACTTGCTGAAATCTATGAAGGCAGTATAGATCGTCTACTTCAAAAACAGTCGAATTGTTACATTTTACGGAGGTAAGATATGTTGCAAAACACATTTAATTGTAAAAAAGGCAGAAAAAGGCTTTAACTCAGTTTGTACGTTTGCAGAGAACAATAAAAAATATGTTAAAACTATGCGGCTATTCAAAACAGGATTATTTTTAGATAAAAATGATGGCCGTGTGAAAAGTTCAGCTGGGTCATGTGTGTTCGTTATGGTTTTATGTGTATAAAATATAGAATACCTATAGCCGATATCGGATATAGCGTCATATAACCAGGAAAACGTGAGGAAACCGGCATGTTCTAGAACAAGAAATTCGAAGACATGTGACATCTACCAACCCGCACTAGGCCCGCCTGGTGGCCACTCCTTCTAACAAAGAGGAAGCCTGTGTCCCAGCAGTAAGAACATTATAGGCTGATTATGTACAGAGGCCAGCACATCAAGCTACCCCAATCTGTCAAATTTCTTTGATAGATTTTCAACTTTATTACAAAGGAATAAGGTTCATATTCAATTGGGAAAATTTGACAGATTGGAGTAGCTTGGTGTGCTGGCTTCTGTACGTATGTATTTTATAACCAGGGTACAATCATGTACCTACTTTGGCGTTGCTGAGACATGTTATCGAATTCTGATCTATGGCTAGAAAACAGAGTGGGTACTCTGCGTTGGGAAACGCAGAGTTATAGTAACAGCTATAATAAAACACCCATATTCTAAATCATTTGCTACACTCCATTCCACGTCGAATCAGAGCGAGCGATTAGAACTTTTCTTGACATTTATGTTTTTTATTATTTTATGTCCGCACCGCATAGAAGGTTACTTTACTTTACGCTTACTTGCATGAAAATAGTATTAAATGCATTTATTTCGCTCTCAAAGTACAACAAAAACTTAATCTATGAAGCACATTTTATTAAGAAATTACCCCCTGAAAAACCTATTTTAGAACATTTTACACGAATTTAAAAAAGTCCTGGAAAGTTCACTTTAGCGCAAAAGTAATGCCGGTGACCCTACTGCAGGGTCCACAAGCTATCCATAGTAATACTAATATTATAAATACGAAAGTAACTCTGTCTGTCTGTCTGTCTGTATGTTACCTTTTCACGCTTAAACCACTGAACGGATTTCGATAAAATTTGGCAGGGAGATAGATTGCATCCCACGGAAGGACATAGGATAGTTTTTATCAACATACCTCGCGGGCGAAGCAGCGGGCGGAAGCTAGTATATTATATATGGAGGTATTGCGTATGCGCTCTATGAAAAGTGGGTGGATTCAAATTTGTACCTTGAATTTGGCTGATGATTCCTCACCTCCACTAAGTAAAATTAACGTTTATGTAAATTTGTAACAAGTTTTATATAAGTCCATGATTTTAACTGTCAATGTCACTGATGGAGGCGGATACGACGTGGAGAAGAGAGTAGGAACTGGCTTAGAATATGGGTGTAAAACTCTGACAAAATATGAACTTGTGGTGAGCAGGTACTGTTCATCAAAGCCAGACTTTTTTATTTCTGAATGACTCTTGATCTCGACCACGCCTGCTGGCAAGCGATGTATGAGGTCTATAATGAAACGAGCCCAGAAGATGCCCAAGGCACTGGAACTCCCACGCATCGACGAAACTCAGCAGGCTGCTTGACGCCGGACTCCGGTGGGAGGGTTTAATTGTCAGATTGTGGAAACCATTGACACATAAAGATAACTTTCAGTTAATAAATATCTTGTTGCCAGCCAGGAATAGACTGCTGACCATTTGCAATAAAAACAAGTTTGGACATAGCTTACCATAGCAATTGTGGCAGCACTGACGGGTTAATAGCTGCTGATAGCCCATCACCACTCTCCTTCACTATTTCACTCCCCTTAATTGACTATTAAAGTTAGGCATTTCCGTTTTCCATTGCAATATCGCCTTCGATTACGTGTTTCCACCTCATTAGAAGACTAGCCTCTTTTTAACAATCAACTTTTGATCAAAGAAAAATAAAGCAGCCATTTTTATTCAAATTTAGTTTTGAGTTTTATGAAAGAGTCTAGAATAGAATTGTTCAAAGCAATTCTGACACTAATAAGCAATTACTTCACAACAGCCTTAATTAATTTTGAGCCAAATTGGAGATTTTAAGCCTTTGTGAAGGGTGGAGAACCCGAAAGAAATTGCGTCACTCGACCCTCAACTGGAGAAATTAATCAGCTTACTACAATATGCTTGGCCAACTTAATTTTAATTGAAGCTGCATAAAACACCTGAATATTTAATAAATTTTTTGTTGCATATTCATTATTCACCCGTCTTTTGTACCTTATACGTTCAGAGTTCGTTAATCGAAAAAGGTAAATATTTCTTCTGAAGATTTGTTATTTATTTTATTTTTAAGTTTTAAAATGAACTTACATTCTCATTTCCTGATTTACTTAACGTATGGTAAGTAAGTAAGTTTACGTGCATTAGGCTCATCTCAACAAAATCATTCAGAGAAGTAGTATTTTTAGGGTATTATGTAGGAAAGACGTCGTATAAAACTCACAAAAACTTACCACAGTTTCACGTTTAATTGCTCCGCGTGGTGAAGGCTAATTTGAGCCGTTGTCGTCCTGATACTGAGTCTAACTTAATATCCTTCTTCACAAATGTTCCACAGGCACTGGTTGTCGTACTGTTCGCTTGTTGTTGGACACAAAATCTCTGAACAAAATATTTTGAGAATAATAAGTTTAAAGAAACGTGTGCGCGTGTGTCGGTGACTTGAGAGTCGCTTATTCCCTTAAAAGATTTTGCCCGCGACTTTGCACGTATAGATGTAGGAAAAAAATCTCATGGGAACATACTATCGGAATTAAAAGTATCCTACGTGTTAATCCAGGTCATAAACTATAGCTGTGCCAAATTTCATCCATATCCGTTCAGCCGTTTTTGCGTGATTGAGTAACAAACATTATAAAAACTGTCACATCTATATTAGGATAGTAGGAGTATTACAAGCGGCTGCGCTAAGCACCCGGGTGCTGTGGTTATGGTGGTGGACAATCAGGTTGCATAAAGTTCGATGAAGTCAGGGTAGCTCCAACCGTATCGAGGGCGCTCTCTCTCCCCCTCACCCCATCCGCGCCGGAGTCCCCCAGGGTTCCGTTCTATCTCCCCTCATTTTCACCCTGTTCACTAGTGACATCCCGAACAGTAAAAAGGCACAGTTGGCGCTCTTCGCCGACGACACTGCCATTTACTGTTCGGGTGTCAACCAGTCATCCATAGCTCGAAACCTCCAAACCTCCGCAAGCGCCTTGAGCGATTGGTTCCGGAAATGGAGAATCGAGGTCAACCCCGATAAAAGTCAGGCGGTCATCTTCTCGAAACCGCGCAAACTACCCCCCCCCCTCCCGCGCCCGATCTCTATGTATGGCAAGCCGATCCCCTGGGGAAAGCGAGCCAAATACTTAGGTGTCATCCTAGACCACAACCTCACCTTCAACGAGCACATAAAGACGGCGCGTTCGCGCGCCTCTTTCGCTCTCGGTAGGCTCCACTCTATGATAACTGCCCGCAGCAAATTGTTACTCAAGTGCAAATTGCGCCTCTACACCGCGGTCATCCGTCCCATCATGACCTATGCTTGCGTAGTCTTCGCACACGCCAAGCCGCGATTTCTGCATAAAATGCAAACCCTCCAGAACCGTTTCCTCCGAAAGGTCACGGGAGCCCCCTTCTATGTCCAAAATGTGAATCTGCATCTAGATCTCAGAATCCCCACCATCCAGCAGTTCATGAAACGCCTCTCCAAGCGCTTCTTTGACTCTGCCATAAAGCACCCCAACCCCCTGATTGCGGCGGCCTCCCGATACACTCCCTCCCGCATAAGTAGGATTCGCCGACCAAGGCATACCCTCACTATCCCCGACGACGCCACTACCCTACTCCAGGAGAGCAGTAAGGCCACTAGTACTCTCAGACGACATCACAAACACAAGCTCAGACATCCGTCCTTCCGTCCTCGCCGCCGAGGCCCGTCGCGACGTCCCGCACCATCACCGTGCCCGCCCCGACCCTTGCTCGAGCCAGCCCGCGCAGCTGAGCCTGTAGTTTTAAATTCGCCCCTAAACACTAATAATAATACCGATCCAGCCTGTCCCTTGCTGTCCTCTTCCAGCGACGCCCTGAGCCGAGGTCCGAACCCCGCAGGGGGTTACCCTTAGCGCTGTCGCTTAGTTTTTAAGTTATTATTTGCCCTGGCTGGAGGCCTTAATTCGAGGCATCCACAGGAAAGTCCGGTTAAGCAGTAGCCATCCTCATAAAGGATGAACTGCGAGATGACATTGTTAAAAAAAAAAAAAAAAAGGTAGCTCCAACGAGTCAAACTCCATCAACCTACACACATTGTGTTAAAATAAAGTATTTGGGGTGGAAAAACTGGAAAATACTACTGGAAAATTCTGGACTAGATAATTTATAATGGCGAAAACATAATAATTGAATGTCTTTGGCGAAAACACTTTCATTGGAAGGGTACGGAACAAGTAGGTATACGTTTTATAGGTACTTATTGCTTAATATTGTTATTTTCATTTCAGAAAAAGGTCTAAAAGCAGTCAGACAGTAAAATATGGCTCGGATACTATTAAGGGTAAGAGATAGGTCAAATATTACAAAACTAAGTTTCGGCCCGTCCACTCAGCGTATTCTCTCGAGCACCAGCGTAAATAAACTTTACTAGCTCTAAAACTTCCCGTCCTGACTAAATAAGTATGTATTTCGGTAGAATTATGATTTGTCGGTCCCTATAGTACGGAGCTGAATAAATTTTATTAAATCCGGGAACTCTTTATGACCAGCCGAGTCAGCCCGTCCCATCTAAGGGATAATGCAGGATTTTTAATATAATAAATCATTGCTTACTTTAGCTCTGCTGTGTTGAAGAATACTGATTATCCTCCCTCGAAATTTGCTTCAGCAAGATTATAACCGCTTGAGGATCTGACGTCGAAGCGACTTTATGTTTGTTTACGTCAGTGTAATATAAAGTGAGCTTTGTGTAATTTGGACGCGTCGAAAAATGGTCGAACTTGGTGTTATTATGTTGTTTAGCAATCGGCAATTGTATTTTGTAATTTTTTTCTAGGTTTTGACTCCAGTTAAGACACGCTTTTGTTTTTTATTTTATTGTGCGAACACGAGACGAATTTTCACACTTAATTCTATAAGTAACTCGCGGCCCGCCCCAGCTTTGCACGGGTGCAATTTTTTTTTCTTTCATACAAACCTTGTCCTGACAATACTGAACACAACAGAAAAAGAATTAGCGAAATCGGTTCAGCTGCTCTCGAGATTTGCGCTTAGCTAATGAATCGCTAAACGTGTTATTTAGCGATTCATTTTTTATATTTAAGAAGAAGATGAGCCGCTTAGACTTAAGTTTGTAATGAACAAATTGTAAAGAAATTGTTAACCTACTCATAGTTAAAAAGCTTTATTTATATTTATACCAATAATATAGCTGAAAAGTTTGTTTGTTTAAACGCGCTAAACTCTAGAACTACCTACCAGTCGGATTTGAAAAAATATTTTTGCTTTTGATAGCCCAGCTTTTGAGGAAGGCTATAGGCTATTTAACATCAGGCTAGGACTCTTAGGAGCCGAGCAGAAATAAAAAGTAAGAAGGAATGCGAAAACGAACTAATAGTGCGGGCGATGCGATGCGACGGGGAGGGGAGGGGGAATAAGAAATTTTAGGCGGACGAATTCGCGGGCAGAAGCTAGTCATAAATAAATGTAATAATTTAATATGCAATAGAACGATCATTATCAGGAGTTTAGGTATTTTTAACTTCCAAATATTGAGGTTATTGTTACAAGTAGAACGAAAAACTGCAAAAAGCCTACACGAGTAACTACATATTTTCAGCATTTCAGCAACAGAGATTGTTTTGTGACTTCCACTATAATTTATTGTTTACTTAATATGATACCCTGGTTCAATAAAAAGGGAGGTTTGTAATAAAATGTCGCGACACCGTCCCGTGTTGTCGCGTCCGATGATTTGTGAGCAGAACGTAAGGACAAGGGAGAATAGATGTATACGAGGACGAATTATATCTAAGTTTTCGGTGAGCACTAGATATTTTTAGTATTTTCCCCTTTGCTTATCTATTATTGTCTGGACAATAATAGGGTATAAAAGGTGAACGGAGTAGATGGCACAGAAAGTTCTTTTTTTTTTTCAAAATCCTAAAATGAAATTAACCTTTCAATAAATACTATTATTTGTTTGAAGTAAACTTTTCGTTCATAAATCGATAAGTAATATCAACTTATAGGCACCCTACCTACTCTACGAGCGGAAATTATCAATGAACTCGTTGCGACATTCAATCCTTTGATTGACGCCATCGGAAGGCTTCATTCAAAGGATTAAATGTAAAAAAAGGAATTTCTTTTATTGACAAAAAAATTTTTTTTTTCGTTGCCATAGGGTTGTACATACTCCGTTCACCTTTTATACCCTGTTTTGGTCAGACGGTAAAAAAAGTCAGCCGATATAGAGGATAAAATATCCCAGTCTAGAACTGCTATAAGATATTGTTCTAGTATAAGTTGAAGTAGGTACCTATCTAGCAATATTTAGCCTATTACTAAATAGATACTTACCTTATATATTACCTTTTTGTAGATAAAAATTAAGCTGAATATTGCGTTTGCGTTTGTTTGCTGTATCTTCTAATCTTCTTCTAATATATAAAATTCTCGTGTCACAATGTTAGTTACCATACTCCTCCGAAACGGCTTGACCGATTTTTATGAAATTTTATATGCATATATGGTCTTAGAATCGGCTACTATCTATTTTGCATACCCCTAAGTGACAAGGGTGGCCCTCTCCAGATTTTTTTTAGAATCGATACTTACGCGGGTGAAACCGCGGGGCGAAGCTAGTTAATGTATCTGATTCAAAATAAGAACAATTGATTTTAATTTTTCAATTGCCTCTCTTCTATGTTGTTACTGTAATTACACATAATCACATATTACATTTATTATATGTTTATCCACAGAGGTGAGGATAGATGTGCGTGGGAAAAGGAAAAGTGAGGTCTTTGCCCAGCTATGGGACATTACGGGCTAAATATAAAAATAGATCCATACATAGTTAGAATCACTGCATGGTTCACAGACTTTACGAACAGTCAAAAAACTAACAGTTGACGCCAGTAAATGCTTTCATCATATTGAATAAAACGAATCAATACGCATCATCATCATCAAGACTATCTCACACACAAGATAATCTAATACACTATCATAACGTTCGCCACACGGCGCGGCTTCACCCACTACCACCAGGCGCCTGATCTAACCGCACAGCAATTTGCTCCAAATTCGCATTCCTACGTATTTTTGCTGCATTATTTTTAAATTACCAGCTCCGGCTTCATGGCGATTTTATTTCGTACCGTCGCTCGTCGCCGGGAAATGAGAGAAACAAGGCAGCGGGTGGAAATTTGGATAAAGCACGCTTTGTGTAGACGACTTTTTATTTGGATATGGCGTCGCTTGATTGTTGTAGATTTTTCTTTTATTGTTCGCGTACTGTAATATTCTATGGTTATTCAACAGGCTACGATACATCATACATCCATTATCTAGTTACATTAATTAATATAGCCAATTTCAAAAATAATTTGTGTTAAAGGTACCTACATAGGTATTTACTTAAGTAACGTTTTTGTTTGTTAATTCCACTTCCTCATTTTGCCCTACAAAAATATCTAGTAGTCACTTGAAATACCTTCACAAATGTGTTAGGAGTCGATATCAAAGCACGATAAAACAAACAAATTTTATAAACTCATACTTCAAGTAAGAAAACCTCCAAGCAGTCGTACACCTTAAAAAAAGTTTTTTTTTTAAATTCTTATTTGGTCGTGTTTATAATACATTATATCGATACCCATCACGTCTGTGGAGTTTCGCTAACCAGTTTAATTTGACCCTGTATATTATTGAATACCAATAAAAAATAAAATGTCAGATTGATGATAGACCTGTATATTATTGAATAAAAATAAAATGACAGATAAGTCTAATAAACTTATCTGTCATTTTATTTTAGAAGACCATTACACGATTTAGGCGCAAAATGCCCAACTTCTCAAAATGGCAACTGAGTCTCTAATAGATTAATTCTCAAAATGGCTAATTCTATACAAATTTTGATTCCCTCATGTATGTTGAAACGTCATAATCGAAATTACGTTAGTTAGCCCATTAGTGTTTTAATCGAGTTCCATACAATAAAGCTATACTCACAATCAGTTAATTAACAATATTATCACAACATTTTGGTATAAAATGATTGTATTAGTGTTGTGTCACCGAGGAAGAGGGATGTCATTATCAATGCTCGTAAAGTTTGTAATGAATAAATTGAATGTTACGTTACCGCTTTCATTTAAGACAAAGTACCTACATAATAATGTCATAATTATGAATAATGTCACTTTTCGTGTCTGTGTGACCGCGTTGTTTTTCTAAATTACGCAACGGATTTTGATGTTGTTTTTCACCATCATTTAGGGCATTGATTCCGGAAGGTTTATGTGTATACCTTTAATAAATTAATATTAAAATTAAAAGAAATATCGATGTTTTGTCAAGTCGTCAGAACCGTGCAACGCAGGGACGGGTCGTTAGTATATAAATAATAATATTATTTTAGGATCTGATAGATTAAGGGCTGATTTTTTCGGGGAATAATTTTGTACTTTTGACAGTTCTTCCATACAACATTTAGAATAAATTCTAGATAATAAGTTATTAATAAGTTTAAAGTTAAGAATACATTCTAGATAATTACCTACATTGTTTTAAAATTTTTTTAAATCGATTGTTAGGTAACTATCTGTGGAGGCTTGTCATTAGCAATATAGTTATGTATTATTGTATCTACAAAATGTTATTAGTCTGTACCTATGCCTTCCTAAAATTAAATAAATAAAATCTGTCTGACGTCAATTTTATTCCATATTAATCCATAATTTTATAAAAATTATTTGTAGATTGAAAAATCGGCCCTAAGAAGAATATAACAAGAATAAGAATTAGCTGAAGAAAAATAAAGAAAACCAACAGCTTTTTATAAAATCCGTTTATCCTGCGATCATACTCAGAATGAAAAATCTCCTCAGATAACGTTATTACCAACACTATCACATCTTAAGAGGAAAATAATTGACTGTGCGGTGCTAAAGCAATCTTCGTTATTACTAAATAATTTAACGCTCCCAGCCATGCTAGTAATAACTGTTATAGTTAGGGCGTTTCAGCGTTGCAGTTTGTAGGTCATTGCTCTTTTCCAATGTTCGCGGGACAACCATCGATTTTCATTAGTGAAAAATGTTAACGACTACAGTCGATATTGGAGGATTCGGGATCGATTCAAGACGTTACTTAAATTCCGTTTTTAAATAAAAATTGCTGATCTCTCAATACACAAGGTGGGTCAATGACCCCTACTGCCAAGCTAAAATGCATCAACTACAGTTGCTAGGGGAAGCCGCTTCTCTGTAATTGACAGCAAAACCTGACATGAACAACCCTCGGTAACAACACTAAGAGCTTTTAAAAAAAATGTAAATATTGGGATTGTTTTGAAATAATCTAGTGGTTAGAGAGAGACTTTTGGTTAAGTCTTTTTCAGCCTTTCTTGTATATACGAGTATAAACAGTGGTGGCCCAGTGGTAACGGCCGTGACTTACGAATTGTAGGTTGTGGCTTCGAACCCAGGCAGGCACTTTACTTTGTGTAAATTATTTCATCACCACCACTGCTCTCAAAACAATTTTTTTTTAAACTGTAAAGGAAAACATCTTGAGCAAACCGGTATGTCCTAGAATAAAAAATTCGAAGTCATGTGATATCCGCAAACCAGCACTGGGCCCGTGTGGTGGATTATGGCCCACTCCTTCTCACAAAGAGGAGGCCTGTGTCCCAGCAGTGAGAACATTATAGGTTGATTTACTAATTATGCTATGCTCATCATCAGTTTAATTTGTTTTGTATCTTATCTGTGTGTAATTCATCTACTTATCGATATCATAAACATTCTTCAATCAGTAACTCTCAGCTAACGCTGTGCACTTCTGTGAGTGACAACTTCACATTACATAAAACTGTATGTAATAACAACATAATATTTTTCATTTATTTCTTACCACAAATTACAGAGATAGTACAGAAATCATTTTATAATTAATTTGTGGAAGACTAGTGTGCCCATCGCGCTATCATTACCAGGCGCCCCCTAATCAAAGTTTTACATTATTTTTGTTGCATAGGAGACGATCTGGTTCATATATCATATTGAAATAAAAATCTCATACATCAGGATCAGACCAGAATAAATCATTGCGATACGGCTCATTAAACTTGGTTTATAAAAATCGTGTAATAAAGTAATTTATAATTCTTAATTTAAATAATGAATTCTTAATAAATTACTTACACAAACATTCACATACATCTGTATGTGAATGTAGGTATGTGAAAGCGTGTGGGATGAGTGTGTGTGATGTGGAGTGAGTGTGTGTGTGGTTTGGGGTGATCTTTGTTTGTGTATGTTTTAGGAAGTAATGGCCGATTCCTATAACCGACCGTTATTGGTTAAAATTCTCTTGTAACTTTACCAATAATAAAGCATAGCTTGGCATAGTAGACACTCCAATATGGAAGTAGCCATCACAAGTAAAATTAGCTTACGAATCTATCTAGATGCCCAGTTTGGCAATAAAAAATTCTACCATTGATAAGCAAAACGATTCGTTTGAATATAATAAATGAATGGAGTTTATAATAAATCTACCTTATTGTTTTATCATAACCTGCTAAAGTGTTGAAAGCTCTTAGATAATATCGTGTAACGTTAATTAATTGTATGATTCTATGAAAGTTATGCCCGGTTCAAAAAGCTACTAAAAACTCACACAATTAATACATACAAATAAGTGTATAAATGGAGAAAAGAAAAATATTTATTAACATAAGCAAAATACACACATGGATTGACTATATGCCTCTAAATTAAATTAAAAATATACATTAATAATTACTAAAATAAAAAATCAACATTCAAAATGGTTTATAAGCCATGTGTGTTCCCAAAATATATTAATAAAACAATAAACTAAAAATAAAATACTCTCATAATAATAAACTAGCTAATAACGACTATGCCATCAATGCCACATCTAGTAAAAATCAAATTCATGCATCCATGTTTGTGCCTGCTTACGATCGACGATCGAGTCTATGTTGTGTTTACCCACATGTTTTACTTTTTCTTTGCTACTTTGTTTTGTTATTTTTTAAACGTACATCTGTGCGCTCTAATTATTATTTTAGATATTATTGTTTCTCAGTAAGTGAATTTATATGAATTCTTTATGAGAAATAAAGTTGTTCTTAAACCTTAAAACCTTAACCTTATTCTTACCATAGGAACTTTTAAGGTTTTTTATCTGGCTTAAAACCAGGCTCTTGCGAAGTGACTTTATTTATTTACTTATTTAGATAATTATGAAATTTATATAGGTAGATATTAAGAATTAAATTTAAGGACTTGAGGAGACCAGCAGTGGGAAAGTATAGGCTAAACAAAAAAACACAAACAGAATACTTTGCCATCACTCACTGACATATCGGATATACATTAAAACAGAGTAGATCCCGAGAACAGCCGAAGACATCCAAATGTAGCGCGGTGTCGGTAACAGTGTTGCGAGTTCAATGGTTTTTTCCCATCTCAACAAATGCCCAACACGCATAAAGAAGTTTTTACTTAAAAAAATGTAAAATAAGTATTCATGAACGCTTCTTTTTTTAAATTAAGAAATCTGCCATTCTTGTTTAACCCCTTCACTAATAAACGTTTTATAGCGTCTGTCTATACAGACGCTACGCAACGTTTTATCTTCTTCTTTCGAAAGTCAAAAAACTGACGAATGAAAAAGAGAAATCGACGTGTAACTATTCATCTGATATAATAGGTTTATTAGTGAGGGTTTAATGTTAATCTTGTGTTTATAAATGATCTGAAATAGTCAACCATGCAGTAGGTATTGGAGACGTATGCACGAGAGACTTTCGCTTTTCTGAAGGAAAAATTGTAGAATATGTATAAATATTGTCATAATATTACCTACAAAGAACCATAATTTAGTTTAACGTAGGTACCTACCATAAATATTTCTTGACATATTGTGGACTATTTACCAAAAAAAAATATCTTAAAAAAATGTCACGTTGTTACGTGAGTACAAACTATAATGGCCATATTTTTCTTCCCCTACACTCAGACAGACAACATACATTATGTATGAAACTATAAATCTATATAAAGTGCCTGTTAACTTAAATAAGGCAACTAGTAACACCTCGCAGTTTTTGTAGGAGGCAATTCGTTAGTAGGTATATGATAGGTATATCTATAAAAATAAATAAAATTGAAGTGTCTGTTTGTTTTATGAAAGTATATAATATATATTTATTTTTATAATATATAAAAATGTCTATATGTCGTGTGTGTTCCGGCTAGTCTTCGAAACGGTTGGACCGATTTTGATGAAATTTGGTACGGGGATATCCCTGGGTTTGATCCCTGGGAAAAGACATAGGCTACTTTTTATCGACATACTACGCAGGCAAAGCCGCTAGCGGAAGCAAGTAAACAATAACATAACGTACGCCGGCTGGTGAAGTGGAAGGACTACCTACTACAGTTAACTTAGAAGGTACAATTTTATGTCACACGAAAACATTTTTTTTTCAGGCAGCGTTTCCATGTGTAAGTTTTTCATGGTTTGTTTTTTTTATTAGGATAATGTCAGTTAGTATTACCGAAATAGGAAGGCAGCTCTTAAGTACTTACATAAAAGTTGATTTATATTTCGCATTTCCTTTAAAAAAAATATTCCGCGTCTGTAATATTCACAGAAAATAACACGCAAGATGAAAATAATATTATATTTTATTTCTGTAAAGTAAATGGAATCTAAAAGCATTAAAAGTAACATCATAATTATTATAATAATATTAAGTCTATTACAGACTTAATATTATTATAATAATTATGATGTTACTTTGATAATTATGATGGCCCGAATGGTGAGGCAGAGGTGTAGGTACCTACATAGGACAAACCCACATTTCGCCAATTGTATTTAAGTCCCATGTAATAGGGGTGGCCGGGAGGGGAGGGTGTAGTATGGTCGAAGATGTAGATTATTTTTAGTTTACTACGTACAACTATTTTTAATAACTTGTAACCTTCCAGTTGATATACCTATAGGTACAGTTGTATCACAAAAACTTCTTTTAAAAATAAAACACTTACTTGATGTGAGCCTCACTGTAAATAATATATGCCTAAGAAACATGTAAGTATCCGTAGGTATTATTAAAAGAATGCATTCAAAGTTTGGCGTACCTAAAGGTGAAAAAGTGTTGTATTTATGTTTACTTAGATGTACTAGAAAAAGGAGCTATGTCTGCCAATAAACTGCTTAGCAGTTTGGCAGAGGTATCTTTAAAAAAAATATTTCTTTAAATAAACCCTTTTTCATAATAGCTTTTCTTTTATATTGCCATCAACAAAAAAAAAACACTAGTGGGTTATAATTTGGTGGGTGGTAATTTTTCAAAACATCAAGTTTCGAAATTGTGTTGTTTCTGTATCCTAAAAACATAAAAACATTTCTACTCGAGTTTTTTAAATTGAGAAATCCCAATCAAAACTGATGCAGCAATTCCGAACGAGGAACCGTAGATCTACGCAAACAGACAGGTATTAGGGTTCCCACCGTTATTTATGCCGTGATTTAAACCAAGGGGGTTCCGTAATTGATCCTCCCAAAGGTATATTCTCTTTTAATTAAAACATTTGTGAATCGTAAAACCGTATAACCACAGCAATTCTTTCGGCAGACGAGGTACTTATATAAAAATATGGAATCCTAGAATGTGGTCATAAACATTTTAAGTGGAGCTAAAAAAGTTGGCGTTTATTTCACGTGTATAACGAGGTTTCTGGGTATACGAGGTCGAGAGTATTATTCAAATTGTAGCAATATTGTCCATATAATATCCTTTCTCTGTTTTATTAACTTTATCTGAGTACCTACAGCTTTGTATAAAGTAGGTAAGTACCTACAATACCGCATTATTTGGATACAATCCAGCTTGTTAACTGAGTATGGGTAAATGATATCAACCATTAACGACATCTAATTAGTTGTCCCTTATAGCCCACAATGATTGCGTACCTAATCAGTTAATCAGTCTATAATATTTCCACTGCTGGAACTCAGGCCACCTCCCTTCAAGAGGGAGTGGACTGTAATCTATCACGCGGGCCTAGTGCGGGTTGTTAGTTAAATTGTCACATGTTTTTGTTTTGAATTTTTGGTTCTAGGACATGCCGGTTTTTTCACGATGTTTTCCTTCACCACCGTTTTGAGAGCAGCGGTGATGAAATTACTTACACAAACTAAAGCGCCTGCCTCGGTTGGAACCCATGCACTACAACTCGTATTCAGGGCCGTTACCACTGGGCCACCCCTGCACTGCAATGGTAATCTTTATACGTATATGATTCTTTACTATGTGTGAATGCAGTTCAGTGAGAACTCTTCCTAAACTGCTGGACCATTTTTGGTGTTTTATTTTTGTGTGTGTTAGAGTGGGTCCTTGAATAGTTTAGAGTCACAATTGGACCCGGTAGGTAGGGCTGTTACGGGCAAGACAACGTCTATCAGGTCCACCAGTTATTTATAAAATATAGTAACAAGATGTAATTTTAAATTGAAAGCTTTTAAAAATTCCAAACTTATTACTTAATGGAATACTGTAATTTTGTTTGAAGTTATACAGTCGCAATTTAACGATAAAAGCTCCTCATTGTTCGTAATAAACAACTCTATTTACGAAACATTTACTCCTTTACAAAGTATTTTAATTATTCCAAGGGTTTAATGAGCGCGAATTAAACTTTTTAATCAGCATTATACAAGAAATCTTGTTAATCCAACATGATTTGTCTCGGCTCTTAGTACAAATTCAGGAATGGCGGTACCCCGTTTAAGCAAAATCCCTGAAACAATAGAATAATCAGAAATATAATATAATTTTCGTGTTCATTATAAGTCTATCGCGGGAAGGCGAAATTGATCATGGCTCACTGCAAATGAAAAGATTCTAATCGTGCTCTGTTACTGGGCTGATGACTAAGCCGACTTTTGTGGTCGCGACTTTTCGACCTCTTCTTATATTATCTTGATTATTCAAAGGTTCATAGGGTGGTCTTCTAAGGCTTTAATGAAGGGATCTGATAATAAAGGACGAAAAAAAATGGAATGTGACATGGCACGGCGCAAGCAAATGCGCTGCGGGGCAGCACCGATTTTTTCCACCGATTTTTCCACCGGTCAGCCGCACCGAACAGATATTAATTTTAGACATGTATCTTCTTCTCCTTGGTCGTTCCCGCAATGCTGAGGAGCGCGACCACACACAACGTGCCTCTAAGTTATACGGTCTTCTGCACTTATAGACTGCTCGGTACCTAAATGTAAATAAATAAAGTCCCCCAGACTGAATTTCAGCCATATCAACCAATCTCAGCGGAGACTAGCCTTCGACGCGGGAAATATTATAGTACCCAGGTGAGCGCAGACACAGGTGCCCTCTCTCTTGCCTCACTCTCATAGTCCGATGGGACGACAATCCGACACGACCGGAGAGAGATCAGGCGCAGGACCAACAGCTTAACGTGCTTTCCGAAGCACGGGGGTATCACACCGCCAACTTTCAAAATCCGGGCTGCTACAAAAAAAAAACTTAAGGGAAAACCCAATAGCATTTTGCCCGACCCTGGAAACGAACCCAGGACCCCACTCTCAATAGTCGCGCTTGCGACCACGAGACCAACGGGGCAGGCCTAAATGAATAAAGGTGGGCAAAAAAATACTGTGGTTGGTTTCGTTATTTTTTCCCTAACTTTGGATCACAAAACAACCAAACAAAAGAACCCTCACTTGAAAAACGTACAAATAATGAGGATATCCACAACAAAGACCAAATATTTAATCACGGGGTTTGATTTTAACGGAACATACCCCGGTTATATTTATTCTATATGAAAACCCCGAGCTGCTTTTACAAGTCTCACCGTAAAAAGGACGATGAAAGTTATGAGGGTAGGGGAAACTCTCGTAAATAGCAGTGAGGGAGAATGGGGATAAAGGAATAATATATCAATACGAATCTTTAATATTCGCGCGCCGGTACCGTAAATCAAAACGAATGAAACCGAGTCATAAATCAGGGTGCTTTTTTGCCTATTTTTAACGTTTCAAATTGTTGTGTAGAATGCCAGAACCAAGCCACTGTTGTATGTAATTAAATTTGAGTGAACATCATGTTTAGTTATTATTGAGGATGGAATTTAGATTCAGAAATTGTCATAATTAGCCTATAATGTTCTCACTGCTGGAACTCAGGCCTCCTCTCTGTGGGAGGGACTGGGCTGTAACACACCACGCGGGCCCAGTGCGGGTTGGTAGATGTCACTTGTCTTCGAATTTTTGGTTTGCCTTACACAAAATGAAGCGTCTTTCTCGTAAGATGCGGCCATTACCATTTGGTCACCAGAGCTCTCACGAATTGTAATACTACTAATATTATAATTTGAGAGTTCACGTATGTTTCTCAATCACGCAAAAACATCAGAACGGATTTGGATGAAAGGCACACAGAAACAAAAGAAAAACTGGATCAGACCGTAATGAGAAAGTTTATAGTGGATATGACAGAGATTAAAACAGAAGAAGAACTAGCAGGGGATCGAGGGGGGGTTCATTCAGGGGATATGACCGGAATAACTTGATAGTTTATTATAACCTGGGTTAACATAGGATATTTTAATCCCCGTAAATGACGGGACTTAACAGTTATCAATTATGTTGTATGTAAAGGTACTCGTAGCAGGCGAAATAAGGGTAGACGTTATACACTAATATTATAGGTACCTCTGCTATACTTGCTCGGGAAAACACGCGTGAAGTTATGTAAATGAATAAAGTACTTGTGTGTTAATGAATGTGAGATGGAATCCACCTGTAAGCTATTTACATAAAACAGATTTTCATAGCATTACCTTGCGTACCATGTATTGGAATGAAATTGGTAGGTCTCTACGCATATTTCTACATATGAATGTACCTATATTAGGCACACCAATCAGAATTAAATAACTGTAGGATTTAGGTAGGAGTGGAATTCTTATTTAAGGTAAGATTTAATAGGTGCGAGTAAAATTACAGGCATCTGAAGTTGCGAGATTTTCCAAGCTTTGGATATCTCCTTCTTTCCAACCTCCTGCCTATGTGTATATACGGACAGCAGCAACTAACTTATACCTACCAGGTAGACCATCTGTCAGTCTGTCTATCGATGCATTTGAAATAAATTAAATGTTTATATCTGTAAGTAGATTTTTTAACACGTTGACTGCCAACGCGGTCACCGGTGACCGCGAACAATAGATTTTCTATTGTGTCTGTTGCTTGGCAGTCAACGTGTTAAGACACTTTTACACGTCAATATTTGGTTTGTCAATGTTTTAAAACTAGATGGCGTGTCACTTTTATTTCGATTTAAGTATGTTTTTCCTTTTTTTTTGTTTTTATATCGGCACCTTGTTTTTATATTACCTATGTTCATGTGGGTAATTGGTAATCATAGAATATTGTTCTTTTGTGTGTTGAGATGTCTTTTGTGTGCGCCAAATAAATGATTAATCTATCTATCTATCATACATTTAGGTCGAGTAGGTATTGAAATTTTGTATGGGACAGTTAAATTTTTCCCATGGAGAAAGTTGTTCAGTTTGATGGTCTGCACCACCCCCTTAATTTGACCACACCTTTCTGATACACGCTGTATACCTACACTACAAAACAACCAAACAAATGTGTTCTCTGAAATAACTCTTGCAACGAATTCATTGAACACGATCGGGCTTCGGTGTCACTGTGATTAAAATGGGAATGAGTCTCTCAATATTGCAGGGATTTCGTTCAATGGCAGCCGTGGCTCGCGGCTCGTGGGTCGCAGCTCGCGGGTCGTGGCTCGTGGCTCGTGGCTTCATCCGTCCATCCTCCACGCACGAATACGACGCATTTAAATTCAAATGAGCTATTCAACTTACTTGCAAACCCGTTATTTCGTAGAATGCACCATTTGCTTAAAATTCCGATACAAAATACTACTAAAGGGAGCTCAGGCGCCACATCAGACCACTAGAAATGTGAGTTTTATTCATTCTAGTTCACAATCCGAGATATTTTAAATCGAATTCGACCGTCAATGATATTCAATCTTTGAAAATGTCTCATGAAGTGCTGTTGGATTTAAGTTTGGGGATTCAGAAATATTTTAGCCTGTAGTACCTAAATAATCTGCCTATAATGTTCTCACTGCTGGGACACAGGCTTCCTCTATTCGAGAGGGAGTTATAATCTACCATGCGGGCCCTGTGCGGGTAGACGTCACATGTCTTCGAATTTTTGGTTCTAGAACATTCCGCCGCATAGCCGTTTCCTTCACGATGTTTTTTCTTCAACGTTTTGAGAGCAGTAGTACCTAAATACGTAAATATAAAAATGGGTAGCCTATTATTTGCTACCATTCTTGGAAATGTTTTCTCAGTATTATTTTATGAACTGTTTCAGCCAAAAACGAAAATCTCAAATTAAATATTTTATAGAGTTTATTTCACCCCATTACACAGTAAAATATAAAAACAAGAGTTACCTTAAAAAAATAATAAAAAATATCATAATACGTACCTATAAAATATAATTTTTTCTTATCACAAAATTAACGAAAAAGTAAATGTTTTACCTTAGTTTTTTATAAATCGCCGGCGCCTTTATTATTTGGAATCATCTTCCAAATTCCCTCGACAAACGAACATGCGCACTTTGTAAATATCTATGATGAATTTAAAACTTACCCTAACATACAATGAATAATTATAATAACTTGTAAGGGCTGATGACACTGACATAAAAATAAAATGGATTTCAGATTAAACGTTCAATCATTCGATTATCGTTCATTCAAAACTGTAACAACAATGTTACTATAATTTTACGAAACATCTTTTCTAAAATGTAACCACTTTTGCGTTTCTTAAATTCTCCACTTTTTGTCGAGGTGTCAAAACTAGGTAGACACAGCTACTATATTAGTTACCTGTGTAGTAATATAAATAAGTAACAGTTTCTACACTACAACTGAAATGGTTGTATGGGTAAACCTACATGGCTGCACGTATAATCATTGTTGGACTAAAACTCAGTATTCTACATAAAATTCGCTCCTTAATTTAGTAGTTTTAATATACGTAAACTTATGCAAGCTGTATGCAATTTTCCTCAAACTTTGCACCTGTTAAGCTCTATAAAATTTGTTTAACAAAACACTCTTAGTTCGTGTGTGGGAAATTTACAATTAAGCCAGAATGTGGGTAAGTACTTACAAAAAAGTTCTGCATATTAAAGGTAGATCCATAATGCATTTCATTATAACTTAAAACGTTATGGATATATGTTCGTAATAAATTTTACAACGTAAAAATGTGAACGTTAGTTATAATAATAAATGTGATGCAAGACGTAATGTAATTTTATGGGCAAATAAATTAATCAGATCTTTATTTACTAATACAAATAATTTCTTGTTTAATGGTACAAAACAAATATGAACTAATGAATGATTGTCAGTTTTATAAAAATAAATATATAATAATATGGGATATCGTTTTTAAAAACTGCTAAGTGAACACGAAGGGTTCCGTGCCACCCTACAATATTTAACACTAAGGCCTGATTTTTCAATCTACAGATAATTCTTATTCGTGGAATAAAATTGACGTTTGACAGTTTTTGTATGGAAGAACTGTCAAAAATTCAAAATTATTCCTCCGATAAAGTTATCTAGCGTTGGAAAAAGCAGCCCTTAAGCATGTTTAAAAAAAAACTTTAATTTTTAACTTAATTTTGTTTTTAACCGTCTTCAAAAAAGGAGGAGGTTCTCAATTCAGGTTTTCATATTTTTATTATTTGTTGTTATAGCGGTCATAGTACACACGGAAGCTTATAAACGTTTGCCTGCCCTCAATATTATAACGCACCTATTTTGCTACGTGTTAAGTATTAACATTGTTATTCAATCCAGGTACTCCTCCAAGTTATATATTACAAAACATCAAAACATCTAATTGATCTAGATTAATTTGATGTTGACCTCTTCGTCTACATTAAGATATGAAAGGCTTCATTAAGCGTAATGATATAAAATTAAACCCTCAACAAGCACTAAGTAATCATGTTTAGAAAGGAAATAAAGGATTCGGCGAAATAGACATGATTCCTATAGAATATTAGTCGAGTTATTACCGCGACCCAATTCGTAAATTTTCGCTTGTCGCTACTTCCGTTACACAGCCGATACTTTATTTTCGATTTCCCAATAAATTTGGTTCAATCACACTGAGAGCCCAGTTTATTTCTCAATGGCGCAGCCAAAGAATAAATTTCCACTTCGAATATTAGAGAAGTTTCATCAAGAACTTTCACAATAGTCCCCTCTCAAACTCGTCCCAAATGCCGTTATTCAAATGTTACTTTTGATAAGAAATTTAATAGATATCCGAATTACGAATTGTTATAAACTTTAATGATAGCAATCAAATATTTGTTTTTGGTTTCGCTAAAAAAATAATGGTCAAGTGTGAGTTGGATCCGAAGTGAAAAGTTGCATCTATGAGGCGATGGAAAATAATAGGTAGGTATAAATTTACATAAGCAATATAAAAAATTTTAATTCTTAAAGTTCTCTTTAAAATTTTACGTTATCTTAAGTACAGCTGTGAAATCATTCTAACACTCATATCGGTTTTTTTGTTTATCGGATTTATTTTTGTGATAGGTATTATGTGCACTAATGGCGGTGCTTGGGGGAGATATTTTTCGACTGAAATGATGACGTTGACAATGATGTGCGATAAACCCAAATCAAAATCTTAGTTAATAAGTTTATTTTAGCGCTTTTTTGTTCTGTTTTCTTAACAGTCTACAAAAAGCCAGTAGCTACTTCACCAAAGATTTAAAATAACATATAAAAGAAAACTGCTTCAACACTTCTTTGAGCCAGCTCCATTGAAACCAATCTTGAAGCTAATCTTCCGTAATAAAGTGCATTCTATCTTTATCTTTTACATTAAACTTTTTATTTCTTTTATCACCTACAATGGCCCCCATCCCAAAAGTTTATTTTGAAAGTGTAAGAACTTAAAGCTTTTTCGGGTTATTGCTTTTTTTTTCAAAGGGGCCTTTGCATTACTCCCTTGAGTATCGAAGACACATCTGTAAATTGAAATGGAAAAGGGTCAAAACTCGTAAGGGTAATAACTATAAGTTTGGTGATCCGTGCTAGCACCTTGAAGTAACCTTGGCGATATTGTTTTTAAATAATACTATGGTATTTTGTGTACTGGGTACTGGGGTGTGAACGCGTCGGAAATTCCTAAAGATGTTCTCGCTGGATTGATGTTCTAACCTATATGTTTCGATTGCGGAAAGATAAAAAATAGAAAATTCAAGAGGGAACTAATTTCAAAGAATCGACTACTTTCATAATGCTATATGTGGCGCCCTCATCGTTTGTTTGGTTATTTATTTTATTTTAGAACAAACGATGAGGTTAGAGTTCAAACAGTCTTGTTATATTTAGGTAAAAACTGACAGAATCACAGAAAATGGAGGATATAAATAAACAACAATACGGCAATCAAAATTATATTAATTAAACTTAGCCTTGGCACCATTTCTTTAGATAAATATATTATTAGACTTAAAGTAAAGATTTGAAGCTTCAAAAGGCAATCGTCCATTTCCGTGGTCCATTCCATTCCGCTTGGATGATTTTCTTGCCGGAAAACTTCGGATCTTTATTTCTTTAATAACCCTAATAAAACAATTTATTTTTGTCAACAAGATATCTCGAGGCAAAATAAATTGAAATTATTTTTTAATTTATTTATGCTACACAGTATTTTTTGGGTTTTCTATCTGGTGTAAACTCGCCCTTAAGTTGAGACCTACTTTTTTAATAGTTGAATTAAAATGTTAGTTCTCATTATAATCTATAAAACTCAAAATGTTTTTGAAAATTCTTCCAAATAATTTAAGATTTTAAAAACTCTGAAGTTTTGATTTCATCTGGAATTTTAATAAATAACCTAAAGGTTTCCAAATCCACTTGTGTTTAAAAAACATGGTCCTATGTGTAACGTTACAAAACCAGTAGAAAACACGATAACTCAGAAATCGGATTTCCCTGAACTGTATTGGACAAAATTGCTCCTCGCGCTTGATTACACATTCATTTGGTAATAATCAATATTCGTTCATTGTACTTAATTTACATTGTCAAAACATATACAGCATAGTAATAAAAACATCAGGTGATTAAACACGTGAATAATGTGTTGACTTTTTGATAATAAGTTACTTTAATTTCGTAGCATATTGGCACGGTAATATTGGGTTTATTAAAAGTTAATTATTCGAGCTTGGGGAGAATTTTAACGGACGATTACCTCGTTAATGGTACAGCAGATAGGTACGTTAGTCTATTTTAAAATCATCCTATGTACGTACGGTGATATCACTCTCGAGTACATAAGCAAAGACTGGATGATCGCCGCCTGCCTCACCAAACTCTTGCCAAAGGCGAAGTATTACCAATTCCTGGAAGGCTGAAGGAAGGATGAAGAAATATGAACCCAAGCTTCTGTCATCTTGACGATCTCGATGTTCTACCTTAGTGTCAAAATTAATTTAGTTTTTTGTCCGTCTCCTGACTGCTTTGGAATACACGCTTTCCATTGCAAGGGGTATCATTATACCTCTGCTTAATTGTTTTAATTTTTTTCAGTCGATCCATGACTTACATACCTACAGAATTTTTCATAAATGGGTAAAAACAGCAGCAAGAAGCCGTGTTACGTATGCTTTGCACTGGTCGCGGTGCAACCACAAAATTTACCCAGTACTTCACCACGACCCGAGTGCGTTGGTAAAGAGGATGATGACGGGGCTTTATAATTAATATCCGTGAGTTCCCAATGCAATGTACAATTTACTTCGAGACACAACATATTATGTCAAGTTACGAAACAAACATGACAGATTTAAAAAAAATTAAGAGAGCTTCTATTTTTTTGGGTTCCGTACCTCAAAAGGAAAAACTGAACCCTTATAGGATCACTTTGTTGTCCGTAAACAGACAGACAGTGTCTGTTTTAATCTGTCTATCTCAGATTAAACGTATTTTCTTTCTTTTTTTTTTATTTTATTATTATTTTAGGCAGTCACGATAATATATTTTAGTAAACATGATAAATTTTCAATAATAAACCTTAATTGAAATATATTGGCATGGACATTGACGCGCAACCAGCTACCGTGGATTCAGTAGGTACATGATTCTGAACCACCCTGAGTTGAAATTCTATGTCGGTAATTTAAAAAAAATATTACTGTAGGTACTATGCATTTATACCGCGTAGGTATTGTATTCTACAAAACAGCAGGTTTTATTTTTGATAACGTCAACTACTAACGATGGTCATGTCATTGTGTTGAATTCATTGTTTTACTTAGCGCGTCGATGTCCCAGCCAACTTATGTATAATGGACTCCAAACCGTGAAAAGTTTAGCATTGATCCAAGGTCAGGCTTTTCAGTAACGAATAAAAATGTGTCCTCAACGTATCGTCAACAATTGGCCTCATGATAAGCCTTTATAAAATCTGTGTCACTGATACCCATATTGACAACGTCAACCGATTTCAGCGCATGTCAATACGGCCTCTCCGCACGTTAATGGAAAACCGGACCGTTGTTAAAACAGTTTTGTCAAAACCGTTTTCGCAACAGAATCCTTCAGTTTTTCGTTTTTCTCGATACGGAAAGGTTGTAAAGAAAACTTTGTTTTGTACTTGAAATTGTACGGTGTAGTGTCCCGTAGTCTTCAGTCCAATATGAGCAAAAATCAATTTCGTCCGTTCGCGGCTGAATGCGCCCTTTGTGTGACAGTGAAAGGTTATCGATGTTCGTTTTCACGGATCACTAAGGCCGAGTTAACTCGGAGGGGATGATTTCTGTAACAAGGCTAGCTGTCTATTGCCTAATGGGAGGCGAGAGTGCCCCGTATCTGTGAATCTTGTATCTATTTGTGATGTTTCGAATGACTCAATGCGCAGCCGTAACAACTCAAGTCACGCAACTAACAATAATTCTTTACTTGAGTAAAGGACCTTGATTGCTGGTATTTTTTTAAGGATGGGTAGTCATATAGTGAAATGACTCCTCCCGCTCTGGGTGGAGCGGAAGGGAGTGTCAGAAGGGAGACTCTTACTGACTAAAACCCATCCATGTTCCTTCCTTAGCCCTTTATGTTCCGGGGCAGCGGTAACCCTTTCGGACAATCCCGCTGATGATTGCTGGTTAACCTGTAATTGGCGACTATGTCAGTCCGAGGCTATTATTACCTATAACTAGCTGTTGGCCCGCCACTTCGTCTGTGGTCCAAGATGAAAGTGCCTATGTCCTTCCCCAGGTCATGGTCTACCTATATGCCAAATTTCATCCAAATCCGGCCAGCCGTTTTGGCGTGAAAGCGTAACAAACAAACAAAGTTACTTTTGCATTTATAATATTATATATGGTAAATATATAATATGATAAATGCGAAAGTAACTTTACTTTACCTTTACCCTTACTAATAAACGTATTATATCAGAGGGGCAATTCTCGTAATTTTAAGAACGTTCACAGTCTGATCTCTGTCTCAATCTGTCAAAAAATGCCTCTAACTCTAATTTCCCTACATTTTGACAAGTTTTTGACATTTGTTTGTCGCTGAGATGAGACTGCGACTAGATTTTGAACGTTTTATATTACGAGAATTAGCCTTCAGATGAATAGTAACACACCGATTTCTCTCTTTCAGTCGTCAGTAATTTGACTTTCAAAACAAGAAGACAAAGCGTTGTTTAACTATACAGACGCTATACAACGATAGTACTTAAGTTATGATTATTATACATAGAAGCTGTTGGTGTACCTTAATAAATAAATACTAAAGAACTATTTTTAGTTACCTAACTAAGATATAATTATTTTTTATATAGCTTCACCCCTGTATTACCCGATGGGATAAACAGAGGTGTACATTAAATACAACCATATTTCGTCAGTTATGTTTCCATCCACTGGCCACAAATCCAGACTTCGAACTCCTTGTGAGAAATTTTTGATAGAGAACCATAGGTAATAACACATGAATCGAACCCAGGACCTCATGCTCATCTGTAGACTTGTGACAACTAGACCAACGAAGCAGTCGGGTATGATACTTTTAGATTTATATATAAAATGACCCTTATTTAGTACAACTTACATGGTGTGAACCCCTCACAAAGTAGCTCCCTAAAGGTTTATTCCAGATTGAGCTTTTACACAAAAGAAATCCACGACCTCTACCCGTCGAAGAGATAACATGGGACCTCGAGAGTACGTGTTTAAAGTAGCACTGGAGAGGATTTTCTCTTTTTTAATGTATGTTTGCCTTTGAAAAGTGGTTGACAGAGGGGATTTCGGAAAGGTTCCACACATAATTTTGTATCAAAAACTTATTGGTTTGTTTAGCGGTCTCAATAAATTAAGTACAATATTTTTATAGGGTGTACTTATGCCAAATCGAATGCCAAATAATCGAATATCAATTTCTCGACCACTGTTATTACGAAGGAATGTTGCACGGTTGTAATTATTATAAAACTTTATTTGATGAATAACATTCTAACAGGGTTTACTGATTGAAACTTATCACTATATCTAAATAGTCTTCATTATCGACTCAGCCTATCGCAGTCCACTTCTGTATATGGGCCTCTACCAGGCTGCGACCGCACGCTGTCCTCCAAAACGAGTAAGATTTGACAAAGTTTTCCAAACGCTGCCCAACCCAACTAGATGCTTTCGTCGGTTTCTTTCTCAAAGATGAGCCTAACAAAATAAGCATGCATAGCATATCATGTATACTATAAATATACCCATCTAACTTCAAAATACATAATAACTTCGTTCTTATAAAATACAAAGTACAGGTCCGTTCCTACATGGAGTATTGCAGCCACTTATGGGATGGCTCAGCAAAATACCAGCTTGCTGCATTAAGTCTTATAGGCGACGAGACGTTGGTAGCTACGATTCACAGCCTGGCTCATCGGCGTAATGTTGTTTTCCTGTCGGTCTTCTACAGACTGTAATTTGGAGAGTGTGCGCAGGAGCTTTACGAACTGATCCCGTAATCGCCCTTTTACCACCGGACAACGAGACGTACTGCAGCGCATCCGCACTTGGTTGATATCCCGACAAGTCGTACTCAACGCTTCTCCTCCACGTTTATTATGCGTACAGCCAAAGTGTGGAACTCTCTGCCGGCATGTGTTCACCGACCTCAACCATCGCTTTCCATCAGGCGTGATCGAGGTCAAGAGCAGGCCCATTTATCAAAAAAAAAAAATACTACACAGGAGCTCTCGGTACCTTTCGAGACGACAATGGCGAAGTCGGAAGTGTGTGTGTGTGTGTGTGTTATGAGCTGGCGCTACTCGTCTTCACTCGCCTCGTGTTTACATACTTCGTAACCACAAGTAAAGCGCACATCGCTTTGTGAGATAAAAATACTGTAACAAATAGATCATATATAATAAAAAGAAAATACGTATAAGTAAGAAAAATAATTATATTAGAATGTTATCTATCAAGAAAATCACTCTATTTATGTGGACAGGGTACTCAAGGACCTCTTAATTTTCTTGCTCAGACAGAGCTCAGACTTTACCTGTCAAAGCCACCTACCCAAATACTCTTTTACTTTGCCCAGTAATCAAATAATATTACTAGAACTTTGCCCAAGATTTCGATATTCGTCTACAAATCATACACTTCTTACAATGACAGCATAACGAATGGGGTTCACGAACTGCTACACAAAGGTTTCCTTAGTGGACCTTTAAGCCTTCCCAATAGAGTGGAACACGTGTGCTCTATGACATTTAGGAGAATTATTGCCCAGTTTATTGCTCTTCATTACCTACCTATGATACCTATGGGGCGCGCGACATTCAGCATTTCTGATTTAACGTAAGTATTTCCGATATTTCACCTGAATGACTTTAACCCGGAGCAAATGAGGTGAATATGTATGGTGACAGCGGGTCATCATGACTTTATCAAGTAATTGTCATGATATATAAGAAGTTATAATTATTTAATAAACATCAGTTTTTTGTATAGGTAGTAAAAAAAAAAATTTTTTTTATAAATTATACTTTTACTAGCTTTCTCAATAGCACGTGCAAAATCAACTCTGAAAACAACATTAATATTTTTAAAAAAATTTTTAAATTTAAAACATACACATACTAAAACAGAGAATAAACAAACTTCTTATCATAGTAATAGTAAAAAATCTGTCTGCTACTTTCTCTTTCGGAGACGTGGAACTGCAGACTGCTATTATTGCAGTAGGTACGGAATGAAATGATCTGGGCATATTTAAATCTGGCATGCATTAGAAGTATCAGATGTCTTCTTATTCTTTTAGAGTTAGACGGTCATATTTGACATGTGCTGTAAGTTCTTGGAACCTTCGGGGGACCTCCCCCGCAGGTTCCTGGGAAGGGTCACCCGCAAAACCTGCGATTCTTTCGCGTAACTGTCGAAGCAGCATTTGACCCTTTTTCGCCAGATTCCGACTCTTCTAACACCGCAAATATTCTCTGGTGTTTTCTTGCAGCGGGATTGTCCGAAAGGGTTACCGCTACTCCGGAACATAAAGGGCTAAGGAAGGAACACGGATGGGTTTTAGTCAGTAAGAGTCTGACACACCCTTCCGCTCCGCCCAGAGCGGGTCATTTGATGATTTCCCACCCTAAAAAAAAAGGGTGTTTTCTTAATGCCATATACACAAAAAACTTAAAAAAGAACGAGGTGAATCACGAACAAATACAAAATAACCGAAAAAGGGCTAACGCCCGCCTTATTTACGACCACCCTCCTCCTCTTCTTTAGGCACCTTCTCATCCATCGCTTTTCGTCAGGCGTGATCGAGGTCAAGAGCGGGCCCATTCAGCAATAAAAAAAATAAAAAAAAAGTATATCACTAAAATACTACGCCAGCGATGACGCTGGGTCATATTAACCCGTTTTGAGTTGATGCATGTATGTATATTTTGCAGTGTATGCGGCGTTGCACTTAGCAAACTCGCGGTTTGGGTAGGGAGAGGCCGTATCTCCAGCTACACAAATGCTAAAATTGCATGATCGACGAAAAAATAATAATGACAGATTTATGTCGCTTCGGGTGTGTATGGCCCAGCGTCATTGGCTAATAAAATATTATGCTGCCTTCTGACTTCAGAAAATAACTCGTGCGGACGCTCCATCAATGCTAAAAAGTCCGTTATTGTTAATTTCTAGATTGGTATTACGATGTGTATCGAAATGAAATTCTGTATTAGAACGTCGGCTATGTAGAAAAGTCACAAAAATATCTCAACAAAATAAAGGTTAATGTTACCCAAGTATGTTTACAGAATGTCTGTGGTAAATATTAAAGTAAATAATATAGCGATACTAGACAAATTTTTAAATTGAGCTTGAAATGAGAAATCCCGAGAGAAATTCCCTCGTTCGCCCTCCCGACTGTTAGGGCGGTGGTAAAGAGGTTACAACTAAGCAAATTGCATTCACCGTTGTGGAATTACCGTGCCAAGTTTACACAAATATCTCGATGAATATGTCTCACGTCATGTCAAACACTTCGCTGCTAAAAACGCAGCGGATTGTGGCTCGACCGCACGCTCACCTGAATTATAAAAAGAGGAAGAGTATTAAATATCTTTTACGTTTCTGAGATTAGACACTTCGTTCTTTTTTGCGCTGGTAGGTAATAATGTGATACGTTTTAGCTCTTTTTCATTCACAATGGTTACTTATCAATGAAAAATAATTTTAAAAAGAAGAAATTATTTGAAAACCAGTCTCTAAAAATTGCTTATTTACTAAACTAAAAAAACATGCAATAATCAGCCTATAATGTTCCCACTTCTGGGACACAGGCCTCCTCTCTGTAAGAGGGAGCGGGCCGTAATCCATCACGCGGGTCCAATGCGGGTTGGTAGTCACAATGTCTTCGAATTTTTGGTTCTAGGACATGCCGGATTCTTCACGATGTTTTTCTTCGCTATTTTGAGAGCAGTGGTGATGAAATAATTTACACAAAGTAAAACGCCTGTCTGGGTTCGAACCTACAATCTACAACTTGTAAGTCGCGGTCGTTACCACTGTGCCATCACTGCTCAAACAGATGCGAATTTTATGAATTGGTATTTTTCATGATGTGTCTATAGTTTAGCAATAAACTGTTATTTAATTCATACTTTTTTTACAGTTTTATTATGAAAATAATGCTTTCTTTCCTTTTTCTACCCAAAAAAGATTGGAAGGGTTGATCTATTACGCTATGTTTATCGTTTAGGGTCGCCACGGAATTCGGGGCTCGTTTCAGATGGCTGACCGCATCCCTACACGTGTTGATCATTTTCTTTAATGGCCATCTGTCACCGCTGTGACCACGGTGGCGCCTTCTTGACCCGAGATAAATAGAGGTACACGATAGAGGTAGACGCAGGCGCCAGATAAGGTTCGGATGACACTCAGCTTATGTACATGGGAGTGAATTGACATAAATTCTACCAAAACACCATAGACATCTTTTTTATTAGGTATGTCAAAGTGTGACTAGAAATAATAAAAAATATGTCTATGGTGTTTTGGTAGAACTTGTCAATTCAAATATTACAATTTATTAATACCAAATAACCCCCGAAAATCCAAATAGCCCCGTTCTACGGTACTGTTATTACCTGGGCGTGCTAACCTTAATCTCTACAGTATTTGGTTGTTTTTGCTTAGTTCACACTATAATGGCTGATTTTTCAATTGACAGATAATTTTTATTCGTGGAATAAAATTCACGTCTGACACATTATGTGCAGAAAAATTATCAAAAATTCAAAATTATACCTCACATAAAATTATCTGGCGTTGGAAAAATCAGCCCTTAATCCATTGCTACCATGATAAAACAATCTCCGCAGCCTACTCTGTTCATATTAGATTATTAAAACTAAGGCCCAAGAAATCTAAATACGACATAGTATGGGATCCCAAAATTGTCTTGAGATACCTATGAAATTTATTTCATAATCAAGACCTTAGTGGAGTTACTTACTATAAATATAGCATATTAGATTATTCGGAAAGTTGAAGATTACGTCTATCCCTGTCAATCTCAGTTCATTATCCTCAGTCTTAATTAAGCCTAACAGTCAGGTAGACGAACACCTAAAGCTATACTAATTAACAGGCAAATGAAAAACAAGTACAGAACCTACGTTATTACATCCAGGTATCAGAATTTGATGACTATTCAATGGATATATAATTAAACGAACAAAATACTCGTTCATATTAATTAGAATCCGTAATTTACACCAACTTATCACAGAGACTACTCTATAAATTAATAGAACTACTAACTAACTAACAATAGCATGTGCTCTAATCGAAAGCCATGGGTGTAATTAACGCGCAAATTCGATTAAGGTAGCATGTAATTTGTGAAATATCGTATTTAAATGACAAATATGCAGGGCGCTGCTAATTTAAGTGTGTTTTGATGGTTTGATGAAAAGTGGCAAATCACAAGTGATATTCGAAATTGCAAAAACTTGCATAGATTTTTTTCCGAAACCTTAATTGTAAAGATAGGTGATCTGGTTTATTTCTAACAACATTATCATAATCAACCTATAACATTCCCACTGCTGGGACTCCGGCCTTCTCTCTGTCAGAGAGAGGGGGCCGTAATCCACTGCCAACCCGTACTTGGCCCGCGCAGTACGTGTTGGCGAATGTCACGTGTCTTCGAATTTTTGTTTCTGACACATGGTTTTCTCACGATGTTTTCCTTCACCGTTTTGAAAGCAGTGGTGATGAAATTAAATACACAACTTAAAGAGCCTGTCTGGGTTCGAACATATTATATACGAACTCACGTTATTTATAATTTTCCAAACTGTTTTTATTTTATTTTCTGCCGATTTGATTTTGTTGCTAATGTACAGGGCTTTGGCAGTTTTGCAAGTATTTCTAAAAATTTTGGAATATGTAGTAACATACTTGCTGAAAGTTTCAGTATTGATGTAAGGCTTAAGGCTATACAACTCGAAAAGTCTTTCCCTACTTATCCTTATACCTCTAGTTGCCCAGTCACTAAATACAAAATTAGGGCAAATGTTTTTTGTTTTCTTTTCTAAAGTTTTATTAAATTGAGTGTGCACTAGTGAAAAGAAATCCTCGTACAATTTATTTGCATCACCAATATCATGGCACAGATCATTTAACTTATTATTTAGGGTACTATTGAATCTAATTAGTTTACCAGTCGTTATTGGTCTAAATTGAATTTGCACTTTTTGCAAAGGTGTTTCAAACTTAAAAGTGACCGTTTGTCCACTATGATCAGACGGCAGATAATTTACGATGGCTTTATCTAAATAATCACAGTCGCAAAAGACATTATCGATACAAGTAGCAGAAGTAGGAGTTACTCTAGTCGGTTCTGTAAAAACATTAGATAAATTGAACGATTTGAATAGGCTTAATAATCTACTGCTATTTGAATTATTTTCTAAAATATTAAAATCACCATAAATAATTGCGGCTTTGTTATTGGATGCAAGTTTCGCCAGGACATCCTCCATCACTGACTCAAACACAGAAAAGTTCTGATAATTAGGGGGTCTGTAAACGCACACTACAACATGCTTATCTAGCTCAACACATGACAGTTCGATGCAATGTTCAATTGATAAACTCACTATGTCATTTCATTGCTTTGATTTTAAACAATTTTTTATCAATATTACCAACACAACAACAACAACAACAACAACAACAATTACAATACAATTACAATTTACAATACAACAACAACAACACAATTACAATACAATATTACACTATATATACTTACTTACACTTACTTACACTCACTACTCCTTACTTTCACTCTACACTCACTCACACTCTTTCACTCTTTCTCTCTTTTTCTCTTTTTCTCTACTTCTTACTTTCACTTACTTTACTTATATTATTATTTACAATTTTTTATTATTTTTTTTACCTCCTCGCAGCATAGATTTACGGTTAAAACAACTGCCTACACTATAGTTCACATAATTGATTAACATTTGGTAATCCTTTAACCAATGTTCAGTACAACAAACAATGTCAAACTTTGTTTTTTCTAAAAACATTTCAATTTCTAATAATTTGGAAGAAATGCATTGAATATTTTGATGAAATATTTTCAAGGCATTCTGCTGATCTCCTTTTTGATATTTACTTATTTTAGAGCAAGAAGATACCTTGTTGTTGTTGTTAGGCATAAGAATATTATTACTGGTACCTTCTGTTGTCTTACAAACTAGTTTAAATGATTATCCGGAGTTAACCCCAAGACTTCAATGTTATCACCAGGCAGTGAGCTCATAGTGCGTGAGGGAGAGGGAACCTCCGTCGTACAATTTGTATAAACATTTATAGCATTTGAGCTACATTCATTCAGGCATACCACCTTATTATTAGTATTATTACTAACAGTTGTGGTGTTAATAATACAAGACTTCGACATAATACTTATGTCTGAGTTTATATAAAAAGCTAATAGCCTTGCTATTATGTGTCTAAAACTAATAGGCAGATACACAGTATCCCTAGTCGATTTCAAAGTTTCTACAAAACTGTTGGTGTCTAAAAATACAAGCTTGTCACTGTAATGACTAACTAAAAAGTACATATGCTTGTTTAACATATGAATATAATTGTTTTGTCTATTTGCCAATTTTTTTAAATATGGGAAAGCACACAATATTATTTTATTACAATTTAACTTTAACAACTCAGTTACATAGTCAGTTATTTCATATTTTTTGACCTTAGAACTGTTACCTACAAATACAGTAATGTTGGTTTTAGGATTAAATACATTTCCTGTTACTGATGCCATTATTTGTTTGTAGGTTGACCCTGGCATACAATTATTTTGAGTAGAATAACTCAGGTTGTTACTAATTAATTTACCTAAACCTCTTCCTATACTATCTGAGAACATAACTGAATCATAACAGTCATGACTACTGAAAGATGGACAACTACTAAACTCAGGCTGAACCACTTGAGATAGATCCTGTTTTATATCAGATACATCATGGTTAAGAATACACTCTTGAGACAAACACTCAGTCTGGGACGGGTTCTCCGTTGCCTCAGGCTGGACTGCGACAGGGTTTGAATCTTTCTGACAAGTACACTGACACATAACTAACTCATTAGCAGCAAGAATGTGTTCTTTTATTTGGTTCTGAGAACCCACATATTTAATGTAAAGGGAACTAAGTCTGCCCTCAAGTACCTGTATATCAGACTGTAGGCGCTGTGTATCAAATTCATATATTTTCTTGCTGTCTTCTAATTTGATTTGATAATTGCTTAACTTATTAATTAGATCAACACGTTCTTTCCTCAGTGGAATATTTGACAGTCACTTTATCGATGGTCGCTGCGTCGAAAACGTTCCATCAACAGGTTAATGAATCAACAGTACCCTAAATCGATGGTACGCTACATCGACAGTACACCAAATCGATAGTACGCTGTATCGACAGTATACCATATTGATGGTACGCTGCATCGAGTGCCCGACACGAGACAGATTTAAATAAAATTTAGTTTTTAATCACAATTTGTTAAAGTATATTTCTTCAATAAACTGTTTTAATAAATATTACACTTGACCATTCAATAAAGGCATCCTACAAACATAAAAATACCTGCAATTATATAATAGAGTATCTCAACCGTTTATTATTCCGTACTAAAGTCAATTAAGTCAAAGCCAACAACAACTTCAGGTAACTTTAAGATAGGGGTTACTTTGAAGCAAAGGGGACGAGCAAGCAACACTTACCTACGCCAGCATAATTAGGATCTTTACATTCAGCACTTTATTGCTTTTGCGTCAATAATTTTAATTAGACAAGTTTGCGGGATGGGATAAAATTTGAATGAATATTTATTTATGAAATATCTTTTTCTGAAAGACTAATGCTTTTATTTTGTTTGTTGTGATTGGTTGACAATATAACAATAAAATAAACTGTCATATCATTGGGTTGAGGGGATCAGACCGGAATAAATCAGTCACGCTACTGCTGTGCCTGAGGTACTAGGTTAGATTCCCAGGTCGGGCTGTGTGGTTGGGTTTTACCATCAGGAATGACTCAGTAACAGCCCAGAGTCTGATTCAATGGCAATGTCCTTTCCCTCTATTACATCATCTGCCTGGCCTTTTCCCAACTATGTTGGGGTCGGCTTCCAGTCTAACCGGCTGCAGCTGAGTGCCATTATTTTACATGGAGCGACTGCCTATCTGACCTCCACAATCCAGTTACTGGGTAATACAGAGTTACACAGTTTAGCATAAAATAACTTAAGGGTATGTCAGGCCTGACGATAAAGGCTGGCAGGTCCTACGTAAGAAGACGCCTGGACATGATTTAAGTGTTAAGACGACTCAAGTGTACTTACTTCAACAGAAAGGTCAAACTTATAAATTCAGCACATTTTAAGAAATAGCTGCGCCAGTATGTTCTATGTAGTCCTTATTTTGGTGCCCGTATGTGCTTTTTAGAACCGACTCGCCTCGTTAGTTTTTAATTAAAATTGCTTGTTTTTTCCAAATGGTCTGTTCCAGAATTATTCTTCAGAAAGGACGATGTTAGCGTGAAAAAATATTTCATTTAAATACGCCTCCGTCTTAACGCACAAAATTCATTATAGTGTTACACCGAAATGAGTGTTGGATTTCGAAAAAAAAATTATGCAACTAGGAAACATCTTTCGTCTCTTTCGCTCTTTAATCAAAGTTGCAATAACGTCACATTTCTTTCTTACGTCAGTTGCAAGGTTTCTTTGAAATACAGCGATGCAGGAGAAAATTTACACTTTTTTTTTTCGACTGACTTCAAGTCAAAGGAAATTTTAAACACTATTTAATAACTAATTCTAGCGATACTGGGAATTGTGCTGGGAATTAATTCAAGTGTTCGTGTTCTAAAAAGAACTGGACTTTTATTTAGAATGTAGGTAAGGTGGATAGCTTTTCTTCTATTTTAATTTTGATGTCAAATAATATTGACCACTTATTCTATCACAAACTAGACCCCCGCACCCTGATTGCGTAGGTAACACTATTTCAATCACAATCGGAATCCTTTTTAAGGATATTGCGCTCCCTCTGAATATCAGGACGGTAACCAATCAGTTCACATTTAATGTGTAAGCTCGAGAACACATACACATTATTCACAAGGAGTTTTTGATTCGTCACAGAATTAAGTTGTTGCAGGTTTTCTTGTTTACCTCTCATAACCTTTTTTTAATTTTTTCTGTTTTATATTTTGTTGTATGTGTGTATGTGTATACTTATATTTTAGTTATAAATATTTACTTAGTTGTTATCTGTTATTGCACCTACTGTGTATCGTCTCTGCATCACCCTAAGGTAGACTGGTAGAAAATGCCCAAGGCATTAAGTCCGCCTCTGTGCAGTTTTTTTACTTGTGCACAAAGTTTTAATATCTAATCTAATCTAACTAGCCTGTACTGTCCCACTGCAGGGCAAAGGCCTCCCTTTTCCTTTTCCACACAATTCTGTCTTTTGCGAGTGTCGGCCAGTCCCTGCGGTAGGAGTCAAGCTCGTCCCGCCATCTTCGTCTTGGCCTGCCGCGATGGCGTCGTGCGTTTAGTGGGACCCAATCGATGGTTCTCTTAGCCCAATTGTCATCTGACATGCGGCAAACATGTCCGGCCCAGTCCCACGGCTTTCTGGATAACGTCTGTTATCTTGGTTTTGGCGCGCAGTACTGTGTTCCTTATACGGTCAGAAATTCGAACCCCCAGGATACTGCGCTGCATGGCTCGCTGGCAAACCTTGAGTCTGGACCTTTGCTGAAGTTTTAATAAGTAAATAAATAAATATTGCTAATCTATTGCTTCATATGTTTAAAAAATCTTTTCTACAACGTAAATAACGCAAGGAATGTTTTTGAATTGTCAAAATGGAAGCCTTTGATACCGTTAGTGTGTTACGCATAAGTAATTTAATAAATAAATATTTGTAAAAAGTCCAAACACACACTGTTCTTGGAAACTTATCCAGCACAGTAAACATAGCCTCAAAATGTAAATATGCCATAACATTTACTGATTTCTTTTTACATTTTTGTGAACCGATTGACTGAACAACACACACAAATTGCCGTAGTTATAGCCAAAGTTTTCGTTTGTATACCATTATGTCCTAACAAAGGAAACGAAGAGTAACAATTTTAGTGAATTAAGCCCGGCCCTGCCGCGTCGTCTCCGTAGAACAAAAACCAGGAGATCCTAAATACAAATGAGACCTATTATGCTTCAGAAAGCCTCTACATTTGTAAAAGGCTATATTTTTTACGAACTCGATAAGTTACGTTTGTACGAGTAGTTACGTAATTTTTGCTTCTGAATTACTTTTTGTATTGTGGAAGTTACTACGTTGTTTTTGTTGTTTTTTTTGTCAGTATCTTTAATTATTTAGTTAGGACTTTTTATGTAAAACATCCAATGCGATATTCCGGATCAAACAGCGGCGCCACGCGCTTGTAACTTTGCGACTCTCTTGCAGAGTTACGAAATAAATTTTGGTAGGTATTAAATTAATATGTATTTTTAAATAAGGATTTTTTTAATATTTTGTTTTTAATTATGCCATATTTATTTCCTTTAACCCGTCGCGCGTCGCGCGTCTAATTAGCAGACAAAATATAAATTTTTATTGTTATCGGTACACATTTTGTACGCTCGACATGCGAAGAGTTAATAAACCATCCTTTCATTTATATTTTGTATGGGTACAAACAAATAATTTCGATGTTTTTCTTGTTCTTGTAGTTACGACATTTTTTTTTTTCAAAAAAATTGTATGTTTTAAATGTTAAAGTTTAACAACTCGAAGAATGAAAGAAAGGATGGGCTGATTAACTTAATTTCATAAAATATCCATGAAACAGAACTACTGCACGACAGGTTCCAAATTTAGAGGAAAACAAAAACGTTTATAAACGCGCGATCACGCGTTGTTTCAAGAGAATTTTGCGAAAGCAGAAAAATATAGCAAGTAACGTTTACAATTCTGCAATTCCTGAATTTAAAAATATCGCTACGTGGACGAGAAAATGTTCTGTTTTTGATATATTCCGCATAACATGACCATTTTTTTTCTACATATAATCTATCCAATTTAAAAAGCGTAGCTCCAGAAATTCTCGATTTATCATACTAGAGATCTATGTCAGTTAAACTAGGTTACTACCCACTGTATGAATAATAGTGCAGTTTATGTGACAGAGAGGATTTTGCGAGAAATTCGCGTGAATAGTCCTTCCTTACCCCGGCTTTGTCCACCACAAGGCGTTCATCCCTACGGAAAGGACCCAAGGTTGTATGCCCCTGACAAGGGTGTTAGTGTCAAAAATTAATATTTGTACCTACATAAATTAATTTTAATGTTTCGTAATTTGTCAGCTAAGCAAACTGTTTGGAGAATGTGATAAATAGGATGGCGCCGACGATTCTGAGGGCCTCAGTTTTGTTGTTATTGTCTGTGGCCTGTTTTCTAACTTGGTAATGTTTAAGCATTATTTGTTTTTTAATTTGTTAAGTAAAGTAATCAGGTAAATTAAACTGTCGTGAGTAAAGTTTTGAGCATGAATGTCGATGGCTATAAGAGTAGGGCAGACCAAAGAAACGATGGATGGGACTGTGTGAATGTTGACGTGGTTATAAAGACGATGTCAACTAATAGAGAAGTATGGAAGAAAATAAATACGGCTATGAGCAGGAGAATCATAATAGTGCCCAAATCAATTCTAATGTCGAATTTACCACGTCGTATGCATTACTCTTTCCAATCAATTCATTCCTATCGAATTCCGTAAGTTCAATTCTAATAACATTAAATTAAACACCAACCTAAAACCCATTCAAATACAAGCGTCAATAAATCTGAACGAAAACAGGATACAGCATCCGTTATAAATCCGGTGCGCGCAGAGATTTCCACTTAAACTAGTATTTTAATCCTTATTTATACCACGTTAACCTGGTGAACGATCCATTTTCCTAGAACCGCTATCCATAGTGAAAATACACGCCTTGGCATATCGATTTTCCTCTCAATTCCACACATATTCGGTCCGTTGCACCTTTTGAAGTGCAATAAAAATAATCTTCTTTGTCCAGTGGTCCATGTGAGGTTGAAAACAGGCGAATGGTAACAAAAGCGCTGGAACACAACACACCTTGTTATTTCAATCTGAAACTGATACATTTATTGAACATCATACATTTTAATTGAAGTTTGCTGAAAATACATTGATAAATGTGCAATCAAATATTTAAGATTTATTTATGATAGTTTGCTATTAGCTGTGTCGTTATTATTAGTTGTCAGCCATTTGTCAGCCTAATAATTACAATGTTCACCATTTCAATTTAGCAACTGTGACTATGATTTATACTAATGAAAGTAAGTTTAAATTTTCAGGCATTGGTTCACTGTTTACGGACTGAAGCTTTCTGTTTCGCGAGCTTTGTCTTTAGAAAACAAATTATAGGAAGAATTGCATTAGTCTCAACAACCGCCTGCTCAAAATCATTAGCAATTCTTAGATATGTCTCCTGTTATATTGCCGCGTTTAAACCTTCAGGGTTCTAAGTACAGTAACTTACTGTTTTTTTTTTTGTATGACATTATTTTGGTTTGACTTCACTCTAAGACTAATCTGGATATTTTATACAGTGAGGCTCTATCGAAGTTCAGCTATCGTTTAAACCAAAATCTACTATCACTACTTGATCTCATCATCTGCCTAGCCTTTTCCCAAGTATGTTGTTTTCGGCTTCCAGTCCCACCGGATGCAGCTGAATACCAGTATTTTACATGAAGCGACTGACTATCTGACCTCCATAACCCATCTATTCTGTAATACGATACCCCTTGATAAAGTCGTTGTCAGACTTTCGGGCTTCTGACGACCCGTAAGGACTGCCAAAGAGCAGAGGGAAGGGGTCTTGATATGTAAAGATGGTACATAGATCCACGGACCAACTGCGGCAAGCGTAACTTAAACTGATCGTTGGTCCCGTGCGGCTGTTATTACTTAGCCACAAGACCCTCTTGACTATTAATACTTGATCTACATCTACGAATACGTAACCAACACTTAGAATTCCGTACCTAATTTACCTCCCCTCATAATTCAAACTACTTCAACTCCCATGTGTCACAGCATTACGAACTTTGATCATTCTCTCTATACAGCTGAAGCAATTAATAAAGAAAGCGAAGCAGTGCTTGTTAGCATGCAAATGCCACAATCCTCGGAAGATTCTGCGGCAATATTCAAGTCGTTAGTGTTTGTGCGGCCGACTGCACAAGTGCAAAAAGGGTTTGCCGCTTCGCCAATGTAAATGACAATTTAATAATACCAACGCTCTTTGCAACGTAAATTACGAAAGCTTTTATGAGATTTGAACTAGTTTTTTTAATATCTTTTTCATTAACGACGCTTTTAATTTATCCCTGTTTCATGGTGTTACGGTTTTAATTTGTTACTAGGCAGGGAATTGTAGGTGGTTTAACAAATGAGATTGTCTTGAGTTAAAATATTAAATAGATAATCAGTGTAAGCACGATAATTTCTTCGAAACAGATTTCCGTCTTATCTTGTGAAAAGCATTTCCAGGAAAAGGGAAATCCTAATTGGTATTTAAAGGAAATTTATCATTATTCATCAGTTTTAGGATATTGAACGAGACAATAGAAGATAGATAGATTCTTACTACGTCTAGGGGTATCTAGTGTCCCGTGAAATGTTGATAGGTAAGTTCTTTCACAAAAACATTGTGTTATATTATTTTTTGTGCTTATTTCAATATTTTCGGCAGAACGTCTTACGGAAAGTTTGTTCAGTGCTTTAGCTTTTTTACTTCCTAACACAAAGGGCTGCAAAGGGATGATTCAAAGAGGACATCTTCGGGAGGCCCAATTCTTCGCTTCATTTCCCTTCCACCCGATTCACGTTAAAAAGAGTGATTTGCGTCGTCTAGTCAATTTGTTCCTTTTACAAAAGAAACGTTGTTCCAAGATGGACACCGAAAACATTGGGTTGAAATCATAAAAACTTATGTACTTTTTACAAGCTTTATGTTAACTTGCTTCGTTCTTCGTAGGCATTATAGTGATATTACCTATAGTTTATTATTGGAATTTAGTACTAATTACTATTATGAATCACCGTTGTGGTACAGTGAACCATCGCGCATCTTTGGTAATATTTTGACGTTGACAGCATTAGGTCGTAGCACTAAAGGCAAGTTTTGTAAGAGCAAGTATTTCTATTGATATATGTTTGACTGTAGTGGAGTGGCCGAGTCATATCCAGCAATTGACTGTTATTCAGCCAACTCAGCCCAGTTTACATAAGCACGAGAGATGGTACTCATAATTACGTGAGGCTGACATTGACCATAATAAAATGAATATTTCTAGCTTTTATTAGTCCAGTGGGTTATTTGCGGTGGTGGTGGTGGTGTGGGGTGGTTAATTGCGTAACGCACATAAAATGGAAATTTATCGCTATGCCTTTCATTTTGAAAATTCAGCCGCATTCATTACGTTATTTACGTTATTGAGCACTCGAATTTTTCTAACCAATGAAGCAATGAATTTAGAATATCTTTCAAAACATTACACAATTAGGGTGCATCTGTAGATCTAAAGCCTATCTTTGAATATTCTTGTTACAAGAATATTGAAGCCATCCCCTTGGGCTGTTGTTATTCTATTTAGTTTTGATTAAATTTATCTTTACTCAAAGGTTCCCCAGAAACTTTGCTTTGCTTAATTTCATAATGGTTTTATTTATATAGTAACTTTATGCCGTTCATTTTGTATTCTTAAAAATAAATTGAGTTTTATCTTAGTATGCTGCTGTAATAATAGAGGCAAAGAAAATAGTCTTGTTGGAAATTATTATTATTTCTTAGAATTATATAACTCCACCTGTTGTTGGGAGGAAATGGGTCTAGCCATCCGCACTGCCGTTAACTACAATTGTCTTGCAATATAAATAAAATACTAGAAAGATTTTTACATTATAAGAAAAACAGTTGGTACCTACATATAGAATACACGTCAATGCTATATTCGAAAGGGTTTTGTACTAAATGGAGGACAATATGACAATTTAAACTTCATATCTAATTACGTTCTGAGTCTACATATAAACATTCAACCAAAAATATCCAATAGCTCAGCCTTAATAGCTTAGTCACAGATTTGCAAACCCATTCTCGGTTCATGTTTACTGAGTTTGTTAGAAAAAATCACGTTTTCAATTTCGATGCTGATTAATTTATAAGGCAGTTTTTCTTGTGAATCTCTTTTGTTCCAACACACGGATGTTTTTGGCTAACAAACTATACTTTTCCATAGCTGATATAATAAAACAAACCGGAAATCTAGACCCATAAAAGCTTCCAACAAAAACATAATAAAACTTTATTTCCCAAAATTATTTGCTCAAAATAACCTTGAATATAGAACCGTTGAGTTATTAGACTAGACGTGAAATAAATGAGATCACATTACGGAATCCCATTGTGTGTAATGTCGTGATCATTCCATGCCGGTAGTTGTCAACTGAGCACGATATTAGCGAGAACAGCTTTACTAATGTGTATATTTATGTAGATATCATTCCATGTAGGCGGCCATATTTGTAACATAATCATTCATTTATAGCCCTTGGGAAAGAACTGGTGGTGAGTTTTTACAGAGTCAATAAATCGTGTCTATCTTATGGAACGTTGCCTACTTTAGACACAACCAATTTTATTATTCCTAATTTTGATGAAGAAGAAAAAGCAGTGTTGATTTTTCCATTCCAGTTCCTACTGAATTACCTATATCATAGTTGATTGAGTACCTCTCGTTCAACAGAGGACTTGCTCACCACCTCATGAGTCCTATTCCACATTTTCTCAAGAAAAGTTACAATATTCCGTATAATAAAATACATAATACAATACATTTGTGTGGTTCTTTCCCCAAAAGACCATTCCAGACACCAATCTACATGGTCTTTACACGATCTGACCAAAATTTTGTCTGGACTTAAAAAGAGACTGTGACCTCTGAGTTTGTTTCGGCCTTTCTTCTCAGAATAGTCAGATGGAAAACGCCCACCCCATTAGTTTAAAAAAATATGATTGATGTGTAAAAGTGTTTGTACAAACCTACTTACAGAAAATAAATCATTTATCATAACATAGTTCACGACTGTATTCCCCGAAGTCACCTATGTACCTATAGTAGGTACTCCCAAATTTTGCCAGTTATGTTTAAGTCCCACATAATAGGGGCGATCCTATTGCCATCAACCGGTGTCATTTTGTTTTTCCATCTAGAGTTTCTTAGTAGCAGCCCGATGTCTAGATTTGTGCCCGGTTGATGGCAAGCTCGCCCCCTTTTACATGGGACTATAATAAAATACTAATACCTAGCTAAAATGACCTATGGCAGGACCATAACCACGAACAAAATAAAAACAAGGTTACTCAAAAAAAATCGGAAGCAGAGTCACATTGTCCCACATGTATGTGTAACGCTTATAAGCAAATACGGGTCCCCAAAAGTTAGGATTAGGGTCTCGGAAATCGCAAAGCTTGCATGAATAGGACTGTGAAAATGAGAGAAATATAAAAAGTGCGGGTATTCGTAAATATTAGCGATCGATTTGACGATCTGAATTGCTGACTGAGGGTCCCTGACGGGACGTGTCCCTGGGATGATAAAACGGCAAACATATTATTAGTTTCAGGTTCTAAAATGGTTGAGTTTATTGTTGATGACAAGGTGATGACATATGGTCAGGGATACAGTGTCGTTGTAGTTATTGTTGGAAAGCACGTATGAAAAAATCTTATTAACAAAAAAATTACACCGCCGAAAAAATTTTAAAGCAAAAAAATAATAAACCTTTTTTATTTAACATTAATAATTAAGTTCTTAAACTAATGTAAGTACCTATACCTAAGTAATTTTGAGTCGGCGCCAAACAATCAATGAACAAAGATTGGTTCCGCATTTTCGTTTTTTGACATGCGGAACCAACGACACCGACTTCCGAAATTAAAGTTAATTTTCACTTTGAAGTGTTTTTTTGGAAGTCGGTTTTTATTTTGTTGAAAAGTTGTTTTCTTTAAATTTAAGGTAAATTAGTGAGTGATCTTTGTTCCCTTTCCAATAAAAAAAGAATTATTAAAATCGGGCTACGCTGTAAAGTTATGCGTGGTCATATATAAAAAAATATATGTATACACGTCGACTTGAGAACCTCTTCCGTTTTTTCGTCGGTTAAAAAGATGCTTGACTTTGGAAAACCGTAAAGAAAGCGAGTAACTGGTGATGTTCGGTCGGTACTGACTTGTTTTCTCTCGTAGAAAAAAATATTCTGTTAAAACCGATAGGAACATGATAATAATATATAATAATATACAATACTCGTATGTAGTACGTATAGGTACTCATATTTGATACGAGAAAATAGGATACACGAAATAATTAATTAATCACAAGAGAACTCGTAAGGGGTGGCAGCTGTTTTAGAACCTAATGGCTTGGCACGCGACGATGGGAAGAAGCTAGATGGAATAACCATAATGCCTTGAAGTAGGCCTTTGGTGGATGCAATGTGTCGACACCCTCGCACCATCCCATCTTCTTATCACGGTGGGCTGCTGTAGGAGCAGAAAACCTCAAATGGCACAAATATAACAACCTTATTGAGAGCTATATGTTTAAGCCGTTTGGGGTTGAAACACTAAGGCCTTGGGGTCCGAGTGCTCATCGAATATTTCAGGACATTGCCATCCAACGTGTTAATGCTGCCAGCCTGTTGGGCAGTTATCCCATTGACAGCGATGCGGACAATATTTTTATGCCCAATGAGTTCTTACCTTTTTCTTTAATTTTTTATTACATTCTTGTATATAATATACAACCGAACTACAGAACCGGTCGAAGTGGAGGTGCTTGGAGGAGGCCTATGTCCAGCAGTGGACGCCTTTCGGCTGCAATGATGATGATGATATAAATAATATAATATTTTATATATATTTCAGTGTTAGCTTGTTTTGTTAGTTGAGAGCAGTGGTGGCCCAGTGATAACAGCCGCGACTTACGATTTGTAGGTCGCAGGTTCGAACCCGGACAGGGGCTATACTTTGTGTAAATTATTTCATCACCACTGCTCTCAAAAACGGTGAAGGAGAACATCGTGAGGAAACCGGCATGTCCTAGAACCAAAAATTCGAAGACATGTGACATCTACCAATCCACACTGGGCCCCCTCCGCACTCGCTCTCACAGAGAGAAGGCCTGTGTCCTAGGAGTGGGAACATTGTAGGCTGATTATGTCAGTTACGAATAAATAAATTTGACTCGTAAGTAATTAAGTCACAGTAATTCTCGCTATCATCAGAAATTCTATACTTAATCTTATTTAGGTCAGATTTCTGCCTAAAGACCAATAATCCCGGACAAAGGTCTTTGCTAATCTATTCATATTATAATTCAAAGTCGCTTCCCGTGTCCGTCCGTGTGACCGCGATGTTCTTCTAAATTAAGCAACAGATTTTGATGCGGTTTTCACTATCCTCTTCTTCTTTGGCCTCGCCTTTTTCAATCACACGACGCCATTTAGGTCTTATGCGTCATCTTCTGCAAGTCCCATATCCCTCAAGTCCTTTTGAATCTTCGTCATCCATGTAGTTTGAGGTCTTTTTCACGACATGATCATAATAATATGTTCGTCGAAGTACATGACCGTACCATCTTAGTCTGGACACTTTTACTTTTCTGCAACCTTGAAATTCACTCTAATATGTAAACGATTTTCACGATTACTTGAAAATTTTATCCGGGTTTATGTGTACAAAACGTTTATATGGCCTTTTTGGCGCAGCCATGAGGCACACTTTCCTGCTAATTTCTTACATCGGACTTTACACCTTTGTTATCTTGATGTTTATTCTTTGTATTTAACTGATGTATGTATTGTGTGCCTTCTAGTCTGTGCTAAATAAATGTTTTTTCTTTCTTTCTTTCTTTATATTAAACCTACATAAAAAAAAGAAATGTCAACGTTTTCTCAACAATTTTGATGAAGGGATGTAGGTAAATGTGAATGAATATGACTTGGTGCTTGAATTTTTGAAGTGAAGGAACTTCAAAATAGCGCCAAGTCCACTAAAATACATAACCAATATATAACGCACGATTTCATATTGTCCACTATCCATGTTAAAATTATGTAAAAATTATGCGTTATTTCTGTAGGTATAGGTACATACTTTAATTTTAAAAATGTAATATATTATTCTATTTGCATGCTGATGTCTAGCACTTATTATTGTGCACTTGGTTTGTTTGATCGCGTTGAACAGTGTAAAGATTGTAGATAGACCAATAAATAAATAATTCGTTAAAACCGTGCGAAGCAGGGCGGGTCACTAGTAATATTATACAATTATAGGTATTGAGGTATCGTACAAGGGTAGTCTTCCTGTCCGCCATGATTTTGTTGTCACGCCTCAGTGATTTTTTGGGATTGAGTTCAGATAATAATATTAAACCTTAGATTTGTGTAAAACAAATTATTTATCATCTGGTTCAATGACTGGGATTTAATTTGACAGTGAAACACGCTTGATTAACGCTAACTCACAGTGTAGAAATGATTAAACAAGAAGTTTAGAAGTGCTGAAATTAGTTTAGTTCAATTTTAGAAGTGTAATAATTATTATTAAATTGTATTTTTTGTTCTGTATTTTCTGGTGTACAATAAAGATAAATAAATAAATAATTGAAAAAAAAAATTTTTTTTTTTAATTATTGTTTTTTTTTTTTTCAATTATTTTTTCTTTAACGACTTTGTTAGTTGTTGTGTGTTTGTTGTTGTTTTCTTTGTTTGTTAATTATAATAATAACGACTTCATATGGTAATGTTTTTTTTATATAATGATTTATATAAATTCCGAAGATAATAATCATAATCATAATCAGCATATAATGTTCCCACTGCTGGGACACAGACCTCCTCTCGGTGAGAGGGAGTGAGCCGTAATCCACCACGCGGGCCCAGTGCGGGTTGGCAGACGTCACATGTCTTCGAATTTTTGGTTCTATTACATGCCGGTTTCCTCGCGATGTTTGTGTTTGTGTTGTTTGAAGATAATAATATTTATAATATAATGGCTAAGTCTTGAAATAATAATCATAGTATATGCAAGTAAATAAAAAAGAAAAGGAAATAATAGGGAAAGATAGGGTATAAAAAACTGCTAATTCTTTGGCCAAAAAATAATTAATTGTAGTAAGTACCTACCGAAAGAGTATTTCGATGGTCGAAACACGTGAGGAGATCTTTGAATTCAAACCAATATTGTTTTCGCATATTTTGTATACTAGTTTTCAAAGCCAAATTTCTTACGAAATATAGGACGACACAATAGCTCGATCATTTTATTACCTTAGTCGATTTCGAAATCCTCATAGGACATAATTATGTAGGAATGAGGAAACCTCGTGATGTTTGCCTTCAAAGCGTCTCGTTTGTCACGACAATCTCATTTCTATTAGATCGTAACCACGGGGCTGATTGTAATTAATATTGCTATGTGCATCAACGATGCTATTTAATTGCACCCCATGCATAAAATGTGCTTAATATGTGATAATGCCAATTTCCTACATTTCAATTCCGAGCTTTGAATTCACTAATTCCACCTTAATATTTAGCCTACTCAGAAGTAAACGTATCTAGCTAGTAAATCCAGGCTCAGACCTAATTTCGGTTACAGCAAATATCTTGAATTAACTTGGTATCGGCATTACAACGGCGACAGTATCTTTTGATCCCAATGGATTGGGGAATAAATCTTAAATTATAATGCTTAAAGGTCTCATTGGTTTTCTCTCGAATATGATTTTCTAGTACCTAATTAATACATGTTATGTTTGAAATTCTAAGTATTTGGAATAGGGCTTACTAATAAAAAAATACCAGCCTATTATTGTCTCACTGCTGGGCCTCTTCTCGTGTAGAGAAGACACGAGCATTGATCAACACGCGTACTCAATATAGCATGCCGATTTTAGACTTATATTAGCTATCAATGTCATTGTCACTTCACTGTCATTCGTAGATCTTTGACAGTCGTTACTGGTCGTTAGAAGCATGAAAGACTGACAACCAGACTTACCAAGTGGTATCGTATTACCCAGTAAGTGGGTTGTGAATGTCAGATAGGCAGTCGCTCCATGTAAAATACAGGTGTTCAGCTGCATCCGGTTAGACTGTAAGCCGACCATAACATGGGAAAAGGCTAGGCAGTTTGATTAGCTATAAATCCACGTTCCCTCACGATGTTTTACTTTACCGATGTCAGTTATGTCCAAGACTAACTCAGAACGGACATATGTATTGAAAAAGTCACATTTGTACGTGTCCGGGTTTGAACAAACAACCTCGTGCATGAGAGGCGAGACCTTTAACCACTGTGCCATCACGACAAGGGGTTATTCCATATAATATTTAACGGCCGGGTTTTGTTTTGTTGATCCTAATGAATATAAAAAAAAAAACTATGATTAGGGATACAATGCACTGGAAATTATGCATGCGTATGATTTTTTCTTAGTATTCAATATCATAGAACAAAAATAGTTGTATAAATATTATAACTAGTTTATATTCATATTGAAATAAATTTTATGAGTTTTTACGGCACTTTGAAGAAGAAATAATATTATGAGCACTATATTCCGGAAACAGCGGAGTTATTAAAATGGCGCCCAGCCAGCTATTAGATGTTTTATTTTAATATCACATACTTATATCATCCACAGGAACTGTCTGTTAAATAATTTGGCTGCTAACTACTTTATGTTAGATATTGAAACTTACTATTTTATAAGTAGAATATTATGTAAGTACCTACCTACATCTAACATATAGTTAATACGACGTAGTCGATACGATTGTTTTCTATACAATAGCAAATTACATTCTAAAATACAACACAGTAATTAAATACTACCATTTATATAGGAATAACGCAAAAATAATTTGTCCAAAGTGTGATCCACAGATTTTTGTACCCTTTTTTTTATCCCTCTGTTGGGTAAGGGGGTTTCAAATTCTAAGAGGAACTCTTTCCCCGTGCCACCTCGGACCGGCCCTCGTGGTACGCGTGCAGGTCATCTCGCCATCTCTTCTTGGGCCGGCCTCGGCGTCGCAGTCGATCTTCTGGCACCCATTGTATTTAGACTTCTGCCGATTTATTTTGTACTAGCTTCCGCCCGCGGCTTCACCAGCGAGGTATGTCGATAATAATAATAATAATAATCTTTTATTTTCTCTCCTCACAAAGGTTCACATAGTTATAAACAGAGACAAGAATTATAGCGTTATGACAAAAATACATAAAATATGATCCTTTGTGAGAGACTGGCGTCCATACTAGGATACCCTGTGTGACGGATCACCATTCTCTCATCCTGAATTAAACCCAATAAACATTAACATTACATCTATCAATTTCAATTAAAACTATCCTATATCCTTCCCCGGGATGCAATCTATCTCTCTGCCAAATTTTATCGAAATCCGTTCAGTGGTTTAGGCGTGAAAAGGTAACATAGAGAGAGACAGACAGAGTTACTTTCGAATTTATAATATTAGTATGGACTAGCTGTGCCCGCGACTTCGTTCGCGTGGATGTCGGAAAACAACAGGTAATGTGTCGCTCAGGAAAGGTGTAATTGCCACTCCTTCATTGAAAAGGAAGAATCATCAGATCTTGCCTGGTAACGCTTTCCTTACCTAGGGTTCGCTACCACGGCCCTTTCGACTGCAATCACTGCGTCTTCATGGTTCATAATGACAATGCGACAAAGTGTCACTTTGATTTTTGAGAATAAATTAAAATAAATGCGCCTGCTCGAGGCTGATTATCTAACCAAACAGCCATAATTATGTCCATTAATGGTATTCTAAGACAGACGCAAAATATTTTTTTTATTTTGCGTCTGTCTTAGAATACCAACTTGTAAAATCATATCACCATTTTATCTAAAGTATATCTGAGATTAGTAGGTGAAGTTTGAAGTTAGTTTTTCTAAATCTTGGTTTCTTCTCTGTGGTAAATTTTGAATTTCTTAACTTGGTATTGAAGATATCATATATACCTACCAATATTATGCCTTATAAAGCATCGAGATATCTAGATGATAAAAGGAAGAATACATTAATGGTAAGAGCTACTACATAAAGTTGCCCGTGTAAAAAGCAACCCATTAAACTTTGGTTATATTTGACACCGGCCGCCATTTAAACTACGAAGATGAAACCCATGAAAACTTTAGACATGATTTTGATTTAGACCTTATACTGCCGAAAACCAGAAAAAAAATTGTAAAGATAATTACAAAAAAATATACTTAACCGACTTCCATAAAAAACCCTAGAAAGTGCAAAATAACCTTAGTTTTCGAAGACGTTGCGCGTTGGCAAGAAATTACAGACTTCTGAAACCAAAGGTCTATTGCACTTTGAAGTGTGTTTTTAAGTCGGTTGTATTTTATTTTATTTCACACAAAGTCGTGTAAGTTTATATTGAAAACCATGCAAACGACACACATGATAATAAAAGAAAAAGAAAATTGCAGCCGCCATCTTCGATTTTCATTTTGACGTCACAATCGGCTTCAGCACTCTCGAAAACCATGAAAACGACACACACTACCAATTTTTAGATTTGCAGCCGCCATCTTGGGCTTTCATTTTAACCAGTACTGAAACGGTTTACCAATAGTCGATTGGTCCATGAACCGTTGGTCAACACCATTAACTTTTCATCCAAAGGACTTGTGACCCACGAACGTTTCCCCAACAGAACTCTACGTCAGTGAATGCTTAACCAACAGAATGTTTTGACCAATAACTTTTCACCCAAAGAACATTTGACCCATGTCAAATAGAACTAAGGATGCAAGGGCGAGCGAAGCGAGCTCGGGACTTGGGGCACCCCGACTCGGACAGGTAGGGTTCGAGGGGATGATGGCGGCTCAAGTGAGCGAGCAAAGCGAGCGAAGAGCACCCCGAGGTTAGGCTTGGTTAGGTTACTTTATACCCTTTTCACAGAAATAAAGGACTACGTCTTATTATTATTTTACTTTCACCTTTCCCGGCGTCTGTTGGCCTTGTTCTTTGGGTGAAAAGTTATTGGTCAAAACATTCTGTTGGTAAAGCATTCACTGACCTAGAGTTATGTTGGCAAAACGATCGTGGGTGAAAAGTCCTTTGGAAAAAAGTTAATGTTTAAAGATAATGTTCACCAACGGTTCATGGGCCAATCGACGGTGGGTAAGCCGTTACAGTTTCATTTTAACCTCACTATTGGCTTCAGCACTCTCAAAAACCAATAAAACGTAACCCATAAAAAAAAATTGCAACCTCCATCTTGGATTTTCGTTTTGACCTGCCTATCGGCTTCAGCACCTTTGAAATCTATGAAAACGACATCCGTGACAAAAAATCAAAACAAAATTGCAGCCGCCATCTTGGATTTTCATTTTGACCTGACTATCGGCTTCAGCACCCTCGAAAACTGTCAAAACGACACCAATGACAAAACATTTTAAAAAAATGGAGCAGCCATCTTGGGTTTTCATTTTGACCTGACTATCGACTTCAGCACCCTCAAAAACCATGAAAACGACAAACATGACAAAAAAAAATTGCAGCCACCATCTTGGATTTTCATTTGACCTGACTATCGACTTCAGCACCCTCGAAAACCATGAAAACGACACCCATGACGAAAAAGTTAAAAATTTAGGCAACCGCCATCTTTGATTTTCTTTTTGACCTCACTTACCGGGGTCAAGATCCATGAAAAATAGCTCTCTCTCTCTCTCTGTGTGTGTGTCTCTATCTATCTATTACTATGAAAAATGAGGCATAACGCTTTTTCGTAATTTGACGATTTCTCCCTTAGAACTCCTACCGCAAGCTCCATATAAGAACTTCGTTAAAAAACGCTCTGCGTTACTCAACTTTCTATATCAATAATTATCTAACTTCTTTATCGCTCAGAACACCACATTAATTATTATTATCTTACATTATCCTCCCTTTTTGTTTAAATTCTTTTAGCGCGACAGGCGCCACTAAATAAACCATCAATGGAAAGCGATTTTTTTTATATCATTAATATCATTATCATTACTTTTTAAAATAACATAGACATAAGTAGGTATCTGTGTTATTTCGTCATTTAAGTAAGCATAAACTAATAGGACGTGATTATTCACATCACAACAACAATATGTTTTCGTTAGTAGGTACTATATCGCGCCAATAGATGTCGTTACGTGTTACTAAAAAACGTAAAAAGTTGTTCCTAGAATACTTTAAATTGATTATATCTTCTGATAGAGTGAACCGATTACCATGAAACAAAAACTAATCACTGCTCCGAGTTCTACACCATATTTGAGTATAAAAAGTAACCGTATTGGTTTGGTACTTTTTACGTTGACCCTGTTCAAATCAATAATCTGTCACATCCAAACAGACAAACAGACAAACCGACAAACCGACAAACAGACAAACAGACAAAAATTCCAAAAATTCCAAAAATTGATGAAATGGCATCTGTTGGTTATCCTTTAACACCCCAACAATTTTTTTTGGAAATATTTTCAATGTACAGAAACGTCTCGTCTACAGATTTATTATATGTATATATATATAGAATAGAATAGATAGGTGTCGCCTATTGACCAAAACCGACGGGTAAGTTATCCAGCTTAAGAACGTGCAACTCGGACAACATTTTTGTCGGCGGCTAAGCCCAGCGAGTTGCCCCGCCAGCTCTTCTTTGAGGTGTAGACACCCTAATGACAACAGCTGACTTTACATACATTCGCCATCGTTATTTCTGGAATTAGCACATTCAATGCATTGTCATTTACAAAGGTCGCAACAAACTCCGATAAAAAGGAAAGAAATGCACCACGTCACAGGCGACCTACACCTCCATACTACGCCATTATTATTAACAGGGGTGTCACGAATGCCAAATTTCGACATTTAGCTACGATATGAAATAACTCAAGCTAGTTACAGTTCACAATATCGTTCAACTTGCTCCTAAGTTAGTACGTTCAGTGTCATAGAGTAATTATGTGTACCTAGATCACAGTTTAGTTTGCGATTGAATATTAAACATTATTCCAGTTACAGGTGACTATATAATTAATTAATGAGAAATATACATGAAGAGAATTTTCCTTTGAAGGAGGTAAAAGTAAAAAAAGGAAAACTACTACATTAATTATTTTCAAGGTGGAGGGAAAATTAGAATAAATAGATTTATGACTTATTTATCTTCTATACTTATAATAAATCTGTAGAGAGGTCAATTCTGTACATGATATATATTTTCAAAATAACTATCAGGGGGTAATTAGTGATAGATACTGATGCCAAAAATGCAATCAGTAAAATTTTTGTCTGTCTGTCTGTCTGTCTGTCTGTCTGTCTCTATGTTCCTTATAGAAACAAAAACTACTCGACGGATTTTAACGAAACTTGGTACAATTATTCTTCATTCTCCTGGGGAGGTTATAGTATACTTTTCATCACGCTAGAATGAAAAGGAGCAGAGCAGTGAAAGGAAATGTTGGGAAAACGGGAGAAGTTGCTCCATTTTTTAAGCTTCCGTCGCGTGTGCAGCCTTAATGGTTAAAGCTACATAGAAATCATTTATGACGGAAATGTTCTACATAAAATTATCTAAAAATATCCCACAACAGCATATGTCTATCTTTTATGGTTGACTCACAATAACACGTGTAAGTCCCGATAGCTTAGCAGTTCGGAGCTTTCTGATTATATTTGTTTACTCTTACGTTTATAATACTCTCACTCATCCCTAATTAAAAGAAGTTAATATTATTACTTATTCAATAAAAAAAGAATCATAGTAATCGGTATAGAAACACCAAACTTATACATGAAATACGCTAATAAGCCATCGCGCCGTCGCGCGTGAATACTGAATCATGCCATAAGGATTATATTGTGTAACGGTTGCCGCGCTCGACGCGGGTCGTGGCGGTAGGGTATAATAAAAAGGCGGGAGGTCCGGGCAACCTTAGCGAGTTGCAACTGCGAGTGGTCATGTCAAAAAAAAAAAGCGCGAGCTTCATTCAATATTTGGCTGTTGATGCGTTCAGAGCGTTCGAACTTATTGACAGACAATAATTGATATTAACAAACCGTGCTTATCAGCGCGACTTTTAGTCTTTAAATAGTTTATTTGAATTTCTTTTGTTGTTATTTTATAAAATATGTATTAGTTGTTTTGGTAGTGTTTAAATATTCGTACATTGAAAATATCAAAAAAATAAATGGCACGGGTTGTTACGAGACCGACACCGAACCCAAAAATGTGATTCAAAAAATTTTTGTCTGTCTGTCTGTTTGTTCAGGCATCACGCAAAACGTACCGGTCTGATTACGATGAAACTTGGTATAATTATTCTTTAATATCCTGGGCACCATACTGGGTACTTTTTATCCCGGAAAAGTATATACAATAAAAAACAAACTTAATTTTGCGGTTCGATCCCTAGACCCGATTACTGTACCAACCGCAAATAATAAGTTTGTCGTTGGTTACGTCACCCGCACTGTAAATGTAGTGCTGAAGGTTGAATTTGGGTTACACTTTTTGAACTTTGATTTGAACGGACGTATCGAGTGGCGAGCGTTCGTTCTTATTAGCATTCTATAAATTGTATGTTTTAACTGCTACTTGCAATTCTAAACCGTGCTTTTCAGTGCGACCTTTTTATTCCTTTTAGTTTTTACTAAGTACAGTTAAAGGTAGAGTTATTTAGGTTTATTTTTATAAGTCGTAGGTATAGATTTTAATTTTAAAGTATGGGTAGTATATTTGATAGTGTACGTAGTGACCGTAGGTTATTTTATAAATCTGTTAGGTAGGATTAGTCATTTGTATAGATATTAGTTTTGAGGGATTTTGCTTATTTATTGAGTTTAGATTAGTTATCATCAGAAATAGGTTTATTTAGGTATTTTATTTTCTGTTATTGAGTATTTTTTATTAGGTAGGTACTTAGGTTTACTTTTATAATCTAATATAAAATTCAAAGTCCTGTGATCCTGTCTGACTGATTATATCAATGCACAGCCTAAACCGCTGGTCATGTAAAGACATTTTTGGAGAGTGTGTTCTTTGTGAAGTGTATATAGGTATCCAGTAAGAAAGGGTTTTCCGAAATTCCACTCCAAAGAAGGTGAATGGGGGGAGGGTGAAATTTCCCGCGGACGAAGTCGCGGGCAGAAGCTAGTAATACCTATAAATGTTAGCAACAATTAGTATGTAATGTAAATTAAGTGTAAGCAATATCGCTTAGAGATATCTCTGGATAATATTTTATTTGGACGTCAAATAATATTTTCACGTGTGTTATTTTACTTACCTTTGTTTTTAAAACCATAAATCTTGCTAAACTTCCGCACAACTTACATTACCACCTGCAAAAGCATTCACGCCTTCAATAATGTGCGAGTTACAGCTTCCATCTTCACAGTCACTAAAGTTTCTTATCGATGTAATCAATGCTGGATTGTTGGAAACGACTGTACTTAGGGGCGAATATTCCGAGTCTGCGATGTACCACTTCAATTTCCCTTAACTATGCATCGTTTTATCACATTACGTATTCACGACTCCCTTGGGAATACAGTCTCTAAATGGTCAGCATCATACACACAGACTAAATATTAAATTGCCACAGACTGGACAGTGGACAGTCAAACTACGTTGTCTTAAATTAGTCTAACCCAAAAGTGCCTTATTTATTGTTGTTATTTTTATATTTAATTAGCTTCTGCCCGCGACTTCGTCCGCGTGAAATTTCTTGTTCCCCAGCCCACCCCGTCGCATCGCATCGCCTGCCCACGCTAGCACTTCGTTTTTGCTTAGTTTTCTTTCTTTATTTAGTTATTTTTGCTCAGCTACTAAAAGCCCGCGTGATGTTAAATAGCCTTCCTCAAGAATTTTTTGAATCCGACTGGTAATTTCAGAAATAAGCACGTTCAAACTCTTCAGCTTCATTATTAGTATAGATATAAAGGATAGTAAGATAAAATTGAACTAAAATGAAACATAAATTTACTTTACTGGTTAATTATTTTCCAAATTTTACTTTCGTTTTGTCGGTAAGGAAGTAAGTACCAATAACTTCTGTAGAGCGACATCAACCAACATAATTTACGTTATGATAACCTTTTATACAAGTTTACTCCCCTCTCAAAGGTAGCTGAAGCTCCAGCGACAATATCGTAAAAATACCATATTTACAAGACGTAAATTTACCTAAACAACCGTAGTTACTGTCACTTGCAAAGTTATTATCATTCGCATACTCAACTTACGCGGGTAAAATGTCGCATCTCATACATATTATACCTACAAACGCCTCACGCCTTATTTTCATGGGGGTAGGCAAAAACCACAGAACGCGACTTGCTACGATCCTTACATACCTACTCCTTTTGCTGCGTCTGCTCATGCACGCCCGTTGTGAGTACTACGTACCTGACCTTTCTGAAGAACATCACGAATAAGGTTCCTATATGACCTCCTAGGGGTTACCCTAATGGCGGATAATTATGTGGGAACATAGGGGTTACCCTATAGGGGTTCCCACATAATTATCCGCCTTGTCAGTATCTTCTGTTAGTCGCCTTTCAGTCATCCCCTCAACATGACGAAACCATCTAAGCACATACTCTTTTAGATTTTTGACACTACATTTTCTTTAATTCACAGCGATGCCTTATCATATTATTATCATTCCTCAGCCTATCACATCAACATCCTGTCGCATCTCAAAATAAAATATTCATATTCTTTGTTCTAACAGTAAATAGTTGCATTTTAGCGTTCACATTCAGCTCTCAGTAATGCTATTTCTGCATAGCGAGGTAAGCAGAATGCGCATTATGTTAGGTATTGTGTTGAGTCCCCAGATAATTGCGCATTTCGCAGAGATCAGAAAACAATTTGATTTCACTGCAGTTGAAACAATGTTGTTGTTATTTGAAAACGGCAAATGTGTATGTGAAACTGGGAACGCTTGCAGATTGCTTGCGTTGAAAACCGTCGCGTTGCAGTTAGTATGGTAACAGTTGTTTTCTAAATTGGTTGAATTTTAGTTTACATAGGAACTTTGTAGACATTTATTTTATGAAGATGTCATAAATGAACAATATATAAGGAATTATATTTTTTTTATTAATTGACCCTCGTTCGATTGTTGATTGAGAACTTTCTGACCTTTTCTCACAGTTTGTCGCAGTAACTAAGCCGACCTGAATGGACAAAATATAAAACACCATGATTTACAGGGTTACATATCTGAACTCTAGGGGCAAAGAATATATTACAAAAATTCAAGAAATTCTCCTATTCAGTACACTAAAAGGTTAACTTAAGAGCTGAAGCAGGGACCGATTATTACACAGAAACCTTTAGATTGAGCGAGCTACCAAATGAATAGGTACCTCGTTATCTCAGGCTACCCTTTGAAGCGCACAGCTGATACCTGAGATCTATTATGACGTTATAACTTTCAAAGAACATCCTTAGACCGAACTCATAAGGCTACCTGATCGCGAACATTTAACCGTCGGTAGGAGAAAACGATCCGTTGACGTTCTGTAGGGAAGGAGTTGAATACTCAATATGCTATTTAGGTAAAAGGGGTTTATCGATGATGGGAAATTCGATAATACCATCACGAAGCTCTGCGGGCTTTATTCATAATAGAAAATGGGAGTAAACACGTTGATATTCAGCATGTGTGCGGGCATTCATGCCGTTAGGTTGGTAGGTACAAGGGGTCGTATTGTGAAATCCATCAATTTTCATAAGTGGGCGACTTATAACTCGGTGTGCGAAGGGTAACGTAATTCTATTGACGTGGGCATAGATCGATTAGAACGCTTTACTGATTCCTGGTGTGGCAATATTATAATCATTGTGGTTTACGAAATTAGAACGTAGTTGTTGCAATTAATAAAGTTTTAGGTAGGTTTCAAATGAAATGATTCGATGAATTAATAATTTCTGATTTGCGAATAATGTTTGTTCACTAATGAATATAGTGACGATGATGTTACGTTTCATTGTTTAAAATTCACAAACAATGAGTTTCATGTTTTGAAAATAAGTTTTTAAGATAAAATGCTATCGGATTAATGCTGTTATATTTTGTTGTGCTATGCGATGAAAGATGACTTTTGATGTAATTATCTAGGTATTTTTCCATTAATTATTAAACAAAAGATATTGATGCAAGCTTTCGGTGCAAGTTATTCAACTTTACGACTTTTCTTCACGTGCATTTTCATTACCCGAACGTAAACAATTCAGGTAATGAAAACTCGTGATGAATTCAAGATTTGTTTTGCACTGGATTTATTTATCTAAAGGCTTACCAATTAAACACATACATGCTGTATGTATGTTTCTAAATTATAGGAAATCACTGAAGAAGAATAAAGAACATACATTATAGTCATACATTGCTATAATAATGTTTAATGACAATAAGAACAGTACCAACACTAACGTGTTATTACATTTTCTTATTATCTCTCCAATCACACTAGGTAGCTTCCCACGCCGTCACAATAGTTACCTAGATTAGGTGTTAACCAATATCGAGCAATCCAGTCTGTGCACCATCATAATCAATTATGTTGAACGGCCATCGATTTATAGCCAGAGATTAGATCACGCCGAATAATATTAACGTATAAATGGCTGCATCCTCCTTGTTCAGTAAGTTAACTAAAACGTGTGGCGGCACCTGGGAGTAATTATTGGAAGTTGCATCAATGTATTGTCTTTCTACTCTAGGGCTTACGGTAGACCGACCACTATTTAATGTAACTTACAATGCGACATATTTGTCAAAACGTGACATAATTGCCACAATCATTTTCACGACAGAAGCTGCTCTAATAAAGTATAAAATGTGTATGAGAAACTTGTTTAATTGTCGGATTGTCGCCAGTCATCTGCGGCTTGTCGATTTTTATTAGATAAGCCTCTGGCTGCTCCCATGGGTATAATAAAAGGTGACTCAGCATTATAAGGTTACGATAGCAGCCCGGCCATGGCAGCCTATCTCAGCGGAGTTGGAGACTTCCATTACATTCCACATCTATCTATATACCTACATAAAACAAAGTCGGGTTAGTTACACCATTTATAACTAAAGAACACCTGGACCGATTTATAGGATCTTCGATTTGTTGGATTTGTCTCCGTCCCGAATAGCAGCATAACTATTAGAACATGGGAAAAATCCACGAATTTTATAATGAAGCTAGTTAATTTTTTCTTACATGTTCTTATTGATTTTGAGGCGTACCAAGTTTGCAGGGTCAGCTAATACATCAATAAAACAAAGTCGGGACAGTTACACAATGTATAACTCAAGAACGGCTGGACCGATTTTTATGATCTTTGATTAACTGCAGCAGAATAACTATTCAAATGGGAAAAATTCACGAAAAAAATAAAAAATAACAATAATTAATTTTCTCATACATTCGTTCTTATTGATTCTGAGGCAGTATTAAGTTCGTCGGGTCAGTTAGTTGTATATAAAATTACGAATATTTTAAATAATTTTATAAAATAAACATCAAAAATACATTACTATGGCCGACATAGATGTCTGTTTGCAAATGCCAGAGACAAGAGGAGGTAGGTACCTACTTTGGAGAAGTCTAGATAATTAAAGCTGCTATAAAATACGTTGCCATAATTAAAACTAGACGAGATACAAAAGAAAGTAGCTATTGTAAAATTTTGAAAAAAATGTGCTATTTTGATGCCTTGAATATAATTCCTGGATGATAAGACCACAAAAAAAAAAATATAATTAAAAGATTGTTGCGATATTTGCTTCCGTTAGCAAAATTACCAGCTATTAAATTTAATTTTGGCGATATTGCTCAATTTGAGGTAAGATAATTGGTGGTAAATTGTTATGTTATTAGGATGAAACCTAGCAATTAATAATCAGATTAATTGGTTTCCGTTACCGGGTTATCGGGAAATAAACTATGATGACTCCTCAAGCATTAAATATTTATATTTAATAATCTAGTAATTTATAAAAGAGTAAGCAACCTGCTGGTATCTTAAAAGGCGCTGAAGGAGCTATTATTTCATATGAATTTAGTAAATAGCTGTTATTTTGATATTACAAATAATTTATTTGTATGTATAGATAGATTACACACTAGTTGTCTATTGGAATAAGTCTCTTATAAAAGACTCATTCCGATGCAAGACATGACTATGACAGACATTCTAACTATATAATATTATGAATGCGAAAGTGAGTTTGTTTGTTACGTTTTCACGCTAAAACGGCTAAACAGATTTTGATAAAATTTGGCACACGGATAGACCATGACCTGTATTAATACATAGGACACTTTTTATCCTGGTAGTACGTTCCTGTGGGATAAACAAACATACAAACGGGAGAAGCCGCTGGCAAAATCTAGTATTATATATTTCTGTTTGTAAATGCATGAGATAAAAACTATAGAAGGTATAGAGGCCAGCACATCATGCTACCTGAAACTGTAAAATTATCGAAATCAACTTTGAACCTTATACTTTAACGATAAAGTAGAAAATATATTAAAGAAATGTGACAGATTGTAGTAGCACGATGTGCTGGCGTCTGTACTTTGGAGAAATTTGGATTTCTTGCTATAAAAGGCGTTCCCATAATTATTTCAAACTAGATAAGAGACAAAAAATAGCAGTCTTTGTAAAATTGTGAAGAAAAAATCTACCTTTTTTTTTTTTTTTTTAAACAATGGCATCTCGCAGTTCATCCTTTATGAGGATGGCTACTGCTTAACCGGACTTTCCTGTGGATGCCTCGAATTAAGGCCTCCAGCCAGGGCAAACAATAACTTAAAAACTAAGCGACAGCGCTAAGGGTAACCCCCTGCGGGGTTCGGACCTCGGCTCAGGGCGTCGCTGGAAGAGGACAGCAAGGGACAGGCTGGATCGGTATTATTATTGGTGTTTAGGGGCGAATTTAAAACTACAGGCTCAGCTGCGCGGGCTGGCTCGAGCAAGGGTCGGGGCGGGCACGGTGATGGTGCGGGACGTCGCGACGGGCCTCGGCGGCGAGGACGGAAGGACGGATGTCTGAGCTTGTGATTGTGTTGTCGTCTGAGAGTACTAGTGGCCTTACTGCTCTCCTGGAGGAGGGTAGTGGCGTCGTCGGGGACAGTGAGGGTATGCCTTGGTCGGCGAATCCTACTTATGCGGGAGGGAGTGTATCGGGAGGCCGCCGCAATCAGGGGATTGAAAAAATCTACCATTACAACTATTGCTGTTATACTTTTTATCCTGGTAGCGTTCCTGTGAGATAATCTGTCCTACAAGCGGGCGAAGCCACTGGCATAAGCTAGTATAAGCTTTTATTTACAAATGCAAAAAATCTGCTTTGAAATTTATGCCCTTCTAATTTGCACTTACAACAACAATAATTAAAAGATTGTTTTGATATTTGCTTCCGTTAGCAAAATTACCAGCTATTAAATTTAATTTTGGCAATATTGCTCAATTTAAGTTTAGATAATTGGAACAAAATTGTTAAAAAAATGTTATTAGATGAAACATTACAACTTAATAATCGTAACTTAATAATTTGTATGTATATATGTTATAGTAAATAGTATATATGTGTATATAACCTGTTTATGTATTTGTATACCTAGTTTTAATGTTTTTTTTCTTTTATCATTGTTTCACTCAATCAAAACACCTGCCATCTAATCTCTTCACCACCCTTGGTCGACTGGTAGAGAATGCTTAATGCATTACGTCCGCCTTTTGTGCAAAAAGTTTAAATAAATGAATAAATAATCCCTATCACATCAGGAAATTAATTAATTTCATGATAACTCCTCAAACATTTATATTTATTAACAACTACGTTTATTATTATAGACAATTTAAAAGAATATGGAAGTGCTGGTATCTTAAAATATACATAGATATGCTGTTGAGCTATTATGAGCAGCTTTACCTGCTTATAATAGCTCAACAGCAGCACAGCTCATAGCTGCTCATTACATATGAACAAAAAAAAAATTTTGCATCCAGAGAGACTTAGCAAAGTCTTTATTCATAAGTAGAATAAACATGAATAAAGACTCGACTTATTAGTGTTTTATAAAAAAATAACATTTTATTTTTGAAAATGGAACTGAAAGCGGCTATCTCTTCGGTTGAATGCGTGCATTGCGTTGCGGCTCCAGAAGAAATAAATAAAAAGACATTGGAGCGAAATTCTCTAATTGTAAATTGAATTGGTGACCGTAACTTATTTTACAACAGTGAAATTGTCGTCATCTAGTGAGAATGGAGACGATAATTTACAAATGGAAGAGAAAGGAAAAGCCACACCATCCAGCGTATAAACGGAACGCATCAATGTTCTCCCAACTAGCCCACGACTATCGACACCAAGAGATGAGTCAAGATAGCTTATTCTCTATTCAGAACATTCGAACGAGGGACCCTCAAACCTGGAACTACGTGTCTCTCCCACGTTTACCCCACAGACAACTCAACATTAATCTTCACAGAGGACTGAAATTAAGTTGCCATTGTACAAGTCGTACATTTAATTTTTAATAAAATAATCTATTTAATATCATATAGGATTATTTTATTTTCTCGCAATCGTAGTGAAAAGTAGAGTGTAACACACGGCGCTAAAAACCCATTAGGTATAACTCGGTTTCTATTTACTCCCGTGGCTAGAGCTAGGGAGCAAAACTACCTCGGGTAATGGGTAATTATAGCCTCTTGTATAATAATTTACTATTTCGTTTTTGTAGGCTCGTTGGTAACAGACAAAAAAAAAACTTTTTCCTCTAGAGGAAGAAATGCAATTTTTTCATCTCTCTAGTACACTACAATGACGGTCTTTTTGAGCAACAGGAGTGAAAATATATTTTATGTGTGGTTTCGTACCTATTCATTCCAAATACATAATATCAATACTATTGGTTTCAATTAATACCTACAATACTTATCTCAAACTAATCGCCCGATCTCATTGAATGTGTCGCACGGAATGCCAGTGCAATGCTTTTAAGATAATAATCTCCGAGACATTAACGTGAGAATCGACGAGTAAAATACACTAAGTGACAAAAAGTGAGTAGTAATATAGATGTCGCAGCCAACTGGTTAAATTAGCCGTTCAGTTAACTGCCTAGCCTTTCAACTAAACGGCGGCCGTTCAACTAACGGCCTGAATGATATTCAATTACAGTTTAGGTTGGAAGTCTGTAACCAATCACGCGCGAGCCGAATTGGTTGCAGTAATTAAGGCATTGCACCCCGACCAAGTGGGTTAGGTTAGGTTAGATCTGTGATCAACCGCGTTCGAGCCGAGGGAGGAAGCGAGGCGAGCACTACTTCTAAAGGCCAGGCAGTTAACTGAACGGCTAATTTAACCAGTTGGCTGCGACATAGACACCACAATCTTATGGCATAAAAAAATTGTGTTTTTTTTTTCACATGGATTGACATTGTCTTATGAAAATCTATTTTTTTATGCTATTAGTTCTGATAGACCTATAGTAGTTGGGAACGATTTCAATTGCATAATCATTCATTATTTATTCAAAGTATGGAGTTAAAATTGGGTTCAAATATTTTTTTTTAACATGAAAAAATCTTACACAAATCAACAACATAATAACATGCCTCGTTCACCTGAAGGGTTGGGCAGAGGTGTACACCCACATTCCATCATTAACGTTTAAGTCACATAAGCTTTTTTCGTTTAACACACTTAGGCCCATGTAATAGGAGGCGAGCCTATGGCCATCAACCGGGCACTAATCCATACTCCGGGCTATCACTGAGAGATTCCTGATGGACAAACACAATAACACTTTGCTTGACCTGGGCATCGAACCCATTGCCCAATGGCCTATCTCATAATAGTAGCAATGGCTTTCATTTTGACAGTTTAACAATATTCATTGCGTTATATGTATGTACGTCGTTGAGCAGACAAATTGTTCGAACATATGAAGCTATGGGTTAGCAAAATTCTTCAAAATTATTAAATAAAAATATTGTTTTTCTCTGGAAAATGCTTCTTTAAACAACGTGGCTATTAATGAAGTGGAAAATGGATGAATCTCCATGCAAAAATAAACTAACCTTTGATACAGAAACTGATGACTTTACTTAATGATGCTTTTCACGATTTCCAGGCTCTTGAAACAATCAATATGTAAATTAGTGGTAGTTTTATTCGAATCAAAGACACAAAGGTAAGATGGCTTATACTTCATTAGTTACTGTTTAACACATAACACAAAGACACATCAATAGCTTAAAAGACTTTGTTTAGCTCGTTAGTGTTATCAATTATTATTTACTAGCAGCGCCCCGCGGTTTAACCCGCATAAGTGTCGATCCCGTGGGAATATCGAGTACAAAGTATCATATGTGTTATTCTGATGTATAAGCTATGTTACTGTAAAGTTTCACCAAAATCCGTTCCGTAGTTTTTGCGTGAAAGAGTAACAAACATCCATCCATCCATCCATCCATCCATCATATGATATTAGTAGGACAGGAAAAAGGAAGTAGGTTATGATGAATACGTCATTTTCGCGTTATTTTTTGACGTCTCTTTCTGGATCAAGGGTAACCAAATCAGTTGAGAATGGCGGGATCGATTTGTCAATTTTTTTATTTGAAAATATTGCAATAGTCAGAATTAGGTTTTTATGGAAAGACAAACAGGAAAACTTTCCCGGAAAAATGTCAAATTCGGGGGAAAATGAACTTCCTTTTTTCTATCGGATTTTTGTATAAAGTCAAGACCATATTGAAATTTTGAAAGGACTCGGTTTGTCTGGTCAACTTGTTTTATTATAATGACCAGCTAAGTGCCTCACTGCATTACCTCGCGGTCGCGGTTTAGCTCGTTACCCGAGGTATCGTAGTGGGGCATCTTCGGCTTATAATTAGCCCTAGACAAAGTGGCATTCTATCAAGGATAAGGATGATGGAAACGTCAAAAGTGCATGCGTTTTTGAAAATCCTTAAAGTCAAATTCGTTGAAAAGTGATGTACAAATACTAAAAAAAAGCGACACTTGTCTACTTAGACAATTACGTTATAAGTGCGATAAAGGTTTTCATACGTTGAATGTACACACATTAACATTCTGACTCTACATCGCAATAGTTTATTTATTTCCTTGCATATGACTGATTATTAGGTAGAACTTCATTAATCATGCTTGTAATGTCTGACTCACAATCCAGCCCAGATTTAGATCAAATAATATTATTACGGAAGGAGATAAGAATCTAATATTTAATATATTGGACGTAAAAATTACAGCTTATGTTAACAATGTAGTGTCAGATTTTGAATAAATTATTATAGCAACGACATGGTCTTGCGCCTGAGTTGTTTTATTTCTCTTGCCTAACTTGACCTTAATTATTATGTTTTACTTTCAAAGACATTTAGGTAATATTTTAATGTAGAACAGATGATTATCTATTCTGAAATATCTGAGGTAACCTCTTGTTTTAGTGACCTTTTTGTTTAATAGATTTCTAACAGATAGCCATGAGAGCACAGTTTTTTTTTGCAGAGATGAGGTGCGCCGCCGCACATATTGGTGGTAGAAGCCTAAGTAAAAAGTCATTCGAGGTTTGGCTCTCGCCTATTTTCTCCTCCAATATTGGACCAATTTAATAGGTATTTCTTACACTGAATAAGAATGATAAATATACTGCGACCCTATGTTTTGCTTTTTTCATTAAAAGCTGTCAAATTTGTACACTAGGCCTCTGTTGACAGTGGTTTAAATCAGCGTTTTTTGAGGGTTCTAGTGCTTATAAAAATAATGTATCATCAAAAAGGAAAACTTAGGGACATACAAGTATTTAATAATTATTATTCTGTAAAAAATCATTGCTTTATGGCCACCAGAAAGAAAACTGGCGACAGCGTTTCTATGGAGAAACGACCACCCGCATTTCCTCTTAGCTGTTCCATTGGTCTCGTGATTGTAAGCGTGACTGCTGGGCGTGGGTTCATGGGTTCGTTTCCCAGGTCGCCGGTCGGGCAAAGTCCTATAGCCCGGAGTTAAAAAATTTGCAGTGTGATACCCCCGTGCCTCGGAAAGCACGTTAAGTCATTGGTCCTACGCCTGATCACTCTCCGATTGTGTCGGATTGCGTGCCGTCCCATCGAACTATGACAGTGAGGGTAGATCATCTGTGTTTGCGCACACACTTATGCACTATAAAATCTCCCGCGCCGAAGGCTACCTAGTCTCCGTTGAGATTGGTTGCCATGGCCGAAATACGATCTGAAGGACTAATATTACTATTATGGGTGCCTCATTACATCCAAAATTGATTACGGGGCCTCTGTGAATTGGCCTTTACCCCCTCGTACGCTTTCCAAAGGACCGGGACCCAATGGTTCCAAGATTTGTAAACGTAAAAAAATAACAACACATGCCCATTTTTGGAGAACGTGCTCTATTAAAGTAATATTCCATTATTAAAAGAGTGTTTTGTGAAGGTGTTTGCTATGTAGTTTTGTAACACTAAATAAAAATGTTCAACTTTGTCATGCACGTTGTTTTGAAAACGTATGAAAAGCTGAAATAAAACTTTGAGGCCCATTCAGAACATGTTACTGAGGCTTTAATACATAGAAGCTATTATAGTTAGAATGTTTATTTCACAGGGCAAAAGTTGCAGCGTAACATTTTTGTCAAAGGACAGGGTAACGAAACAAAAATACTGTGAAATGGCTTGAGAGGCAGTGACCTTACAGATTTTGAAACAATACAAAATGTACCCTTTGACTTTGTACATTTTTAAATGAGTTTTCAGCAAAAAATTGACACTGTAATGTGAAAGGGAAGGTATGGCTAATCGTCCCTCAGTAATAACCCTTAAATTTGAAAATCGCTCCTTAACGCTTCGACATAAAGGCGCTGTCATTGTTAAAACCATGGACGTGATGACTGTACATAGGTACTAAAATGTTATGATTTAATGACTTCAGTAATACATACAATAGTACATTCAATAGTACATTTTAATACTTATCGAAATGTTTGTGTGCAGCAGTAATTAAACAGATGATGAATTTTACTCTTTATCTATTATGTATTCAATTATTTTTCAATTTTTTGGTCAGCATACTGCGTGTATTAAGTAGGTATACATTTTTGTTTGACATTGTAAAAGCGTCTCTATGCACACGATTGGTACGCAGGCTCAAGAACTAAGGATACTTGAAGAGATTTGAACAGCAGTTCAACTCAATCCGTTTGTTCTTTTGAATGCAGCATGTCCGGTTCAAGAGTCGCCCTCTTGCCTGGTATATTGCTTTTCACAAGCTTTTATTTAACTTGCCTTGTTTATTCATATCTAGAGTTATTAAAGTCTGTGTGTCGTAGATCTCAATTCATTGGTTAGGTTATATGTTCGAACCGATTGGGGTTGAAACATTTAAGAGCCATGGAGTCCGAGTGGGCCCACTTGGCTTGTCGAGATATTTCCAAGCGATCGGCCAAAAAATAGGCCAGGTGAAGAGTCCTATTGGTGGCCTATTTTTTGGCCAAAATCAGCATTCCTATACAACGTCGCAATTGTGGTCGCAATGCTGCCCTTTTGGGTACTTTTCCTGTTGACAGCTAGTGATGCGGACGAATTTTTGATGAAGACGATGGCCTATGATTCTTTCCCCTCCTTTAAACATACAGTACATATTATTATTATTTTAAGGATGTTAGCTTATATATTACGTAAATATTCCTACTCGAATATATTTTTATTTAGTAAAAAAAACATTTTGTTCTTCGATAATACCAAGCTTAAGCTTAACTGCTTTCCGCAATCTGTACTGTGAACTATGACCTCATTGGGTTGGTTCACGTCTCATTCGACCTCACATTTATCGCACAAGTGTTCTCAGGATACGCTTTTTCAAGTATATTTTAGTAAGAGTCTAAATAAATATGTAGTATTTACCTAGTTGATATTGCAAAATGTAAAAAATAATGTTCAATTGCAATAAATAAAACCTAAAAGGTGCAATTTAATTTACAATAAAATACGATTCATATTCAAATATTTTTTATACAACAATAATTATTAAGAACAGAGACTTTATACTTGCGCGTAGGCACAATATGCGTAGGCACACGCATTTAAATACAGGTTATTGTTCAAAACCGTCCCTGAATTTGATTTCACAGTCAAACACAATAAGTTTAGATATTTATAGCAATAATAAACTTCCCTATCAATGCCGACTGTTCATAATTATAATTATTAATGGCTCCGCAACTAATAAATTTAAAAGCTCACACGCACTGCGCGTATAATACAATTTTTAATATCAGAAAACTATTTATTTGTAAAGCAGTGTGTTCACTTGTAATGTACAGACGCCAGCACACCAAGCTACTACAATCTGTAAAATTTATCTAATTGATTTTCAACTTTATCGCTAAAGCATAAGGTTCAAAGTTCACCTTTATTACTTCTATCATCATATTGCCCAACTTATACGAGTAACTAGACCTAGTGTGTACTCGACTTAATGTTATAGCACACGCAATGCCAATAATGATTAAAATCGTTAAATTGTAACAATTGTAAACGTGGAAATTCGTCACGGTTACTTAATTCGTGCCTACGTCTATATTATTAAAATGTATTGATTGATACCGATTTTTATTGGAATATATGATTTATGATTGGTTTTGAGAAATGTTTCTATTAATATTCAAAAAGTTTCACAATAACAATAATAATGAACTGATTGCTATATTCTAAAAATGACCGCAAGGCCAGTTTTTATGTTTATGATAGTGATTTTGCTGTACGAGTAGATGCATTTACGTTCGGATAGATAAAGCCTGATATAAGTAAGTCTTATTTTTGCCATATCCGAAACAGAAGTTACTTTATGCCATGTGGGTAAACCAATATGGTATGGAGAGGCTTAGGATTAAGAAGGTTTCAGTTTAAGTCGCTGCCAAACGTAAAACACAATTTTTTTCGTCGCACAGTACTGATTACTAGACAGAAATACTTGACAGAAAAAAACTTATGCAAAAATATTTGTTAAAGTAAAAAAGTATCGTTTTAAAAAATTCGTAAAACAGAACTCGCAAAATATTTTTTGTCGCATAATTCAAAAAAATTTGAGCGCAAACTATCATATTTCATGTAATGATAATAAATTATTCCATTGAGCCGTGCATTTATTTTTTAGGTATCTAAATAAAATAGTAAAATTACTTTTATACTGTGCCATTCGTTTCAACAACAAAAGTACCGCTGCACGCTGGTTTGAACGTAATTTGTTAAAAATTAACGCGGCACGCAGACACCTCGATTTGTAAAGAACAGTTGCACATGGGCGACTCCTGCCATGGTCATTTCTGACAAGGGCCGCTTAACCTCGGTGTTTTGATGACCCATGAAGTTATTTTAGAGTGAATAGAAAACACAAAACGGTAACAGAAGTTGATCCATGGTATAAAGTCCAAATATCAACAAACTGCACATCCAAACAGGCCAGTTCGAATTTACACTACGTCCAAAACAGGGCAACCATGCGTGTTGCGTCAAGCAACGCCATCTGTGGGTGCCCGGAAGAATCGCGCGCGCCATCGTTACGTTTGCTTCTGCGTCCGCGCGCCGAGCGCGTTGTTGCGTCGAGTAATTTTATAAATATTGTAAAACGAACAATAAACGCTTTTAAAACCTGATTCGAACCTCATTGAAGAAGCCCGGCCTGCCCCTCTGTCTTCACATGCTCAAACATTGGACCTTCGAGCCACATTGAAATAATAATATCAGTGACGTGACGAGAAGCCGGGTTGAAGAACTGAGGAAGCGAGAGGAACTTCGAATTAGAAGTACGTTGAGGAGACTTGGAAGACCAGCCACGGATTACTGAGCAGAAGCCATTGATGCAACAGCCAGCAACGGTCAGGTTATCCAGTTAACCTTTTCCCTCCTTCCCCTGTGTCTTCGCCTTGTGTTAATACCGTACATAAACGTTTCTGAAGTTCAGAGCAGATCGAAATCAGATCTACTGGCAGTGCTGAGGCCGTCTTCAGGTGAGAAAACACGACTGAACACGTAAAACTGTGAGTACCTACTTTCGTAAACTACCAAAATGAGTGATGATGAAACTATTTCTCAGTTATCTGATCTTAAAAAACAACGTGGTGTAATTAAAGGTAGATTAACATTATTTGAAAATTACATTAAGAAGTTAGATAAATCGTGTTTAGGTTCTGTGACTAAAACTCAAGTGCAAATGCGTATTCATTCGGCAGCCATTTTTTTTGTCGAGTTTAACAACGTGCAATCTAAAATAGAAAGAATTGTGGATGAAAAAGACCTACTGTTACATTTAGATTACAGAGATTCGTTTGAATGCCAATATTATTCAATAGTAGCTATAGCGAAGAACATGATAGGCGACTGTGAACAAAACGGATTAAATAATTCTCAGTGCATTTCCGGGAAATCAGTGTCTATTAAATTACCACAAATAAAGCTACCTGCCTTTGACGGTTCCTTCGACAAATGGTTAGAATTTAGGAACTCGTATGTTTCAATGATACATGATCGCGACGACTTAGATCCTATACAGAAATTTCAATACCTAAAATCGTCTCTCAGTGGATCTGCGTTACATGTTATCAGTTCGTTAGAGTTCACCGCACCTAACTATAATAATGCGTGGGACCTGCTTGAAGCTAGGTATCAGAATAATAGACTATTGATACACAACCATGTGAAAGCTTTGTTTGCGGCACCTTCACTGGGTAAGGAATGTCCGGCACAGATCAGAACGTTAGTAGATTGCGTTTTACGTAATCTGAGAGCCCTAAATTCTCTTAAAGAACCTGATTCTTCACTCGAGGATATGCTTATGATTTATTTAGTAGTCAGTAAACTTGACTCTGCTACTGAACGCGAGTGGGAGAACTACAGAAGCTCACTTATCTCTGATTCAAACAAAAGCTCTAAACCTTTAAAAGTAGAAGATTTATTAACGTTTTTAAATAATAGGTCTGACATGTTAGACATGATTAATTCGGGTAACAGTAAAAATAATCAGTCACAGTCACAAAGTAAACATGAGGGTAAACAGTCAGCTGATCCTAAAAAACAGTCTAATTCTCAATCCACACTTAGTTATGCGTGTACGAATAATAATAAGGTCTCATCAGGTAGTAAAGGTAAAACAAATAAACATAACTTGACATGCCCGTTATGTAGTGGTAAACATGCATTATATTCATGTGTTAAGTTTTTAAATATGTTGGTACAAGAAAGATTAAATTTTGTAAAGTCAAAAAACGTTTGTGAAAACTGTTTACGTACAAACACTCACACAATTGAAAATTGTAATTTCGGTTCTTGTAAATTATGTCAACAAAAACATAATGCGTTAATTCATATTGACAATAATAGCGTTATTTCAAATACGTCACCACAACTTTCCGTTATCAATAATACGTTGCCACAGTCGTCTGCATTACACTGCGTAAGTGAAACAGCTGACAATATTGATAATCGTAGTTGTAACCCGTTCACAGATAATGTTAAATCGTTACAGACTGTCTTGCTGTCTACAGCTTTAGTTGAGATCGCTGATATTGATAACTGTTATCATACAGTTCGCGCTTTGCTTGACAGCGGCAGTCAAAATTGTTTTATAGCTCAAAGTCTATGTAAACGTTTGAAATTACCTATAATACAGTCCACTATACGTGTTTGTGGCGTTGGACAAACCGTTTCACAGTCCAGTCACAAGTGCGATGTTAATATTCGTTCTAAGGTATATGATTATAATACAACCTTACATTGTTTAGTGTTGCCTAGTGTCATTTCGAAGTTGCCTTCGACACGCGTTAATATTGATGCTATTAGTATACCTAGCAATATTCTACTTGCAGATCCCACATTTTATGTACCAAGCGACATAGATTTATTAATAGGCGCGGATGTCTTTTGGGATTTGCTAAAAGAAAATAAAATAAAACTTCACACCGGTCCTTACTTACAAGATTCGTTGGTAGGTTGGATTATATCCGGTCCAGTTTATAATAATAATCGTTATTTTGCGGCTAGCATGACAGATGTTCAGTGCAATTTGTCGTTAGTTGATTCTCAACTACGAAAGTTCTGGGAAATCGAAGAAGTACAAATTCTCCCCGTTATTACTGAGGAGGATCGATTTTGTGAAAAGTTGTTCTTGCAGACTACTGAACGCGATCAGCACGGTAGGTTCACTGTAAGAATGCCATTTAAACAATCACCTGATTGTTTGGGTGATTCACATAATTCTGCTAAACAGCGTTTTTTATCTTTGGAGAGAAAACTAGATCGTTCACCACAGTATAAAAAAATGTATTGTGAATTTATGCACGAGTACGAGCAATTAGGTCACATGACGCGTTTTGAGGATTTTAATAGTTTAAATAAGCCATATTATATTGTACCACACCATGGGGTATATCGTGAAAGTAGCGTGACAACCAAATTACGTGTCGTTTTCGATGCAAGTGCGACAACGTCTAATAATAATTCGTTGAATGATATTCAATACGTGGGCCCTAGGTTACAAAACGATATCTTCTCAATATTGCTTCGTTTCCGGCAATATCAATATGTAGCTTGCGCAGATATTGAAAAGTTCTTTAGACAAACTTTAATTCATCCTGAACAACGTAACCTGCAACTAATATTATGGCGAACTGATAACAACATGCCAATTCAAGTTTATCGTCTCAACACAGTGACGTATGGCACTGCATCAGCACCATACCTTAGCAACCGTTGTTTAAAACAGCTGGCAAAGGAATGCACGGATGACGTCATTGCTAGCGTTATCAATGACGATTTTTATGTGGACGATCTCTTGACCGGGCATGATCAGCGCGACATGTTGTTAGATATCTGTAATAAAACGTCCGCCATTCTACAAAACGGTTGTTTCCCCTTAAGAAAATGGAGTTTTAATTTTGATGTAACTTCAGAAAGTACTAAGGATTTATGTATTGGTGAATATTGTCAGTCTAAAACCCTGGGTGTTGGTTGGTCTAACAAAAACGATTTATTTAATTTTTCAACTAGTGTAGATAAAGGTTATAATGATACGAAGATAACTAAACGTTTAATTATGTCAGTCATTGCACAGATTTACGACCCACTAGGATTATTGGCACCAGCTATTACCACGGCTAAGGTTTTATTACAAAAATTATGGCTCGCTAAAATAAGTTGGGATGATGAAGTTCCAAGTCAAATTGCATGTGTATGGGATAATTTAATTCAGTCATTACAATATTTGCCCGAAATATTAGTGCCGCGTTATGTCGTGTGTACTAATGCTGTTTATAAAGAGTTGCATATTTTTACCGATGCTTCTCAGGCTGCATACGGTGCTTGTGCGTACATACGTTCACACACTAATAATGATGAGTCACAGGTTACTAGTCGACTATTATGTGCTAAGAGTAAAGTCGCACCGATTAAAACGTTAAGTATTCCGAGACTTGAATTGTGTGGAGCTTTAGTTGGAGCTAAACTTCATAATAAAATCATAAATTCTCTTACGCTGAAATTCGATAAGATCTATTTCTGGACAGACTCCACTATAGTTCAAGCCTGGCTTCGGACATCACCACATTTGTTAAAAACATTTGTTCAGAATAGGGTTGTGCAAATTAACGAATTAACAAGCAACACTACTTGGTTGCATGTTAAAAGTAAGGAGAATCCTGCTGACATATTATCAAGAGGTGTTCTCTTTGATTCCTTAAAGGAAGATAACACTAGTTTGTGGTGGAATGGTCCTACTTTTCTTCGTGAACCCACTTCAAGTTGGTTGACAATAAAAATGAATGAAATTGAGTCTATTACTAGTGAGAAGTTACCGGAATTAAAATGTCCTAAAACTACAAATTTGTTAAATGTTGAAACTAATAATATAATTGATTTCGAGAGGTTTTCTTGTTTTAATCGTTTGCAAAGAACAATCGCGTATGTCTTACGGTATATCTTTAACTTACGTGCATCGCATGTCGGTCAAGGCCGCCATACCGGGTCATTGACCGTGAGCGAGATTAATAGTTCATTAGTTGTGTTGACACGTTTAGTTCAATCACAATCATTCAGTAAGGAATATCATAACCTTAAAGAAAAGGTGCATTTAAACAATAAGTCTGGTAATAAAACATTAGGTTTAAGTATATTTTTAGATAAGGATAACATAATTCGTGTTGGTGGTAGACTTAGTAATTCGAAATTTGATTACGATAAGAAACATCCAGTGTTGTTGTGTCGTAAACATCGGTTTACTTGGCTATTGTGTTTATATGAACACAAACGTTTACTTCATGCTGGACCTCAGCTTCTCGTGGCTGCCATGCGTGATAGATGGTGGGTGCTGGGAGCACGTAATTTAGCAAGGCTAGTGATTCATAAATGTGTGACCTGCATTCGCATGAAAGGAAATACTTTAACTCCACACATGGGTGAGCTCCCTGCAGAACGTTTAGAATCTGGATTTCCATTCATGCGATGTGGTGTTGATTATGCCGGGCCAATATCCATATTGAATCGCAAAGGCAGAGGTTCACGACTAATTAAAGGATATATTTGTTTATACGTTTGTTTTGCTACCAGAGCCGTGCATTTAGAATTGGTTAGTTCTTTGTCCACTCAGGATTATTTATTGGCTTTGAAACGATTCGTATCACGACGCGGGAAGCCATGCCATATTTTCTCAGATAATGGTAGGAATTTTGTCGGAGCCGAAAAGGAGCTTTCAGTTATATTTAAAAATTCCAGCGAAATAGTTGATTTTGCCAGTAACAATAATATTAAATTCACTTTCATTCCGCCTTATGCGCCTCACTTTGGTGGTTTATGGGAGGCGGGAGTGAAGTCGTGTAAGTATCACTTGAGACGAGTCTTAGGTAATGCTAAACTAACTTACGAGGAGTTTAGTACGGTATTGACCCAGGTTGAGGCCGTCCTGAACTCCCGTCCAATGTCACCTATGTCCTCAGATCCAAGTGATTACCTTCCGCTCACACCTGCTCATTTCCTAATCGGCCGGCCGCTGATTGCACCTGCCAGTGAGGACTTCACGAGCACGACATCTACGCCTGCCTGTCGCTACCATCGGCTGGAACAGTTGCGGCAACATTTTTGGGAGCGGTGGTCAAAAGAATATGTGTCTGATCTACAACGAAGAACGAAGTGGGGACACCAGAAAGACGACATCGCTAAGGACAGCCTTGTCGTCATAAAAGAAGATAACCTGCCACCACTCAAATGGAGAATGGGTAGAATTATTAAATTGTTCCCAGGTAATGATGGTGTCTCCAGAGTGGCTGAGATCCAAACATCGCAAGGCATAATCAAGCGTGCTTCATCAAAAATCTGCCCGCTGCCGGTTTAGACTGCGCGACTCCAGTTTCAGTTGAAAGACGGATCTTCCAAGGTGGCCGGTATGTTGCGTCAAGCAACGCCATCTGTGGGTGCCCGGAAGAATCGCGCGCGCCATCGTTACGTTTGCTTCTGCGTCCGCGCGCCGAGCGCGTTGTTGCGTCGAGTAATTTTATAAATATTGTAAAACGAACAATAAACGCTTTTAAAACCTGATTCGAACCTCATTGAAGAAGCCCGGCCTGCCCCTCTGTCTTCACATGCTCAAACAATGCGTTTCTAGCAACACTGTGTTTGCGAGTTCAACAAACAAAATAAAGTCGAAGAGCGGCGCTCACCTATGCGCAACTAAATAAAAACGTACTAACAAAATTCTTGGAATAATACCATTATATGTTGGGTTTGTCGAGAAAAAAACGTTGATGAACTACCAGATTCTTGAAATCTTTGTACTATAAGAGTTTTTATCAAAAACGTTGGATTGAAATGGATTTTATCAGGAAACTATAGCCGGTTTTTTAAAACGCTGTAGTTATTAACAATTCAGTCCATAAACTATTATACGTAAGAAGTAGCAATAAACAAGAAGCCAGAGACAGGAAATACGATAACAAAAGATTTCAAGTTTTATTACAATATTACTATGTTATATTAACTAAATGTTATGAAACGACTCGCGACAGCTATAAAACGCAATGGATTGTAAAACTAAAATCGAAAATTCCTGTTCATTTTATCGTAGCTAACATCGAAAGAATAACTATATTGTTTCAGTACTGTTTGGGTTCTGAATACGGTAAACTTATGTTCTACTTTTGTAACAACTTTACTTACAAAAACATCCCAAGTTTGTCTATTAAGAGCATGATGAAGAAACTGAAGGAACATTTGTTTTATTAATCCCTGACCGTTCACGTAACTTGTGCAGGAATTTCGCTTCAATTACTTTTTTTCGTCGTTCAGCTGTAATATGTTTGGGCGAAAGCTTTTCTGGATTATGAAGGGTGTCGTATGTTTTATTATTAAAAAAAATATTGGGGCCGGCCGTATTCGCGCCAGCCCCAACACCATTCTAGAACTTTGGCTGATAGGTGTGACTCTGCGATCTTGGGGCGGTGGATAAGACTGCACGCAGTCAAGTAGACATTCCCCAGGATCGGCGTGCCTCACGCAGCTTAGAATAAATGTTACTAACACTAGTTTATAAGTATATATTGTTACTGAAATATGGAAGTGATTTTGAAACAATTTTTTATTAATATTTTATAATTGATAAGTATAAAGTAACATTGTAAAAATTAGTATTTAAAAAAAACGATAACAACAAAATATTAATTCGTTGTAGTGCAGTGAGTCAAATTACCCAAACAAAGTAGGCTTTGGAAAATGCATGGGTGGGTTATTTCCCATACAAGTAGGTAGACTTAAACTATACGAATATCTTGCAATATGAAATTCCGTGCGACGCATTATTCTAAGTAAATGATGGTGCTAACGGCAAATACTAAAATTGTTCAAATATCACGCGTTGTTGGCTTGCGGTGTAAGATGATAAGCTAAGGTTCATTTGTTGCACAATTTTGTGTTCAACTATGAAATTGTCGGCTGTTATCGAGGCTTAGGGGAGTAAAGTTTGGTGTATGGTCTTTAGGATACACAGATTGTTAGGCCAGAAGTGCCCAAAAATTAAAAAAAAATACTACACATTAACAAGGGACAACGCTACAGATGGCAAATTGTTATTCCATCTGTACTATACGTCAGATAGAAGAAAAAATAGTGCTTGAATAGTCTGCAAACCTTTGAATTGTTAGTCTTCAATCCACCCACCAGGTTGACCCTCTATCCTCTATAATCACTTCTTCTCTGTCTTTGCCATCAATGCGAGCAACCTGGCTCAACCATACATATCGATTAATTTACGTGGTACCCATCAAACAGTACTTACAGACCCATTTAAAACCACAACAAACCCATGATTGCGTCCCCCATATAGTTTTTTTTACTATCGTCTAATAGCGTCATCTTGTTTCATGGCCCGATCGTTATTTACAGGCGCACTCACAAATCTCCTGCTCTTGATGTTGCAAAATCTTTGCCATTGTCGTGAATGCATGGTGAACGTGATACTCGTATAATTGTTTTGTGAATCCATGCTTGGAGTGTTCGTGAATTGTAGGACTGTGTACTTTGGTTTGTTGCATGTGGTTGCGGTGGGAGACATAATAAATAAAGGTACTTACTGTGCTCTGTTGCAAGGGACCTTAAGATGATAAACAGGGCTACGCTGTCCTCCTATACCTATTGTAACTTGAAAACATTGTAAAAAAACAATTATTTTTTTAAAAAGTAACCGTGGAGTTTCTTGCCGGTTCTTCTCCATAGGAAACGACCAATTGGAACCGTGTACCTAGCTTGTTACGTTTCATAAGTGCCCATGTAGGTTTATGTGAAATAAAATATTTTGATTTTGATTTTATACTTTTGTATGTATTCAGCTGCATCCGGTTAGACTGGAAGCCGACCCCAACGTAGTTGGGAAAAGGCAAGGCAGATGATGATGACTTTTGTATGTTGAGGTAATTATTTATAGGTCTCGGACACCCTCGTTAGTCTATTGCTTTTAAGCGTTATTGCTGAGCTTGAGGTCTTGGTGGCGTATAGGCGTATTCTTGGGTTTTTCTATTGGGAATAACTGCTTGGTTGATGGCAATAGGCTCGCTCTCTATTACTTAAACGTTTATGGCGACACGTGGGGTGTAATACTATTGGTATTATGTTGTTTGTAGGTACTTATATTCGTAAGTAGAATACGTCTCCTGCATCTTTGGAAAGTTCTTTGGAATGATTTCAGAACTATTACTTTTTCCATATTCAATTTTTTTTTTTTTTTTATCATTTCTAGGTATATCTATTTTTTTTTATCCAAAGTCAAGCCAACTTAACCGTTTCACCAACCTATTGATAGGGTTTTTCTAACATTTGCCCTTATACTATACTTTAAGTACTACATTCTCTGAGACTCCTAGGGTTTTAATTAGCACTTTCCTAATATAACTTATTAGTCACACACACATTAATCACAGACATTCGCACATTGATTATAAGTTACATAACATCAAGGCAATATTAATTTACTTGAACATACACTTAAACAGCACACAAAAACCGCCAAGTTTTAACACTATTAATACTGATCTCATTCCAAGACTCCGGCAAAAAAAGTGTTGTTGAACATTATTTCAGTAATGTGTAAAAGTTTGACTGCAGAAACTTGGCTACTATTGCAATGCATTGCAGTTTCAGTTGAGGACCAAGTTTCTAATTAGTACCACATTTAAAGAAGTAACATACCTAGATGTGTGTCTAGCTAGCTATGTGACTTTAATGTCGCCTTTCTCTGATGAAGTCTCTCTTTTGGATGTGAATGTTAAATTAGCTTACACTTGGTAGCAGTATTTTTTTGCGTGTTTAGTAAGTTAACAATAATTGCACGGGAGCAATGTACCGATATACATCTCGAAGTTTTGTCATATCGCCTGCCATGACAAAACTTCGAGATGTATTACACAAATAAACCTTTTACTATATTTTTTCTAAATGATGGTGTAAACCGCGCCAAAATCCGTAGCGTAGTTTAGAAGAACAACGCGATCACATACATAGGATACAGACACGAAAAGCGACTTTAATATATTTATAGATGTTAGTCAAACATTTTCGGCTACGTAGGTAGATATATGCTCCATTTTGGCTTTCCGGCCGCTTTTTTTGTTGAGGTCCATTTTTTACTTCATATTGCAGAATTATGTCAGTTTTTTCATGTTTGGTATCCAAAAAAGATACAATTTAATGTATCGTCAAAAGATTTACACGATTAACTAAAAACGTAAAACACGAAACAGAATAAAAATAACACGGAATACGATTTCGAATATATTGATTGGATTGGTTAAAAAGTCCCGAGTCAAAGCCTTTTAAAAATGCATCGGCGCAAAAAAATTTATAAAAGCCACAAAAATATCGGCTTGATACGTTGACATTTGTGAAGGAAATATAAAATGTAATAATGGTGGGCAATGACAGATCATATTTTATGAATTGGGAGTATGGTGTAGGGTGGAATGATGGCTAATGGATGACTTGACTTGGCTGTGTGAAAAATTACACGTACCAAACTTATCCCATGGGAAAAGTATGGTATGTGTAATTTTTTAAATAGAATCAATACGTCAACTGCAACAGATATTGCCATCCACGAAGACGCACCCCACTCTTCTTTTTATTGCTTACAGTACAAGTGTGCAACATATTTTAATTTAGTCGATACACAGTAATTACTTATTAGTGGGTTACTAATGAGTATCGTCAAAACTTAAACATGTACGGAATTAACTAGCGATAACCACTAACGATTAGGAAGACAGTGGGTCGCGTCTTCGTGGATGGCACTATCTGGACGATCCTGTTGCCTCGTTTAGCGTTCAGACATCTGGGTCATAACGGATTTCAAATCCTATTGTAATGAGAAAGTGTCAATTAAAACGACCCGTTGTTATATTTTGGACTGCCACATTTTAAGTTTAGTTTTCTGGGGCAAAACCAATCATTCTGCAAAATTATAAATTGATGATATATGGACAGCTAGAAAGCTTAACCCCGCATCCAAACCAAAAAGTCGACCCACGAATACGCGAAACGAAAACCGAAAGGCGCCCTGTGTGGGTGAGACGACGCGTTCCGGTTTACCGAACAAAAACACGCATAATGAACACGACGATCGCGAATTCGCGCGACGATCGTTTTTGGTTAAGACGCGGCCTATGAATACAGGCTTAATTAAGGCTGTCAGTCACATACCACAGAGAAAATAACTTCACTGAGTGGCATCACCCAACGCCTTGATTTTTTCCTAAAGAAGACGATCTCAAATGCCCTCAAGAAATCTTGAATGAAAATGAAAACCAGAGCCAGTCCCTTCTTTTAAAAGAAAACAACATTGTACAGACAAAGACTATTCAATTTGAAAGCTGAGCTGTATTTAAAGTACGGCTAACCTACTTATTTTGTGTTTTGCAAGTATCAAGCCGGTCTCGTCTGTGAAAAAGTTAAAAAGAAAAGCAAATAGGTAAACTTATCTGTGACCCAAATAGCTTGTGGTTTTAAAACATGCTTAACATTTTCTTAGGAGTGGTGGATTTTGTTTTTTTGTTAATAAAGTCGTTTGGTACAAAATGGTTTGTAAAGTTAGATTTTTATGAAAATAAAATGCTATTTATTTACTTGTTCTTTTAATCAAGTAATATATAGTGCTGGCGCTGCTGCTGGGACCATATTTTACTTTGTTAATAGTTTTACTTAGTTTATAATAGTATTAATAGTTTGTTAGTTAATTTAGTATTAGAAGTTTATTCAGTGTATATGTCGCAGCCAACTGGTTAGAATAGCCGTTTAGTTAACCGCCTGGCCTTAGAAGTAGTGCTCGCCTCGCTTCGGTCTCTCGGCTCGCACGCGGTGGATCACAGTTCTAACTTAACCTAACCCATTTGGTCGGGGTGCCCTGGCTAAGTTACTGCGACCAATTCGGCTCACGCGTGATTGGTTACAGACTTCCAACCTAAACTGTAATTGAATATCATTCAGGTCGTTAGTTGAACGGCCGCCGTTTAGTTAAAAGGCTAGGCGGTTAACTGAACGGCTAATTTACCAGTTGGCTGCGACATAAAAATATTTTTGTCTACTTTAATAAATAAACCCATACCAATACCTAGGTCAAAAAAGTTGTATTATGTATATAATTGTAAATACCCAAAATCAAAACAATTGGTTAAATGACAATAAGAACCTGACCAATAGGTACACCTACTACATTTTCGGCATAGCGACAATTTTTTTTTTTTTTTTTTTTATAAATGGCATCTCGCAGTTCATCCTTTATGAGGATGGCTACTGCTTAACCGGACTTTCCTGTGGATGCCTCGAATTAAGGCCTCCAGCCAGGGCAAACAATAACTTAAAAACTAAGCGACAGCGCTAAGGGTAACCCCCTGCGGGGTTCGGACCTCGGCTCAGGGCGTCGCTGGAAGAGGACAGCAAGGGACAGGCTGGATCGGTATTATTATTGGTGTTTAGGGGCGAATTTAAAACTACAGGCTCAGCTGCGCGGGCTGGCTCGAGCAAGGGTCGGGGGGGGCACGGTGATGGTGCGGGGCGTCGCGACGGGCCTCGGCGGCGAGGACGGAAGGACGGATGTCTGAGCTTGTGTTTGTATTGACGTCTGAGAGTACTAGTGGCCTTACTGCTCTCCTGGAGGAGGGTAGTGGCGTCGTCGGGGATAGTGAGGGTATGCCTTGGTCGGCGAATCCTACTTATGCGGGAGGGAGTGTATCGGGAGGCCGCCGCAATCAGGGGATTGGGGTGCTTTATGGCAGAGTCAAAGAAGCGCTTGGAGAGGCGTTTCATGAACTGCTGGATGGTGGGGAGTCTGAGATCTAGATGCAGATTCACATTTCGGACATAGAAGGGGGCTCCCGTGACCTTTCGGAGGAAACGGTTCTGAAGGGTTTGCATTTTATGCAGAAATCGCGGCTTGGCGTGTGCGAAGACTACGCAAGCATAGGTCATGATGGGACGGATGACCGCGGTGTAGAGGCGCAATTTGCACTTGAGTGACAATTTGCTGCGGGCAGTTATCATGGAGTGGAGCCTACCGAGAGCGAAAGAGGCGCGTGAACGCGCCGTCTTTATGTGCTCGTTGAAGGTGAGGTTGTGGTCTAGGATGACACCTAAGTATTTGGCTCGCTTTCCCCAGGGGATCGGCTTGCCATACATAGAGATCGGGCGCGGGAGGGGGGGGGTTAGTTTACGCGGTTTCGAGAAGATGACCGCCTGACTCTTATCGGGGTTGACCTCGATTCTCCATTTCCGGAACCAATCGCTCAAGGCGCTTGCGGAGGTTTGGAGGTTTCGAGCTATGGATGACTGGTTGACTCCCGAACAGTATATGGCAGTGTCGTCGGCGAAGAGCGCCAACTGTGCCTTTTTACTGTTCGGGATGTCACTAGTGAACAGGGTGAAAATGAGGGGAGACAGAACGGAACCCTGGGGGACTCCGGCGCGGATGGGGTGAGGGGGAGAGAGAGCGCCCTCGATACGGTAGCGGAATGTGCGGTCCGACAGAAAATCTCGTAAGATGAGCACGAGACGGTCTGGCACACCTAGCAGGTACAGCTTATATAATAAGCCATTGTGCCAGACCTTGTCGAACGCCTTCGCTATATCGAAGAACAGGACGCCTGTCGAAGCACCTCGCTGAAAAGCAGCGCTAATGTGCTCGACTATGCGGTGGAGCTGGTGGATGCACGAATGCTTCGTGCGAAAACCGAACTGTTCGGGGGGGATGAGGCTCTTTGCTTCGGCATAGTCTTTGAGGCGCTTATAAATAAGCCTCTCGTAGACTTTGCCGAAAACATTGAGCAGACTGATGGGGCGGTAGCTGGAGGGCTCAGACTTGGGCTTGCCTGGCTTAGGGATGCCTATGACTGTGGCTTCTTTCCACATTTGGGGGAAGATGTTGTTGCTCAGGGCGCCATTGAAGATGGCGGTCATGAGCAGTATGAGGGGGGCGGGGAGGAGTTTGTACACCCTATTGGTGATACCGTCCGAACCGGGGGCTTTGCGGGTTGCGAGCCCTTTTATGATGTCTTGCACTTCGTCGGGAGTGACGGGAGGCAGAGGATCATCAGGGTCTTCGACTGGCGGGAGGGAGGCTCTCCGTTCGACTTCAGCGTTCACCTCGTCGAGGTGCGCTCTGTCTACTGGTTGAGAGCTGGGAGTGCATTGAGCCTCTAGGCTGTCGGCTAGGCATTCGGCCTTTTCGAGGTTTTCGAAAGCGACCGTTTTGTCGGGGCGTGTGAGGGGAGGAACTGTGGCCTCTTCAGAGGAGCGGAGCTTCCTCTGGAGTTGCCAGAAGGCGTGGTGGGTGGGCTCGAGTTCGCCGATCAACTTATCCCATCCCTCGGAGCGCCACTCCCCTATGCGTTTCTTTACAGCACGCTGTAAATGGCGCATGTGGGATTTGTTCGCGTCGCAGGGAAAAGAGTCGTAGGCACGAATGGCAGCGTTCTTCTCGGTCATCAGTTCACGTACTTCATCGGGCAGTTTCCAGCGATGGTCTTCCATCACTGGAACTTCCCGTGAGCAATCCGTCAGTACGGATTGAACGTGCTCTGTGAACGAGTCGATCGCCCCAGTCGTGTCTGCGACTGAGATAATTTGCTCGGGGATGGAGTCTAGGTGGGGAGACGTGGTGGATTTCAGTCTTTCGCTTACTTTCCTCCAGTCGGTGACTGTTTTGGTCGGGGGGGGCTGGTTGGGGTCGTGCGGGGGGCCCGAATAGGGGGCCAGGTGCAAGATGACCGGGCGGTGGTCAGAGTTAAGCTCTTGTACCGTCTCGATAGACTGCAAACGGAGGTTTACATTCTTGAGCAGCGCTACATCGAGAACGTCAGGAAGTTGGGCGGGGTCGCCCGGGAAATGAGTGGGATACATCGGAGCGATGATATCGAAATTGAGGGAGTCGCCTAGTTTGAACACGATCCTACCTCTGGTAGAGGTCGTGCTGCTATTCCAAGCGGGATGTTTGGCATTGAGATCCCCCGCCATGATGACGGAGTCACTCATACCGAAGAGGGTAGTGAAATCGGTAGTGAGAGAGATGGGATCCTCCGCACCATTGGTGGGCGGGATATAGGCGGAGATGATGGTGATTGCGGGGTGACCGGTCATGCCGAGCCGACAGATAGAGATCTCTAGCTGAGAGATGAGGGCGGGCGGGTCTATCGGGATGCAATGGAGGGACTTCCTATAGTAGATGAGGGTACCGCCCTTGTGGCAGCGAGCCCTGTCATTGCGAACTATCTTGTAGTTGGCAATGTTCGGGTTCCGCAGATGGGGCTTCAGGAAGGTTTCCTGGACTAAGAGGACATCGAGCTGGTGATCGCGGAGGAACGCGGCGATCTCATCGCGTTGATTTTTAATGCCGTTTGCATTAAAAAACCCTAGTCTAAGGGATCGGGGTTTGGTAACGCTCATTCTTTGTAAAGCCATTGGAGCTTTTTAGAAGTTGAGGGTTTGCATGACTTGCGTAATCTGAGGATACGCATTGAAAATCTCGGCGATGCGCCGAGGATTGCCGTTACAGGCTTGGATTTCCGCTGCCATGGCATTTGCGGGGGCAATAAAAGCTGCGTAAGCACCGATTATTACCTCCATGCTGCTAGGCTGGGGGCGGGAGGCGGGGGTCGGGGGGGACCTACTGGGACCAGCGGGAGCCCTGGGCGCGGCGGCGGGAAGGGCTACCGGTGGGGCTACTGGGACCGAGGGGCCTACTGATGGCGCGGGGATGACAGTTGCCATCAGCGCTGGGATAGTCGGGGGTGGGGGGGGCACCGAAGCTGCGGGAGCTTTGAGGTGGTTGAGGTTCGCCCATGGGGAGGGCCTTTGGGGACTGAGCCTATCGGGCATCTGGGAGGAAGGGATCGGGATCCTCACAGAGGGGCTTTCCCTTTGCTGACGGTCGCTCGCGCGCTTCGTCAGTTTGGGAGAAGAAGACTTGGGAGCCTTGGGGCAGCCACGGTAGTTAGCCGGGTGCCCGGATTGGCCGCAAAGAACGCAGCTCGGTGGCTCTGTGCACTGAGAGCGGTCTTTGGGGCGGGGACAGTCTGACGTGCCGTGGGCACCTAGACACTTGACGCATCTAGGTGTCGCGTAGCAGTGGGATTGGGAATGGCCATACAGTTGACACCTGTGGCATTGTCCGATGAGGTTGGACTTCCTGGGTTTCTCGATAGAGATACCCGAGAGGGAGCAAACTGACTTCACCTTGAAGATGGGGTGATGTCCTTCAGTAGGGTCGCAGATGACCAGGACCATGTCGTAGACTAGGCCCTTCCATGCTTTGTGCAAGCGATGGACTGCTGAGACGGGGATGCCTTGTGAAGCAAGGTCTTCTTTGATCTCCTCGGTGGGGATTTCTTTGGGGACGCGCCTGATGATTACGCGGGTGGGGACTTCCTCCGGAAGGGAGTACGTATGGAAGGGGTAAGCCCTTGTCTGGAGGAGACGGGTAAGGTCCCTGTAGTCCGAGGACGAGGCGACCGTTACCTTAATTCCCTGTTGGGTTGAGCGGGCGTTCGTGTAGTTGATCTTTTGATCAACACACGCTTTGGAGATTTCTGTCCATTTGGACTTATCCTGGACATAGATGGGGGGCGGGGGTCGTGGCTTCTTTGCGTTCGAAGCGGGAGGGGTAGCCGAGAGGCTAGACGCGGGATTGGCCTGCGGTGCGGCGGGGGTTGGGGTGGGGGGGCGGGGGTTAGAGGGGATTACCGCGACCGACTTTTTGGCCTTGTTGGCGTGAGAGGAGGCGTTCTTCTTTCTCTTGCCACCCTTTCCGACGACTATATAGTCGTCTTCCGAGGAGGACGAAGAGTCAGAGAGGGCTTCCTCTGAGTCGGATTGAGATTGGGGTACGGACGTGTCCATACTCTCTGGAGTATCTGCTGCGGTAGCGGCTGGCACGGAAGGTGCGGGATCGGGGACTGGCACGGACGGTGCGGGTTTCGGGGCGGACACGGAGGGAGCGGGTGATGGGGCTGGCACAGAGGGTGCGGGTTTTGGGGCGGGCACCGAGGGTGCGGGTTTAGGGGCTGGCACGGATGGTGCGGGTTTTGGGGTTGGCACGGAGGGTGCGGGTTTTGGGGCTGACGCGGGGGGTGCGGGTTTGGGGGCTGGCACGGAGGGTGCGGGTTTGGGGGCTGGCACGGAAGGTGCTGGTTTGGGGGCGGCGGCTGGCACAGAAGGTGCAGGCGAGGGGGCTGGCACGGAGGGTGCGGGAGGGGAGGCGGCGGCGGCCTCGGGGATTTCGCCTGAGTTTGGCGGAAAGAGGGGGCTGACTAGCGCGTCGCTAAAGTCAATGTCGATGACCGAACCGGGAGGGCGTCTAAAATTTATAAGACGTTGGGCATACTGGTTAACGAAAGAGGGGTCCTTGAAGAGGACCTCTTTAACGAACGCCAATATGACCGCGTCTGCCATGATCGGGATGGGGGCGGGGAGAGGGAAGAACCATAGGGGGCGTGAATCCCTAACAACCTAGCACCCCGGGTGGATGGGCCCGGGGGTGTGAGATCCTACCCTCCCTGTCGGGTGTGAGACAGGGAGGTGAGTACCTGAAGTGAGCCCTAAGCTTGTGACCCGTCGCCGATCTTATTGTGCGAACGGGGCCCTAACCAGTCTGTGCGATGGGTGTAGAGACACCCTAGACCGGCTTCTAGTACGAAGGGGTTGACACACCCAACCGTACTAGACGCGAGCTGTGGACAAGGGATTAGTTACGAAGCTAGAGCTGACTAGGAGCCACCCCCAAGGCCAAGCTTCTAGCTCCCGATTCCAATTGACAGCATAGCGACAACGAAGACAAACGTTTTTCATACTTAATAATGTTTATGATCCATACAATCCATAAGCAAACCAAAATAAATAAAACGGTTCGCTCATTTTTCCTGCATCTAATTATTCCAGAGCAAATTCAAACTGTGGGGAAATGCTCATAAAATTATCAAACTGGCCAATCAATTGTTCAGTTCAAGCCCTGAATAGCACTATTATGAAAAAAAAAAACGGAAGTCCCACTAATTAACTCGCCCATCAACCGATAAAGATCAGTAGCTAAGCATGTCAAAACCTCACTGCTGACACTGATGGTATCTCTTATGATTGAACGCTTTTTGTTACAATTTTAATTAGAACAAAGTAATAATTAATCGGGTAATATAGGTTACCGGAACACTATGAAGGAAAACTTTTTGTCTGTTTTTTTCCTAAGAGTTTTTCTATCAATAACGGTGGAGTGTTACTTAATTACAGTTTGGAATTTATATTGCATTGGTGTCATTATTATATTCTATGTTACCGTTTCTATTGCTGTTTTAGCTAGTTGTTTTTTTTACTTAAATACACATGTAGTTAGTGCCTTTGTTTTTCTACATTATAAAAGTCTGTAAACCAATATGCCTTACTTTATTTAATTTATTTCTTTAATTTTTAAAACCAATTACAGACATTAAAAACACAGTTTGTACATTATACAAATAAAAGATAAAATATAAAATCATCAAGTTAAAAGTTAACAACACTTTCATACATCCCTCTCACAGTACTTCTGATATGCCGACAAAATCAGTAAAAGTGTAAGTCTTCAGTCGATCTTTTCTTTAAATATCTCATCATGATAACTCAGGTGAATTGAGCTGTCAAAAGTGGCAATCCCTAGCATCAACTGAAATGACAGCTCACTTCATCTACCTTTTTATGATGAGATTTTTACAGATTAGACCGGCTGATAACGTAGCACAATCATTTATATCCAGGTTTTGCCCGCGGCTTAGCCCGCGTGGTGGTCGAAAATTATTCCACGTAATGTACTATCGGAAGAAAAGTAGGTATCCTTTGTCTTAACCTAGGTCATGGTCTACATGTGTGTCAAATTTCCATGAAATCTGTCCAGCCGATAAGGCGTCAAAAGGTAACATACAAACAGTTTCTTTCGCAATTTATAATTTTATAAGCATGGATTTAGATTTAATTTGCTTTTATACTTTTAACAGCAGGCTGCTTTTTCCCAGTTACTAAAATATTATCAAAATAACTCGGTAAACATTTCAATCAATAAAACCAATATTATAATGTTAGTCCAACCCCTAAACATAGCATAAAACAAATTCTTCTAGCTTGGTTAAGTATATAAGTATCTTGGTACGAAAAGCTTACCTAGATTTTCAATAGCAAAATGAAACTACAACGTTTCTAAAGCCAGCTATAGGTATAGATACGAAAGCCATTTAGAAATTTATCTATACGTACCTTTACAATAACAAAAATATAAGCAGTAAGTCAAATTGGGGTATAAATTAATTAATTGTTTACTTATGATAATAGAATTCGTTGTAATCGCAGGCTTCATTAATTTTGGTAACAATAATGTTATTTTTAGTTTAAATATTCAACTTCGCCTTAATTCAGGTCGAACTGTTTACCAATTAATTAATATTGATCTATGGGGCCTGTTAAGTTTATTAAATTAGTAAAAGGGTTTAGAAATTCCCTTTGGAAATAGTATCGATGTGAGTTGCAGTGATTTATAGTTGAGATACAAACCCAGGTGCAACCTTGGGAATTAGGAATCTAAAACGCAAATCGTACTAGATATAAGAACAGGGGAAATGTTCAGTAACTATTGTAATTTACTACACCATCATTATAAAAAGAATGAACTTAGATAAGGTGAGCTTACTACAACTGTTTTATAACGTCCCCGTAGAGCGAAAAGTCATTAAGTCGAAAAATCGTGTTTAAAGATAATGACAGTAATTTTTTTTGGGTTTTCAAGGAAATCTCTTTGTTGATGAGCTGTAATTAATGTTATTGTAGCGTTTGAAACAAAAACTTTAACTCTCATTATCTCAAAACACGTTTTTTCGACTTAATGACTTTTCGCTCTACGGGGACGATATTTTCCTTTCCCGTAAGGTCCGTAAGAGCTTCTACTAAGTTTAAAGTAATTTATGTAAAATTTTCACTTTCATTTACTGTTTAACCTACGCAGTGGAGTTGTACGCGGATGTTTGATCGTGTAGCATACGCGCCACTGAGCGTACACAGCCTTGTCACTCCACGTTAGCATTACTAAAACTATCGTGTGTTTTGTACACTATTTATTGTTTTACCCGCTTTACTACGGATTAACATGTTTGATTATGTGATCTAAATTGTTTACTGAGGATTAAACGTAAATAAGGAATGGTTTTGTGGTCTTGGGAAATATCTTCCTGAGATACAGTAGCAGTAATTGTTAAGATGGGTAGAGGTTTTGTACAGTTTCGTTATATATTGCTGAATTCATCGCTTTTAAAAACAATGAGCTGCATCTTCAATGGTTATAATAAAACAATTGTCTATTTATCACATGCTCTTATATACCAATTTATTGTCAATGATAAGATTTTTTTTTTTCAATGAATTTGCTCTTGACTCTAGGCTAGGGCAGAGGTGACAGAGACAAAGTCGACGATGGAGTGAGCTTAGCTAGATGAAGCCTATTCACTCTCACTTTAAAGAGATTCGGGTTGTATGCGCTCGGAAGCACAGATGCATATGACACATAATATGATTTGTCTAATGTTCTAAAACATCAGTAATTTAAATAATTTTTGTAATAACCTATGTGAACAACCACCGCAAACATGACAAAAGACCTATTTTATAAATTGGTGCAATGTAGGCGCGTACAAATTGAATAAAAAACTAAAGCTGTTAACGATTGACAACTCATTAAACTGCATTGCGTTTTGAGTTATGATATATGCTAATAGTCTTTAATTTCTAACAATGTTGTGACATATTACTATCAGAATAAGACATTAATCACTTTCAATAATAATTTAAACATGACCAATTAAAATGACATGTTCTTTAATATTTTACGTCCGCATAACATTATAATAACTTGTTAATGAAATGTATACTAAATTATTAATCAGTATTATAAATACCTGCTTATAAATTAGCCAGCAAAACTCGGCAAACGTAATGGTTATCGATACTTATACCTACCTACATGAAAAAACAAAAAATAATAATTTGATGATTTTTTTTTGGAGTCATCAACCACTATTAGTGTAGACTTAAAAAGTCTGTTTTTTTTTTAAACTTCACAGACGGTGCTTATCGATATCTAAAATTGATAAAATTTTCTCATCTCTACTTCAAGTAACAACAATACCAGCAGCGGTCGAAAAAGTCAAATCTTTTTATTTTATCGTGTTTAGTTCATCACGTCTGCAGAGTTTCTCTAGCTAAATTGATAAGTTATTAAAAACATGATTTAGTTTAGATAACATACGTATTTTCAAATTTCGATAATCTTACAGTGACAATAGACACTATTAAAACCAACGTCATCGAATTAGCCTTTGAATAATTTATAACTGAAAGCGTATTTAATCAAGTTCGGTCTATAAGTTTTGAATGCATATGTATTTCAGATTTTTTACGATCGTCATTACAACTATTATTTACATACAGCCTATGGCATTAAGTCCGCCTCTGTACATTTTTGTGCTTGAACTATTAAATAAATAAAGAAAGAAATAAATAAATAATTAAATAAATAAATAAACCTGACACTGAGCACTATATACACACACTACATTAGGTTTTTCAAATACTGAGATGTTCTTTTCTAACAGCACCAAGTAAGGCAACCCTGGATTAGTGCTAGTTAATCTAAGTTATTTAATCTTAAATCAACAGTTTATCGATCATATTCACGCGACACTATGCGTTAATAGTTTTATTAGCATATAATATTATTTTAACTAGCAAAAAGTTAATTTATTACTGATTAATGATAACAATTATTATGGTGACAAAAAGTTTTACATAATTAATCATTTAGGTAGGCATCTACCATGTACGTGCAGCCACACCTTTGTAGTTACTATGGTAGATATTAAACACCTCATTACAATAAAATAGTTGTCTCTATTGGGTTTATTTCCTGCTTATGAATAATACCTAAGCGGCCAGTTCCGATAAATTTTCTACGGTCATACGCTTCCGGACACCTAAATCGAGCCTCCCTGCATTGTTGCACATTTGGAACAATGATGACAACAAAATGATAGCCAGTGGGTATATCGGTTTCAAAACTGCATAAAAACTTTTTTTAACGTTACGTCTTATGCACGGTGGCTAGATTTAGGATTGCAGGAGTCTATTATGAGGAGACGGTGGAGCATACGGTGGAGGTCTGTCCCGCTTGGGCAGAGCACCGCCATGTCCTCGTAGAGGCGATCGGCAGCGGCGGCGACCTCTCGCGTCCGGCCCTGGTCCAAGCCATGGTCCGGGGCGAGAGGGAGTGGGAGGCAGTCACCTCCTTCTGCGAAACAGTCATGCTAGCGAAGGAGGTGGCGGGATGGGCGAGGGAAAGACCCAAGAGAGCCGCCCGTCCCAGCCGCCGCGGGAGACGCCCCGGGCGTCGGGAGCCGCGTGACGACTCCTGGCCACCGGCGGCGAGTAATGGGTAGCTCGCCTCAGGACCAGGCCCGTGCCGGACGGCGTGTATGTGTTCCACGCGTGCCTCAAAGAGATGTCAGCATCGAAGGAGGGGCCCGTCAGGGCCGAAGCCTGCCGGGGCAGCGGGATTGTCCGAAAGGGTTACCGCTACCCCGGAACATAAAGGGCTAAGGAAGGAACACGGATGGGTTTTAGTCAGTAAGAGTCTGACACTCCCTTCCGCTCCACCCAGAGCGGCAGGGGTCATTTGATGATTTCCCATCCATAAAAAAAAGGAGTCTATCATAGGAAATACACCAAATACATAATCAGCCTATAAAATTCCCACGTCTGGGACACAAGCCTCGTCTCTTCGAGAGGAAGTGGGCTATAATGTACCACTCGGGGAAGGACATAGGATAGTTTTTATCGACATACCTCGCGGGCGAAGCCGCGGGCGGAAGCTAGTATATTATAAGACAATCCCATGAATTATATTATTTAGCATAGGTATCTGCTATGTGACAAAAGGGGTAAACTACTATTACCTATGTTTGAAAGAATAAGGGCTTAAGTTTATGCATAAACTTGATCAATATGTTAATATTATTATGTCATAGTGCATTATGCCAATCTTTGCGCCTGATAACTACTCATTTGTGTAGTGTAAGAACATGACGCAAACGAGTATTGGAGCATGTAAACATAGTTAACGCTTGAAAATACTTCATTAATAAAATGTAATCTGTACTCAGAAACAACATCGTCAAAGTTAATGAAGTGTAAAAACATAAGTAACTGAAATATTTTTGAAAAAAAACCTGTATTTCGTACCTTGCTGACTCTGGTTTTGATACTGTTTTTTGTATATTTTTTTGTACACCAATAAAGAGTTCAACAAAAAAAAAAAAAAAAAGCTGTCATTCTATTTTATTTAGTCGAGTAATCAAAGGAACACAGTCAAATCGAACACCATTTCCGAAACCAACCTACATGGTCCTCACATAATCTGACCTCACATGTCAGGACTTAAGAAGACACACTTTCTTCTAAGAGTAGTCAGATAGGAAACGCCGACCTCATCTAGTTTTCAAATATAATTGACGTTTAAAAGTGTTTCTATGTACAAATCTACTCACAGAAGTAAAATAATTTATCACACATGCCGTTTTTCAAAAGTCATGTCATGTTCCATAGCTCTCAGGAACGTTTCCCAGCGCAACGTTTGATAAGCTAATTGATAGCGTCGAGATGTAGGTACGTTTAGGCATGTTGTATGTAACCGAGGGTAGTATTGTCTGCCTGTCAATGGCACATATCTGATAGAGCAGGAAGCGACACGTCGATTGTACGTCGCATTGACAACTCCATACGCCTCAATGATGTACGTAATGCTCTGGAGTTGGCTTTAAAGGGATTTGATTTATTGATAACTAGTAGCTTTATGAGCATAACGAGATCGGGACCTAGATCGCGCTTGTGTATAATATGTATACCTGCTTGAAATTGTGTGGTTACTGGTCATGTACATACGTCGCGTTAGCATAGTCAGCCTAAAATGTTCCCCCTGCTGGGACACAGGCCTCTCTGTAAGAGAGAATGGGCCGTAATTACCCACGCGGGGCCGGTGGTAAATGTTAGGTAAATGTTTTCGAATGTTTGGTTCTAGGACATTATTATATTCTCACTTTTGATGTTTTCCTTCACCGTTTTGTGACATGTATGGTAATAGGTACTAAAGTTATTGGAAACTTGACGAGTTCCATGAAGACAAACAAATTTTGCAAATGAAACCCGCTGAAGTTGTTTTTTCTGTAAAATTGGAGTCTAAATTATTGTTCCTGACAGATTGTCATAAGATTTTTTGAGTGCCAATAGGTAAGCACTTACTTACTTAACTCTATTTGAAATTAGCTAAAAAAAGTGGTGTTTGTAAATTTTAGCAAAACTTACCGCATCTAATTCTCTAATAAAATAATAAATGCAAAAATAAGTTTGTTTGTTTGTTACCTTTTCACGCCTAAACCACTGAACCGATCATCCTGAAATTTTGCATATACCTTGTCAGGTGTACAGAAACCAATCATTCCGAAAAAAAGTGCTGTTCCCGAGCAAAACAACAATAACCTTATTATGAGAATTGCGCCTTTTGTCTTGATCGCAGACGAAGTCGCGAGCAGCAGCTAGTAGTTTTTAATATTAATTTAAATCCAAGTTTATAGGTGTGTCTATGGATGACATCATTTGCATAGATCATCTACTCATCCATCAAATCAATAAACAAATGATAAATAAATCAATAAGGAAATCTGGTAGCTATATGGTTTTGATTCTGCTATATCTATACATTGGCAACCCGGAGATCACATTTTGTGATTTGTAAGACTATATCTATGGCCTTGTAGGCTGTAGATTTGTAGACCATTTTCAATTTTATTAAGTACGTGGTACTTGTTGACGGGCCTAATGCATACAAAATATTGTAAAACATTTTATAAGAGTAACAGTGGAATTTCTTGCCCAATCTTCTCCATATGAAACTACCATTTCAAGGGGCTAGAATTAATTATATTTTATTGTAAATAAGCTGACCCGACCAAGTTCATACCGCCACAGAATCAATAGGTAAGCAAAGGCTTACCTACGGAAAGCCGTACAAAATGAATGAGATTTTTTTTCCACGTTTTAATTGTTATTCTGATATTCGGGGCGGAGACATATCCAACAAATCAAAGATCATTAAAATCGGTACAGCCGTTTTTGGAGTTATAAATGGTATAATTAACCTTTTTTTTTAACAATGGCACCTCGCAGTTCATCCTATGAGGATGGCTACTGCTTAACCGGACTTTCCTGTGGATGCCTTAATTAAGGCCTCCAGCCAGGGCAAACAATAAACCTAAAAACTAAGCGACTGCGCTAAGGGCACCCCCCCACGGGGTTCGGACCTCGGCTTAGGGCGTCGCTGGAAGAGGACAGCAAGGGACAGGCTGGATCGGTATTATTTAGGGGCGAATTTAAAACTGCAGGTCCAGCGGCGCGGGCTAGCTCGAGCGAGGGTCGGGGCGGGGTATAACTAACCCGACTTTGTTTTATTTATATAGATTTAGACATTCAAAAGTGGCTTTTATGTGCCTTTTTGAAATAAATACTTTGACTTTATAATACTAAACCAAATAACTTCGCAAGTCATCACACAAATATTTTCTAATTTATCTTACCTTCGTGACGCCAAAGAAATCAAACTATGTTTATTCATAAATTCTAATCTGAATAGCTCCTTTTATAAATGAAACCTTCATTGAAAATTCTTAGGCAAAATAAGTCATTTGACGCCCTTTTTGAATACAAACAAACCCTTTTAGAGTAAGCTATGTTGTTATAAGCGTTAAGGTAAGAGATTTACCTGAATACCTCAAGGTAAGCTCGGTCATGGTTACTATAAACTACTATAGACTACATCATAAAATGTGTAGAACGCAGTAAAATATTCCTTAGGTACAGCTAATCGCGCATCATCGGTAACTATTTGTGATTGAAAGCTCCTTTATACCGTAGCAGTAAGGGCAATTTTCGCAGTGCAAGTTTTCGAAGTGTTGGTGACTGTACCCAAACAGCAGGCGTCGGTGTAAACATTACTTAATTTAGCTGCGACTATCTTAGGCATTAGATAATTGACATTGTTGATGATTTAAATTAGCTGCATGGTGTTTTATTTAATTAAAAGATAAATATATATTGCCATATTTGCTATTATGTTCATCTCGTTTTGTATCGAGATATAGATCTTCCTTTTTCTGTACATATTTTACCTTGGCCAGGATTCATTAAGACGCCCATAATCTCCGAAGGGTTAGGCAGAAATGTACCTCATCATCATCTGCCTAGCCTTTTCCCAACTATGTTGAGGTCGGCTTCCAGTCTAACCGGTTGCAGCTGAATACCAGTATTTTACATGGAGCGATTGCCTATTTGACCTCCTCAACCCAGTTACTGGGTAATACGATACCCCTTGGTAAGACTGGTTGTCAGACTTTCGGGCTTCTGACGACCCGTAACGACTGTCCCACGAACGACAGCCGGGACCAACGACTTAACGTGCTTTCCGAGGCACGGAGAGGTCTTGGTATGTAAAGATGGTCACCCATCCACAGACCAACCGTGGAAAGCGTAGCTTAACCTGATCAATCGACCTGTGCGGCTGTTATTATTTAGCCACGGGCCCATCCCCTCATATTTTTATACCTCTGTGCCAATGAATTTATAACATTATGTTCGTGGAGAGCAGTGGTGCCCTTGTGTTAACATTGTACAGACATATTTTCTAATTTTTCACCTCTTTATTAGTGGTTGTAATGGCAATCATATCACTTGGTTTTAGTAGGTTTTTATAAATTTTATTATTTAGGTACTTTATCCTAATCCTAATTTTGTAAATGTGAGGACTTTGTAGGCCTTTTAGACTTTAGATCTGTAGATGATTTTTTATATTATCAAGTACCTGGTACTTGTTGACAGGCCTACGCTGTCCTCCCATACCTATTGTAACTTGAAAACATTGTAAAAACCAACCATTTTTAAAAGAGTAACCGTGGAGTTTCTTGCCGGTTCTTCTCCATAGGAAACGACCAATTGGAACCGTGCACCTAGCTTCTGACGTTTCATAAGTGCCCATGTAGGTTTATGTGAAATAAAATATTTTGATTTTGATTTTGAACGACCCCGACTTACGAGGTGAAGGTCGTGGGTTTGAACCCAGACAGGCACTTTACTACTTTGTATAAATAATTTCATCACTACTGCTGTCAAAACGGTAAAGGAAAACATTGTGAGGAAACCTCTTGAAGACAGGAGGACTTTGTCCCAGCAGTGGGAACATTAAAGGCTGATTATGTTCATGCAAAAATCACACTGTGTCCGTTTGCATCCTATTCCTGCATTCTTAAGAATCGATTATTATCACTAACAACAAAATTAAATCGTTAGCATACAAGTATGTGGGCCGCGTCTATTATGAACACTTTACCTTTTACCTTGGCAAGTCGACACGAAACTATATTGTAGTACCTCAAATCCGCCCGGGGCACAAAACTAAGCAGTTGTTAATTACTCAATCGATTCTAAAATTAATATTAAACGTAAGCAACAATTTATCAAAAGACATTTTAAATATTCAAAACCTTTTCTGATAATGTGTTGTACGTTTATTTTTTAACTAGCTTCTGGGCGCGACTTCGTCCGCGTGAAATTTATTCTACCCCGAACCAGCCCGTTGCATTGCATCACCTGCCCGCGCTATCACTTGGTTTTCACTTAGCGTTTTTCATGCCTATTTTTTTATTTTGCACGGCTCCTAAGAGTTATTGTGTGATGTTAACCTATAGCCTTCCTTAAGAATTGGATTTCCATTGCTAGTTTTCAGATATTACCCCCCACATACTAACTTACAAACAAACAAACACATTTTACCTCTTTAAAATATTACTAGCTTCTATCCGCGACTTCGTCCGCGTGAAATTTTTTGCCTGCCTGCGCTATTACTTCGTTTTCGCTTAGCGAAAACTTCTACTAGCACGCTTAGCTTAAACAAAACAGAAAAAACCGGCCAAGAGCGTGTCGGGCCACGCTCAGTGTAGGGTTCCATAGTTTCCCGTCCGTCACAATAAGTGTTCCCACTTATGAGTTTAAAGGTGGGTATCCATTATGTTCGCGCTCCAGCAGCGCTCCGCGCTCCTGCAACTGCTCTCGGTAGTGGGTACGTGCGCGAACACGGAGCGTGCAACATTGCACGCTCCGCGGCAGGCGCTCCGACTCGTAACGGTTTTTAGCGCGAACACAAAGGGGAGCACATGTAGAATTGCGCGCGACGTATCCATTGGAGCAGTTGCAGGAGCGCGCAGCGCTGCTGGAGCGCGAACATAATGGTAACCCAACTTAAAAAAGGCTATTTGTTAGGGAACTCTAATAATTACGGTTCACTAAAAACGGGCCCACAAAAAGGACATATCCGCAAAAGAAGTTAATTTACCCACAATCTAATTTAATCAAACCTCGACCAATATTATTTCTTCACCACGGTAGGTCATGAAAGCCCGGAAAATCTTAACATCGACTTTTAAAAAAATGACGTCACTACGCAACGCCATCTATCGAACCATTTATGAACTGGTTTTTATCATAACATTTTGATGGCGTTAAAAAAATTAATTTTAGTTTTGTTCTAAATTGCCTTAGCATGTTCCTGATAGAAGTTTTATGTAGTTATAAGATACCGCCAATGCCAAGGAGAGACCAACCGAACAATTCCCGAAATTTAATAATACCCGACCCAATGTAATAAGTACCTGCAGCGCCATCTCTCGGGGAATTGGGTTACTAATTAATACATAGACGTGCCAGAAGTTTTCGGTGGTAATTTTGGATTGCGAGAACCGATTTTAATAATTCTTTTTTTGTTTCAAAAAAGATACATTCAGGATAATAAAATATGTAAACGAAGTTAAAAAAAATGCTTGCATTACGATTATACTACAAACTTAGTTCAGAAATTATTTTGTACAACTTTTTGTCTTTTTTGTACAAAAACTGTTGTTTCCATTAAGTTCAAAATGATTTTCCCAGAAAGTCCTTATAAAGTTCTACTTTTCAGATTTTTTTCATATTTTCTAAACTTATGGTTCAAAAGTTAGAGGGGGGGGGACACATTGTTTTTTACTTTTGGAGCGATTATTTCCGAAATTATTGAAATTCAAACATCAAAAAATGATTTTAGTAAACCCCTATTCATTTTTAAATACCTTTCCAACAATATATCACACGTTAGGGTTGAAATAAAAAAAAAATCACTTCCCACTTTACATATAGGGGGGCTACCCTAATAAAACATTTTTTTCCAATTTTTATTTTACCACTTTGTCGGCGTGATTGATATACATATTGGTACCAAATTTCAGCTTTCTAGTGCTAACGGTCACAGAGATTAAGCGAGGACGGACGGACAGACAGACATGGCGAAACTATAAGGGTTCCTAGTTGACTACGGAACCCTAAAAAACCGAAGTATATTTTAGACACAATGAATACACATAAAAATATTTTTTTTAAAGCAAGGTATTTTTTTCCAGTTTCACGTGCCAAATCTGTATTAAGCCTTTCAAACTACGATACAAAAATGTTCTTTTTGAAAATATAGGCATCGTTAGTGCATTGAAAGAACTGTTAGCCTGAAGGACCGCGCTTTGACATGCGGACGGTAAGTCTGTACTGAAGAAATTATGAAGGATTTCTGGCAATGGTTTTTATTATTATTTTTGTGTACATACAGACATCGTACGATGTTATATTTGCCTAACCTGCAATTCATACCTTCGCAAAAACTCGTTGGAATTTCGATTAACTTAACAAACTTTACTTTTTAATATTTTAATTCACAATAGTTTTTTGGACTTACTGCTTGACCTACTAGCGATACGGTCGCATGTTCTATATTTTGTAGTGTTTGATGTATTTTTTATGTTATAATGTATTGTTGTGGTGTACAATAAAATATATATAAATAAATAACCTATTTTATAAGTCGTTGAGTTGTAGTAAAATATGAGGTACCTATAAGTATTTTACTGAGAATAACAATTAATCACAACATAATTGATTCTGCCTTGTCGAACAGTTTAGAGAGCTGATCAGTATTAAGTAATAGTATAAGTAAAAAAAAATAAAATTCGAGGCATCTGCAAGGCTATACCTATTTCTCACCTAATAATATTTAGGCAAATTTAAAAACTCTATTTAAATATATATTAACCAAATCAACACCTAGAATTTTTACGACATCCTACTATTTGTCTTTACCATATACGCTGGCAACATTAAAAGGCTACTCCGATCACTTAGGCTAAGTTTACACCGTATGCAAATCCGCCACGAATGCAGTCAGTGTGCGTTTGACATGAAGGACTGAGTTATGTCTACAATACCATTAAGTTCCATGCTATGTCGGCAAGTGTTTTGCCATATATTAGGGCACAGATGCATCGTCACGTAAATTATGTTGATCGGCGACCCGTATGTTGCTTGCACCTAATATATTGGCACACATAAGTCAATTGCAGACCGTCTGCTGTGTTTGATTTTGCGTTGAATGGATCGAGCATTGTTGCTCAGGAATCGATTTTGTAAGAAGTAGTAAAATCTAAACTAATAATATTATAAAGAGAAAATATTCGTTTTTTTGTATATTTTTTCGCTTCCACGCTAAAACGGCTGAACGGATTTGGATGAAATTGGGCACATGGGTAGACCATGACCTGGATTAGGATCTAAGATACTTTTAATCCCTATATTATCATGGGATCGAGACTTATGCGGGTGAAACAGCAGGGCGCAACAAGTAAGTAATAAAAATGTGAAGAAACAAGTAATTCTAAATTAATAGAAATACAAAGTTTCAATACTCCGACGTGTGTTTAAGTTTAAAATATATCAAGCCAGGAACAAGAAGTCTAAGTATTTAGTTAATTCTAGAATGGTTAAATAACAAAAGTAATTTAAACTACATTAACACTGCAGATCATTATGCATTGAAAATAGATCAATCAAAGTCGTAAAAAAACTATTAATGTGTTTTTACAAGTGCGATTAACATGAAAAATCAGAGGATCATTTGTCAAAACTGGTTAATATTTTTACAACAGGATATGGTCATAATGAATAATTACCTATTTGCATAATTACTAATTGTTTATATTACCTTTACTATAATTATGGGTACATAAAAACACGAATATTTTTCGGAAATAGGTACTATAGTGGTCCAAAAAACGATATGAAATCGTGATATTTTTTCACCAGAATTAAACAAAAAAAAAACGGAAATTCTAGTCGTAACATCATGTTCACGCGTTTTCCCAACTAACATTATATTTTGTGTTATTTTATACGTGTACGAAATACGTGTATGTAAATATAGGCAGCTACGTTTTTTTTTTTATTCTATATTTATTATAAATATAGGAACTTTTACGGAGGGGCCCGTGGCTAAATAATAACAGCCTCACAGGTCGATCGATCAGGTTAAGCTACGCTTGCCGATGTTGGTCTGTGGATGGGTGACCATCTTTACATACCGTGATCCTTCCATGCCTCGGAAAGCACGTTAAGCCGTTGGTCCCGGCTGTCATTCGTGGATCTTTGACAGTCGTTACGTTTGGTCCGAAGCCCGAAAGTCTGACAACCAGTCTTACCAAGGGGTATCGTATTACCCAGTAACTGGGTTATGGAGGTCAGATAGGCAGTCGCTCCATGTAAAACACTGGTATTCAGCTGCATCCGGTTAGACTGTAAGCTGACCCCAACATAGTAGGGAAAAGGCTGATGATGATAGGGACTTTTACGACCGCAATGCGTATGACAGTCCCATCGAACCCTAAATAGATACTGCTACGGATCACATTTGGGCCATGAAACTGAACAGACTCTTCGCACCATCACCATTTGGTGAAGACAGATGAAATGTGCCCACATCAAGTTGGTTCAACTTCAAGTCTTCAAGACCCTAAACAGATCACTTCTATGTTTTCGCTTAGCGTTCTTTCAGAGGTTTTTTCTTTTTGCTCTGCTTCTAAGGGTCCTAGCGTGATGTTAAGTAGCCTATAGCCTTCAACATAAAACAAAAAAAAAACTCTTTAGTTTTATTATTACTATTCTAGGTATAGAAGATATCTAATCATCATTCGCCTAGCCGTTTCCCAACTATGTTGGGGTCGGTTTCCAGTCTTACCGGATGCAGCTGAATACCAGTATTTTACATGAAGCGACTGCCTATCAGACCTCCACAGCCCAGTTACGGGGTAATAAGATGCCCCTTGGTAAGACTGGTTGTCAGACTTTCGGGCTTCTGACGACCCGTAACGACTGTCAAAGATCCACGAATGACAGCCGGGATCAGCGGCTTAACGTGCTTTCCGAGGCACGGAGGGGTCTCGGTATGTAATGATGGTCACCCATCCACAGACCAACCGCGACAAGCGTAGCTTAACCAGATCGATCGACTTGCGCGGGTGATATTATTTAGCCACGGGCCCCTCCTATAGAAGATATCTAATGTACTTGCAAATGTTTAGAAAATGATAGAATTTAAGATGCAGCCCACACTGCAAAACAAAGCTCTGTTGGCATTTAACATTGCATAAATAATTAATTTGCCTATTCAAAATACGTGGGAAACAATACCAAGTTCTCACATCGAAATCACATACTTAATTATTAATTATAACTTGAACTATTACATAACATCACGTCGTTAATACCCGAAGGGTTGGGTAGAGGTGCACCTGTAGTATACCTACATATTCTAAATTCTCGATTCAAAAACCCAGTACTGTAACACTTTAGCTACCCTGGGACCCAGACCGAACCCAGGGCCTCATGCTCAGCAGTAGCACTTGAAACCACTAGACAATGTGGTAGTCGCCTATTTAAATTCGTGTGAAACAATACCACTGAGAAATCACATAATTATATTTATTACTCGACCAACAAGGAAGGGCTTGTGGCTTAGAAATAACAGCCGCACGGGTCGATCGATCAGGTTAAGCTACGCTTGCCATGGTTGGTCCGTGGATGGGTGACCATCTTCACTTACCAAGACCCCTCCGTGTCTCGGAAAGTACGTTAAGCTGTTGGTCGCAGCTGTCATTCGAAGATCCTTGACAGTCGTTACGGGTCGTCAGAAACCCGAAAGTCTGACAACCAGTCTTTACACAGTAACTGGGCTGTGGAGTTCAGATAGGCAGTCGCTCCATGTAAAATACATTCAGCTGCATCCGGTTAGACTGGAAGCCGACCCCATCATAGTTGGGAAAAGGCTAGGCAGATGATGATGACTCGACCAGCAAGGACATATTACACGATACATAATAAACCATTGGAATTATCCGGTATAAGATCTACCAATAGCCCGTCATTAAATAGGTACATACATAAACTCACGCCTACTTCTTATGGGGCTAGGGAGAAACTACAGAACGCCACCTGCTACGCTGCTTACACACTCCTTTTACTTCGTTTTTATAACCTATCCTTAGTAGGTACAGTCAACAATAGAAATAAGTATGTAGGATCGTCCGATATAGTTGAAGTTTAGTAAAAAACCGAAGGATGTAATAGAAAACAAACACCTCATTTATCAAATTAATTTTTAGTCGACAACATCAATCGATTTCTTACTAAACTTCAACTAAATCCGACGATCTTGCATACTTATCTCTTTTATTGACTGGACATATTTAAATTATTAAAAATGCTATACGGAAGCAGACTAAAGGAAATAAACAAACATGCCTAATTATACAGCCCATTGTTCTATTGTTTTCGTACAACTCATGTAAAGGCAGTTACAGCACTTATGACATTCCCTATGAATATGTCAATCAACCTTTTTTTTGACGAATAATTTGCATGCATAGATTTTTATCTAAAGGAAATGAATTGGATCATGTACGATTTTAATTGTATCTGTTGTTAGTATCGTGATCAAAGTTCGGATGTGTACCTATGTTAGTATATGTTATAGGCGGAAAACTAACTTAGGAGTGAGCTCGAAGCTATTTCTTTTTATATATACTGGACAAAAATCCTCCTCGTGTAGCTCAGTTTGTTCCGCCAGTTACTCAACAGAACCGAGCGCTCGGCGCATCCTGAACAGTCACACCCAACACCTTATTTGACTGGCTAATTCTTCCCTTGCGGTGGTAGGGCTGACGCCCGTCTGGTGTGCGACCACCCTCCCATCGGAGTCCGGCGTCAAGCAGCCGGCTGTGTTTGGAGTTCCACTACCTTAGGCATCTTCTTGTTCCATCATAGACCTCATCTATCGCTTTCCATCAGGCGTGATCGAAGTCAAGAGCGGGCCCACTCAGCAATAAAAAAAAACAAATACAAATGTTTAAAAATGTATTTGATAAGAAAGAAATAAAATAAAAAAGATAATAACTAGTGACTAGTGAGCTTGGTGTTAACAAGCTTTCTACTGTTCTTAAACACAACAATATCAATAATAATCTAAGTATAAAAACCATACGTTTTATAATTTCAACATCGCCAAAATTTATTTGAGAGCAGATCTATATGTTATATTATAGCGTATCTCTACTTTTTTAAGTAATCTAATTAATTATCGACATAGCCATCGCAAATAAGCCTCAAAAGTCCTTTCATCTATTTTATAGCAAATATAAATCAGTATTAAAACTCCAATACTTACACTAAGTTGCATACAAAACGAGCCAATTTGGAATATGCACGAACAATCCAACTAACGATCTGTGCTAACATTTAAGCTCACAAAATATGGCAAAAGATGGTAACTGTAAATGCCATCGATAGATAACATAAAGGTTAAAATTATAGCTATTTATTAGTATTTAGTACATTGTATTGGGTGTTACATTAATAGATATACTTGGCAAGGATTCAGGGAGTGTGAGAGTGATGTGCAATTGTACAAAGTCGTTATTCTAACTTCATTAATAATGATTGTGGATAAAATTCTTTGCTGATTGGGTGAATGCCTGCGTAAAATTAGGAAAACAATTAATTCTGTATATTTTTATAGTTTGTTAGTTTATTTAGTACCTACTAGCAGTGACCCGCGGTTTCACCCGCATAAGTGTCGATCTCGTGGGAATATCGGGATAAAAAGTATGCTATTTTATTCTGATGTATGTGCTTGTGTTCTGTGTTTCTGATGTTTGTTTACTTTAAAGTTTCATCAAAATCCGTTCAATAATTTCTGCGTGAAAGAGGAACAAACATCCATCCATCCTCACAAACTTTCACGTTTATAATATTAGTACATTAGGATTTATGTAGATATTATCTTCCTAAATAAATTATCATATTATAAAAAAAATGTATAGGACATTCAGTTAATTAGTCGTTTTATGTTTTCAGCTGCGGCAGTGACAAGCATCATCATCATCATCATCATTAGCCTACAGCAGCAGTCCACAGCTGCCTCTCCTATTGCACGCCATTCAACTCGATTCTCGGCAACTCTCATCCAGCTGCTACCAGCCATCCTGCGAAGATCATCACTCCACCTAGCCTGAGGGCGTCCCACCTTACGTTTACCGATTCACGGTCTCCACTCAAGAACGTCTACCCCAACATAATATGGCCGGTCCACTGCCACTTCAGCTTGTTTATTCTGTGAGCTATGTCGACAACTTTGGTTCTCTGCCGGATATACTCGTTGTGGATTCGATCCCTCACAAGCATACAACAAGCACAACAAGTATACCTCTATGGTGAGAAGCATACCTCCCTAGATCTGTGCTCAATCTAAGAATAGGGTCATACTCCATGTCAAATAGTCAAAGGAAGTAAACGCTTTCGTTAAACTCGAATTTCTCTTCCTCTTCTCGTTCTTCGTGTCGCTGTATTTTTTTATTTTTTATTTACTATGGCATCTCGCAGTTCATCCTTTATGAGGATGGCTACTGCTTAACCGGACTTTCCTGTGGATGCCTCGAATTAAGGCCTCCAGCCAGGGCAAACAATAACTTAAAAACTAAGCGACAGCGCTAAGGGTAACCCCCTGCGGGGTTCGGACCTCGGCTCAGGGCGTCGCTGGAAGAGGACAGCAAGGGACAGGCTGGATCGGTATTACGTGTCGCTGTAGGCACGACAGTTATTTAAATAGTGTTTGCCCAGTAGGCAGTACTTCGTTAGTTCCACGGCGTTATCGGTAGCAGCGCAGAGGTCACTTTAGCTGCATGTTTTTGGGCACAAAGGGGATTATAGGAGTTGGAGCATAGTTTGTGATACAGCTCCACATCCAAATCCTGCTGGCGTTCCGTCGAGGTAGCCGCACACAACTTACTGATTTATACATTTAGAATGCAAAATCTTACAAGAAAGAAATCGAATAAATCAAGAGATAAACAACAACGGAAATTCCTCATTAAAACAGTCTCCAAAACCAGGTCATCACTATTATCCAGTTATTACAATATATCCAGAGAATTGTTGCCGCGCGCGCATGCCACGGCCATAGGTTCACGGCTGCGCGCTCGTTAGACCGAGGTCCTGCGCACGTGGGCGTTGGCTTCGTTTGCCGCCATAAATTATGTAAAACTCATCACCGGAGATTACGTTGGCATTAGATAATAACTATCATAGCGTAATGAGATAATAATCAGCGCTTGATCGACGATGTTGCGTATATTAATAAAGTTTCCTTCAATTTTCTGTTTAAAATTGGTTCTTTGATGAACTAGTAATTGGCGATGATCAATTTTGCCGTTATGTGGTTTATGTATTGATTCTGATTCATACAGAGTTGAGTAAACACACGGATTTAGTTGCACTTTTGTGTATTAACCTTGTTCTTATGTCACTGTATCATTGTGCTTACTTTTGGCAATACTTTTCAGGTCATTTGAAAAGAGTGAAGGTACAATCAATCAACTCAAATATCGCACTTTACTTGTCCTTATATTAATTCGTCACAGTACCTACTTTTCTGGATTACAAACGAATGAGCTCCCATCATAGGCATGCACATAAGACATTGTACATCCACCCTTAACAACAGTCACGTAAAGCCGCAATACTGCATAAGGGTGTGACGGTAAAGAAAATATGTGATAAGTTAAGGAACCTATTAAAACCTACAAGTCTAACAGTCCCTACGACCCTAAGCCCTACAAGCCCTACAGCCCTAACCTATCATAAACCTAGTATGTGATAAATAAATATATAAATAAGTTCAGGATGTCTGCACCATGCGACCTAAGGTGACAGACGGTTCGGGAAGGGTACACTCACTGCCAGTCCCGCAGACTCACGAGACTGATCAGAAATGTCTAAAGGTGTCTTGGCCACAGTGAGGGGTAATGAGACAAGAATATTCAAATGAGATTTATTTACACTATGTAACAGCTTATAATATACTACTTTTTCTTAATACAGACAATTATACAAAATCTTTGTGTTCTATGCGTGTAAGATGCAACCAAATCATTATTTTAACTGGGCAGCAATTCAACTTCAATTGAGGCTATCTTATGTAGCCTACCTTTAATTGGAGATCCTCTAATATCTCAATGTAAAACAAAAGAAATTACCAAACATTCCCATAGCGAGGTAAGAAAACAATTAGGCGCCATCGACAAAGCGTTCCCGATAACGAAATACCTACTTGTTATTTATCTAAAAAAGATAAATAGAAGAAATTAACAATTTAGTTCCTAGGAATTGTTCCCAGAACAATTACGTAAGGATGTTAGTATGTGGGCAAGCCTTTTGTTTTGTTCACGAATGCTGTTTATTAAGGTGGGTACACATTTGAGCATTTACTTGTAACAGAACATCGAGCCGTTCTATGTGTCATTCTTTGACGAGCTGGACATGGAGACGGAGCCCGACGTTATTAGTTATAATTTAGTTTCACAAGCTTACATAAGCTCAAATAGAATATAATGGTTCTGCTGCTGGAATACATACCTCTTCTCTGTGAGAGGGAGTGGGCCGTAATCCAACACGCCTGGTCCAGTGCGGGTTGGTAGACGTCACATGTCTTTGAATTTTTGGTTCTAGGACATGCTGGTTTCCTCACAATGCGTAAAGCATTCAAATCATTCATTTTGAGAGCAGTGGTGATGAAATAATTTACACAAAGTAAAGTGCCTGTCAGGGTATGAACCTACGACCACACAATCTTACACGACCTACGACTCGTAAGTCGCGGCTGTTACCACAAAGCCACCACTGCCCTCTACAAGTCTCTTTCACAAACTCACTTTTATAAACTACTAGCTTTCACCCGCGGCTTCGCCCGCGAGGTATGTCGATAAAAACTATCATATGTCCCTCCCCGAGATGCAATCTATCTCTCTGCCAAATTTTATCGAAATCCGTTCAGTGGTTTAGGCGTGAAAAGATAACATACAGACAGACAGACAGAGTTACTTTCGAATTTATAATATTAGTATGGATGAGCCTATCAGTGTACCTAATTTGCTTTTTATTATTTTTTTTATTGCTGACTGGGCCTGCTCTTGACCTCGATTACGCTGGATAGAAAGCGATACATAAAGTCTATGATGTATGCCTGTATTGTGTACTAGTCGAAAGGACGACATATTAAATTCAAATGCTTTAGTGTGTACTCTCCTTTATGTTTAGAAAACGGATCGGCATGGAACTTCGTTAATTGTTACAAAATACAAGTTTATTAATTTTCGTCTGGTTTTAGGGACGCCTCCAACTTTATTAAGAGTGTATACTTAGAATTAATTTCGTATCTAACATGTCTTAATTTAATTTTAAATTATTTGTGTTTGCAAGTTTGAAGTTTCTTCAAAATTTTACTTTACTTTCGGTTACGTGATTTTAAAGAAAAATATGTGGTTTCATTTCGAAGTTTCATCGGTTTAATTAATTTATTGGTGCTGGTTTGTTTTTGGAAATGTGTAATATTTATAAACATATTAAAGGTTTTAGTACCAGCTGATAGATTTAATTAAGTAAACAAAAAATGAAGTGATAAAAGGTTTGAAACTGGTAGACGATTAAGATGGATAGATGTATAGAATGCGTACTTGTACTTTTATGCAATTTGCAGCAATTTTAAAATATTTTTATTAACTTATCAACTGATGAAGCTTCATTTACTTTTCTCAAACAAAGAATTCATATTCACAGGAGAAAAAGTACCTTGACAACCTCCAACACCTTTTGCTAACTAAAATAAGCACATCAAAAAAAGTGACAATGATTATGTCATCCCACAATCATCACACCAAGTATGCGCACATTCACACTGAATAAATTATAAACCAGTAGCTATTAAATCAACCCTAAATATGAACCACGCCCACAGGCTATTGTCATTATCACCACACAATGGTCAACCTTGGACAAGAAGGCATTTTATGCTTGATTTTAAGACTTCATCTTCCTGCACACGATGACACAGCAATATAGATATACACCTAGAAGTGTCTGTCACCACCGCATTGATTGCCATATCACGGTTCACACCTCCGATAAAGACGTAGGAAGTACACTATTGTTTTGCATTGTCGGATCCTGTTTGGGTGTTACTCTTTGTATGTAAAGTCTGTAGACTTGGGACTATTAGGCTGTAGCCTAATAGTCCCCCTCGTGGATGTAAACAAAGGATGTCTATGAAAGTTTTTATGGCTGTTTTGCTCTGGAAACCCCCTTTCTTAAATGTTATGACATTACAGTGAACATTATTTTATTATTCCCCAAAGTAAAAGGGGTGAAGTTAAATGAAATGAAATTATTTTTATGGATAAGTTTACGTTACATTTCACTTTTTACTATTTCAGATTCACTACATTTGCAAACCCAATTATCGTAAAAAGTAAAAGTTTCATCTCAATAAATTAACTTAAGAAAAAAACGACTTTCAAAACTAAATTTAAACTCTATGTTATATAGTAATAAAAAGAAGTGAGATTTCAGCTTAGGTATGTAGGTACATAAAGCTTGATTAGAAAGATGAACAGCAGAGGATTTCAAGATTTATTTCAATTTGTGATTGATGAGTAAATATTTGGTAATTTATTTATATTGATCAATGTCAATCCGACTGTCTGTATAATTATTAGTTGTGCAAATGTTTTTGTTAGTGTCCATGTAATCAAATGCTAATACTGCATGCAATAGTATTGTATATGTAGCCTAAGAAAAGCAATACATTACATTAATAAATAATCATGCATCCTAAAGAAATAATTCTGAATCTGGATTACTTAATGAAAACCTTAGGGGGATGAACTCAATGTTAAGAAACCTTATTGGTGATCGCAGACGAAGTAAATGCTTATTGATTTTGCTAGTCATCCCATTCAAGAGTAATCTTTCGATCACATCTTACGATGAACCCTACAAGTGAGGGGTTCGTCTTTACATAGTGACTTGGAAGGGGAAACCTGTTCCTGAACCGACGCTCATAATGATAACCTCATCGGTAATTATTTTTGGAGCCATTTGGGGTAGATATGACTCTAGAGTCTGAAACGTTGTTATGTGGAGCATGTGAATTATGAATGACATTTCTGCGATCCCGACTCATGGTTAGTGGCAAGAGGAAAAACTGTGGAAATTTTATTATAATCGGAGTCCAATACAACACTTGGCCTTTTTCAATAATAGAAAGGCTGGGAATCCAGTTTTGAGATATTGCAATACGATTACGAGCAGTAGTGGCCCAGTGGTAATGGCCGCGACTTACGAGTTGTAGGTCGTAGGTTCGAACCCAGACAGGCGTTTACTTTGTGTAAATTATTTCATCACCGCTGCTCTCAAAACGGTGAAGGAAAACATCGTAAGGAAACTGGCATGTCCTAGAACCATAAATTCGAAGACATGTGACATCTACCAACCCGCACTAGGCCCGCGTGGAGATTATAGCCCACTCCCCCTCGAAGAGAGGAGGCCTGTGTCCCAGCAGTGGGAACAATATAGGCTGAAGAAATCAATACGATTGATGGACCAATGAGCGCTCTGTTCTCCGTATAAAAATATATTTTACAGGCTTTTTAGTCACGATGTGAAAGAATTATTATACCTAAGCGGTTTCATATTTCCGTAGGCACCTACAGTCAGCCTCAAAAAGATCAACATCGACAAGAATTCATTTAAGTGTGCACAATTTTGGGTACATCTTACGATCAATGAGTAGCCAAACATATTACACATTAGATACTTAATTGTTGCTACACACTAAAACAGTACCTATCATAAGAACACAAATTGTTGTCAATGAAACGAATTCTTGCCCATGTAGGCTAACTCCTACAGTTATTTTAGTTTAATTTTGTATGTACGTTAATTTTGTAGTACTTTAATAAATATAAATTAAACAAAAGCTTATAAACTCCTCACAGTCATAGACTAAAATGTAACCATCTGATGTAAACTAATCGTGATTTTCCCGTGCGCCGTAGTCACGAACATACTGTTACTTCGTTAAACAAAGACCTTGTACACAAGTTTGTTTATATGATGTAATAAAATGTTTCTAAACAGATTATTTTATTTATTTAGCTTGCTATTGTTAATTCTGATGTTTAACAAAAGGTTTTGTGACCTACAAGCTTTTTAACACTAAAGACAATAAGATTTGTCTTGTCTATGACTTCGCACTTTTAGTTGATTTTATTGATTTATTATGTGTGAAACATCTGGCTTTTCCGGTGAAGTATTACCTCATTATAGCCTCAGAGCTTATGAGGATAAACACACATCAATCGAAATTATTAAAATCATAAAGATACTTCCTAGAAGCATAATCAGCCTATAATGTTCCCACTGCTGGGTCACAGGCCCCCCTCTCGGTAAGATGGAGTAATAAATGCGGGTTAGTAAATGTCACATGTCTTTGAATTTCTTTTTTTGGTTCTAGTATATGCCGGTTTCTGCACGATGTTTTTTCTTCAGTTTTGAGAGCAGTGGTGTTGAAATAAATTACACAAAGCAAAGGGCCTGTCGGGGTTCCAACCTATGACCTACGACTCGTAAGTCGCGGCCGTTATCACTGAGCCATCACTGCTACGCAACTACATGGTAGTAGTGACATCGACGCGCAAACTGAAACCTTGAATTCAGCACATGATTCTAGAAAATACCTATAGAATTTTTTAGACAGTTATAAAAAAAAATCTGCTGTTTCATAGAAAAGTGCAATGCTACTCAGTAAATATTTATGGAACAGCAAATTTTTCATCGTTTTTTTTTGTTTGTTAGCCTATACTGTCCCACTGCTGGGCAAAGGTTTCCCCCAAATCCTTCCAGGAACTCTTTTCCCGCGCCACCTCGAACCAGCCCTCGTGGTACGCGTCCAGGTAATCTCGCCATCTATTTCTGGGCGGCCTCGGCGGATCCATCCATCTTCAGGAACCCATTGTATGCAGTGGACAATCAACTATAGATCAGTAATACATGCACATAATAATCAAAATCATAGGTAGTCACGACAACATGAGATTTCGTTTATATTACGAATAATTGTCACGTTTTTGAAAAACCTTTAATTATTTTCAAAATATTTAAATTAAAGTAGGTTAGTAAGTATTACGATCTAACTTACGGGTAAGTTACAAGACTCGTCTTAGCAGCAAGTTCCGCCATAAACTCTATACCGTTTAAAAGTTTATATAACCAGACGATGAGCGAACAATCTGCCATACTTAAGTGGTTCTTTATTAATAATCTTTTGACAGTTTATTTTACAGGAGCAGCTTTAGAAAAATAAAAACTCAAACTCAAAGCATTTATTTCAAACTAGTTTCTGCCCGCGACTCCTCCCGCGTGGAGGTCGGAAATTATCCCACGGAAACGTACTACCTGGATAAAAAGTATTATTTGTGTTAATCCAGGTTATAAACTATGTGTATGCTAAATTTCATCTAAATCCGTTCAGCCATTTTTGCGTGATTGATTAACAAACATCGAAATATCCAAACATACAAACTTTCACATTATTTTATTTTATTATATTATGGTAGGATAAACCAATTACAGGCACTTTTGAATTGTCAAGGGGTCGGTCAGTCAGGAAGATGAAACTAGCTGCCCATTCCAATGCGTAGTAGGTACCTATGGAGACGAACGGGCAAGAAACTCCTCCCACACTAATTACAAAATGGTTAAATCATTCATTTATAACATGCGAGAACGATGCAATTAAAAATAAACAATTCTAATATTAATTAATTTTCCTCCATAGAGATGTTTTAGCATAAAATAAAGCGAAAAGTACTTAGGTTTTTATGTTTTTTTTATTTTTTATTTATATATTATGTATATTTTTTTAAATGTATTTATCAATAATCAAGTTGTAGGTACAAGATCAGATTAGATGGAGAACCCCAAGCTAGACATTTGGTTGTATCTTGGGGGTCGGAATTGCGACATTTTCCGAATAAATGATAGTACACAGTGATTATAATTGTATAGTAGGTAAGTAAACATAAACTAAACTTAAACAAAACTGAAATCTGTCAAAATAAAGCATGAGATTCAACTACGCAAAATAAAATAATCATTATGAGATGAATAAAATAATAAGTAATAATATCGATACCAAATATAAATCGGCAAAAAAACGGTGATGCCTCTAATTAAAAACGTTAGTTCCATTTACATAAAATCAAACAAAAATGATGATTATTCAAAAGTTGCAAGATAATTGCAATCATGTCTTCATAATATTTAAATAATGGAGCCTTCAAATGCAAGGATTTCCGGATATCAAATTAGCGCTTCGACAAATTCGTTTAATAACCGAATATCCTATCAATTATAATCAAATAAATTCGACTGAATCGATTTAAATTATTCGTTTCAGATTATTACAATGTTAATCTTCGGTGGTAACGATTGATTTAAAATTCATATCGAATGGCTCGATAATCGAGATCAAATGTATCGATAAACTGATTCGGCGTAGCGATAAAATGTAAAGCTACATTCTTTATTATTTGTGTATTCGAAATAAATCTCTGCCCACTATAAATAAGATTTAAATAATCCAATTGTAATCTAGTTATTGTATTTTGATTTATTTGTCACAAATACCTACCAACTTACTGGATAAGTCCTAGAAAATTAACTAAATGTCAATCAATCTGCCTAGCCTTTGCCCAGCAACTACACACATCAAAAGTGTCTAGGGATCAACATATATTTTTGCAATAACTTTTCTCCTGATTGATATTAATTAAAATTTTCTTTAAGGATTCATCAAATAAAGTGTTTTCGTTTGTCACAGTAACGATAAACCAAGTCACCTTTGCATTAATAAAGAAATTTGCCATTTTCCTAATAAAGGGATTTTTGACATTTGAACCACTAACACAAAAGTTCGAAATAAAGACTGAAATAACAGTTTTCTTTAAAATTTTATTGGGTAACTTAAACAATTAATAATCCGTGTTTCTACCGCGAACACTAACAACACAAGAACATCGGTTTGGCATACTCAAAATGAGTTCATCCAAATCACGCTGTGGAATGGCCGCCCATGTTCGTTGCAACAACAAAAAAAGGTCTTCTTGCGACTGGATACCCTCCATATTCGGCAGAGCTCTTCTCTGTAGCATATCCCATGCATGCTCAATCGGGTTCAAGTCTGGCGACTGAGCAGGCCAGGGCAGGACATTGATGTTAGCTGCGGCGAGAGTCTGTCTTACAACTCTTGCGGTGTGCGGTCGTGCATTATCATGCATTAACTGAAATAAGGGACCGATTTGCACTTGTAGAGGAACGATGACGTCTGATACAATCGTCTCAGCATAAATTTGAGCGTTGAGGTTGCCTCTGATCCAAATCAACTCAGTTCTTCCGCCGATCCAAATACCCGCCCATACCATGATGGTTCCACCACTATAAGGATGGACTTCCTGGCATGATTTTAATCGCTGTTGGCGTCCAGGGGTTCTCCAGTGTCGTATACGTCTTGTATCCGGTCTCATACCAAAACGAGACTCATCAGAAAAGCACACGAAACGCCATTGTTCTTCTGCCCAATTTCTGTGTTCAAGAGCCCATTGATATCGAATCCTACGATTGTGCATTGCTATAGGTGGTACCCGTAGCGGTCTTCGGGAATGAAGGTTCACTTCATGCAAGCGGTTTCTGACTGTTTGGTCGCTAATTAAGTTCCCTGAAGAGTGATGAAGCCTCACGGCTAACATCATGGCGGTTATTGTTGGAGCTCTTCGAGTTAAGATTTGAATGTATCGGTCTTGTCTCCGTGTGGTGCAGCGATACCGTCCTCCATGGCGCTCAGCCACGGTACCAGTGCTTCGGTAACGTGTCCAAAGTCGACTGATAACACTCTGACTTGTATTCAGAGCTAAAGCCACAGTACGTTGCCGGGAACCAGCTTCTATCATTCCCACGGCTCTGAGCATTTCTTCCCTGCTTAAATGACGTCGCCGCTCCATAATAACGTTGGTTTTAATCAGTAGTAGGGAAACAGTAGCACTAATAATGTCTTCAATGCGTTGTATGTTTTTATAGGAAAAATATTGACAGCTGATTTTCATCTTTTACTCGAATTTGATTCACAGTTCCTGATTCAAATTATGAAATGCACCAAAAAGGATCCATATAAATTTATAAAATCATAAATTTATTACAAAGCCACATCTCAATCTCAAGAAATCCGCATAAAAATGCTTGATCCCTAGACACTTTTGATGTGTGTATGTTGGGGTTGGCTTTCAGTCTCACCGTACTATGCAGCTGAATACCAGTATGTTACATGAAGAGACTGCTTATCTGACCTCCACAACCCAGTTACTAGCTAGGTAATACGATACCCCTTGGTGAGACTGCTTATCAGACTTTCGGACTACTGACCGGACAACCCGTAACGATTGCCAAAGATCCAAGAAGGACAGCCGGAACCAACGGCTTAACGTGCTTTCCGAGGCACGGATGGGTCTAGAATAATCTTGATATGTAAAAATGGTCATCCATCCACGAACAAACCGCAGAAGCGTAGCTTAACCTGATCGATCGACTGGTGCAGCTATTATTACTTAGCCTCGACCCAGTTCCTTAAGAGAAAAATAACTAAAAGTGTAATTGTAAAGTAAATTGTGATAGGTACCTACTTGAGAATTGCAAAGCTCATTACGAAATAACTTTATCATTATAAACCGAAAGTGAAGTTGAGAGATTCCTGGTAGATCTTACCCGGTGGCGGCGATAAGAAAGGACTTCCATGTTGGTTTACAAATTGCAATCGTAAGTGCGACTACTGCGCATGGGGAGATAAGATACCTAGTTCAAGCAAAGCTTTTTCTATCAGGAATTTCTTATTAGTATCTCGGTTGATGGTAATAGATGGAACTTAAACAAAACTAGCACAAACAAAACATACCTAATCACATGACGAAATATTGGTACATGGCACGAGCATAATTCCCTTAAACTTACGCAAGGATCAAAAAGACTTTCTTCTAAAGCATTTATAGCTTGTTTGCATTAAATGATGTTCCGAACATACTCGTAGTATTATCGAAACCATACTGCTAGCCTTTCTTAAAGTTACAATTTTTATTTCACGAGAAAAACGCTTTTGAATTTTACCTAACGTGTGAAAATCCAAAAACAATGGACCGTAAGAATATAGTTTTACATTCCATTATTTTTTGAATTTCAGTTTACCTCATCCAGCCGCTCTATAACCTAATATACACACATCAAAAGTGTCTAGGGATCAAGCATTTTTATGCGGATTTCTTGAGATTGAGATGTGGCTTTGTAATAAATTTATGATTTTATAAATTTATATGGATCCTTTTTGGTGCATTTCATAATTTGAATCAGGAACTGTGAATCAAATTCGAGTAAAAGATGAAAATCAGCTGTCAATATTTTCCCTATAAAAACATACAACGCATTGAAGACATTATTAGTGCTACTGTTTCCCTACTACTGATTAAAACCAACGTTATTATGGAGCGGCGACGTCATTTAAGCAGGGAAGAAATGCTCAGAGCCGTGGGAATGATAGAAGCTGGTTCCCGGCAACGTACTGTGGCTTTAGCTCTGAATACAAGTCAGAGTGTTATCAGTCGACTTTGGACACGTTACCGAAGCACTGGTACCGTGGCTGAGCGCCATGGAGGACGGTATCGCTGCACCACACGGAGACAAGACCGATACATTCAAATCTTAACTCGAAGAGCTCCAACAATAACCGCCATGATGTTAGCCGTGAGGCTTCATCACTCTTCAGGGAACTTAATTAGCGACCAAACAGTCAGAAACCGCTTGCATGAAGTGAACCTTCATTCCCGAAGACCGCTACGGGTACCACCTATAGCAATGCACAATCGTAGGATTCGATATCAATGGGCTCTTGAACACAGAAATTGGGCAGAAGAACAATGGCGTTTCGTGTGCTTTTCTGATGAGTCTCGTTTTGGTATGAGACCGGATACAAGACGTATACGACACTGGAAAACCCCTGGACGCCAACAGCGATTAAAATCCTGCCAGGAAGTCCATCCTTATAGTGGTGGAACCATCATGGTATGGGCGGGTATTTGGATCGGCGGAAGAACTGAGTTGATTTGGATCAGAGGCAACCTCAACGCTCAAATTTATGCTGAGACGATTGTATCAGACGACATCGTTCCTCTACAAGTGCAAATCGGTCCCTTATTTCAGTTAATGCATGATAATGCACGACCGCACACCGCAAGAGTTGTAAGACAGACTCTCGCCGCAGCTAACATCAATGTCCTGCCCTGGCCTGCTCAGTCGCCAGACTTGAACCCGATTGACCATGCATGGGATATGCCAGAGAAGAGCTCTGCCGAATATGGAGGGTATCCAGTCGCAAGAAGACCTTTTTTTGTTGTTGCAACGAACATGGGCGGCCATTCCACAGCGTGATTTGGATGAACTCATTTTGAGTATGCCAAACCGATGTTCTTGTGTTGTTAGTGTTCGCGGTAGAAACACGGATTATTAATTGTTTAAGTTACCCAATAAAATTTTAAAGAAAACTGTTATTTCAGTCTTTTTTTCGAACTTTTGTGTTAGTGGTTCAAATGTCAAAAATCCCTTTATTAGGAAAATGGCAAATTTCTTTATTAATGCAAAGGTGACTTGGTTTATCGTTACTGTGACAAACGAAAACACTTTATTTGATGAATCCTTAAAGAAAATTTTAATTAATATCAATCAGGAGAAAAGTTATTGCAAAAATATATGTTGATCCCTAGACACTTTTGATGTGTGTACATTATTATAACGAAACCGTTGTAGGCACCAGGGTTAAGGTGAGGCGTCAGCCTTGAGCTTGACTCGTGACTGTCAGGCCGATTAGACCCGCCACGTTGCATAACACCGCCCTGAACAAGCGCAATTGACCTAATCAAATATGATTCTGTTTTTATGGACATTTTAATTTTTTGTTCGGCTGTTTGTTTTATGTAAGAGGAATGGTAATGTCAGGTTTAGGTATTATGTAAGATACAATAGGTTATATCGATCTGAAGGCTTTTATGTCGATTATATGGTCATCCATATACCTAATATATTAAACAGAGTGGATATTTAAACAGACGAGAACGGATTAACTTTATCGTTTTCTTTTTTATCAAAAAGCTTGTTTCTAGAAAAAATATTATAAAAGTATGATCTGACAGTCTACAAACCACGAGAAGACGTAAATTTCTCACAAAGTAAAAAAAACTTAATGTCTAGCTTTTCGTTTTTTTTTTACTTTCTTTGTGGTAGTTATTAAAAAGTACTTAAGCATCAAACAACTGAACAAAAAGTCTTGGTCCTATTTCATCTTTTTTTAAAGTCTGACATTTACAAATTCGTTGTTAGTAGAACTGTCACACTGATTTACGATAAAAAGACTTTCTTGAACATAAAATCTGGATTAAAATGAAAACTTTTGTTTTGAGAAAATTTATCTAGACTAAAATATAGGCTTTCAGTAAATACCTTTTCTTTTCGTCTCGACTCGACAGAACAGCAGCCTTCCTAAGTTTGAAAATAATTTAATTAGTAGAATTTATTTGTCGAAAATAAATTCTAGCAGTAGCTGTGGTCCCAGTGGTATCAGCTGCGACTTACGAGTTCGAATCCTGACAGGCGCTATATTTTGTGTAAAAAATTTCATCACCACTGCTCTCAAAACTGTGAAGGAAAATATCGTGAGGAAACTATATTAAAAATATATTCAAGAACCAAACATCGAAGACATGTGATATCCACCAACCTGAGACCTGTGTCCCAGCAGTGGGAACATTATAGGCTGATTATGCTTATGCTATTTGTCGAAAAAATTAGACTAATCATCAACAAGGCTGCGCAAATTAAGCAAACATTTTTGTCAATTTTCTTTGACGTCGCTATCCATACGAATCAGGAAACAATTATTAAAACAACTTGTGGTCTGTAGTACAGGAAATGTTTACAACTGGGATTTCCTCAAGTTGCCGGTCCCCAGCCAGGGGTATCAACACACCAAAGTGAGGCAAACAGCATAACGTTGCCTCACTGCGTCTCATTACAAATTAGTAATCACTGTTCCAGTTTCTTCGATTGCCACTGTTACTAACTTCACAAGTCCTATAAAGTATTATTTTCATCGCTTATTCGTCTAACGTTTACTCTTGGGATTGAAATTCGAAACTTCCTAAGCGGATCTTAAATTTTCAAGTTTATTTCATTTCATTACAATTTTTAGAGCACCAACCTCCCTCGTTCTGTCTTGAGCCTTTTGTTTTCGGTAAACTAATTATAAATGTTCCTATCTTATTGTTAAAGGCTTAAAATGAAGGGCTACTTGACATTTTACCCGCTCCGAATTACAATTCCTTAGACTAACAATGAAAAGGTGAATTGGATTATCACATTTACTTCGTAGCACAAAATACAGACAGGTTTGTTCAAAATTTTAGATGAAGCCATTCTAACATAAACAATTTGCACGAAATATTGGGACAAGTAGGTTGTTACCGAAGCGCTAAGTCACGCCACAAGAGACGGTATAATAATTCAGAGTTTTAAAAGAGTTTTCGTGCAAAGAACATGTGCAAAGAACGTTCGTGGCATCCCGCAGACGGGAGTGCACTTCAACGGGAAATTTCTCACATTTCTAACCTAAACGGGAGACGCTCAAGACGGTCTTGAGATTATATCCACACACCTGGCCCTTTTATTAAACGACTTTAAAAAGAAAACACGGCCGCGTCTACAAAGCTAGTGGAAAACATCTTTGTGTAGTCAGTGTTGCGTAACGTTCGTGATATGATGGTGTGTAAAGGAATGTAAAAGAAATATTTGATATTGCGAGAAAACTAAAATGAGACATAGCATTAGTGTCATACGTCTTTCCTAATAAAAATGGTATTAAAGAGACAGCTTCTTAGTTCATCTTAAATGATTGAAAATTGTATTTTTTCTGACGTTAAGGGCGGGCTCTGAGAAGTCTGTTGTGTGTGATAATGTTTGTCAAATAAATAAATATAATACAGATACAAGCACAATGGCGTAGCAACAAGACTTAAATATAGGGTCTTCCCTATACCAAGTATGGTTTATTTTGTATTGTTTTGCTACCCAGCTTAATTACGCGGGTCTGTTTTAGTTTTACTTTAGTATTTATTAATTAAAAATCAAGGCAGCAATATATTAGTTATTAAAATTGCTTCTAGCCTAAGTACAATGTATGTCATGTGGAAATGTTTTTAAAAAAATAAAAATAATATACAATTGTTAGAAAGATTGTTTAAATTATTAATAGCTATGTACAAAAAAAGGTCCTACTACTTTTTATCACGTCAACCGCACTTCATATCCCGAACATAAGAACCTGTTTAATGAAAGTCAAATTATTCAAATATATGCAGTGATTAACAAAGCCTGCTAGTTTTCTTATGTCAAGCCCTCATTACTCGCGTGTTGTTAATTTATACGAAAATGTATTCATCGCTTTTTGCTGTGTTTATAAAATTCCATTGCAGAGCTTATCAATGGACTGCTAACAAACTGTGACTGAGACCTGTTTTAAGCATTTTAAATACATAACGGAATAAAAATTAAAATTGGTATTGAACTACCCAATAATTTGATAATTTTTTTCAGGTTTTCTGTGGTTTACGAGGCTTTATCTATACTAATAAAATTATAAAGTGGTAAAATTTATTTGTTTGAAAGTTTATATGTAGGGGGTAATCTTCGGAACTACCAGTCGGTTTGAAAAATTCTTGCATTTTATAGCCCCATTCTTTTAAGGCGATAGGCCTTAACAACAAACCACACCCGTAATAAAAAATGTACGAAGTAACTCGTAAGTGCAGGTAATCACACTTCACACTAATATTATAAAGGCGAAAGTTTGAGAGTGTGTGTTTATATGTTTGTTACTCCTTCACGCTCAAACGGCGGGGCCAATTCTGATAAAATTTTGTATGGATGTAGCTGACACCCTGGATTAACATACATAACATAACACACTCATCATCCTGAAATTTTGCATATACGAGTACGTTGTTAGGTGTACAGAAACGGACATAGGGTACCTTTCATCCCGAAAAAAAGTGCAGTTCCCGAGGAAAACAACAATAAAGTTATTATGATAATAGATGGCGCCACGGGTCTTTTGTCTTGATCGCAGACGAAGTCGCGGGCAACAGCTAGTAAATAATAAATAAACATCACGCTAGGAGTCAGAAAGAACGATAAGTGAAAACGAAGTACAGACGCCAGCAGATCAAGCTACTCGAAACTGTCAAATTTAGCAATCAACCTTGAACCTTATGGCGATAAAGTTGAAAATCTGTTAGAGAAATTTGACAGATTGTAGTAGCTTGATGTGCTGGCGTCTGTACAAGCGCGGGCAGGTGATGCCATGAACAAAAAAATATACGAAGACGAAGTTGCGGGCAGAAGCTAGTGATTTCATAAAATCATCATTGTGCTCAAACTCAGGGGCCTGAAACTTGGCAAAAATTGCCATCATAACCATTGCATAATACTTGCTGCATGGTGTGTGCAAAAATAATTCGTTATTGGATAAAGTAAGAAATGAGTATTTAAGTGGAAGTTTGAAAGTGGCGCCAGTGACAGAAAAGTAGAAAGGAAATCGTTTGACATGTGATGAGAAGAGTCGAAACGGATGTGATGATACATGTTGATGGATGGGAAAGGGAGACGAAGGCCGAAGAAAAGATGGATGGATTGTGTGAGCAATGATATGAAAGAAAAGGGAGAGAATGATAGCGTGACGGTTGACAGGGGAGAATGGACGAAGAAAACATGTTGTGCCAACCACAAGTAACATGGAATAAGGACAAGAAGATGATGATGATGACTTGCAGGAGGATGCTTTTACAATTTTTATTTTTATATAATACTAGCTTCCGCCCGCAGCTTCGCCTGCGAGGTACGTCGATAACAACTATCCTATGTCCTTCCTCGGGATGCAATCTATCTCTCTGCCAAATTTTATCGAAATCCGTTCAGTGATTTAGGCGTGAAAAGGTAACATACAGACAGACAGACAGAGTTACTTTCTAATTTATAATATTATTATAGTATGGATAGTATGAATTATTGCACCTCGCAGGTCAACCAAGAACTTTGTCGGCTACTTAACCGAGCTTGCCTGTGGGTGCCTCAATAAATTAAGGCCTCCAGCCAGGGTTTAAAAACTATGCTTTCACCTATTTTTAACCGACTTCAAAAAAAGGAGGAGGTTCTCAATTCGTCGGAATCTTTTTTTTTTTATGTATGTTCCCCGATTTCTCGAAGACGACTGGACCGATTTAAAAAAAATGTTTTGTTTGAAAGGGTATACTTTCCAAGTGGTCCCATGATCATCAGGTCAGGATCTGATGATAGGATCCCAGTCAAATCGAGGGAAACCCTCAAATTTTATTGGTAAACCTATAGTGATTTGTATATACTTTAGAGTAACTTGAGCATTTGCTCTCGGAAATCATCATTTGGCAAAGTGGAGCTGATGATGAAGACCACAGACGGCCATCGGAACTACTCAATGATAAATATTTTACGGATTGCGATTCGATTACTTTAATATGGTTGCTAAGCAATTTATGCTCGTCACAATGCTTATGGTGAATGGTTGTTGAGGAGTTCTCCTGGTTCTTACCAGGAGTACTCCTCAAGAATTAACGTCCCAGCATTGGGAAAAGCAATATTTTGTGAAAGGTGATGAGCAGTTGACGTTAGGCTATTGTAACTTAGATAAATCACAAACTCTCTCACTAAAAAGTGAAAAAAAAAAAACTTTTTTACAAAAATACAACCGACTTCCTAAAACGACGTAAAAAAGTTTTCTTTTCACCTTTTATATCAAAAGTCCGGCCTTTTATATCTAAAGCTTTTATTTTATTCCCGGGAATTTAAATCAAATTTTACTTTTTAAAATACTATTACTTAATCTAAGCAGTGCCAGGTAAAAATAAATGAATATTTTGTTTTCACACGGAAAGATTTCCGTGGTTCCACAGGCTTATTTATAAAAGTAGTATGCAACATTAAGTAAACGCAGAGCAGCTTAAAGTCCTGAGCCTCAATGCACACGCGAACTTTTTACTTACTTAAATGCACTACGCACATTGTTGTGTTGCATAAATTATTTGGATTACTGTAGTTTTTTACTTGAATTGTTTATACAATGACGTGTGTACCTGTGTACTTGTGATGGTTAAAAAGCTGATATGGTAGTTAACCTAGTTCTATGGTAGTTCATAATTTATGTGCATTTATGGCAGTTGTACATGGCACAGAGGTGGGAAAAGTCCTATTTTCTTTCTAGGGCTGATTTTTCAATAGTCAGATCTCTTATCTGAAGAGTAAATATTGCCATTTGACAATTTTTGTATAGAAAATATGTCCAACTGTCACAATCATTCTTCAGATAAAAGTTATCTGACTATTGAAAAATCAGCCCTAGGACTGATTTAGACAAACTAAAAGCATATGCAATTACAGCAGTCCATTGCGAATGACGATTACAAAAAAAAAATATGTGGAACAATAAATCTATGTTCAGTAGTCAATATTGACAGCAAAATGATATCGAGAACAAATCGTAAACTGCATTCCACTTGACACAGAAAACAATATTAAATTCCATCGCACATTCCTATAAAATTCTTTAGCAAAATCTAAATATAAAACACTCCCAATTGCACTCGCACAGTACACATTAAAATAAAATGAACTTTTATGACCATTTGTGTTGGCCATAATCGTTCGTCGAATGCTTGTAAATCTCCTCAATGATCACGTATAGGGCTATTCCGAAGGCTATTAATGTACTTTGTAACCTCTGTGAGTTGTTAACAATTCATTGAAAACCATGAGACGCTATAGTATGTTCATTGTAACTTCTATGTTTTATGGGCGCCTGGTATATTGATTTTTTCTGGCAGAGACAGAGTGGTTTAATGAATGGCTATTTAATTGATGAAGCTAATGTATTATGTTTTTGCAAATTCTTTAGTTAATTGTCGGTCAACCTGTTTTGTTTTAACTAAAACAAAAGCTTTAATTGGTCTAGATGTACCTAATAAAGTTCAATGTCTTTGGATTTTATTTTAACGCTGCTCTCGTATTATGCATTCTAATGTCAATTTTGTTTCAAAACCAACAACAAATTTGAAAAATTGTGTCCGAGTGATAATATCAGCCGTTCAGCAGGATAGCCTGGTGGCGCGGCGTCTGGCCGTTTACTGTTCAGGGTGCACTATAAACTCTATCAATACTCCCCCGAAACCACTTAGATCCTTCAAGATATATCAATAAGAAGTAGGAGACGACAAAATGTTCACTAAAAATTAAATGTCTTCACGACAAAGTATCAAAACATTCTAGCAATAGTCTCACAATTAACTAATATCGATGCCACATCGTTAGCGATCTACAAATTGGCATTAATCTGAGTGCAATAATTGGACAGAATGCTACGGTGTCATTGAATTGTTCACATTCAACCGGATACAATATGTTAGAGTAATCACGACACTAAGCCTCCGATACACTGGCTCGGATTGTCTTGTCTTTGTGATTGTGATTCGGATTGAAAAGCTACGATACGCTGATATGGATCTTTTTCCCGTTTGTCTTTTGTTTTTTGTTGGGTTAGCTACCGCTGTCTATGAAAGAGTGTAAATAACCAATTTTTTTACTCATTTGGAATAGTAGTGAATTTTAATAACTGGGTATACTTAACTGAACCCGTAGGACTTTACGTAATATAAATTCATATCTCTACGCTTAATTACAGGCAGCGATTAACTATTTTTAAAACTATTCAAATACACTATACGAATGAACTTCTTGAGTAAACATTAACACCTATTACAACAAATCACCATGATGAAAAAAAAAGTGCACAAATTGTACACACAGCTCGTTCCCAATCGCCACAACAGTCCATAAAATTCGTTCCAATCTATACCACTCCACTTAATTGTAAAATCCTGACATCTTTATCAACACTTATTTCTTGCGATCACAGCCCAACAGAGCCATGAAGAGTAAAATATCGGATTCGTGTATCGCAGCACGTATTAGTTTAATTAAAACCAGCTCCGTACAGTTCACGTCAACGCATTGCACGTTGTTAGGAACAGTCTTTTGTTTGGGAGCTCGTGCTTGCAACAATTTACCGTTTTGTTTGAAGTAATACAAGTATGGGAATGATTTTAGCGTGAAGATTAAAAAAATAGAGTCGCTGTTTGTCCTCAATAATAATGCTTGACCTACTTTATAGTAGGCCTGTGATGAAGGAAGATGGGGTATTGATAAATAATATAATTTAAACAAGTTGAGTCGAGCTTAATGTTGCCATATAAGTGATATAGGTACTCTTCTTGTCAATTTATGACTTGAAACGTCGAGTACAAAGCAAAGACGCAATGTTAGAGGATTTTAGAGATGGGATTCTTGCATAAAAGGTTTTGGAAGAAAGAACAATGGCAGAATTTGGTCTGGACTTTTTTGGTTCTGGATTTCATAAATATGAATCAAATTTCCTTAATTTTCTACGATTTTTCAATTATTTACTCCTTCTCGTAAAAGCCGGAGTTATTATATGTTTTTAAAAGTTTATCAAATGGTTTTCGAGTTATGTACGTTCGAAATGTTGCCATTAAAATAGTGGTGTGAGTAAAATAGTATGAATTCAATTTATCTGTATCAATAATTGAACGAATGATCGATATAATCGACCGATCGATCGACCCATGTAGAGTTGGTTTTGCTTTTAACATAATTATTAAAAATGTTCTATTCTTTCGTCTTTAATCAATAAGAAGAAATGTTTCTATTTTTAAATCCAATTAATATTGGATCAAAATATCACAGGATTGTTTCAGTGTTGTATCGATTCATAAGAAAACCGAATGGAAACGTGCAGCACTACTTTTGTCTTTGACATATTCTCTGTCAAGACTGTGGTTGTCTGTCAAGACGCTACAGCACAGACACAGAGTACTTTTTGATAGAGCACAGATTACTGATATGTAGCAAGCTACGCTACAGAATCCTTCCGCGTTTTTCATCTCGGTTGTGTTTTGTGTTTTTAATTGGCTTTCTATTTATTTTTACCCGACCTGGACTGCTTACGGACTGATTGATACGCCCTGTCTGACTAGTGCGTACCCTTAGGACTCCGATATTGCTTTTGCATGACCTTAAGCTAATCTTACTGTGCTCCGATTGTGCCGAGTGAATTGGATTTTTGTTATAAACCCGGAACAATCATGATGGCAGACCCTTACGAACCCCTTGATGGAACCTTAGAGGAGGTAGTAAACAAAAGACCCTTATAAGAGGGAAAATAAAGTCCCAGCACATTTCACGGCAACAATATTACGTGTACATTTTAATTGAAAATAATATTCCTAGTTGAATATTGCTGTAGTTGTTTAGTTGGCCGGCGCACTGTAGGCTGCTGCGCACATACTATGACCTTAGTGTGGTATCTAGGATGGGCCAGACATCAAGAACATATCTCAGCACCAGCAGGTTTTCTTGATGAGATTTTACGAGATGAGGATGAGGAATAAAATAAATATGTTTAACAAAATGTGTTTTTATTTGCCCTAACATTAGATATTATAATAAGCCTCAGTTTTAGTGTTTACGAGGCAAGTGCATTTTTTTTAAATACGCGCCCTGCTTTCGTAAACATACAATTGAGTAGGTACTACTCTACACCGAGCGTTGAATTTATTTGGGTTTTTCTCGTTTTATCCGTAAATACTCTTATCCTCACTTAGACCACAGATTTAATTTCAATCTACGATGTTCTTGTAATTGTTGTTTGACGTGCATTCATAACCTAAAAATTCAAACACCGATATCTTTTTTTTCCGGCTTTTCCAATTGAAAATAGTCTCATTTATAGATTCTGGAGCTGACGCCAAATCTTTTAACATATTTTTCATTACGGGACGCTTCAATTTGATCCCAGACAATTCTTAGTATGGAGACCTGCCCTTGTTCTTTAACGGCTTGGTAGGTATGTACTCATACCCTACATTAAATCAAAGCTGAAAGCGATAACTTGGTCATAAAAGATAATTTTGGAGTTTATTGTCAGTTTAGAAAAATTTGTATCTTGGGTAGGTATCCGAATCAGACTTCAAACAATCAAAACTTTCCCGAAAAAAGTAATGTGTTCCTTTTTTCACAGAAAAATAATAATATACGTAAGTACAGTCCGTTCACAGTTATTTTAATTCTGACAACAGCAATCTAATAGCAACCATATTGTGACGAGAATAAAGATCACAATGGTCTTGACAGATTTGTCAATGACAGCAACCCAACAGCAACCTTATTTGAATGAGAATTAAGATCACTTTGATTTGGACAGTGATGCATAATCAGAGCTAAAATAACTGTGAAGGAACTGTAGTGTGTTCTATAAGGACGTCTAAAAGTAGCACTTTAAGCTTTTGTATCTCCAATTTCAAACAATGTTTTTTAAATACCCGAGCTCCGTAACCACTCGTTATTTACCACGTCAAATACAACAGCATAAATAGTCTAGTCGAGTTAACGACGTGATTGTGGATAAAAAAAAACTCACGCGCACGTTGTGAAGGTGATAGGATGTTGATGGTTTTTTTTTTTTTTTTTTATATATGGCATCTCGCAGTTCATCCTTTATGAGGATGGCTACTGCTTAACCGGACTTTCCTGTGGATGCCTCGAATTAAGGCCTCCAGCCAGGGCATACAATAACTTAAAAACTAAGCGACAGCGCTAAGGGTAACCCCCTGCGGGGTTCGGACCTCGGCTCAGGGCGTCGCTGGAAGAGGACAGCAAGGGACAGGCTGGATCGGTATTATTATTGGTGTTTAGGGGCGAATTTAAAACTACAGGCTCAGCTGCGCGGGCTGGCTCGAGCAAGGGTCGGGGGGGGCACGGTGATGGTGCGGGGCGTCGCGACGGGCCTCGGCGGCGAGGACGGAAGGACGGATGTCTGAGCTTGTTTTTGTGTTGTCGACTGAGAGTACTCGTGGCCTTACTGCTCTCCTGGAGGAGGGTAGTGGCGTCGTCGGGGATGGTGAGGGTATGCCTTGGTCGGCGAATCCTACTTATGCGGGAGGGAGTGTATCGGGAGGCCGCCGCAATCAGGGGATTGGGGTGCTTTATGGCAGAGTCAAAGAAGCGCTTGGAAAGGCGTTTCATGAACTGCTGGATGGTGGGGAGTCTGAGATCTAGATGCAGATTCATATTTCGGACATAGAAGGGGGCTCCCGTGACCTTTCGGAGGAAACGGTTCTGGAGGGTTTGCATTTTATGCAGAAATCGCGGCTTGGCGTGTGCGAAGACTACGCAAGCATAGGTCATGATGGGACGGATGACCGCGGTGTAGAGGCGCAATTTGCACTTGAGTGACAATTTGCTGCGGGCAGTTATCATAGAGTGGAGCCTACCGAGAGCGAAAGAGGCGCGCGAACGCGCCGTCTTTATGTGCTCGTTGAAGGTGAGGTTGTGGTCTAGGATGACACCTAAGTATTTGGCTCGCTTTCCCCAGGGGATCGGCTTGCCATACATAGAGATCGGGCGCGGAGGATGTTGATGGTCGCTACGATATCAGTAAATAAGCTTTGTGACGATAATGCATTCGATTAGTGGGTAGTTAGGGCACACTGTGAAGCTTTTATAAGGTAGGTAGGTACTTATTGCCGTTTTTTTTTTTAAACCAGCTTTTGCTTGTTACTTTTTTCCTGTGCTGTACATCATAGATTAGTCGTACCTAAATAGGTACCTACATAGCCGCGTCGTTACGAATCGAGTTCGAAAATAAATCGATGGCTTAGTGGGCGGGTCAAAATGGACCTATTCCAAATTCTGGTTAGCTGTAACAAACGTCCATCTAAGCAACAAATCTTTCGCATTTTTAAATAGGTTTATTTAAAACGCTCCGTTTTTTGTAATCCAGTTAGGCGTATTGGTACAAATTACAAGCCAGAAATTGACAAAAAATTCAAAGAAAATACTTATTCAAAAATATGTTTAAAAAAATTAAATAGGTAGTATAAAACAATCATAAATAAAACAGAGCTCAAAAATATTTTATGTAGTGAAAATAAAGGGGATTCAATGAACTAAAAAATACCTCAAAATTATTCCACTGAGCCGTGTATTTAGTTTTTAATTTAATTAAAACTGCAATATTACTTTTATTCTGGTGGTCATTTGATTCAACTAACATCAAAGACACCTTACTTATTAAATGTACTTCGTACCGGGCCTTGATCACAGAATGTGAAGATTTTTGTAATACAGTACACCTTGGAAGAGGGTCGAACCAGCAGTGAACTGTGAGAAACTAAATTGTTGTAAACATGCTCAAACAAACAACCGAGTAGCATAATATTACCCTGCGTCTGGTGCACTGCCCGCTTAGGTTTAGTGACATATCAAAGCAATTAATGATGGCGCTCTAGATCCACTAAAGTAGATGTTTATCGTTAACACACAGCTCTAAGGATTGACAATTTAATACAAGTGAATTCATTAAAATTTTAACTAGCTATCAATTCTTTTAAAAGCTTGTACAATTTTCCGTAGGCAGTTTAGAGTCGTTAAAACAATTTCGCAATCGATTTACTATTATGTACGCTAATTCGGAAGTACCTATAAACCAGGCGAGCCTAAAATATGCAAAATATTCGCCAACAACACGTGGACTCGAAATGGTTCGGTACAGAACGATAAATCGTAGCGATTAATTACCTAGGGCAGGGCAAACACCGAAAGTTATCTCAGCGATCAGTGTCAAATATTGCCAACAAGCTATAAGTTAGTTCATAAGCTGGTTACTCTATTCGAGACAAGTAACACGCCTAAATTAATAATTTAAAATTCAATGCGATTATTGTGAAAACTGATTTAGTGTTGTTGATGTAAATCGTTTTAAAGACATTGCTCTCGTTGACTGTTTGCAAACAAGAAACTGCCACATTATCCCATGGACTTCTGCAGGGATTGAAGTTCGTAGTTAAGTGCTTAAGCGCTGTAGTGATCCTGTTTGATTCAGTGCTCTTTGTCGGTGATATACAAAGTTGGCAGATGGCAGTGTTGCCATTCAACTTTGCCATCAGCATAAAGCGCTTTGTCCACTAGAAACTATTTTCAAATAGAGCTCTTTTGAAGCATGCACTTTGTGTGCTAAGCTTTGAGATCATTCTAGCTTGGACATTCCACGTAAAAAATAAAGTCTTAACGTTCTAAGCGAAGCGACGAAGTAAAAGAACTTTGACGTGAAAGAGCTCCTTACAAACCAATGAGACTGACGACGATTAGTAGCGTGACAACAATATATTCTCGAATAAAATTATAATAACTAACCCCTGATAACAGAGGCAACCATGCTTGTTACTAAAAACCGCGTGACCGGAATACATAATAAAAAGGCCATATAACTATAATTAGCAAATTGAAAAACAATAAGCAGCTCATAACCACAGAGCAATGAAAAAACAGAAGTGGGCAAGCCTTACAATTGATCACTAATAACACGTTCATTTGACACGCGAGTATAGCACGCAACTCAGCGAACGTATTAAAATCATAACTCAACTGTGCAATAAGTCAACGGTCAGTTTCCCTCATAATCCCTGTGACTTTAATAAGCGCGTTAATTTATTCATGTGGGACTCGGTTGCCATGTGCGCCATTTTCAATCCATCATCGTAAAATTCGGTGACCGTTGGCCGTTTCGTAATATCCGTCATTAATACCTCCGTTTTGCGGGTGAAACTCTTCTGTGGGTGTAGAAATGGGATATTTAATTACTTTGGTTCGGAAAAGGAATGAGATTCCATATTTTTCCCAAATAAATAACTTATTAATCGCGCCCTGAAGGCTTTAAATTCAAACGTTAAAAGAAGTTATGTCTTAAGATTGAATCTGATGGCTTGTAACATCAGCTTCAACCAATTTGTATTAAAATAGAAAACAGGTTTATGGACAGAGCCATTTTGTTTGTTTCGTTTAAAAACCGATGCCGATCGACAACCTTTACAGTCGTCAAAGCCTTCCAATCTTCCAATCAATCGCCATCGATATCGTGAAATGGATCGCAGGACAAAAAAACTGACCAATCAAATTGCATAGATATGAACCGACACGTGTAGATATATCTAGGTACAATTTACACGACATCAGTTAATGTCACGCTAAATGTTCATACTAATTGTCCAAGTATTGAGGAATGAAGTCAATTAAAGTCCTGTTTGAGTTTCTTGAGATAGATGATTATAATTAAACATAACAGCCTCGTACCCTAAATTTGATTACACAGACATAGTGAACAATGTGGTGGGATGTAGCAAACAAAGATGAGTTTTATACAAAGATACAAAGGTACCATAATAATGGCATCAAATGATTCACACCTTCTTGACATTAAATACCTGACGCCATACATCCTACTTAGCTACCCTCAAATGAAATAACTAAGTATGATGTGTAACGCGACACAATAAACCGACATTTCATCGCGCGGTTACCACGCGAACGTTGAACATTTCTTTGGCGTATCATCCCTTATTCCTGAGCCCAAATAATTAATTAGAACAATTCCCGCTTTGAAATCCTTTTTGTTGCAAAAGAGGAACGCTGAATTAACTGATTATCATCCAAACGTTGGTGGAAATTAATTTATTATGTGAAGCCGCAAAGTAAGGATACCGGATTAAAAATTAATTACAGTTCCAAACTAAGCTTTTGGGGACTACCCAGCCCAGGAGCGAAAAAGTTTATCGCGCTTTTTCATAAGCTATGAATCCGTCCAAAGAGATTATGTTAGATTTGTTTAAAATAACATTGCGCTATTTGTAAAAACATTTGCAGATAGAGATAAATCGATGATAAAAGCTTTTTTCTGTATTGCAATTTCATTTTCACAGCCTAGTGGGTTTACTTTGTTTTATAAACCTTCATTCACTCTATTGCACTATTGATAAGCGAAGTGTGGGTCGCACCATAGATAAATGGACAGACGACCTCAAAAAGGTGGATGGGACAGACTGGATGCGGATAGCGGAGGACAGGCCTATGTAGTCACCTCCTTCTGCGAAGCTGTCATGCTAGCGAAGGAGGTGGCGGGATGGGCGAGGGAGAGAGCTGAGAGAGCCGCCCGTCACAGCCGCCGCGGTAGACGCTCCGGGCGTCGGGAGCCGCGTGACGACTCCCGGCCACCGTAGGCGCGGGCCTGCGGACGGCGAGTAATGGGTAGCTCGCCGTCCGATCAGGACCAGGCCCGTGCCGGACGGCGCGTATGTGTTCCACGCGCGCCTCAAAGAGATGTCAGCATTGAACGGAGGGGCCCGTCAGGGCCGAAGCCTGCCGGGGCAGCGGGATTGTCCGAAAGGGTTACCGCTACCCCGGAATATAAAGGGCTAAGGAAGGAACACGGATGGGTTTTAGTCAGTAAGAGTCTGACACTCCCTTCCGCTCCACCCAGAGCGGGAGGGGTCATTTGATGATTTCCCATACTTAAAAAAAAAAAAAAAAAAAAAGGCCTATGTATATCTAGCAGACAGACATGATTGCACGATCTCCTTACTGGCTCCTGAAATACAGGTACTGTATAACCTAGCTCTGGAGCCAGGGTCTCAAATTTTTCTGTAACCAGGTTTAATGACAATCAAGAATTTACTAGGTATTATTATAAATCGATTTAGGTTGAATGTTTTCACCATATAAGATAGTTTTTTTTTTTGTTGAGTGAACAGTTTATTAAGATGTTAGAAACTACTTACTGAAAAACGTCCTTAAGTGGGCAGAACATGACCAATGTTCTTGAATTTTCTCACATGCTACATGGATAGTATGTAAGATACATTAAGTTACCGATAGTTTTTAAACACCAGGTTTTCTTGGTAATTCCCTCGCGTGCTCGTGTTCATAACGACATGACAGCGACTAGGGTTGGCTATTAATTATAACTGTCTCACTTTATACTAAGACTTAGGACAGGGACAGAGGGACGGCGATTTGTTGAAAATACAGGCCTACGTGTGACGCTGTCACTACCGGCGATCGATTGGTAAGTCGACGACTGTTGTTACCAGCTAAGTCGCCGGCAGTATGTCGCTTGTCTGTAACCGTCCTTAGTTGGTAGGTACTTCTGAATATTGGACAAAACTGACGCGACGTAAACAATAGTTCACGAATTAAATGGCGCCATTTTTGTGACGTCATCAAAGGTCGGCCAACTTCGTTGATGTGGTCGTGTCGTGGTTAGTTTTAGTTTTACCCCCTTTCTAATAAAGGTTGTATAGCGTCTGCATAGTTACACAAACGCTTTGTCTTCTTCTTTTGAAAGTCAAATTACTGACGACTGAAAGAGAGAAATCATTGTGTAACTACCCATCTGATAGGTATAATACGTTTATTAGTAAGGGGGTAAGTATTCCAGTTTGGATAGAATGCTGACTATAAATTTGTATAAATTTACTATAGAAAGTAATTGTATGGGTACGCTGATTTAATTACCACATTTTCCTATATCAAAAATTTTGCAAGGAATGTTAATTTGATTAAAAGCAAAGCAATCTTTCAACATTAAATCGTTATCGCGTCTATGTAAGACATTTTTTTGCTGAATCTAGGAAGTTTCTGTAACGATCAAACGATTACAGTTATTATTCAATGATGTGTGAAATTAAACCATTATTTTCTCGGATAATGCAAAACACTTGCCCGCAGTTTTGGGGTCCCACAATGCTTTGCCAGCTACCAAGATTTTTTTTTATTTATTTTTTTATATTTGACTGTGAGTCAAAAAAAGTTTTGAACACCAAACGGTGAGGACCTTTTTTTAAAACTACCTGAACTTTTAAAGTTGGTCAGCAGATAATACTCATTGAGATTTTTTCATAAATCAAAATGGATATAAAAGGGTGACATAATATAATGCACGTTTCATATTTCCAGTGAACCAAAATAGGTTTTGAGTTAACCAAATTACATATAATAGCAAATCGCTTCTGATCGATTGATTGACTGATTTGTAAAGGTTCACCTGTAGACGACCGGTTATTTTTTCGGACGCACAAGTCAATTAAACAATTGATAAAAAAAGAGATTAAAATAAAGATGTTTTTGGATTTTTTTGACGTTCACAAAAAGAAGCGCAAATGAGAATTGAATAATATTTTTAGGTGCGCAAAATGGGAATTGTTAGAGGTTCAATTAAAAACATGCAAAAAAAAAAACGACCTGGCCTATTTTTTTAAATCACACTTTCTGTATTGTCAAAGCTGACCTTCCAATGTAGTGAGTCCAACTGGCAAATAATTATTAGCCCTCAAGAAACACTCTTGTCTACACCAAATGCAAGCATTGTTTTTTTTTTATAACTCCTTAGAGATAACAATAGTGGCATACCAACTTGATATCAAAATCATATTTTTTATCGAATGAATATTAATGTAACTTGATATTGTAAAGGAAGTCACGTTTTTCTAATGTTATTATGTGGTATGTGATTTGACATTTGATATAGATTGACAACTAAATTATTAATGTTACTTTTGTATAAAACTACTCGCCTTTTATTATGTACTTAGCCTTTGATTTTTTTTTTTAGTTGTAAAATTACCTTTATGCGTAATCGTGCACTTTGATCATGTGTTTCGCTTATCATAAATTAAAAGTCATTTATTGAAACTAGTCTGAGAATCAGGCAGTTTTCGTACGACAAAATTACAAAAGATAGTGTTTTCGCTGGGAAGAAGTGGCGCAACAAACTCCCCAGCAGCACAGCTTTCTTGTTCAGTTAGAAAAACTTGACTCTATGTTTAATGCAGCTATAGTGATGTCAAAACGAATAGATATTAATTAGACTGTGATTTTCATATTGTCTCTTTCTTTAGCCTTTATACACCTCAATTCCGGTTTATAAACATCACTTTTTAGGTACATGCAAATTGGATTCTTCTTATGCAGAAAATATAAATCATAATCTAAATCTTCACATGATGTACCAGGCAGGCAGTAGTTCCGGACGGTCAGCAACAATAGCTAGTGGAGACTACAGTTCCGGCGGCTGCGGAAATGGCGTGGCCAGTACCGTCAGCACGACGACAGTCACTTAACCTCACGACAAATGTAAGGAAGAGGCTGCGATGCAAATGTAAATATTATGTACGGAACTTTGTTAGTGGAAATGTGTCTGTGAAGGACATGTTGAGTGCAGGAACCTGTGTATTAAAGGGGCATCGTCTATATTAAAATGAGTTGATTTTAGCATACTTACTAAATGGATTTAAGAATGATCCACTAATAGAGGAATCTCTATGCAAATTCTGAGACTGCATTTAATGGTACGAAGTTGTGATTTCAATGGCTTACTGTTTTTGTCACACGAATTTACTCGCCCGCAACGGGCGAATCGACACTTTAAATAATTTATTTTTTTCTGTAGGCGATTCGCACGAAGTAAATTTATTTGTAGCTCTTGAAATACGTATAAACAAATTTTTAATTTTATACAATAAAGTTATAAAAAGTACACTGGCGCACAGAAGTGAAAAATTGGGAAAGACAAACTTTATGTGTATATGAAGTGCTTCGACGACTTCTTATTGGATCCATGCTACTCCTATCCAACCTGGTTATCATTTTTTAGGTATCTGGGCCCATAACCAAATATAGCAAAATAAATTCGTAAGATTTAGTGAGTGACGGACTATCATACTTGACCAAAGTACATCAGATGATATTCATTTTAAATTAAAAATTTACTTCATAAGTAATAAAAATAACACCATTTAAATGTATTGATTCGCCCGTTCCGGGCGAGTAAATTCGTGTGATTCAACCAATAAGCCATTTAATTTTTAATCCGTGCATTGCAGAATAGAGTACCAACTAAAAGTTCTAGGGCATCATCATACAATACAAAATGACAAAACTGTGTACACATATAAAACATTTTTCATTTTTTAAAAAACAAATACATATAACGTGCTTCAAATCAAATATAATACCAACAATATTCCGGAAATATCTTTGATCTATTTTTAGTGTTTAATATTCAGCGCAAAAGCGACCACAGAAAGCGCTTCGCTGATGGATCTGGCTTTTAGCGATAGGTGCTCATACGTTTCTTGCCTTTACATAGAAGCTCGGCTTTCATAGCCTCTTTGTTTACCGATGTGGATGTAAAGCATGCAATCAATGTTTTCTAAAAAGCGCTTTTTATGTGCACGTTTTGTTCATATGTAGGTACGTCTATAGAGTATTCGTGATTGATTTTTCATTTGGAAGACCTGATCAGCTTTCGGACCGTCACCTGGTGAATGCAAATAAAATAGTTTTTTAACTGCAATAATTTGCTGTCGTTATAATAGGAGCCCAATGGGTTTTTGAGCAAGCTTATGCAGGGCAAAAAGTTGATAGCTGAGTAGGTGCGTAAGATCAGAGAATACCGAAAATATATTAAAAAGTTTCAGATACGAGTTTGGTGGTCAGGGATCCACTTTTAGACTTCCAAAAAGGACAAAAATTATGTGATTTACAGAGCTTTTGATTTTCGTATGATTATGTGACCTTCTGAGCTCCCCTACCATTATCACCAAAAAGGATGACACTGTCGACCTTCTTGGAATAATCTAAAACGTATTATATCGTTGTATTATTTATAGTGTACATAATAAAAAATATATTACTCGTACGTCTGACGTCAAATAGCACACAAAAATAAGGTCTCTAGGATGATTAAAAGACTGTCCACCTGAATGCTTCTATTCATTTTCCAGTACCTCACATATTTTTTTTTTTTTTTTTTTTGACTATGGCATCTCGCAGTTCATCCTTTATGAGGATGGCTACTGCTTAACCGGACTTTCCTGTGGATGCCTCGAATTAAGGCCTCCAGCCAGGGCATACAATAACTTAAAAACTAAGCGACAGCGCTAAGGGTAACCCCCTGCGGGGTTCGGACCTCGGCTCAGGGCGTCGCTGGAAGAGGACAGCAAGGGACAGGCTGGATCGGTATTATTATTAGTGTTTAGGGGCGAATTTAAAACTACAGGCTCAGCTGCGCGGGCTGGCTCGAGCAAGGGTCGGGGCGGGCACGGTGATGGTGCGGGACGTCGCGACGGGCCTCGGCGGCGAGGACGGAAGGACGGATGTCTGAGCTTGTGTTTGTGTTGTCGACTGAGAGTACTCGTGGCCTTACTGCTCTCCTGGAGGAGGGTAGTGGCGTCGTCGGGGATAGTGAGGGTATGCCTTGGTCGGCGAATCCTACTTATGCGGGAGGGAGTGTATCGGGAGGCCGCCGCAATCAGGGGATTGGGGTGCTTTATGGCAGAGTCAAAGAAGCGCTTGGAGAGGCGTTTCATGAACTGCTGGATGGTGGGGAGTCTGAGATCTAGATGCAGATTCACATTTCGGACGTAGAAGGGGGCTCCCGTGACCTTTCGGAGGAAACGGTTCTGGAGGGTTTGCATTTTATGCAGAGATCGCGGCTTGGCGTGTGCGAAGACTACGCAAGCATAGGTCATGATGGGACGGATGACCGCGGTGTAGAGGCGCAATTTGCACTTGAGTGACAATTTGCTGCGGGCAGTTATCATGGAGTGGAGCCTACCGAGAGCGAAAGAGGCGCGCGAACGCGCCGTCTTTATGTGCTCGTTGAAGGTGAGGTTGTGGTCTAGGATGACACCTAAGTATTTGGCTCGCTTTCCCCAGGGGATCGGCTTGCCATACATAGAGATCGGGCGCGGGAGGGGGGGGGGTAGTTTGCGCGGTTTCGAGAAGATGACCGCCTGACTCTTATCGGGGTTGACCTCGATTCTCCATTTCCGGAACCAATCGCTCAAGGCGCTTGCGGAGGTTTGGAGGTTTCGAGCTATGGATGACTGGTTGACACCCGAACAGTATATGGCGGTGTCGTCGGCGAAGAGCGCCAACTGTGCCTTTTTACTGTTCGGGATGTCACTAGTGAACAGGGTGAAAATGAGGGGAGACAGAACGGAACCCTGGGGGACTCCGGCGCGGATGGGGTGAGGGGGAGAGAGAGCGCCCTCGATACGGTAGCGGAAAGTGCGGTCCGACAGAAAATCTCGTAAGATGAGCACGAGACGGTCTGGCACACCTAGCATGTACAGCTTATATAATAAGCCATTGTGCCAGACCTTGTCGAACGCCTTCGCTATATCGAAGAACAGGACGCCTGTCGAAGCACCTCGCTGAAAAGCAGCGCTAATGTGCTCGACTATGCGGTGGAGCTGGTGGATGCACGAATGCTTCGTGCGAAAACCGAACTGTTCGGGGGGGATGAGGCTCTTTGCTTCGGCATAGTCTTTGAGGCGCTTATAAATAAGCCTCTCGTAGACTTTACCGAAAACATTGAGCAGACTGATGGGGCGGTAGCTGGAGGGCTCAGACTTGGGCTTGCCTGGCTTTGGGATGCCTATGACTGTGGCTTCTTTCCACATTTGGGGGAAGATGTTGTTGCTCAGGGCGCCATTGAAGATGGCGGTCATGAGCAGTATGAGGGGGGCGGGGAGGAGTTTGTACACCCTGTTGGTGATACCGTCTGAACCGGGGGCTTTGCGGGTTGCGAGTCCTTTTATGATGTCTTGCACTTCGTCGGGAGTGACGGGAGGCAGAGGATCATCAGGGTCTTCGACTGGCGGGAGGGAGGCTCTCCGTTCGACTTCAGCGTTCACCTCGTCGAGGTGCGCTCTGTCTACTGGTTGAGAGCTGGGAGTGCATTGAGCCTCTAGGCTGTCGGCTAGGCATTCGGCCTTTTCGAGGTTTTCGAAAGCGACCGTTTTGTCGGGGCGTGTGAGGGGAGGAACTGTGGCCTCTTCAGAGGAGCGGAGCTTCCTCTGGAGTTGCCAGAAGGCGTGGTGGGTGGGCTCGAGTTCGCCGATCAACTTATCCCATCCCTCGGAGCGCCACTCCCCTATGCGTTTCTTTACAGCACGCTGTAAATGGCGCATGTGGGATTTGTTCGCGTCGCAGGGAAAAGAGTCGTAGGCACGAATGGCAGCGTTCTTCTCGGTCATCAGTTCACGTACGTCATCGGGCAGTTTCCAGCGATGGTCTTCCATCACTGAAACTTCCCGTGAGCAATCCGTCAGTACGGATTGAACGTGCTCTGTGAACGAGTCGATCGCCCCAGTCGTGTCTGCGACTGAGATAATTTGCTCGGGGATGGAGTCTAGGTGGGGAGACGTGGTGGATTTCAGTCTTTCGCTTACTTTCCTCCAGTCGGTGACTGTTTTGGTCGGGGGGGGCTGGTTGGGGTCGTGCGGGGGGCCCGAATAGGGGGCCAGGTGCAAGATGACCGGGCGGTGGTCAGAGTTAAGCTCTTGTACCGTCTCGATAGACTGCAAACGGAGGTTTACATTCTTGAGAAGCGCTACATCGAGAACGTCAGGAAGATGGGCGGGGTCGCCCGGGAAATGAGTGGGATACATCGGAGCGATGATATCGAAATTGAGGGAGTCGCCTAGTTTGAACACGATCCTACCTCTGGTAGAGGTCGTGCTGCTATTCCAAGCGGGATGTTTGGCATTGAGATCCCCCGCCATGATGACGGAGTCACTCATACCGAAGAGGGTAGTGAAATCGATAGTGAGAGAGATGGGATCCTCCGCACCATTGGTGGGCGGGATATAGGCGGAGATGATGGTGATTGCGGGGTGACCGGTCATGCCGAGCCGACAGATAGAGATCTCTAGCTGAGAGATTAGGGCGGGCGGGTCTATCGGGATGCAATGGAGGGACTTCCTATAGTAGATGAGTGTACCGCCCTTGTGGCAGCGAGCCCTGTCATTGCGAACTATCTTGTAGTTGGCAATGTTCGGGTTCCGCAGATGGGGCTTCAGGAAGGTTTCCTGGACTAAGAGGACATCGAGCTGGTGATCGCGGAGGAAGGCGGCGATCTCATCGCGTTGATTTTTAATGCCGTTTGCATTAAAAAACCCTAGTCTAAGGGATCGGGGTTTGGTAACGCTCATTCTTTGTAAAGCCATTGGAGCTTTTTAGAAGTTGAGGGTTTGCATGACTTGCGTAATCTGAGGATACGCATTGAAAATCTCGGCGATGCGCCGAGGATTGCCGTTACAGGCTTGGATTTCCGCTGCCATGGCATTTGCGGGGGCAATAAAAGCTGCGTAAGCACCGATTATTACCTCCATGCTGCTAGGCTGGGGGCGGGAGGCGGGGGTCGGGGGGGACCTACTGGGACCAGCGGGAGCCCTGGGCGCGGCGGCGGGAAGGGCTACCGGTGGGGCTACTGGGACCGAGGGGCCTACTGATGGCGCGGGGATGACAGTTGCCATCAGCGCTGGGATAGTCGGGGGTGGGGGGGGCACCGAAGCTGCGGGAGCTTTGAGGTGGTTGAGGTTCGCCCATGGGGAGGGCCTTTGGGGACTGAGCCTATCGGGCATCTGGGAGGAAGGGATCGGGATCCTCACAGAGGGGCTTTCCCTTTGCTGACGGTCGCTCGCGCGCTTCGTCAGTTTGGGAGAAGAAGACTTGGGAGCCTTGGGGCAGCCACGGTAGTTAGCCGGGTGCCCGGATTGGCCGCAAAGAACGCAGCTCGGTGGCTCTGTGCACTGAGAGCGGTCTTTGGGGCGGGGACAGTCTGACGTGCCGTGGGCACCTAGACACTTGACGCATCTAGGTGTCGCGTAGCAGTGGGATTGGGAATGGCCATACAGTTGGCACCTGTGGCATTGTCCGATGAGGTTGGACTTCCTGGGTTTCTCGATAGAGATACCCGAGAGGGAGCAAACTGACTTCACCTTGAAGATGGGGTGATGTCCTTCAGTAGGGTCGCAGATGACCAGGACCATGTCGTAGACTAGGCCCTTCCATGCTTTGTGCAAGCGATGGACTGCTGAGACGGGGATGCCTTGTGAAGCAAGGTCTTCTTTGATCTCCTCGGTGGGGATTTCTTTGGGGACGCGCCTGATGATTACGCGGGTGGGGACTTCCTCCGGAAGGGAGTACGTATGGAAGGGGTAAGCCCTTGTCTGGAGGAGACGGGTAAGGTCCCTGTAGTCCGAGGACGAGGCGACCGTTACCTTAATACCCTGTTGGGTTGAGCGGGCGTTCGTGTAGTTGATCTTTTGATCAACACACGCTTTGGAGATTTCTGTCCATTTGGACTTATCCTGGACATAGATGGGGGGCGGGGGTCGTGGCTTCTTTGCGTTCGAAGCGGGAGGGGTAGCCGAGAGGCTAGAAGCGGGGGAGGCCTGCGGTGCGGCGGAGGGTGGGGTGGGGGGGCGGGGAGCGGGGTTTTCCGCGACCGACTTTTTGGCCTTGTTGGCGTGAGAGGAGGCGTTCTTCTTTCTCTTGCCTCCCTTTCCGACGACTATATAGTCGTCTTCCGAGGAGGACGAAGAGTCAGAGAGGGCTTCCTCTGAGTCGGATTGAGATTGGGGTACGGACGTGTCCATACTCTCCTGAGTATCAGCTGCGATAGCGGCTGGCACGGAAGGTGCGGGATCGGGGACTGGCACGGACGGTGCGGGTTTCGGGGCGGACACGGAGGGAGCGGGTGATGGGGCTGGCACAGAGGGTGCGGGTTTTGGGGCGGGCACAGAGAGTGCGGGTTTAGGGGCTGGCGTGGAGGGTGCGGGTTTTGGGGCTGGCACGGAGGGTGCGGGTTTGGGGGCTGGCACGGAGGGTGCGGGTTTAGGGGCTGGCACGGAAGGTGCTGGTTTGGGGGCGGCGGCTGGCACTGAAGGTGCAGGCGAGGGGGCTGGCACGGAGGGTGCGGGAGGGGAGGCGGCGGCGGCCTCGGGGATTTCGCCTGAGTTTGGCGGAAAGAGGGGGCTGACTAGCGCATCGCTGAAGTCAATGTCGATGTCTAAGACCGAACCGGGAGGGCGTCTAAAATTTATGAGACGCTGGCCATATTGGGTGAGGAAAGAGGGGTCCTTGAAGAGGACCTCTCTAGCGAACGCCAAAATGACCGCGTCTGCCATGATCGGGAAGGGGGCGGGGAGAGGGAAGAACCATGGGGGGCGTGAAAACCTAGCACCCCGGGTGGATGGGCCCGGGGGTGTGAGATCCTACCCTCCCTGTCGGGTGTGAGACAGGGAGGTGAGTACCTGAAGTGAGCCCTAAGCTTGTGACCCGTCGCCGATCTTATTGTGCGAACGGGGCCCTAACCAGTCTGTGCGATGGGTGTAGAGACACCCCAGACCGGCTTCTAGTACGAAGGGGTTGACACACCCAACCGTACTAGACGCGAGCTGTGGACAAGGGATTAGTTACGAAGCTAGAGCTGACTAGGAGCCACCCCCAAGGCCAAGCTTCTAGCTCCCGATTCCAATTTACTGCCTCACCCTGATGGGGCTCGGCGGGTGAGATTGGGGCACCACCCCCTTGGCTTCGTTGGCACCGTGAGGTATCCACCAAGGACCACGAAACTGTGGTTTTTACCCGGAAGGGGCCAAAAACCTCGACGACACGTGTGATGACGAATCTATCTTAAGAAACAACTTCTATCAACCACGCCTTGAAAAAGGCGGCTATTGACAGGGTGCGGGCGTAGTCCGGAGACTACTGAGCTCGTTACGGCTGGCGTAGCGAGAGCGGGCGGCGGCGGGGCGGCGAGGCGGTGGGGGCGTGCAGCGAGCGAGAGCGGGCAGCACGACCGTCCACGGCGAGCGTCGAACGGCGAGGAACACGTCAGTACCTCACATAGGTATTTTATCTACATTTAAACGTTGGATGTAAGCTCTATATCCATTGCCTAATTAATCCAATAAGGTTCATAGCAACGATTCAATGTATCACGCTTCTGTACTCGCAGGTAATCTGGTTAATGCCTGCGACTCTATAAACTACATGTCTGGTTGTTCGACAAGACGAACATGGTCGGAACACTATCCTCTATGTGTGCAGGTGTGTGTTCTGTCGGTCTGTTCGGTTGATCTGGGATGGTAATATTGTAAATCGATTGATTCATTAATTTTCAGGTGAATAATTACAGAAAAGTTTAAGAAAAATGTTGCTACGTTAGCAGATTTTTGCCGAATTTAAGATGGTTTGTATTGGATTTTAGTAACCGGCTTTTAAGGTTCAACTGAGCTAACTCATATGTTTGCATTTCGATAGACTGGGCTTACTGTGTCATGCTTATTTGTGGTCATTATTTGTGTATAATTTAGCTATACATGCAAATTGTATACATACAAAATATAATGGAAAACGATTTCTAATAAAAAACGAGCTTTTAATAATAACGAACGTTGAGCAAGTGACCACTTCTCTAGATCCTAAGTGATTTTTTTTTTGGTTTGTCAATATTGTGTCCCACTGCAGGGCGACGGCCTCCCCTTTTTCATTTCAAACCTTCCTTTTTTTGCGATTTCTGGCCATGTTGTTATTAGAACTTAAAATCACAGTCAACAGAAAACTAGTAGCTATCACACTCAAACCTAACTATATCACACCCCTTCGTAACACAATCCTGTGGAAAGCTAGCCCCCAGGCAATTTTCACTCTTAACAACTTTGACTCGCAAATCAACGTAATATTGTTCTTTGAGTTTCGTTCATTAAATGTTCAAGACATCTCGTCTTGAACATTCTTGCCCGAATTAGCCCTTGTTTATTTTATACTTGTAACAATCAGAAGGGCGACAAAGGGATATGTGACGTCTTCTTATTACGTGAATCGTGGCGTCTGAGATACAATTGCTTAAAGGGATATTAATGATACTTTACACGGATTGTTTATTTTCTCCTCTATTTCATTTAAATACTTTTATGCATAGTATATTTTTAAATAGATACTTAGCTCACGTAAATCGGGAACAGGGTCCAAGAGGGGTCAAGGTCAGGGCTCCAGAGAGAGAGGAACTTTCTTACAATGCGAGCCGTGTCCAGAAGTACCTCTTTCTGAATCATGCCCTTGATCCAGCTGCCCATCGAAAGCCTCCTCAGGTGTTATTTTTCTAGTATTTTTAAACATAATTATTTATTTTTATTATTAGGTATGGGTTTAGGATCGTAGAAGAATTTTTTCGTGTAGGCAGTAATATTTGTTTCTTTCAGAAAAAGCTGTTTTTTTTTTATACAAAACATCGTATTACAACAATAAAGAATTTGTTTATTATACTGAAATCGATCTTAACACAAGCCAAGTCACTTGATATGGCTTTTGTTAAAATTTAGGATATTTTCTATTACAGTCTTGTCAAAAAAAATGTCAACGATGTAGGTGCCTATTCACTCCCGCAAATCGTAGCGTTAGTCAACACAAAATAATCGTTTTTGGTGTAAATCGTGTTAAATAAAAAATGATATTATATCGGAAGAGGATATATTACAAACCGCTCCCGCCATAATCCACGTCATGCTTCTGGCGGAAACGCGTCTCGTTCCCGCCTGGCCAGTAACAGCGAGTCGAAACTTCTAGAACATTCTTAAAGCTTCTTTCATAAACATGCGCCGCACATCTTTTTTGACAAGTGTTGTCTGACGCCGTCAACGGTGCTGCGCACAGAAAGTGTAATTTTTTTACGAATCTATATCTTCGCCCCTAACCCTATTGTTTTATACCACAATATCATTGTGTGTATGTTAACATATCAATTCTACGAAACTGTAACCAGGGCAGGTCACTACTCATATTCGCGAAAAAAAAAATCAATCAACACCTTTTTACATAACACTCGCGAGGTATTAATTCGAGGTTGGTAAGTCCATTTCATATTAATTCACACGAACAGCGTGCTACTTCTCGCGAATTCCATTGCATTACCTCTTCACTTCACGTATACTTTATAAATTTTCACCCGTGATGAAACAATCTCGCTCTTATTTCACTCCAGCACCTTGAGACAAGGGTTTAATAACGATACTTGTTTAAATTAAACTGGGTTTCATTTCGGATTTCATAAACGTTGGATTTCATAACGCTGTAATGTGCATTTTTTGCTCGCAAATTGAATGAATGAATTTGTTCAGTGCATTTTTATGTTATGAAACTGAGTTTATGTGTTGAGTTCTAGCTATATCGTACATAGACTTTAGAAACCCCTTTTACCTAAATACGTGACTACCAAAACTTCCCATCATGGATCTTAACCCCATCTTAGGAAACTATTCTCAACATTAAACAGATCAAACATGGCAAACAGTTATCGTCCCCTCGAGGATGCTCCGTATTGCGTCACTAACGACGTTACGTCATAAGATGACAGGGATCAGATTAGACCGTCACAGCCAGTTAGTTTGGAGTGCATTTCCTTGCTCCTACAGCTGACCCCTGGTAACCGTTAATGGAATATTTACTTCGGTGTGATAGAGTGACCGCCTCGCAGACACCTGATTACGTAGTTCCGAGTTTTGATACATTTGCTTTATGGTCGTCGTCAGAGTTAACGTTTGTTGAACTATTATTATGTTCTCAGGAACTATGGAATAACTATGTTGTAGTATATTAGTGCTGTTTATCATGTAAACAAAGGCAGTGAATCATCAATGTGAGAAAATAGAGTTCGTTGTAGCTAAATACATTTTGGGAAAGGCTTACGTCTAGAATTGGTTGGACTGCAAAATACCTGGATGATGCTGACAGAAGTAGTAGAGGTTTTTATAAAAAAACTAAAATTACGTGATCTTCTATTGGCTGTAGGGGTATATCTGATAGAACTTATTTCACAAAATTATTGTAAATAACAAAAGAGAATGACTGTAGTACTCAATTTCCAAATCACCAAACGAAATAAAATCCTCGAATATAAAAACAGAAAATCAATCAAACAACTCCTATAAAGCATGTGATCGTATAACTGAATAAAATACAAATAAATTAAATTGCTGAATAAAAATCTGTGACAAATGGGGCATGTAATAGGCCAGTGAGATCAGCTGTATTGCAGTACGGTGCATGTGAGTGCACAACTCAAAGTTCAATCTCTCACGGGTAAACGGTCTTGAAAAACCAAGATGGCGGCTTTGCCGGCAAACTTGATTTGTGACCAACCCCACAAAGTAATTCAGGCTAGGGGTGCCAACATTCGAATTGGAAAATTTTATATCTGATATAAAACTTGACGGACACAAAGTACATAGCTAGTGCGCCACTGTGTTGCAGTTGTTTTAAATTATTGATTTTGATTACGGAACTTGTGTCTTGATCAGATCGGCCTCGATGCCCATTGTTACTGTATAGTCTATACTATGCAATTGGCGAGAAATTTTAAATATATCATCGCGAGATATGGAGTCTCAGAGAATATTTCCTAGAAACCGACGACGTGGGGATGCATCGGTATGTGGTCACGGTGGACAAGGGCCTCATCCCGCTTTCCCTGGCTAAAGAGAACTGGCACAAATTAGTAGTGTGCTAGTAGTGCTTGACACTAATGATCGTATGGAGGTATGGCAGAGTAAGCTTCACGGACGCTTTTTCCGGGCCCTACATGGACGCGATGTAGATTTAATAGTGTCCGTAGCCTGGCTGCGTTTCGGTGACCTCTTTGGAGAAACTGGAGGTTTTATCTGTGCAATTATGGCCGAAGTTATGATGACGACCAATTACCGGTAATTTTTTACGAAAGACGGCACGGTTGACATCTGACGAGCATGCCACTGGCCGGGAGAATAAATCAGGCATATTACCTCCGGGTGTACTTGTCTAGCTAACAGAGAGTACTTGCATAGACACAACATTGTAGCCAGGATAATCCATCAGCAATTTGCTCTGAAATAGAGCCTTGTGGAATCGGAGGTGCCGTACTACGAGTATGTGCCCCGACCCAGTTCTCAAAAATGGAAATATCACATTGTACTGGGATCGATCCATCATCACTGACAGGACTGTTGTTGCCAATAAGCCTGATATAGTGGTGATGGATCGTTAAGAGCGGCGGCGCGCAATGATTGTTGATAAAACATGATTAAAACCTCGTTAAAGCCGACAAAGATAAACAAATCAAGTATCTTGATATAGCTCGCGAGGGTGTCGACATGTGGGATGTGGACTCAGCGACCATTGTACCGATAGTAGTGACAGTCAATGGGTTAATAGCCAAGAGCCTCGACCAACACCTGAGGAGGTTCTCGTTGGAAGCTTGATCAAGGGCTTGATTCAGAAAGCGGTATTTCTGGACATGCCTCGCATTGTCAGAAGGTGCCTCTCTCTCCCGATACCGGTGAGTTACAATTTTTTTATATACTTTTTTAAATCTTATTTTTTATAAAAATATTTAAAAATGAAATTTATAAATATTTAAATGAAATAATGGATTATAATAATAAAATTAAATTACAACCAGTCCACTTTAGCCACCCAAACCCATAGTCCAACTTTTTATTTTTCCATATGCTGCATTAGTCCTACACCAACCGGGGGTTGTCCTTGGGTGCACTTGCATAGTGCACACAGGGATAATCGTCGGTTGGTGTCACATTTCATTAAAATTTCCTAAAGGGCCTCTGCGAGTTGGCTTCGGCCCCTCGTACGCCTTCCAAAGGACCGGGACTCAATGGTCCCGAGATATAAAAAAGAAATTAAATTAAATGCCAAAAAACAGAAAAATCTCATAGGTATTTAGTTGTGTTACACAGCTAATCGAACTTGGGAACCCAAACTTAAGGCTGCCTTTCCACCAGAGATGAGTGAGGATGCGTAGCGAGGGATGTGTGTGAAACTAACCAATACCAACGCTAACTTAGTTGAAGCTATAAAAATGAATCGATGTTATTGGTTGGTTACACACACATCCCTCACTACGCATCCTCGCTCATCTCTGGTGGAAACGCAGCCTATGTTCGCTAAAGCAAACATATACGGCTTGACTATGGTTATGAAGGTATAGCAAAACTTTCAATAGGCATTATTCGCCCATTGAATACCCGCTTGATATTGCTATTCAATAAACCAGAAATATAACAGTTTCTGAAACCATCCCTATGTTAAATCTTAATTAATTTTGGAACAATTGACTCATAAAATTACAAGCCCTTCAAATTTGGACAGATACCAGAATTAGATTTCCTTATAGAATTTCGCCTTTGCTGATGGCAGCCTGTAGTCAGGTCGTATTTGTTCCATTTAAGTAATGAAAGCGGCTGGTATCTGTCCGATAAATCAACATACAGAACCGATGGAGGTAGGTACAATATTGACGGATTTGCTAGTATCCGTACACCAACAGCTAGCTATATATCCAAGTTGAGTGAATGTTTCGTAGTTCGGGTCGAAATTTAGACGATTGATTTATAGCTGTTTTGCAAATAGTTTTAGCATTTTCCAATCATACAAAAGTTTGTGAACGTGCTCTACGTTCATTTATGCAAAATCAAGACCTGCCAAATATAAAATCAACGAGACCATAAATAAAGTACAGTCTGACTGACTAATATCGTGTATTTGTTATTGCGGAGTCTTTATTAAATGTAATCTAACCTAAAACTTTACCTCAGAATGATAAAATCATCATCTGCCTAGCCTTTTCCCAACTATGTTGGGGTCGGCTTCCAGTCTAACCAGATGCAGCTGAATACCAGTATTTTACATGGAGCAACTGTCTATCTGACCGCCACAACCCAGTTACTGGGTAATACGATACCCCTTGGTAAGACTGGTTGTCAGACTTTCGGGCTTCTGACTACCCGTAACGTCTGTCAAAGATCCACGAATGACAGCCGGGACCAACTGCTTAACATGCTTTCCGAGGCACGGAGGGGTCTCAATATGTAAAGATGGTGAGAATGATAAAGTATGGTCCTTAATAATACCGAAAAGTACACACAATAGCTCTTTAATCGAGAACTGCTGATCTATTCTGTAAAAATGTCCCCGTAGTGAGGTTCCTCACGTCAGCTCACGGCAAGCTCACTTCACCTAAACCTTCACTTTGTGGTTTTTACAGAATAGGCCGGTAGAACTGTGACTCATCCACCATTATTTCACATCTTGCTAAACCTGTAAAAAAAAATATACTGCGTGTATCAACATTCAAATAAAACATTTTTGAATACACAAATTCGCAACTTTTCTCTTTCATATAACTCATCAAAGCGTGTCTCTCAAGCCTGCACCGCCTCTTCCAAGTCATAAACGTGGCATTTTCATTCATTCATATTTAATTTGCTTTAAAAGAAGGCACACACTGCCAAGGATATGGTTTGTTTAGCCTTATTTGACTTTTACATTTTACGAGCTTGCTTTACTGAGAAATTTTGATGTTGCAAATGAGAACTCGTGTGTAAGGTTTCGCTGTTTATAGTTTCTACATTTTTAATTTTACCATTTGTTGGTAATGATTTTATTTTTGTGTGATTAAAGTATTAAATAAATAAACTACACCTCATGGGTTGAGCGCCTTTCTACCGATAATTCGGGGAAAAGTGACGTGACTTTCACGATTTATTTTAACTACCTCATTGTGAAGAGAGCTCACAGCCAACCGCAGAAACCACAACAAAGGTATCAAAGAAAAACAATTTTCACCACTATTTAATTGTTATAACCAAACAATATTAATACAATTCGTGAAAACTTATCCTATTTTCAGCTCATAGTAATCCGACAGCGTTGCTTTTGAAATGGAGATGCAGCATTTTAGCGGCAAACAAACATGAGCGAGTACCTACAATAGTTGTGATTTGTGTGCTGCCCCGTGCAGCAGAGTTGCAAATATATTCGAAAGTTTCGAAAGTGGCTATGTTCAGATAGGAAAATTCTGTACTAGACCATAAAGTCCTTGACATCCACAAAATATGCTGGCTGTTCTAATCCCCGATACTTCGTTTTTTTTCTATCCCATTGTTTCGCTCGCCGGTTCCCTCTCTACAAATCAACGAGCAGTGTTCGTTGGAAATAGAGTAAAAACCTACGTTTTTACTTACCAACGACGTACTCGTATTTTCTAGTCGAAAGGTGACTTGTTTTTAGCCTGCAAAATGTGCATGTATGTGTATTTTTTGCGAAAGAGATAGGAGTTGTATCTAAATAAACTGCTTGTTTTCACAAAGCAATACGCTGTTTGTGTTCATTAGTAGAATGAGAGTTTTTGGCACTGTGTGCAATGTATGTTAAGTTGGGTCTCTTTAGGCCCAGCAACCTAATTGCATAACACACACTGTCAATCTCTGAGGTATTTTGAAAGATATTGCTAATCTATATCTTCGAAAAAAAAATCTCAACGGAATAACGCAATGAATGTTGAACTGTCAAAGTGAAAGCCATTGCTACTGATAGTGTGTAACGCAATTACCCCGCTATTAAAGCCCCGGCGCTTATAGAATTACATGCTCGTAATATAGATCAGGGGGCCTAAAATACCCTTCAGGGATATATAGGTATGAAACTGTCAAACAGATGAATTGCGTGATATGAATTGTGTTATGATTCTGCCAAAGTGGCCTTTTTAGGCCCCCAGATATATAGAAAGGGAGTGACTACCGAGAAGACGACTAATAGAGAAGTATGAAAGAAAAGGACATGTTGCGCCGACCGCAAATAAATTGGGATATGTGTAGGAGAATGATGATGGAGATGATATTATAATATATACTTGGCTATAGTCCTTATAAAATTGCATTTACTGAATTCTTACCAATAGTATAATTTAATTGGCTTCTACGAAATAGTAAAAGAAGCATAAATATGCATTACAGTGAAAATTGCTTAACGTGAAATACTTAAGTTTCTACTTTAGTATTGCGAATAAAAGACCTGGCTCGAATACCTGCTGCAGAAAATTATCTTAAAAGTATCTCGAGACATATTCAGGAATTCTTTTACAAGTATTGCGGAGCGAGGTCCTATTGTTAGCGTGGCGAATCAATTGTTACGTACTCCAATCTTGCAGTTATATCTAGGTAATGGAAGTCGTTTGTATTTTTTTTATATATGAAAAAGCTTATGTCCCATTTATGAAAGACATTTGCTTTTTATCTTTTTTGCAAAAAAAAACTTATGTAAGTATCTCTAAAATGCTTTTCACTTTAAACTTCACTTTAGCATAAATCTTTGAACTTACTCTCATTATTAAAAACCAGCCAAGTGCATGTCGGATCACGCACAATGAAGGGCTTATCCGAAGAATAAACTTAACGTTTATTTATTTAATATTTATTTATATATACTTACGTTGTACTCTTCCAAACATTCCAACTGCAATGTAGCTATCCACTCAACCTATATTTTTTATTTAGCTTGTGGCATCCCTCTTTAAGGTCAAAAATGTTCCTATGTATCTATTTTCCCTCTATCCGGCTCTGATATGTCCATTATAATAATATACTGCATCCCTACATCCATCTTCCAGGAGTGATGTTGAAGGCATAATGCTGTTTCTCAGAACCTTAAAATGTAGCAATCTGTATAATAGTTGAACGTTTAATAAGATAATTAGGAATTAAGATAGAAGTCTTAAGTTTCTTTAGACGATTGCAAGTAGGAACAGAATTCGAGGAAATCTCCCCGCCGCCCGTTGTAAAGCTTTGCCGTCTGAGTTAATATCTTATTACTTCCTAGCACTTCACACACGTAGAAAGTTACGACTCTGACTGAGATGAATTTAGTTTAAAGTTTATTAAAATTACGTAGGTAGGTAGCGGCTATTACTTTTTGGATTTTCATTTGGGCTTCCACATTTTTTCTTTAAAGACACGTAGTTATTTCTATAAACTCACACAGTGCTTTTAAAAATCATGTTAAGTAATATAATGTGGTGATCATAAAAGAACTTTGATAAAAATATTACTTTTCAAAATAATCTCTCATTTTCGTAAAAGGTATTCCTAAAAACCAAAATATGTAGCAGACATACTTAAGAAAGCATCTTATGCTGCAATAAAGAAGTTTCATAAAGAACTCCGTTAAAAAAGGCTAATGTAATGAATATAGCCTTGCAGTAACATTGCTGTAACCTTACCAAAGCTTCTAAAAAAATACTCAACTGTAAAAACGAAATAATAAAAGACATTCCTTTCTGAAAAATAAAATTCAAAACGAAGAAATGTCCCATCACTAGATTCATATAATTAAAAAACTATCGGCTTTTATTTAACACAAAGTTCGTTTCCATTCTTTACACGAAACAAAAGAAAATAGAAGAAACTTTTCTTATTTAACTTCGGCCGTTGGAACAAAAGTATCCCGTCTTTAGATTTAAATCTTGCGGTCATTAGACAGTCAAGTTAGCATACATTTTAATATCACGAGACAGCTGTGACTCCAAAGAGGCAGCTTTTGCAAGATGTCAAAACAAGTACTTATTATTTACATTATTTTCTGCCTTCTATCTCTTCACAAAGATTTATTACTGCAATATACCGTTGGACGTAATAAAATGGATTTAACGTCGGAGCCAACGGTTTCCTTAACTCCATACGTTGCTTGAATGTTCGCTATAATGACATGTTCTTTGTCTAACCTGATTTCATGTTTTCGTAAGAGTTAATTCAAGTTTCGAATAATAGTCGATCCAGATTAAATTTCGGCTTTGGTAGCCAATCTCAGCGGAGAGTATAGCCATCTACGCGGCAGATATTATAGTGCACCAGTGTATGCGCAGACACAGGTGCACTCACTATTCTTTCACTCTCATACCGCATGCCTCGGAAAGCACGTTACGCCGTTGGTCCTGCGCCTGATCTCTCTCCGGTCGTATCTTCCGCATATTATTACAACTGAACTTGACTTTATGTGGGATGAAATTCTTCTCTCATCTTACCTACATTTTCCTGTAGTTACAATATTTTTGGCGAAGTAACAAATTATTTATTTTACCATTTATGTAAATACACTGTACATAAAACAGAACAGAAAAATTGGTACAAAGTTGATGCTTATTTCATAAGAAATCTCTTCCAGCATACCTGACATAGGACGATAAATAGAGAGATGTAGACAACGTGTGAAAGAATAATAATGTAGCAATTTTACGATATTGCTATGGATAAAGATAATAATTTTATTTTCGGAAGCAGGTTACCGTTTATGTTGTGTTAATTTAGGCTATTTCAATCTTTTTCTCTCTGAAAATTTAATAAACGAAGAAAATGACGGACATAATAATTATATTAGAGCTATCCGTTATAACGGATAAGTATAAATAGCTGAACCAAAACTTCCTTTTTGGTAGGTATAAGTAATTTATAGATCAAATCAGAACGCTTAGACTAAAAACACGGCAAAGTTCAAGGCATAAACTAATTTGACATCTCTAACTTTACCCGTTTTTACTAACACTAGCATAATGCATAATCAGCCTATAATGTTCCCACCGCTGGGGCACAGGCCTCCTCTCTGTGGGCCGTAATCTACTTCACGGGCCTAGTGCGTGTTTGTAGATGACACATTTTCAAATTTCGTCTAAATTTCGTCTTCGAATTTTGGTTCTTGGACATGCCTGTTACCTTTTTTCGAGCTGTCAGTCAGAGATAGTAATAATAATAAGTTTATTTATTTTCTGTCACAATGGTTTTGTAGCACTTAACAGTTTTGAACTATATAAATTCACATTGTGAGAGCTGGTGCCTGAAGTAGGTTTTAGAAAAAAACCTGTATTAAAGAGATGTAGGTACATTCTCTAAGTTTATTAAGGCGCTATTGCTTTTCACTAACACGTCAACTGTTTTTCCTTTTTGGAGTCATGCATTATGCTGGTTTCTTTAAATAATACTTAGACAGTAACCTTGACTGAAAGATATTACTAACATAAAACGAAGATTTGTTGGCACCACATTAACGAACACAAATAAAGCAAAAGAAACGCTGTATTCAATAATGACACATCTCTACGACCACACTCTCACTGTGTGTAAGCGGATCACGAAGCATGTTTGCCAAGCGTATTAGTAACCTAAACACCGCTGTGAATTCGAACCATTGAACTAGATCCCCGCCACTTCATCTGATTGCTTCCGCACTCTCCTATCTTGAACGACCCTCCAGGGGGCAGGGGAGGTCAACTTATATTTGCACCCCCTTATAATATAGAATTACGTTGGCGACAGAATTAACTGGAGCGCGTAATGTTTGACGGTGTATTATTTAGACGAGTAAACTTTAGGTCTCTGATTAACCTATTGTTTAGCTTCGCAAATAAACTTTTCTTGCAAATAAATCTGTGAACACAGACAAACAAAAACTAATCAATGAGAGTCTAGAGTTATAGGTATTCGTAAAGCTATGACTAGACGAATTGAGGAGCGTTTTTACAAAACGATACTTAGTAAAAAAAAAAACAATTAATGGGTAATTTCATTTAACATTATCTAAACCCTTATAAATAAATAAATTACATTATTGAAAAAAAAGTTACGATGTATCGTTTTTTAAAAACGCTCCTCAATTTGATGGCTACTTTTTTTATGATTTAATCGAATTCTGTTTGAAAAAGTATGCGCAAAATAAATAAGTAGTACTCTACTTATTTATTTTGCGCATACTTTTACTACAAGTTATCTGCTTTGTAGATTTTTTTTTGTTTTTCGTGTTTTTTTTTAAGGTGTTAGCTTGGCTTAGCTGTTTTATTTTTGACATGCAAGCTTTGGGCACCTATCCATTCGCATAAATAAAATTAAGTAGGTTTAAAGATATTTATAAAAAAAAAGGCAGGAAGTCATTTACATATGAAGAATGCATAAAATAAATTATATGAAGTTCGTCACAGACATCACGGTAGCAATTATGATATATCCATCCAATGCATTCAGTTTTTAAGAAGGGTGTTATTTGTGATTAAATAAGCAGATATTGAGTTTTGAATGCATTGAATGAGTGAACTGTTTTATACATGAATGAGGGTATTTTTTTATATAATTGTGCTCCTTCAAAGTTGTGGTTTTTGCTAAACTTAGTAGTAAATCGATCACAAAAGGAGCTTTTGCATCTTCATCTTTCAACAAAATCAAATGCTATCAATCATTTGTTTCCCCCATCCCGTTAAATCACAGCGAATCATAATTAGGTACTTAATTATAACCGTGTTCCAGCGTCAAGCACAAATCAGATTCCCATATATTGGATTGCACTTAATTAACTGGTCTAATTAGACTGTGACATGATGGTCAAAGAGCCGCTGGGATGTAACGTAGACCTATGTGGTAGCTTAATTACCTACGTACAAACGCCAACTCATTAAGGTACTACAATCTGTCAAATTACTTTAATAGATTTTAAACTTTATCGCTAAAGCATAAGGTTTAAGGTTTATCGGGAAAATTTTACAGTTTCGGGTAGCTTGATGTGGTGGCGTCCTGTACATACTTAGTGCTTATGCTTAAATGTCGTGAGGAGAGTTTTCAGTATGAATGTTGATGGCTATAAGAGTAGGAGAAGACCAAAGAAACGATGGATGAACTATTATTATGGTTAGAAATGAGGTGGCTACCGAGATGACCTATGGTTGAAAAAGACATTTTGCGTCAACCCCAAATAGATTGGGATAAAGCGTAAGAGAATGATGATGATGCTTAGTGCAGTGAATATCTATTTGGAATTAGAACTGTATGTTGTTAGACGGACACCAGGATTATCAAAAGGGACGGTTTTTTTTAATTTATTTATTGGCCTATCTACAATGGTTACACTGTTTATCATCATCATCAGCCTATAACAGTCCACTGCTGGACATAGGCCTTTCCTATTGCACGCCATTCAACTCGATATTCGGCAACTCTCATCCAGCTGCTACCAGCCATCCTGCGAAGATCGTTTAGTTTTTTTTATAGCTATGGGTAATTTTATTGTACCATAATATTATCTAGTTTCTCAGAAACAAGTGTAGTACAAGAACAATATACAACGGCACACGGCGCGGCGGCACGGCGGTATATATAAGGGCTGCCGATATCTATACTTATTCTATAGTCGCTATTCGTGTTTGTATGTTTGACTGCGTTGTTCTTCTAAACTATGCTACGGATTTTGATGCGATTTTGCAGTTTTCACCAAAATAATAGATAATTTAATCCGGGAGGTTTATGTGTATGTAGGATGTTAATTCGGAACGCATCTTAATTTTAAGGAAATAAATTTATAATGAACGCAGTGATGAGTAAATGAGAGACCATATGTGGGAAGGAGAAAGGAGAATGAAGGAAGATGGCGTCCACAGAGTACTTTTTGATAGATGGCGTCTTGGCGAGCGAGCTAAGAAGATGCTAAGACGTTTGTCATTTTGGAAGAAGTTTAAAATAATTAAATAATTTATCAAGAAGTGAAGTTTTTTCAGTCATCCACACACACCCCCAACATGTATAATATATAAATATTAAACTTACACATAATAAAGAAATCTCGGTTTTGTCAAGTCTTAAAAACCTTGCCTTTCCACTTCTGTCATTATATCTAAGTAAGTCTTATTACCAACCAAACACAGTACATTGATTAAGTACCTTCATTTATGTACTAAATGTAGTTTACACACAATTCTAAAAGTAATTTTGTAAGCAAATTGGAGAATTTCTCACCTGCTTAATTTGTGGAATTACCTATTCTGTCATTGGGTTTGTCACCATTCACTGAGTACGCACTGAGTTCAAACCACAATTAAGCCGATTTGTAAATCATCACCGAATCAAAATACCTTGGAATTACATTTTCAATGTTTAATTTATAATTTACCTGTTAATATCTGCTAACAATTAGGTAGGAAACGACAGAAATATAAACACAAAAATTTGTGACTGTGATAGACAGAGAAACAGACAAAGTCGCACCTTATGGGTTATATTTTTACCATTTTAATACTGCCTACTAACTACCTATAACAAAAAGGCAGAATGTGGTAATGTGTCTGGTTCATTACATTCTTCTAGACTAGCCTTTTGTAAATATCTTGAACCAACCCGAAACGAACAAAAACACTCTTCCCAAACAACGAAGCGATATATTATTTTTGGCACCCCACTAACTCTTTATCACATAAAAACAAAGTTTTAACTACAGAAACTGTGAGAAAAATAGCGTTTCCTTTGTACAAACTTCGAAGTGGTCCAGTAATAGAGGATACCACAGTTGGAGCAGTCAGTAGATTTCGAGCGAGCAATATTGATAGATTCTCCACCGGCCATGTTATTGCTCCCCTATAATGGAAACAGATTGATCTATTCTTGGTAGAATGGCATGCCTTTATTCAATTAGAGTCAGTCGGCTTTCGGCTCTATTTTAGTATTAAGCTTTGAGATGCACTGTAGTAGCTACGTCCCGTATATTTGCATTTCAACAGGATGTTTGCTTTGATAAAGCCGATATTAATCTGTTTTTGAAAGGTGGTGAACGCGTCAAACTTGATCAAAGCCATCATTATTGGGATGATATCATTGGTGAGTTTCATTGGCACTCTAACGTCATGTATTTTTAGTAATTTTAAATCTATAAGTACAGATTATAAAAATTTAAGTAACTTTTCGTGTCTCTTTGTGTGACCGTGTTGTGTATGCTTTTACGCGGTTTTCCCCATTATTTAGAAAATTTATTTTGGAAGTTTTACGTGTATAATACTTAGTAATAAACTTACATATAAATAATAAAAAAATCTCGATGAACAAAGTTTGTAACAACTGTGCGAAGCACCCTCCCTAGTAAATAAATTTAATGTGAACTTGCGTCACTGTCACTGTTAGCCTCTCCCCATGACTTCCAGCTCTTTCGATCCAGGATTAAAGTGGGCCACTGGTTGTCTGTTTTCCCAGGTACTGCATACTTCTCGAATTTTAAACTAACACTAAACTTTTGTTTTTAATATACCTTGTTATGCAACAGCTTCATAAAATTATAATAACTCCGTTGAAATGTTAGCTTTGCTAATGCATCTTTTCACATAAACTTCACACAAACTCCTACTAGTTTCTTTGTGACGTCAAAAAGATTTCCAAGTCCGTTTATTTCTACATTAGCTTTAATTATAACTTGCGAGTAGATATGCATTGCACTGCAGGAAAGTTCCCGACTATTTATATGGAACGTCATAATGTCGTCTAAGAATTTTAAACAGAAATGGATTTTGAGTTAAGAAAATGTACGTCTACAAAATAATAGTCTAGACGAATTTTTTTAAATTTCCATTCCGTGGTGATAAGTAAACGTTAATTGCATTTGCGATGGAGACTTTGTGCTGCTGGGGAGTTTGTTGCGCCACTTCTTCCCAGCGAAAGCTTCCAGGAAGTGGTGAAGGGCGGGCGTTTTGGAACACCGGCTTATGTAATTTTGACGTTCAAAAAGTGCTGATTCTCAGCCTAGTTTGAATAAATGACTTTTGATTTCGAATGATTTTCCTGCTATAACTACCAATATTAATACCAATATTAATATGCTGACTATAACTACCAATCCAAAAACAAAGCTAACATAATAACGTAAAGGAAATTCAGGAACAAATTTTCTTTCAAACAAAATTCAAAATGTCCCTCAACACCGAGCCATATTTCGACGAATATTTTAAAACTGTAAATTACAACGGGTTAAATGGCTCTGAAACGGTGTAGCACTTCGTAAAACGAGCCGTATTCGTGCGACCGCCACATGCAATTTAACCTCATTTGCATATCTTACCCTGAAACGGTTATTGCTCGTGCCGTTGAGCAATTTTGAGCTTCTGTCTCTGATAGCGTTGCGTGGACTTTGAATGCTGGTTAGGCGACAAAGAACGTACATTATTTAACGATGGAATTACCTTGATGGATTAAATGAAACTACTATTTTGGTAGAAAATGTAGTAGTGTTTAGGTGGCGATAGTTTATTAGATTTTTTAGGGTTCCGTACCTCAAAAGGAAAAAACGGAACCCTTATAGGATCACTCATGTGTCTGTCTGTCTGTCCGTCTGTCACAGCCAATTTGCTCCGAATCTTATGGACCGATTAAGTTGAAATTTGGTACACATATGAATCTCTGTGACGCAAACACAGACGTGTAACGTAAATAAATGAGTTTTGAAAAAGGGAGTCATTTTTGAGGGGTAAATAGACAATAAAAAAAAAAGTTTTGCAATCTGTACCGTGTGATATATCAAATGAAAGGGCTTACCGTGAGGATAGCAATTTTTTTTTTTTTCATAATTTAAAAATAAATTGTATTAAAGTTATTTAAGACAATAGACGGAAATTTACCATTCCCCCCCCTTATCTCCCAAACTACAGAGCCTAAAATTTTGAAAAAAAATACAGAAAATAGTTCTATACCTATAGATTACAGGCAAATTAATAAGAAGTCTGTGATCTTGAAACAACATGGTAAATCTCTCAATATTGTGCGTACAAACTTACATTTTCAGTTGGAATGTATGGGAGAACATGTTTTTCAACTACAATGTTAAGTTTGTTCTTGAGATAAACTCATTCTAACTACGGAACCCTTCATTGTGCGTGGTCCGACACGTACTTGGCCGGTTTTTTATAAATATAACTGGGTGGAAAATGAGTAAATGGAAGACTTTGGTCTTCCATTTACTCAGACTCTTCCAGAAACGATGGATAGGTTGTGTGTAAGATGATATGGCTAGAAAGGGCCAATTGGCCGGGCCGTGGGTGACTATCGAGATAACGATTAATCCCACTAATAATATAAATGCGAAAGTTTATGAGTGTGTGTGTGTGTGTGTTTATATGTTTGTTACTTCTTTACGCTCAAACGGCTGGATCAATTTTGATAAAATGTTGTACAGAGGTAGCTGATACCTTGAATGAACATATAGGCTACGTTTTATCCCGATATTCCGACGAGATCGACACTTATGCTGGTGAAACCGCGGGGCGCAGCTAGTAAGTAGTATATACACCGTGACTTTTTAGTCGTCTTACAACGGCAGCAGACTTCATGTATCCAATGACTACTATACATTAATAACAAAAAAAATGGTAATTAAGAGAAAAAAAAGAAAAAAATATTCAGTATTATGATGCAAAAGTGACTTAACGTAGTTGAAACATTCTGTTGCGAGCGAAGATCTATCTACTCGACTCGTGCGATGGTTAGGTATGTTCTACTGTTTGATACGTAAACATTATTAACAGGATGTTTCATAATTCTAATGTATTTTTTTTTGTACCTATTATCTTAATTAATGGTAAAAAAAAACACGCCTAGAGGTATTTTATGTCGGATACATTGAGTGGACCGCCTTTGTCAGACGACTAAAAAATCACGGTGTATACCTAGTAGTATGAAAATAGGGCATGTTGGACCGACCCTAACTAAATTTCGATAAAGGCAATAGAATATTGGATGTAAAATGCAGTAAGTATTAAGTATGGGTCAAAATTCATTCCATACACGTCACGAAAAACATCAACCGAAAACACAAAACCGATTTTATTAGGGTTACGATTTTCTTTTGTAAGTATAGAACACAAAAAATTACCGATCTTACATATTAATATAAGACTTAGGTAGGAACTTATTAAATAGACAGCCTATTAATTCATTAATTATTGTAGCAATATTTTAATTATTACCAAAAAATTAACTTAAAGTCGGCGGATCCCAAACTAGACGGCACCTGTATCTTGTGGACCAGAGTTGTAATATATAGGTAATGCTATTTTTTTGCTGGAGTTTATGCGAGAATAGGTACCTACGTAATTGCAAACTATTATATAAAACTAAACGGTGAAGGAAAACAAAACCGGGATATCCTAGAACCAAAAATTTAAAGACATGTGACATCTACCAACCCGCACTAGGCCCGCGTGATAGATTATAGCCCACTCCCTCGAAGAGAGGAGGCCTGTGTCCCAGCAGTGGGAACAGTAGAGGCTGAATATGTTTATGTTATTTTATATAAAACTAAATTAATACCTATTGAGTTCAAAGTGAAAGTAAATCTTAAATCGTAATAAACAAAAATAAAGCTTAATTTGCACGGAACAAAGCACAAAACTAAAAATATTAAACTACAGTAAGTATTAGCAGTATCTATGTATTAGCCTACAGTAAGTCTGTATATTCGAGATAGGCCTGAAAAGCAGAAAACCATCTATTTATAAGTTTCGCTGATGCATCAAATAGCATTATTCATATCTCCAGTCCAGTTTGAGCTAGAACCACTAATTAGTTAGACGACTTGCGGTTTTCCGACCGTTACGTTCGAACTAAGCCTAACTTTATCTCGGCCTATAAAGCTTTGTACAGGATGAGTCTAGGGTCAGAATAATAGTGGCTCGACCTTCCTCTATCATTACATTAGCGTGTTACGTAAAGCTTAGAAATCGTTTCGAAATGAGAGCCACGCGTTGTCCTAATTTTCTGGGATGGGCCTATCAAAAATGCTTGCTTGAAAAAAATACGCTTCATCGTAGAAAATATAATTTATAGTCTGACGATTCTCCATCTATCAAAATTGAATACCTATGTGGCTCAAGCTTTGGTGTCCTAGGAAAGCGGTTCCGTCATATTAAAACCGCCGCCATGAAAATCTGTCATTTACACCAGTATTTTTGACATTACAAAAACCCCGCTGCCCAAAAGATTAAAATCGCTAGATGTGCTCTCACCGTACTTATTAATGCGAAATGAGAAGTGTGAGCTCACACATGGTTAAATAGCATTTCCATGACAATCAAGTCAAGTCACTGTGTCATTGTGTGTCAGAGGTGTCATGTTTGCCGCTGTCATCATTTTCATGACAGCTATCACTAAGGCCGTTAAGAAAGAAAATCTTCTAAGAAACCGTAGCTTTACCGAAGTCAGCTTGCGTGCCGCAAAGTCGAACACACCGGTGTACAGACGCCAGCACATCAAGTTACTACTATCTGTCAAATTTCTTTAATAGATTTTCAACTCTATCTCTAAAGCATAAGGTTCAAGGTTGATTGGGAAAATTTTACAGTTTCGGGTAGCTTGTTGTGCTGGCGTCTGTACATCTCCCGCCTACACTACTGGTGGAACACTAAGGTGGAGGACATCACTAAGGTGGAGGACACGTGCGCCAGAAGACAAGGTACATGCCGAGGGTGCAGTTACTGGAGTCGCATCGCAACGTCAACTTCAAGGCGTTCGTGGTGCGCGTACCGAATTGTTATCTGCCCGTCGTCATGGAAGAAGACTTCTGGCCGCAGGACATGGTGTTCCTCGCTTCCGCGAACAAGTACCTCAGAACGGTACAAGATCAAGCTAGTAAAGTATTATGTTATAATAAAAATATGTATGTTTAGGTTAAGGTGTTTATCTAGGGGCCTGCGTCGCCTGAAATAAATGAATAAATAAAAAAAATACCCACTAACTAATAAAAACTTGACATGAATGTAAAGCGTCCATAATATGATAGATAGGTATGTAGGCAGCTAGTTACTAGTTACCTATCTACACTCGTTATTCTCATATCAAACACGATATCCGTGTATGGAAGGAAGGAAGGAAGGCAGGACATCAAAAATGGGTTAAAACTAATACGTTCACAATCTACAACAAAACATTTTGGGACCACTTAGAGCCTAACTCTACTAGAGTATCCGAACGCAAATAGGCATAACCGTATAGGTATTATCTGTTTTAAAACGTGGTTAGAAAGAGACTAGCTTTTGCCTGCGGCGAAAATTATTATTAATAAAAACTAACTAATATACGTGGCGTATTCTTTTGTTCTGCGTGCACTTTTTACCTTCCTATCTATCATTCACTCCTTTTTTGTACCATGTTCTAAATGTAAAAAAGACGTATGCGGTCGGGGGATCCCCGTCAGGACCGAAATTACCTACGCGATACTTGCACGCACATACACATTCACATAAAGAGACAGAGAGAGACAGTTGCAAGGAGGGAGCACAACGCTTTTTTCTCACGAGACGATTTCTACTGTTAAGTCCTACCGCAAGCGTTAAAGAACTTCGTCCCTTAAACAAAACCTAAATAAACATTTCTAGAATGATCAAAACATTGTAAGTCCACATTAAGGCTCGTTACGCTATACGCGGTTGCAAGTTGCATCGTCCTGTGTCAGACGTCAAACGCAAGAAGTTGCGGTCAGAGTTGCGGTGCGGAGTTGCGCCGTAACCGCACCGTGCCAGTGACACTGTCCGGAGTCCGGTCCGGATACTGCTCAAGTAAATGCATTGTAGTGTTACTTTTTCGAGTGATTAATTATCTGTGTATCAGTGGTGAAATGGTTAGTAGTACTTACGCAGAAAAGTAAAGTGGCTTGAAATATTGGCTTGTTCAACCTTCGTTGCGAAGAATTTTTAGAAAAACTTACTCATCGTATTTAAATACAATGCCTGCCTATAATCAAGATAAAAGTTGTCCTTTAAAAATTAGCACTTTTACACTGTACCCCACACAGTTACTGAAGTGTCAATTCGAGTATGAAGGGTTCGCCAATCGATAAATCTATGTCACGAGTATGACGTATTAGTTCTGCATTACTGTAGCTGTCAAACCGATATTATATTATCTAAAAACATAAAATTAAAAGTCTATTCAAATTAGGCAGAGAATCATCACTTTTCGAACGACAAAATTGTATAAGACAGTCCCCCAAAACGCCCGCCCTTCACCACTTTCTAGTGCTTTCGCTGGGGAGATGAAGTAGCGCAACAAACTCCCCAGCAGCACAGCTGTCTGTTCAGTTAGATAGCAGTGTAATTTAAACACAAATATGAAATTAGCAGTCCATTAATTCCTCTTCTTAAATACTTAACTTCTTTAATACAAAATTGCAGAAGCAATTTTAAGACACAAGAACAAAAACTCGACTTTAAGGAACCAACTACTTAATCAATAGAACAAAGAACTATTTAAGCATTCTGGAATAATTATAGACATTGACTCATCCACCAGTAAGCGAATTCCCAGCTGAATTTTAGATATATTGTTAATTACATACCAGCCAACTGTTTGTGGGAAATGCCACATGTTACAAATTGAAACTGGAATATGCATAGGTAACTAACAATGAACTGAACTCACTGGTGCTGGTACGTTAGGTTCAATATATGCATTTTGGTTGCAACTGATTTTGAGCTATGATATAATGCTTAGACTTCGTCGACAGACGTCTGTAAAACATTGATGCCTGAGGATGCTACAGTTAATTACCTTCTTCTACAGTGGTATGATATTTAACAATAATAATAATTTTCAGAAGGCAGTACTCCTCGATATGGCTCGAGGTTCCTGTCTCTGGAGCCCTAACCAACGGCAGCTTGAACCCGGCTCCCGATACCGGCAGACTACTATTAATTATATTTTATTTTTATTATAAAAATATTTAAACATCTTTAAGTAATAAGATAAATAAACGATTTATTTTCACTTCAAGACAGACATTAGTATAGCCCTGGCTCTTGTACTAGGAGATTGAGGAATTGACGGATTTGACTCAAACTAAGTACTATTGGTTATTCTGTCAAAACTCAAAGCATTTATTTCAATAAACCATGTACAGGCACTTTTGAATTGTCAAAATTAAATAGTCGGTTAAAGCTAGTTGCACATTCAATAACGTAGATCTCTATGGAGAAGAACCTTGGGAAGAAAAAAAATGGGATTTGATACTGGCTTTGTATATTGACATATAGTATCTTTGTCATGATAAAGGGGTGATCACAATGACAGGATCTCGTAATCATTGGACACGGCTTCATTGAAGGGCAATCGGCTTCAATCAAGCGGACTCTTTTGATTAAGTCATGCCCGAAATTTCGGAGATTTTGACTGTACCAGGAGAGCTGATCAGCGCGAAATTAATCTCTGGTGGGAATGGAAATACGCGTAAGCCTTACTGCCTTACTGTAAGATTACTCAAATTGGACTTAGGCCCCGTTCTCATTACAAAAAAGCTGAGCCGTTCTTCCGAAGGGCCCTGCTTCTTCATTTTCGTGTGGATGGATTTTATGTATTTTTATTAAATGCGTTGAGGCCAGTTGGTCGCCTAATTAATTGCGCGTGGTGTTTTGTAGGTTTATCAACTACAGAACACGTTGGTTTGAGAAATCTTGGAATTGACCGTACTCCATAATTTCTAATCAATAGACATGATACAAGAAAGTTCATGATATGAAGTCGACTTAACAACATCAAGTCTATTTTCAAGTCAATTTCACAGAATCAAAGGTACCGGACATCACAGCACCCTTATAAACGTCTGCATTTGCAGCAGAGAAACGATAGTTACTTTGTATTCAAATAATTGCAAGACTGTATGTCTGCTGCTTGAAATAATTCAAATATCGCCAGTCACGAGAAGCAAGCAGCAAGTTGAAATGATCAATAGAATTCACAGTCTATCTTTATAGCGGGTTATTATAAGTTGGCTAGCTGAACACCGCAGGCGCATTGGGTATACGTAGATATCTAAACATGAAAAATCAAAAAAAATATAAATTAGATTGTTTTTTGTGGGGTCATCGACTGCAGTTATTGTATTTATTGAAATATTAATTGAAAAAATCTGGTTTTTTTTTGTATAAACATCACAGACGTTATTATCGCGATATCTAAACATAAGAAAACAGTTTTTTCAAGACATACAAGTGTTCAGCGGTCACTGAAATCCCAAAAAAAAAATATATCGCGTTTAGATAGCGATACCCTTAGCGTCTGCGGAGTTTAGCTACCAACTTAAAAAACCCTGTATAGTCAATCAACGCGAGAGTCAGACAATAATAATGATGAAGACCTAACTAGAGGAACTAAGCAGCTAAAAAAACGCAGCCAATAAACTGCCAACTAACCAAAGCGAAACCTATTCCTCTACGCCCGCGCCGTTCCTATAAGTTCGCAATATTGATGGAAAGGGGAAATCGGATCATGAGAATCATTAAGCCCTCGGGCTTCGCACAGTACTAGATTAATGTCCCACCTGTACAACTTTGCCTCCCGGGACTTTCATCCTGTAATGCTTCCCCCACTTATTAGATTTTCTACAGCAATTTCATTGGAGAGAATCTATCTAGCATCAAATAATATACTAGATAGATTCTCTCTAATGAAATTGCTAATGTTTGGTAATGGATGTTCATATTGCTATGTTGCTAAATTAATAGTTACGATTAAGTTAAATGAATAATTATGGTAAATTAAGAGATGTTGTGTAATTTTTAAAAATAAATAGTTTTTAAAACATAACTGGCGATCGACCCATTATAATTACACCTCTTTTGTTTGTATTAGCAGTAGGCATTATTGCAAAATTAGATCAGTTAAAATCTCTATTTATTCTAGTCACGGATATCGATTCTAGTAGTGAGAGCTGATTTTTCAATAGTCAGATAAGAATTATCTAAAGAATAAATAATATTATGTCAGTTTGACACACTTTCTGTACAAAATCTGTCAATTCGCAATGTTTATTCCTGTGATAAAATCATCTGACTACTGAAAAATCAAGTCTTAAAGTGGCTTCTGTAATGTATGTATATGTAGTTGTAACTATTCTGAATCTTATAAAAGGTTATTGATGTTCCGTAAAGTGCCACAATAATAACAGAAACAATTTAGTATTTAAAACCAGTCTTCTTTGATTTCTCAACTCTTGCTCTTTAGTAATAGGTAGGTAGGTAGGTATTGCGAAACATGAAATTATAACATGTCACAACAAACAAGGAATCTCTGAGGACGTGAGTTGAGAACGTGATTCACAACAATCTAAGCAGACGATTAGCGCGTCTTGCCAGCCCTTCTATAGACCGAGAGCTAGGCTATCAGAAAATAAATCTCTATTAATAGTGTCAATGAGGTTGGAACTGACTTTTGATTAGATTAGAATATTTTTAGGTAGGTTTTTTTAGGTGGAGCGACGATCTTTGTAGGGTGGCTGGTAGCAGCTGGATGAGAGTTGCCGAAAATCGAGTTGAATGGCGTGCAATAGGAGAGGCCTATGTCCAGCAGTGGACTACTGTAGGCTACCATGCTACAGCCACACATACACAGGCACACACACACAGACACACAAACAGGTACAGGCTGTAGGCTGTAGGGTACCAGTATTATGTGGGAATTTAAGATCAGTGTATATAATCAATAGTTCACATATCTCTACACAATTGGGTAAATAGTTAATTTAAGAAGTCTAAAATAATTAATAACTTCATCTTATTCTTTTCATTCAACCTGAATCTGTAATCGACACAGTGAAATTGTTTAAATCTTGTCATATACAATATAACAAGATTTGAACAATTTAACTGTGTCAAGAATAGATTGTATATTATCAAACTATAATAAGTAAACAGTACCCAAGAGTATCAACCCATTTCTCGAGCCACACGTCAAATATTCCACACACACGCGTCAAACAGGTACAAAAGTAGCTTAACTCACACAGACACACACACACGCGAACTTAAAAGGAAATTATCAAACCTCACTCATTATAACTAGGTGGGGTATGTTCACGTCCCCATTCTTTAGCCTACGTTAATTAGCCTAAGAAACACGCTGCGAAATACTATGCGGCAATTAAGACCAGCCAGCTTTATTCGTCTGACTTAAATCTTACTTTGTGGGTGCAATTTTAATGGTTTTAATGCAATCTCGCTGTGTTTGTTTTCATGCTATTGCTAATTTTGTATCGTTAAGTTAAGTTATCGTTAAGTTGCTGGTATGTGAAGTCAGTGGGTGAGCTAGTTTTGTGAAAACTAGGAGTACGAAGTGTAACTTACGCCTATTTCATGATTGTACAAAGTACTTTTATTTGTAACTGTGGAATTTATCTACTTTGGTTTGTCGACGAATTGACGTTACTTGAAATTGATGAAATAATTTTCAGGGAAAACTATTTTTCACATTGACCTGAAATAATACATATGGTAGTACAGCCTAATACTAGACTCTTATTCCATGTATGTAAAACCTTCCATTAAAAAAAAACCCGTGACACCAATCAGTCTCCCAGTCTATAACTTAATGATGTAAACGACATCAAAATAACACGTGTAGGGCGAGACCGGTCACGGCAGAATCCCGGTAATTTTGACAAATAAGCCCGTTGCTGAACCGTAATCAAAGTTATTACCGTCCCGTCACGGCGCAGTCACGACTCGGGATTCGAGATAAATCACATAGAAACAGTGGAATAAGAAACTTTCCCATGTATTTGTGGAGTTATAAAATAGTGATAGCTGACTGGTGCAGCAAACTTAGTTGCCTAATTAACCGTTAATATTATAAAAATAGGTCGATTAATCAATATAAATATAAATGAAAATGAATTGCTGTTCGTTGGTAAGCGCATCACTTGAGAACAGCTTTTGAGAGTAACTTTTTTTTTTTAATTTTAATAGTTCGAATTAGATTTGTACGGAAAAAAATTATTAAAAACTGAACGTTTTTTTTATGGGATTTTTGCATGAACTCAAGATGACAGAAAATCTGTCTGGTCAGCTAGTTATTCATAAAATTCAGTATCTACTATCATGTATACAATTTTATTTGATAAAGTTTGCATGGACATAAGAACATCAGCTTGGACACCGTTCACAAACAAGCTGATAATAAACGTTTTCCAGAAGTTTTACAACTCTTTTTGGTATTTCTCGTGATACCTTCAAGTATCAGTTTGATTGTCGAAGCTGTCGGTACTGTAGGAAGGCGTGCTTCTGGCGATCCACTGATCTGTCGGGCAGCGGTGTCGCCTCTTCCTTGCTTTATGGCCTTCATTCCTTCCTGCTTCGACATGAGAAATTTTCGGTGCGTGCGGACTTGCCTTCCGTACTTGTGTGTAAAGTCCCGTACAACGAGGCACAGGAGCAGGGCGCTCCTCACAGGGACGTTGCCGCCTCATATTTTTAACAAATTTCATGAAGTACACCAACAGTAGTACCATTGTCGTGTAGCATATTATCTTTTGAGCGACCGCATCATCCACAGGTCTTTTGGCCAACATGGTTATTTTCCTTGATACTACCCCCCTATGAGTTGAAAGGGACTTGAGATACTCAGAATTTTACTACATTATAGTTTTTCTTTATTTATTTGATTAAAATTATGGCGTTAACAAAACGTCGTTTTTTACATTGTCAGAATGACGTTTTGAGTTTAAAAGAAAAGCTATGAGTTTATGACATTATATTTTTACCAACATCAAAAAGTTTTAATGATTAAAATTATGTGAAAAACCTTTTTGTGCACTTTAAATTAACATGTCGCGGAAGTCCCTAGTGGAATCAAAAAGGGCATGACGTTTTAGGCTAAAAGCCTCGACAATAATAGGGACGACTCCTAGCTGTGAACTATGCTATAAACATCCTAGAGAATAAACAAGTATATTTTTAAACACTGATACACAGTTGGAGTACATTGCTGCATTTGTATTAATCGATTTAGCGTATCACACTCTACTATCAAACATCTAGGCCTCTCCAAAATTTTGCCACTAGGTACATTTATGACTTGTCATACCCTACTGTCTGCGCTTTCCTCAAATGCTGGAGAATCAGTCAGAAAACTAGTCGTTGCAAAATAGAACTTTATTACATGGATACGTCAGGAACAAGCAAGATTAGCATAACTAAGATTAATTAATTATACTTAAGTGCCCGTAAAACAATACTGACGTAACCGCCACCGGCAGAATAGCGTCACAAACGAAAACGATACAAATTCGTGTAATATCAAAGTTGACGTTCAGTGTTATAAGTTTATCTAGTTCGTGTCTTTAGCTGTATAACTATCATCTCAGTTGGCTGTTGTAGCAGCGTAACGTCTGGCGAACGAAGTCGATATCAACGCTAGCACTTATGACAAGTGGTCTAAGTAATAAGCGGTAATTACAGTGCTTAAGACGAAGACGTAATATGTTTAAAAACAAAAATTTTGTAGTTCTAAGCCAAGTTACGTCTAGTTTCCTAGATTTTGTAGGTGTCCAACTCTTTTGACCCTTGTGTTTATACAAAGTGATTTGAAGATGGGTGCAAATCTTTAAGGCGAAGTTATTATAGACAATTTAGAACCATTTTAGCCATGATTGTCATAGACCAAATCTTACCAATTTTTTTTAACCTAATTTTTATGTTTTCTATGTCTAATGACACAGAGGCCTAAAACATGTTTTGCTAGAATTGCTTACACATTACCTATTTCAATAAAATGAAATCATTTATCATTCAATTTGGCCATAAATAAGCAGTTTACAAAAAAAAAAAAACTTTTTTTTTTAAATGGCAAGACTTCGTCTAAGGCAACCATAGCTTAAGTGGTGCTAAATTGTCTGTAGTATCTTCGCCTTAAAGCTTTGCACCCATCTTCAAATCACCTTGTATAAATAAATTAGTCGCATGTGATTGTGACGCATTAACCCTCAATTATAAATCTCATTGCCCAAACCTTCAAAGCTGTTTTCTCATCATCATCCACAGCCAGACTTCATCCACTGTTGAGCATAGAGTTCATGTAACAATCTCCTCTCTACTCCCTACTCCTGTGCTAGCATCATTCAGGTTCTAGGGTAACAATGTCGTGCGCAGATCTCGCCGCCGGACGACAGACACTTGGTCTCTTAGTGCTTGAACGCCACTCGGTCACTACCTTACTCCACCTATCATCACCGCGCCGTTTCAGGTGTCCTGCTCAACTCCATTTGAGTTCCACTCATTTTCCGATGTTTTCTCAGCTTCAACTATTTCAGTCCGAATGATTTTATCTAAATGAGCCTATATTTGTTATTCTAGTATCTACCCTAACACCAAACCTACTTCGAATAGTTCTCATCACTAATGTATCCAAAACTACACGATTTTTCTCCTAAAGCTACATTAATCCTAATATTTCAACGTACAGACATTTATCTACTTACGAATCTCCTATCTCGACCCACTCTCGGAAATAAATTATTCACAGTTACTTACTTACTGTAGGTACCTTAGATTGTGAATTGTGCCAGATCCCAAGTCTGTATGAAAAATGTTAGTGGCCGGCCGAAAATGTCCGGCACAACGTAAGTGGTTGAAAATCGTTTCAGCACTGGCCGACTCCAATTGTTGGCGATTTAATGGCTGGATTCTGTGCATTCGCCCGATAGCACTAAAGCGCTTTAGTTAAAATGTAAGCCGAAGGTAAAAGCGCTGTTAGGGTGCATTCAAACGATAAGGCTTTTGTTCAAGCTCACCTTTACTTTTTATGTGCCATCGTGCCGACGTAAGATAGCTGCTTGATATGATGGTGTCGAAAATTTATGCACAATTTTATGCAGATACGGCGACGGTATTATGTTGTGGTCTGAGGTTCATGTTTCGATATTGAAAAGCGAATGAAAAGAAGCTATATATGTATGTACGAACGTATTTGTATTCTCTTGTATTATAGACATGTTTTATTCTTTTATGGCACCCGCCAGGATATTACCGCTTTGTTTTGTACCCGTAAGATATTCATGGTACTTGCAGATGGTTTGATGTTTCCTGTTTTATATACTGCTATGTGCTAGATTCCGTTGTATATGCTAGCTGCGCCCCACGGTATCACCTCTGTGGTATCACCCGCATAAGTCTCAACCCCCTAGGAATGTCGGGATGTAAAGTGTCCTAGTCCAGGTCATGGTCGACCCATGTGCAAAATGTCATTCAAATCCGTTGAAATTAACTATTTATTTATGCAATATTTTGGCAAGGCGTTCAGCCATTTTAGCGTGAAAGCGTAACAAACAAACATACAAAAATCCTGATCTTTTCTCTTTATAATATTAGTTCAAACTACTGATAGACCTAGTACTTGACTTTTAAGGTCAGATATAATTATTATCTACATAAAAAAAAATCTGAATTGTCAACTACATTTGCAAAAGTTTTGTATAACGATGTCACTTTCCATTGTCAAGTTACCCAGTGCATTTACAAAACTGCTGAAGAATTTACTTCTACATACTTGCTGACACGAAAGTGTTCAACAAAAATATAAAAGCATTAAAAGTTCTAAAACTCTATAAATATTTTACGTGGCTCTCAGGCCTGATGGTGTTGAAGCCTGAAAATATTTTGTGGCTGAAAACTAACTAAATTACCCAACTAACTAAATTAAGTTATTGTTTTATTTTATTAACTAACTAACAAAATTAAGTTATTATTTTATTTTATTAACTAACTAACTAAATTAAGTTATTGTTTTATTTTAGGACACTAGGTATAATGAACTACATAACCAGGTCATAAATTAAGTCACGAAAATTTCGCTCCACAGGTGATTAAAATAGATGGACTATACAAAGATAAAACTAAGATACAGAGAAGATAGCTCAGTAGGGGTATAGCCGGATACAAAGACAACATCTTACATTGACATCGATTGCTTGTTAGGTTATCTACACATAATTTTCGAACAAAGTCTCTAAATATTCTGCCTTTTGTTATAAGTAAATTGCTTATACACAATAGAGTTATCTGAAGCAACGTGTAGGTACTTATATGGTGGTACTATAAAATTTCATGCAACATCCAGAATTGAGTAAAACGTACCGGAAAACCACAACGGCCGTGAAGCTACGACCACTAAATTACTAGGATTTTTAGACTAGATACAGCCATGTTTTCTACGAAAGGTTAGATATAGGTAGCCTATGTTATCGTGCATTTCTCCAAAAGTTGGTTTTCCGAAGTACAATTTTCAAACCCCTGTTACAAAAAACTCTCTTACAGAGCATCCCAAATATGTTTTGCCCTATCACAAGTAACTAGGTAGATAATAACTATTTGAACCCGAAACAGAATCTTTGCAAAAACATTTTTCCGGTTCACTAGATCAAAAACTGTAAACTGTTTATTATCTCTAGCATAAGCATAATCAGCCTATTATGTTCCCACTGCTGGGACATAGACCTCTTCTCGGTGAGATGGGTTGGGTCGTAATCCACCACGCGGGTGTGCGGGTTGGTAGATGTCACATCTCTTTGAATTTTTGGTTCTAGGACATGCCGGTTTCCTCACGATGTTTTCTTTCGTCGTTTGAGAGCAGTGATGATGAAATAATTTACACAAAGTTAAGCACCTGCCTACGAACTTACAACTCGTCAGTCGTGGCTACTGGGGCACGATTGCTCTCTATAATAATAATTTATTTAAAAGCGGTTGCTTGTAGAATGAATACGTCCTTACTACAAAATGTTTTTCCTTACCATGGAACGGTCAAAACCACGTTTTTGTTCAAAATCCAGACCGCTTTCCGATTGCATGTCGAGTAACGAGGGGAAACCCAACCTGTCAAGTCTTTTTTGTCTAGACCGAAAGCAGGAATACTAATTTTGACATTTTGTCCAAGAACAATGTTTTTGTTATCAGATTTCTAAACACTGAAATGTAAAGAATGGTGACACGGTTACGATACATACATTAAGGAAATATTTTCTTTATCCAAACGGTTTTATTTACTTTGGTTGTTACCTATGTTTACTCTGTGGGTCTTCAATGCAAATTCCGGACCTTTTTGGAAGGTAGCATTGGCATATTTAACACCTCAAATTCCTTATGGCAATGCTGACTAAACTTTACCTATACACGGCTTTTCTACGTCAGAAATTTAACATTACAAAGTAATCTATATTCAAAATCCATAAAGCCTCGCCAATTGTCCTTTTCAGCGCCCCACGAACTAGAAAAATGCACTTTTATGGAACAAATAAATTTCAATTCCACTTGCGTTCGTCGGCGATGTATCAACATTGGAACATTTATTCTGTCTCAGTGAACTTGTTTACCACAGACTGGGGCTACTACTTGGTTATGCATGCCGCGCCGCGGTCAGCAAAATGCTGTGCCAAGTGCATTCGATAAACGCTATCCACTTGCAAAAGTTACATTGTGCCTCCTTTTGCTCGACCGCTGCCATATTTTGCAGGGGTTTGAATGAAATTTTAAATCTGGGGAAATAAGATGTCTTATGTAAACAGAAATTAGTTTTCTTGAAATCGTACTTGTGATCTCATCGAATAGGTACAGATCGACACTTTTTAATTGTAGGTAGACAAGTGTCGGGCAGCGGGATTGTCCGAAAGGGTTACCGCTGCCCCGGAACATAAAGGGCTAAGGAAGGAACACGGATGGGTTTTAGTCAGTAAGAGTCTGACACTCCCTTCCGCTCCACCCAGAGCAGGAGGGGTCATTTGATGATTTCCCATCCTTAAAATAAAAAAAGGTAGACAAGTGTCGTTTTTGTGTTACGTGAGTTTCATTGTTCGTCTAAAGCAGACGAAATTTTTGGACTTAGTAACTGATAACATTTTTACCAATCTCACCTACTTATCTAAAAATAGCACTGTTCTCGCTAATATCGAAAAGAAACTGTTTCACAATATTAACTCTATTTTCATATACACGTCCATTCTACTGGACAGCGCACCCAAAAAGACAAACGTTCCAATTTCATGAAGTTAATTATTAACTAAACTTTGCATGAAAGCCGAAAGCCGAAGTGGCGGGAACTGACATGGCTATGTTTAGCCTCATTGACAGTACTGTAAGCCAGATAACGGACCCAGAATCCATTATAATCGCAGTCTATGCTATCAACGCCATTGGCTAATTAATTGATAGCGATTGAATAAGCAAGTGAGTGCTTGTTGTCAATTGGATTAGTTGAACATGATGACAGTTGGTTGGTCCCTTCGGAATGATGTTATACCGAATATTAAGAGTCTTAAAATTTACTTACAATCGCATTGATTCAATTGAATAGTAAATGTTTTGCTCCTTAAATGCGGGTGTAAATGAAAAAAAAAATTTTAAACATTCGTATAGATCTGCTTAGTTGAAGTGACCAATATTTTATTTATTTATTTCAAATAGGCACATAAAAGGCACTTTTGAACGTCAAAATTTCCAAAAATTACAAATGATTATAGTCGCTCCTTTCAAAAGGTAGTTTTGTATAGAGACAAATGGGCAGGAAACTCCATCGTTACTTACTCTTAATAATTCGTATACGTTAATTGTATTTTTGCAGTTTTCAGATAAGTGGGTACCTAGAAAAATCAGTATCAGTCGTTCATAATCTACGTCATAATTCAAGCATAAACTTAGCCCCCTACCATATAATTATAATACCAAATCGTAATTTATCTTATGCAACTATTCTCCTCGATGTATCGTCAACAGCTTATTTTGTACATAACCCGACAAGCGTCGAGCATTTCGACAGCAACATCAGGGAAAATAGTGCGGGAATTCGTTGGATGTCACTTCGCATTCACCACATTTTCAACCTGATAGAAATAGTTGAGTCATTTTAGAAATGGCATTCTTCTCGAATGTGGTCGGTTTTGTAAGAGAGCTTCCAAAAAATTCTGGAGTGTTACGTCTTTAGATAGTTGTTTGAATCACTATTTTTATTTTGTTTATTTTTTATTTTGTGTTTCACGAACTGTGTCCAAATAAACTTTTTTCCTATATTGCATTTGAAGTTCTGGTCTCTATTTAATCAACTTTAGATTTGTGGTAAGTGGATGGTATATAATTTAGGCCATCCACCAGCCACAATTCTGAACGTATATGATTTCGCGCCTCATGTAATTTAAAGGCAGGTTAGACAGTGGAGTACCTATAGTACACCTACTTTTCACCAGCTATGTTTAAGTCAGATGTAATAAGGGGCGAAGCAATTGCCATCAACCGGGCACAAATCCAGCCTCCGGGATGGTACTGCTAAATTTTGTCTGATCCGGGAATCGAACGAATCGTGAGAACGAATCGAAATCGAGCGCTTGCGACCATTAGACCAAGGAGGCAGTACATAATTCAAAGTCTATTTAAACCGTGTAACCGTATAAATATTACAAGTAAAATGCCCTAATTATAAATGCAAAATCAAAACTTCACACAATCTCAAATGTCAGCTTCCGAATATCCCCCATTAGAGTTGTTTATTCAGTGTAATAAGCCCTAGTTGGTTGTCAACGGCAAACTTGCAGAATTATGTAGGTACGTCCAGCGCAAACTTGTCTTCTGCCATTCGTGACACACGCCCATTAAGGATGGAAAGCGCTGATTATTTCGCAACTAACAAGAAAGCGCTTTCAATGTAAAATTACTTACTTTTTGCAAGTTATTTGCGGCTTTAAAACTGAACTGTATAATTAGGTATGCTAGATTAATAGATAAACTGTATTTAAATAACCATTTTCTTGAACATTTGCTGGGAATTGTGCTGTTTTGGCCCTTCAAGTTAAACTAATTATAGGGTGCCAGCAAATAATCCGTGTACCTACTTAGTTATGCAAAACACGAAAGCGCACACAAGACCAAGGACCTAAGTCTAGAACATTCCGAAAATGTCTGCATTGTAGACATTTCGATAACCAGTGAGAATTGATTTAAATATACTGTTATGTTTTATGCAGCCAAAGTGATATCAGATATTTTTGATCACAACGAGGCATCACATGCTTCAGAAATTAACTGGGCAGGTAGATATTTATGACGCAAAACATGTCCGTTAGTATTGCATTGACACATATTTTTGAGGCCGATGTAGACACCTATATGTTGACGTCGCTTGTCTCGCCAGATAATTTTGGTACTTCTTCGATGTCACATTTATTTGTACAGCCACTTGTATTCCACAAATTATCACATGTATTTTCTGTCATAATTATATTAATAGACGAATCATGAAATCAGAAGGCCAATTCCCGTAATAAAAAACGTTCAAAATCTCGTCGCAATTTCATCTCAGCGACAATCAGTGTCAAAAACTTGTCTTTGAGAGTTGTGATTGAGACTGAGATCAGACTGTGAACGTTCTTAAAATTACGAGAATTGCCCTCAATTGAATTGCTCATATATTTTTTCCAAGCTGTCCATAGTAATATTTTTATGTTCGTGAATGTTCAGAACTTTAGCGCATTTGATTGTCCATCTTTTCCACCTGTGTTTCCCTGTTGTAAGTCACTCGTCTAACTATTAACTAGGTACTCCTGGATAACATTATACTGAAAGCACTTTATGGAAATCTTCAATGTATGCTTCTCTGGACAGCTTTACACACACATATGTTTACACCTATTATATCATAGTTAGAAATTCAGTGTCGTTTCGACAGGAGCTGTGTTTTGAATGACAGATGATCTTTTATTGTTTTTTAAGCTAAAATATGGAGGGTTCTGGTAATTATCATCATTTCCTAATTCTCGTCATCTGCATCCCCCTGAAAATCAAGTGTATAAAAATAAACCTTGTTTTATACAGGACTCCTTTCCCATTAACTCTTTGCGAAACAAATTGACCATACATTCAACACAAAGTACATACAGTAAAGATTATTGATATTAACAATATTTAAACTACTACTTCACTTGGGTTGCTAAATTTATTGAATGTTCTTTGTCCTGTTTTGTTAATTAGATACTTTGCAGATCTAGTTTTGTATACAGTCGAGTATTTTATAACTGAACAGACAGCTGTGCTGCTGGGGAGTTTGTTGCACTACTTCTTCTCCCCAGCGAAAGCACTAGGAAGTGGTGAAGGGCGGGCGTTTTGGGGGACTGTCTTTTTGTAATTTTGACTTTCGAAAATTGCTGATTCTCAGCCTAGTTTGAATAAATGACTTTTGATTTTGAAATGCCAATTGAGGAATGTTTTTACAAAACTATTCATCGTAAAATAATATTTTTTTCAATTAATCGGTAATTTCATTTAATATACCTACCTACCCTATCTAAACCCTTATAAATAAATAAATTACATTAGGTATTGAAAAAAATATTATTGTACGATGTAATTTTCGTTTTGTGCAAACGCTCCTCAATTGTCGTATAAAAGGTGAAATCATAGCCGGGGACCAAAAGCCTACAAAAAACCTACCTGTGATAAATAGACCTAATTTTATTTCTTTGTAAGCCTCCGTCCATCCCATCTATTCGAAAAGGACGACTTGGTTCGCCTTTAGGTGCGCCCAAAGGTAGTGTTTTCTATAAGCAACTTTTAGCGGGCAGTAATGAGCTTTTAATCCTCTTTATATGTGCGCCGCAATTATCTTTTCTGCGCACTTTTGGAATTTGGAACATCTTAGTGTTCAGCGCCAAAGAAATCAAACGCAAATATTGTTTGAACGCGTTTGAATTGAATATAAAATCTACAACAATCTCTATTCTTAATAAAACTGTAACAATACATTTTATAATTGCGAAAATGTGTCAAATGTAAATATAAGTTTATAGTTGTTTTATTATTAGATACTATTTAATTTCAATTTAGTTGTTACTCTATGTTTTATTAAATAATAATATTACAATAAAATATGAGGCGCCTTTTATTTTCTCATACTTACTCCCATAAAAAGTAAATAAGGACTTATCTATGCGGCATAAAAACAAAGCAATACATTGGCCGACAAAACAAGAGAAATGTAAGCAAAACTAATAATCATAAACAGTTTGTCACTCGGTCGTCTTTCGGACGCCCAACAACATACTGCGTAATTTCCCCTAGAACCGCGATTCAATCTCGTGGAATATTTCATGCTATTTGTGCCCTCCCATATTCTGAACACGGAGGCTTACCTGACAAATTTATCACTTTCCCCACATTTCCTAGAGGTTAGGCGACGCGCCTCAGGTGGTGTAACCTATAGAATTTATTTTTAGGCTTTGTTTCATAGATTGTGTCGTTTCTATACGCATTTGAATGGACTTGGAAATTCTTCGTTCTTCAATTACTTTGAGAGCGACAAAAATGGTTGAAGGGTGTCAAAATAACTCAAGTCATTTAAATTCAAAGACTGAGCTGGACCCGGATTACTTTCAAGATAAGATGCTACGGTAATCTCTAACTTTCCTAGAATATAGATATGCCTGTAGAATTTATTCATGACGTTGAACTAAATAAGTAGGTAATGTTTTCTAAATTAAGGCTTCTGTCCTAGAAAAAAAAGTAATTAGTTACACTCAAATAAGTAGTTCATTTGAAATTCATTTATACTTATTTTTTTATAAAATGCTGTCGCATTCCGCAGTGACTCAAATCGGCTAGCTACCTACCTATACATCATAATATCAAAGCAAAATACTCTTTGACATATACAGATTAAAATGTGTAACTTCTTGGATGATCACGCTTTGTCTAGGACTCCATAAATTCATGGTCCACCATTATCACAAAATTAACATCCTCATTCGTCCCACTTTACATCAAGAGATAGTGGCGATAGGATTTATAGGGGTGACAAATTTGATCACATTACAGTAACGTATAGGGGGTTATGAAACCATATGGGGGACCGGCACGTACGCGGCGCGTCGTTCCATCTGAATCAAATCATTATGGATTGTTTATGCTGTAGCGATGTGTGTATGATATTTGTGAGCCTTAATCTGGATTAGCCGATTAGAGTAGGTCGGTGCAAGACCTACCTTTATCTACATATAGGTTAATTAATGTCCGTCATACTGTCGAAAGCAAAGAAGAGCTAGAGCAAGACAACTATTGCCTAGCCCTTTCCTAACTATATTGGGGTTGACTTCAAGTTTAACCCGATGTAGCTGAATACCAGTATTTTACATGAAGCGACTGCCTATCTGACCTCCACAACCCAGTTAATGGGTAACACGATACCTCTTGGTAAGACTGGTTGTCAGGCGTTTCGGCTTCCAGCTACCCGTGTAACGACTGTCAAAGATCTACATATGACGGCCGGAACTAATGGCTTAACGTGTTTTCCAAGTCACGGAGAGTTCTCGATATGTAGTTTATGGTCACCCATTCACGAACTAACCGCGTGAAGCGTAACTTAACCTCCGATCGATTATCATTGAGCTAGGAGCTCGCGCTCTAATAATTTTGAAATGCCTCTTCCTCTCTCCTAATTTTGCTGTGCCCGACAGGGTCCATATTGATCCTTACTTTATAGTTGGTCACAGTTTGGAAAAGGCTAGGCAGATGATGATGACTTTACAAAAAGGTATTACAATACCATCTATGTAATACATCATCATCTGCCTAGCCATTTCCCAACTATGTTGGGTTCGGCTTCCAGTCTAACCGGATGCAGCTGAATACCAGTATTTTACGTGGAGCGACTGCCTATCTGATCTCCACAACCCAGTTACTGGGTAATACGATACCCCTTGGTAAGACTGGTTGTCAGATTTTCGGGCTTCTTACTATCCGTAACGACTGTCAAAGATCTACGAATGACAGCCAGGACCAACGGCTTAGCGTGCTTTCCGAGGCACGGAGGGGTCTCGGTATGTAAAGATGTTCACCCATCCACAAACCAAACGTAGCAATCGTAGCTTAACCTCATTGATCGACCTGTGCGGCTGTTATGATTTAGCCACGGGCCCCTCCATCTATGTAATACATAATTATGAAATGCAACAAAGAATTGACTATTGAGAGCAAAAAAGACAGCCGTTAACTTATTATCATTGTCGGACGTTTAAACACCACATTTTGTTGACATAGCAACAGAAACATCCAGAACAACAGTGCGACAGAAATAAACTGTTACGCACTGCACGAGTAACAGAAAAAGCGACGAACTTTTTCTAACTCTATGTAACATATTTTGGCCTGAGTACTATAGTAATATTTGGACTGAGTGGATTGTTAGATATATTATTATTTTACAATCTTTGTGTAAAATAAACCCTAAAAGGAGACAGAAAGCTTCCCATCTCCCTCCCTCTCATTCACCCGTCAACCAGCATGGTTGCCTACAAAATTATTCAGGTGTGTTGTTTACATACGCGATGACCGCAAATTAACATCGCATGCGTTTGCATAATTGTAGATACCGCTACAATATAATTATAATGTGATACAACTCTATTGAGTTTACGAGGTATCCTGCATACCTAAACTGTGAATTTGCAGATTGTGATGGTTACAATAAATTATTTACGATTTAACGTTTGGTTATTATTATTTTGAACTTCTAAAATTAGTATCTTATCTTCGAAATGTTGTTTTTTACTGGAGTTTAATATCGTCTTTGTCGTTATAACATACGACGGTGTCGAAACGTAGATCCTTACAGTCACTGGTCCACAAATTCAAGGTCGCTCAGCGCGCTATTAAGCGGGTTATGCTCGGAGTATCTTTGAAGGATAAAATCAGGAATAAAGTTATCCGAAAACTGAACTGATGGTACCGACATAGCTTGCAGAGTAAGCAAGCTGAAGTAAAAGTGGACTAGCCATGTTTTTCGAAGGACCGATAGCCAGTCGAGCAGATGAGTCCTGGAGTGGAGACCACGTAGGTATAGGCAAGCTTAGTGTGGGACGCCCCCCAGGTAGATAGACCAAAGACTTAAAGAAGATGGCTGGGACACACTGAATGGGGATGTCAGAGGACAAGGTGTTGTGGCGCAGCCTGGGAAAGGCCTATGTCCAGCAGTGGACTGCGATAGGCCGAGTTGATTGTTGATTAAAAATATCATCTTTTGTTACTACTGAGCATGTTAAGTTTCAATTTTATTCTTTTGTTTGTGTTTATACTGAGTGTGTATGTTTGCTGTAACCTAATACTGTAAATATCATTATTTGACTCTAAGTATAATGTTTCTTATTAAATGTAGGTATTTTCTAATCACGCCATGAACATTAAAATAACACACGTTGTTTATATAAATATTTAGAATTAAGTATTGTGCATTTATAAAATTTATTATTTCTTCTTATGTTAATTATGAGATGTGGGCAAACAAGCACTACGTGGAGCTCTAACACAGCTAAAAGACGTCGTGGCAGACCCCGTAGAAGATAGCGAGACGAACTGAAGAAAACAAACGACCAGTGGTTTACTTTAGCCCTGGATCGAAAGAGCTGGAAGTCATGGGGAAATTTTGGCCAGCAGTGGGATTATGCAGGTTAACAGTCACACAACATCACTGATGTTATTTGTCATGACTGGTTGACGTCATCACGTCAACGCTGACTGTCGCTGAATAATTGTGCTGGAAATCTTTCTAGCATAAGGTCTATGCAGAGCGAAGGTCGTTTTGCGTGAATTCCCCCAACTTGTTAATTTTTTGTGTATTTCCCTGCGTCATGTTTATCGCAAATAAACATATTTTCTTTATATTTTTTTCTTTCACCATCACGATTACGTTGCAAAAGAAACTAATGGAAAAGCTGTGTCACCTTAAACCTACATTTCGCTGATCCAATGACAGGATTACGTCCATCAATATTTGTAACACCTCGTTTCAGGTTATATTAGCCTTTTAGCGACCTAAGAATCGTCAGTGAGGCAACGGATTTACTAGGTACCTACTACGATTTGGTTTCGGGATGCAAATCAAACAAAGGGTTGAATGCACTTTAGCTTTGCCCACGACTTTGCTTGCGTGGAGATTGGAAATTATCCCACGGGAACGTAATAAAGGGATAAAAAAAATATATACTTACGTAGGGATGTATGACTGTATGTCTATCCGTAGGTATGCCAAATTTCATCCAAATCCGTTCAGCGTTTAAGGCGTGTAAAGGTCACAGACAGACATTCCGCTGCGGGTAAAAGCTAATAATGTTATAAATGCGAAAGTAACTCGGAATTAGCTTTTACCCGCAGCTTCGCTCGCGTGGAGATCGGAAATTATCCCACGGAAACGTACTACCACTACAGGGGTAAAAAGTATCCTGTGTGTTAAATCCAGGTTATAAACTACCTGTGTGACAAATTTCATCCAAATACTATTAGTATTGTCACCTAATGATTGAAATACTGTTGTGAATTCATGCAAGCCTAGTACTTTGGGTTAAGTTCCTACTCAGAAATTGTGCATTAATAATAAAGTAATGTTTCGTGAACAGAATACCGTCGTGTATGCATGCAAACTATTGCCAAGATGAAAAGTCTCATGTCATTGTCTACCCATGTGCCAAACTTCATCCAAATCCTATCAGCCGTCTTAGCGTGAAAGCGTAACAAACAAACAAACTGACTTTCGCATTTATAATATTAGTTAAGATTAAGATATTAGTATGGATTGAAATGTGGTCTACTATTCTGAGGTATTAACAGGTACACAATCTCTAGCTGTGGGAGTAAAATATTTAAACTTAATAAACAAGGAGCATTTTGAACTATTGCTAAGTTTTCTTAAGATAAAATAACGCCATATTCGAACCAAGTCCTGATAACCTTTGTTAAAGATTACGCTGTTAATGCAGTAAAAGTCGCATATATATCAATGTTTCTGGCATATATGCCATGACAAATGCCGTCGCCTTCGGGCAGACGGCTGAATCGTGAGGACTCCACCTTTTAATCATAAATTCCTAGCATTTCTAGTGTCCTTAGAAGCGAGAAGGGGGTATAAGTTATGTCTAGCATCTTATGTGCAATATCCTATTGATCTATGATTTTACCGGCGTCACTTTTCTGCTTTTCTTCTCTCATAATTATTTTTTTATTTTTTTATTGCTGATTGGACCTGCTCTTGACCTCGATTACTCCTGATAGAAAGCGGTGGTCACCAATCACCGGGGACGGATAACCATCTTTACATAATCAAGACCCTCCGTGCTTCGGAAAACACGTTAAGCTATTGGTCCCGGCTATCATTCATATATATCTGGCAGTCCTTACGGGTCGTCAGAAGCCTGAAAGTCTAACAACCAGTCTTACCAAGGGGTATCGTTTTACCTAGTAACTGGGTTGTGGAGGTCAGATAGGCAGTCGCAATGTCAAATACAAGTATTCGCTGCATCCAGTTAGACTGAAAGCCGACCATAATATAGTTGTGAAAAGGCTAGGCAGATGATCTAAACATACAATCATACATAATACCGCAGTTTTTCCCTCATTAAAGAAAATACGACAAGCTTAACAGGTACGTATCTACGTACTTTAGTTTGTCTACGTTCGTATATTTGCCTTTGTATGTATAGTCAGTTGTTATACGTATAAAGGTCACAAGTCACTCATTAAAATACAATAGAATATTCAATACTCACTGAACAGACAAAAACAGTAGATCATCATCATCATATATCCCACGATTTATGCTCTCTGGTGTAATAAATGGCGGTCATTACAGAAATCAAATGTACTACAGTAAACATTTAGCCTTTTATGTAACATGCTCATTATTCATAATATCTTAACAAAGGAGTGTCATAAAAGCTTGTCATTGAACGTATTTTCGAACCAATGGCTCCTCTCATTTTCTTAAATAGAATGCCTCCCACCGAGACCTGCCTATTACTTATTATAAACGCTTCGATGATTACTCACATTAGGTCTGGGTGTATCTAAGGCGATTCTGTTGCTATAATGACGACACGGTTGCCGCAGTGGTTAAGCGATTGACTGCTGCGGGTTCGATTCCCGCACGTAACAAATATTTGTAATAACCTACAAGTAGTTGTTTCAGGCCTGGCTGTGTATGTGAGTTTAAATGTTTCTAAACGCACCTACAATACTGGAGAAATTAATAATATAGGCCAACGTTTAAGAAAAAAAAATGTGTTACGTAATCATTTTTTCAATAATTGACAAAGTTATCACTTCAATTAATATTGTCTCTTCATTCTATCTGTATTTTAGGAATTTTATTGTAGAAAACGTGGTGTATCTGTATTTTCAATGTCGAAAAATATTTAGGTAAATTTTTGGTATCTAGGTACCTTAAATCATGTCTTTTATCTGTCTACAAAAAAAAGGGACCTACTGAACTAACTACTTAGGCCTGAGTTCACCAACATTCTAACCATCGGTTAGGTATTTAAACAGTTGATTTCCTTAGGAAATTTGACATAAATCAACTGTTTAAATACCTAACCGATGGTTAGAATGTTGGTGAACTCAGGCCTAAGTGTTCTAGTATTCACTGTCAAATAATGATTTGTCCATGAAACCATCAAGTAATTTAAATTAAACCTACGTCAATGATCACTGATAACATAATTATTAAGCTTTGAACCAAGTTATTAGCCCGAAACAAATATTCGACCAAATAATACCTATTTCGTACATATTAATCGAAAATCATTGCGCACAGGAAATTGTCGAACAGTTGCCCAACTGTACATAAAAAGACAGATAATAAAGATTATTCTTGCGATTGCGGTTAATATTTTCTAAATGGTTATATCGATATTAGAATATCGGATAGTGACGGTTTACTCAAGATAAATGACTCCGGCAAAAACTGGTATCTACATATCGCTCAAAATCAAATAAATACAAAATTTATTTGCGGACGCGAGATAATCGCTCCAAACTTATTTAGCCTGTATTTGCCAGAATAATTAATTAAGTGTATTATAATTAGAGTAAACACGAATGAATTAATTAATTAAATATGTGCTTTTCCCTTGACCATAGTTTGCCAAATGTAATTACATTTTCGAGTTGTTTTTTTATTGATTGAATGTACCTAACAAAAATTTAGCAAATACGGAGATACAGTTTCACATTAATGTAATGATTTGGTACAAAATTTTGCGAGTACCTAATTGATTATCAAAGCCGATTGCGCGATTTTTGTTTTTTGCTTTTTGTTTTTTTTATGTTTTTTTACGTCAGTGAGTATCTAAAGCTAAGTTTTTCTGAAGAGCGCGAGCGGTTCCGTCATATTACAACGGCCGTCATGTCAATTTTCATCAATATTTGACATTAAGGTTTTTTGAAACCTTAATGTCAAATATTGATGAAAACTACAGATACTCATGTACCGTACTCTCCACTTTCTTAGGAAACCAAAGTTTAAATTTTATTTTTATAAGGAGTTTTTTTTTATTGCCAAATGGGCCCACTCTTGACTCCGATAACGCCTGATGGAAAGCGATAGATGAGGTCTATGATGGAACGAGCGTGCTCAGATTTAGATGCGTCTTGCGAAATAAGGTACTTTAATAAATTCGATGCCTACAATCAGCCTGTAACGTTCCCACTGCTGAGACACAGGGCTCCACTTTGTGAGAGGGAACGAGCTGTAATCCACCACGCGGGCCTAATGCGGGTTGGTAGATGTCACATGTCTTCGAAATTTTGGTTCTAGGACATGCTGGTTTCTTCACGATGAAATGTTTTCCTTCACCGTTTTTAGAGTAGTGGTGATCAAATTATTTACATAAAGTAAAGCGCCTGGCTGGGTTCAACCCCACCACTTACAACTCTTAAGTCCAACACTGCTCTTCACAACAATCTTCTTTCTTAAGCTTGTTAGTATCGCTTATTGCTATTTTTCTTGTGAAATAGAATATTTCAATAAATTTGATGCTTATATTATGTACTTATAATAATAATAGTGTATCTACCAGTATGCCGCTGACCTTCTCAAGCCCTACTGTCCTTAACCCAAGGCGTGACGAGTCGGCCTTCCTCCGTCTACTCCTGCTATAATTCACATTGTGCGACCTGGGTGCGTCCACCAGTTATGCGGTGATTGTCTCTTCTCTGCGTTACCAAGGTTACCGATAATACATTATATAATAACGCTGATTGTTCTGCAAAATTTACACGGTCTACGATATTCTAGGTAATAAAAATCCTAAATTAATTAATTAATTCACTGACAAACAAGGCATATCCTAAACCGCTGGGTCTAGTACCATGAAATTTTGCGCATGAGTTCCATAAACAAGGTGGAGGTAACAAATCGAAATCTAACTTTAGTTCTGGCTTAAGCCTTTCACCACTTTCGAATTAGGCAAAGTTGTTAATACTAAAATGACAACTTAGAACCGAACTAAGCTGAAAAATGTTTGTATAAAGGACTGCATTTCTATAACAGTTAGGTTTTGGCTCGGTGGTTTAAACCTGACCTGAAGAAAAGCCTTGTTTTGTAATAAGCGCGCGTCTATGTTTAATGACGTTCCCAGTCTGCATAGGAAAATGTAATCCCAGATTTTGTCATTTTTGTCGATAGGAAATCCCATTGGGCACACGCTTGGAATACATAATATAATAACGCTGATTGTTCTGCAAAAGCTACACGGTCTACGGCATCGTTTGAGAAATTAAAATCGATTATACTTGATATGGCCCGAAATGAATCCCTCTCTATTTCGCTGAGCGGATTATCGTTTGATCGATTTCAGGTACGACGATTTAATTTCGATATGAACCGGTTTGTAGATTTATTATTCTTGTACTTGAGTGTACCTATAGATATGTACAAGTGTAGTATGAATTATTGAAGATATTGTGGTTTTATGGATTTTTACGACCTTTCATCCTAGTTAAAATCCTAGGAAGCGATTTAGAATGGATTTTTTTGGAAGCTTTTCTTATTTAATATTTTTGAAATTGTAAAAAAATTGATTCGTTTATAAGAAAATTAGGGAAAACAAACATACATACATTTACATAAGTGTCGACAGACCTCATGTTTTGAAGTCGGTTAAAAAAGTTGTCTCATCGCAGCTCATGGTATAAATTGTATAATTTGTAGTGTTCAATGTATTTTTATGTTATGTATTTTTGTGGTAAATAATAAAGTATATATAAATAAAAAAATGAAGAATAATTATGTATTATCAATTTATCACCAAATAAAACTTGCATCAACGAACTTTAAAAAATTATAACGCGGTGGCACAGCGAGGTATTCCCATAAATAAAACAAAATACGATATGTTCACCGAACCGGCTTTTTGGTACTTAATTATATTAAGTAGCCAATGATGCCTCATATTGAATGTAAATCGCTGTATTTTATTCCCATTATACGCAATTAAATGCAAATAACGTGTCAAAATTCGTTAAATCCACATAATTGTTGGAGCTGCGTAGTGATTAATTAAAAATACTAACTATACTTTAAAACTAATAAAAACTGCACACACATAATTATGAATAAAATAAAAAAGTAATAAATACTTTTTTTAAATTTGTTATAAATCATTTTCATTAATTCATGCACTTTTTTATTTTCAGCCTAATTATTTCTCCAAAATTATAATTGTTAGTTACAAAGGTCTTAAAACTATTTAAGTATTACACTACAGACTAAGTTTAACAAAACAATGAGATCAGAATCAATTCCTATTTATTCTGAAACAAGTCAGATTTTTAGCTTTTACAAGCCAGTTCTTAGCGACATTTCCCATCAGACTACCTCTGAGAAGAAATGACAAAACAAACTCAGACATAGATAACTGTTGGCCTAGCTATTAAGGATAGTTCACAATGTTTGTGCCATACCATACGAGGACACCCCATTACTTAAGGAAAACATGGAATGGATAGTAAACACTTACCCCTTTATTCATAAACGTTGCTTAAAGTTAACTCGTGATAAGCGACTATTTAAACATACATTTTTGACGTTTGAACGTCACTTAACTTTAATCATCGTTTATAAATAAACCCCTTAATCTAGAACTGTTAGTACCTATACCAGAAGACCAATTCCCGTAATTAAAAACGTTCAAAATATAGTTGCAATCTCATCTCAGCGACAATCAATGTCAAAAACTTGTCAAAAATGTAGGGAAATTAGAGGTATTTTTGACAGATAGACCGAGATCAGACTGTGAACTTTCTTAAAATTACGAGAATTGCCATAAAATTAACGTAATTTATATCGCTTCAGCTTTAGACCGATCGAGAGCTATTAATATTTTAACTGTACCACTACCATTAATTATAAGTATGATTAGACTACTAATAAAATATCTTACTAAGTTTTTAATTGCTCTATTACTGTCCAAGTCATTATTTAATAGCTGACTACATTGTCAACTAAATGCATTTTTTTATATGTAGATGCAAAAAATACATTATTACAATAGGTATTGTGACTACAATTGAACTGATAAAACATGATTCCAGTTCCTGAAATGTCTATTTATTTACGGAAATCAAACGTTTCCGACACTCCAATTAAGTTCGCTGTCAATATTAATTATTCCCTTCACTTTTAATGGAGTAACGTGGGCGTTAACTGCTGTTCTGCTAATTGACTTACTACACTGTAATGATATTAATCGAGTAGACCATGCTATAATTTTTTTAATGGGGAAGCGTCAGGTTAGCCCACGTAATCAAAATTTTCTAACGTGTTTGCAATTTGCGGGCCAGTGTCAAGTTATATGTCGAACGAAATATGATTCGCGATCGTAACAAGTAAATATTTACAGGGTTATAATAATTATATTCATCAATATAGCCTTCTAAGTTCATTTATGAAGAAGAAGGGAAAAGTGTTTTTTATTTATATAGTTTAAGATATTATGTTAACTTAGGTATATATAGCTCAACTCTAACAAATGTTGTATACATCTCTACTTACCTTAGGCCTATTTTCATATTAAACCATATGTTTTTACTTGATTGAATACATTTGTTTTTAATATTTTCCTATTGATTGATATTTCATGAAAATATTTATGCCCTGCAAATTGCAAAAAAAACGTTAGAAATATTTGAATTATGAGGGCTACCCTGGTGCTTCCCATTAATCAACTGAGCCTATAAGGTGTCTACATCGGGGCGTGTATCTTATCAAATCGATTTGCGTCGTTGCCTTTAACATCTGTTATATCGCTGTACATTCCTTTGCAGGTCGTCAGTCAATTCGTCAAGGATCTTTCGTTCTTTTGGTAGAAATGCGGGTCAGCCCACTGCCAATTCAGTTTGCTGACCCAGACATCCATATTGGCTACTCCAGTTCATCTCAGACTATTGCATTGTGTACCTTATTTCAAATACTTAGGTGGTCAACCTACCTCTATTTTGCCTTTTCCACAACATTGTGCCTGTGGTGGCAAGAATAGAATAGAATATCGTTTATTGTCTCCAGTATTACAGCTAGTAGTAGTATGTACATACACAAAACTATAATGCCGGAAGCGAAAGGTTTTAGCGTCAGCATTATGCTCAGGTCTCCTAGCGGGTTACTAAGCGCCATACCAAGCGCCTCCCCCAAGCACCTCCACTTCGACCGGTTCTGTGCAGTTGCAGATACAACAATTCAATCAATTACTGTTCCATAAACCTTTCACATTTTAAATTCGTTAATGATTTTACGACAACAAAACTATATTATCGGAAACCATTTTATCTAAAAACGTCCCCATACCTATCTACAAAATCATACAGCGATTTACCAAAAATGCTCACACAAAGTTTTTTGCGATGTCCCTGACCACGTGCAATATGGAGCAAGAAGCGACAAAACTGAAACAGATTACTGCTCTCCTTTTTATATGCAACAGATGTTTAGGAAGTCAGCAATGTTCCGGCAACTTGCGGGCTATGCTAAAGAGTTTACACTTTGTTTTTGTTTTTTGTTAGGCTGTTGCAGAAATGTTGTAAATGTTTTAATTTTTGTAGCGGGGGTTGGCAGGTAATTAATGGCATGTATTTAATCGAACCACAAATATCACATTTTGTGTGCCGGATGGACATGATCGTTGGACGCGAAGTGTGCAAAGGGGGTGTATGCCTATCCAGGTTAATCCCGTATATTCAAGAACTCAGCTGACGGCTATGTCCTGAATTCTTTACGGGAAGGGGTTTCTTGGGGTAGAAATAAAAACACCGAAACGATAAGTTACAAATGTTCAGGAAGCGGTTGCAGGTCTCTTCAGAGGTTATATTTATGTCTGTAATTTATATGGTGTGCATAATAAAGAGTATTCTATCTATCTATATTTGAAATATTATATGGTTTATAGTACCTTGTCGATGACTTCGAAATCATAAAAAGTTTATGCGCGCTTAATACCGACTTTTACCTTAACGAGGACCTTTTCCCAACTATGTTGGGGTCGGCTTCCAGTCTAACCGGATGCAGCATAGTACCAGTGTTTTACATGGAGCGACTGCCTATCTGACGTCCACAACCCAGTTACTGGGTAATACGAAACCCCTTAATAAGACTGGTTGTCAGAGTTTCGGGCTTCTGACGACCCGTAACGACTGTCAAAGATCCACGAATGGCAGCCGGGACCCACGGCTTAGCGTGCATTCCAAGGCACGGAGGGGTCTTGGTATGTCAAGATGGTCACCCATCAATGGACCAACCGCGGCAAGCGTAGCTTAACCTGATCGATCGACCCGTGCGACTGTAATTACTTAGCCACAAATAATTACAAGCCCTTCCTCGGGTTGTCAGACCATGTTACCTTAATGGATAATATTTTTTATTGATATTTTATTTCGTGTCGATACGAGTATGAGTGAAGAAAAGAAGAACGTTAGCATATACAGGGTCGAAGTAAATTAACTAGCGAAACTTAGCAGACGTGATGGGTATCGACATCCTAATATTATAATACAAAAAATAAACAAATTTATTAATTTTTTGTGAGTTCATCGACCGCATTTAGTGCAACACTTGAAATTACAGTTTAAAAAATCTTTTTTTTTTTACCAACACTACTAGCGGTTGATGATCACCCTAAACAAAAACGTCACATCGTTTTTATTTTATCGTGTTTAGTTATCGATATAAGATACCCATCACATCTGCAGAGTTTCAATAGCTAATTTAATTTGACCCTGTATCTGTTTGAAACAAAATGATATTCTCATAATTACCTATCTAAATACCGTCAGCCATAATTAGTCACAGCCCACAAAAACGAATTGAAAAATTTAACCGTTTTTATCTTTTATAATGGGCGCCTAATGTATAGCGTCTGTCACTTGCGGGATCATGACTAATTGTTACACGCGCCATTTATCAAAATCCATTCACCGCATTTAGGACCTATTGGTACAGACAGATACCTAAATAGTCATACCACACCTATAGGGTCAATTACGTAGGTAATGCATGTATTGCTAATCCGTATGAGTAATCTAAGGCTGATTGATACCATTCACTTCTGAAATGAATTTAGATTATGATTGATTTGATACTTAATTGCTATGATTATACTCATTTTAGAGGTGGACAAGCCGTTTGGTGTAGACTTAGACTGGTCTGAGTGACCGAGAGGTCATACGCATAACAGTAGCTGGTGACGGGATTCCAGACTAATGCTGACAGGCAAGCGTGATACAGAAGTATAATCAGAATAAAAAATTCCCATTGCTGGGTCACAGGCCTACTCTCTATGAGAGGGTCTATGAGAGGGCCGTAATCCACCACGCGCGCCCAGTGCTAATTGGCAGAAGTAAAGTGCCTGCCTAGAATCGAATCTACGACCCTACAAATTGTAAGTTACGGCCGTTACCAGTAAGCCACCACTGCTCCAGACTGATACAGAACCCTTCTTTAGATAGCCATGTTGAATGTAGGTAGGGACGCTTTTTTCGGTATTATCAATGCATCTGCCTTAACTTTTCCTTGGAGCCGCGCATTATTTTACATGGAGTGACTACCTATCTGACTTCCACAACCCAAGTTACTGGGTAAAACAATACTCCTTCGGCACGACTGTCAAAGATCTACGAATGACAGTTGGGACCGAACAGCTTAACGTGTTTTCCGAGGCACGGAAGGGGTCTCGATTTATGATGGCTGGTCATCCATCCATGAACCAACCGCGACAAGCGTAGCTTAACCTTCAATCGACCTATGCGGCTGTTATCATTTCGCCAAAAGCCCCTGTAGGTATTATACAAACACTTATTTGTTTTCGTAGAGTGTACCTACGATATAGGTACGATTCAATGAATGTAAATTCTAAGTCGATTTCCCATTGAGCACTAGTAATGAATCGTTATTGCACAGTCATTCTATTTTTATAGCTGCTTTCATAGGAAGGAAAAAAACCTTTATCGTTGTTACAGCTTCTCCTAGATGCACGTCGAAAAGCTGTTTGTTTAAAAGCAGTTTGTCTAAGAGCCGTTTGTCTAAAACCCGTTGAATAATCAAACGTCCCACATACAAAAAGACACTAAGCCATGCTTTTCGTATCACTTCAGTTCAAAGCGTACGTGTTTCAGTACGAAAGACGCCCTCGACAGTCGGAACTTATAGCTTTTGTCCTCGCCCTGACTTTTCTGCAACACTTAGCAAACGTTTAAAACTCCATTGTTCAGCTGGGTGACGTTTTAAAGCTATTTCCATTGTTTCGTCGGGCACATTAATATGTTTTCACTGCAGTACAATGGTTTGTAATTTTGTTGCGGTAGGAATTAACGGGGGAAAGGGCTGAGTTTCTTAAACATGTTGGTTGGTATTCACTGGTTTTAAAGCTCAGTGATGTACTCTTGGAGAGGTTTTTAGAGCAGTGGGCTCTACTATAGGCTGATGAGAAAACCTAAAAAATAACTATAACTACTTTCTCTTTTTTTTTCTTTTATGATGTTTCCGCGATAAACGACTTCTATACCGGCGTTAAAGTTCTACCTAAATGGGATCACAATAAGGTAATATTTCACCACTTACCCACCTACGCAGCATATTTCCGGAATGTATCAACGTGGATACAATGGGTGTCGCGGGAGGCGTGAAAGTTTTGAAAGATAAGTTAACCATTCAAAAGTAAACAATCTAATACTGAAATAGTTTATAGTGACAATTAATTGCACCTATCCTCATTTGGCTGCCTCTGCCTAACCTTTGGAAAATACAGACATGATATTATGATTTGAAAGAAAGAAATATATTTTATTTGGGGGACACACAGAAAATACAAATAGTAAAAAAGGAGCATTTAAAACTAACAAAGCTATATTAAAAATAACCAACAAAAAAAAATACGTATGCCACGTCGCACACATGCACGCGTCAAATCGTCCAATGTACTTGTATAAGTGTGCGTTTACATTAACTCAGAATAACGCTATGATATTTAAAAAATAAATACCGCAGCTTTGTACCCGCATTTGATCAGCACACAATCCAAAACTGATAATATTTACACCAAAGGACGTTCCTAACAAACTTTAATTCTCAATCAAACTCCTACACACACTCTTGTAATTATTTAGTCGGCACAGTATCACAGTTAAAATCGCAACTTGGCCCTAAATCTTACATTCGTGTCGTGACATAAATCGAACGTCAGATGCACACTGCACGGGACCGATTCCCTCATCTGTCAGAAGCGAGACAACTAATTTGTCTGCCATGTAAACGCGACTCTGTATTGCGACTACGAATTTTGAGAAGCGAATAAATCTTGGCGTTCGTTGCGATTTGAACGTGAGTGTGTGCCAAACCTTCGTGTTTGTTTTCGTGTTTCGTCGTTTGAACTACTTTCGATGTTGAAAACTGTCGTTTGAATGGGAATTATTTTGTTTGTAACGGAATTTTATGTGGATTGAAAGTTATGGTGAGTTGTTGTAACGGCTGCAACCTACGATTTGTAGGTCATAGGTAGGCGCTTTACTTTGTGTATTATATTTCATCACCACTGCTCTCAAAACGGTGAAGGAAAACATCATGTGGAAACCGGCACGTTCTAGAACCAAAAATTCGAAAACAAGTGACATCTACCAACCCGTACTGGGACCGCGTGGAGGATTACAGTCCACTCCCTTTCACAAAGAGGAGGCCTGTGTCCCAGCAGTGGGAACATTATTATGAAAGTTAAGACGATACTGTTCTTATTGGAACTCATGTCGAAATTTTACAAAGGTAATATAAAAACGTTTAAGCTAAACAACAGTTCAACACAAGTTTATCATGCCTAATAGTTATTATAGTTACCAATTATCTTTTCAATCAAACTAAAGTGGGTTTATTTTGCTAGAGAAAAAGTTGATTCAGTACCAATTTAGCTTATAAAATATGATTTACGGTCTTAATAGGGCAACAATAAATTGTAATCAACTTTTCCATTTGTTTAGTAATAATATACGGGTAATTGAGTACACGTGCCGATTGGTTTAAATTCAACTAATACACCCTATTAGACACAACTTTATCAGACCGTTAGTTATATGAAATTAGTGTGACAAATCATAATTTTAAATTAATTGGTAATTGCTACCGTCGGCTTATAAATTATTACGTTATTCTCGTTTCAAAATTCAAACAACTCTCAAAGGCGTGAGAAATAATTATAGAGTTTTCCTAAAAATTAAACTTCAATATTTCTTGTGACATTATCTTTAACGACTTTAAATGTCCCCAATACAGACAGTTTGTCAAGGAAAATCAAGTCTTTGGTTACTTAACCAAAAGCTACATTTATTTTAAAAATATATCAATCAGAATAATTTTTAAGTATACTGCTAATCCATTGCTGATTATGTTCAAAAAATTTGTCTGCTCAACAACTTAAATAACGGAATGAATGTTGTTAAACTGTCAAAATGGAAGCCATTGTTACTGTTATTATGTTACACAATTAGCAGGTCACCATACGTAATTCCAAATCAGATACACTTTTTCCACCACACTGCGCTCAGATTTAGGTACAATAAACCCTACTTCAAACGGAATATTCAATACTCAATAACATAACTCCAGTTTCTTGTAGATAGTTATCCGAAATATACTGTCAGGTTACACTTAATCTGTTACTGATGTAACAAGGACGTCCCAATATCAAAAGTTCTTGATACCTGCGCCAATAGTGTAAGTAATTGTTTTTGAAACAAAATAGCTATGCTATTGAAGATTTATCCAGCCTTTTCGCTTAGTAAACCGTGATATAGACTCTCCCCTTTTAAACACAATTTTGTCTTTTGCGAGTGCCGGCCAGTCCTTATGGTAGAACTGAAGCTCGTCCGACCATCTTCGTCTGGACTGCCGCGATGGCGTCGTGCTTTTAGTAGGACCCAATCTGTTGGATAGGTGTTTCTCTTAGCCCAATTGTCATCTGACATGCAGCAGACTTGTCCGGCTTAGTTCCACTTTTTAGCGACTTTCTGGGTAATGTCCATTATCTTGGTTTTGGCGCGCATCCAACAAAAACCTTTTAAAAGTAGTATAAAAGATTTCCTAAATTCAAAAATAGGTTAAAGTTGTATTTTGTCAACCAATAATAATATTAATCATTACATATGTACTCAATAGACCGAACGACAATTTTGATTTTGTTAAGTTTCTCATATTTAACTGAACTATGTACGAGTATGTTCTTTTTGAGAAATAGGTTTCTTTAAACTGAAATTGCAAATAAAAAACCAAATTAGGTTTACTTTTTACACCACGAACACTTTTACAACTAAAGCCTACTGCATACGAGCGGCTATTACTCATCGATCGCCGCCTCAGTCGCGTATCGCTTAGTAAACACTTGGCATCACGTCGCACACTCAATTTGTAGCCATTGCCGCCCTCTCTGTCGGTATAGAGGAGTTCATGCAATATGCACTACGCTTTATACGAGCGTTGTACGCGTTTAAAGATAGGAATTTTTATTTTTAAATTGGCTGACGTTTTGTGATTTTATATCGTTGTTTTTCGTTATTATTTATATGTACTCGTATTGGTATTAATGTTTACTGTTAAGGATGCAAAGGATGTGTCGGGCTTAGAAATTTGGATTACATACTTTTTCGTGGCTTTTAGAAAACGAGCTGACGAATTTATACCTTAATGAATCGCTTGAATTCGCTCTATGGTTCCTTCATATGTTTGCAATAAATGATTGAGACAGTTACCAATATTTAATATTACAAAACTAAATAGTATCATCAATAATAATTAAGAACGTTCTTTTTCTTAGCGAGTCGATGGCAAAAATACCACAAATAAATCCCATTTAAAATTTAAATATGAATATCGACGAGACATCAGGCTTTTTTTCTTACAGTTTCATCATCATCATCAGCCTACAGCAGTCCACTGGTGGACATAGATCTCTCCCATTGCACGCCATTCAACTCGATTTTCGGCAACTCTCATCCAGCTCCTACTCATTGCTTATTGTAATATTTGACCATGACAAAATATTAACTTACCTAAGAACTTGCTGAAACGGATTTAAACAATAAAATAAAAACAAAGCGGAAATAGTTGGAATATCGTGTACCTACAAACTCACCCACTTATAATCGGATAGACAAAACACTATAATTATAAGCAATAAAAAAAACATAAACTTCACGCCTGGTCCCTGTATATAGAGGAAGTCCGATACTTATCTAAAATACGGACCTAAAATGATCGAACTTGCTTTTGGCATACATTTTCCGAGTTAACTCGATTATTCAAATTGCATAATAATTACGCAATGAGTTATGTCGAGATTGTAACGCTAGCATCATCAGCATCTGCCTAGCCTTTTCCAAACTATGTTGGGGCCAGCTTCCAGTCTAACCAGATGCAGCTGAATATCGGTATTTTACATGGAGCGACTGCCTATCTGATCACCAGGACCCAGTTAGGTACTGGGTAGTAGGTACGTTACCCAATGGTAAGACTGGTTGTCAGACTTTCGGGTTTCTGACTACCCGTAAAAAAAGAAAAAGTACAAAGATCTATGAATGACAGCCGGGACCGAGGCCTGGAGGAGTGTCGGTATATAATGGATGGTTACCCATTCATGGACTGCCCTTGTCAAGCGTAGACCTTCTATCGACCCGTGCGGCATTTCAAGTCATTTTCGGTATCATAAACAGGGCATTAATATTAGATCTTTAATGTTTTCTAACGCTGTAAATTTTGTATTTATTACCTAGAAACCAAAATATTTTAATACTCAAAACTTTTGCATCTTTGTTTAATCCGCACTTGTTTTTATGCTGACTGTACTAAAAAACGAGTAACGAGTTTATTCTGTAGTTTAAATTTTACAAGTAACATAAACTAGGTGAAAACTAATTGGTGTCGTAATTATAAATTCAAACTACCTAAATATGATACCTACAACATTGGTCGGTTGTTACTATATTTTATCAGTTCAACAAATTGGTGCGTTTCAAATTAAAATGTTGTTTTTCGTTTATTGTAGTGATTTTTTTGCCGTTATTTTATATGTAGTGTTAAATATTCCAAATATCCTTCGTGTGCGAGTCCAACTCGCACTTGGCACCGGCCAAGTGCGAATTTTTAAATTTAATTATAAATTTACGGCTATTTTTTATCCGTCCTTTCCCAAACTCTTGTTTGTTAGCCGTCATAAAAGCCAACAATAAATAAATAACTTGCAAAGTCAGACAGCTCATCGTTTGATGTCCCAGAAAACACAAAAACACAGCTTTCCTAGAACTGCGACTACTGTAACTCACACACTTGTTAAAATTCTAGGAAAATCATCTATTTTTACAATATCTGTATAATATGTCAGCACCTTGTATCTATCACATAATTCATATACTTGTCATTGCGTTATTTTTTATTCTTTTTTCCTTTTGTGGTAGAGTAATTTTATTTTAGGTGCATCATCTTCACATAATATTTATATAATGAATTTTACAAATCCTTGTACAATATTTTAAAAGAGTAACAGTGGAGTTTCTTACCCATTCTTCTCCATACAAAACTACCTTTTGGAAGAGGCGACTAGAATCAATTCGAACAGTTTAGGTAGGCGGAAAGGACCTAAAGCACGTTAATGGGTAAACATGACTAGTTCAGTTTTAGTGGGGTTCACTGAAAGGTCAAAATCCCTGCACCATCTCTCTACGATGCGTAGCGCTTGCTGAGTGAGGTTGCATACCGTTCCCGTTACCTTCCCCGAGACCAGGATTGCGAGGTCGTCTGCATAACCTACTGTGTAAAAGCGGTTGGCGTTGAGTTTGGTGATGAGGTCATTAATTACCACAGCATTTACATACAAAAGCCCTATGGTGTCACTAACAGGTTTTGTCCGGTCCAACGGGCTAAGTTCCCCATGTGCTTTATTTTAGTCGCTTTTAGGGTTAAGGCCGTGATTAGGGTTGCTTAACATCTGTTTTAGCTGGATATATTAAAGTTGTACTAGGACAGCTTTGTGAGTAATCGCAGGGGCAAATTTCTAGAAACATAGACCTTTTTACGGATAAATGGAATGTCTAGCCAACTTTCCTTTTTTGGGATTTGGCTACCGTATTTCTGAAACCTCTGTGTATCAAACTTATTCGCTCCAAATAGGTCTAACAACACATTACGCCCACGACATTATTATTATATATTTCATTATGTATTCTAAATAATTATCATATTACCTAACTATCACCACTAACACGCTAATAAAATAGAAAGGTTAGCCTAGTGGCAGTTGTCAATCGCCAGGACATCCCAAGGATCAAGGGGTCGTGACTATAGGCTCACTGTTGACACGAACTTGTCCTAGCCATCGCCATTCGCATATTTATGCAAATTTAACGAAAGCAAATGACTATTGTAAGATTTAATTAGGTCTTCGAATATATGCGTAGGTATGAAGTATGCAAATGTTTAGCCTGCATAAGACACTGATCCGATAGTTGATACTGACAGACATGAATTACTATTTATACTAATTGTTCATGAAGCAGTTGGACAAAAGCCTCCACCAAGTCTTTAAGCAGAGACTAACTCTGCAGCACTGGTATCTACACCCGTAGACGTGCTTAGCATCGCTCTAGATGTGCCAAATGCACTAATTAATTTAGGGGCTGTTCATTTATTACGTAAGACGATTTGAGGGGGGAGGGAGTCCAAACAAGTCTTATTTTTTCTTACATGGGGGAGGGAGGGGTTTAGACAGTTCTTACGTAAGATCACAAAGGTAAAAAAATTATAAGTTTTTAATTTTTTACTACAATTTCTTTGCAATTTTGGTAGATACAGATCTTACGCAAGATTAAAAAGTGGTAAAAATTGTCTTTCGTAATAGATGAACAGCCCCATATAGAAGCAGGTGTAATTAAAATAACGTAAAACCTCTTACGGAGTCATTAATAAGAACAATTTTTAATAACTGACCAAACCTGAAATCGCGAAAAAAACCTGCTGCTCTACCTATTCGTAAAACTCGATATTATAAGTTGTTCATAATGATCAGTACAATGACCCCTAAAGCGGGTTTTAGTTTTTCAATTACAGCTTGTATGGGCTGAAATCGGAATATTTTGTCCATAATTTGTTTTTTTTTTGGGTATAAATCCACAACCAGGAAGTTGGCTATTTCCTCCCTCTTTTGATTTTTCAGTTTTATTGAACACCTTTGAATATAAGCTAGAGTGTTATGCTAGTTAGCGGGGCCGACAAATTTAGAGCAGTTACCTAGGGGGCCTACTGTTAACTCCCTTAGCACGAAATTCGTAGTTTCGGCCGAAGTAACGGGCATATCCTACTTCGTATCGCATAAAGATATTCTATGATTAGTTCGGGTCCCGAACTAAGAATGAATCACATTCACAACACGATTTGACAGTTTTCTCATGTTTGCCCGACCGTTTTTTTTTTTTATTTGACACTTGTTTTGACAGATCCTCTACTTTCGGACGAGCCTGTATCTGTGTTGACGAGATTAGATCTCCAGGACCGGCCTTGTCATTTTGCCGAGGCTCGTTTTGTATACTGCAAGTATAGTCACGATAAAAGCTTTGAAATAAAAGTAGTAAACTTTTTCGGTGCCTACGAGACAGAATGACGAACATTTTATCACATTAGCAGCGCCCCGCGGTTTCACCCGCATAAATTTTGATCCCGTGAGAAGATATCCCGTAGTCTATGTATCCTATAGTAAGATCCGTCTAAGTATCCTATGGTTTAATCCTGGTTGTAAACTATTTGTGTGCCAAATTTTATTTAAATCCGTTCAGAAGTTTTTCGTGAAAGAGTAACAAACATCCATCCATCCATCCTCAGAAACTTTCGCGTTTATAATATTAGTAGAATTGTTACCCACTTATTCGTCTAACTTTTGGAACAACATTGTCGTTTAACTGACGCACTTAGATAAAGCCAGGCCACTGTTTAGGATAACTAATAAGCGTGGTCGGTAACTGTCAGTGTTATCTAGTTCGTAGGAATTAGCATGCAGGGTTAGACCTAGGCGTGGTCCTTAGACCATATGCTATTATCAGTGCTTGATAAAGTGTTAAGGTTGAGATTGTGCTAAGCGGTTAGTGAACTTACGCAATGCAATGACACAAAGCCTGTGCATAATTTGATTATCAATCTAGCTGTTGTCTATGGTTTCACTCGCAACCTAGGACAACTTCATATTTCAGGTTAAGTGGAAGATTATTGGCCTTTTAGGAATATTTTACATACACAATCATTTTCTTTTGGTAACGTGGAAAAGTTTTCTGGTATTGGGTAACTCATTAATTGAAAAATTATGTCGCTAATCAATTTAAATATAAAACTGTAACTTTATCGTTTTCTGCAAAGACTAACTTAATATTAAAGATTGTTCTCAAATTAGTAAACTTTACAGAAGATGTTGCTTGCGCTTTTTTCTACGAAATGAAACTTTGATTTATGATCGAGGCGAAAGATATTCTTTTTTATTTTCACAAACATTTAGGTATAAAAAAGAGTCTATGATAAAATCATAGAACAGTTATCAAGATAGTTTACGGCACTTCTTGTTTACTTCAGTTGAAGGCAAACGCATTGTAAATAAATTATTAAATTAATTACGCAATTATAACTAACGACTACAAAATGAATTAAAGCAATTGCAATCAATAGCTTCGTTCGTAGTTTTGGAACAAAATCGTGCCAGAACAGGAAAACACAATTTTAGTGTACGGAATTATAAGATTTAGTTCTGTATTTCTTGGTGAACAAAGGAATCGGTTCGCGCGAGTAATGCAGCTTGACTGCATTAATAAACTCGCCAAGTTTTTTGGCAAGGAACTTGTTTGTTAGTGCCGTGGTTAAAGCTTTTACGGGAGCGGTCCGCGGTCAGTTTTACACCGCTCCGCGCTCGCCTATTTGAACATCGTTAAAATTGAATTTCCTATTTAAAATGCATGAGGTGCAGTGTTCCATTCGGAAATAAAACACAAAATACACGACGCGGACGCCAGTTTACAGGATTTATGTCTAAAAGTCGGGATTGATATCCGAACGGGGCGGAATGAGGACAAACACTTGTCTTGTCATAAAATTTAATAAAAATTAAGAGATTTAAAGAGTAATTCATTTGCGGTCTTAATCCATTGTGTAACGTTCTGTACGATAGGACAAACCGACAAACAAATTGCCGGAAATATTTGAATAAGAATGGGGACATTCTCGGGGACACTAATGTGCGAGGCGGGAAGCCCGGACGGTGAGGGCGCCCTTAATATCTGTTTTATTTTTTCCGGATTTGTATGAATGAGGACAACAAACAGCGCACCCTCTATTGTGGGAATGCGACAGCACAAAAAACACGTTCGCGCCCAATAACATTATTTTTGGTGAGTAATTTTATGACTTTATTTGCCTTCGTATCTGTATTTCGGAATGGGATACGAGGTGATATGTAGATTAGGCATCGAATAAAAACAGAATAATTTCTGTAATGCCTTTGTCCTTAAAGCCGTAGGCAGTAAGGGTAATATCGTAGTTAATTCAAAGTCTTTGTATACCTAGCGATTCGACACAAATAGATACATTCTTATTCCCCGTGTTGTCAACAAAACAAACTGCTAACCGAACTGAGCTCGCAATACAACTGGATCGGTTACCACGTTTTCTTTCAATATTTCCCAATTTGATACGGTATTACACCCTCTCGGCGAGACAATGGAAAGTAATCGTCAGTGACAAGGGAGTGGGCTAAATTTCGTTAAAATAAAAGCGTACAGAGAGCGTAAGATATAGCGCCTACGTGGTCTCCGTGAGATCCCGAGAGCTCCTACAATGGAGAATTGGAAAAAGCTTTTATAATCCGGCACGTGACATACATGCTCAAGCGGCCATATCTTAGCGAACCTACCCGCATAGTACGGTGGCACTCACGAGAAATACCCGTTATTCTTTTTTTTTTCTGACGTACTATTATGTTTCGGTGTGCGATGTAAAATATGTGCCATAACAAGACGTTTCTGTTACAAGTTCAGAGATAGAGCATCATGAGGTATTTGGAATATTTTCGTACAGTTAAACGTTAACGTAAATACTCAATACCCTTGTTTGTAAACTTATCGTTGGTCCGAATGGTGTAACGTTGTATCAGATTTGGTTTGAGTGGGCCTGCTTTAGTAAATTCTTAGTAAAATGTCTTTGTCAACCTGATTTCAGATAAATTCGAAAAGATAAGAATATTCGCCATTAATTTAATTTACCTCTTGGAATTTAATGGGAAAACAAAATAGATGTTTATCATTAATTTACTGCTATTATAATAGCATTATAACCAGTAATCGTCATTCTCCTGCCCTTATCCCAATCTATCAGGGGTCGGCAACATATATTTTTTTCCATACTTCTCTATTAGTCGTCATCTCGGTAATTACCCTTTTATTAGCCATACCTATCATCTTTTACACAGTTCATACATCGTTTCTTGGGTCTTCCTCTACTCTTAGGTATACCATTGTTTCCAGTTGTAATGCTATATATTAAGAATTGGTACACGAATAAAAATAAAATAAATTAAATTATACCCAGTCCAAAAAAATATTTTGTAGGTATGTCCCGAAAATAAATCGTAAATTCCACGACCCAATAAATTTTGTTTTCGCTAATTTTGTCAATAAATTAAAATAAAACAAACAGAGGCAGATATAACTCTTGTGTGATCATGGCAAACGTTAGGGTTGCCACATTCATCAAAGTAAATAAAGAAATCTTCCGAATGTTCAAAAAAGGATAAGTTATAAGTACGGTATCTTAACCAGACGAAACGAATACTAGTGTGATAAATCAAGCTAGCCAGGAAAAGCGGCTTTGAAAAATATTTTTTTTAAGTTGTGATGACACTGAGGTTAGGGCGCTCACTTTTCAAGTGCGAGGACGCGATTTCAAAATCTACCAATGTAACTTTTCACATTCAGATAATAATGGATTATATTCTCTATAAAATAAGAGGAGGGAGGGGCCCGTGGCTAAATAATAACAGCCGCACAGGTCAATCGATCAGGTTAAGCTACGCTTGCCGCGGTTGGTCTGTGGATGGGTGACCATCTTCACATACCGAGACCCCTCCGTGCGTCGGAAAGCACATTAAGCTGTTGGTCCCGGCTGTCATTCGTGGATCTTTGACAGTCGTTACGGGTAGTCAGAAGCCCGAAAATCTTACAACCAGTCTTACCAAGGGGTATCGTATTATTACAAAGTAACTGGGTTGTGGAGGTCAGATAATCAGTCGCTCCATGTAAAATACTGGTATTCAGCTGCATCCGGTTAGACTGGAAGCCGAACACAACATAGTTGGGAAAAGGCTAGGCAGATGATGATAATATACGTCTTTATCTGTTCTGTGATATTCTCTATAAAATAATCTTGGACATAATTGACATACTATTAAGAAAAAATATCGTCTGAAATCGCCAATCCGCACTTAGTAAGGGTGGTGATCAATGCTCATTTTTTCTTTATGTGAAAATGGACCTTTGTTTTGCTTTGGACGATTATAGATAGCTATTACATTTATAGCGTACACATATTATAGCGTCTTATGAAGCAGCAACCTCAGATTGCCCATTGGCAGACAGATACTCGATATCGTACCCCATTAGTCTTCCCACATTGTCACCGTGCAAGCCTACAAAAATCCAGCTTTTCACGCTATGTCAGTGTTGGTAATGGATAATGTTACTTTCAATGTGAATTTATGTAAAAGAAGCCGAGTGTTGCTCATACTTTCTTATTTCGTTTGGTCTATATTGTAGCTTTCGTGAATCAATTTTGATTCTATACGAAAAGCTCTCAATTGAATGTTAACTCATTTATTTTATTATCTATTAAAACTTTATGCACAAGTAACAAAATACTGTACAAAGGCGGTCTACCTGGCAACCTTAGGATGATACAGACACAAAAAATGGCGGGTGCATAAATTCATCATAGATAATTCGCATTTCCCATCGTACGGGGTGTGTCCGTGCGCAACAATTTACGCACAGGCTCATATGAAAAAACGAATGCAATATATTGTATTTTTTGCGTATCTAAGCATACAATACATACTATAAATTAATCTGAGTGTCGTACCTCGCGTTGTTCTTCTAAACTGCGCAACGGATTTTGATGCGGTTCTTACCATAATTTAGAGAATTTATTCCGGAAGGTTTATGTGTACAATACGTTACTATTAAACATCCTTATGCCAAAGAAAACTCGATGTTTACCGTTAACTGAAACATCACAAAAACATCTCAATAAGTTTGTCCAGCAGTTGAAATACATTTGAACCTAAGAACCTACAAAATAAATCCTTATACTTATCTACCATAACTCACCACTGTAATACAATTCCTGATCAGCTGATGTGCGTCACCTGCCTGGTCACTAAGCGCATATCTCAAGATGATGAGGCTGGCTTGTCACTGCTGCTGCAGAAACTGGCATGAGACTGGTCACTGCTCACCTCCGTTACCTGGCGCTCCGTGAGCATCTTAACATGAAGGTTAACATATATTTTGGAATCGTATCTAATACCTGTGTAAAGGAATTTATTCTCATAAAAGACTACAGTCACTTACATGAGAAATATAATAGATACAATAGTGCTTATTACTAGGATATATGTCGTTCGTTTTTTTAAAATTTTTATGTATATTTTTTTGTTTATTTTTTTATTTGGAAAACAGGTACTTCTATAACGCAGCCAGTACTTGGCTGCTATTGGAGTTTTATCGATACTTTTCGACTATTGTCGAGCAAGATGTACTTTGAATGCATTATATGAGCGTACACTTTTAATGGTCGACGGTAGCTTATTGTAAATATCAAATTAATCACAAAAAAAAACATTGGTAAACATTGTTTTACCGAGCTTCGTTCTTGTCTTGGGTAGAACTAAAAAATACCTAAAGCTATAGGTACCCATGTTGGTACGCCTAACAACTTACAGCAATCCAGATTTTTATAAGTGTTAACATTGAAAAACTACCTAAGTTACCTACTAACAATGAGTTCTTCCAGTGAAGAACTTCCAAGACGAACTTTGTTTGCTCAATACCTTTAACGAACTGCTAACCTGACTAAAGTTATTAATTATTCCATAGTGAAGCCTTACTTTCCTGACAGCTTTTATGTAACTAAGCTGTCAGAACAGAAAATGCTTATGAATATTCTAAAAGTCAGTTAAGACATTTTTCGATATTTTCGGCTATGAATTAATTAAGGGGAATATTAATTTTGGTGCGTCAGTTGAAAATTGTATTTTTGGAGCAAGATATCTCCAGAATAGTAGAGGTACAGTTTTTATATTTCTGAACCATAATGGTGACTAACCTAATGAGTTAAAGAAGGTTTACAAAATAAATCAAGTATTCAGTACAAGATCAGAAGTAATCTAGTACCTAGGTATGACAAAACAGTGTTTAAGTATGCTCTTGACAATATTAATCTTTGGTAGCTTTTCTGAATACTAAGTGTCGTCTACGTGTCCTAGATATCCTAGATTGTGTTCTAGTTTTCTCTATAACGTTAAATATATATATAACGCGAATTTTGTGTTTCGAAGAGTTTTTCTCTTCTACGCAAGTACCTAATTATGGCGTTATAATCACAAAAATATCTGTGATGTAGTGTTTAATTACGTAACATAATACCATGCCTGTATTTAGGTGCTCCTGTAGCCTACATTTTGCCAGTTAGGTACGAGTATGTTAAAGCCATCAACCAAATGATTTTGTTTGATTCCTAAATAACTTAGATAAAATATTTTGCAGACCAAAATAATGAGAAATATACTAGTTATGTGGTACAGACAAGAAAACCAACATGAGGTAGCAGCAATTTATATTTCAGTCTTATTAATTCTTTAAAACTCTCGTATAAAATAAATGAAATGACGTTTGTACAATAAAGTAGAACTAGTGCAATAAAAACACATTAGTGTTTAGATTTAGAAAATAATGTTTCATTTGGGAAATTTAGAACTAACGTATTTTAGTAAATGCGTGCTAACATAACACGTCTGGGACTTAACGAAAAAGTTAATAAAACTGCTGTCAAAAACGAGAAAATACACTTATTTGTTATGAGATTTATGTCCACAGTTTACTATCTAACTTAATATATTATATAATAATTCATTAATTGCAGATTGATTACATGTTCATAGTTGTTAGTAATAATGGTCTTAAAACTAATACTTTTAGTATTGACTAACAAGTCAATACTAAAAAAAAAATATAAATATATCATCACGCCTGTATTAACCAATGGGTTAGGCAGATGTGTACCTACAGTACACCCAGATTTTGCCAGTTTTGATTAAGTCCCACGTAACAGGGGTCGAGCCTCATGCCATCAACCGCGCACAAATCTCAGACTCCAGGCTACTGCGGTTTATTTTAAATTTTCGGTTATATTATTGTAAAGGAAAAGTTTTATATCATTTTGAAATTAGAATCATACATAATTCTAGAAAATTATCAAGCTACCCGTCTCAAAAACTACAATTTGCTTCAAACATATAAGTAATTCATATTTCATTTGTTTGTCAGAACATTGTTACAGATTTTTTACATAGTTATAAAAGTTCATAATATTTTGCATCAAACAAAACAATAAACATAGTACCCACTTTATTAAAATAATCCCGTCTGAATACGTGAGTTAAACTATCATCCGAGTCGTAATACGAATTAACCCCAACAGCACCAAGTTTCCTTCACACGAATTTTCAAAGTTCATTTTCATCCAAAATTACTGGCAATTTGCAAGCGGTAATTCTCCACGAACTTTGATAGTTCCCAAATAGTTTTTCATAGCATTGCATGTAGTTAAAACCTTAGACCGTTTAACAAACCGAATAATTTACATGCTTCTCTTACCACTTAACAAGAATGTAATGGTTTTTAAGTCTTTTTGTGGATTGTCTAATTGTCTTTTAGTTTAAGTTCGTTTTTGGAGACCGCTTTACTATTATTCTCCTTACTAATAAACGTATTATATCAGATGAATAGTTACACACCGATTTCTCTTTTTCAGTCGTCAGTAATTTGACTTTCGAAAATAGAAGACAACGATTTGTGTAACTACACAGACGCCATACACGTTTATTAGTAAGGGGGTTAGTATATAATAATGTACTGTGTGTGTGTGTGTAGTGTGTGTATGTGTATGTATGTATGTGTATATTCATTCGTCTATGGGTATATAAATTTCTGCTTATTCCAGTCCGTGAACTTGAAGAGCTGAAATAAACGATGCGACCCCTCAACACTTCATTCAACGCTAAGCGATATACCTATATACGATATACCTATATATAAGGTGGCAGGAACATAGACGCTATGCTGAAATAAGTTTATCACTATCGTCCTTTTTGGAAAAGTGATTTATGATCACATTTTTTTTTATTATAGAATATAACTAAATATTAATGCTCCAGTAAAAATATGTAATTAGAATATTGAAAAACACCTTACTTTGTAGGTATGTGTATTAGAATGTTCAAAATAATAGACCTAATCTATTTTAAGATAAATAGGTAGCCGTTGCATTAGGTACCCTAAAGTACTAATTAATATTCAATTTCACAGTATCACCCTATCATTAGATAAGAGGGTATCGGCTATATTGATCGGGCTAATCCCAGAGTAGTTAGAATTAATAGACAATTTAATGTCATGCCTTTGTTATTATCTACTTCAATTTTGCCTTAAGTGCTGCTTATGATAAGTCTGAAATTTAACCGGGTAGGTACTTATCCTTTATATCGAAATCAATCTTGAACTAAATTGATTAAGTAGGTATCGATTTAATGGGTGAACAAAGCCCTATAATCATAGAATGAAACTCGTAAATCTTACGAAAGATGAATAGATTGTTTTCAAAGTCAAAATGTATCAAAATAAAACTATAATTGAATTTTAATGCATACACTTTCTAAAATATGTTGGTGTTGTTCTATTATACTAATAAGACAATCACATTGAAAAACTATTCAGGACTCGTTCCAACTTTTCATATTATAAGACTCTAACTAAACTTTGCTTTAAAATAAATTGGGAACAGAAAATCACACTTTCTTGAAAGTTTTCCATCGTTCACAATGTTCTAGAAATAAAAGGTCGAAGTCAGTCAAAAGTTATGGTCCTACGGCTGGGACTTTTCTCTATAAATAATAAGGGTCAAGCCGGGAACTTTAGTTATAGCAAGTGTTGTTAAACACCCGACCATATAACACGCACTCTGTAGTACATATATAAAGTAGTAAAGTAGTTGTTCTAAAACCAAATAACACTTAGAATATCGTAGGTACGTGTAAGTGCGCACGATCATAATATTCTACGTACAGAGAGTGGCAGTTACTTGTCGCTTCAAATGGCGGAATTTTAATATAGGCACACACTTCCCGGTGGCTTCCCCCGTCATGTTACATTTATGACATTATTAAACCGACGTGTGCCTTTATTATAAAACAAACGCAAACAAATCGGCGTGTTTTACATAATCTCTCCAAATTGGATGGATATACCTGGGCAACGTGAGGCTGCTAAAGGCATTACCTATATCGAACGTAGATTGCGCGCGCGTGTAGCGCCAGCGCAGAGATTTATTATTTTTCACAATATTATTTCTTTGGTATTTTTTTTTTTTGTCGGGTTATTATTTAAATTAATAAACTCCTTACTTTTCCATTCCTGTGAAACTCGCATAAATAAAATAAATGTCTTTGAACTTTTACATTTCCGTTTTTTTTTCTTTTGTTTCCTTGTCATTTTGACACATAAAATCAACACGTTTAGCAATACGTCAGCGAGGCGCTAAAAGGTTCCGCGAACGAACAATAAAAGAATACAAATTACGATTGTGTGAACATTTTTAAAGGGTACACGTGCTTTCAAACCGTTTAATACTTAAGAGCAAAGTTGTCGCCTTTGAAACACAATAACCACCTTCACAGCAATCGAACTCTTTGAAGATCACGTAATGATCTTGTAATATGATATTTTTATTATATATTATTATAGAAGACACATAAGTCTGCGACCTGACAAAGTTTTTAGAAATTCTGTTGAAATTGAGATAATGAGCTAACTCAAGAGTATCAAAAGTCTCACCTCAAGTTTAGGAACAGAACATTAGACCGCGAGCAAAATAAACTTTAAACAATTGTAATTAAAACATTTCACAATAAACTTAAAACAACAAACAATTTAAACCGATTGATCAAATTCCGGTTGAATTAGTTATTCTAAGTGGCCGTACAGCACAAATTGAGCACTAGTTTTGCCACACCAGCAAGCTTTACCACCCAATATTGATAACGTAATGCATTTATTATTCAGCGAACCCACTTATACGTTATGGTACGATCGGATAATTGGATCTCACCACAAAGCGTCCATTTTCGGTCCTTTCCGACTAATAAGCAGCAGTAAAAATTAAATTTTCTATGAAAATACAGCCTCGATAAAATCACGGAGTTCTGCTCGTATCATACGTCGAAATTATGTTAAACTGATGGAAATTCAAAAAGCAAATGACCGGCTGCCTCTAACGAGAGCGTTGTGTGAATATTGGCGAAGTTCTCTGTAGCAGCGAGTCCCAAAGTGGGTGAAACCGACCTTTTAGGATAGCCAGTATCTATGATGCAGATACCGGTCTGAGGTATGCAGCGACGCCATTAAATAAAAGAAGCACTAAAGACTGCAGAACAACAATTAGCACTTAGCGCTTTATATTCCTAAACTTGTAACGTTGTTGAAAGTTTTAAAATGAATTTGGAAATTTAAAACCATTCCTTTTTTAGTGACAACATAGATCGACCAAGCACTTCTCCTTTCAAGCGATCCTTTTATACTGAAAGGCACAATCTTAGGTGTTATATCACTTCAGAAGATTTACTATCTAGTATTTCGGTTATATGTAGTAAAAATACTGAAAAAAGATGAATGTAAAATCAATCTGTTCAAATCTAAAACTGTCAAAACAATAGCCTGCATAAAACTTTGAGATCCGCCTACCAAAATGGCGGACTCAGTGCGGTTCGTACTATTAGATTATGGTGCATACATTTTTGTAATCAGACATATCACTTTGAGATACATCCCCGGAACGAATAGCAGTTCATCGAATTAGCAGACGCCGGCGGATCTGTTCGTCTGTCGGTGTGTTCCGCTTTTGGTTCATTAACTTTTGGAGCGTTTTACACTGAGTAATTACTTTTCGCTGTTAGTGCTAAATTGTGTGCGTTTTTTAATAACCGACGAAAAGTTTGAAATTTGAATAATGAAGGCCTCCTCTTTTTTTTACGGATGGTAAATCATCAAATGACCCCTCCCGCTCTGGGTGGAGCGGAAGGGAGTGTCAGACTCTTACTGACTAAAACCCATCCGTGTTCCTTCCTTAGCACTTTATGTTCCGGGGTAGCGGTAACCCTTTCGGACAATCCCGCTGCCCCGGCAGGCTTCGGCCCTAACGGGCCCCTTCACTGATGCTGACATCTCTTTGAGGCGCGCGTGGAACTCATACGCGCCGTCCTAATGAACCCTCCTGAGTTTAGAATTGTTGTCATGGTAACATTTAAAAACGAAAGTATCTTGGCTTTCAGTACCTACTGATAATTTGCACTGTGTTCATTAGTCGCGGAAAATTTTAATGAGTCTTTAATACAAATATTGGCCTACCTAAATTACCTTTAATTTCATTCATCTTCTTTTTTAAGCCATCAGCACGTACACACCGACAAATTTTATTCTATCTACCACTTTGTCTGGCGCCAATGCAATACGTACAAATTGAGAACAGTCCGTTGTACTGTCGTTGGAAAGTCATTCACCTGAGCTGAGCTCTAGTGAAGCTCTTAAAATTGTGTGCGCACCTCTATCGAAAGTTTACAAGGCTATTGTGCTGTAGAAGTGTAGAGCATCAAATAAATGCTTCGGATAAGCTGATAATACAGAAAATTGCAAATGTGTGAAGTATTTTGTGTGAGAATAGTTTTCATCCTGTTTCTCATTTATATATTTTCGTCACAGTAGTTGAACACGACCAGTGATTATTAAAACAGTGGTCTATTAAAACTTAGAGTGGGACTCTCTTTAGTCATATAAAAATATTCTAAAAACTGTAATTATTGTAGTTTGTAGTACAGTTAGCGACGTAAGTCGGTGAACCGTCCAAAGTTTCAAAAGAGATTTGAATGAAAACTGTTTAATTATTAGTTGTTTATAACAATTTACTGAAGAGTAGAATATACCTCAACGACTAACATTATGATACATATTCAAAATAATAATTATGTTCTTTTAATTTAAAATTATAAAAAAAAAAACGAAATGCATATCGACTTATGTAGCTGACATCAAGCAATGGACTAAATTGTCAACTTTAACATTGTATTGTTGAATACGAGGCTTTTGGCTACTTTGTATGTGAGTATTTTATATATTTTTTCTAATGTGCGTTTTATTTGTGCAGAATCAATATTTTTTCTTTCTTTCTGACTATACCTACTTATTGATGAAAGGTATCTTGATTTCAACTAACTCATGCCTTAACCGGTTGATTGCAGGAAGTACAATAACAATTAAAAAGCCATTGTCTCCCGCATACAAAGGGTTAAAAAATAATGAGTTTAAAATTATAAAAACATAATTATAATCTTGATTAAGTTATTAATTAGAACCAAAACGGCAAACACTACATTTTAAGTACCAACATAATCGTTTGGCACTTTGGACCCGTCTGTCCAATACTTATTTATTCTAAGCTAGCTACGTCAGTCACTAAATCTACACGGTTTCAGGCTATGTCGGTTTTACGATCTAAAGTCACCGCTACTTGAGCAGGGTACCCTTAAGTTTGATGTTTTAGCAAGTAACACCCAAAATTAAGGGCAGTCGATGAAGGTTTATCGTCCTTCTAAGTGGTTCGTCTTGAGGATTAGACCGCATTATACGCGATTGAGACACATCCAGTTCATGTTGGTTTAGTTATGACACTCTGATATGGGGTTCATTATTGGTGGTAGGTATATGCATTTATTTGGGATTTCATAAAAATTATACGTACAAAAATTTTTCTTCAAAAATTTGTTGAAGATTTTTCACTTTTGACACTTTAATTTAAAATCATAGTCTCAAATGTTTGAAACACAAACGTTATTTAATCAAAAAAATACAAAAGTACCACTTTAAAATGTTTTATCAAAGCCTCACTGTAGATAATACATAAAAAACTTGTAAGTACGTCTGTTTTAAAACCTGTAGGATAAAATTGAAGGAATGTATAAATAGTTTAGTGTACCTACCTATAGGTGAATAGGTGTATATTATAAATAAATGATTAATTTAATAAATGTAGAAAAAAGGAGCTATGTCTGCCAACAAACTGCTTCGCAGTTTGGCAGAGGAGGCTTTATATACTTTTAGAGGCTTTTATCTTGTTAGAAAATTAATTCTGCGAATAAACGCCTTTCACTTTTCTATTTTACAGATTTGATTTTAAATGATAACAATTATGAATTAACTTTTGCAGGACACACACAGGTACATGGTATTCAAACTACGTTTTTTGTGTATTTCGAATGGACTCACGACTAAGTGGTTTAAGTACACAATTACACATACCATAGCTGTGTATATTTTTTGTACGTTTTACGGTCTCCTGTTTAATTTATAAAGTGTACTTAACTGCTACAAAGGTTAATAAAAGGTTAATATTCTCGTAAGAATAAACTTACAGTGCAATAGTGCTCTATTTACGAATTTTCTTTATCCAGGCGGATGGAACAATCTTTCGCCTAAAATACGACGTATTTGCGACAGTGATAGTGCGTTCAAAGCCTTCTCTGTATCATCAATAAAGTTCCCAAGACGCAGACGTCGGCAGTTAAATTAATCGTTCTTACGTTCGTCCTCGAATAGCTGAGTTTTATAAACGTCTTTAAACTATCCTACTTTTATGCTTATTCAATCAGAGATAAAAAAGATTTACAGAATTAAAAACTCATTGACATGTATCTATACTTACTTACAAATAAAAAAAGTGTCTGTAATTTCTAAATATCAATTTTTTACTAAAAGCATATGAAAGTATATACGATACGTACTTAAAAGAAAAAAAAAAAATTTTGTCTGTTCCTTCCGGCTAATCTCAGAAACGGCTGGACCGATTTTGACTGGCAAATAGCTGATGCTATAAGAAGTAACTTAGGATACTTTTATTTTATATAAAATTAATCATTACTTATGTAAGTAAAACTGCTGTCATAGGTATTTTGGACAGATTGAGACTAAGGTCAGACTGTGAACGTTCTTAAAATTACGAGCGTTACGTAAGCTCATCACTTGAGAACGGCTGGACCAATTTTTATGGGACGAAATAGTGGAAAATTTTCCCGGAAATTTTTCAAATTCTGAAATAATTGTACGCCCTTTTTTCTATGTGAATTGAAGTTTGGACAACGTCTGTTGAGTCCTCTAGTAAGCAATCATTATTTCAATTTACGAGAAGACGTAAGCACAGTGGTGGATTACGTTGATTGCTCTGATTAAGTGTGGCTATTGTGGTTAATTAGCTAATTTTTAAGATAAGGGCATTATCCAATTAATTAGGCCAAGGACTCACCCCGACATATACAGGATCCCGTTAAAATAGATAGACAAATTTTAACACAGCGCTCAGTACGTCTAACCAAAAATATCCAAGCAAACACTGATTAAAGTGATTTTATTTTGACCTAAAATAATAAATTTGTGGTTAAAAGGCACATATGAGACGAGAAAAACACTAGAAGTAGTAAACAAAAAACATAAAAAAAATTACAGTCCCCTTAGGCTTTTATAATGCACAACCCTAAAACGTCTCATGGAAAGAAAAAAAAAAGGACCACCACTAAAGTACTTACCAACACAGGAGTAAAAAATATTTCGTAATGGACGCATTTAAAAATGTAGCGCACGTTTAGTGGGAAGATAGTTGGGAGTTGAAATTTTCTTTTCGAGAGGGAAAATTTTCACTCTCGCCTCCTCATTAGTGCGGGGAGGCTTTTGAGAGGGCGCATCTCGCTTTGCAACTGCAATTCACGTTTGCACACGTCTCGTATGTACTTTTATTTATTAAGGTTTCGCAAAAAAATCGACGAGTGTGGATTTACACAGGTAAATTTAGAGCAGCTAAGTTTTATTTTTGGTAAATCGATGAAAAAGTTGTTTTAGTTTGAGACCAAAATTCCTTTTCGACCGCAACATTTTGGAACAGATAGAAAAATATATAAATTATACCAATTAAAGTACCGGAGTAACGATTCGGCGGCGCTTTTAGAGCTCCAGTTTTGAATTTTTTTATGTTACGTTCACCAGCCCATTAGCAAAGCTTTGACTTTATTATAGAACATGACTGTCAGACAAAAGGGAGTGCTGACACATTGTATACACTTATGGCTCATTCCCAGAATTTATGGCCCGGTTTTGGTTAAAATTAAGACTCTTGTATCTTTACCAATAATGAAGCAAAGACCTCATAGTTTTGCATAGTAGGCCTTATGGAAGTATATGGAATTCTACACCTCCGCTCTGTGCATACACGCTCACACGCACATATTTACAACCACTTACAATCAAACTACACCTCACTAAGTGCACACATGTTTATGAAACCGGCTTCACTTTTCTGTTGACAGCACTCTATTTTGGTTTTTTTATTTGATCTGAGTAATATGGGTCTAATTTTATAGCTGTACGGCTACAGAAGTTTGCATCTGGCATAAACAATAATTGAATTTGTTTTATTTCCGTAATGGCAATTAGGCCCAATAAGAAAGTAACTATAGACTCATAAAATTCTTGCTTCAGTATGACAAAAGATTTTTGTTTATAGGCTATGTCGCACTTTTAATCGGTTTATCTCTAACGCACACAATTAACACTTTATTCGCCTTAATTGCTCAACTTAATGTTTTATTGCCTTAATTACGAATGGAAATAACAATTCAAACCATGCCCAATATGTAATACAATCAATTTATTAATTGGCAACATTTTCGCTGCACTTTCGCTTCCACGGACAACAAAATACCATAATACCAGTGGTAACAATTTGACATTGACAGTACCTTGATATTGTAGCAGTTACATATGAGTTACATCGATATTCTTAATGCAAGTGACTTTGACTGTACCGTAACTTTATCTTTTTGTTTGATTCAGTCCAGTACTAACCCCATAAGACCAACTGTATCATCAAAGATATTTATCCTCCTTATTTATTTTTACTAGCTGTTGCCCGCGACTTCGTCTGGAATCCAGGATGAAAATTAGCCTATGTCCGTCTCCAGGTCATGGCATACTCAAGTGCCAAATTTCCTCCAAATCCGTTCAGCCGTTTTAACGCGAAAGCGTAACAAACAAACAAACTTACCTAATTTCGCATTTATAATATTAGTTAGGGTGGGATTTTACTACAATGCACACTTGCTTTTCCAATTCACTTTAGACATTGGCAAAATGGTCGACATCGGCTTTGCTTGTCATAATAGAATAGAACAATTTGACATCGACAGTAGTGCAAGTAGTGACTGACTGTACCGTAACTCGGTCATTGACAGAGAGCAATCAAATTTTCAAGTTCACCGATGTAATTGATTGATAAGGATCGATTCTATTAACTTTTACTAATGAATATCGATATTTTAACGAAACAATATATCTGTTTACAATTACGTGACCATTGCTAATGTTATTGAAGTCTTATTAGTAGCACATTTAACCAGTACTAGTTTTTCCCCGCGGCTTCATTCGCGTGTATGACGGCAAATATCTCACGAGAACGTACTACCGGGATTAAAATACTTACCAATATGTGTTTATCTAGGTTATAAACTATCTATGTGCCAAATTTCATTCAAATCCATTCAGCCGTTTTTGCGCCTATCTATAACATTCAGATAAACGGACAAAAAATGTTCATTACTATGTAAGTATAGATTCCAGTTTTTTGGTATGCGTAGTGGCATTGGTATATTTTTTGCAACAGCTGACATTGTTTTGACACAAGATTGGCCAAAACCTAGTACCTACACACATTTATTTATGTGGACGACTCTGTCTGAGCTCTGTAAAATTAACTTTAGCTCACATTTTTAGCATTATAGGCATACCTACACATAAGCATATTCAGCATAAAATGTTCCCACTGCTGAGAAACAGGCCTCCTCTTTTCGAGAGGGAGTGGGCAGTAATCTACTAGGCGGACCCAGTGCGGGTTGGTGGATGTCACATATCTTCGATTATTTGATTCTAGGTTATGCCAGTTTCCTCACGATGTTTTCCTTCACCGTTTTAAGCACTACAGGCATAAAATAAATTCAATCAATTTGTTTGAAAAATAGTCGTTTATAATAAAAATACAAAACTAATAACCAGTTATAACCCAAGTGCAACTAATTAAAGTTATTGTAAATGCGCATTTTTTACATTTGTACGCTATTTGCTTTACCCGACAGGCGTGCTTACCAATTACGATTCCGATTATTAAAGCCTAGTTGTTAATTGAAACACCCACGTAATGTTTTAATGTTTATTAATGCAACACAGAGTAGAGAGGCTTGGTGATAAAGGCTTTTATTAGCGAGCCCCTCAAGGGTCGACCGATCAGGTTAAGCTACGCTTGCCGCGGCCGGTCCATGGATGGGTGACTATCTTTACATACTGAAACCCCTTAGTGCCTCGGAAAGCATGGTAATCCGTTGGTAACGGCTGTCATTCGTGGATGTTTGACAGTCGTTACGGGTCGGCAGAAGCTCGAAAGTCTGAGAACCAGTATTACCAAGGGGTATTGGGTATTATTTGTATTACTCAGTAACTGGGTTGTATGTGGAGCTTAGACAGGGAGTCGCCCATGTATAATACTGGTGTTTACCTGCATTTGGTTAGACTGGAAGCCGACGCCAATATATTTGGGAAAAAGCTAGGCAGATTGAATGCAATATAATGTACCTAGTGTTGTACATTTTGGTATTTATGCACGGAATTTTGCTGAAAATTTTGGGTGTAATTGGAAACGTGTCAGCAATATTGGGATATTACTAGTATAATATGGCATTACCTAAGCGGCTCCCTCACCTTGCTTTTATCTGGTGAAAACTGAACAGTTACCTTGAGTCGTAACCAAAAGCATTCAAAGCGCGAGTATGCGATCGACGCGATCGTTTGTATGAATTTTGACGTACAAATGCGACTTGATTGATCGCGCGACTATGCCATATTCATATTATAAAAGAGTGCGACATTTACTTTTGGTTAGGACGCGGCCTTATCGTGTTAAATAAGAAATTCGCAATCAAACCTGCTAACCTGTTTAGCCAGCCTTATATTTTAACCAACCAACCCGACATTCACAAAAGCAGCACGCAGCGTCCATTATATTAGAAAGAAACATGACGTCCATATCTGAAAACAACTCTTCTTGTAACCCCGACATAAAGTTGAGCTAAAAGCCTGTATTTGAGTCTGTATATTTTATAAAAATATGTAGTCTCATACTATCTGCTACATAATCCATCTTTCTTTTCTTTCTTATTTTCTGTCGACACGTCGTACACATTTACAGCAAGATTTTTGTTGAATGTAAGACTTACCTCAAACTACATAATACCTGTATTATATATTTTATTCAATAACAGCACTATTTTCTTGAAAACATCCCTTTCTCCTTTGTATCGCCACAAGCCTTTGTAGTGTTGCGTTGTGTTGAGTACGGTTTCACGTCGTTTGTGAGCCTGTTGATATACCGTTATCTACAAAAATGGCGGCAGTACATCACTACTCACTAGTGACGCGCTTGTGAGATATACGAGCACTATAGTAATCCGTTTTGCTCGGTTGGCTTTCAAAACATACGGAGATAACAAGGCTATTTGAGGTATTTTTGTGTTCTACAGTCCGGCCGTCGAGAGAATGCACTGTCAGTGCAACAATTCTAGTAGCTAATAAAGATCAAATTCGTCAAACACGTATTAGTTTGACAGGTGTCAAGAACGCATCTTCTTGTCGGCCGCACTGTAGGCTTAACATAGCAGGATATCCTTTTCTCTTGCTAACTGAGTTTAACTAAACCAACTTTCAACTTTCAGCTATAGAAACCACTTTAGCCAGCTTTAGCTGTATGGACCGTTTTATTTTACATAACTTTAAGCACTTTCTCGAGACAAAGTTTCACATAGAAACTTAGAAATATCTAAGAAATAACTTGCTTTCTAAGTGCAAGATCGTGTTTCTAGTCTACAATAATATTAGTTACGTATCTTATTCACTTACAAGAAAAATGTAACCTATTCTCATGAAAAAACAATCAAATCAAAAAGGCAAGCAACAAACATCAATAAATAAGGACATATTTTTATTTGGTTTCGTTCACGATAGTACAGGAAGCTTTTGAAATCAATCTTTTCATCGTAACGAGTACTACGCTCTACCGAGCAATTGATGACAAAACGGACGATATTCGCAATAAAGCGACTGATTTGAAAGTGGATGAAGAGAACAGAAAATAAAATGATGAAAAAGGTGAATGGGGATAGTCAAGAAATGAATAAAACGTAAAGCTTTGGTTTTCAAGAAAAACGGTTCCGTCAAATACAATAATTAATATTTACCAGTATTTGACATTTTAAGGTGTCAAAAAACGTTCTGTATTAGGACAGCCGAGATTTGGCTTCCTGATAAAGCGGTTCTGTCATAGTACTTAAAACGACTGTCATGAATACCTGTCATTTACTTTATGTACTGAGTACAGTACTTAAAGTAAATGACAGGTTTTCAGTCCGGTAGTAACCAGACAGAACTTTAGGAACTGTATTTGACATTAAGTTAAACCCCACTTCCAAAAGATTTAAATTGCTAGATTGACTGTCTTAGTCACGCGAAAGAGTGATCTCACACATTATTGAAAAGCGTTTCCATGGCAAACAAGTCAAGTAACTGCGTCATTGTGTGTCAGTGGCGTGAAAACGAAACAGAAACGCGACTCTCTTTTGACGCGAATCTAACGAACTCAGAATACAGCTAACGAATTAAATATTTACCGCTGTCATCATTTCCATGACAGGTGTACGGATCTACGAGTTTTACGATATTATAATTTTTATTATAACATCAAGCTACCCGAAACTGTAAAATTTTCCCAATCAACTTTGAACCCAATGCTTTAGCGATAAAGTTAAAAGTCGATTATAGAAATTTGACAGATTGTAGTAGCTTGATGTGCTGTCGTCTGTAAATCATCAGCTACAATAATTATAGTATTGAAATCACCGACACGTTTTTCGAAGTCTGGTAGGTACGCATAAATAATACAAAAAATACAAAGCAATAATAGGCATCGCTGAAAACTAAATTATTTTAGAAATCTTCAAAGGACATTGTTCGGCGTCCATACATAATTTTCCTAAGAACCAACAGGGACGTGAATATACTTTTGTGTTCTAAATAATGCATATATTCGATTGAAACTAAATTAAAGTCACGGACACTTCTGAGAATTGTAAAAAATCCAAAAAACTTTCGGATTTTGAGGTTATAATTAACATTTATTACAATGCCAAGTCGTCATTCTTAGTAGGTCCGTATTAGCCAATCACAGCAAGAAGTCGATATTTCAAAGAAGAAATCAGAGTCCTTTGTCCACGCCAAGTTGTTGGACAAAATCAAAACAGAATACCAAGAAAATACAATAACACAAACGAATACACACAACCAACGCAGACCGAGCCACAGATTACTAATATAATATGTAGCAAGACCGAGCACAGATTGCAGTCACACAGACTGTCATTAAAATCAAATGTCAAAGTCAGTGTCGATGTTGCTCGTTTTACACAGCGCATTCAAGAGCTTTATACTGTTTGTAACAAAAAAACTTATTCATAGATCAAGCGCTGAGGGTGTTGAGTTTTGTAATTACACTCCGCTGCATACAAAGTCTTGGCTGAATGAGCTTAATACCCTTTGCCTATTCAAAACGTCAAATTGATACAAAAATAATGACGCCGGGGAATAAGACCCAACTGAATTACTTTTTAAAATGTTTTCAAAATTATGAAGTGTCCGTTCTATTCTAATAATTGTAATGTACATTATAATAAAAACTAGTAATTATTTTAAAGGTTTCATACGTGTTGATTCATAGGCCATTTTTTACAATGTCCTTTAGAATTAGTTTCGCTCTAAAATAAATAGCTTGTAGAACTAGACCACGAAAATAGCAACTACATTTTATGACTACATACCTACCTATCAGTTTTAGGTAGGTACGCATTCTATGTATTTAAGATTTTAGAATATTCTCGAGAAACTACTAAACTAGAGTCTAGGCACGTTTTTATAACAAAAACCTTTTTACCGATGAAGGCTTTCAGCGTTTTCGTATTTTTTAACGCAAAAAATATATCTACATAAAAACAACCTTGTCTGGAAAACAGCTGGAAAAAATCAAGGACCTTTTGTTCCAATAAAAATTTCCAGGTAGTCTATAAACGCAAGAATTCCAAACGCAAAAGTAAACGATAGCGACACTATAAAGCTGTTATATAGAATATTCAATTACCTACCAGTTACCATTTACGTAAACCTCTCGAGTCATCGGTTGTCCTCATACGAGTAAGTAGCATCCTGTTTGCCTCGGGAACCTTTTTTCTTTCACTATTTTGCTCTAGTTTTTCCGCGTTCAAACTGGTTAGTCGCAACAGGATATGTTAGAATCGAAGTTATGTTACGTTTAAGTAATCATTTTATGGTTATTTAGGTGAACATGATGAGTTGGATGCAATTATAGGAAATTGCTTTAGAGTGATGTGTCGTAGTGATAAGGAGAAAATTTATAGTGATTGCAGTTGTTAACTCATCATTGGTGGTTAGTTTTTCAATAAGTTGTAATGTAATTCGATTAGAATTATGCGACTCTAATTTATTCAATGTATTGAGTTTAAAAAAAAACGTTAAATTACGTAGGTAAATTAATTGCAATTGCAAAAGTAATATTAATTGAAATTAATATTGCAATTTTTGTACCTGCGGCTGCGCCCGCGAGGTGGTCGTAAATTATACCACAGAAAGGTACTGTTTCTTGCCCCTTCTTCTCCATTGATACCTTTTATGCTTTGGAATGGGCAACTAGCTTCAGTTTTCTGACTGACCGACTTCTTGACAATTCAAAAGTGTCTGTAATTGGTTTATTTGAAATACATGCTTTGAGTTTAACTTTACTATCGGGTTATACAGTATCCTATAACCTAACCTAGGTCATGGTTTAACTGTGTCACAATGGGAATAAGTTCAACTGTCGAAGCGTGAAAGTAACAGATAGACAGAATGCATTTAAATATAAAATTTTATGTGGATGTTGTATTGAATACATTACATACCTATACATTTTTACACACTTGACGATCAGATATTACCTTATTTTAACCTATTTATGTATTTGTGTACCTACTTTTAATATTTTTTTTTAATAATTGTTCCTCTCATCCAAAGCGCCTGCCATCTAATCTCTTCACCACACTTTTTTGACTGGTAGAGAATGCCTAAGGCATTGAGTCCGCCTTTGTACCTTTTTGTGCGAAAAGTTCAAATAAATAAATAAATGTTAGTTCAAGTTTTTTTTTATAAACTCCTCAAATAAAATGGATGACGAACAACTCTATCCAGTGATAGATAACGCCGTAACTTCGAGAACACAAACTTTCCCCAGCACTTTGCTGGCACTACGTTAACAAAGTATTAATATTTTCTTTTTCGCTCCGGATAAACGTCACCTCGCGCCTCGTGAACCCATAATCATTAATCTTACAGAAGCTACGCTAAAGATAATGTTCCCGAGACTTCCTATAGAAAAACAATATCAAGTATAATCAGTTATCTTGGAAAATTAAAGCGCCAAAGTTGAGGAGGCACCAACACTTATCTTGAGGGATCAAGTCATTTGTTTTTGGGTTGTGACGATATATTATAAATGTAAACGGCTTAGAAGTGTTTTGGTGGCGTCTCGTTTTATAATTTAAATGTTCAGTTATCATTTAAAAGTAAAATAAAATTTTGTTTAGTTTTTACCGCAAATGAGTATTGCAATATTAGCATCAATTTTCTCTCTGACCGACTCCTTTTGACAATTCAAAAGTAAATGGTTTCTTTCAAACTATCTTTTGCTTTGCCCGCGTGGGTCTCTAAATTCGTTCAACTGTTTTTGCGGAAATCCGAAACATCCAGAAAAAAAGACAAGCGGAAAAATTCTCAAATAAAGTTTACGGCATCAGCCTAGTTTCCACACCTCGTAGATATTACTTTTTTTTTTCAAAATCATTCAATATACAGTTTTGACCTTTGAATTAGAATATAATTATTTCTTTCCATTTATTTCTCCATTCCGCGACTTGCTTACAAAAAATTTACTAATACGTTACTTTTCAGAAACATACGACCTTTGACATTAATAATTGATAGTGCCATCACAGTCTTGCCATCGACTTGAGCTATAAAGGATATACAAATAATCCTTTATTGCGTCACAAACGATATACATACTATATTGAGCACGCCCACTTGATGAGTTATAGTTTGTAAGCAATATTTTCAGGAAATTGGAACAGTATTCAATTCTTGAGGCCGAAGTTCTAGGCCTTGTCCAGATAAAGAGATTTATTACGCTTGTTTAGATACGCGTTTATAAGCACGCAAGTATTCGAGATATTTGAAGTCAATACACATTGCTTTATTGCGTCCAATACGCACGTAAAACCACAGCAGGACAAGACCTAAAACACGTACCTGGTCTAACCAATTTAAAAGTCATTGAAGTTTATAACCGAAATTAAACACATCACACCGGCGCCAATCGAGTTGGGTCACATTTGATTCCTCCCAAACCCTTCGTGTCCGGATCCTTTCGTAATATATTATATCACGGCAATAAATGGCTGAACCATGCATAACATTGTGCCGGACCTCCAATTTATCTCGTCAGGAACAATCCAATTATATTTTTTCTGCCAAATAGACACATTGGAGTCGAACGTGGCACTGGATATATTGTTGCGACTGCCCAGTGCCGCTTCGTTGATTTTATCTGGTGTTTTATGGTGTGCCTACACTGCTATGTCTGTCTGGGGTTGCGAATTTACATGGTAGAACGGTTGGATACGCACGCTTATGTTATTAAAACTGAATTTGCGTAGACACACACTCTTCATTTACTAAATTGTAAACCGTTTCTAAAAGCAACTTGGTATGGTATGTGTACGGTGAATTACGTAATCAAGACAAAGGGTTGTGAAGAAAATACAAAAACTAGCCAAGAGTTCACATGAGCACCTTGCAAAGAGCCTTTAAGGGCCCTGAGCCCTTTTCTTGCTTGCTCATAAGCCTTGTTAGGATAATAGTAAGGAACTTTGCAGCATTAATTCGCGGGAGAAATAATATTCCATGTCTCATTTATGTTGTTTAAATAATATAATCAATGATGTTAGCTTTATTGACATCATCTAAATAATAATCATGAATATTGTTGCTGCATTTTTGGGCTGAATCATTTAATTTATTTTTGTCATACACACGCAAACAGTAACAAATTCTATCTCAATATTTCACGTAGATAGCTGCTAGGGATACATTTTAATATAAAGTCAGACAGATTAAACCGACTAGTCGCCCACTGAGTTTACCAAAGGGCTTCATTTCGTAATTGGTGTTCATTGATGGAATAGCACACTGACTGAGCTGATTCCGAAATGGGAACCCCCCTCTGTGCAATCCTACTGCACAAGCTAGGATGTAATAATAAATTACGGATAATAAAATCAACTACTGTAAAAATATATCGTCATCTGATTATGACGTGTATGAGTTATGAGTAGACACCATTTTTTTTTACTTGTATATTCAGATGATGAATTTTGGTATCAGGAATATCGATAAATTTCTAGAAAAGTGTTATAAGAATACTAATCTGTAACTCAGTAAACTACGTTATCAAATTAATAACTTCGTTAAATTGTATTTAGACAAAGCCATATTTTATACGGATCATCAGATTTCTTAAGCACTTAGGATCATTGAAAACGTCGTCAAAATCTCGAAATAGAACCAGAACAGACAATTCTATAAAGACCCTTTCTGTTAACCACCCATTTAAATATTGCTCCGAAAATAATTTCCCAAAAAAAAAATCCAATAGCAATCATTACGATTGTATTCAGAAGCGTTGGATGATCGCCTCAAAGGACCGTTTCTCGATTCAAATATTCCATTTGGGAATAACGAAACAACGGGGCGCCGAAACGCGTCCGGTTTCAACTGAGTAAATCCAATTTTATTACGCTAATAAAAGGCAATCCAATTAAAGCTGGAGATTTTTTACTGGCGTTGCTCCAGTCTGGCCCAGTAGGGCTCTCCAGTGAAGGGGCGGGATTCAGCGTGCTACAGGTTTCAAATGTAACTGTTGCTGTAACGAGTACATGGCTCCTTGAGCGAAATCTTAAGAGGACGAAGTAATGGTATGTATAATTTAGAAGCCGTGGTTTTAATATGATTAAAGCTTGTTCGGAGCTTTTAAAGAGGAAATGAATAGTTAACGTTAAAATGGGAAAGTGTTACTCTTAAGAGGGATAAAATGGTGAGAGATATTGAAATGTAACACGGAATTATGTTAATTTGTATTTAAGACTAGCTTCCATCCGCGACTTTGTTCGTATGGGTAGATAAAAAGCAACCTATATCCTTTCCCAGGGTCCAAAGTATCCCCATACCAAATTTTATCAAAATCTGAAATCAGCCTTTTTGGAGGTTAGCTGGAACAGAAAGCAGACTGACAGATAAAAATAAATAAATATTTTTTGCTCTAAATACCGTATATACTTTCAGAAACATTCAGCAAAAAGCTGTTATTTTGACATTACAAACATACACTTCAATTGTATTTATTTGTATAGGTAGATAGTTCAGACAACGCTGAATATTTCAGTAAATAGATCGAAATATTCGCAAAGTAAAATACGTGCCATTGCAAAGGGCATAACACAGAACCGCATACGCCAATACTCATAAAAAACAAATTGGTGGAGTACTCTAAAAACGGCAATGGGTTACGCCACTTAAACGCACAAAGTGCCAAACGTTCACAAGATGGGTTTTTCAAAATAAATAAAGTAATAACAAAGGTGTGATGGAATCATAATGGCTTTTGAAAGCTTAAAACTCATGTTTGGTACCTACATCCAAAAAACACATAGATTATGAATACCAAAAACGACAGATATACAGTGCCCTCCAAAAGTAAGTTGACAATATTCCAATTCAGGTGTGATGCCACATTACGATTTAAAATTATAGTTTCAAATGTTTTGAACTGACTACTAGGTTGACTACTAGCTTCCGCCCGCGGCTTCGCCCGCAAGGTATGTCGATAAAAACTAACCTATGTCCTTCCCCGGGATGCAATCCATCTCTTTGCCAAATTTTATCGAAATCCGTTTAGTGGTTTAGGCGTGAAAAGGTAACATACAGACAGACAGACAGATAGACAGACAGACAGACAGACAGAGTTACTTTCGAATTTATATTATTAGTATGGATAATATATAATATAATAATATATAATATTAGTTAATATATTAAGTTAATATTAGTATGGATAACGTTTTTAGTGACTAAGGGCTGATTTTTCAATCGACAGATAATTTTTATTCGTGGAATAAAATTGTTGTCTGACAGATTTGGCATGGAACAACTGTCAAAAATTCAAAATTATTCCTCGGATAAAATTATCTGGCGTTGGAAAAATCGGCTCTAATTCAACTACCTATGACTTAACATAAAAAAATAATCAGGTAATACCCTAGGATTATCTGTATTTTTTCCTCGTCTGTTATGCGAGTTTCTATTAAGTTCGGGAACAATATATAAAGTAATTGTGTCTTATTAGTGACAGTTGAGCTCTTAACGGGGAATCACAGCTGAAGTGGTAAAATGTCAACTAACTTTTGGAGGCCACTGTATCTATATATACCTGTTTTGAGAGGGATAAGAATGGGATTATTTTTATCGTAAACATCGATATACCAAAGCCGTGCAAAAGATAATAAAATCTTCAAAAAATCAATACATTTAGGTATTTATTTAGGCAACCAACAGCAATACAAATAGTAGGTATGTTACAAAGTATTTGTGTATTACAGTATTGTATAGCTAATATAAGTTTCCCTGTATTACTAGGACATGTATAAAACATGCGAATAAACTACAGACTAAGAAATATTGAAATACAAAAGGTAAAGTTTTAAAGAGAAAAAAAAATATTTTTAAGAAAATAAACGTCTGCATAATTAATAAGAGATTAGTTTTTTATGAATATCCATAAGGATAGATAAATAATAGGAAAAATATGAAAAGCTGCTCAATATTACACAAATGCTGTGAACCTGTCACAGCATTTTACATCGTAAGCAATGGCTTCTTCGCAATTGTGAATAAGACCGTAAAGAAAAGTAGCATGCAAATTCAGATAGACAAAATGGGACCCAATCTCTTAAAACAATATTTCCACAAATGCATTTGACTCCAGTAAAATGTAAAAACGACGTCCCTAGAATACCGCATATGGAAGATTTGCAGTAGATACGTGACCTCCTATTCACCTACAGCTTTCTAGAACGTTTTGGTAGAATGGATCCCGACTATTTTTATTTATTTATGAGAATGCAACTTTAGTTCCATATTGTGCTTCTTCCAAATAGAGTAAGTGGTCATACAAATTGCGTCATCAAAAATTCATATTTTTGAAGCTGCTGTACTGTGTCAGTGCATTGTGTTTAGGAAAATATTATGTATGACCAGTCAGTGACTGCAATGTTATGTTGCATTCATTTATTGATTGACTGACAAATTATACAAGGTTAAGCTACGCTTGCCGCGGTCAGTTCATAGATCGGTGACTAATCATTACGTATCGAGACCTTTCGTGTCTTGGAAAGCACGTTAAGCCGTTGGTGCTGGCTGTCATTTATTTTGACAGTCGTTACGGATAGTCAGAAGCCTAAAAGTCTGACAACCAGTCTTACCAAGGGGTATCGTGTTACCCAGTAATTGGGTTGTGGAAGTCAAATAGGCAGTCGCTCTGTGTAAAATACTGGTATTACTACTCAGATTGATTTTTGAAAGGCGTAAGCAGACGTGTTTTCCGTCGCGTATTTTCGCGTAGATGTGTCGCTATACTAAGTTTATTAAATAGGTATTAATACCAGACGTAGATTCAATCAGTGTTTCGACTAAAGTGTTTTAGCCCGTTAACATCTTGCATGAATATTTTACACTGCAGTATCCAATATTTGTATATTTCCTGTAGCGCCAATATTTATGTGCTCGACAACGGGTCATAAATCAAGGAAATTGACCAATATTTGAAAATACCTTGTAGATAGTTGTGCGCCTTGGATTATACGTACCAGGTTGCCTGCTGCAAAGGATTATAATGTAATTTTTTGATTAACTTGCTAGCCCGAGGCTTCGCCCGCGTGTAGGTCGGAAAATATCCCACGGAAACATATTACAGGAATAAAAATGTCCTATGTGTTAATCCAGGTTATAATACACTATCTGTGTGCCAAAAATCATCCAAATCCCAAGCATAATACTAATGATTAAAATACTATCTTGAATTCATGCAAGCCTAGTACTTTTTGTTAGAATACTACGTCCTAAAGCAATTGTGACCGTCTCTTTTCCTTGGGAACCGTATTTCTTTTCTGGATGACAGGTGTATGTCCTTTTCTATACCCTGACAACGTTTAGGAAAAATTTCATGATGATCGGTTCAGTGGATTAGGCGTGAAAAGGTAACAAACAAACTCATTTCGCATTTATAATATTAGTTAGGATAATAGTATGTTCTATCGTTTCATTTCTCCTTGTCATACAGCTGTAACCACTGTAATAAATAAACTGGATAGGCTTTAACTATAATTATATAAGGTGTGATTTACATAGGAATTTTTTTTGAGATTCCAATAAGATACCTACTACCGTATTTTTATCTTACGACGTAACCCGCGCTTTACTTGTGGTTAACAAGTGTAAAAGCACGCTGTGAGTGTATGTGTAAGCGCAGAAGCTCTCGGTACCGTCCGAGACAATGATGAAGTCGGAAGGGCTAAGCGTGTTTTGTGATTTGTGGCTAACGAATCCAAGAAAGCGAACTCACTTATTTTAAACTCTGACTTTTTGAACCTCGAAGTGATGTCAAGAGTTATAATAATATCATTTTTCACCTAATTAAAGGGTTTGCATATAGTTTTTTTATTCGTAGGTCAGTGTTTTTGTTTTTAGAAGAAATATTTTAAACATCGTCGTACCCCAACTAAATGAAAGAAACATCAGCCATACCTTCTTTGAGATAATTAAACACCAGTTTAGTAGAACGTTAACATTTAGATTTATTAAACATAAACTGTCACTTCCAAGACTTTAAATTAGCGACTAGAAACATCGCATAGAATTTTAATGACGATGATGATGATGATATAATTTTGAGACATAAATGTGTACTATATAATTTTGAAACATAAATTAGCGACTAGAAACATCGCATAGAATTTTAATGACGATGATGATGATATAATTTTGAGACATAAATGTGTACTAATTAAGTACGTAACTAAAATTATGAGCAATTACTTATGACAAGTTAGTGTAAGAATTAATAAACGTATCCTGTTAGAGGTGAAACTGGAAGGAAGTAATTCTCAATAAATTTTATAATAGCACTTTCGATTTCAATTTATTACTACACCTAAATTGTTAGCATAGCTTAAGCAATTTTGAGACATAAATGTGTACTAATTAAGTAGATAAATAAAATTATGAGCAATTACTTATAACAAGTTAGTTTAAGAATTAATAAACGTATCCTGTTATAGGTGAAACTGGAAGGAAGTAATTCTCAATAAATTTTATAATAGCACTTTCGATTTCAATTTATTACAACGCCTAAATTGTTAGCATGCAAGGTTGGGAAAATTGCACGAATAAATAAATTAGAAGTTTCTAATTACTTAACTGTGTAAGTTTAAGTATAATCTGGTGACGGATTGTCCGAAAAATTGTTTTTATTTTTTAATCTGTATGCCTACTAACTTAGTTTATACTTGTGCTACTAACAATTATGAATGTGTAAGAGTCCGAAATAAATGATTTATCATTATTTATTTATTATTATATTTAAAACTAATAATCTAATAATACTGGTCTTTTATTGTCCAACTGCAGGGCAAATACCTCTTCTCAAACAGAGAAGGGACGAGCATTGATTACCACGCTTCCTCAAGACGGGTTTTCGATTTCCGACTTATATTTATTATAAGTCCAGGTTTCCTTGCGATATTTGTTTGTTTTTTGACGGGAGATATTATAGTGCACAAGAGTGCACCCCCTCTTCCCTCACTCTCATAGTCCGATGGGTCGGCAATCCGACACGGCCAGAGAGAGTTGCTTTCCGAGGTACGGAGGTATCACACGCGCCAACTTCCAAACTCCGGGCTGTTACTAAGAAATTTCTAATGGAAAAACTCAATAACACTTTGCCCGACCCGGGAATCGACCCCAGGAGGGACGCTCAGCAGTCGCGCAGCTGATATAGTTTTTGTCCCGGTAGCACGGTCCTGTGGGACAGTTTCCGACATACACGCGGACGAAGCCGAGGGCAGAATCTAGTATTTCATAACACAAAAATAATCTAAAACCTTAAAATCACATGCAAATGTAAATTTTTTTCAAAGCCAAACAATATCGGCACTCCAGTTATACCAACAAGGGCACTTGTCCACTCGATTTCAGTCGTAAATCCTCGCGTTCCGGCAGCGTGATTGGTTGGATTAGTTGAATTAGAACCGAATTGGACGGTAAAAGTGCCGATTGTCCATTCTGGTCACGCATCGTGTATGAAAAAGATACAGTAGCATGACATTGTAAAAGGTTGTTATGTGGTTACATGCAATTTTCGTGTCCCGAATTTTCGATGGTCGTAACGATGTGCCCCAAAATATTTTATTGCGTTCTTAAAATGGGTCTGCTAATTTCCATAGGATTGAGAGAATATTTTGATGTTTTACTGGGAATAGGGTACTTTCATTTTACGTGGAATGATACACTAAACTAACTATTATCTCTAATATTTTGAATTTATATAATTATTTAATATTAATATGAAGGCTAACAGAAATGTAAGAATTAAACAAAAGGGTTTTTGACATCTATTGCAAAATTAAGTGATCTTCTGTTACTGATATTAAATTGATCATGACATGCGGCGCATACATGTTTATCAACCCGTCAACAAACGCCTGAGAACACCTTGCTACCGCACAATGAATAGTTAAGGTGAAAATCTACATTATCCTTGGTAGCCGGAACCACAACATAATCACTATAATATTAGCACTGCTGGAACACATTCCTCCTCTCTGTGAGAGGGAGTGGGCCATAATCAAACACGCGGGCCCTGTGATTGTTGGTGCATGTCACGTGTCTTCGAATTTTTGGTTCTAGGACATGCCTGTTTCCTCACGATCTTTTCCTTGACCTTTTTGAGTGCAGCTAGAATTGCAGTTAGTTACAATTCAAAGTCTAGAGTAACTACAGGTTACCAATCTTGAAGTTATCCTTTTGTTGCCTTAATGAACCGGAGGTGTCAGGCACATTTGAAAATAATATCAAAGGTTCAGTGCACAGAAGTGTTAAATTCGGTCTCTTTGAGGGGATCAGGTCTGCAATGAGGAAATCCTTCAAAGAACGGCGGTGGCTAGGCTTAAGAGATTAGCAAACTGTGTCGACACCCTTGTTTGTCGGAAGGCTTGCTTCTATAGGGCTGGGAGACGTGAATGAGGAGTCACATGTATTATGTAGGCGTAGTTTAGGTGACGCCGTTCAAACGTTAATGTCGTGAGTTCAAGTGATCAAGTTCTATTCGGTCGAGTTTTATTGTTACACTGCGGGAAAAACTTCTGAAATTCATCTTCGGCCCAAAATATTGTCAAACTTTACCGTATAAAAGACTGGATTCCGAAATCGGTTCAACCAAAGTTAATCCACTTATTAAGGTTCCAGGAATATTGGAATAATCCAACTTCTTAAGCTGTGCTGCATTGTCTGTCAACATCGATTAAACCTCAACAGAAACTTTTGTCGACCACATACCCGTCGGAATATGGAAAATTTTAATCATTGGCCAAAGGCATCTCGGTCGAAAATTAAAATACGTGGCGACGTCAACGTGTTTAATTAAATCCTTGTGAACATTTCTGAACCAATTAATAAAAAAACGATATAAGCCGAATAAATCCAAATTATTCGAACCGTTGATTGCTTGTCGTTAATCACAGTCATCGCAGCCGGCGCTGCCTTCAATATTAATCATACACTCGTTATCTGCAGTAAATCTGGGCTGGCGTACTGAACACTAGTTAAATTGAAAATAATTTCAGCTTAAAACGGGATCGGCCCGTCCGCTGCCTGTTAAATATTTGAACGCGGATTTTCTCCCGGCCATCTAAAAATACAGGCTTTTCGTTAATAACATTGTGAACATAAAACCTAAAATAAATATCAACATATAGAGAACTAGCAGCGCCCCGCAGTTTCACCCGCATAAGTGTCGATCCCGTGGGAATTTCGGGATAAAAACTATCCTATGTCCTTTCCCGGGACTCAAACTATTTCTATATCAAATTTCATCTAAATCTTTTCAGCGGTTTAAGCGTGAAGAGGTAACAGACACACAGACAGACACACTTGCATTTATAATATTAGTATGGTTAGGGATAGTATGGATTGTTTTTAATTATTCCTATTCGCATGAAACGCTTGGTTCATGATTATTAAAGCTCCATTCAGGCAGTGCGGATTTATAAGAATGCATTAAAGGCTCGGCAGGCTGCCACTAATTACATCCGAAACCTGAGATCCTGGTCCATTGTCGATGCCCAACGCAGTTTTAATGAAGCATACTTTGAATCTTTTCAACGTGAACTGAAGATCGCTTGAACCAAGGTGAAGCAATTTTAAAGTTTCTTGCTACACAGAAGAAAATGGTCCGGGGAAGTTTGACTGCTCTTAATTATTGTCAGTCGGTTATCGTGGCTAGTTGGAGTTCGGAACTCTATAATCGTATATCGGGGGAGTTTTGTTCTCTCCTGTTTTATAGTTGTTATATTTTAGTTCGTAAGGGGAATTACATTACAGAGGTACATGAGGTGTTTTATACTTTTTGAAGGAAACTGTATTGTTTATTTATATCTAATACAGGGTGGCATACATCGACGCGCAAACTGTTTTTTAAGCAGTCTAGAATCATGTGATCAATTCATGGTAACAATTTACGCGTCAAAAAGAAAGGAAGGGGATTGTAGCTATGTAATAACAGCCGCACGGGTCGATCGATCAGGTTAAGCTACGCTTTTCGCGGTTGGTCCGTAGATGGGTGACCATCTTTACATACCAACCCCTCCGTGCCTCGGAAAGGTCGGATCGATCTCGGATCTTTGACCGGGTCGTCGGGCTTGCGGGACCCACCTATAATTATTTTGAAGTGGTATTTTGGGACCACAAAAAAAATAAGGTAAAGTACAGTTAACAAAAAAGCTAAACGGGTCGCCAGAAGCCCGAAAGTCTGACAACCAGTCTTTACCAAGGGGCATCGTGTTACCCAGTAACTGGGTTGTGGAGGTCAAATAGGCAATCGCTCCATGTAAAATACTGGTATTCAGCTGCATCCGGTTAGACTGAAAGCCGACTTCAACATATTTGGTAAATGGCTAGGCAGATGAGTTTAGGCGTCAATGTCTCTGTCACCCTGTATAATAAAAAATAGTAACGAAGTCAAAAATGTACTGACACCAGCACAATAAGCTACCCTGTAAAATTTGTAAAATTTTCCCAATGAACTTTAAACCCAATGCTTTAGCGATAAAGTTGAAAATTTATTAAAGGACAGATTGTTGTAGCTTGACGTGTTGTGTCAGTACAATGAATTTTTTGAAAAACAGAATTACTACGAGGTGTGGGAACAAGTCCGAGACCGACAATATAGTTTTTAGAATTTTTGTCCGTTTGTCTGTTTATCTGGAGGTGTTTCGGCTAAACGAATTTGGATGAAATAAGGCCCACAGATAGTTTATAACTTGGATTAGCACAGGGTAGTTTTAATCCTGGTAGTACATTCCCTTGGGATATTTTTCGACATCCACGCTGGCAAAGCTACCAAAAGCTAGTTTGAAACAAAATACAAATATGGTTTCTACCCTTTCATAAATGTGACACAGTATATTATTATAGAAAAAGACAAAACCTACAATGTTTAGTAACATTTTTACTTTTTCGTTTTGGTATCATTGAAATAATATGTTCAACCCGACAAAATGCTTCAGGCTACATTACTAGCAGCATTCAAAATAGAAAATAAAAAACCGGTGGTGATGTCGACAGCGGGTAGTTTTTTTATGCTTACTGAATTCATACATTTTATTTAAAAAATCAAACTTTTTATTATAAAAGAAGGATCATTTTTGTAGGTACTATTCAGATATAGAAGCTAAAGGTTGGTTTGGCTTCTCAAGAATTAAAACGAAATTAAAAATAACAGCTTTTTCCTTATCTGTTTCAGAAATAAAACCCAAGAAACTAAGACCAAATAAAAAACCAAGACAGCGCTGAGAACGATACAGTGAAGCATGCCAAAACTACACCTCCGCTTTGTGCATACTCGCTCACACGCACACATTAGCAACCATTTACAATTAAACTACACCTCCCTAAGTGCACACATGTTTACGAAACCGGCTAGACTTTACTGTTGACAGCCCTCTGTCTTGGTTTTTTATTTGGTCTGAGCCAAGAAAGTAGCAATCCGATTTTACTAACTATCACATGCCTCAACCTTCCTGCCACAGTGACAATATCGCACTTCCGCCGCCACGAATCTAACACGCTAGTGCGACGCCACCCTAAGTCTTCAAATTAAACTGTCCATCAAAAACCACCCTAGTTATCGTAAATCACATTTGATACGCGCATGCTCGTAATTTCTTCGTAATACCCATTATTAGTGGAACGATGCTTGAATCTGGTGAAAGATCGATATTTGGCTAAAATTATGCATGAGACCGTGGGAGGATCCTTTTAAACTGTTATTGTAACGGCTTACGAAGAGGCGCGAGTTACTTTCGTGCTCGTTTATTAATATTTTTCGGGACTTATATTGGTGTTAAGTTGTTTTTGGTAGGAGGGATTTTGCTTGAAATTTGTGTATGACACGAAATTTTTAACATCAATTTAGCCTCACACATATCCCTAATATATGTGAGGCTAAGTTGATGTTTCAAATGCTATATAACAGATTTATCCTGAACTGCTGTTTCCAAAGAGTATAACCAACCGAAACCAAAGAGTGTAACCATAATGTGGAAAGAAGCTACTTGTACTGCAGAATTCTCTGTTTACAACTCGCAAGAGACCCGAGCGGCCCCTCTCGAACCCCGCGCTGCCACCGCTCTTGCCATCAACGCGACGACGCGTCAGTACCGCGCGCTTAGGTCATCCGAGCGAAGTCTCAAGTTATCAAGTTATCTCTTGCTATTAGTAATTTGTATGTTGCACGTCTATAATAAATAAATACACTTTTAACATACACACAATATTAAAGACCGCGCTCTAAAGCTTGCGGGAGTGATGATGACGTTACGCTGAAGTAGGTCCACGAAGGCTGCGCTGACGTTCATGCTCGGGGTCACTAGTATAGAGGTATGAAGAACAGGTTGTAAAGTTCACTCATACTCTATGAAATGGGAGGATCCTCCAACCAGACGGATGTTGTGTCTGGCGGGCAACTGCCCGATGATTCATGTCAGGCCGTTGTATCTATGCTATAGTTGCGCGGTAAACTCTGCTTGCGAGATGCAGGATTTTGTGTGACGTCAATATGACTAAAAGAAAGATGAATAAAAGTTTCGTAAAATTGTACACTCTTTGGTGCACAGCCCAGTTGACGGACGTCACACGGCTAATGTCAAAAAATCTGTACGTAATTTTTTAAAGGAAGCTACTAGAACGTTCTAGAAGCTTCGACTGGCTCTCATTGGGCGAGCGGGAACGAGAAGCGTTTACGCCAGAAGCGTGCAGATTGTGGCGGGAGCGGTTGGAAATAGTTTCGCGTTGTACACTACTTTTTTAATGTGTTTCATTTTATAATTAGCGTTTACGTCAGAACAAAAAACAATATTTCAACACTATCCCGCATGTTCACCCATTTTCTCATGTACCTAATAATACCAAACTTTAATCGAAATGGGTGCAAAAACACGGAATTCGAGCAAATTCCGTGTTCGATACAAAATTTTACCACAACAGCCTTAGCAAAACAGTTCAAGCGGAAAATCCGATATCTTGAGCTGGAGCATTGATGAGCGCTTACATATTCATGAGCTATGCCAAGCTTGGCACGAATAGGTGGTACCACTACACAAAATGACGGCTGTCACCAATCTAGCACTGAAGCTTTCGACATAGTGGGAAATGGTTAAGTTCAGTGTGAAATGATGTTTCGTTTCGTATGACAATGTTGCTCGGTCTCTTCATTTACAACGTCACCTTTCCAAATTTCTTTTGATTACTTTTAGCGTGGAAACCGCTATACACTTGGATTTAGTGAACCTGTGAAATTACCTATTACACCGTAGGCGGTAGATGAAAATAAAAGTTACCTATAAACAGGAAATTATTTATATTTCAGATAATACTGTAATTTACTTTATCAGATTCGTTGGTCACGATAGACCATTACAATTTTTGTTTTTCTTAGAAAACAAAAGTTGTAATAAACGATGTTAGTGTAATAAACGATCTAGCTATAATTTGTTTACGGACCTAAATTGCTAAAGAAATTGATATTATTTCCCTACTAGCAGCGCCCCGCGGTTTGATCCGCATAAATGTCGATACCGTGGGAATATCGGGATTAAAACAGCTGTCCTATGTCCTTTCCCGGGACTCAAACTATCACTATACCAAATTTCATCTAAATCGGTTCAGCGGTGTAAGCGTGAAGAGGTAACAGACAGACACACTTTCGCATTTATAATATTGGGTATAGATGGATTGCTTTGAAGAAAGAGTAGGTATAGATGACGGGTTTATTTAACTTTACTGTGTCAGTTCTAAGATGATTAAGACGCTACATAACTAACCATTAGGCGGAAAACTATTCAGCTAATGATTATAGAATCATTATCTGAATAGTTTTCCGCTTAATGGTAATGCTGCATTAGTGTAAAATTACCTACATGCCGAACATGCTCGCGATCGCGGTCAATATCTCGATACCTCGATGTTGACACTCATTATTTCTACATGGACTCGGTCGGTTCAGTCGCACCTAAAAGCTCTGTTGCTCAGCCTTATGTTTCTAATGTACTCTATATACTCCAGATGAACAAGATGAACCACTGTGACCAATCATGAGCCAAATCACATCGATGCCTGCATGCTTGCCGTCATTTAAAATAAAAATTATGTAAAGTGGATTTACGGACGATAATTTTACGTGAAAACGTCATAAGAGATAGATGCGTCACACAAGCCGAACTCTTAGGCCGATCGTGCCTCTATCGCTTGTACTGCGCTCTCGCTTGCACGCTCGGGTCAGGCGGAACGTGACAATGAGTCATGCTTTTTTTTTTGCCGGCGTTCATCGATTTATAAGACGTTATCACGTCAAAACAAAATATTTTGCTTTCACGTAGACATCGATATAAACCCCAAAGCTGTCCGCGATGTATCGCAGTGAGTTATCCTTCGCTTTGGCTTCCTTGGCATGTGTCCGCGTTTCTATTATCATGTATTTGTTTTGCTTGGAGGTCACAGCGAGGTAGCAAGGTAGCGAGCTAAACTGCGATCGTGAGGTATCGCAGACACCATCTTCGGCTTGTAATTACTCTAAGCTTTCGTACAGCTTGAGCATTCGTTGAGCGACCTATGATTCGTGCACCCAGCGATTAAAATATTTACCCAACACCCACCATATATAGCACAAACGCAACGCACGAATGTTTATGTTCGCGCTACGCTTGACAAACACCTCGATTTAAGTCGAAAAGAGAACAAAAGATAAGATCTAAAATTACTAATACCTGTCTTCTTTACCCTTCAGAAATGCTACATTTCTTCTGAGAAAGGTTTCCCCAAAACAGATCAGATTTACAAGTCGACGTGAATTTCAATAGGCACTTACCGCAGCATTCAGACATGCAAGAGTCGTCAGTCTTCAGTCTTCAGCTCGGTCCCTACGGAGCTTCCTGGCTGTACTGGCGTGCATTCGCTGTCCAAAATACTTACGAAGAAATACTGTTTTAACGCTGTGGTATTTCTGAGTTCGAGATCGGTTCAGCGTGAGGAAGTGCATTGTAAAGTATATATATACACAATACACGATGCTAGTGTGGCACACAATAAAATTCAGAAGACTACGCTCGTCTAAACACTGTCTAACAGAGCTACTTCAATAGTTACTTCAACTTATGGTATGCGTATGCCACAGATAATTAAATTGTACTATTGACTTCTAAATTCAAAATCAATTCTCATTCTTCATGCTTGTTTTTATTATCACTTATTATTCGACTATTTCCTAAAACGTCATCATCGTGATATCAGTTGAAAAATGATCACTGGTAGACATTAAACTTCTTCAAGCATTGCCACATTGTGACACAATATGGGTAGGTGCCTTTAATTCAAGGCAACTTTGCATGCATGACAACCTACAAAAGTTAGAAACAGGCAGGATACCTACCACGAGCTCTTAACGCGATCCACTTTAGGACCTAAATGAACAGGAGGCCTACCATGATCTATTTAAAAACGATTCAAAAGCAAGACATTTCAGTTTAGGTTCTCAACCTGCATCGTTCACAGTCGTACCATGACGTCCAACATACTGAGCGGCATTTGGATCGTTGAAAGTGAATGAGCGATAAGAGCTCGTGGTAGGTATCCAGATGGCACGGCCTAAATTGAATCGTTTAACTGACGTCATGGTACGAATTAGCAGAACAGTTCAGTTTAGGTCCTAAAGTGGATCGCGTTAAGAGCTCGTGGTAGGTACCCTGTTCTTCTAATTCGTACGTCAGTTTAACGATTCAATTTAGGCCATGCCATCTGGATACCTACCACGAGCTCTTAACCCTCATTCACTTTCAACGATCTAAATGCCGCTGAGCGTATTGGACGTCATGGTACGACTGTGAGCGATGCAGTTTAAGAACCTAAACTGAAATATCTTGCTTTTGATCGTTTTTAAATAGATCATGGTAGGCCTCCAGTAAGTATTACTGAATCACATTTATAACTTTAACTTGGGCATTCCTGTCTAAGTCCCTTACATAAGTTCTCATAATACTTCCAAAAAAGTAAGTCGTTTTAATTCAAGTCCAACCAGTGGGCCACCTGTTGACTTTGAGCCGAAAATGTAATGAATGCTTGAAAACCGAATCGATTTACTACTAAAGCTAAACTTTTAATAGTCGCGCGTTCGGTATTTTCCTTCCCAATTGCTAGAAATGGCAAGTGGCTTGTTAAACTGAGTAAATTATGGCTTAGACTATCATTATTTTATTGAAGTAATAGTCACAAAGAGGAATTATCTTAAACATACACCTGCTCCAGTCGTCATAATATCCCTAAATATGTGGGTGGCATTTGCTAGTAGAGTAGGTAAAATTATTAGAGGGGCCCGTGGCTAAATAATAACAGCCATACAGGTCGATCGGCCAGGTTAAGCTACGCTTGGCGCGGTTGGTCTGTGGATGGGTGACCATCTTTACAGACCGAGACCCTTTAAAAAAAAAAGCACGTTAAGCCGTTAGTCCCGGCTGTCTTTCCTGGATCTTTGCCAGTCGTTACGGGTAGTCAGAAAGACCGAAAGTCTGACAACCTGCAGTCTTACCAAGGGATATCGTAATACCCAGTAACGGGGTTGTGGAGCTCCATGTAAAATACTGGTATTCAGCTGCATCCGGTTAGACTGGAAGCCGACCCTAACATAGTTGGGAAAAGGCAGATGAGTGTGTAAAATTAAAATCAATGTTAACGCTAGCCAACACCTTAATTGCGTAATACACTATCACTCACAATCTAAGTAATTTTGAAGGAGCCAATCTATTGCTCCTTATGTTCGAAAAATGTATCTGCTCAACAACACAAATAACACAATGAATGTTGTTGAATTGTCAAAATGAACGCCATTCCTACTATTAGTGTGTTAAGAGTAACCTAGCATAAAATTGGATAAGAAAGATATTATATTAAAACAGAAGAAGAACTAGCAGGGGATCGAGGAGGGGGGGAGAGGGGCTCAGAGAATCAGACCGGAATAAATCTACGCAATTACCCCCTGCAGACATAAAATGGCTCTAAAGCTAAGACGAAAATAAAGGAGAAAAACAATAAAATATGATATCAACGTGATGCGTCTGGCTGAACATCAAATTCTAAACAAACAAAGCAAAGGCTTAAAAAGTGTGCAAGGAAATAAATAATGTAACATGAATGGAGTAAGAACTGAATATTCACTTCGATTATTGACATTCGAATAAGTACAGAGGCCAGCACATCAAGCTACCCCAATCTGTCAAAATTCTTTGATAGATTTTCAACTTTATAACAAAGTTATAAGGTTCATATTCAAATGGGAAAATTTGACAGATTGTGGTAGCTTGATGTGCTGGCCAGGCACCTGTGAATGGCACCTCTTGTCACTCAAAGATTATAGTATATTGCTCCACGTCAAGCCCCGGGGACCTTTTGGGTGCTACGACAAAATAAAAATAGTTACAGGTACCAACAACACTTGAAAAAAATCAGACTGGGAATGGGAAAAAATAGGTTTAAAAAAAATTACTATGGCCAGAGTACCAAAGACGAGTGTCATCGCTGAAAGAGACCTATGAAACGCTAGCGTAACGACATAGAAGCATTTTAGAGAAATATGACCGGAGATGCCAACGTCCAGGGAACCTTTGCCCAGCAATAAGGGGTACAATACAGGTTGAAAGAAATGGTTTAAGACACCTAATATCGTAGACTATACCGGGTGATTTTTTCACAGTCTCAAAATTTTTACAGGGTGTTCTACCTATGAATATGAACAACTTTCACTATGGGACCAACTCTGAAATTACGAAAAAAGAACACATCATCTGGTTTGTCCAATTTTGACGTGTCATAATTAATGAATTACATCATGATGCCATTCCTCTTTTCTGTAATGTTCAACACATGTTTCTAGGTTTTAGATTACTTTCTAGCCAAACCAGAAAAAAAAATTTTTTGTTTATTAAAACTTTATGCACAAGTAAAAGAAATACTGTACAAAGGCGGACTTAATGCCTGAGGCATTTTCTACCAGTCAACCTTACTTACTATTACTTACGATTTACTTACTATTTCCTTGAATTGCGGATATTTTAGCAATGAACTAGAACAGTCCTTAGAACTTGTTATGAGAAAATGTCACATACCTAATTATAACATAATGTATGATGTACTTGAGGAAAATGGAGATGCGTATCGTTGAGCACCAAATGTGTTTATATAAGAATTGCCATTCTAATAGAAAAACGTACCTAATTAATACTTGTGATGAGAAATAAGATATCTCGTTTATTAGTCATACAAACACGGTAGGTACAAGTCGTGAAAAATAAAGCCAGACGTAGGTAATACCCACATCACTTAGCCTTGACCTAAAACTACTGACTTGTCCTACGTGAATATACCTTTACTGTCCAATAATACTAAATTATGAATGTTAATCTGGAACTATTGATACAAAATGTTATCTCAACTACAAAAATATACCTCTATTAAATTCGGCTGGCATAATAATTAAGTAACAGGCGCTCTATCAAGGTTGTGCGGGTTCTCGGGTACCCTAATAGCTGTGGTTTCGCAACACCCAGTTGTTCCAGTTTCAAGCCTAAAGTCAATGTACAAATTATTTAGGATTTGTGTGTCATAATATTTGATTTTATAATGGTTACGCTGGCGTTAGGAATTTTACCCTGAACCAGCCCGCTACAATTACGTAGATACTATCTCTGTAAGCTTGTAGCTAAACTGTTAGTCCGCTGAAAATAGCTGAGATGTCATTAAGCTAGAGAACAATTACCATAAAGAGTTTATTAAACTTTTAACTGTTTTGGGTCAGCCGTTTATATTCAAATATACGTCCTATCGTTTATGGGAGTGACACAGGCATTACAAGCCCAAGTTTTATTGCAAAAAGCAGCTAGTTGTCAACAGTGAATCACTGTCTGCCATTCAGTAAACGGCCTCACGGAATTTGAAATTAAAATTGGAACGTTCAATTTGAATAGCACGTGCTTTGGAAGTAGGAGAGGCGGTGGCGGTCGCATAGCGACGCGCGCTTGCGCAACCGCGAGGCAGGTGCCTGCGGGAACGAATGAAATGCCAAACATTAAATGCATTCATACAAAACCAGTCTGGTAAACACTTTACAGCAATTTACCACAACGCCACAATTAACACAATTGTTTTTCTCTCGCAGTTCGAAATCAATTGAGTGCCGCCGTAATTATCAACAAATAACACTGGGCGATAAAATAAATTTTAATAATTTAGACCATGCGAACCTTAACAACGGCTCGTAAAATACGATATCTTAAGCCATGTACCTATCTCTTTAACGCAATCATGTCCGAGATTTAAATCCTAGGAGCACGCCAATAGTGCACGTTGAATTTCGACACAGGCCATTCGTTACACGAAATAATTGTCAATATCAAACGGGCGTGCTGTTTCCGATCGTTTCCGATTTATCTAGACGGATAGTACTATAATAGTATAATAGAAAATCCTGCCTATATTAGGTGCCTTTCCAAATCGCAATGATAATAATGTTGCGAAATATCGAGCGATACTGTGGGAGTCAATAGTCGAGGTTGATGTCGTGGGGAGGGGTCTAAGATCTTATTCAACGCGACTGGACCTTTGAGCTGGACACTGCGCACGTAACGTTAATTTACACGTCGCTTTTGAACTGTCTGTATTATATTAAATGCACACGTATTCTGTGTAGGTGTTCCTCTACACGAATATTAAAGCTCTTTTGTATTCGTAATGATTGTGTCCGTTGATAACTATATTACGACTTGCATGCAAAAAGCGATTAGCAAAATGTTAATTTACTTGTTAGTCGTGTCATAAAGCCTAAGTCTTTACTTTAGGGTCATACAAAACAAAAGGTAATTACAACTGTCAATAGTTTCGATTAAAGAAACTCTTGCAAACATTAATAAGAGCTAGAATAAAAAGATAAAAACTCATTAAATGCCCACTTATTAGACCGTTACCAATGGGACCTAACATTGTCCCTTGAGTAACTTCTAGCTAATTTACTTAGCAATTCACGGAAATTGTGCAAATTTTATTAAATGTAAATGTATTTGCAAAGAATAGGTTTAACAAAATTAATAGTTAAGACTATTAAACTAACAATTCTTAATAAAATACGACAGTTACAAAGGCAAACACCAAAACGCATAACTCGAAACGCACATTTGTCACCAAGACATGACTTTTCATGCCAATTCCGAGCAAAACCCTATCAAAAAAAACCCAAAAAAAAAAAACCCAAACCCTATCGACTCTGTAATGTAAACTCTGATATCTAAATGTGTTCATTAATATTTCTATGAAACGTTTGAAGCCAACGCCTACGGAACGAATCTGAATCTCGCTGGGTATTCGCACTTACATAATAAATTAACACAAGTTTCATGCCCGAACGGAAGTGGCCGGAGGAATTCACCACTAAAACTTTATGCGACTATTAATTTGTCCAACATATACTACTGTACTTTTATTGTAAGAATTTTCAATAGAATTCCTTTCGTTCTATAGATTAAATTTTTGTTCGTGTAATCAATTTTTTTACTTTGTTGGTGATAAGAATTGAACTGCGATTCAATGAATATTCATAACAAGCTTAATGTAGGGACATAAAAATCCAGTGCTGAATACTAAATCTGCATAGATAAACAGTTTCAACAAACAAATCATGAACTTTATTTCCATAGTCCTCATTATAATTGACAGGTTGTTTTGTAATTTGCTGATCATGTCATTATTGATCACAAGGAGAGAATAAACAATGACGACAGTTGAAATATAGCCGATGGCAGGAATATAACAAATAATATAGCAAACATATACATCCCAAGCGGTACTATAATGTTTCTTTTTATCAAATAAATTCTTCTTTATTTATATAAAGACTTACCAACCAAACATATACACAGCATTAACCTAAAGCCTTTGTCATAATATAGATCTCGCATGTAGGTACACACAATACCCACTAGAGCACCACACAAAATTAAAAAAAAAAATATAAGCCTCAAATTATAATATCACAATTTTTTTACATATTGTACACATACAACACACATACGTTTATATATTTATGTTTATGTTTATATGTTTGTGTTTATATATATATGTATATATGTTTTACATATTTTTGTATTGTTTATAGCTTACAAATGGTGTTTTTTTTTTTTAATAATGACACTTTACATTTTATTAAGGACTTGATTGATTTGTTCTGTTAAATATTTAGCGTTTTCTATGATAAACATGGTTGATCAAGCATGAAATAATATCTAAGTAAAAATTATGGAAGGGTTCAATGATGATGGACAGTAACGTATCAGGAGCAAGCATGGTTAAAGGATCGATACTACTCCAATAGTCTTACATTTAATTTGTGTCACCTTGACATTTTACACCACACCATTAACCCTATAGATAACTAAACCAGCTGCTAATACTTCCACAACATTACACGTCCGATAGCTCGGGTCGTAAATACCAGCCACACACGAACGTAAATCAATTACCCACGACAGAACGTCAAACTAGCTTTATTGTTGGCTACGTGTTTACAGGAGTTTTCAAACGGTCACTAACACGTGAACGGGTTACGTTCTGGCTAACGATCCCGATATTTACTTTTAACTGGTGTTTTTCAATAATTTTTTTTTTGTCGGTGTTGGTGATTTTTTTATTTCTGGTTTTGGGACAATGTTTATAGTCCTTGGGTCGTTAGTCTGGTTCAACATAATATTGGCCTTTGTTCGCTTACAGCTGGATATCGTTTCCCAATAATCGTGAACATCAACGATCATACGGATATTATCATAATCCTGGCAAACTAATTGGTACCCTTTACCACTCTGTAATAACAATGCCTTTATCCACATAGTGTAAAAAGAATCACATTCAAACAAGCGTGCACGGTTTTCAGCAAATCGTGCCACATTTTGGTAGACATAAAAAAAATGGGTTAGTACCTACTGATTCCCCCCGTTCTTGTTTCTTTCCGAAATTTATAACAATAATATCGCTTAAGCGATATTTTTTAGATTCCCCCCGAATTTAAAAAATTAAGTACAGTGAAGTGAGAAAGTGCAACCACTGCAATATTATTTCAAGGAACCAATGTAGATGAATACACTAATGATTCCTGCAAGACATCACTTCAATGATAACTACACTCACCAAAATAATTATGATTATTTAGTTAGTTTTGATAGTTTTTATTGTTTTCAAAGTTGGTGATTATTATAATGTAGGTATATTAATATTATACTGTAAACTATAACACTTACACCTGTTGATTGTTGAATTACATAATTTATAATTATTCTATATCGTGTTTTATATTTTTAAACGTAACATTTTTAGTAGGTATATTTAAGTAAGTACTTAGTTATTTTTTAAAGATTTTTTTTTATATTAATGTTCAAGAAGTCTGTGATTTTTGTAATTGTGGAGAAACTAATTGTAAAATTGACTAATGCTGTGTTTTTTTTAAATATCACAATATTGTAGAATAATTTGATCTGGAATAAGCATACAAATATTTAATAATAATCGCTTAGTCCTTTTTTCTTTGACTGTACCACCTCGACTTCGTCTGATAAAACGGGATTATAAAGTATTTCAGTTTTCGGGTAGAAATTTCGGGGGAATCAGTACTAACCCAAAAAATATTGACATACTCGTATAGTTTGTAGTCTTATAGAACAACGTAGATACAATATCAAATTATTGTTTTAACGAATTTGTTTCCCAACTTAATATCAAATACGGTATTATCACGAATCACAATACTTGATTCCCGAATGGTAAGAAATCAAATCTTTGTTTGCTACTTTCTGTGTGTTGTACATAGGCCCTTATCTTTAATCTTCTTCCCCATCTTTAAACCAAGCACGTCACTGCTACATGTGGCTACAAGCAATGTTTGTGCACGCTACGCTAATACCACACATCGTGATTCCGATCAGCTTATAAGGGAAGCGATAAGTACAAATTCGCTCAAGCTTATAGGGCTTCACGTATAAATTCAAGGAACAATAATATAACAAACTTTTTATAACTACAAAATAATCAACGTCAACCTAATGACTGATAATAATTACATAATATTATTAATCAGGACACATTCAACTCTCAACCAATTATTGTGACAAAATTTTAAGAACCTCCTAATAAAAGACTCGGTTTCAATTATCGCTCATAACTTGTTGTAGGTACGCATTGTAACAGGGTCACATATGGTCGCATAAAAATACGAATTAATTCCCTACATTTTTCGTCCTAACTAACTGCTGTGACATGTTTTTGTCAAATTTATTTAATTTTTATTAGATAAAAGCACGGTTTCAATGATTAATTTATGTCATTCAGTGTATAATGTATTTCGTTTGTAAATTTCGTAATAAAAAGTGTATTTTTGGCTCCGCTGTGCGAATGAATTATTTATCGAGGCCTGTTCATACATCAGGGCCCTTGTCAATTGCATTAAACTCTTGTTTCGTGTACTATTGTGCCCTAAAAATGGTTAGCGTGAACGATAGAGGCGACAAAAAAAAAAGATTTTATAAGTTAGCAAAGACAATTTTTAGATCAATGTGAACACTATTTGAAAAGCAAAATGGTCTAGTTTTTAGACAGGTGGGAATATGATACATACCTTTAAAGGGCTTGTAGTTTTCCAAGTCATTAATTCTCGTGATTATTAGATAGTGTAATACGGCCACATTGGCTGTTATATCAACATAATGCTACTCGTATTTTGTCGTTCGTTACTTCCGCTAGATATCAATTTGTAAGTGCCAATACTTATCTTGTAACATAATCATTATTTTCGTCGGCTACGGAACGTGGTATGACAGAGTTATTTGTAAGGTAATGTAATCAATAAAGCGATCTAATTATAATATTTAAATTGCTCACGCAGTAATCTTTCACGCTGATCGAGACTAAAAGCTTGACAAATACTTTATTGTTGCAGTAATGAAGTCATGTATTACCTAGACACTGGATCTTATGGCCTGATTTGTATATCTCTTCAATAATTTTACATTATTTCTGGAAAATTCATGAGATTTTCAGTTTTAACAATTCCATGTTTCCTATGTTTATAATAAAACTAGCTGCGCCCCGCGGTTTCACCCGCGTAAGTTTCGATTTAGGGGTATGAAAAATAGATTCTCATAGATACCGGATAAGCACAAAAAATTTCATCAAAATCGGTCAAGCCGTTTCGGAGGAGTATGGCAACGAAAACTGTGACACGAGAATTTTATATATTAGATTTTCTATCTATCGATCTATTCTAATAATAAAGCTGAAGAACTTGTTTATTTGTTTGAACGCGCTTATCTCTGGAACTACCTACCAATCGGAATTGTTTTTTTTTTTTTGCATTTGATGGCCCTTTTCTTGAGGAAAGCTATTTAACATCACGCTATGACCTTTAGGAGCCGGGAAAAAAGAAAAAAAAGTCAGAAGTGATAACGTGGGCAGGTGATGCGACGCGACGGGATACATCGGAGAACAATAAATTTCACGCGGACTAAACCGCGGGCAGAAACTAGTGTACTTAAATATAAAACCAATTTGTTCGTAATAAACGTAAAGGTCACAAAAGGGCAAGTTCATATCAATATAGCTTACAACATAATCAACATGATTATTATCACCTGCTTGAAGTAATTAAAAACATAAATAATCCAACATTTACTGACTAAGTATGACTAAGTATATATTCTTCTTCTTATTAGCGTGTTGATAGCAATCTACAGAAGAAGAGTGTAATAAAACTAGACATGTTACAAAGTAACATTATATCCTTTTTTGTTCAAAATAATGCGTCTACGGAATAAGGAAGGCTTAGACATTTATATTTCTCTGTATTCAACATTAGATATGCATAGTGATATGACCTTACACAAAGTGCGAATAGCAGGTTATTTAGAATAACAATCACCCAATCTCGTATTTTTATTTTTGTACATATTTTCGCCAGATTTATAAATTATCTGTCAAGTACAAAATGCATCTAATTTATGGATGTGATCATCTGATCTTTTGACATTTACAAAATTTTAAACACATTTTTGTGTAAAATCTGATTATGTGTGGGGGTAATTGCTTAACACGCTAACGGTAGGAATGCCTGTCATTTCGGCAGTTCAAAAACATTCATTGTGTTATTTACATTGTTGAGCAGACAATTTTTTTAACTTATGTTCCAATGGAATACCAATATATCCTTCAAAATGATTCAGATTGTGATTGATACCTAATTAGATTTGTGTTATAGAATAAGTAGTTTTATCATATCAAGTGACAATAAAAGAAGCTTTAATTTTTGTTGTTTTGAATCATTCTACGCAAAAAAGTTAAAATAGAGGAACTGTTGTATCTACGTCCTGAGCTTTGGAAGGTTTTAATTTCCGTATTAAGACAAAAAATGTTTGAAAGGCCCACTTATCCATTCCCGTATCTGTTTTTTTTTTTACATATTAGCTAGAAAAAAAGAAAAACTATTTAATGTGACTAGCTGGTATCCTAGTTTAAAAAAAACCTTTTCCTTTTTTAGGTCTTTCTGTTTTAAGTCTTTCAAAAAAGATCAGAGGTCGAGCCGTCCATTGTGTCCGTTGAAATCATGTTTTTGAACTTTGACTTAAAAGACGCAGGTTTGAGTTAACCTTTAACTTTATTGTTTGCTATAAAATATATTACTAAATAAAATTATAATCTTAGAATACTTAACTTCATTGTCTTTGACACCTTTTGGTTGATCTTTACGGGGCCATTTTCTGAGTGGCAAGCATTGACTGCTACATTGTTGGTTGGTTGGTGGGTTGGGGAATTTAAAAAGCTCTCATTGTTATCGCATTTTGTACGAAATTGTTACAAACAAACATGTCAATGACAAATTACGCGTTAGACTATTTTATACAACTATACGAGTATGTCGGAAAACAAATTAGATTTAATTTTTTTGCGCGGAACCCTGATTCTTTTTCTGGAATAAAAACCTATGTTACTCCTTATAATATCAGCTATCAGCTAGTAAAAGTCCTGTCAAAAGCGGTTTAGCCGTTTCGGCGATTAGCGGAACAAACAGACAGACAGACATTATTTTGTTTTTTTCGTTATATACTTTTATACGCATTTAATAGAAAGCTGTTATTTAGACATTACAAACAGACACTTTTACAATTTGTATATAGATAAGGGTTGAACGTATAAAAGGATGCCAGTGTGGGAGTTAATCTACCTCGTGGGCCCAGTGCGGTTGGTAGAGGTCAAGGGATTTACCTATATAAAACCCAACCTATCCAATTCACTATAAAACGTGACAAAAGTTTCAACCCATTTTCACACGAGATGAAATTTGGCAATAGCACAGTAATGTCAATTATCGAGATGGTCAACGTTCTAATAGCTAAGGTATCGATCATCATCCCAAGAGGCTCTTGTCAGGCGTTTGGGTCAAGGGTTTGCTACAGAGAACAGCTCTTTGACAAGCCACGTAGGTCGTAGGTGATATGAAGTATCTGCTCGAACTCTGTCTGCTGGGAGTTGTATTGTGAGCGTTAGTTTCGATACGTGTATGATGTGTTTAATACTATTCAATGGGAAAAGAGGAAACCGAGAAAGAAGTAGCTACATTATGAAATAATCTGCCTACAATGTTCCCACGGCTGGGACAAAGGCTTCCTCTCGGTGAGATAGAGCGGGCCATAATCCACCACGTGTCACATGTCTTCGAATTTTTGGTTCTAGAACATTTGGTTTCCTCACGATGGTTTCCTTCACCGTTTTGGGAGTAGTGGGGATAAAATAATTTTACACAAAGAATCACCTGTCTAGGTTCGAACCTACGACCTACAACTCTTATTAAGTCGCGGCAGTTACCACTATGCCACCACTGCTCACGTTATGAAAACTGAATGAAAAAGCATATGAAGAACAAAATAAACTATTATTAAAACAGTATCATGAGATAGAGAAGAATACTGGCATTTTGAGTAATTTATGTGGCCTACTCAAATCGTTGAGCTCCTTAAGTTTTGAGTTGAGCTGCACGATTTCTGACAAATGCCTGACCGGGCAGGTCCTCTCCATCCGTGTGGTTCTTTCCTCAAAAAACCATCTCAGACGTCGATCTACATGGTCTTCATAATTATGATCTGACCAAGTTTATACCTGGACTTTAAAAGAGACTGTGACTTCTGAGTTCGTTTCGGCCTTTTTCTCAGAGTAGTCAGATAGGAAACCCCGACCTCATCTAAGTAGTTTTTAAAATATGATTGACGTGTAAAAGTGTTTGTGCAAACCTACTTACAAAAATAAAATAATTTATCATTTAATAGAGATTGCTACATCAATCCACGAACCAGACAAGAAACAACTTCTTTAAAAACACATCAAGAAAGAAAAGTGTAAACATGTACCTCTGACCTTAATTGATTCTTATGTATATGCAAATGGATTGTTTAATACGCTGTTTACGTAACAGCTAGCTGTTTTACAAAATAGCTAGTATCTGTTTTACATAACAGAGCTGTTTTTTAAAACAGCTAGCGATTATGTAAAACAGCTGATTTGTCAATCCATCTGCGACACATACATGCACATATGCGAAGTAAGCACATTATCATTAAAAAAACCGAACGAACGAATTTTAAATGAAGTTATCAATAATAAGATAACATCACCGATAATCTCTTTGTTTTAGTTAATCTAGGAAAAGTTAAACTTAAACCACAGTACACAAGTTCAACAGTAACACTAAGCGTATCGCAAAAGCGTCTTAATACAAGTTATCCTAAGCTAATATCTAAACTAAGATGACGCCTGAACGTAGGCGGCGAGGTCGGGACATAGACGGGAGACTGAGGGAGCAACTTTAAGTTGATTTAATGTGGCTTGAAAATCATTTAACTAAGATATCATTGACAATACTTTGAAGAAAAATTATTAAATTAAGTGTTTTTATCTCTATCAAAGCCTTTGAATTCAAATAAATATTTTTTTACAGGTCTCAAATTCTTTTACAGATAATTGAACACTGAATTAAATTTTGTTTAAAGAACGTATAAAAGTAAATTTTCAAGGAGAAGAGATATTATAACGATTTTGAGCCGTACAATTTTCAAATGAACACATGGTCCTCTAAATGAGTCGCAAAGCTTACATACATAATTATGAAAGATATCGTTTAATAAGTTCAAAGAACTGGGTCCTGTTAAGAAAGAGTAGTGGAACCTTCTGCACGGATAAAACGGTAGATGTCAAATTAAAGAAGTCACAAATACAAACATCTAGTTTTAAAATATGATTGACGTGTAAAAGTGTTTGTACAAACCGACTTACAGTAATTTATCATTTTGTGTCGAAGACGCAAAACAAAACAGTGAGCGCCAACAAATAGTGGTCCGTCTATGTAATACCATAAGGTGTAGATAGCAGGGCAACTACGATTGTTCTCAACAAACTGATATCAAGTTAGTTTCCGACTAGCACAGTAGTCTCATAATTGAACCGGTATTGTTATAGCTAAGAATTAAATGGTGCCTTTAGAGGTTTGATTGGGTTTGTAATAATAACTTTTTGTTTAAGACAATAAATGTTCCTACCTTCCTACTAATGTAAAAAAAAAAAAAACGTTTATTACTGCGTAACACACTATCAATGACAATCTGAATCATTTTGAAGGATATTGCTGTACCATTGCTTCATATGTTTGAAAAATTTGTTTGCTCAACATCGTCAATTTTTTGCTATTAACCCATTGGCTGTCACGACTATCGCCACAATGATCGCTGAGTCCACATCCCACAATGTCGACAACCTCGCGAGCCAAGCTTATCTTAAGCTAAAATACACACTCTGTGAAAGTTCTAACTGTCTACCTATTACGGTTCATGAGATAAAGGCCACTCACAGTCAGACGGACAGACGGACAGCGGAGGCTTAGTAATAGGGTCCCGTTGGCACCCTTTGGGTATGAAACCCTAAAAATAAACGATGTATAAAACATAAATATTTCCAATCACAGTAGTAACAAACTAGGAACTAACTCAGTTGAGGCAGTCAATTCATGTTGCATCCACGTCAGAGCATGGCAGTGGCAGTTCACAAACCACTAGTTTAGCTGTTACCGTTGGCTACGCTAGACCGCTATAAAAAGCGATGTATTTCTGACCTAATTAGCCTCAGTTTGAGCAGGAAAGTTATAAAGCGCTTTATGATGTTATTGCACTGTATGGTTCTGAAATGGAAATGGTTTATTTCAGGAGAAGTGATGGAAAATATAATTAGTACTTATTTGATGTCCAAATTTAAATTAGTATGAGTTATATTAGTAGTCATGTTTGCCGCAAATAAACGTATTTTAGTTCTTTCTTTAGTTTATACACAGGCAGATTTTTTTATTACCATCAAAATTTTTGCAGGTTGTTTTTTGTAAAAAAGTTTTTCATTAAGATTTCATTCATGTTAGATATTCAGCTAGAAATCTAAAATCATGAGAAATATAGGTCATTCACGCTCATTTTGCGCACAGAGAACCCGATGGAATCAACTTAATGCATCCACTCCATCAAAGCCCGTGAGGTAAAACCCTCTAATGCATTCAGCTCGTGACGTCATTGTGCGTCGGCGTTGGCGCACGCACGCATAATCTGTCAAAGAACAGAATGGTGTGGAAGTAGTGACAGGTTACAAGTGTCTGATTATCGACCGTGAGTGGTGAACAGTCGGATCTATCAACAGTATTAGATTGATTGCAATTCCGTCATAAATTTTTCAGCTAGAGCAGCAGTAAAATAGTTTTTGACTCAGCTGCAGGGTTTTTATTAGGGCGCTATGTTACCTATTAACCCTTAGTAGGAAGCGCCCTAATAGAAATAAAGCTGGATTTAAAGGGCACTTAATTTCACTTGCCCGTACGGTGTCAGGAGTCACCAATTTTCGCAAATAGGTTCATTTGATAATGATATGACATTTGATAATGATCACTATTCTGCCCCATGCTTCTAGAGGAAGTTTAGCTTCACATAACTTAGAATAGTTTAATAATAAATACCTAAATATATTCTATTTCAATGAACCAACGCAACGTTACAGATACCAGCTTCAAATAGATAAGCGCAAATATTAATTCCCACAGCCAAACTAAAGTATGAACAGCCTTTGCCATGAACAAAACTGTAGGAAACCAAGTGTGAAATTAATCCACAAACAGTTAGTCATTCCTTCTTTTTTGAACACGAAAATTGTTTGGCCAACAGCATGGCTCTGAATTTCGTTTGATACAAGATTCCGAATTTCCGCAATATATTTACTTTAGGATGTACTCGTACGAATTGTTGAAATTAGTATACAATGTTAGTTCTAGCTTCCACATTATTCTAGTTTCGATATCTATTCTTATTGCAGTAGAGTTAGGGAGTAAGCACACTTAAGACTTTTAATCCATATTACGTTCTCATCACCTTTTACCAAGAGGGCCTGTGTCCCATCAGTGGGAACATTAAAGGCTGATTATAATTACGACGTTCTCATTTGTTTTTTAACGTAGCTTTATTCAGGTGCTTATTCAATCAAACTGTTGGCCAATGAATTCAATGAGTTTAATTTCGCCAGTTATGTTAAGTCCTAAGTAACAGAGGGCCAGCCAATAACCATCAACTAGGCTTGAAAAATCTAGACTCCGGGCTTTTGAGTAATTTCAGATAGAAAAACCCAATAATACTTTACCCGACCTGGGAATCGAATCCAGGACCTTATGCTCAGCAACAGTGCTTGCGACCACTATACCGACCAGGCAGTCACATCATAAAGTACCTAATGGACAGATCGTTTTGTTGTGAGTCAGATATCCGTCAACAGTCTATGTATATGAAAATACGAGAAGGTATAATATATAATACTGATAGCCTAATAAGATAGTCTCAATTTTAATTACCATTAAAATCCCCACAACATTAACACAACAACAAAAAATCCGTACTTTCAATTCGCAGAGTTGCAAAAACTCTTAAGTTAAAATCCGTCCACACGGTTCTCGAGGGATCCCAGTCGGCAAGTTTGATTGCCCCTGTTTACTCAACACGGGTGTGGCAGACACTGTGGCAACGTCATACACAAAGGGAAATGCGGGCAGCCACACAAAACGATCCACTTAGTTACAACGCAATATACTTCGATACTTATCTCCTGGATGAACGTCGAGTAATCAACTGAAATATCTTAGTTTCCACAAAGTGTACGAAGATTGGTTTTAACCGACTTCAATCTTCAATGTATTCTTCAATGTTCTATGGACCTAATCGATGTAAAATGAATAGGAATGATCAATAAAGAATTTTAAAAGGTTTAAAAACAATATCATGACACTTTCAGATTCAAATGTAACTAACTAAGATATCAAAAATAGGAAAATAGCTAAAAAAAATTAAGGGGAAGCGAATGACTATTTCGTGAAATTAGATAGGGTTATTTAGAGGGTTGTTTTGATGATTTTTAAAATTATAATTCTTTAAATACATACTTGTTACAGTCGCGAATCATATTTTGTTCAACATACACCCTGACACTGACCTGCAAATTGCAAAAACGTAAGAAAATTTTAATTTCACGGGCTACCTCGATACTTCCTCCTTAAGTTCATTCACGAGTGACGATCAGAATCCAATCAATATGATCCAATTGCCTTAAGTTCACGACAACAAAGCATTCAAACATTCATAAAACAGTTAGACAGCGGTTATAGACCTAACGAATAACATTGTGTCTCATCTAGATAATAAACAGTATGTTATTGGCGTCTTTCTAGATCTGGCAAAAGCCTTTGATACAGTCTCAATTCCCGCTCTCATTGCGAAGCTTGAGAGGATAGGTATCAGAGGCGATCAGCTCTCACTTTTCGCAAGTTATCTTACAGGAAGACGCCAATGTGTCAAAATAGGTGACTGGATGAGCGAAGAACTCCCTATAACCTACGGTGTGCCCCAGGGCAGTATAATTGGACCGACCTTATTTCTCATCTATATTAATAACCTCTGCAGTCTCGAACTTGCCAATGGATCCATCTTTACCTACGCCGATGATACTGCCTTAATATTCCACGGGTATTCCTGGGAGTCGACATTTAAATACGCACAATTAGGACTCGACATTGTTACTGACTGGTTGTCACGCAATCTACTCACTCTAAATGTAGATAAATCTAAATATCTTACCTTTTCGCTATCAAAAGTTAATAAAACTTCAACCTCTCATTTTTCAATGATTGCGCATTCCTGTAATGCATCACCTCATACGCCATGTAGCTGTCCTCATCTGAGTCGCATAGATAGTGTCAGGTATTTGGGTGTTCAAATAGATGACTCATTATCATTTTATAACCATATAGATATACTTACCTCTCGACTGCGCAAATTGATTTTTATTTTTAAGAATCTCCGCCATGTGGCCAACACACAAGTGCTCAGACAAGTATATCTAGCTCTCTGCCAGTCAATTGCACAGTACTGTATAGTTGCCTGGGGTGGGGCAGCAAAAACACATTTGTTAAAGCTGGAACGTGCCCAAAGAGCGATCCTTAAAGTAGGTTGGTCCCTTCCTTATCAATTTCCTACCACTGAACTTTATAAAACCTGTAAGGTCCTCTCCATTCGGAAATTGTTCATTCTAAATTTAATCCTCACAGTCCACTCCCGCAATCCATATAACCCCGAAAAGTTCGAAGCCTTGAGACGAAAGCATACAGTGTGTTCGTCCATTCCTGTTCACACAAAGCTAGCCCAACGATTCTTATACTTCCTCGGTCCTTATGTATACAATAAAGTTAATAAAATCTTACATATGTACTCAACGGTTAAATATAAATGCAAAACTACTGTAAGGAACTGGCTGCTGGATATGGACTATGAAAGTACAGAAAGTATCATACAAATCATTAAATAATTTGGAACGTATTTCCCACTCATATTTAACAAGCACAAACTATCATACAGGACTTACATGCACATACACATAACACCCTCACACATTCACACACTACACTACGCACGCAATCCTACAATAACATCACATTACATTACACCTCACAAATATTGTACCGCAATTATTATAGATTTACCTCTCTACCTAAACTGTTTTTCAAATAGTGATAATGTGTTTAAAATTAATCAAGATGCCGTTAAATATGATAAATGTTTATAGGGGTGTGAGCCTGGAGATCTGTCACACAGGTCCCGAACCTAGTTCAGACTCCAGCTCTCGCAAAGGTTCTAGCATACCTAAGGCAACTATTGTATACTAACACTACTGTAACAATGCACCTTTATGAGAGAAATAAACTATATTATTATTATTATTATTATAGTTATAAAACAAGGCACTTTTACCTACAACGATAAATGTATTTACTGACGCACTTCTGGACTTCAAAAGCCAGATGTGACTTTCCCAATCAACTTTACATAGCCACAGTTAACAGTAAGCCCACACTAGAGTCCCGTTTATCTGATGAACACACAATCAGACGGTTTCAGGTACAAGCTTTGTGAAAAACATGATGTGCAATTTCATTAAATTGAGTACGGCTTTGCAAAATATCATGTACCTACTAATAGCATATTCATTTCTTGCTTGCCCTTACAAGATGTACTCGAGGTAAAGTTACTTTTGTTCAGTTAGTTCTATGTGTCTGTTTCAATTTAATTTGCTCCTAGAATATGGATCTGCGTATTGCTTTGCTTTTACCTAGACTTGATTAAATGTATAAAACATAATTAGCCTACAATGTTCCCACTGCTGTCACACAGGCCTAATAGGGCAGGGTCGTAATACACCACGCGGGCCCAGTGCGGTTTTTTTTTTATTAGTTCTAGGGCATGCCGGTTTCCTCACGATATTTTCCCTCACCGTTTTGAGAGTAGTGGGATTGAAATAATTTTACATCAAGTATTACCTGTCTGGGTTTGAACCTTTGACCTACAAATCGTAATTCGTGGGGTTACTGATGAGCCACCAGTGCTCTCAAATGTATATGTGGCAGCCGAACACAATACCTAGAACGCTCATTGTTACTACATGAGTCACGACTCGAGTCTCCTGAACTTAATAATGAATATCGACGTTGTCGAAAACTCGAGACAATTTCGTGAAATCCTACTATAGTTTACTGTGTGAACCTGTTGGATGATCCAAAACATGAAAGCCTCAATTTCTGAGAATCTTTCCTTTGTCCGTTCAATGATATTTTTTGGCTGTGTATTTTAAATGGTAAAACATGAGCTGACAGCCATATCTGCAGCTTCATAACTTGATCCCAGAAACTTGAGTCGATAGAAACCTTTATCGAAATGATTCAGCTCCTATTAAGTACTGCCAAAAAAACGTATTTCCTTACATGGACGTTTAGAAGTCACTTAAGACAATCTAAACTGCTTAAAAAAATGTAAATCTAAGCTTGGAATGCAAAACACTACTAGTATGTGACCTCCTTCGATATATATCACAAAAGGAAATAACACAAATACGAAAAAAGTGAACAATAATTTTTGATTAATCCCAAAAAGGAGACCAAGCAAATGTGACCTCATGAACAACCTAACTTTTATCGCATAAATAGTAACTTAATTATTTAAATCAGTCACGAAGATCGTATGTAATAACCAAATAAACCTACGCGTTATACATAACTCGTCATTAGGTAAATTATATAATGTCCCGTTTACTGAGACAACCACTCAAACGTCTGCCATGGATGATAAGATGTGACAATGTAAACAATTGACTATGCAGATACATTTACAAATTAATATTCAACTGTATCAGTATCATCACAATGTTTGACTATTAACACTGTCAAATTACTCCGAGTTATACATATACATACAATGTGTACATACATTTGCAGGTAACTATGTATGCTTGGAGATCGCACGCGGAGTTGATAAGATATTACGTTAATTAAACTAGCAAATATTAATGTATACATGAACTAAGCATTGATATGGTAGATGAGATGTTGGTCAACAATTTATGGATATTAGAGGGATTTGTCTTACAGGAACTTCGCATTATTGAAAAAGAGAGACTTTGTAAAAAATTTGATGAGATATTTGCTAAGCAACAGTAAAATTTCAGCTATTGAATTCTGCCTCTAAACGAGGTTTTTTCTCTCTTTAACAGAACTATAATAACACAAACTGGTTAACACAAAAAGTCAAGAGGTCTCGTGTGACACCCACAGGCGGGACTTCCTTTTGCTTTATATTATGTATTAACGTAAATACTATTAGTTATTCTGTGGTATTAAATAACAGGCATAATGGAATAAATTTTACAACTTTTGAGAGTAAGTAAAGAAGACAAAACGGCGGTCAACACGTTACACTTTTTACGGTACAGCTCTCATCAGCCATGTGAGTGAGGATAAAGTACGCTAAGAACCTTGGTTTAAAAAAATATCTATCGTCACTCAAAGAAAGAGACTTCGTATAAACACGTGAACACAGGATAGGCCTACAAAGTAGTATCAAGTAGAAGTAGTAGTAGCGGTAAGGTTTATTTCCATTTAACTAGGCAACAAACGAAACAAATAGATTCTTTGTTAAGTTAATACTGCACATAACCCTACCTTTCGTTTAACAGGAGCTTCGTAGTAAAACATGTTTTACACCTTTGTAAAGCAATTCTAGACAAGTTTACAATACCATGCAAACCTCGAGACAAGACCAGTGCCTAGGTTTGTGTTGGTCGCACCTAAGTGTTTATTTCATTATACCTACTATGGAATCCACAACGAGACCTTTCAAGGAATGATTAAAATAGATGATAAATTATTTCTAAGGCATCTTGGTGTTTCGGATAAAGTCCTATTCAGAAATTATTGGATAATTCCATTTTATTGATTTGTAATCGATGGTCTTTCAAATCTACAGTTTAATGGCCCATCTAGAATTAATTGTAAGAATTATAACGTGTGCATATTATGCAAGAGATTGTCTTACGGGGTGGTCCAGTCATGTGGCTTTGTAAGAACTGACAGTCAATAATCTGTTTTAAATTAAAGTGTAGACAACAATGCAACTCCACCGTCCGTCCGTGCACTAGTGCATACACACGAGGAGGTAACTGTAACCGTCGGTCGGCGGCCGCTGCCAACGAACATGCTGATTGCAATTGCCTCTGTCGTCGACGCGTGTCGCTCGTGTGTGTGCACACTATATGCATTAATATAACATTACCTACATGTCGTTGGTGCAGTCAATGACGTCACCAATCACCAATCCATTTGCACAAATATTATGACAAAATCGTAAAAATAAAAATTATAATAAAGTGTTCTATTCATCGATAGGTTTCTCGGTTTCCCAGTAAAACTTTTCTTTTAGTAGAGAAAAATTGAAAATACTCTGTAACAAAGTCGCCGTAGTAATATATTTTCACAATCCTCGAACTTTGTTGTAGGTACGTCTAGGGATTTGCTATCGTTTTTATTGCAGTATCGAATGGCAATCAAATAAAACGTCTGTGATAAAGTCCAGAAAGTATAAAGGCAGCTACGTTAGACCTAATAAAGTTAAGAATAGTTCCATTCTTATTTCACACCTAAATCGTTGCAGCAGATTTCAGGACTTAGAAGGATATATATGAAGTCAGTCGGGACATAAAATGGAGTTTTTTCTTTCTAAAATTGAACTCACTGCCTAAAATATATCGGTCATAGTCTGTCTCATGCAGGACGAGTGCACGATACACTTTTGGTGAAATATAGCAACTATCATTTTATTAACTTACGGTATATGCCCCGCGGTTTTCCCGCATGAGTCTCGATCCTATCGGAATATGGGGCTAAAAAGTATTATACGTCCTAATCCAGACGATGTTCTACCCATGTATCAAATTTCATCCAAATCCGTGCAGCCGTTTTAGCGTGAAAGCGTAACAAACAAATACTAAAATTAAAAATTTGTTCTCTTATTTGTAATAATAATATGAGTTTAGACAAATAGTAAAAAAATACTAGATATTTCAAATTTATTTACCTAATACTATTATCGATAATTACCACCTAATTTACAAAATTGGCTTCCATAACTTGTAGCCAAAACGTGAACTGAGCCGAGGGCGTTAGCGTTGAGGAGGCGGGATTTTCTATCGGATCGCTTCGGCCCCGAGGCATTATACTCCCTAACATGTTTCATAGAAAATACATTACATAACTACTTATACATACATAACTGACACGTCTGCTAAGCCCAAGGAGAGGAGACGAATACTGGTAAACCCACATTTTGCCGTAGGCCATTTTAGTCCCAATAATGATAGGGGGCGACGTCGAGAGTATCGGTTACCAACCCCAAGTTATAACTTAGGATTTGTATAAAACAAATATATTTAGGGTCTTACTTAAATAACGTATAAATCATCTTTGTTTATAGTTACTATAGAGTGAAAGAGATCAATTAATAAGTTGATTATAGGCACTCTCATATTACCCAGGATTATAACAGATTTTTTTGGCCACCATCACCCTCATCAGATTCGTAACCGCATCGTATGTTTTCTTTTCTAAATCGTTCTAAAAACCGACATAACGCATCTTCCTTCTCTGAATGAATGTAATGATGTCACTTACGAGAATTCCTTAACAATTAATTAGTGAATACTTTGACTATGGCTAACTTTGAAATTTGTCAAAAAAAGGTTGTGCGTCTAGTACAAAGAATAAGGGGCACAACTTTTTCAAACGGTATATCCCTCGTCATCCGTCAACTTGGCGGCACTATTCACACTTGTACTTTATCGTTTTACACATTGTTGGCGGTATGCAGGGCCGCTTATGACGTCATCTCCAGCTTTATGGCTCAAAATAAAGTACCAACACTGAAATTATGAGCCAGAGTATAAGCAACAATGTCACGCGTGGTACGAACTAAAGTTTTAGTTCAAAATTATTAGTTAGGTAAGCTTCAGGCGTGTTAACTGCTGCATGTTTCTGGTTACCTGTTACTTTGTGTTGATGTGAACGGTTGTTACTTAAAAGGAGATGGAGTTAAACGCAATCATTTATTTACTTGTAGCTTTACAAATAGTTTCAATATTACGTTTTGCTAGTAGGCAATCACTTTTCCAAGTGATTTCTCGAAGTTTCGCTCAAACTATTCCCATGAGCAAATGCCTAAAATACAATGAACGGCTGACAGACAAAACAAACGATTTCTACCCGGAAACCTTGAAATTATTCGAGCAGTGCCAAGTTACTTTAATGCTGCCATTTAAACCACTAATAACTAATATTTGGGTCAAGCCTTTAAGACAGTCTAAAATGAACTACTCCAAAATGTTAATCAACATGCAGCACTTATCACAAACTGGTCCAGTTTCAAACCGATATCTAATTCGCCTGGCCTACCTACTGGTATTATTATATCTACATTATTGATTTTTTGCATTTTTTAATGAAGCTAGTTATCTACTCAATTGTAATTGACAGGAGTTGAAAACGAAATGTCAATCTTTTTACCGACTGATGATTGAACTACTTAAACAATACCTCATTTAGTAACTTACCGCTTAAAATAAAAGTCGTGTTATGACAAAAGAGAACCACTTCATGATCAAGGGACTCACGACCTCGTCCAACCTGATCTACGTACTTCTTTTGCAGATTCAAATACCGATAATATCTGTAGATAATCGCCTGAGCATTAATCAAATATCAACTCCACGAAAACCGATTAATTGGTTCAATTGTCTGGATCAGTTTGACATTGCACGAACAATCTGTAGATAAAGTTTGTATGCAAAAGTCGATGTTGAACTCCCCCTGCGATTGGATTGTCTACGGGGTAAAGTTTGATAGCTTTGAGAAATGTAGTTAGATATAGAAGTTCGTATGAATTATTGCTTCCACACTATGAGCCATTCTAGACACGTAATGGATTCAAACAAACCAACTTTGGAGTTAGCGTTAATTTCGTTGCAAACGTAGAGTTTCGAATGCAGAGCACTCTATGCGTTGAATTGTAGCTGTCACATTTATTAATAGTGGCGTATGAATTTAGATAGGCATGGAGGGAGACCGCAAACCAATTTGGTGTCAAAAAGCGAGGTTGCTAAATATAGACAGTTTCTGGTGCGGGTTTAATAGACAGTGATTTAGTCGAGTAGGTACGTGCAAGCGGTGCTTGAAAACTGTAATTGTCCGCGCGTCACGACGCAACATTCCCGCCAAGCGCCGTGGGATAAAGTTCAAAGGGCACATTTGCTATCGAACCTTTGTATCTTAGGATGCGGTTTGAGTTGCAGCCGCAAATAACGTCGGAGGTTATGTTGTTTTAATAATTCAACCATAAATACAAATTGCGGCGATTACTCATCGTAATATTATGCTGCACGCTGTTAGCGGTGAAGGCCTTCCTTAAGACCATGTCCTTACATTTTCTTTTGATTGGAAAGATATGAGAACTTGATTAACTGGTAGACATACTTGTACGTCATTTACTTGCTTAGTAATAGAAAAACTATCTGCAGAACTACGCAGGTACAGCCTATGTTTGTTTTAATATGTTGCACCTGTTTTAAAACATCCTATTTGAAGAATTATCAATTTTTTATATTTTTCAGTACGAAGCTTTTTACTACTTTGTATGTTTATATTTTATGTATTTCTTTTTGGAAATTGCGTTTTGATGTTTTGATTCTGAAGAATAAACAATTTTTTTTTTTTTTTGCTTTCCTAAGACATTCTCTTCACAAAGCCTAGCCGCTACTAAGTTGACCTAACAACTAAAGTTGTTATATTAAGCAATTTGTTGCAACCTATTCGGACTAGAGCATATAATAGCCCAGGCTAGCGATAGGCTGACAGGTCGACCTATTTCAATCTGCACTATCACCCAGCAAATAAATGAAATATCTGTTATTAGATCGAGCGTAAACTACCAAAAGGGGATTTGTGAAATCATCATTCATTGATGAAATATGTAGGCATATAATTTTGTACTGACAACAATTGGTGCTAAACCTTAACATTTAAAGATATTGACATTTGGTTATACCGTTGAGAATAATATATCTAATCACAAATTTTTGTTTGAGCATAGTGTTTAAAGACTGTTTGATGTTGATCGTAATAACACCTAGCTTATTTGGGTTGACCCCAAAATACGTGCCTACGCGGTAATTTTGATACTTTGACTTTGGAAACAAAATGATTTATTTTGTTATTTTTGTGTATATTTACTAAACTTCACAACATTCCTATAATTTTTTATTAACTTTTGCCAACGGACACGTACAAACGGGGAAAAAAGTATGTGTTACATAGGATACTTATTATCCCCGGTTATTTTCATCCAGGCTATGTTTATAACCTGGATAACGGTGATGGATGAAATTTGGTACACAGGTAGTTTTAGCTGTGTGCCAAATTTCATCTAAATCCTTTCAGCCATTTTTGTGTGATTGAGTAACTTAAACATCCACACATACAAACTTTCACATTTATAACAATTATTAAGTAGGATTTGTGTGTGATAAAAATTAAAGTTGGAAGACATTAGTAAGTTAAAGTACAAAGTACTTTAAAGTGTTGAGTGAAAACTGTGATCTGCCATATTTCTAAAAGAATAATAAAAATCGTACTACACCCACTCAAAAGTGAGGTATCCAGTTTTTCTACTGTTGCCAAGAGCTAATCCGGTCTCAGTGTTAAGACTAAAGATTATTACTAGTTATATTTTTTACATACCTACGCACGTAAAATAATCGCCAATGAAAACCTACAACTATCTACATTTTCTGAATTATGGAGGCCGTAGCAACTTCTTTTTTATTTTTATTTTTTTTAATTCTCACATCACATCCTTTGAATGTGTTTTTAATTGCGACATTATTTTTCTTTACTTAAATTGTCAAGCAGCTTATATAAAAGCTCCAAAGAGCTGAAGTTTGTAAGCCAAGTAAATCTATAGCACCCTAAAAAACAAACACCTAACAACTTAGTTGTTATGTAAACATAATATGGGGAGTTTGTTACGCCACTTCTTCCCAGCTAAAGCACTAGGTAATGGTGAAGAGCGAATGCTTTAGAGGACTCATAAAAAGTACTGATTCTCAGCCTAGTTTGAGTAAATGACTTTTGATTTTGACAACAAACATTCTAAGACCACCAACCCCGCTCCGGTCACACCTTGTACCACACTCGGAACCGGTGTAACAAAAAAGCGGTTCAACTTCCCCTCAACCAATACTTTGCAAGTTCTTGATAACCTGCAGACTACTCGGATAATGCCGACTTGCCGACTCACTGCTGGATTCGCTACATAAGCATTATTATGTAGTTCTGCGGTGGAACCTAGTGGAAAATTAAATAAAGTGGAGGTAGGTAACTTAGTTGGTTCTTGTGGAATTACAAAAAAATGGTTAAATATGCCAACTTATTTCAAGAATTCTAGTGAAGTCAAGAGATAAATAAAGAACCACCATCTAGATGGCGAAAAGATTGCAGATTTTTTTTTACTTCAGAAACTAGATGTCAGATCCAAATTGAACTGCAATGTACGTTTTCCTCACACATATCTGTATAGGTGTGAGGTGCCCCCTGTGGTGGCAGGAACATAGCCACGCAAGCTGTTATCATGGATTCAGTACCTACATGATTCCGAACGCCCTGTGTTGAAATTTTTGGTCGGTAATAACCGACCGAAAATTTCAACACACACAGGGGCTTATTTTAATATTATTAATAAATAAAAAAAAATATAAAATATATTTTAAGTAACACAAAAATATTTTTTGTGTTTTTTTATATTATTATTAATTTTAGTACATAGGTTATTTTAATATTTGCATTGCACCTGATAATTTAAATTGTTAAATAACTCTCAAGGACTCCACGAGACAGGCTCGACCTAGTGTGGAGTCCACAAGTAAAAATATTATAATTATGTTTCCCTTGCAATAATAATTTTAGGAATAGTTTATTTGTACTATATTTATAAGGAAATGTAAGAACACAATATACGGTTAATAAACGATTATTATTATTATTATTATCACTTTTCTATGAAACAGCTGTTTTTTTTTTATAACCGGCGAAATATTTCTACGCTAGGGGGTCTAGAATCATGTGCTAACCATTCCGTGGACCGATCAATGGAGGTATGACCATGAAAAGAAGATGTGGACTGCTCATATTGCTGTTACGTATAACATCTTTCAATATACCAAATCACTTCCGAAAATAAATCAACACCACTCATAATACGAAAACAAAAGAAACAAGCCGACTAACAAATCCAAAAAAATAACAAGAAAATTGAGTAGGCTACAGGAAAAACGCTCACGTAGTAATAAAGCACTTACGTAATTCATTTTGCTTATCTAAATACGAATCTTCAATCGTGTACGTACCATATGGACCATGTACTTGGGCGTATTTGTCATAATCAATCATTGTGTAAGGTCACTGGCTCAGGTGTATACTTGCTCCTAAACTTTATACCCTACTCCCGCCATTTTGTTCAATTTTATTTTGTGACACATTCTTCAGGAAATAATGAGCGCTTCCGTTGCGACGGAGTGTTTATTGTGATGGATGACTACTTATTTTAGGTTAGGCTATAAATAGCATGAGGTGCATAGATATGTATAGAATTCTTATTTATCGACTATAAATCTAGTTAAAAATAGAATTATTTATTTGACGCAAAAAGTACGCAGATACAAGGTGATACTGAATTTATGCGTGCAAACAGCCTGGCACAAAATAAATGATCAATAACCCCATGCTTGGAAATACCTTTGTTACAGGGGTCATGCATCCATCCATTTATATGGATACTAGCTGCGCCCCGCGGCTTCACCCGCATAAGTTTCAATCCCGTGGGAATATCGGTATAAAAAGTAGCCTATAATTATGTTAATCCAGAGTGTCAGCTACCTCCATACAAAATTTTATCAAAATTGGTCCAGCCGTTTGAGCGTGAAGAAATAACAAACATTTAAACATACACACACACAGACACAAACACACACTCACAAACTTTCGCCTTTATAATATTAGTGTGTAGAGCAGTACAATTAATAAATAAGGGAGAAAAAAGGAGAAAAATCGTGACATACAATTTTGAAGCAAATCCTAGGAAAATAATAGGTAAGTAGATGATTAGCAGAAAAGGTGTGTTTTTGACAGCAGATGATGCGTGCACCTACATGGACTTTGGTAAAATCTGTGATAAATAATGATAGACAGACGAGAAGAAATCAATCCCAGCGTATGATAGATAAAGTTTAAAAGTCAATAAAACAGTACCGAGCTAAAGCTTTGGTTTTCTAGGAAAGTGGTTCCGTCATATTATAGCGACCGGCGTGAAAATCTGTCATTAATTTCACCATGATTTTGACATTCAAGTGTCAAAAAACGCTCTGTATTTGGAAAATCATTAATAAGTGACCGTTCACTGGTTTCTTAGAAACCAAAGCTCATGTTCTTGTTTTAATTAAATACAGAAGTGCCTATAAATTGCCCTGACATCGATAAACCCACATTTAGGGTTACCGTAATCAGCTAATTATAGTTAAATTGTACAACTGAAGTGAAAGGATGCTGACCATCGTGCAACCATAGACATTAATATCTAATTTCACTTTAATTAGCCTTATCTCACCTCATTCTGAAATTGGAGTCAAATTGGGAAATATGATTAAAGTAATCAAATGTTACACAGCGTCGCCATGTAACAGATAGGTACACCTCAGCATTATCTTGAAACAAAACAGCTTTTGGTAGAAAGGTATTGAAAAATGTACTAACATTAATTTACGAATCTTTTGAAAAAAATCTTTAACTATGGTAAGCACCTGGATGAGGCTGGCACAGGAGCGTGGGGATTGGCACAAGTTATTATTTCCTTTATTTCATCATTTTAATACATATAAATTATATTTTTAAATATTAGAATATAAAAAACATAAAAACATTTAAAAATATAAAAAATAGTAGCCCGCCGGTATCGGTAACAGGGTCAAAGATAGTTTATTATTATTTGCCCTGCAGTGGGTGAAGTCGGACTGTGGGTGGATGATGATAATAACCAATGTCTTTTATACTCATGCCTTGGTCCTATTAATTACTTAAGGTCTGCTAAGCCACAAACAACGTTGTGGAATCCTGTTGATCTCGTATCTAAAATGATCATACACACACGGACTCTTCACCATAATTATCAAGCCAGTGCAGGTACCGCTTCACTTTCAACTGTTTACCGCCATTTTTTGTGACCATAACCTCAAAATTCCAGTATTTTTGGCCCGAGCAGTACCGGTACTACTGGTATTTCTAATCTAAGTTTCTTTCTATATTCTAAGTTTTGTATGTATTTGGTACCAATACTTGTTAGTTGCGAGTACCGGTACCTGTTTGGAACCGGTATCATTTGGAACCTGTACCAGCCTGAAATCGGTACCCAGGTACCGAAACGACAAGAACCGCTAAGTACCGGTTCCAAGCCCTGGTTGTGACTGACAGTTGACATTAATGACAGCTACCTTTTTTTTAATCTTTATTTTTGACCATGGATACATGTCCTTCAGTCGTAATCGCTAAACATAACATACTAGTCACTCATAACTAACTTCAAAGTACATTATAACAATAACAAGTGCATACAAGTTCATGATTAGTTTTTACCGCTCTGAATACGAGCTAAGTACATCTGAGTGACAATGAATTACTGATAGTGTTTACATATCTATTAAATAGATACACTACACGCATCACTATACGTGATGAAAGTAATTAACTAATAATTTATTATGTAATATTACCCATATTACATAAAAAGTGTTAGTTAAACCATTGACATGAAAGAAAATATAGCAACACAAGCGAGGATGAGCAGCTATATGTACGCATTATGTTAGTCCGTACAATCCCGCTATTTGTAGCCATTATTTACAGTTTCCCTTAGTTAGGATTAATGCTGAAGCATATGTCGCCATCTATTGTCTTTTATAAAAGAAAAACGTCACATTGTTTGTTCCCATACTTTAAAATAAACCTTTCTATAGTTTCTTGCACAATTGTTTTATTGGTATTCGATTAGGTGTAAGTTTTTAGGGCTCCGTACCTAAATGGTGCCTAAGACTCCGCTGTCCGTCCATCTGTATCTTTTGAACCGTAATAGATGGACACTTAAAATGTTCACAGAATGTACTGTTACTACTATGGTAGCTATAACAAAAAATAATAATAAATTTAATTGAAAATTAAATTGAGGCCCCATACAAAAAAAGTGTTTTATTTTACTAAAGTATTTTTGAAACATACGTAGCGTTCAATATTGAACGGTGATTCGGAACCCTTCGTGTGCGAGTCCCACTCACACTTTGCCGCTTTTTTATCGATAAGTTGGTACAGTGATTGTTTATTCATCCTAGTTTCTAATGAGAAATTCTCACTGTGTATTTGACAATACTTCTGTGACATTGGCAAAGAAACAAAAGATCTCAACAATTAAAATTTTACTGATAGATAGGTAAAAATAATATTATCTGTTATAGAATATGGGTTTTGTTTCAGCACGGTTATTTTTCGTTAATGTTTAACCAACGCATGTAGGTATGGCTCGAATAACTAAATTAATACATTCTCAGTAGAAGTGAGAAACTAATCCAGGGGGTGCAAGTTGACATTCCTTTTTTTTTATTATTTAATACTAGCTTCCACCCGCGGCTTCGCCCGCAAGGTATGTCGATACAAACTATCTTATGTCCTTTCCCGGAATACAATCTATCTCTCTGCCAAATTTTATCGAAATCCGTTCAGTGGTTTAGGCGTGAAAAGGTAACATACAGACAGATAGAGACAGACGGGCAGTTACTTTCGAATTTAAAATATTAGTATGGATTTTAAGCACACAAATGTACAGAGGCGGACTTAATGCCATAGGCATTTTCTACCAGTCATCCTTAAAGTGATACAGAGACAAAGAGCATTAGGTGCAGTCGTGAAAATTGAGGAAATAAAATTTCAATTCTTCTTCTTCCCTTTATTTTTTTTTTATTATAAATATATGTTTTTTTTTGTACTGTTGTTTTTTTGTACGTTTATAACTTCATGTAACAAATACTCTTTCTTTCTTACATCAGTCATCAACACATAATATTTCAAGTCGTCAGTCATCCAAGTAGATTTCAGAGCTGCAATCGATGAACTTACCTATGCAAATGATATCGGGACTTTAGCAAGAAAGTGCTATAGTGCACTGGATCATGGCAAATTTGAATTTAGTTCACTGCTGTTTTAAGTTACTATAAAAGATCGAAAACTTTGTAACGTTGTCGGAAATATTGTTAACTTACCTTGCTTTTAAGGATATTGTTGTATTTTGTGAAAAACGTGATGACTTCTTCTCTTTGGAAAAAAATATTGGGGATAAGATCTGGGGGTCTAAAAAGGCCTCTTTGGCAGAATCATAAAACAAATCATATCACGCAATTCATCTGTTTGACAGTTTCACACCTATATATCCCTGAAGGGTTAGGCAGAGGTGTACCTATAGCATTTTACGAATCTCCATACACATTCCCATTTCCTCTCACAGAGAGGAGGCCTGAGCCCCAGCAGTGGGAACAAGCTGATAATTCTATGTACAGACGCCAGCACATCAAGCTACTACAATCTGTCAAATTTCTTTAATAGTTTTTCAACTTTATCGCTAAGGCATAAGGTTAAAAGTTTATTGGGAAAATTTTACAGTTTCGGGTAGCTTGATGTGCTGGCGTCTGTACCTACTACTACTATCTACTGCTTTAAACTGAAACTTGAATATTCGAAGAAAAAATTTGTGTCTGAATAAGTAGAAATAGATGTTCGACCAAGGTTCGTCGACCAAACCAAATGACACGAAAACATTGAAAATCATTTTGCTCTCAGTCTCCCCATTTCAATGCATGCAGGAAAATAAGCTGACACATTCTAGAACTTTTATTTTGTTCCATTTTTACGTTTCATTCCAGCGCATCGTATCGGGAGTTTATTTTGCAATATTTCTTGGAACAGAAATTATATCCCAGGTATCTTTTTTCCACGTAGTTTAAAACTCCGTATGAATCGGTGGCATCTCAATATCGGAACTAAATAAAGAAAATGCTGGATAAACTTTGAGGTTGTATGAAAGATAAAGCAATTCTACAAACTAAGTGCAAAGAATCGCTGAAGAATCTTTTGCAAGAATATAATTTTGTTTATATTTTATTTTCGTTGCACGCAAAATGAAATGGTCCTGAAGCTGATTTAACAGATATATTGGGATATATTTATTAGATTATACTTTGTGTATTATATACATAACATTAAAGTTAATTTATATTGAGTTTGTAACCCTAGCGATTATTATTTTCACTGTATTGTATCCTATCGTTAATCTGTGAACAGCGTTGTGGGCTGCAATATTGCCTATTTGCTTTGTGTATTTTTCATTTTTTCTATGTTTTATATTGTAGCTGTTTGTTGTTCCTCTTGAACAAAAATAAAATAAAATAAAATAAACAGCAGATGGTGAGTCAATAAACTTTTAAAAACATATTGAATTAGCTGATACCGATCGCTCATTGTATACACACAGTTCCCCCACATTCACATATTATTCCAAAAAGTATCTGATCAAATTGTAAACAAAAGGAGAAAAAAACGTACCTCAGTGCAATTATTAGTGGCAATTACAAATTGGAGTGCTTTGATTTGATTATTTGTGTACTTAAATCCGAAATTCTTATTTTAAATCATCTTAAAAATGTTTTCATTTGACAATTGAGGTTCATTTTACAACTTCAATTTTCGTCGATGATGGTGTAATATAAAGTTGAAACTTTCAAAATACAAATGGATGTGTATACTACATAATTAACTTTAGTGGGTGATTGTGTAAGAATTTAACTTAAACGAGGTTTGTTTAAATTTTCATCAGATACTTTTGAAACAGACTATAGCTGACACCGAACATTCACGGTCTTAAATCTAAAGCCGGAATAAATCATCCTAACTATAATATTATAAATGAGAAAGTGAGTTTGTTACGGTATCACGCCAAAACGGCTAAACCGATTAGGATAAATTTGGTACCCGGGTAGACCATGACCTGGGTAGGATATGAGACACTTTTTTTATCTCGGTAGTACCTTTCCGTGGCATGATTTCTGATCTCCACGCGGGTGAAACCGGCAAAAGCTAGTATTAAATATTTAGTAGCACAAAAGCATGAATATTTCGAGTAGATACATACCTACTACCCAGTAGCACACAGTTATTACGAAAAGAGTATCATCATTTTACACACACGGAGACGATGCTATAAATAAACGTGCTACATACTATCAAACAAGCATGCTTTTTAATATCATGTGTATGCAGCCTTGAAACACACACATGTCTACGTCATTTAAAAACAGAATTCTAAACAGTACAGTCGCACACACACACCCAGACTTCCCCATTCTCACTTATCTCAGTTTGATAAAAGTATGAAGTTCGCAGGTGCAGCTTCAGGAGCTAGATGCGCACATTCTAAACTCAATTTGAGCAGACTTAGGTTTCAATTGTTTCAGAACGCAATCAATTTTAATATGCGCCCGACGTCGCCGACGAGGTGCGAGTCACACATACGGGGACGAAGAATGGTGAATATTTTGGGTGTTTTTAGATGATGTCATGTAAAATCGAGAAGAAAGGCATTAATAATTGATTTTTTAGATAAACTGACGACATATAAATAAGAAAGAAAAGAGTTTTAGGGGTGCTAAAATGTTCTCCATGTTCAGATGTACTTTCTGAGATCGTGAAGAGACCTGTAGTGCTATTCTGTAAAAATCTCACCGTGATAACTAAGGTGAAGTGAGCTTAAAGTGAGCTGTCATTAATATCAATCCCTATAACAATATATGGAATGACAGCTCACTTCACCTAACTTCTCACAGTGAGATTTTAACAGAATCGACCGACTGAACTGCAGTTAACCCAAGCCTGACAGTCAGTGTGTGAGTGTTATGAATCTGGAATCGCTGGCCCGTCTTGAGCAAGCGTAGTGATCAATGCTCATGTCTTTTCTATATGAGAAGCGGCCTTTGCTCTGCAGACAGCTGGTATTATTATTATTTTTTATATAAATGGTCGGAAAAAACCACGCGACTTGGCTCTGACGAGCCGACCCGAATATGATTCAGCTAGGCTAGATAGGGAACGAAGTTTTCCGATCAGCTCGAGCCAAATGAGAGCCGAATACGTGTAGTGACTGCATCGGGTCGGGTTTATTGATCAAATACTGGCAACTCGAACATGTATGACTCCTCATTCGTTAGATAAACCGACTGAAATTCCAACAAGATATTAGGTGTGTGTTGCAGGGGACAACAACAATACCGTGGGAAAGTTCTTACCTATGTTTTGGGATGCATGAAGAAGCCTCCTCGTGTAGCACAGTTTGTTCCGCCAGTTACTCAACTGAACCGAGCGCTCGGCGCATCCTGGACAGTCACACCCAACACCCTATTTGACTGGCCAATTCGGCCCTTGCGGTGGTCCCACCCTCCCACCGGAGTCCGGCGTCAAGCAGCCTGCTGAGTTTCGTTTATGCGTGGGAGTTCCAGTGCCTTAGGCATCTTCTGGAAACCCTCGTTCAATCATAGCCCTCATCCATTGCTTTCTATAAGGCGTGATTGAGAAAAAAAAAAGCAGTGGCTGAAAAACAAATGTTGCTGTTATCTGTTTTGGGTTTATCTTTTTCGTGAGAAAATCTTCGTGGATACCTTCTGTTTATGAACAGAGAACCAAAGCAGACAAAGGTCCAACATAACGTTGGACCTTTTTCTGCTATGGCTCAGTTACCTATTTGATTATTTTGCGTATCACAATAGGTACTACTTTTGTAATCGAGCTAACCAAATAACCTAAACGTAACTGTAACCTAGTAGTGCCTGATCTGACATTATGCTGAGCTGAGGCCCTCGCGTTTTTTTTAATACATTAAGGGTATTTTATTTATATTTATACAAATAAACTCTTTATAAAAATCGTCTCGGAAAGTACAAAACTAGGCCTTAATTTTTATTTATTTTAATTTAAGTGATGTTTAAGTGAAAACGGGCATTATTCGGTGCCGCTGGCTAGATTACAATGGCATATTTTAATTAGACTTGCGTACGTAAGCATAATATGTAGTAGCTACTGCAAGAATTTATGGGTAAAAACATAATAAACGAACTTAATTAGATTCTTAGAAATTGCAGTAACGCGATTGAAAGTAAATTAAAGTTACCTAGGTAACTTTGTATATTCCATAACTAATATCTTGCGAAGGCATATCATAGGTTAACTTTGATAAATTCCACCTCAATCCTCTCGTTGTTACGGGTAGTCCGAAGCCCGAAAGTCTGACAACCAGTCTTACCAAGGAGTATCGTATTACCTAGTAACTGGGTTGTGGAGGTCAGATAGGCAGTCCCTCCATGTAAAATACTGGTATTCAGCTGCATCCAGTGAGACTGGAAGCCGACCCCAACATAGCTGGGAAAAGGCTAACCAACATATTTGGGACAACTATATTTTTAATGTGATTGTGAGTTATTGTCCGTGCATTTTGCGTCATTTTGAAGCGAACAACAAGTCCTTCCTGTTTTAATATTTTCTATATTTTTAATACAATAGTTGGCTAAATCTTAGCAAGCCGTGTCTCCCGGAGTTACAAATTGCCGATATTGGTCGGTAAGACTAAAGTTTTAATGCGGGAAATGGCCTTACGTAAAGCCGAACATTATTCCGATTGTTATATCCATTCGGAGCAATGCATACGAATGTTTATTGAGCCAATACTGCCAGAGAATTGTACCGTAAACTAAAATTTACTAGAGCAGGCTTTTCTCTTTTTTATCGGCAGTCCATTTTATGCATGCCCATAAAAAACCAATTTAAACCATCGTTTTCATAGATCTTCGTTAGAATATTTATATTCGTACTTTTTTTTCACAAAACTTTCCACCAACTGTACCTTTTATTTTTCGTGATAACATGCTTTTAAAGATAAAGTGTCGTTAATTGCACGTCTAGACATTTAAGGACACAAAGCTATACGATAAGTGATTTTTATTGTTTCTTACTTAAATGCATTTAATAAAAATCTAAAATGTAAAGCAGATTGAAGATCTAAAGAGCCTACATAAAAATAAAATAAAGCTTTTACGGAGATTGATTGACTACTAACGTTGCTAAAGATTTTCTTGTGTTATGTCAAAAATGAAATAACTGAATAAGTTTACCATTTTCAAACAACATCGCGTTCAAAAAGTCAATGACAAGACCCTTTATGTGACCTCTAAATGAAAACCTTCACAATGAAATGTTTTCATTGCAAAAACGAAGAAAGAAAAGGACCTACAGTGCGACAATTCTAGTAGCTAATAAAGATCAAATTCGCAAAACACGTATTCGTTTGTATGAAACTGACAGGTGTCAAGGACGCATTCTCTCGTCGGAGGCACTGTACCATTTTAATCCATACTGTTATCACACTAATATTATAAAGACGAAAGTTTGTGAGTGTGTGTGTGTGTTTACATGTTTGTTACTTCTTCACGTTCAAACGGCTGGAACAATTTTGATAAAATTTGGTATGGAGGTAGCTGACACTTACTTTTTATCCCGCTATTCCCACGGGATCGAAACTTATGCGGGTGAAACTAAGGGGCGCAGCTAGTAATACCTATTATAAATGCAAAAGTGCGTCTGTCTGTCTGTTACCTCTTCACGCTTAAACTGCTGAACCGATTTAGATGAAATTTGGTGTAGAAATAGTTTGAGTCCCAGGAAAGGACATAGGATAGTTTATACCCAATTTTCCCACGGGAAACTTATTCGGGTGAAACCGCGGAACGTTGCTAGTTTTAAATATTTACGTCACAATTTTTGGTCTAAAATTACCACGTTAATTAAATATCGCGCCACAATGGCTTGTAATGAATTTATTATTCACTTTGTACCTTCACTAATTAATTACAAAATTAATTACTTCGATCTTTTTGATTAGAGATGGAAAATTCCATACGTTTTGCTAGCAAGAATATTGTGTCTTTTTGCGTTGCTCTCTATAATATTTTTGTGAATGACAGGTACTCCGAAAATCGTCAAGCCATTTTTGCTTTTCCGTGAATGACATTAAAGCACTCAAAGATGTTCAGCTTCGCACGTTTTACTAGGTGACCAAATATCGAGGTTTCTTTAGTATTACAGAACAAGTAAACCTTCCAGAATAAAAAAAACACAATCAGTGAAAACACTATCATCTAGAAAATGTATTCTGGATCATCATCAAATCGATCAATATGCATCAAAATCCGGTGCGTAATTTAGAAGATCAACGTAACACAGACATACACGAAAAGTGACTTCAATTTATATTAAGTATATAGATTTACCGTTTTGTTCCTTAAGAATAAAGTGGGGTCCATACCTACTAGAAAACTAAGGTAAGGAAGACACAGAAAATGCCTAAGAAATTCCTTGGCATTTTTTGTACTCGACATTCTCTCATAAAATAAACTCTAAATCCCAAGCAGGAAGCAGGGTTCAAAAGCCAGTGACTAGTAAATCGACCAATATTTAACTAGTCCGAAGAAGATTAAGTGCGGCAAGTAAACTGCAAACATTATTACATGCTGCTTCATTTTATGTAGCTTTGTTACCGTGCTAACAGATTCTATACTGAACTTTGCCTAGACACATCATCATCTGCCTAGCCTTTTTCCAACTATGTTGGGGTCGGCTTCCAGTCTAACCGGATGCAGCTGAATACCAGTGTATTACATTTGGCGACTGCCTATCTGACCTCCACAACCCAGTTACTGGGTAACACGATACCCCTTTGGTAAAAAAAAAAAGTCAACAAAAAAAAAAAAAAGTCAACGTCGCTCAGATAAGTTGAAAACAATAATCACCAGAACTGCTTTTGCCTATAAAAGTGTTTATGCAATGGCACCTAAATTGTATAACAAACTACCTTGTCATATCAGAAATTGTAAGAATAATAATGAATTCAAAAGCGAACTCTTTAAGCTACTAAATGGCAAGGTATATTATTCAGTTAAGGAGTATATTGATGACAAATTTGAAATGTATTGACATTGTGTATTTTCATGACATTTTCCTTATATATTATTATGACAATTCTATCACTTATTGACATGCCTAATAATATGTTTCTCTTGATATTGTTTTAATTTCGTCTATAACTACTGCGTGCTTTTTTTTTCATTTTTTTTTTTTTTTTCATTTTTACGAATAAGTTTACTTTATTGGAACTTTAAATCGGATTTTGTATGCCTATCGGCGGAGCATGGTTTGTGTACTTGACATTTATATTATTGGAAAACACCTGTAATCACCTATGTTCACAAAAAAAAAAAAAAATAAAAAAAAAAAAATAAAAAAAAAATAAAAATTATTGTCAGACTTTCGGGCTTCTGACTACCCGTAATGACTGTCAAAGATCAACGAATGACAGCAGGGTCCAACGGCCTAACGTGCTTTCCGAGGCACGGAGGGGTCACGGTATGTAAAGATGGTCACACATTCACAGACCAACCGCGGCAAGCGTAGCTTAACCTGATCGATCGACCTGTGCGGCTGTTATTATTAAACATGGACCTCTCACCTCACCACGAACTTTGCTTAGATATTACTTATAATATATGAAACTCTTGTCGCATTTTTCTGTCTAAAACCGTCTTTAAAAAATAAAATTGTTTCACCTTTTCTCAACAAAATTGTGGTCATATTTTTGTTACATATTATCTCGGGACTATGGGGTTCCATACCTTCGAAAGGCCTTTGGTACGAGGAGTCGAAACCAACTCGCAGAGGCCTGTTAGACGCTTTTAATGAAAAGAGGTACCAACCGACGATTATCCCTGTAGACGCAGTTGGCAATTCACACAAGGACATCCCCCGGTTGGTGTAGGACTATTGCAGGATATGGAAACAAATGTATTAGATTATCAGTTTGGGTGGCTAGAGCTAAAGTAAACTTGTTATCTAGGACTATGAAAAGACTATGGCCCCTGCATAACCAAATGTTTTATATAAAATACACAGATAAAATTATTATATTATTTTATTTTGAATGTACCTATTTGATTATACAGGGAAACATGACAGAACCAAATTAAAATTGATATTGGGTCAATTGTCAGACATGGGTAGTTATTCGTAAAGGCAAACTAACAGACCGAATAGTAGTATAGACTTGACATGCACAAAAAGTTCTCATGATCACCAATCCACAGACTGACCGTGGCCTTATGGCAGTTTGTTTCACGTCCACTTGACGCGTGAAAAATGGCGCTAACTATCGTCAAACCAAATAAGCCTTGCGTCAAACGAGTACCTACGTAATCGTTATTATTTGACGTACGTATGTTACGGTAACCAACCATTTGAAACAACCGGCCCTTAATCTCAAATACATCTCATTGGAGTTCAAAGCCAAGAGCCCTTACGTCCCCTCCCTAACGAAAGAAAAAAACGTAAAAGAATATATTATTGTTTTCCACGTTTTTGTCAATATGTAGTAAGAAATCACTTGACATTTGGATGAATTCGTATTCAAATCCAAATGTATATTTCGATTGTTATGATAAATGGGCGCGCCTGTCTGCTTAAGGCGTCCTTCTGACGAAGAAAATTTGGCAAATGTTATAAATAAATAAGATGAGAAAGTATGTACGTAGGTACAGCTTTCCAAAAAAAAGTGCGGTTCGGGAATCATCGTCTATCCTCGGAATTACAGAAGCGCAATGATGAGATCTAATAACAAGTGTAACATTACGCTTTACAAAGCCGAGAGTCACTTATATGCAAGCATAATCAGCCTATAATGTTCCCTGCTACGACACGTGGGCTAATCTACCAAGCGGGCTCAGTGCTGGTTGGAAGATGATGGCACATGTCTTCGAATTTTTGGTTCTAGGACATGAAGGTTTCCTCACGATGTTTTCCTTCACCGTTTTTAGAGCAGTGGTGATGAAATTATTTACACAAAGTAATGGCGCCTATCTGGGTTGAACCCACGACCTACGACTCTTAAGTCAGAGCCATTACTACTCTATGTAATTCCAAAAAACTTTTCAGTGACAAATGACGATTTGAGACCGGAGTAGGTAACCCGGCAGAAGGGCAATTTCATACAAGAAGCGCTACTACAAATCGCGGTAGTACAAAACAGCGGCATTGCCTCTGTGGGGATTACTCTGTGGCGTGACATTCGTGCTAATTCGGATATACGATGATTCCAGAAGCGCATATTTTTCTTGGGAATATTTTCATTTCTTTCTCTAAATCTGAATAATTCAGAGCGACAGCCAAATGGCTGAATACACTCACATTTATTCTGTAAACAATTTAACTCTGACAGTTCGACGGTAATCATATTCGTTGTATCTACTGATCGGGTTGTTGACAAACCCGATTCCTAAACGTAAGATTATTTGACATCAAATTTTCAAATAAAATCCAATGTTAGCATACTTATATGCATAAGTATGCTAACATTGGATTTTATTTAAAACGGGCGTTTTCACTAACACTGGGCGAAACCTAATATGTAATGCCTAAAATATATTTTTGCATTGTTGGATTTTCAACTCTCGGCGCGCGCTATGCCGAGCGTTGATCCAACACATATTTCAAAAATTTCTTAGCTAACAAAGTTACAGCGTGATATCATAGTATATTTACCTTTACTTATAGTTTTATAGTTTACTCGCATCCTAACAAAAAAAGATTCTTCGCGCAAGTACGCAATCGACGCATTGATACGAGTATGTCACTAATTTGTCCGGAAAACTGGAAGGCGCCCTCTGTCAACGCAACCACGCGTTCTGACATCTTCGATAGTTCTGTAACGTCCGAATTGTCCTATAACTATACCAAATAACAATATTAGCTCCCCAAAATTTGTCTACATAATATCAATATCAAATAACAAGATTACCTCCCCAAACTTTGTGTATATATCAATACTACAAACTAATAACAAAACCCTAGAAGGTAACAACAAATTAAATTAATCTATCTATGGTCCTCCATTACCTATTCCCAAGTAACGTGTCCCTTTTGCTCGAAAACTTCCCAACACGAATAACTTCAGAATAATTTTCAAAGCGGTATCTACCTGTAAATCGATATGTCTGTAGGTACAATTCAATAGATATTTCATTACATTTCGGATTGATTTGGTAATTGAACAGGTTCTATTGTTATTTGAAAGTTATTCGTAGATTAAATAATAAACCTGTGATCCCGCGATAAAACGCAATCAATAACCTAGATACCTAGAATCAAGATAATTGAAAATAGTTTTTTTACAAAGTGAAGTTTTCCAACAATGTAGCTGATATTTTCTTAGAATTTGGAGTTAAGTCCCGGCCTATATTACCAGAGCTCAGTAATGACCAGATTGAATGAAATCAAAAAAATTATTCGTAGTTTTGAAACATCCTAATTGTTAACGGCTCTTTTCAATCTCAAAAATGTCTCTAAGTTTAATTACCCCACTGCACTGGACTGCAAAAATACCTATAAAAAACCAAACGACAGTTGCTTAAAGAGTTGTCTGGCTGGTACACACTTCAATATAACTTAGAACACTGCTTACCGCACAAGACAAAGAGCGTGTTAATACTTACACGAGCCGAGCAAACACCTTAGTCCTTACCGCATTACGCTTCATAGATGCACTATTTGCATTATTCAAACAGTTCCCTTGTTATCTTTGCACTCAAAACTTTGAATAAACTACGCAACTTCAGTCGAGAAAATAATAGAAGTTCGACAGCGTCATGTACAGACTACAGAGTAATACAGAGTACAGGCTACAGAGCCACAGGGATTTACCTGTAGTGCGCTTTGATTTGTATAACATTGTCAAGCGACGTTATAAAACTTTGAAATGTATTTTGTGTTGAGTCGTTCGAGTTGTGTGTTTGAATATTGCTTCAAGCCAATATGGTAAATGAAGTCCTACAAACAAACATACAATGCATCTTTCTCTCACCTAGTGGAAGTGCTATTTAAAGATCCAATTCAAAAACTCACACTGGTCCAAACACAGTCAGGAAAATATCAACAACGAAATATTTTATTTCACCTAAACCTACATGGGTACTTATAAAACATGAGTAGCTAGGTGTACGGTTCCAATTGGTCGTTTCCTATGAAAAATAGCGCAAGAAACTCCATGGTTACTCTTTTAAGAATAATTGGCTTTTACAATGTTTTCAAATTACAGTGTCAACAGATAGGGGACCTAGCCATTCGATTACTAAACGTGGAAAGTTTATCATTCAATTAAATTACTATATCTTTTGTATAAACAGATTGTGTTTATTGATTTCAACGATAAGGCCATTTCAAAGATCCATCATTATGTAGGTATACCTAAATATCAATCAATTTACCCATCCACATCAATCCACACCGTATTCATCATCAGAAATTAATATTCACGAATATTACCTCTAATTTAAGAAAAAGATCGCCTTGCCGTGAATTAGTGACTATTGTTCTGAATACACGAATTGTGCATTAGGCGAACGTTTGGCTCAATGCACCATGAATGCTTACTGACCATTGATTAGCACTTTGATCATTATAGTTAGCTTCACTACTATAATGCGTGGAAGTTCTCGCTTTGTCGAATTGTCCCCGGTAATAGTCTAAACACATTATTATCACAACTACATAATATCCGACAGTAGAAACCTAAGTACTGTTTTGATCGCCCATGAAAATTAAAGTTCTATTTAATTAAAGTACCTACATAGATTTATATAGATATTTATATAAATTACGTGTCACGATGTTAATCAAATTTGTACACCGTGTGCAGTTTGATCCAACTTGAAAGATAGGATAGAAAAAAAAATTACAAAAACGTTAGCCACAGCAACGCGTGGCCGAGTCAGCTAGTAGTATATAATAAGTACCTACAAAAACAATTACCTACTGAAGTAATTGAAGTCATTAGGGATCTAATAAGTTCTAATAATACATCATTACAAGAACCCAACCTTAGAATAGAATGTAGGAAATTCAGCAGCCCCGCCCCATACACCAGCAATTTTAATTCGTAATACATTCTATAATTTTGAACAAAGCAAGTCGCAACATAAGTATCGCAACAATAATGAGAGCTAAGCCACTTTCATGCTCTGCAATAAAATTAGTAGCTTGCTCTACAAAAGAATTAACAGACATAAACTCCAACCATATAATCATACACCGAGACATACGTCTATTATCCTCAACCGAAGGTCTTAAGCTGACCATAAAGGTTTTATTATAAAGCATTAGACACCTTCCTGTGGTCCTTTAAAATGATTTATAATCTCACTACAAACTTAATTGATACTTATTTCAAATACTTAATGCCAACAAGGTAAAAACATTGGAATATTGAGTTTCTAATTCTATGTTCGGACCGTACGCGATGTCTTTAATTGGTTGATTAGAGAAAAAAACGGGTGTTTAGAGTCTGATTGAGAGATAAACGCGGTTTATGACTTTGACCGCGCATGCTAGTATAATAATTGCGACGATAAGATACCAATCAGTCACCCGTATTGGAGTAACCTTTAAAACTAGCATGTTATTAGTGTTAAAGTTTCAAGTACAAGGTAATTTTAATTAAAAGTTATTTTGGTTACAATAGTATCATGTTGTTAACTACAACTAAAAGCGAACGATACATTTGCAGTTTGTAAATTTCATACACAAGATTGCTTCTAACTCGAGTGACCACTATTAAAGTGTGGACATCGTCCATCTATCGTATAATAACGTCAACGAGGAAATCGCCATAATCGCCAATTATTTCAAAGTTCCCTTTGATCCGTGTTACAGCGGTCAATTAAAGTCAGAGTTTGGTCGGGGACATTTTCATGCCCATAATTATTTGCTAGAAAATGTCCCCGATTATGTTGTAGTTTTCAGTTTACAAACATAAGTTATAATAAACTTAAACGTAAGTTAAAAGTCATTTAAAAACGCAATGCTAAGAGTAATATTAATTTAAGATCGATTGGTGTAAATCATAGAAATAAACTGCTAACAAAAACAGTCATTATGCCGAGGTATATCTCTTTCATTGTAACCAAAAGGATTCCACAGATAAGAAAACGCTTTGAACGAAAATACAATTGCTTGCATGCTCTATTCGTTCTTAAGTGGAGCTGCAAATGCCGAGCAGGGACAAAGAAAGAAAGAAAATTTATTTATCTTTATTCAAACCGTCTAAAAATTGTTAAAAAAGCTGAACATAGATGAACTCATTTATCGTTTTTATTTCGAAGATTAACAGGAGAACACAGTTATTGCATTTGAAACGCCTTATTCTGCGCCACCCTATTCGATGGGGCACTTTTTTATTACCTCAATTTACATGTACGCAGAGATCCGTACGAATTATGTCCATAGGTACGCCTGATGTTTGTTCGTAACATAATAAATTATAAAGATTGGTGGTGTCATTCGTTAGCTTAAAATTACATACGGGTAAATCTTAGTCTTACTCTCATATCTAGTAATTCCACCTACAATCTCGTTTTATTGAATTTCTATAATTACTTTAGATTTCGAAACTAAAGACCTGGTGTTTTACTGTATTCTGATAGATAGACACTATCTAAGAGATCCGAAAATTTCACGGCATTTGTATGAAATTACCTGCCAGATCAGTAAATCAACCGTAATTTATCAGGAGCTTATGAAAAACAGATGATAATTTACCAAACCCAATTGTATATCAAAACTGCAAGGACTACTAAACTTAAACTTACGAAATATTAAAACGAAATCGCTTGTTCCGGATTAGAATTCCGATCAGTATTTCAGAAACCTGTTTTTGATAGAGTATTCAATGAAGGTATGGATGCAATTTTAGAATGAATTATTCATTGATATTTGAATAAATTAATCTAGTATGCAATACCGTTGCCTATAAAATTTATTGTTTCTAAGACAATTAATGAAAACAATCCATTACAAAATTACGAGGTTACCAGTAAATATTGCACATGTTATTTTAAAACTAAACATCTCCATATATCATATCTATATATTGACAATTATAAGTGCTAGATTATTTTATAGGTCGTTTGATTAATTAAACTTATGACTATTTTGAAACATGAACATTTATTAATGGCAGTGCTAATAGGTTTAAAAAAACAGGAGTGTATACGCTATATCCTATGTCCTCGTAATAGGAGTTGAAAAAAAAAAAGGAACTTCTTAAAAATTGGTATAGTACAGATCTAATCTAAACCTCATAATATATTACTCTACCTGAACAATTATAATATTATATTATTATATTTTATTACAATAATATTTTATTTTTGTTGTTACTTTTTAACTAACTACCTACCTAAGTGGTTAATTCTCAAAATTATGTCGTCGATGATTTTGGTGCACGGTAAAACTCTAATGAGTTTATGTTGGCACCAACTTAAATGTATTAAATGTAAGTGTACTACTGAAAAATAAATAAATCAATTAATCTTCCAAGTGGAACTACCACTACAGTACTGCTACAAATGAGTACCACAAATCCTTCCGTAAACAGTAATTTAAAACAAATCAGATAACAAAACTCCAAGTGATAATTAATACGAATTCATATTCAATCATTAGAAAAAACTATTAATTTAAACACTCGTATAAAACTCGGTTATGGCATGATACTTATTTCAACCGGTAATAAATCATTTTACGTCAACTTATACGGGACATTAAAAAGTACATTCGTGTTAAACATTACTGTAAAAGGTAAAACAATGGTCAACAACCGTTCAAGTTGTAACTAAGAAAACAATTACAACTTTTAACGCTATTTGCACCTTTTGATCAGAAGGCCAATTCCCATAAATAAAAACATTCAAACGCACAAATCAAAATCTAATCGCAATCCCATCTCAGCGAGCATCAACATCAAAAACTTGTAAAAAAAGTAAATTACCAAGAGATATTTTTGTCAGATTGAGAGAGATTAAAATGCGGAGTCTTCAAAATAATATTGGAATTTCCAGTATGATGATCTTTAAGGGTGTAAATGGCAACTCGATACTATCCGACTATTTCGATTATTATATCCGCCCTCTGGTAGTTGAACCATAAATTACATTGCTTTTTGCATGCCTCGTACAAAATCGGTAGGGGTTCAATATTTAGTGGAATAGTTGACCAAGTGGCCCTCATAAACTTGTACCTATTAAGCCAGGTAGCGACTACTATTCAATTTAGGCAAGACCAAAGATAATGCATCTAACAGACGGTATTTTTTTTGATTAAGTACCTACCTACTGCTATGAAATATGGATGAACTTGGTTTAGTTATTGCAATGCTTAGTAGTACTAGTTTCCAAATTAAGATATGGCTGTATGCAATTGAAATTCAGTGGAGTTAATAATGGTCTGATAATATTAGGTACACGTTATTATAGCGTCAAATAATACAATTTATGAAACATCAGACATTTGAGAGCAGCGGTGGCACAGTGGTTACGGCCACGACTTACGAGTCGTATAGGTCGTGGGTTCGAACCCAGACAGACGCTTTACTTTGTGTAAATAATTTCTTCACAACGGTGAAGGAAAACATCGTGAGGAAACTGGCATGTCTTAGAACCAAAAATTCGAAGACATATGACATCTACCAACAAGCACTGGCCCCGCGTAAAAATAAAATTAAAAGGGTTTATTTCTTCCATTGAAATATAAAACACTGAAAAGAGTATCTAACATAAATTAGTGTCAGTAACTAAATTCTATTAGTCTTCAGAAGTAGGTAGGTTCTCCAGACAGAAGTCTGTACCTCTTTCAGGTATAGCACATTTGGTTTTCAGTTTCAAATATGGTTTTTTTTTCTGTTTCAACTAAAAAGGTTCTAAAAAAATCCGCTCCTTGATTCCCAAATCATATAAAACTAACTTCAAGAATTCATCAGACATAGTATTTACCCCACAAAAATTACAGACGCTTATCAATTAATTAGAAAACAAAGTACGTCTTCACTTCGAGTGCATTGACGATGGCAATTAAAAGTTAAGAACTCTTGAGTTAAACTTCACTGCAGATCAATTGTCTTGTCTAGACTTCGTTCTTGAACAGTATATAGAAAATGTAGTTGTACTCACACTATCAAATATTAACGAATCGGTCATGTCGTTAACCGATATCATGATAATTCACAGCTATATTTTACTGCCGATCTATGGCTTCTGACAAATTCGTACGTAGTCTTGCAAAATTCGGTTTCAACTTGCCAAGGTCTAGATACTAAACATTAATCGCTGTAGGCTGAAGTGAATGTTGCGACATTTTCTTAATAAAGTTATTTATCATTCTGTTGCGGGTAACAATGGAACACGTGTTAATCTAAATATTGAACCAAAGGTCAATCCGTAGTATCGGAACCTGTATATTTTGTCTATGCACCTGGTCATGAAGAAGAAGTAAAGCTGCAGGCAGACATCATGTAAACATGAATTTAGCACATGATTCTTAGACCCCATGATTCGAGAGTAGAAAGTTTTCGTAGTTTAAAAAAAAATAAACTTCTTTTCATAGAAAACTTCACGACCTTATTTAATTTTGTATACCTACATTCTAGCAAATAAATAAATTTTGAATTTGAATTTGGTCAAAATATATGGAATAGCGATTTTTTAAATAACTGACGAAAAATTTCAACGCAGCACAGGGGAGAAAGTTCTGAATCATGTACCTACTGGATCCATGGTAACAGGTTTCGCATCGAACACCCTGCCACTTTGTATGCACCATCGCGGCCTTTTCCGCCTGATCATTTCGCATAAATCCTGCGGCGGCGCCAAGCCACGCCCTCATAAAGTTTTCGCCTATTAGGAAAGCGATAACGCAATTAGTTGCAACTTGCACTGGGCAGCTTAGTGACGCATCACGTGTACTCTTTTTGTGAATTTTACGGACGAACTATTTGACCTCGGAGCGCTTCTATTTTTTGAGTGCAAGAAAAACTGAACTTAGTGGTGGTCAGGCGGGATCGTCCGCGATAGTACCTAACACTGACTCGTCCGTCGAAAAACGAACCACGAAAGACCGTTTAAATTTTCAACTTCCTTTGTTTTTACAGTGCCCGTCAGACCATCAAAGAAAATAAGACTATTTTCTCTCAATACAACCATATGAAAAGGAAAACATCCAATAACCCAATTAAAACAAGCGTGCTAAGAACCGCCCTTAAAAATTTAATCTCCGAATAAATAAAATAACTCAAAGTAAAGGAGTCTTTTCCATTCACTATTTTCTCTTGGCTGCGATGAGCAATTTCCTATAGTAAAAAAGTAATAAAGAGAGGCGGGGAGAATTGCCTCAGAAGTGAATCTCAATAAAGGCTTAACTTAGTTTTAGCGACCTCGCATATTATGAGGGTAGGACTTTTAAAAGGGGTTAAAGAAATACTGATTTGGAGAAGACAAGGAAAAGGTGGTGCGTGAATAGGAATAAATTGGAATTGGAAATATTCCTTTTGAAATCCCATTGCGATAGTTGCTTAAGAGGATTTTCAAGACTCTTCATTCAGACTTCAATGTTCCTCTTTTCCAATAAAGAAATTCTTATTCTAACCATTTTACATAAGGTAGATACGTGTATGATGCCTTAAATATAACGATCGGTTTCAATTTCAAGTAGGTACCTAATGCTGTTTTCTCCCAAAAGTTTAAACCCCCGGTGAAAGCCTTATGATCCCTCCCAGTTCCCGGTCACGAATTGGGCATTTGTAACCGAGAACGAATGACTTTTATGAGCCCAAAAGAAATTCCCATCAAGCTCAAATTAAAAGTTTAAATTTAGGACGTTTTTTCATTGTTTTTAGAAGGTATAGGTGTATAAGTGTTGTTGTAAGACATTTCGTGCATATAGTGATGTAGTGTAATCTCTGAGTTTGTTTCGGCCTTTCTTCTCAGAGTAGTCAGTTGACTTGTAAAAGTGTTTGTGCAAACCTAGTTACAGAAATAAAATAAGTAATCATTTATCGTTCCTATGGGTTAATAGCAAGAAATATGAGGCAGCTTTTTAAAACATTAATTATTGATTTTATCACTTTAACTTTCAATAAAATGATACAGCAGTGTTGAAAGTTCCTAAATGAAGGGATTATATTCCAAAACATTGAGACCAAACAAAAAGTGCTAAACTTCCATTTTCTTTTTTCTAGAGCTCTTAACTCGAGCAGTGAAAATAATTTGGTATTATATTTATTATAAATAAATATAATACCAAATTCAATCATAAATTCTTTAGTAAACTTCGACTGTTTTCACAGTGCCAATAAAATTTTAAAGATTTGAAATTTAATTAAAAGCACATCTCAGAATTTTCGGTGCCTTAAATAAAGGTACACTATTTCAATTTTATTGGACACTCGAAAACGCTACTTGAGAAAAAACGGTAATAATTTAAAGCATAAGGCATTTTTCTGGAGTCTCCCGTTTTAATTAAGAACGGTTTTTTCCTTTCTTCTGAAAGAGTTTCGTTCAGCTTAATTACGGTTAATTCTGGCTCCCCTCTGTCATCTATTTTATCTCAGGGCATAGCAACAGCTCGCTTCTGTAATTAGCCCGCTAATGACGAGTTTTAAGGCATGAAACAATTCTTATCGCTAGCGGTCGCACGTGGCTCTTCCCCATTTGAACCAAATAAAGGCCAAGAAAATGAACATAGTTTATCAGTTGACCTACATACCTCACCTTTAAAATAATGTTCTAAGTAAAAAAAATCTACAGTAAGTAAGATTTCAAATTAGCTGGGCTAAAAAATGTACTCTACCGTAATTTATCTTTAAAGAATTCGTAATTTATTTTGTAAACTGCAAAACCGGCAGGAATTCTCAGCAAGTACCTGTATATTAAACCAAGTACTTGTATACTAAACTGAAATTAGCATAACACAACACTCACTCATAGCACAACACTCACTTATTCCTTGGTGTTGTCGTGTTGTTTTGTTTTGTAATATTTTTATTTTATTTATTTTTATTTTATTTTTATTTTTGATTAATTTGTGTATTATAATCTGGTTTAATTTTATATGGATGTATACCTGAAACAAATAAATGATTTGATTTGATAACGGTAGTGCTCAAAATTTTGATTAAAAAAAACGTGTGGGGTCGGAGGACCTTCGGCAAGAACAAAGTACAAAATAAAAATCCAAGATGGCGGCTGCTAAAATTTCAAAATGCCGAAAATTTGAAAATTTTTGCATCCGCCATCTTTGGATTTTCATTTTGACTCACTACCAGCTTTAGCACCCACGGAAACCATGAAAACGAAAACCAAGACGAAAAAAAAAAATAGCAGCCAACATCGTGGATTTTATTTTTGACCTCACTATCGGCTTCAATACCCTCGAACACCATGTAAACTATCACTCCCTCTGTCTCTTTCTATTACATAAATGAAAAGTTGCATAATTTAACGCTTTTTCGTTACGTGACGATTTTCCCCAATTTACTCCTACCTCAACATCTACTTATAAAAGAACTTCGTTCCAAAAACAAACAGGAACTTATACTTATCTTTTATTAACTGACGCGGACGTTTGTTACTTTAGTAGAAAGGGAAAGAAATAATTAAGGTGAGTTCAACGCGACGATTCGCGTATATTTCTGGAAGCGCAATTACAACGGAGTACATTGATCTCACTTAAGACGAGATAGGGTTATCATGGCACAGCAAAACAAAGCATAAGGTAGGGTTGATAAACACGGAGAACTGAACACATGGAGTAACATAGTGAGTCGGCGGAATATAACCAGCGAGAAAGCGTCAAAGGTAAAGTAAATATAGGAAATATCACAAACTGGATTATTCTGATAAATAAATAAGTAGTCTTTAGTCATATTTACCGTCATTCAAAAGCCACTGTCATCCTACTTTTTTAGACATCTTCCACGTCATCCCAAGCATACGTCTTTGGCATACACGACATGTCTTATTTACACCTTAGCATGCAACTTTTTCACATAATAATGCATTGATCAACGTTCCATTCATTCGTTGTCACTACATAATACATTGTTGTGATAACTCTTTAGTTATTTACCAATCAATCGACTAACTGACATTTCTGTTTCATGTGCAACACAAACGCTTAGATTTCATTGGAAAAAGTATGTACTTCAAAAGAGACCTTAACATTAAGATAGACCATTCTAATTAGTAATTGCAAAGTGAATTGACCAAAAATACCTACATCTAGGTTAAAGCATTTTAAAGGAAGATGCTACCCATCCCTTTGACATTACATAATTATAATGCCTTAATCACCTCTTGCGGGATACGTAGGTACCCAGGGAACTTACGAGGTGACCTTTTTCAGAGGAGTCATAATCATCCATTTCCTAACTCCTCCATGATTTTAAATTATCTACAACTTTAGTGTTCACTCCAAACATAAAACGAGGAATACTAAGTTCCATTAGGTAAGTTAATTCAACTAACGTTGGGTTTTACGACGCAGCGGCAACGTTACTTCGTAGTGTAGTGCAATTATCGTATCCTTATTAACTCTAAATTTTAGCTACACCTACACCATCTTTCCTCGAAATTGGTGTCGAGAGTCAGTAGTTCACAGTTTACGGTTTTAGATAAAGGAAATTGGGTTATTCGACATTCGTTTTTGTATGTTTTGAGAGTTTAATATTGGATCTGAGCTATAATTACGTTCAGTTTATTTATGGGATTAGTATAAGGTATAAAAAATAAGCCTATATGTACCTAACTACAATGATGCTGATCAGCTCTTCTGTACATTATGTGACCGGATTTACAATACCAAATTTTGGTTTGCGAGTCATCAGAGACCTCACGAAAAGAATGGAAATGAATCTGGGTTTTGACATGAACGTCTCTTTTTACATCTTCACACCTACAATTATAAATTCAACATTAATAATGTGACTAATATTTTTGTAAAATATAATTTATAAGTGTCCATGGAGTTTCTTGCCCGTTCTTCTCCATAGGTACCTACGCTTTGGAATGGGCAACTAGCTTCATATTGTCTGACTGATCGACTTCTTGACAATTCAAAAGTGCCTGTAAATGGTTTAATTGAAATAAATGGTTTGAGTTTGTCTTCTGATACGGTAAAGAGGACTATACATATAATAATCATTCATGCTATCAAGTGACCAATTTATTTGTTCAATTTATTTGTTACTCACACCATATCTATCTCCTCAGTCAATAACATGTTCCAAGCAGTAACAAGACATTCAATGCACACAATTTCAGTTAGTACCTTACGGGACTCTGTGAATCTCGTAACGGAAAAATACGGTGGCAGTACATACGTCTGTGCGCTTGAATACTACTCTTTGTATAGAAGATGAAGGAAAACATTTTAGCAACTAAGTCTGACTGATAAAATTTAGTTTTTAGTCTAAAAAACAGGTAAACTCTTTCAAAAGGGTTTTTTTTTATTATGTAATAATCACCCGCCCTTGCTTCGCATGGTTTTTAAAATTAAGGCGCTACATTAACTACATAAAATAAAGTCGATTTTTCGACTGTAATTTACGTAGTTTAACGTATTATGAAAAAAAAAACTATATAAATAATTTTAATAAAAAAAGTGAATCTTTCGGTATACATTTTCTAAGTGATATTGACAGCCGCCTCAAAATCCATTTTCTACGTGGTTGCTACTGATCAGGCAGACACGAAAAACGACTTTGTTATAGATTATATACCTTGACTGAAAAACGTACGGTTATGGTACATTTTGATAGTCCTCCTGATTTGTTTGTGCAACATTCCTTACCACCTGTAGGTACAGGAAACTAAACGAAGGGTTGACAGCGGTTCTTTTTATTGCATCTCCTTGCTTTCGATTTTTAGTTATTCAGAAATTTACATTACGAATCCCACCTTTTTCCTGCCGGACCAAATTACTTTTTTTTTTTGTAAACAGATAAAGTTATCTACGATTTATTCAGCTCCCTCTGAACCTACAACTTGAGTGTTTCCCAAGGAAAAAGCTATTACGTTTTGATTTCTTAGCAAATACCATTCCGTGATATTTACCTTAATGAGTCCTTTCCGAATTTTTGCGTAAGCTAAAAAGATCCCTTAAAATTTATTAAGAGTGCCACTGACAACTTAAAATTTCTAATCAAAACACCGTCTCGGACGGTTATTGTATAAAATAGCTCAGGTTATGCGCGATTATCATAATGAAATTGCTAGCGGTTCTGGGGGGCCATAAGAAAAATGGTAAAATTTGTGGCGTTAAATAATATCGTTAAGAGCGAAGAAAAATGTTCGCCGCCCTGTAGGACGGAGTGGAAGCGGCTCCACTCTGAAATTGCAAGTCGTATATTACACAGGGAATTTTCAATTACGGCAATCCTGCGGTTTTTCATTCGTAATGTGACTTTTAGGCAACGCTTCGAGCTGGTCATTCATAACTGCCAAGCGGTAGTAGAGCTACGATAGACTCGATATCTCCGAACATGATTGGCCGAGCTGCTTTATTTTTCTCCGTCTTTGCACATCGTCTTGCAGATTTGCATATTTTATAAATGGTTGAATTTATGAGAGCTTTTTTTCTTTATGGGGTGGCTTTACTGTGAATTTGTCTAAAAATTGGCTGTAGAACATTTCAGAAAATTAATAGTGCTGAGCAGTTTGTGGCATACTATTACCGCAAATTGCGAGTTTCAAAATAGGTACTCCGGTAAGTAAATTCAGACCTTGTGTGCCCAGCTTGTCTTTATTAGTCGTAGTTCTCAAAACCCAAAGCAAACGTGCTTCCTATCGTCTTTGTGTAAGTCGGGCAGCCACCGCGCAGTAGGGCTCGTTCATTGTCCCACGTAGCTTGGGTTTTCATTTCTCAGATTATTCGTATAAGAAAGGAAATCCTCACTTCCCTTCCTTTAGGGTTCGTGTTCATTAGTGTGCGAGTGAGTGTAGGTATGCCTAAAGTATTAACGACTGAAGAAAATCACGATAGGGAAGGCATTGCTTAAAGCCTTATTTACACAGTGCAATTAAATTACCCATGGCATAACATCATAAGTTGAAGCAACAATAAACGCACCGCCTAAGTGTGTTTAGGCGAGGTATTCTGGTCTGATCTCCTGAACCCCCGCCCTCCACCCTCCCCCCCTCCTCGATCCCCTGCTAATTCTTCTTCACAATCAATGCAAGTCATTTGTTTCTTCATTGTTATTGTATAAGTCACAGAAACTAGTTTCGTGTATGGGGCTTTTCTTTTAGTACAAGCTATGAAGTTGAGTTCACATCTAACGTTCAGTACCTATCTCCTATGAGAGTGAGGGAAGAGTGCTGCACCTGTGTCTGCACGCACACACTTGTGCACTATAATATCTCTCGCCTAGTTGCCTAACCTGAAATGGCCGAAATTCGGTCTGAAGGATCGACCTATCTCCCAAAATAGACTAACAACGACAAAGTAGATACGTGTAGCAACTAATTATTCCAATTTCTTTAGTGTCAAGATCAAAATTCAATTTCATGCAAAGTAATTCTATAGCAAAGCCCACCTTATGAAATAAAATTTTCTTCACGTACTTTTCTCATCTGATAATAAAATCATAACAATAAAACTTACCATTTAGAATGGAGTATAAAATATGGAAGACTTATACTCAAACAATAATTCTGTGAGAAATTTTAAGCTATTGAGGATCGCGGTTTTCAAACCGATCTTCATGCTTGAGGCTTTCAATAAAAATTTATTATTATGCAAATTGCATCTCTTTGTGGGAGAGTATGGTATACTTCCACTCAAATCCTTTCAGTCTTTTTATAGAACTGTCTAGTCTAGGCATTTACTGTGTGCTGAATTTTAATGAAGAAGTTGCTTTCATCGCTTATTTATTAGCTAAATTGAATGCAGAAAAATAAATATTTGTATACCGGTCATGTCTTAAAGAATGTGTTAACAATTGAATGTGGATAAATAATATCTGAATTAAACACCAGAAAATAAAAACATTTTTCCCATAAACCACAAAAAAAATGAGTCTATATTTAATTCGGTTTATTCCGTAATACCTAAAATGGAATGTCATTTTGTTACATCATCTGTCTAGCTGGGAGAGGAAATTAAATATCTTATCAGCGAGATAAAGTCGTTCACCTTTTTCACAGCAGCGTTTTGATAGACTCGAGATGTTATGATATAAAAAATGTAAGGCGATTGTGGCAGTAACTGAGGGGGCTACAGTGAAATGTTGTTGTGGAAATCTTTAGTATTATCCTTTGTTTTGTGTAGGTATGAAATAAATGGTTAACTTTTGGAGACTCCCTTGAGTTGTTATCCCTTGTTTGAGTTTCATGAGGTCCTAGGTTTGATTCGAGAGTATCTGAAAGTTTGGCACCGTGTTGTTTCCATCTGTAATTACATAAACCCTGAGTCTATATTTGTACCCGGTTGATAGCAAAAGGCTCGCCCCCTATTACATGGGACCTAAACATAACTGGCAAAATTTTGGTGTACTTTAGGGGCACCTCTGCTTAAATCTTCGGGGAATACATGTATGATATTAAATAATTACCTAATTATTTCAGTAAGAAAAAATGCACGCGTCTAGAGGCAATAAATTGGAAAATAAAACGTTGCTGCATAGCGTTAACTTGAATGGATTTAGATGCACTAAGGGCGAATTTCACCAAACATTTATTCCTAGAATGTCTTATCCTAAGAATAAATTATGATATTTTGACAGTTTTGCCGTACTAGAATTGTCAGACGTCAGTTTTATTCCACGTATAAAAGATATCTGACTCTGGTAAAATCAACCCTTAGTCAGTTTAAGAGGGATAATAGGAGACCTAATCAGTGTAAAAACTGTCTGGTTGACGTCGAATTTTGATAACCCGACTATTTTTTTGACACCTCAGCAAGCATATGAATACTCAGGAGACTTACCAGTCGTCTGAATACTCATATGCTTGCGCAGAATAGCTGGGACTTACTCGCCCAAATTCGAATTAGTCGACTGGGACCACAAACCACGTGACGCTAATTCTACAGTCGCCCAGCGAAATTAAATTTAATCTTCAAGAAAAAATCTATATCAAAATGCATATACGAAGAATAGAAATTATTTTTAGTTTGAAAATAGCTAAACAAAGGAAAATAATTTCACAACATTACTTGATATCTGCAGCAGTAAAACAGTTAGCGCGTTGTCGATGAGAGATGTAAATTACAGTCTAGTGTTCTTGCTTATTCCTCCAAATAATTCGCTGGTATTAGGAGCGTTCAGGGCATTAATCCGGTGAGCTGTGGCGCAAATTATGCAACATAGATAATGAGATCGTGGCTCCTATTCCACCTTCCTCGAACTTTCCGCTGGGTTTAACATGGATAATGGATGTACCTACACTATTTTTGTGTTAGTATATCAAAATAGTAATTAAAGTTGTGTTAGGATGTTGTAAGAGTCATCTATATATTATCATCTGTATATATAAAGATGATAATATATATGTAGATACTGATGATGATGTACAAACACTCACACTTTTTTTTTTTTTTTTTATATGGCATCTCGCAGTTCATCCTTTATGAGGATGGCTACTGCTTAACCGGACTTTCCTGTGGATGCCTCGAATTAAGGTCTCCAGCCAGGGCAAACAATAACTTAAAAACTAAGCGACAGCGCTAAGGGTAACCCCCTGCGGGGTTCGGACCTCGGCTCAGGGCGTCGCTGGAAGAGGACAGCAAGGGACAGGCTGGATCGGTATTATTATTAGTGTTTAGGGGCGAATTTAAAACTACAGGCTCAGCTGCGCGGGCTGGCTCGAGCAAGGGTCGGGGCGGGCACGGTGATGGTGCGGGACGTCGCGACGGGCCTCGGCGGCGAGGACGGAAGGACGGATGTCTGAGCTTGTGTTTGTGTTGTCGACTGAGAGTACTCGTGGCCTTACTGCTCTCCTGGAGGAGGGTAGTGGCGTCGTCGGGGATGGTGAGGGTATGCCTTGGTCGGCGAATCCTACTTATGCGGGAGGGAGTGTATCGGGAGGCCGCCGCAATCAGGGGATTGGGGTGCTTTATGGCAGAGTCAAAGAAGCGCTTGGAGAGGCGTTTCATGAACTGCTGGATGGTGGGGAGTCTGAGATCTAGATGCAGATTCACATTTCGGACATAGAAGGGGGCTCCCGTGACCTTTCGGAGGAAACGGTTCTGGAGGGTTTGCATTTTATGCAGAAATCGCGGCTTGGCGTGTGCGAAGACTACGCAAGCATAGGTCATGATGGGACGGATGACCGCGGTGTAGAGGCGCAATTTGCACTTGAGTGACAATTTGCTGCGGGCAGTTATCATAGAGTGGAGCCTACCGAGAGCGAAAGCGGCGCGCGAACGCGCCGTCTTTATGTGCTCGTTGAAGGTGAGGTTGTGGTCTAGGATGACACCTAAGTATTTGGCTCGCTTTCCCCAGGGGATCGGCTTGCCATACATAGAGATCGGGCGCGGGAGAGGGGGGGGTAGTTTGCGCGGTTTCGAGAAGATGACCGTCTGACTTTTATCGGGGTTGACCTCGATTCTCCATTTCCGGAACCAATCGCTCAAGGCGCTTGCGGAGGTTTGGAGGTTTCGAGCTATGGATGACTGGTTGACACCCGAACAGTAAATGGCAGTGTCGTCGGCGAAGAGCGCCAACTGTGCCTTTTTACTGTTCGGGATGTCACTAGTGAACAGGGTGAAAATGAGGGGAGATAGAACAGAACCCTGGGGGACTCCGGCGCGGATGGGGTGAGGGGGAGAGAGAGCGCCCTCGATACGGTAGCGGAAAGTGCGGTCCAAACACTCACACGAAAAGTGACTTTATTTTATACTATTGTTTACAATAAAGTTGTTGTCTCTGTGTGTGTTATATTTTTTTTATAGAATTTAGATTTTTAAATGAGTACTTTTGTCTTTGGTGTTGTGTGTTGTCATGGTGTTAAATAACAGTAAAAATCGTTGTCAAAAAAAGGCTTTTCTTTTCTTCGAGTTTAAGTCCATTATAATTGGTCGCTTAGTTCTTCTTAACTATATTTTAAGGTTTATGTGTATGTATAATGCATTCATATTTAACTTAGATATATACTTATCTTAGTTACATATCTCAGCACAGAAATTTTAATTCTGATATGTCGCCACATCAGTTCATTGCACCAGTGCGAATAATAAAACAAGACTTTATTTTGCACTGTTAGGTAACCAGTAGCCATCATAATCAGCATATAATGTTCTCACTGCTGGGACACAGGCCTCCTCTCGGTGAGAGGGAGTGGGCCGTATCCACCCCGCGGCCCCAGTGCGGGTTGATAGATGTCACATGTCTTCGAATTTTTGGTTCTAGGACATGCCGGTTGCCTTACGATGTTTTCCTTCATCATTTTCAGAGCAATGGTGATGAAATAATTTACACAAAGTAAAGCGCCTGTCTGGGTTCGAACCTAAGACCTACAACTCGTAAGTCGCGGTGGATACCACTGGTCCACCACTGCACCAATACATTATGAAGCCAAATAGTATTTGTTTTTTTTTATCATGGAATTACAGTGGGACAATTAATAAAATACTGGTAAGTATTCAGCTGCATCCGGTTCGACTGGAAGCCGACACCAACATACGTAGTTGGAAAAAGGCTAGGCAGATGATGACAATCAACTACAATTTGAATCATTTTGAAGAATTTTTGCTAATCCATTGCTTCATATTTTTTAAAAAATTGTCTGCTCAACAACGTAAATAACGCAATGAATGTTGTTGATTTGTCAAAATGGTAGCCATTCCTACTGTTACGCAATTACCCCACACGATTTATAAAAATCTAGTATAAAATCGAATACTTAAAGTGGATAATCTAAAAAAAATATGATAAATATAATATAATAATATATAATAAAAATATAATAATATAATATGATAAAATACTTAAGTGGGACTAAATAGAAAGTCAAGCTTCAGTTAAAATATTCACACATAAATATTCCCACTACTTCAGCGGTTAGTCAATAGTTAAATTCAAAATCAGTGACTTTCAAACTAAGTTCAGTTTGGTCCAGACAAGGTCTAACTTGGATTCGTCTTCGACTCGAACTTAGGACAGAAGTAACATTGTCTTGTTAAAACTTTTAGCTAACATGGCCGGCTGAGAACTAAAATCGATTGCTACTGATTCTATTACCTACTATTTTGTGATTCAAAATGAAATGGACATGAACAGGAAATATTATTCTCGTGCTACTTATATATTACACTTATAAAGGCCTGTTCAAACCTGAGCGGTATTCGCTGCGGCTGTGGGTAGGTAGAAGTGCACCTTCCTGAGCCAAACTCGAACTCGGTACCCACAAGGATAGCGAAATCGAACTAATGAAAAAACTAATAAAATTAATGTTACAAATGGTCAAGCGCGTGTAAGCTGCTGCGATTATGTTTGGTTTTATAATTTCGAACGTGACGATATAATGACGGAAATTGAAAAGTTTCTTCATTTATGTATTTCCATACATTTTCCCTGGGTTATCGTGATGCCGTGACGAGGGCGTGGACGTCCACGTTAATGTAATTACTTTAGACATTATAAAAGCGCACATTGGCTGTTGATAAATCATTCAACCAATCACAGCAGTTTATAACATTCGTTCGAGAAACTGGCCCCACTTCACTTATAAAACTTATACAAGATTTTCCTCCTACATAGTACATGATGAATAACTGAACGATGTCTTGTAATCATTAAGGACTTTGATTAGGTACGTCCTACCCCGACCCATCGTGGAATTTAAGAAAAGATTTTTTCTTTTCATAAGATATATAATACATACTTTGTTACGGGGGAGCTAATTAAGGGAACGGTAAAGAAAAGTGGAAAGAAAAGAAATATTTCAAAGTGGATACGTAATTATGCTCGAAATTAGGTACTTTCAACCTAAGAGAATAAATGGTTTCATGTTTAAATATTATGTTCATTTTGGTGGGGTTTGGATTGGACATTGTAAGATGGGATTAAATTGATTTTGACTGGACAAAGACAAACATCAAAAACGATATCTACCTACATACTCAAAATAAGTAGGTACCTACAAACAGGATGAGGGGCAAATCGGGGCGAAACTGTAAAAGGTAATTTAACGTTGAAATCGTCTGCCGCATGTCGCAACAGAATTGGGCAAAAGCAGCCACTGACTGGATTCCGAAAAACAGGAATCGGCGACGCGGTAGGCCCAGAAAGAAATGGCATGACGAATTGGACGCCTATCTAAATAATTGGCCAGATGTAGCAAAAGACAGGAAAAAATGGACAGACGGAAGGGAGGCCTTTGCCTTGCAGTGGGACATAACAGGCTCATAATAAATAATAACGTTGAAATAATATAGTTTGTTTCCTATATCCGGATTATTATCTGGATTAAAAGTCACCCTCTTCTAGTTAGAAACTTTATTGTTTTACTGTCTTAGCTTATATATCCTCAAACATCCCAGAAATACGTTTCCGTAATCTGACCCTTCACTTACAACATATTATTTTATTAAAATAATGTTCACTTCTGCTAACCCTTGTAGTAGGAACAAGTCTAAAGGGGCAATACCATTCCTGCATAAGAGCGAAGTCATACAATGCGTTGCGATGCCTGAGCGGTGACGCTACATCATCCTACATACTCGTACAAACCACAGTGACAAGCCACGCGGAGCATGGCGGCGATGCAACGAACGCTCATCGAACAAAGGGACTAGAGAGACGAAGCGAGAAGGGATGTTGCGGTGCGACGCCTACCATCATCGCAGCAACATCGCAGCGGAGGGCGGTATTGTTTGTACTATAGACTGACACACCCAAAACCGAGACGCTGCGACGTCGTAGTAAGCGGCGTTGCGTTGCGATACCATATGGCCCGTGAAGCACCCAGTGCGTTGTACGTAATCATAGCCGTATGACGCAACGCACCGGCAACGCCCGTGTGGCCTCACTCTAAGGGCGGGTTGTTTTGCGTCTACTTGACGCACGCGTATGCGTCAAAATTGATGAACCAAAAAAAGCGTTGTTTCAAATAACAAATGGCCTTGCCGTATGTCAAATAATAACGAGTACGTAATCGTTATTATTTGACGTAGGGTAGGTTGGTGTAAGTTTGCGCGGGCGATAAGATTGCGCACACGTGGTTACTCGACATCGGCGTGAAACACGCTGCCAACTTCAGTTGTGTTTTGATTGCTTCGCATACCCATACATCCTCCGGAAAAAATATTGAGATACGAGAGAAAACGGCAAGTCCAGGTGAGTTCAAAGTTATTACAGCCCTCTGATATAATTTTTTGACATTTTGCAAGTATAACTGATAAAAAAACCTGTTGTAATTTCACTGTTTTGCTGATCGTTTTACTTGTGTTTAGCTTCGATGTTGTGGCTAGAGACAACGTAGTTCATTCATTTTCTAAGAGATGGCAGTAGTATAAAGATGATTGCGTAAAATGCCAAGTGTGTAAGTTTGCGCATTTAGGGGGTGGATAGGATTGCGCGCGCAAACCTACACACCATTGTGGAATATTAATTTATATAAATGAAAATTTGTTGTTCTCAATTATTTTAATAGCACTTCACTTTGTTGTAGAATGTCACGAAGACCACGTAAAACTGACCGTGAAGTTTTCTCACCTTCCATCTTCGAGGATGCTCGTGAGCGTATTGGTAAAGGAGAAAGCAAGAGACAAGTTGCTTTGTCTTTAGGAATGGCTGAGTCAAAAGTAAGATACCGGTTGCTGCAACCGCAATGTGCAACTAAACTATGTAGAGATGACGTTACATTTAGTGCAGAAGTAGAATAAGGTTTCTGTGACCACTTGATAACTCTGGATGAAATGTTTTTCGGCTTGACAGCCAAACAATTAAAGAGCGCAGCTTACGAGTATCCAGAAAAGCATAAAATACCCCTTTCAACACACGCATGAATTGCAGGGAAAGATTGGTTCCGCGGATTTATGAAGCGCCACCCAGAAATTTCTCTTCGACAGCCAACTTCCACGAGCATTGCGCGAGCAATGGGGTTCAACAGGCCACAGGTAGAACGGTTTTATTTGAAGATGTCGGCGTTGATATAAAAAGACGTTTAAAGAACCAAAGTCATTACCAAAAATGAAATTATGGAGGTGTGGAGGATGTGCTGAACTCTTCGTAGAGCCTATTGTTGAAGATTGGATTGAAGGCGATAGGTGCCAGGTATGGTGACACGAAAAGTGTACTGATTATTTAGGTTTTGGGGCATTTAAATGTGATTAATGCAAGTAATTTGCCTCAACAAACACTGCGCAATCTTATCGCCATCTATGCGCAATTTTACACTCTGGGGTGTGTAAAGTTACGCAAGTATCAACTTCAGTTTTTTCGTTAATTAAGTAAAAAGTGATTATGTTTGCTCAATAATTAGTATTAAAAGTTATTTCTAGATAAGTTTCGATTTCATTATAATAAAGGAACCTGTGATTAATCCGTATGTTTAGTTTTTACTGTCGAAATTCTCAAAACTGCGCAAACTTACACCACCCTACCCTACGTGTGTTAGGTACGATAACCAACTGTTTTAAACAAGTCAGTTGCGCAGATTTATTTGTTTGCACCCGCTTCCGCGTGGTCGTGGGTCGTAGTCAATAATCCCGTTTACACTATAGCTGTTAGCAGCAATGAAACTGCCCCTTTAGTACAATACCTGCCCCGTGGGAAGTCTTCGTAATGTTTACTGCATTTGAATACATGAAAACATTAATGGGCTATCTCGTTGCGAAGCTGCAAGTTATTGTTGAGGGATCAAAGGTCCTCCACAATGCAACCATGTTAAGTGCATAACGTGATTATGTAAACAATTAATGTTCTATGATAATATAATGTATTATAAATAAGTGTTGAACATACAGTCGTGTAATTTTGTAGGTAAAATGTATTTCTCTTTTCTTGTCTTATTTGGTAAACAACAAGGCATATTGACAAGTAACGTTCGATGAACCTTGCTAATTACAAATTGATCAATACGATAGAGGTATGGTTTATATAACCACCGTAATAGTATGGTGTAAAAACTAATTGTGATGGAAAATTAAGAACGAATAAAAGTTTAGCGTCCCCTAACGCTACTCCTGAGCATAAGTGCGTACAATGTGAACACAGCTTTTGTCGTTCAAAAAAGGGCCTTAAGAACTATAGTGAGTCTTGACACACTGGAATGAGAATTGACACGTCTCGATATATAACTCTTTTGACTTGTTCAATCCGAATGAGAGCTATTAAATAATTTATGTGTGAGTGCACATTCGGAAATGAAGATTGGATGCAGCAAATTATTAATCCGGTGTCTCGCATGATGAATGACAGATTAAGTAACTAATGAATATTGTATTGTATTGTGCTGGGAGGCAAAGGCCTGTCACGACACGTAATGTCGCGTCAACTGACGCTTGCGAGAATGTGTCGACTGACTCACTCACTCACTGACGAAATCACTTAGCTTAGCTTTAAGCTAAACATACAAGAAGAACCAACAAAAGCATTAAACACAAAGTAAACACACCCACATATACACCACACACACTACTAAAGAATCCTAACTATTATTATAAATGCGAAAGTAAGTATGTTTGTTACATTTTCACGCCTAATCCACTGAACCGATCATCATGTTGCATATACATTGTCAGGGGTATAGAAAAGGACAGAGGGTACCTTTCATCCAGAAAAAATACTGTTCCCGAGGAAAATAACAATAACTTTCGACGTCACAATTGCATTAGGACGCTAGATGGCGCTACGTGTCTTTCGAATCATGATTGTTAACTTTATGATGACCCGACTTTCTGAGCAGTATTAATAATAATAATAATATTTATTTGCAATTAAATACACACAGAAAAACACAAGCATTACATAGAAGACTATTTAGATGTTAGTTTAGTTGAACTCTGGTACCCAAATTAAGATCTAACTTGTGTTAAGGGTGTAGGCGACGTGTGATCGCATCTCTGTTTTATTATGTATTTGTTTGTATTTGTAATATTATGTTTAATAAATCCAGGGCTGGTAACAGGAGCGGGAGACGCATGCGAGCGGGAAGGGGGCGCTTGCCTAGCGGCGGCGGCGCCGCGATCTGTAAAACAATGAGTCAGTATCCGCTAAGAAAGATTGCGCACGGACGTATCGCGTACGTCTCCCCACCCTTCACCCTTTCGCAAATCTGGTGTTTCACTGTGTACATCCGCAACCCTTACATTAGTTGGTCTTCGAGTCGGATCTCTGAATGTTTTTCACACCACCACGAAGCATGGTGAACACTAGGAGTGCGAGAAGAAAAGAAGCGGAGCAAATGGAAGCGCAACAAAGAGATACTCGTGAACAACGCAAAAGTGAAAACATAGACACTTCAAAGGACGCTGTGAAACCTATGGAACCCGGGAGCAAGATGGACGAGAATCAACCCGGACCTTCCACAGCACAAAGTGTTAAAAAGTCTACCCGCAAAAAATCGTCAACTTCATCTATTACGGCGCAAAAGAAAAGGCTGGAACTGGAAGCCGCTCAAGCAAAGGCTCAAATTAGATTGGAGTTGATAGATAAAAAACTAGATGCAGACCTAGCAGAACTGGAAGACGACAGCAGCAACTGCAGTCTACCCTCAGTTGAAAATAATGACCGTGTAGTGGAAAAGTGGCTGGAAAGTAGTCGGCAGGAGGTGAATACTCACGGCGTCACTAACCGTGGCATCTGTGATGACGCGTTGCGTCCGATACCGCAGGAATTGAACTTGCACTATGTGGAACCCGTCGGCACGCAACCTCCCGCTACAGAACTCAAGCTCGAAGCACGCCCGCCACCTGCAGCTGCTGGTGGCACTGATGAAACCGTGCGAGCTCTGGCGATTGCTCTGAAGGACTTTGCCGCTGCTGCTGCTACCGGTACCAGCAGATCTAACGACAGAATGCTGAATCGCTTGTGTACACCGAGGGACTTACCTAATTACTCTGGTGATCCACTTGAATGGCTTCAGTACAAACAAGCATTTGAAGAGTCGTCGCAAGTGTGCAACTTTAGTGACAAAGAAAACCTGTGGCGCCTGAGGAGGAGCCTACAAGGGCCAGCAAAAGAAGCGGTGACGGCCTTACTCATTAGTGCTACCTCCGCAGCAGACGTAATGAACACACTGGAACTTCAGTTTGGAAATCCGGATGTAATCATTTCGAGAATCCTGCAGGACATAAGTAAATTACGCCCCATGGCACAAGAGTATCAGAAGGATATTATATCTTTCTCCGTGAAAGTAAGAAACTGTGTCGCTGCTGTGACTGCCATCGGACGCGAAGAATACCTGAAAGGAATGAACATAGTATCGGTCGTTCTCTCGAAATTACCGATGATACTCGTCTCAAAGTGGGCGGATTACTGTTACCCTCTAATCAATAATACAGAAAAACCAAAGCTGCTTATTTTGTCCGAGTTTCTCAGCGATGAAGCTGTAAAAATAACAAAAACTTCTGTGAATTTACCAAGCATACAAAACTATGGTAAACAAAGTAACAACGAAAGCTCTAAGCATCGTACTCTAGTAGTGAACAGTGAACAAGTGAATAATAAACAAAAAAGTGATAAGGAATGTCGTTACTGCCACGTTTCCGAACACTTACTGCAAGACTGTAAAAAGTTTAAAAAATCGTTGCGCAAAGACCGCTGGGCATTTGTAAAACGGCATGGTATTTGCTATAAGTGTCTGACGTCACAACATAAACAAGATACTTGTACCGCACCGGCTTGTAACGTGGATAACTGTGGACTACCTCACCATCGTCTGTTGCATTATACTGTGAACAAGAGCTCAGTGCCGCGTAATAGTGTGAATATAACCGAGGTCACCGAGACTGATACCGAGACTGATACCAAGACTGAGTCGCGAGTGGAATCTGTCAATCATCTTCAAGTGAACTGCCGTAAAGTTTTGCTAAAAACTGTGCCTATTTACCTACACGGACCTAACGGTACTTTTCGTAGTGTCGCGCTCCTTGATGACGGGTCAACTGTGACGTTGATAAGCGCTGCGCTCGCGTCGAAAGTGGGATTGCGCGGTAATAAACAATCTATGCGTGTGTGCGGTGCATGGGACAATAGCGAAGTGGTATGCCATAGTGAGATACTCGACCTTGAACTTTCTAACTGTGAAGGAACTAAGTTTACAATTCGTGCGCGCAGTGTAACAAATATGAACTTACCTGTGCAAAATGTTACTGCCGCGGACATGAGTGATTATGAACTGATGAAACCGGAAATAAAAAATGTGATTGTGGATGAACAAAACAGACCGGAAATTTTGATAGGGCAGGACAATTACGATTTGATCTTACCGTTGGAAATAATCAAGGGTAAACCTACGAATTCCTACTTCACCCGCACTCCATTAGGGTGGTGCATGCGCACCAAGCCTGCGGGCGATCACGGCGTTAAGCTGCAGTCTACTCTGTTCCTGTCAGAAGGAGAAAACAATGAATGTGAGAATATTCTACGAGAAATGCAAAACGAGATGCGCCAGTCATTTGCAATGGAGACTGTTGGAGTTACTAATAAGCCCCGCCAAAACCTACTAGATGTAAAAGCTACGGAACACCTACAACAAACGGCCACTTTGAAAGATGGTAGGTGGTACGTGGGACTCCCGTGGAAAGGTTCGTTTGGTGAGATGCCTAACTCATACGATAACGCACTCACAAGACTGAAAGGTGTTGAAAAGAAAATGAAAGCGAATTCAAGCTTCGCAGAGCGATACAAAGAAAGAATCGACCACCTGTTCAATAACGATTTTGCATCAAAACTCACTGAAACTAAAAATCCGAATAGAATATGGTACTTGCCGCACTTTGGAGTCGACAACGCCAATAAACAAAAACTTCGATTGGTATTTGATGCCGCGGCTAGGAACAAAGGCATGTCCTTAAATGACTACCTACTGCAAGGTCCCGACCTACTTACCTCACTGTACGGGATAATGCTGAGATTTAGAGAAAACAAGGTGGCAGTCACGGGTGATATTAAAGACATGTTCTTACGGATCAAAATACGAGATCTTGATCGAGATGCCTTGCGCTTTTTATGGCGAGAATCTCCAGATAAACCTGTACAAACCTGGGTAATGACTAGCTTAATTTTTGGCGCAAACTGTTCCCCATTTATTGCCCAGTTCATAAAGAACAAAAACGCTGAAAGATTCCGGGCCACAATGCCGGCCGCCGTGCAAGCTGTACTTACACAACACTACGCTGATGACTATATAGACTCCTTACCTGATGAACAAACGGCTGCTCAACTTGTGAATGACGTCACATTTGTCCACAAACAAGGTGGTTTTGAGATGAGAAATTGGACGTCTAATATGCAGTCTGTACTTAAAGATTTACCCAAAGAAAACCTGAAATCGACGACTGTGAAATTTAAAAACGGACAACTGTATGACGGAGAACGTACACTGGGCCTAATTTGGTTTCCGACTAATGATAACCTGGGATTCGACGTATCATTCAAAAGAATTCCTACACCAATATTGCTTGGACAAAAGAAACCTACAAAACGAGAAATGCTACGTGTACTAATGTCCATATTCGATGTTTATGGTTTCCTTTCGCCTATCACGATCAAAGGCAAGATCATTTTACAAGACACATGGAGGTCCGGCGTAAGCTGGGACGACGAAATCACAGACCAAATATTTATAAAATGGGTCGAATGGCTGAGCATAATGACAAGCATTGATAAAATTCGCCTACCTAGACATTACGAGTCGGCAACTAGAAGTACTCGCCGCGCACTACCTGCGTGTGAAAGCGAGACGCACGACCTTAGTACAGATGAACCGAATAGCGCGTCGCCGGCGCAGGCCACCGAGCACTATACGAACCTACAGCTACATGTGTTCTGTGACGCGTCGACTCAAGCGATGTGTGCTGTCGCATACTGGCGTTGGATCGATTGTAAACAAAATATTGAAGTTGCCTTTGTGTCTAGTTAATGTCGAGTTAAAGTATGTATCGATGCCACGCTTAGAGCTACAAGCAGCCGTTATGGCGGGAAGATTGGCCGATACTATAATAAACGAGCATAGAATAAAGGCTGAAAGAAAAATATTCTGGTGTGATTCATCTACAGTTTTACACTGGATACGCAATAATGCGCGTAGTTATAAAGCCTACATAGCTCACCGCCTTGGCGAATTAGACGAGCTAACGAAAATTGAAGACTGGAAGTACATACCCACGAAACTTAATGTTGCCGATATTGCGACACGAGAAACCTGCGAAATAAAAACTTTTGAAAATGAGTGGTTATATGGGCCGTCATTTTTATATGAAGAAGAAAGATTCTGGCCTGGAGAATCAAATTTACAGCTACCTGATGTTCGCGATGTGGACCTAGAATGTATAAACAATATTCACGTTGCACCTGTGTGCTTACTTGCTGTACCTGAACCAGAAAGGTTTTCTTCTTGGCTTCGACTGATGAGATCCATGTGTGTGGTTTTATCTTTCATAGATAGATGCAAGAAAGTTTCTAGTGTTGATGTGGATGGCGCGATGATGGAACGCGCTGAGAACATGTTGTTGAAGTACTCCCAGATGAAAGCTTTTCCAGATGACCTGCACAACCTGAAACATAACAAAAGATTAAATAGAAAAAGTAAATTACTTACCTTGACGCCAATTATTGGCGATGACGGCCTGTTGAGATTGTCTGGCCGCATTGATGCCGCACCCGAGATATCCACAAATGTAAAACGTCCTGTGATACTGCACGGCCGCTGCCATGTCACTCACCTCCTCGTGAAGTACTACCACGAAAAAGCTTGCCATGGAAACCAGGAAATGGTCGTTAATGAACTGAAACAGCGATACTGGATCATACGACTAAGACCTACTGTAAAGTATATCAGTTCAAAATGCATGTTATGCAGAATTAAGAGGGCTCGGCCCCATCCACCTAGAATGGGTGACTTACCTGAAGCGCGGCTCGCTCATCACCATCGCCCTTTCACGTTCACCGGAGTTGACTTATTTGGACCCCTAGAGGTAACCGTTGGCCGACGTCGAGAGAAGAGGTATGGTGTTATCTTCACTTGCCTCACCGTGAGAGCTATTCACATTGAGATAGTAAACAAGCTGACCACAGACGTACTAATAATGGCTCTCAGACGAATGGCAGCTAGAAGAGGCTGGCCACGGTACTTGTACTCGGACAATGGTACAAATTTGAAAGGCGCTGATACGGAGCTGAAGAAATGTGTCCTTGAGCTGGACGCTGAAAAACTCAAAGAAGGAGCAACGACCTACAGTACGACGACAACTTGGGTTTTTATTCCACCTGCTAGTCCTCACTGGGGAGGGGCTTGGGAACGGCTTATAAGAAGCGTAAAGGGCGCACTTAAAGTCATATTGAGGGAACGAGCGCCACGTGAGGAGACACTTCAAACATTACTCGCCGAAGTAGAACAAATTATAAACAGCCGCCCCCTCACCCACGTCACGGTGGAGCCCAACAGTCCTGAGACTCTAACCCCCAACCATTTTCTGTTGGGAACATCGTCTAATCTACCAACTTTGGGTGTTTTCGATGAATCTGACATGTATCTTAGAAAACAATGGCGGCTGTCTCAAAAACTGGCGGATATGTTCTGGAAGCGCTAGGTGCGCGAAGTCCTGCCTGATATGCGCCCGAGAAAGAAGTGGCACGATGAACAGAGACCCTTGCAAGTGGGAGATCTTGTTCTCATCGTGGACCCCAACTCTCCTAGAAACGTGTGGCCGAAAGGTGTGGTGCAAGCCATAATACCTGGCAAAGATGGCCGCATCCGAGTGGTCGATGTCAAGACTAAATCCGGCCTTCTGCGGCGGAATGCAACACGCGTCGCGCCTATCTCTATGGGTGATGAGTGCTGTAGCAGCACTAGGGAGGGGAATGTAGGCGACGTGTGATCGCATCTCTGTTTTATTATGTATTTGTAATATTATGTTTAATAAATCCAGGGCTGGTAACAGGAGCGGGAGACGCATGCGAGCGGGAAGGGGGCGCTTGCCTAGCGGCGGCGGCGCCGCGATCTGTAAAACAATGAGTCAGTATCCGCTAAGAAAGATTGCGCACGGACGTATCGCGTACGTCTCCCCACCCTTCACCCTTTCGCAAATCTGGTGTTTCACTGTGTACATCCGCAACCCTTACAAAGGGTACCAGGGCCCTCGCTCTAATTAACAACAATTTATTTATATTACCTTCTGAGCGGAAAGCGTTCACGTGAGTGAAGTTGTACACATATAATTAACTATTTGCATTGTAAAGAGATAAAAAGAATAAAACTAACAAAAAGTAAGTACTAGGCTTTTATGAATTCACGATAGTATTTCAATCATTAGTATTACGCTTTTAATAGGATTTGTGTGAAAGGAACACAGATAGTTTATATTAAACCTAACACAGGAAATTTTTATTCTGGTAATACGTAAATTATAAAAAGAGAAAAGATTTGAGTTTTTGTCTGTTTCGCTTTCACTCTAAAACGGTTGAATGGATTATTATAACGCATATGTAGACCATGACCTGGATTAGGACATTGAGGTACTCCACTTCAGTGCGCGTATTTTGCGTGGAAGGAAAACGATTATTCGATCCACCCCAGCTCCTCAAGGAAGGCCAGCAAAGACTTGATGTCACTCACAATTTCACAGAGGGTTCCTGGGTCACTGAAGTACTTTGCCCTGTACGTGGTGACCACCGGGCAGTTTAGAAGTACATGAGCTGCTGTCTCGTCATCCTCCATGTATGTCCTGCACAGCGGAGTGTCTGTGACTCCTATTACAAACAAATGTTTATTAAATGACCCGTAGCCGGTTAAAGCTGCTAAACTGTATGTAGCTGTAGTTTAGTTAGTCAGAGAACCTGTTTCCTGAGGCGGCCATCAATTGTTGGGAGTGCTTCCTTAGCCTGTCTGCACACACCTTGGTCCATCTATTGTTTGTGATGTTGGTCTCTGGTGCGTTTCCTGGCGAGTGTGTAGGTGTCCGAGTGGTGTGATGGGTTCAGGTCCCATTGGTGCCATGCTCGACTCCCTACTTTTAAGTTCGTCGGCTGCATCATTACCTAGCGAACCGCTGTGATCCATTGAATGGTTGTTATTGAGGCAACCCACCTGGATGCAGACCAGTCAGCTGTCTGAGAGCAAGCGGATCCAATGGTCCTTAGCTTCTCTGCCCAATACCCACACCCAAGGTGTGGCTATGTGTATGTTGCAGTCCTCCGAGAAAATTCCAGCACCTGTGTGTGTGTATAATTTTTATACCGATATCCCTACGCGATTGAGACTTATGCAGCTAAAACCGCAGCGCGCAGCTAGTTAAATATAAAAACTAAAAAAAAACTCCGGTACCCACCACAACCCGCAATCTAATCACGTTGTTTACATTTGCAAAATACGTCGCCGTAAAAATACTACGAAACACGTTAATGGAAATGTGAAACGTTAACCTGTAAATAAAAACGGGTTAATGTTGACTGCGGCGGCATTTATTTTCTCCGGTGGCTCTGGGATTTCTAGTGACACACCTAGATAAAGTGGATAAGACAGAGATTAAAACAGAAGAACAACTAGCAGGGGATCCAGGGGGGAGATTCAGGGGATCAGACCGGAATAAATCGTAATTTTGTATTGCAATTAGACCGGTTTGAACCCCTGAAACCCCAATCCACCCCCACCCCGGATCCCCTGCTAGTTCCTCTTCTGTTTTAATCTCTGTCTTATCTACTTTATCTAGCTTCGAAAAACTCCGTTGAGAAAGTGAAAGTAGTTTTAGATTTGTTAACTGCGAAGTGAACTACACTTGTAATCAATGACCATTGCTTTCAAAATGTCTGAATATTCCTCATATAAGTTCTTTAAATACTGATTTAAATCCCAATTTACAAATAGAGGATACAGATTTTGCAATAGAAGGCGTTACACAAACGGTACAATAAAAACTAACGAGACTCAAGAATAAAAATAAATTCAATGCATGAAAGGATCCAACAAGTAGTCAGAAACCTATATGCAGCATGCATAAGACAAGGCATAAATTAGAAAAATAAAAATACAGAACAAACAAAATAACAAGATTACCCTAAGAGAGAAATAAATAATGCAGCCGAAGCTAAAGAACTTTTTAGCGCTCTCCTAAAAGTTTTCCTTGTGCTTAATTACGTTTTCATTTATCTTTCGACTCATCCAGTTTGGAACAGTAGCGACAAAACAAGGCCTACAGTATAGTACAGTTCTATTTAATAATACATTATGAACTCTGGAACAAAGAGTGACGTAAAACAAAAGTGTTTGAAAAACTTTGCTTATGCTTATTTATGCTTATTAGCCCTTAATTGGGCGTGTCTAAAAAGTAACGTAAACGGTCGCTTGTGGATTGAAATATATATAAAATAATATGTTTATATAATATTGTTGGATACTACTACCCGTCTCAGGAGAGTGGGAGACGCGGTCACTGAAAGGAGGTTGCCGCGAAATACATGCTAAATATTTTTTTAATATTTTATTGTAAAAATATTCTAAACAATTAATTAATATGGTGATATTAATTAACTGTTACACATATTTTAAACATAAACCAACAAATAGTTTCTTTGAAACAAGTTTTTTTTTTTTTTTTTTTTTTTTTTTTTTTTTTTTTTTTTTTTTTTTTTTTTTTTTTTTTTTTTTTTTTCAGGCTACTCGCCGTCCGCAGGCCCGCGCCTACGGTGGCCGGGAGTCGTCACGCGGCTCCCGACGCCCGGAGCGTCTACGACGGGATGGGCGGCTCTCTCAGCTCTCTCCCTCGCCCATCCCGCCACCTCCTTCGCTAGCATGACTGCTTCGCAGAAGGAGGTGACTGCCTCCCACTCCCTCTCGCCCCGGACCATGGCTTGGACCAGGGCCGGGCGCGAGAGGTCGCCGCCGCTGCCGATCGCCTCTACGAGGACACGGCGGTGCTCTGCCCAAGCGGGGCAGGCCTCCACCGTATGCTCCACCGTGTCCTCAGGGCGATCCTCGCAGTGGTGACACCCGGGCGTTTCCTCCCGCCTGATTATGTGCAGGAACCTCCCGAAACATCCGTGTCCGGTGAGGACCTGCGTCAGGCGGTAGGTGAGGGCGCCGTGACGCCTCTCTAGCCACTCCTCAAAGAGGGGCCTTACCGCCGCTATCGCGGCGTGCCCTGCACTGGGTTGCGACAGTCGCGCTTTCCATGCCGCCATGAGATCGCGCCGGAGGTCCGTCCGCTCCGCAGCAATTTGCCGCGGAAGCGGGTTTTCCCCCCGGCGTAGTGCCTCCGCGCGCCATTCAAAGAGGCGCGCGAGGACTATCGCCTCCAGATCCCATGGCGGCAGTCCGGCAAGCAGGCTTGCCGCCTCGCGCGAGATCGTGCGGTACCCCCGTATCAGCCTTATGGCTACCACCTTTTGGGGCGCGTTCAGGTAGTGGGCGGCTCGAAGCCGCAGTGAACGCGCCCACACCGGGGCGCCATATACGGCCATGGACCGCACGACCCCCGCGTAAAGCCTCCGGCAGGAGGCGTTTGGCCCCCTCAAGTTGGGCAGGAGCCGCTTGAAAGCGGCCCCAGCCCGTTCCAGTTTGGGGGCCAAACGTCGGAAATGCTCGACGAAGTTCCACCGGCTGTCGAGGACGAGACCCAGGTATTTCATCGTCGTCTCGACGCCGATGCGAACCCCTCCTACCGTCAGTTGGGATCCCGATGGTGGCCCGTTCCGAAGCCCATGAAAAGACATGGCCTCGGATTTGTGCAGAGCCACCTCGAGACCCAACTGCCGGATCCTCTCCACGACTATCGCAATCCCGCGTGTCATTGCGTCGGCCGCCGCCTGATGCGAACTCCCCTGCGCCAAGACTAGCGTGTCGTCAGCGTAGCAAACTACGCTGACGCCATCAGGGAGGTCTGCCCGCAGCACCCAGTCGTAACCGATGTCCCACAGGAGCGGTCCCAAGACCGATCCCTGTGGGACACCGCACGACATCTCTCGCCGGTTCCATTCCCCATCGCGACCGGGGTAATTATATAGTTTTCTTCCGCACATGTTTAGCAGAAAACAGACATTATGTGGTCTTTGCACACATGTTTTTGACATTTTGGACAAGTAGTCTTTGTTTTCCTGTCTTTGATTCTTGGACATACATGACATCTTTTATATGAAGGTATTCTGCCAGCTCCAGAAGATGATTCTTGGTACTCAACTTCAATGTACTGTTTTAGAAGCTTTTGCAAAGGTAGTAGTAGTGTTGATTTGCTAGATTTAACTTTTTGCTATGGTTTGACCAAATCGACAGCTAACAGCTTCAGAAATACCTTTTTGCGATATTGGAGATTCAACTTTGGCCTTGTATTTGGCATAAGAGTAGGTACCATTGATATTGAATTGATGACCAAAACCAATAAACAAGCTGTCACAATTTTTTTATAAATGCAATAAATAGTCATTATAACAAATCTAGTGAAATTATAACCACGCAAATAATCGCATGGGGTATTTAACACCCCAAAGGCGCTCTCCTGAATAGTAGCTTCTTGCGCGCTTTGTAGTTGACTACAGACAACTGAATGATGCTTGCTACTTGATAAATATTTTGCGTTTTAATATTGCTTATAAATATTATGCGTTTTTACGTAGCTATTGGGAACATCAGCGCATAAATCAAAATTGTAAGAGATTTAAACATTAAAAGATATACTGGAACGTGTCACACCAATTAAGGATTAAAAGAGAACCGTGGTCGTCCAGTGATATTAGCCCCGACTTATGAATTGTAGGTCGTAGGTTCGAACCCACAAAGGTGCTTTACTTTGTGTAAATAATTTAATCGGCATTGAGTTATGTCCTAGAACCAAAAATTCAAAGATACCTATGTGACATCTACCCCGGCGCGGTGAAAAATTACTACACACTCCCTCTCGAAGAGAGGAGGCCTGTATCCCAGTAGTGGGAACATAATAGGCTGATTATGTTATGCTTATTAAAAGTGCTTATAGGGAAAATATTTTTCTGAAAATAATTAGCTCCTGTACTATCTACATAGATACGTGGTTTGTCTTCGTTAATAAAGTAAAGTACTTCGTTAAGTAAGTGGTAAAGTTAATACATTCGTCATTGCTGTAACACAACCATATCCATACACGTAAACTAAAGAACAACCAGCTTCGAAAACCGTTTAAAAAGTCTATATACTTACATTTAAAAAAAACTTTGACGAGATATAATCACAATTAAAAACGAAATCTCAATTAAAAGGGAACGATTCTTCCCGATTGTTCCCGAAGTGCCTCACCTTATCACGAGAATTCAGCGAAGTGAGGGAGGCAGGGATTGTCTGTCGAGTTGAAACTGACGTGAGCTGGCCACCTGGTTCCTTTCGACGAAATTAAAAAAGTTTCAGCAACAGGGGAACTCAGTAGGTCTCGTTCATTTAAATGCTAAGGGATTCCGTGTTAGTATTCATTGCGAGTTTTGTCATTCAGAGAAAAGTTTTACTTTTTACCAGTTTCACTTCGCGCTTGTCGGAATTTGCATTTTTTTTTCGTCCATTAGTTAGCAACTTTTCCGTCTGTCTATTTCTGGAACATGTCGTGTTTCAAACGGCTGATTAATGTTCAAATTGCTGATCACAGGAAATTAAATTGGTATCTTCGATCACGGTCACAAGAATACAGTGAAGCTGCCTTTAATTACAGGTCCACTTGCGACGACAGTGTGACATCTCAAAAACCGTAATTTTACAGAAAAAACTTTTGAACTTTTAAATGAGCAATGTATGAAATGATTAGAGTTTATCTAATAATTAAATGAAATATCAAAAAGAAAAACACAATTGTATTGTAAAACGAAAAATCTAATAATTCGAGATGTCACACTGTCGTCGCAAGTGGACGTAATATGACCGATAACTGTCCACGAATAACGTTCGATGAAACTCGGTAATTACAAATTGATCAATGCTTTAGTAGAGGTATGGTTTATATAACTAACGCATTAGTTTGGGGTAATAACTAATTGTGATGGAAAATTAATAACGATTGAAAGTCTAGCTACTGCTGAGCATGAGATCCTGGGTTCGATTCCAAGTCAAAGTCGCAAATCCCGGAGTTGCCTGGTTGAATAGACTTACCCCATCAATCAATCAATCAATCAACTCAGCCTATCGCAGTCCACTGCTGGATATAGGCCTCCCCCAGACTGCGCCACAACACCCTGTCCTCCGCCTTCCACATCCAGTCAACCCCAGCCACCTTCGTTAGGTCGTCCGTCTATCTAGCTGGGGGGCGTCCCACACTACGCTTGCCGATACGTCTTCACTCCAGGACTCGTCTGCTCCACCGGCCATCGGTCCTTCCACAGACATGGCCAGCCCACTGCCACTTCAGACTTGCCCCCTATTATATGGGAACTAAATATGACTGGCGAACATGCTAAAGTATATCTACCTCTACCTAACCCTTCAGGTAATTGAAGGCGTGTTGTTATTTTAAGATGAAACTGACACGTGAAACTGCGTGTGTGTGTTATGTTTTTATTATTATTCAATGGACGAAAATAATTAAGTGTGGTTTGACATAACATGGTGGTGTGGTTACAAGGACAAACATAAAGAATAAAGATAAACAGTGCCTTTATTATAAGCTAAAAATAGAATAACAAAACAACACGTGAATTCCATCTTAACTAAAATTAGGAACAAATAAATATATATAAATAGTATAAAAATGTTTTAGTTTTGTAAATATACAAAAATACATTTATCAATTAACACGTTGACTACCAGGCAACAGACACAATGGAAAATCTATTGTTCGCGGTCACCGGTGACCGCGTTGGCAGTCAATGCCTTAATAAAAAAATAAAAAAAAACAATTGAATAATTTATGAAATTAACTAATTAACACAATTTTAAAAGAAAACGATTTATTGCTCAAATCAATAAACCTGAATAATTTTAAATTTTATTGTATAATCAGCCACTGCCTATTAAATGGTGTTTTTAATGGGTATCTACTCTAAACTGTGAGCAAATAAAGATATGTGTATCGTATCATACACTCTTTTAAATTATATGAAACTTTATATTTTAAACAAATATTTACAGCTAGTTTAGGAAATAAATAAAGGACCGAAAAATGGAATTCACCTCCAGTAGTGACGCAATTTAAACGCCAGTCATCATTTTTATATATAATCGAACGTTATGCTGTCCTATCCGGGTGTTGACCCCAGGTGAATTCGGACGGGCACAGCCAAAACCATATGACGTAATACCGGCCAGAAGACCATCGGCCACCGCAGGACCACCGGAATCTCCCTATAAAATAATATCAGACAGTCTGGCTCTCAAGAGAATGCGTTCCTGATACCCGTCAGAGCGACAATTTTAGTAGCTATTATAGATCAAATTCTCAAAAACACGTAGGTACTCGTTTGTTTGACACAGACAGGTGTCAAGAACGCATTCTCTCGTCGGCCGAGGAGAAGGTAAAAAAAAGTGACAGCATTGGCACGAATAACAATAATTGATTATTGGTATTGCTCATGCTGTTGCTCATCAACAATGTTGGCAAAAGGTATATTATTTATCTAAACTATTAATAATAATATTATAAAAAGAAAAGATTAAATTTTTTGTATGTTTGTTTGTTACGCTTTCACGCAAAAACGGCTTAAGAGATTTGGATGAAATTTATCACATGGGTAGACCATGACCTGGATTAGGACATAGGACACTTTTTTAAAGTTTCGCCATGTCTGTCTGTCCGTCCGTCCTCGCTTAATCTCTGTGACCGTTAGCACTAGAAAGCTGAAATTTGGTACCAATATGTATATCAATCACGCCGACAAAGTGGTAAATTAGGGTAGCCCCCCTATATGTAAAGTGGGCAGTGATTTTTTTTTAATTTCAACCCTAACGTGTGATATATTGTTGGAAAGGTATTTAAAAATGAATAAAGGTTTACAAAAATCATTTTTTCAATAATTTCGGAAATAATCGCTCCAAAAGTAAAAAACAATGTGTCCCCCCTCTAACTTTTGAACCTTATGTTTAGAAAATATGAAAAAATCTGAAAAGTAGAACTTTATAAGGACTTTCTAGGAAAATCATTTTTAACTTGATGGAAACAACAGTTTTTGTTCAAAAAAGACAAAAAGTTGTACAAAATAATTTCTGGACTAAGTTTGTAGTATAATCGTATATGCAAGCATTTTTTTTAACTTCGTTTACATATTTTATTATCCTGAACGTATCTTTTTTCAAATTAAAAAAGAATTATTAAAATCTGTTCTCGCAATCCAAAATTACCACCGAAAACTTCTGGCACGTCTATGTATTAATTAGTAACCCAATTCCCCGAGAGATGGCGCTGTAGGTACTTATTACATTGGGTCGGGTATTATCGAATTGTTCGGTTGGTCTCTCCTTGGCATTGGCGGTATCTTATAACTACATAAAACTTTTATCAGGAACATGCTAAGGCAATTTCGAACAAAACTAAAATTCATTTTTTGAACGCCATCAAAATGTTAAGGTAAAAACCAGTTCATAAATGGTTCGATAGATGGCGTTGCGTAATGACGTAATTTTTTTAAAGTCGATTTAATATTTTCCGTGCTTTATCACCTACCGTGGTAAAGAAAGTTGCACTTAAACATATTCGTAATTTTATGAGTGCACAATCTAATAGTCGTCGAGGTTTGATTAAATTAGATTGTGGGTAAAATTAACTTCTTTTGCGGATATGTCCTTTGTGGGCCCGTTTTTAGTGTTTCGAAATTATTAGAGTTCCGTAACAAATAGCCTTTTTTTAAGTTGGGTTACCACTATGTTCGCGCTCCAGCAGCGCTCCGCGCTCCTGCCGCTGCTCCAATGGATACGTCGCGCGCACTTCTACATGCGCTCCCCTTTGACACACTGCGCTCCCCTTTGTGTTCGCGCTAAAAACCGTCACGAGTCGGAGCGCCTGCCGTGTTCGCGCACGTACCCACTACCGGGAGCAGTTGCAGGAGCGCGGAGAGCTGCTGGTGCGCGAACATAATGGATACCCACCTTTAAACTCATAAGTGGGAACACTTATTGTGACGGACGGGAAACTACGGAACCCTACACTGAGCGTGGCCCGACATGCTCTTCTTATATATCCCGATATTTCCAAAAGACCGAAACTTGTGTGGTTGAAACCGCGGAGCGCAGCTAGTTAGATATAAAGAGCCCCAAGAATAATATGTAATTTAATCAATACAAAATATTTACCTGACAGGAATCCTTGCCTCCTTCGGGGACGCCAGCACAGAACATTCTGGTGGTGACACCTCCTCCAAGAAGTTCATTACACCCCGTTCTGTTCACTGCAGGTACCGTCACTACATTCAACGTTGTAGTTGTAGGTCCACCTTCCTATAACAAATAGGCATTACTGGCTTTTACATCACTTTTGTTGGTAGGTTTCCTATCAAGGACAGTGTGGCATAATAAATAGTATGAAACACAGCCGCTTTTCGTGTGTGCTTTTGTGTACGTATAGTTCTTCTAAAGTACAAAATGGATTTAGATGCAATTTTCACCATTATTTAAGAATTTATTCCGGAAGGCTTATGAGTATAACACATTGATTATTTAACTATTTATATTGATATGTCACCACGTCAGCAGATCGCACCAGTACGAAACTCGCTAGTGTTTTTAAAAGGCTTTAATCTTCCAGTATTATCAGGTTTAATGAATGCGAAACCAACAACAGAACTGCCGTAATTTCAAATACAAGAAAATAAACACAAACTTACGCTAGTAGCTCCCCAACCAGTGAGAACAACGTCCTGGCCATCAGCTACGTCAGAGCCAAACCCGACCATGTTGATTGCTCTGGCATTTGTGCCGTCCAAAGTCATGCCCTGGCTAATAGAAACGACTCCCACGTCATAGTCGCTGGTATCGTCATCGTAAAGTGGATGGGAGTCGAAAGAAGATGCGTTGTATTCCAAGCCCCCACTAAAGGCGTCGGTACTGGCGATTCGGACCTTAATTGTTAGAATTCTGAAAGAATGAAGAAGGTATTAAATATCAGTGGTGACATGGATTTTGAAATGTTCTTGCAAGAATGCACATTTAGGCCTGAGTTCACCAACATTCTAACCATCGGTTAGGTATTTAAACAGTTGATTAATGTCAAATTTCCTAAGGAAATCAACTGTTTAAATACCTAACCGATGGTTAGAATGTTGGTGAACTCAGGCCTTACAGTGGTTTCATTGTTTATTTTGCCGAGTATTCAATAGCCGGAATAGTTCTGTTCGCAAATGTTATCTGAACGATCTTTCTTTACATTATAAACAACTAAAATTGCTTGTTAATTAATGATAATCACTGAAATTGCAGATCCGATTACTAAATTCGGTCACTGATATAAAGCTACACTATCCCCAATTGACACAGGACACTGTATATGTTAGAAAAATGCATAGTCCCTGCGGCAATCTCCAAAAGGCTGAAATTTAAATGTTATCTACTTATGACCATTTATTGGTAATTCATGCTCAACAGTGAACAATGGTGAAAGGGTGTTTTGTAGTAATACTATCTGAACCGGCGAACTTCTTACTGCCTCAGAATCACTAAATGTTTTGTTTTCCAATGCACGAGGAAACTTCTCGACGAACGAAAAAAATAATTATCGAAATCAGTCAATCCGTTCTCGAGATATCATCAAAAAGCCATTCCATAAAAAAAAATGAGAAAAAGAACTGTCTTCATTATTATTATTTTTTTGTAAATTTTTCTAATGTTTTAATAGTTATTCTGCTATTCGAGACGGAGACAAATCTAAAAAATCAAAGTCTATAAAAATCGGCCCAACCGTTTTCCCAACAATGTTGGTCCACCTCTGCCCAGCGCTTCAGGGAAAAAATGCGTTTTGTTATGTAAATATCCTACCTTGCAAGACAATGGGCAGCAGTGACGATGTAATATCTATTGACAATAGAACCACCACATTGGTAGTTATCCCTGCCATCGTTAAGCAGCAGGTATGCTTGGTAAGGGTAATTTTGTATAGTGGTTTCAGTTCCACCTACAATCTTACCCCCAACGACTTTTTTGTGTTCACGTCTTTTACACAAGACATCTGAAAGAAAAGCAAAAATATAGGTAAAAATGTAATTAATCTAAATGTAATTAATCTAAAAATTTGAGAAATAATGCAGGCAAATCTATCCTGAGCCAATATGGACCGATCCCTTATAAAAGCGTCCAGTTTAAAAGTCAGTCCTTTATTAAAACATTAGCTTCCGCCCGGGGCTTCGCCCGTGAGATATGTCTATAAAAACTATCCTATGTCCTTCCCCGGGATGCAATCTATCTCTCTGCCAAATTTTATCGAAATCCGTTCAGTGGTTTAGGCGTGAAAAGGTAACATACAGACAGACAGACAGACAGACAGACGGAGTTATTTTCGAATTTATAATAGGTATTAGTATGGATAGTATGGATTAGTATGGATCAATAATATGGTAGATTTTTTTTTAATATTTTATTACCTTTGCCACAAAAGGCAATAAATAAAAAGAAGTAAAGAGTTAACTTGTCCATTTCTTTTCTGTGACAGAAAGTGTAATGTAAAGTTCTTTCACGGGAATATGTTTAAATACTTTTCTGAACGATAGTCGCCATGTATCTAATAGGGATCTAATTATTTCAATAATTGGAGGACTTCGCGATAACGCCCCTATTCAATAGCAATATTCTAAATTAATTCGCTTCGTACTTCCTGACACAAGTATGTTGTAATTGCTCCTATTACCCATCCTTTATCAGTCTAAACTAAGGTTGTTGGACAATTATTTCTGTCCTCGCTCGAGGACTATAGTGGACTAAAATTGGATTTTTATCTAGGAATTCAGTTATTTGCATGACTATTATGGCAGATATTAAAAAAAACGCTTTTTTACATTTTCTCCGTCATTTTAGTAGTCATAGTCTTTTTATTATTTTCAGGCCAGTTTTCAGTGTGATCAGTCATGTCAATAAATAATTTATTTTTAATTTCTCAGGTGCAGCCGTGGTGTGATGTGAGAACGAGGAAGAACGAAGACACCAGCTGGTTGCAAGATCATTTTCTGACAAGTACCAATAGAAATGTTTTTTTTCATGTTGGTCTGAAATCACCGTGGCATTAACATTAATTAAAAGTATTAGGTACAATTTTGTAAAGACACCCAGAAGCCTAGATTTTGTACCAAACTAGTATGATGTTGAGTGCATTGACTGTCTAAATCTTTGTAAGTAGCAGCAGTAGTAACCCCGTCATAATCAGCCTATAACGTCCCCGAACGTTATAGGCTAATTATGACGTTACTTGTTTATGTTTGAAGTCAAATGAGTATGATCCCTTTAAGCCGTTATTGACATCGCACATAGAACTGAAACACAATTGACACGTCTCGATAAATAACTCATGTAATTTGTTCAATCCGAATTTAAACTATTAAACAATTTATGTATGAGTGCACATTCGGAAATTAACAATATTGGATGCAGCACATTATTTATGCGGTGTCTCGCATGATGGTAATTTTGTATTGCAATTAAATCTCACTTTTTGTCCTTCGCTAGGATTACTTTTCGGCCAGCAGGTGGCAATACGACATCTTTTTTTGCAACTTTACTCTCTTAAGAAATCTATTGAATATTTGTGAATTGATTTTTCAAACGGTTGGTTAATGTTCAAATTGCTGATCATGATCATCAAAAAAATACCACTAACCATAACATCATACTGACAAGTAACATCCAATTCTTGTTTATTAATATCTACATCAGGTACACGGACTTAAATAAAACCGATATTTCAGTTCATCAAACCATATCTAAGTTAACATTCAACCCTATATATAATTCGAGTGTTGATGTCTTTAATTGGCACCTTCGATCACGATCACAAGAACACAGTGGAGACTGTAGCTACCTTTAATTACAACTTCCATTAGCAGTTTCATAAGTATGACGAGGTATTATAACCGATAACTTTCCACGAATAACGTTCGATGAAACTCGCTAATTACAAATTGATCAATGCTTTAGTAGAGGTATGGTTTATATAACTAACGCAATAGTTTGGGGTAATAACTAATTGTGATGGAAAACTAATAACGATTGAAAGTCTAGCGGCCGCTAGCGCTACTGCTGAGCATGACGTCTAGGGTTAAATTCCCAAGTCGGACAAAGTGTTATTGGGATTTTTTATATCAGGAGTTTCTTAATAGCAACCCGGAGTCTGGATTTGTGCCTGGTGGAAGGCAATAGACTTGCCCCCTATTACACGGAAGCTAAATATAACTGGCGAAATGTGGGTGTACATGCTAAGGTACATCTCTGCCTAACCCTTAGGGTAATTAAAGACGTGATGTTACGTTATTTCAAGATAGAAATTGACACGTGAAACTGCGTGTGTGTGTGTTATGTTTTTATTATTATTCAATGGACGAAAATAATTAAGTGTGGTTTGACATAACATGGTGGTGTGGTTATAAGGACAAACATAACGAATAAAGATAAACAGTGCCTTTATTATAAGCTAAAAATAGAATAACAAAACAACACGTGAATTCCATCAGAATCAAAACTAAAATTAGAAACAAATAATAAATAACAACAATTGAATAATTTAAGAAATTAACTAAATAACATAATTTTAAAACAAAACGATTTTTTGCTCAAAACAAAATAAACCTGAATAACTTTAAATCTTATTGTATAATCAGCCACTGCCTATTAAACGGTGTTTTTAATGGGTATCTACTCTAAACTGGGAGCAAATAAAGATATGTGTCTCTCTCCTTTAAATTGTATGAAACTTTATAGTTACTTTAAAAAAATACCTACATCTAGTTCAGAAAATAAATATTGGACCGAAAAATGGAATCCACATCAGTAGTGACGCAAATTAAACGCCAGTCATTGATCTTATATAGGATCTGACCATCAAGTTTCCTATCCGGGTGTAGACCCCAGGTGAATTTGGACGGGCACAGCCAAATCCGTATGACGTAATACCAGCCAGACGACCACCGACCACCGCAGGACCACCAGAATCTCCCTATAAATAATATCAGTTACAGTCCAGCCGTCAAGAGAATGCGTTCCTGATACCCATCAGAGCGGCAAATTGCAGTAGCTAATAAAGATTAAATTCTCAAAACACGCACTCGATTTTATGAAACTGACAGGTGTCAAGATCGCATTCGCTCGTCGGCCGCACTGTGATTATGCGAAGGTCAACAAAAGTGACAACATTGGCACGAACAATAATAATTAATTTATTAGAATTGCTCAAGCCATATAAAAATTTGCTATTCGACAATGTTGGCAAAAGGTAGGCTTACATGCCCAGGGTAACTCCTTATTCTATGCGTATTTTTAACCGACGAAAAAACGGAGAAGGTTCTTTAAGTGACATCTACGCTTTTCTAAAGTAAAATTCCGAGTAATTACCATATTATTTATCTTAAATAATCTAAACTAATAATCCATACTTCCATACAATATACTATATATATACTATTATACTATATATATATCCATACTATCCATACTATCCATTCATCCATCAACCACTGAAAAGATTTCGATAAAATTTGGCAGAGAGATAGATTGCATCCCGGGGAAGGACATTGAATAGTTTTGTCGAATACCTCGCGGGCGAAGCCGCGGGCGGAAGCTAGTTACTATATAAAATATTATAAATTCTAAAGTAACTCTGTCTGTCTGTATGTTACCTTTTCACGCCTAAACCACTGAACGGATTTCGATAAAATTTGGCAGAGAGATAGATTGCGTCTCGGGGAAGGACATTGGATAGTTTTATCGACATACCTTGCGGGCGAAGCCGCGGGCGGAAATATATAGAGAAAAGATTTCATTATTTATATGTTTGTTTGTTACGCTTTCACGCATAAACGGCTTAAGGGATTTGGATGAAATTTATCACATGGGTAGACCATGACCTGGATTAATACATATGATACTTTTTATATATCCTGATAATTCGAAAAGATCGAAACTTGTCTGAGCCCTCTCTTGAAAGAGCCCTAAGATAAACAGGGAAGTTACTCAAAACAAAATATTTACCTGACAGGAATCCTTGCCTCCTTCGGGGACGTCAGCACAGAACATTCTGGTGGTGACACCTCCTCCAAGAAGTTCATTGCACCCCGTTCTGTTCACTGCAGGTACCGTCACTACATTCAACGTTGTAGTTGTAGGTCCACCTTCCTATAACAAATAGGCACTACTGGCTTTTACATCACTTATGTTGGTAGGTTTCCTATCAAGGACAGTGTGGCATAATAAATAGTATGAAACACAGCCGCTTTTCGTGTCTGTCAGTGTGTGCGTATAGTTCTTCTAAAGTACAAAATGAATGTTGATACAGGTTTCACTACCATTTAGAGAATTTATTCCGGATGGCATATGTGTATAACACATTGATTATTTATCTTAGATAAATCATAGTAAGCTCGATGTTTTGACATGCCATCACATCAGCAGGTCGCACCTGCACGAAGCTCGCTAGTATAAATCTTAAAAGGTGTTTCTGGTACAGAAATCTCTATCAGGTTTAATGAATATGACACCAACAACAGAACTGCCGTAATTTCAAATACAAGAAAAGTAACACAAACTTACGCTAGGAGCTCCCCAACCAGTAAGAACAACGTCCATCAGCGGCCATCAGCTACGTCAGAGCCCGACCTGACCATGGTGATTGCTCTGGCATTTGTGCCATCCAAAGTCATGCCCTGGCTAATAGAGATGACACCCACGTCATAGTCGCTGGTAATGGCATTGTACAATGAATGGGAGTTGAAAGAAGATGCGTTGAATACCAAGCCCCCACTAAACGCGTTGGTACTCGCGATTCGGACATCGAATTCTGAAACATGAATTTGTATTAAATATCAGTTCTGATATGGCTTTTTATAAGTTTTTTCTGGAGGGATGCACATTCACATTATACAAGGGCTTATTATTTATTTTTCCGAAAATTCAATGGCCTGAATAGTCTGAACAGGTATGGTAGATAGGTAGGTACCAACTACACTACAAATTTTATATGACGATTTTGTATGACCATTTGTCGGTAATTCCGGGGTCACGGGATTCCGGGGTCGCGGGATTGTTCGCCGGGGTCGTGGGATTTTTCGAAAGAGTCACCGTGGCCCCGGACCGCAAAGGGCAAAGAAGGTACATGGATGGGCTTTAGTTAGTAAAAGTCTAAAAGTAAAAGTCTAAAAAAGACACTCCCTCTCAACCCACAGCGGGAGGGGTAATTTGATGATATTCCATACTTAAAAAAAAAATGCTTAACAGTGTATTATGAAAGGGTGTTTTATATCAATACTATCTGGCCCGGCGAACTTCATACTGCCTCAGAACCAATAAATGTTTAGTTTTTCAATGCGCGAGGAAACTTCTCTACGAACGAAAAAAAGAATTACTTATCGAAATCAGTCAAGTCAGTAGCAGCCCGTAGTCTAGATTTGTGCCCGATTTATGGCAATAGGCTTGCACGCTATTACATGGGACTTAAACATAACCGGCGTAATGTAGTAAGTGATGTCAGAGGTGTACCTATAGTACCTTTGACCAACTCTTCGGGGAAACAATGCGTAATGTTATGTGCGTATTTTAAATCTATATCTTACCCTGCTAGACAATGGGCAGCAGTGACGATGTAATATCTATTGACAATAGAACCACCACATTGGTAGTTATCCCTGTCATCGTTAAGCAGCAGGTATGCTTGGTGAGGGCAATTTTGTATAGTGGTTTCAGTACCACCTACAATCTTACCCCCATCGTCTTTTTTGTGTTCACGTCTTTTACACAAGACATCTGTAAGAAAAGCAAAAATATAGGTAAATATGTACTTAATCATCATTAATCGAACAGTTTGCGAAAATAATGCAAGCAGTCAAGACTACATAATCATATAATCAGCCTGTATTATCCCATTGCAGGGTAAAGACCTCCCTTTCCTTCTTCCACTCAACTCGATACTCAGACAATATGCACCAATCCCATAAAAAAGCGTCAAGTTTAAGACTACAGTTGGTTGTTTATTAAAATATAAATAATAGGTTAAAAAAAAGTTACCTTTGCCGAAAAAGGCAAGAAACAAAAAGAAATAAAGAGTTAACTTGTCCATTTCTTTTCTGCGACAGAAGTGTAATGTGAAGTTATTTCACGGGAATATGTTTAAATACTTTTCTGAACGATAGTCGCCATGTAATACGGATCTAATTTTCTCAATAATTGGAGGACTTCGCGATAACACCTCTATTCAATAGCAATATTCAAAAAAATGTTTTTTTTATAATTTCGCTTCTTACTTCCTGACACAAGTATGTTGTAATTACTCCTATTACCAATCCTTTATCTGTCTAAACTACGGTTGTTAGACAATAATTTCTGTCCTCACTTTGGACTAAAATTGGATTTTGTCTAGGAAAACTATTTTCATGATTATTATAGCAGATATTTGAAAAAAGGCTTTTATATTTACATTTTCTCCTTCGTTAATATCGTTTCAGTAGTCATAGTCTTTTTATTATTTTCAGGCCAGTTTTCAGTGTGATCAGTCAAGTCGATAAATAATTTATTTTTAATTTTATCACGTGCAGCCGTGGTGTGATGTGATGACGTTGAGGAATAAGGACACGAGGTGGTTGCAAGTTCATTCAATTGGAAAGGTTTTTTTTTCATGTTAGATGAAACATAGATTTGGAGGTCTGAAATCACCGTGGCTGGTTTATTAATTAAACGTATTTAATTATTTGTTTATTCTAAAACAAATAAAAAGATCTTTACATGAAGAACTGTTTTTCTCTTGACTGTACTTACCTGTCAAAAAAAAGGGATCAGACCTAGTTATAGAGAATCAGACAGAAATTAAAACATAATAATAACCAGCAGGGGATCAGATGAGGGGATCCGACCGGAATAAATCGTTTTATCGTAAATTAATAACAGTCGTTAAGTCATGTCTAAGTATACTAATTTTTAATCCAATTTATAAACAATGTGGATGCCAAATTTCATCAAAATCTGTTCAGCCGTTTTTGCGTGATTGAGTAACAAACATCCAAACATTAATATTAGTAGGATAAAATCTGAACACATGTACAGGAAAACAAAAAGCTAGTCTTCTATTTTTGACATTATTAATGATGCTAACGCAAACAATGGGCGGATAAACTTTAAATAATTATTTTCCTATAATGATAATATGCCTTGCTGACTAAGGAAACGATAATGTTTAGTGTCACGTACATCAATCAACAAATCATTTTGTTAGTTATATTTATTTTGATTGATGCTAGATACTCGTATAGATAAATACATGCTATTAGCCTTTGTTCATAAAAGAATGATCTACAATGACATGATTATTGTGCTACCAACTGAATGAACCCTCAAAAAACCCTCAAAGAGATGTCATCATCAGAGAAGGGGCCCGTCAGGGCCGAAGCCTGCCGGGGTAGCGGGATTGTCCGAAAGGGTTAACCTAATAAAGGTAAAGGTAAAGGGCTAAGGATCCTTCCTTCCGTCCGTGTTCCTACACGTATGCGTTTTAGTCAGCAAGAGTCTGACACTCCCTTCCACTTCACCTACAGCGGGAGGGGTCATTTGATGATATCCCATCCGTCCTTAAAAAAAATGGGTACCTTTCATCCCGAAAAAAAAGAGCTGTTCCCGAGGAAAACAACAATGACGTTATTATAATAATAGATGGCGCCACCTGTCTTTCGAATCATGTTTGAATTATTAGAAACTTTACAGCTTTGTTTTTACTCCGTGCCTTAGAGTTTAGATTATTTTTTATTTAAGCCTAATACTCGTACATTTTGTGAGTGTTGAATGCGAAAGTAAGTTTGTTTGTTACGGTTTCACTCTAAAACGGCTGAACGGATTTGGATGAAATTTGGCACATGGGTAGACCATATCCTGAAGAAGGACAAAGGCTACTTATCATATTATTAACAGTTAGATACATACGTTTGCCTCCCTCAAAAACTTTTATCATACTTCGTAAAACTAATTTGCTTAACGAAAAATTCTCTAACTTTTTTTGGATCTGTAAGCTTTTTTTTATTCAAACCTTATTTCGCAATGTACTTTTCAAACAGTTTTATTTCACTGCAATGGATTTTTTTTTTTTGACATTACTGTTATATGATGACAGACTGACAGGCAGAGTTACTTTTGAATTTATAATATACTTTCCTTTTGAATTTATAATATACTTTGCTTTTGTTTTTTTATGCTTTTGCTCGCTGTGTCGCCGCGCCGGCGCGATTGTCGGAAATTATCCAACGGGAATTTAATACTGGGATAAGAGAAGTATCCTGGTCACGGCCTATCCGTATGCCTTTCATCCAATTCCATCCAGCTGCTAAGGCATGAAAAGGTAAAGAATAAAGCCGTTAAGACAGACTATATTTCCAATCCCATTAAACGCTTAAAAGGTACAGAGGCCAGCACATCAACCTACCCCAATCTGTCAAATTTCTTTGATAGATTTTCAACTTTATTACAAAGGAGTAAGGTTCATGTTCAATTGGGAAAATTTGACAGATTGGGGTAGCTTGATGTTTTTTTATGTACAGAGGCCAGCCTCTGTACATAAAAATTTCATAGTGAAATAGATGTGAATTTTAAAATCATTCCCTATTTTCTGCCTTGGGGGATGACTTTATAAAACGCTGAAACACGTAATTCTTTATTTCTTAAAAAAAGTAGAAATTTGTATTTTTCATATCCCTAACTTGAAAAGTGCTGGGTTTCCCATACAAACTTTCATCCCCTATATCACCCAATTTGGGATTATTGAGACAAAAAGTAGCTTAAGTTCTTCCTCAGGATGCCATCTGCCAAATTTTATCGAAATCCGGTTTGTAGTTTAGACGAGAAAACACGCGAGAAAAGGTAACATACGGACGGACAGAGTTCCTTTCGAATTTATAATATTATTATGGATTATGATAGTATAGTATGGATATTACAAGTTTATATAAGCAATACTATATGCAACCTTCAACAGGAAGCCTAAATAAAACCGAAGTGTATATGTCACAGCCAACTCGTTAACTAAAGTCGTTTTTCGTGTCTGCCTGTGTTATCGGGTCATTATTTTCAACTGATTTTGATGCAGTTTATTCCGTAAGGTTAACGTGTAGTAATATTAATAATACACTAATATTAAACTTACTCAGAATAAATTAATCTTGAAGTTTTCAAGTCAAGTCAAGCAGAAGCGGATTTCTAGCTTTTAGTAATTTTAATATAGATAATATTTTCCAGGATGCAAAAGATGAGAGCTGTAATCTTCCTAATCGCAATCGGCACCGCTGTCGCTGAGTTGTCCCACATCACCCCAGTCCCGACAATACTTGAGGGAGCTACTCCTACACATACGCTACACACATACGTGTGCTTGCTGCACACGTCTAGTGAAGAAAATGACGAGGGATCGCAAAAATGTATTTATCCGAAATGCCCTGCTGGTATGAAAAAATTAGCGTCAGGCGGGTGTGCGCCTGTAACAGAATCACCGATTGATTACTCCCTATTATTTGATTACGTTAAATAATTTTTGATAATTCAAATAGGTAAAAGTGAACTGACATTTATTTATTGTTTAGTTTCAATAAAATATTTTACCACTTTGAATATTCACAAAAAAAAAAAAATATTTTGTAGATATAGGTGCAATCAAATATTACTATTTAATAAATAACAAAGTTATTAATAAAATAAAAAACCAACAGACTTAAATAATAGTAATAATATTTAAATACATCATAAAAAAGGCAAATGAGAGACCAAAGGACATCTAAACATTTTTGTGAAATAAAAGCATCTGTGACAACTTATATTTTTTCCACTATTTTTGATATTTTCATTTCTTTTTTTAATTAGGTGTTTAAAAATATGTCAAAAAAAGAATACTTAGCCTAAAAAAAACATTGCAGTTTTTTTGTATGGTCAAATAAAATATGATGAAAATATAGTAAAAACTATAATTAAATTGTGGTCACAGTTCTTTAAGTTCTGTTTGAGAGGTTTATAGCACCACTCGAATATTCAACAAACCCACATTGTGATACCTTTTGTTTTTACAAAAAATTTATGCCCCTGGATAAACAGCATTATATGGACATAAATGTATACCTATTTTGTAATGTGTATATTCTGAACAATTTCAAGAGTTTCAATTCATTTCGATAGACCAACCACTGAACTACGAGTATGTGTGTGTGTACTGTGTTAAATCTCTGCTGGAGGAAAACAAACTTAGCCTATATTTTAGTACTTGGTATCCATTTTCCTTCTACGCATCTGCATCATTAGTTAGAGTCTATTAATCGTGTTTTGCGTGCCGTTTGGTGACCACGTTGATCAATATAACAGCTACGTCTTGTGAGTTTAGAATTCATCGTTATAAATCAAGAATCAGTCGGTTTTGTTTGTGGATCAAGAGATACGGTAGGTAACATTTTAATTTAATAATCGACTTCAAAAAGAGGAGGTTTTCAATCCATCTCTATTTTTTTTATACGTTTATGTGTTGATCTTTCATCGATTGTAGCCCGGCGGATTTTTTTTAAAGATTATTCTCCTGAGGTTCCCTTTAACCACTTTCGTTGTTTACACAGCAAGCAGTGGTATACGAATTTGTGTGGGAAACCACAAATCAATTAAAAACTTTTTCACAAAAAAAAACAACCAACTTCCAAAAAACACTACAAAGTGAAGTAACTTTAATTTCGGAAGTCGTTGTCTTTGGTTTTTTATTTTCGGTTTTGCCACCGACTTCCGAAATTAAAGTTTTTTTTTTTTCACATTGTAGTGTTTTATGGTAGTCGGTTGTTTTTTTTGTTTGATAAAAGCGAATTTAATACATTCTTTAAAATTTTCTTAATTATTGTCAAGTTATTATGAGCAGTGGTGGCCAAATAGAACCCAAAAAGGCGCTTTACTTTATGTAAATTACTTCATCACCGCTGCTCTCAAAGGAAACCGGTATGTCCTAGAACTAAAAATTCGAACATCTACCAATCCGCACTGAGGCAGCGTGGTGGATTACAGCCCACTCCCTCTCACCGAGAGGAGAGAGGAGAGGAGATTAGTGGTAACATTATAGGCTTGCTCAATAACTTTATAGTTATTGTGGTTGTCAAAGTGTACCAATAGATAAAGTACACGTAAAATACTACTTCAGTAACTATGTTTTTCTTAATGACAACCGATTTGCGAAATATCTTTTTTTTTTATTACAGGAACAACAGCACACGATGAGAGCGGTTATCTTTCTGATCGCAATTGCCTCCGCTGTCGCTGAGTTTTCCCCCAGCACGCCAGTCCCCACAATACTAGAGGGTGCTACTCCTGCGGAAGTATTGCTGTACCTCACTGATGTAGTGCTTACGTCACTCATGTCTACAGAATCCAATAACCAAGGAGGAGCCATACCGAATCCAAAATGTCCTGGTAATATGCCTAAATTTGAAAGTGGAAAGTGTGCCGTTGTAACGGAAGCACCGGACTCGTATTTTGACTGGTATGATTAAAGAATTTAAAAAAGAATCTTAACTTTCATTGTGTTAACTAGTTTTGCTTGTAAGTTATTCAGATTAAAAGGAACAGTCGATCAATTCTGTAAAACTTAAAATATCTCAACATTCTCAGGTGAATTGAGCTGTCAAAAGTGTCAAGTCCTTACATCAGAGTGGCAATTCTCATAATTTTAAGAACGTTCACAGTCTGATCTCAGTCTGAATCTGTCAAAAATACCTCTAATTTCCCAACATTTTTGACAAGTTTTTGATATTGATTGTCGCTGAAATGAGATTGCAACTAGATTTTGAACATTTTTTATTACGGGACTTGGCCTTCTGAAGGCCAATTTATAGAAATTAGAGGCATTTTTGACAGATTGAGACTGAGATCAGACTGTGAACGTTCTTAAAATTACGAGAATTGCCCCTCTGGTGTAATGTCAGCTCACTTCACCTAAGTTGTGTTGACCGACTTGTAACAATACATTTATTGTTTATATCACGGTTGGCGCAGTGCGACTGCTGCGCAGCAAGTCGCGGGTTCGATTCCCGCACGGAACAAATATTTGTACGACCTACAAGTATTTATTCCGGGTCTGGGTGTTTTATCTATATATGTATGTATTTACAAAAAAAAAATGTATATAAGTAGTTTATCAGCCATCTCGTTACCATAACACAAGCATTAGGTTGCTTAGCTTGGGACTAAATGGCAATGTGTGAAATGTCCAAGGATATTATTATTATTTTGAGAGTGTTTCTTTTTTTCTCAGCTTTTAGGCTGGTTTTAGCTACATTATTATTATTATTATAACCAAGTATTACAACTGGTAAAAGTATTTCTACAAATAAGAATGTATTTAGAATATACATAGATAAATAAAATAATATAAACATGGCTTAGTTTCATTTCAACATAATCTAATATATAAAATTCTCGTGTCACAGTTTTCGTTGCCATACTCCTCCGAAACGGCTTGACCGATTTTGATGAAATTTTTTGTGCTTATCCGGTATCTATGAGAATCGGCCAACATCTATTTTTCATTCCCCTAAATCGAAACTTACGCGGGTGAAACCGCGGGGCGCAGCTAGTATAAATATAGTTTTATTTGGATATCTATCGTATCGTATCTTATCTTAACCTTCTGTTTATATATCAGACCCTCATGCCAAATAAAAAACCAAGCCAGAGCGCTGAGAACGATACAGTGAAGTATGCCAAAACTAGACCTCCGCTCTGTGCATACACGCTCTAACGCACACATTTACAACCATTTACAATCAAACTACACCTCACTAAGTGCACACATGTTTACGAAACCGGCTAGTTCACTTTACTGTTGGCAGCCCTCTGTCTTGGTTTTTATTTCGTCTGAGATCAAAGCTACTTATTTCAACAACAACTTTTGCTATGTACTTATTTTAATGCTTGCCCAATGACGTCATTACGCAACGCCATCTATCGAACCATTTATGAACTGGTTTTTACCTTAACATTTCGATGGCGTTAAAAAAATGAATTTTAGTTTTGTTTTAAATTGCCTTAGCATGTTCCTGATAGAAGTTTTATGTAGTTATAAGATACCGTCAATGCCAAGGGGAGACCAACCGAACAATTCGATAATACCCGACCCAATGTAATAAGTACCTACACCGCCATCTCTCGGGGAATTGGGTTACTAATTAATACATAGACGTGCCAGAAGTTTTCAGTGGTAATTTTGGATTGCGAGAACCGATTTTAATAATTCTGTTTTAGTTTGAAAAAGATACGTTCAGGATAATAAAATATGTAAACGAAGTTTAAAAAAATGCTTGCATATACGATTATACTACAAACTTAGTCCAGAAATTATTTTGTACAACTTTTTGTCTTTTTTGTACAAAAACTGTTGTTTGGATCAAGTTTAAAATGATTTTCCTAGAAAGTCCTTATAAAGTTCTACTTTTCAGATTTTTTTCATATTTTCTAAACTTATGGTTCAAAAGTTAGAGGGGGGGACACATTGTTTTTTACTTTTGGAGCGATTATTTCCGAAATTATTGACATTATCAAAAAATGATTTTAGTAAACCCCCATTCAATTTTAAATACCTTTCCAACAATATATCACACGTTAGGGTTGAAATTTAAAAATGAATCACTTCCCACTTTACATGTAGGGGGGCTACCCTAATAAAACATTTTTTTCCAATTTTTATTTTACCACTTTGTCGGCATGATTGATACACATATTGGTACCAAATTTCAGCTTTCTAGTGCTAACGGTCACAGATATTAAGTGAGGACGGACGGACAGACAGACATGGCGAAACTATAAGGGTTCCTAGTTGACTACGGAACCCTAAAAAGACTGTTTGTCACACTTTCGGGCTACTGACGACCCGTAACGACTGTCAAAGATCCACGAATGACAGCCGGGACCAACGGCTTAACGTGCTTTCCGAGACACGGAAATGGTATGTGAAGATGGTCACCCATCCACGGACCTTATTCTGATCGATCGATCTATGCGGCTGTTATTAAGAGCGTTTACGCCGTACGGCATTTCATACAAACTTTCAAGCCGTTGTTTTTCGAAATGAATGAACCAATTTTAATGAAACTTCATACGCATAAGCAGGATACAAACGTCTAAAAAGTTAGCAGAGAACATTTTCGAAATGTCTTATTTAAAAAAAGATAACTGGAAATCTCTGTTTTTATGGAAACTTTAAAATCGGTCTAATTTGGCTGTAACACAATTTTTCGAAAATGTTCGAGAATCTAGACATTTCTACATTATTTACAGGTTTTTTTATCAGATAGATGATAACAGACAATATTTATTATTATACTAACGACCCACTCCTGCTTGACACGGTTTTAACGACTTGACAAAAAATCTAAATTTCTTCATTATAGCCATGTTAGTTTCAGTTTAAATGTATACTTTTCGTTTATTTACTGTTACGTATATTATTTTTTCTATAACGATTATGAAACTTAAAGGTTACATTCAGTTAGACATCGGATTTTACATTTAAAATCATGTTGCGATTCAAATGTGCGGACGAGCCTTTAAGAGACTTTGGAGTTTGTCCCTTTTCTGTCTATCACTACTAAGATTTCATAAAGTATTTCGAAAAAAAATTGCTACTGAAGCCGGGAATGCGAATGTCGATGCCAGGACGAGTTGCTTCTCACCCGGACTTATGTCGCTTACGGATATTATGTCGCTTGTCCCGCGTCACCAGTCCTGACTCTCTTCATATTTTTGATTCTGAGACCATAACGACAAACGTTTACTACGTTTGTCGTTATGGTCTCAGCATTTTTATAAAACTTCCCTGTAAAAAACGTATACTACTGTTGAAAAAAACGTATACTACGTTTGTCTCAACAGGGAAGTTTTATAAAAATGTGGCTGTTTTTTTAGTATATTGTGGTGTCTTACGACTTCCACGCGAACGAAGTCGCGGGCAGAAGCTAGTCGTGAAATATACTCGTTTCATAGGTGTAACATTGAATAAAGAACGCGTGACTATTGCACCGAATTGTTTTAATTGGCGTCAAGAGGATATCGCCTAACAAGGTCGTCCCAGGGACACACGGTCGAACGTGAATGTTCATCTACATAGGTATACATAATTATTATAAAATGAAGTCGCTTTTCGTCTACGTCTGTGTGAACACGTTGCCCACTTAACTCCACAATAGAGTTTGATCGGTTTTCACCATCATTTAGAGAATTTATTCCAGAAGGTTTGTGTGAAAACATGAATTAAAACTTACCAATAAAAAAAGAAATCTTCATGTTTTGTCAAGTCGTACAAACCGTGCGAAGCAGGGGGACGTTAGTAGATTTAAAATATAGAAGTACTATCTATAGGAAATAATAAAGAGTGTAATGAAAAAGCACCATTTGAATAATGAACAATAGTGCTAGCTACGGAATAGAAAATAATAAAAAGTGAACGTTGACCAAACATGAACGCTGTGTGTAACGTGATTTTTCTCAGTATGAGTTAATAAGACAATCTCTTACCAACTTGTTCCTTAACTCTATCCGGTCTCTAAACATCATCAACAATGACAACAAAACCATCATCACAACAACACAACCAACAACAACATAATCATCTAACAATGATTTATTTACGCGTACATTTTCAACAGCATATTTTGCTGTGCTACCATATTTATTGATGGTTTTAGCTACCTTATCTCGGACAGAATATTTACGTTAGATAAATATTATGTGACATTCCGCTTAGATTGCAATGCAGAGCAGTGGTGGATTAGTGGTAACGGCCCCACTTACGAGTTGTAGAACGTGGGTTCAAACACAGAAAGGCGCTTCACTTTGTGTAAATAATTTCATCACCACTGCTCTCAAAACTGTAAAAGAAAACAGTGTGAAGAAACCGGCATGCTCTAGAACCAAAAATTCGAAGACATGTGACACCAATCCGTACTGGTTTCGCGAGGTAGATTACAGCCCACTCCCTCTCGAAGAGCGGAGGTCTATGTCCCAGCATTGGGATTTTAGGAACAGTATAGGCTGATTATATGCTATTCCGTTTAGATCACCTATTCCCTATCGTAAACATGTTAACGAAGAGAAAAAAAAAATTAAACATCAAAATAATTGTGTAACTAATAAATAAATATACCTATTATTATTATTATTATTTATGTGATCTTCAAATTGGTGCTCTTCTAAATGAAATGCCTCAATATTATCTGTAATATGCAAAGCTCAATATTGGAATTTTAAAATCTTTAATGTAAAAGGAAACTCATTGAAAGCTTCTTAAGACGCATGTCTTACCAAGCCAAGCAGTCTGACGAATGTGTGGCAATGAGAGGGCATTAGAACTCCTCCCTCTTTAGTCAACCCAGCTAAAGATTAACCCCTTTACTAATAAACGTATTATAAAAGATGAATAGTAACACACCGATTTCTCTCTTTCAGTCGTCAGTAATATCACTTTCAAAAGAAGAAGACAAAGCGTTGTGTAACTATACAGACGCTATACAACGTTTATTAGTAAGGCAGGAATGATACGATGCCAATGTGACAGGGATAGTACCTTTTTCGACATTTTTAATCACTATAAATTATTATTCATTAGTAAGTGAAATACACGATGGATATATATGCACTTAAGGATCAGACCGGAATGAGAAAGTTTATAGTGGATAAGACGGAGATTAAAACAGAAGAATAACTAGCAGGGATTCGGGGGGGGGGATTCAGGGGATCAGACCTGAATAACTCAAATATATTTGTGGCTATTCAATTGGGATTCAACAAATGAAATCGACACTGAAAATGTATTATTAATTTGATGCATTACCTATACCACGCCTTATAAGGCAAAACGATCAATTAACCACAATAACACATACCCACCACTAATCGGTAATACCAATGAGGACTATACAAATAATGGCCAAAGTATTTATTATGAACTATTAGTTTATGTTTTTCCTTATCCCGGTTAGACATTCGAACGATGTGGACAGGAATAACGTCACAAGTTGAGGTAAAGACGTCATATTTGACAGCAATTCTCCGATTGGTCAACAATAAATTCCCTTGTACAGTCAGCAACTGCGTTCAAGTGTGTCGTGATAATTATAATTAACTAGCGGCCCGCCCCAGCTTCGCACGGGTGCAATTTTTTTTTTCGAACAATTTTTTTTTCTTTCATACAAACCTTCTCCTGACAATACCGAACACAACAAAAAATAATTAGCGAAATCGGTTCAGCTAATCTCGAGATTTTGCGCTTAGCAACACATTTAGCGATTCATTTTTATATTAGGTATACGAGTAACATGACTAAAGCGTAACATATTCAGTGGTAGCAACAAGTAACGCCATCATCGTCATCGCGTTAGGCTTAATTTATTCGACAGCGTTTGGTTGTTGTAGGTACAGACGCCAGCACATCAAGCTACTACAATCTGTCAAATTTCTTTGATAGATTTTCAACTTTATCGCTAAAGCACAAGGTTCAAAGTTGATTGGGAAAATCTGACAATCTGTTTCGGGTAGGTTGATGTGCTGGCGTCTGTACAACGTATGATTTCCAGGCATCTGACTTTTTGACTGACTATTATAAAGTCCGTGGTCTACCCGGCTAGTCCACCTAGGTGGACCATGGGAAATTATTTTTCCCGTGGTCCACCATTTCTAGGTGGACTATGGAAAATTATCGTGTATACAGGGTGGCAACGACCGGACGCGCAACCTGATGTACCATGGATTCAGTTTTTTTTTTATAACTGTTAAAATAAAACGAGGGTGTACTTTAAAAAAAAATTGCTGTTTCATACATTTCGACCGCGTAGGTGTACAACACTTTTCAATGAAACAGCTGTTTTTTTTTTATGTCAACAGTTCGGAATCAGGTGCCGAAATCTTGGTTTCAGTTTGCACGTCGATAATGTGGCCCCTGTATAAAATCATCGAGATTCATGTCGATGAACCACTTCGTAATGTTACTACGATTTTCTTTAGAGATAGGGATGAGGAAGTCTAAAATAATTTAAAAGAGATGATGGATTTTGAATGAAGGGTTCTCATGTTGGATCATCATCTACCTAGCTTTTTCCCAACTATGTTGGGATCGGGTTCCATTCTAACCGGATGCAGCTGAATACCATTATTTAACATGGAGCGACTGCCTATCTGACCTCCACAACCCAGTGACTGGGTAATATGATACCCCTTGGAAACACTGGTTTTCAGAATTTCGGGCTTCTGACCAACCATAACGATTGCCAACGATCCACGAATGATGTTAGATGTCGAACTTATTTACTTTAAGAACATAAAAGTTTTTAGTAACTTGCTAATGAATGATAGCATCATTTTGAACTTTGAACTTAGACTGATACTGAAAGCTTATACTATCTTCCCTTTTCTTGTTGTTATTATATTGCGACGAAAACTTTGTTTCGCAATCAGTCGTATCAAACGCCGGTGCCTCTTACACCGATAACATCAACTTCATTTACAATAATAATACAACTCGCCGCTAATTGCTTTGTTCAGGCCGTCAGCGTAGCAGGAGTCGTTGACAGCACGCACAAACGGTCACGATTCCATCCCAACTGTCATAACTTGCTTCATTTATTATCGGTAAGGTAAAAGTTTCGAAACTCTGGTCGAGAGACTGTTGGTGCCACCGCCTTGTCGTCTGTTAGTCATTAAATCAATTTGAAGTGATAAATCACGCCTAACTTCCAGCTCTTTTGATAAACTTCTCGCTCATGAAAATTTTCTGTGTATTTTAGTGTTTACAATTTTTGAGGGACCGTTGTTATTAAATAGTCTAGTCTACTTCCCAAAGTTTACTGGTTAGCTTATCATCTGTGTGGCTGTGTGGTAGTATTATCGTTATTATTGAATTTTTATGACTAAGCAATCACTCTTAAATATGGCATCTACGAAGGCATCGTTTTATTTTTTTAAGATCATTCCTTTGTTTGTGAAATAAAAACTAGTCTTTATTAGCACTGGCCACCTGAGAAGTTAACAGTTTGAACTGAACTATTGCTACGTGCACTATCCTTAAGATCAATTTAGACCAAACGAGCGAATGCACATTCTATTACCAATCTACCAAATTATTTCTATGTAAACAGGGATAGAGCATTCTTTAGAAGCTCTGTCTATCTTAAATTACCAAGAATATCACAAAAATTATTATGTTGCTATAGTTATGCTTGTCATTGCTTGTTTCTTCGTTTGGTTTAATTACTTACCCATTTTTACACAAATACCTTTACATAAATCTATTCTGAATTCAGAATGTGAGAGTACCTACCTACTAGAGAGTAGTAAGACCAGTGGTACATATCTGGCATCAGGTAGGCCACAAGGCAGATTAAATAAACAGATATCTATTCATAAGTGATTTGTAAACCGCTTACCGTAATAATAATTGTTGCTTGAGAAGTTGTTCGTGTTTGTCATCGCTGGTCGTACAGGCTTTCTTTTAAAAGTAACTACAAATAAGGCTTGTTTATACTGGTGATAAAAGCTAATGTCTTTTAATTTTTCAATCATGGGTGTCGTTTCGCTGCAGTGCAAAGTTCTCCCTAAGGACTTTCATTATATCTTGTTTCAAGGTGAGGAAATGCCTTACCTTCCTTCCTGTCCATCATGCACAACCACCTGCATATTTCAAGATTGTAACGAGGTGAATGCTGTCATTCACCTCTGTAGCTGTCCTAGTAGCTTCTTATTGGCCGGGCAAATTCGAGTACTGGTCAATCGACACGAAAAGAATAAGTTTCCTTTTAAGGCCAACTAATCTAGGCTGTCAAAAACTCATACATCTAAGTCGATGAATGCAATTGACTTTGGTTGTGTTGTCTGAGTGCACAGCTTTCTTCGAAGAAGCGCACTTTTTACAAAAAGGAATAATTTTGTGGGATTTACGAAGACAATATCCTCACATCATTAAATTATAGATACCCTAGTTATGACAATAATTTTATAAAGGCGAAAGTTTGTGAGGGTGTGTGTGTTTATTTGTTTGTCACTTCTTCACGCTTAAACGCCTGGACCAATATTGATCAAATTTTGTATGAAGGTAGCTGACATCCTGGATTAACATATAGGCTGCCATTTATCCCGATATTCCTACGGCATCGACACTTATGCAGGTGAAACCGCGGGGCGCAGCTAGTAGTATATATATCGCAGCCAACTTGTTTAATTAGCCGTTTAGTTAACAGCCTTTTAACTAAACGGCGGCCGTTCAACTAACGGCCTGAATGATATTCAATTATAGTTTAGGTTGGAACTGTAACCAATCACACTCGAGCCGAATTGGTCGCAGTAACTAAGCCGTTGCACCCCGACCAAACGGGTTGGGTTAGAACTGTGATCAACCGCGTACGAGCTGAGAGAGTGAAGCGAGGCGAGCACTACGTCCAAAGGCCAGGCGGTTAACTAAACGGCTAATTTAACCAGTTGACTGCGACATATTCAGCGTATATCAGAAATGTGGATATATTTTCGTTGAATCCCACTTTTGAATCCCAGTTTAATATTTTTGCCGTTGGATCCCACAAAACATTATTATGTATTTCCGTTGGATCTAAATTTAAAAAATACAAGAGAGTTACGTATTATTGCCGTTGAATCCCAAAAACTATTTAGGTCAACACTTCAATACCTACTGGACGCAAATACCTATATGGGACAGCTGATAATTTTTTCGCAATATTATGGTTTTCCCATGGAGAAGAGCTGTTCAGTTTGATGGTCTGTAATGAAATATGAAATCACATTTCTGGTACACGCTTTATAAATCCTAACCAAGTACCTAACAAAATTTTTCTCCGTAAAACGTCATCATCATCATCTGCCTAGCCTTTTCCCAACTATGTTAGGGTCGGCTTCCAGTCTAACCGGATGCAGCTGTATACCAGTATTTTACATGGAGCGACTGCCTATCTGACCTCCACAACCCAGTTACTGGGATTACCCAGTAACTGGGCCAACCAGACTGGTTGGCTGGTTGGTTGATTGGTTCTCCATAAAATGTATTAAACTAAAATACTGAATAAAATTTTAGCTAAGCTAAACTCACGGGCGACGGCGTAGCACTGTTTTCCGGGTCAAACTAGTTAAATTAGCATTAAGTACGAACAGTGGAAAGTTGAGTTTTGGTTTGTTCTCAATATAATTACCTACTACTACTAAACGCTATCAAACAAAATATCATTACAATTTTGACATAGTGCTCCCATTATTTGCAGTGTTTTATTTTAAACACTGAAAATAATGCTAACACTATGTCAAAATATGTCAATTTTTTAAAACCTAGATATAATTATCAAACAGTCTTTTTTTTTTGTTTTAATAGAAGGAGAGGATTGCCTTTGCATTACTAGCTAAATAGATATTTTATTGTAAATTCTAATCAATAATACAATTCATAATATTATGTTACATCAAGTCTATGGAAACAACGCTAAATCATTATGAAAACCAAGTAAAAAAAACAAGTTCTTTCTGTCAATCGACTGTGACCGCTATTTAGTAACGAGCTTTTTTCAGCCATTTCTTAAATGTTGTAGGCAAATTAAACGAGAACTGTAAATAAAACAAGAAAAAAAAACTTTGCGATGTTCACAGATCTTGGCGGCAATGTTGGTGAATAAAAAAAATAGGACAGACAGAGCTAACGAATAAGTTTTGAACCAATATTGGTGGTATTGCCAGTGAATGACATAACTAGTCATGGTGACTACCACAGCAAATTAGTAATCCATTTTAAAGATTTGGGACTGTCGCACATTTTTTTCAATTAAAAGCAAACTAAATACTTCAGTGAAAGTTTAATAATTATACAGCCTGTCACTGGCATGTTATTAAACTAATATTTTTTAAATATTTGTTACGCAAATCAAAAATAAATTAGATAATTATTATTATGATTATAAAATTAGTGATTAGCTGTTATTAGTAAGATAATTGACTTATTGAATTGAATTATCATTACGTTGAATAAGTACAGGTAACGCTAGTTCAAAATTAAGTTTTTCTTAAAAATTCGTAAACGTTTACAACATCGCTGCATCCAACAAAAAGTCTAACTTAGATGTTTCCAAACAATTGTAATCTATTCGAGACGGTTACTATCACAGTTGCTATACTCTCAATCTAGTTATGTACCTACACCAATTCCTACATTCTAATGTGGTTCTGCTGGTGCCAACATACCTTATAAAATTACAGTGTTGGTAGTTAATGGATATAAGAATTGATCCAGAAATCTTATAGAAAAAAAAATATAAACAAAATCTCCTTTTTTAAAGAAAAAAAAAATAATTTTAAGAACTAACGGCTATATGTATACAATCAAATATAAATATTTGTACATCGTGGCTAAATATTAACAGCCGCACAGGCCGATCGATCAGGTTAAGCTACGCTTGTCGCGGTTCGTCTGTGGATGGGTGACCATCTTAACATACCCCTACGTGCCTCGGCAAGCACGTTAAGCTGTTGGTCCCGGCTGTCATTCATAGATCTTTGACAGTCGTTACGGGTAGTCAGATACCCGAAAGTTTGACAACCAGTCTTACCAAGGAGTGTCGTATTACCTAGTAACTGGGTTGTGGAGGTCAGATAGGCAGTCGCTCCATGTAAAATACCGGTAGCTGAACTACATGATGATGATTACACTACAAGCCCCAACATAGTTGGGAAAAGGCTAAGTAGATGATACATAATTATAAATATTTTATCCAATGAATTCGACCAAGAAAAACAGAATAAGCATAACCTAGAAATGAGTTGATAATTTTTTCACATTACATTTTTTTTTCTTGTAAGCCAGGTCTAATGTAGACCACTGGTCATTTCTTTTGTCCAGCTCGTCCCGCTATCTCTTACGGGGTCAGGGGGAGAGACCTTTGCCCAGCAGTGGGATCATAGAGGCTAACAATATCAGTATTTTTTTCTGAATCCATTTTCTCCCTCTCAACCACCATTTGATAAATAAAACCCTTTTAACATTATCTGTTCTGTTCAGCAACGTTATTTTCGTTTTCCATTAAAACCTCTGGTAAAAGTTAATAAAAAACTTTACGTTCCAGGTTTTCAGCGAGTTGTCAAATAAAAATATGCAAATGAATATTTGGGTACAAAAATGGGTACTGTATTTTTTTGCTCTAAAGCAATTCAGACATTCCACATAATGTATGGACGAATTTCAAATGGACCAGTAAAATAATAGAGACCTATGTAAATAATTATGTCGAAAGAATTATTATCGAATTGAAAGACCGTTTGAGTGGAGTAAAACTTTCATTAGATCGACAATGGTTAAAACCAATCTAAATCATTTTCTCTACGCACTGATTTGCGCAATTTATCGATTACGTTCTGAAATATGTTCACGTAGAGTTTATACAACGAAAATTGTTCGAGTAATCGATATTAAACGTACTAGTTTAAATTTCTTCACACACGAGTCAAAATCGGTTCGGTGTTGCAAGGTGGTCGTTACCACAGCATAGCCACTTTGATGTGGTGACAATATTGTTGTGGTATCCGTAATTTTTATTACGATACACTTGTTATAAGTACATGTTACACATCTTGCGAATGGCTAAAGTATCTATTATTTATTGATTGCTTCTATTTAGGGTTTAGCAACACAGGAAAAGTCACCTCAGAAGTCTACTTTACGCGTGTATATTAAACTACTCATCAAAAGATCAATTAACTATAAGATCAAATCTAGTAATTTAATACCAATTGTTATAGAAGAGCACCACAACGTGTTTACCAATTCAAGAAACAATTTAATTCCAACCTAATTGATATGGCTCTTAGATGAATCATACGTTAATCTTAGATTTGTAGTAGAAAATGCATCAGCAATACTAACAAATGTATACTTATTACAGTTCTTTGTAAGGATTTCCTTAGTTAGGCGCACGACTGCAAACGCCTCTGCATTGATATTGGTCTAATGTTTACCCCAGTCGCCCAGTACTTTAGCTGAGCGCTTTGACAGTGCACGTATCCTCGCGTACAGTCACGACCTACATCTAATAGGATTATATCGTCATTTTTCTCATCAGCTTCGGACGACTGCGACAGCAAGACAATGTTTTTTCCTGGGAAAGGAATCCGTCATCGGCTGCCTCGCACAGGTCCTTTAACGAATACTTCGGACTTTGGTTTAGAAGTCTTGAGTATATTAAACTTTTATAATACAGCAACACACACACATCACACATAATCACACATGTTTTCGAACAGCAGTAAGTAATTAGAACATACAGAATATCTTTCACAAGCACACGTAAGCACTCATCTCTGAACATTTACTTACTAATTAAGACCTCTAACTATCGAGATATTCTCACGCTCCATTTGTAAATTACTGAAACTCAATTAGAATCAAAATCGAGTCACGCTATTTAGGCACGCTATACCGAATCGATTTACGCGAAAATTATGCCTATAACACTATCATTAATAGTACTTTTCTATCCTTAACCTTAATAAATCGCCCGCGCATACGACGCATTGTGTAGGGTGTTAGATCGACAGTGATATCTTACCGATTTACGCGGTGCGGCGTACGCGCGCGTATTTGGTTTTACTTTTAGGTGAGCGTGCGCGAGCGCAACCACGCACTACTCTTCCGTTAAGAACGCTCAGTGCAACTACGACACTGGCCGAGAACGAACTTAGAACCTCGAATCGTAGACCGCGTCAAGACCGCGCCGCTACACCTGTGAACTGTGAACTTGCGTACTTTCTTGTGCCAATTATTTTGTGATTGTGTTTTGTTTGGCATTTATACGGTAAGTCGTTTTTTTTATCACGATTCACAAATGTAGAGACAAATAAACTTTCTTTAAAATAAAATAGCGGTGGCTGCGCTCTCTCCGCGACAGTTGAAGAAAGCTGTGATTAGGCGAGCCGGTACCGGCTGACAGATTATTTTAATGTTAGGATGAGTGCCGTCTTGGGAAATATCCATTTATTATTGTGTATGGATTAATGGATGTATTGATAAGCAATACGTTCCAAAACAATGGGTTGTTATAGTCTGTTGACAAGTTATTTTCGTGAAGAAAAATTTAAAATAAATTAAAGTTGCAATAAAACTATTGATTACTAAATTGAGTATTGTGAACATATAGGCAGAGATAAGTTTTTTTAAAGTGGTATATGACACGAAAAGTGTGCGTCTAAAAAAACCTCATGATTTTAGGAATAAATTTGTTAGGTTAGCCATAACCCCATTAAATAATTTAGGGTGTAAAGTACTAGTAATGAGTTCCATTTTTTTTATCTTCATATATTTTTAATGACGGAACAAGGACAATTATAATTAACGACTTAATTATAATGAACGCAATAAATTAGCATTTAAATGCATTGCAAAGCCTATTCATATTTTTAAGTATTTAGAAATCATATTTAATTTTGTTGAAAACGAACCTATAAGAAATAAATTCGGGAAAAATGGTAAACCGTTAGCGAATGTCGACACAGTTGCAATATTTCGTTCGAATTAGCATGCCTGTAACAATCGGTAGTCAATGAATTTTTTCGCTCATTTCATAACTGCGAAACTTCGATACGGTTCGAACTAAATGTGTAACATCGTTGAGCCATAACCGTCGAAACCTATTAGCGAGTTTTACAAGTTCAGGTGAAAATTATGACCTTCCAACATAACCCTTTAGTTTCGGTCGTGTTTCAGTTGTCTTATCTACTTACCTCATAATAATTATTTTGAAATTTAATGGAAGCTTTATTTCTGAATAAATCACGCTTAAAACGGTTGGTTTAAAATTTAATTTGTCCGTGAAAAATTTTAGAATCTTGAAACAGAAGTCATAAACGAAAACAAGATAATAATAGTATTATGACAGAATTGTTTTAATACCTATAATATTTTGATAGAATTGTTTTAATACAAATAAATATCAACAAAAAAAACTTTTAATTATAATGTGACGACTTAAATAAAAAAAACAGATGACAACCGACAATTATTGCGCCAAGCCTCAGTAATTTCAAAACAAATTAACTTCTACCTATAATTAGATAGAATAACACAAAGTGTGTCTTGTTTTCACTTGCTCTAAATATCCCACGCTCGGTGTTCGATGTGCGACTCAATACAATGATCGCGACCTACAAAATGTAGAAATACTCTCACTGTCACGAAGAGCGATGAATCGCCTTATGCAACGTAAATAATTACAAATATATTCAAAATTCAAGTTGTTTGTCTCGTTGGTATGGCAACGGAAATAGAAATTATTTAATTGCTTTGAGATAGGTGTTCGCATAATTATTAACAATAAGAGTACCTATTTACTACCAAAAAAAAATTACATTTACGAAAAAGAAAACATTTCTTAAAATTTTTATTGATTTTTGCTTATGTGGAATATAACTTAATTAAAAGCGTATATTATTTTTGCGAGGCTTTCATTTATTTTTTGTTAACGATCATAAAGCTGTTTTGCCAACATTTTTATAACCAATGAAAGTGATAAATTATTACTGAAATAAAATAATTGCAGCAAATAAATATAACAACTTAATTAATTTTTATTTTATTATAATTTGTGCTTGATTTAATAACCGATAAAAAATAATAACGCAACTTCAAACTTCAAAAATCAATTAACTAATAAACAGAATACTTGATAAAATTACCTAATGAAATACCTTATCACGTCTCAATTACAAGCTCTTGCCAAAATTGACCGCGCTGATCTAACACACACATAATTAATGCCTTGTTTAGTCGTTCATTTTATGCTCGCTTGCATCGCGCATAAATCATCCACGTAATACGGTGCATGTTCAAAACAATAGACAAAGTGCAAACGGCTTACATTACATAAATAGTACTTGAAAAAAAAACTAGTACTTTTATAACCAGAATGGCATTGCAAATTGTTTAATTTTAATTACATGTTTATGAATATTTCATACACGAGTTACTACTAAGGCCAGTGACGAAGGTAAAATGCGTTGAAGTAACTTTAATAGCTAAAACAGAGATTTCTAAACTGCACTTGTACTGTTTTGCAACAATGACACAATTTTAGCATTAATTATTTAATCAGTGAACTAATTGTAGTATCGAGACCTTGCTGGTTTTTGCTCGAGTGCGTGTGTAAAGGAGGGTAACGATTTTCACAATGCCTTAAATGTAGTGTACTTTGAATGTTTGTATAATCAGCATATAGTGTTCCCACTGCTGGGACACAGGCCTCCTCTCTTCGAGAGGGGAATAACTGTAATCTACCGCGCGGGCCCAGTCCGGATTGGTAGATGACACTTGACTTCCAATTTTTGGTTCTAGGACATGCCGGTTTCCTCACGATGTTTTCCTTCACCGTTTTGAGAGCAGTGGTGATGAAATTAAATACACAAAGTAAAGCGCCTGTCTGGGTTCAAACCCACAACCTACAACTCGTAAGTCGGGGCTGTAACCACTGGGCCACCACTGCTCTAATTGAATGTTTGACTTTTGGCAACTAGTTGTTACTTTGTTACCGTTTTATGTTGCGACTGTGATATATGAGACGTAACGTTGAAATTGAACGGGTTTTCTATTTCGTGTGAGTAGGTACGTACGGTACCTACGTAATTGTGTAAGTGGAACAAAGTTGTCGGCTAAGCAAAGGAACTGAGGGAAATGAGGCAAACGGATGAGTTAATTACGAAGGGTGCTCGGGCGGCCACTAACTGATCGTTTTATAAGTTTTTTTTCCAACAAATCTGCAATTAGTATAATGGTGCCGATTCTGGTGTTCACAAACTAAACTTTAAGTTCAGTGCATCTTTTTCTTTCTATTTCATTAAGAAAAGGACGTAAAGTGACGTAATTTTAGTAGGCAAGTTTTTCATCACGTCTAAACTTGTTTGGAGTAGTGTCACGCGCTGATTAATTTGACAGGACTATACTAAAATTTATCTTCTGCCCTTTTCTTAACGAAACAGAAAGAAAAAGATGCACTGAACTTAAATTTAGTTTAGTTTGTGAACAAGGGCATCATTCGTGAATAAAAACTAAAAAATATATAAATTTACATCTAGCTATGGTACACCCACATTTCGTCAGTTACGTTTAAGTCCCATGCAATAGCGGTGAGCCTATTGCCATCAACCGGGCTCAATCGAGACTCACCAGGAACCGGGACCACCCCTATGTGCTGATGGTGATTACCGGGGTGGTTTTAGTGAGGTAAAAATCCCACACTCCCGGACCTTCCCTCCGGAGGTCGGGTGCCTTTTGAAGGTTTCCCTCCGACAACAAAGAAAACGGAAACTGAGATTCCAGAAGGAAAATCCCAATAAGTTAGCCTTTGCCTATCATACAAACAATATCTCTAAATTCAGTCACGAATAAAAGCTGAAATAGAAAAAAAAAACTAGTTTCTTATAAGAAGTCTGCCAAGTGATGATCAATAGTTCTGACGGTATATTTTTTTATACGGTCAAGTATTCTGAACAAAAAATTACCTACTTTATCATAATTGACGCATACGATCAATGATTTATTCGAACATGTACTGGTGTTGAATAAATATAATACATAAGTACCTACCTAATAATTTGTTATAACTTTTGACAATTGCTACCGTCATGTTTATTTATATGAGATAACCATATACTTTGAACTTTTGAAGCGTTCGTGAATCAAGTAGATTATTTTACCTCGCTATATTTTTAGTATTGTATTATTTTTTGATTGTGCCACTATAACTTCCAATACTACCAAAAATTTTCGAGTTTCAGGATTTTTTTCCTTTCAAAATCTACAAAATATAGATCAATGGCTTTTTATTGGAAATTTATGAATGATCGCAATAATGAACTGTCGAAATGGGTACATACTTTCTATTTATAACAAAATAATTTAAAACAAAGTCCGCGAAATATTTAAATGTTTCGATGGTACACCTAATAGTGACAAATTGTTTACTTACTTCGATATTTTTTCAAGGACATCCAAATAGACGCGTTTATAGTCCTCCTTATTTAATACTAGCTTTGACCCGTGGTTTCGTCCGCGTGGAGGTCGGAAATTATCCGACGAGAATGAGCTTCCAGGATAAAAAGTACCTATCTTATATCCCAACCCAGACTGATAGACAGAAAGAGTTACTTCCGCATTTATAATATTAGTATGGATAACTCGTATAGGCAACTGAGACAGTGAGGCGGGGTCGCGGCAGACCACATAGGAGATGGCGGGACGAGCTGGATAGGTTCCGTGAAAACTGGAAGGAGGACGCGCAGGCTCGCGAGTGGTGGAAGGAGTGGAGGGAGGCATTTGCCCGGCAGTGGGACAGCGAAGGCTAGAAAAAAAAAATTGATAACTCAAGTCCCCTTAAAATACAGAAATAAAAACAGTGGACAAAATGCAGGAACATTTAGTATCATCGACAAACGAAAAGCCGTTTGAATCCATTACGTCAGTAGAATCTGTTAAAACCGAACGTTTCAACAGCAGTAATCGATGATGTCCGTGTCCGAACTGATCACACAGATTACGTTGGTCACTTTGTCACTAGGTACCGTTGAAGAATCACTGCCATGTTGCACTAGATTTTAATGATAATAGAGCTGATTTTTCAATATGCAGATACTTTTTCTCAGGAATAAATATTGTGGTTTGACAGCTTTTGTATATAAAATAATGTCAAACTGTCATAATTATTCTTCAGATAAAAGTTATCTGTCTATTGAACAATCAGCCCTAAATGGAATAAATTTTATAAGCCGTTAAATAGACTTTTAGTTGTAGTCATCATGATGCTACTAAGTTATTACACTACACGTGACTATGGGTGCATTAGACAATGTCTTTTATAACCTTAAAATCTTAAATTACCAAATTGGCAAATTGATCAGAAAAATTAACATAGCTTACACACATTTGGAAACTAGTTGGCTTGCCAAGAGCCATTTCTATCGAAGAACCTGTGACTGCAGATTGCAGATGAATCCTTGAAAACCGCAAATAAACCATTTAATAGACCAGTACAATAATGTGAGGAGAATGGTGTGGGTAACAGACAACCTGAGGACCAATTACAGTATTTTTAAAAACATTCGCATTGAAATCGATCAAAAAAACGTCTGATTTTACTACAGTTTTGTTTAAGTTTTTTGACATTGATTGTCACTAAGATGAGATTGAGGTTAGAATTTGAATGATTTTAAGTAGAACCTACAAGAATTAGCCTTCAGATGTTGTATTGTAACTTTAAAAGCCCTACGTCCAGCAGAAGACACCGTAACCTTATGTTTATTAATTGAAATCTTAAAACCAAAACAAAACAAAAAAATTATAAAACCAGTACGCGAATCTCAATCTACCGTTAATATGTTTCAGGTTTAAATATCAAACTTTTATGCATCAATAATGACAGTATACGATTTAAAAATAAAACATTGACCCAATGTATTTCACATGTAAAACTTGCTGAGCTAAATCCTGTATGTTTATCTAGCAAATACTATAAACATTTATCAAAACAATTTTCTTCTTATTAATTCTTTTTTATTTATAAACTGCTCTATTTTCGATTTATGATACTTTCTTTAACATTTTAAAACCTAATGTAAACAAACGAAATTAACCGAAAACATGCATGTATTAAATCTGGAATTTACGCAAATACCATCCGTCATAACTTTTTAATACAGGGTGGCAGGACCCCGAAATTTTTCGACGGTTGTTAAAAAAACACAGCTGTTCCATACATTTTGGCCGCGTAGATTTTGTAGGAAACGGCAGTTATTTTTTTTTTTAATACAATTAAACCGTCTAAAATGTTAGTAAAGAACATTTTCGAAATGTCTTATTTAAAAAAGATAACTGGAAATCTCTGTTTCTATAGAACATTTAAAATCGGTCTAATTTGGCTGTGACACTATTTTTCGAAAATTAACTTCTTAGACCTTTGTATCCTGCTTATGCGTACGAAGTTTCATTAAAATCGGTTTATTCATTTCTAATAATAAGGTCTTGAAAGTTTGTATGAAATGCCGTACATACGTCGTGAACTGAAATGTCTGTCTTCAAGCTATGCCTAGTCTACGGAAATTGTTATAATTTCACATGTCACACAATCAGTTTTTTTTCTAGGTCTGGCAGTTTGAGTAATTTATGTGGCCTACCCAAATGTCCTTTCTTTGGTATTGTTCGTCGAATCGTTGAGCTCCTTAAGTTTTGAGTTGAGCTGCACGATTTCTGACAAATGCGTGCACTGACTGGACAGGTCCTCTCAATCTGTGTGGTTCTTTCCTCAAAAGACCATCTCAGACATCGATCTACATGGTCTTCATATAACCTGACCAAGATTATGTCTGGACTTTAAAAGAGACTGTGACCTCTGAGTTTGTTTCGGCCTTTCTTCTCAGAGTAGTCAGATAGGAAACGCCGACCTCATCTAGTTTTATAAAAAATATGATTGACGTGTAAAAGTGTTTGTGCAAACCTACTTACAAAATTAAAATCATTTATCAGTGCTAACTAATGTAACTTACTTTAATTTTGGATGGACCCCTCCGGAGCAACTGGACTGATTCGCAACTGGACAGATTCTCAGCTGAACAGTTTCTCAGCTGGACACATTAGCAACTGGACAGAACGTGTACAGTCCATGACACAATTAAAGTGAATGAGTTGGGAATATGGACGTTATGATATGACGTTACGATGGATGGACTGTGTAAATGAGGATATGATTAGATAGGGGGTGAAGACGACTAATAGAGAAGTATGAAGAAAAACAAACGTTGCGCCGACCACAAATAAATTGGGATAAAGGCAGGAGAATGGTGATGACACCCCGTTCATGAAAAGTTATTTTACTTTTGATTTAAATGTGGTCCAGTTGTCACATAGACCACCAACTCAACAATTTGCAACTGTAATAAAAATAAGAAAACCACTAGGGACCATTAATTAGCATGTACTTAACTAAATTCCTCTTTAGGCCGCCATACTATGTAATGTACGCATCACTCTTAAGTAATCGTGACATTATAGTGATTCATTTACGTTCATTAACATCCTCAAGAGTGTGGGTAAGACACGCTCAAGAAAAGGATGTGAACAAAATATTAATAATATACAAAGCTTTGAACCAATTCTCAGAAATCTCCAGCTAAACTTGAACCCCACGCACAGAGTTCACTACCCCTGGCAGGAGTGGAACTTGAGAGCAACGATCTTAAACCGATAATGTTATCCAACATGAAGTCTTGACAGAGGCTGCCCACGTACTATACCATACAAAGAAGCTATTGTATCAGCCCCCCTGTTACACAGGTTTAGCGATGAAGTATAAAACTCACACAGAATTATAAAAAGAAAAGTGACAGCAATAATCTCTGAGGTCTTAAAATAAACAAACAAACATAGGTTGTTACTGGTTACTGTTAGACAGCATTATTCCACTTTTCCCCCATTAGTTCCAGCATGTTTGGTCTAGGGCTACTGTGGTGTGAAAAAAAACTTTTAGATAATTGTTACGACAATGACCATAAAAATAGTCCAACAATGACCCACCTAATCTACCACATACGATAAAAATAGAGGTGTCACACTCCAAAATGAGGAACAATAAATCCCACTGCAACGTTGCCCTTGATTCTCAGTTACACAACAGTTATTATATTCTAGCAATAAAACTCAACGACACACAGCGAAGCTATCAACACATGTCAGCAACAATTATAGCAGTTATAACGGTTATTATAACTATTACAAGAGTTACGTTACTCGTTTTCGCTACGTTACATAACCTAAATAAATATGTGTGTCAGTGACAAACGTTGTGCCTTGAGCTCATCGTTCGTTCTAATTCGGTTGACATACGAAAGTAAGTGTTACAGTCAACTGAGCGTGACTGAAAAGATTCAGTTTAGCTGTAGAGGTTTTTCGAAATAATTGTTAAGATAAGTAACTATTTACACTAGATACTAAATTAAATGACTAACTTACTGTACAAATCAATACAAAAACAAAGAACATTTAGGCGCCGAAGTACTCGTCCGCATCGCTGTCATCCTGAAACGAGCTTAAAAGGCAATAGAAATGTTATTTCTTTGGCCAAAGAACGACCCAGCCCTCTGGTCACGTGAAGTGTCAACCAGCCGGCGAGAAATTTCCTTAAAAGGGAGAAGCGCACTCGGGCCCCATGACCCGATTATTGTTAAGTATATTGAATGACAGAAACATTTGACGATAAATTGAATAACGTAACTTTGTATTTCACAGCAGTAGTGGCCCAGTTGTAACGCGATATATAGGTCATAGGTTCGAACCCAGACAGGCGCTGTACTTTGTGTAAATAATTCATCACCACTGCTCTCAAAACGGTGAAGGAAAACATCGTGAGGAAACCGGCATGTCCTAGAACCAAAATTCGAAGACGTGTGACATCTACCAACCCGAACTGGGCCAGCAGCGTTGCGGCTCACTCCCTCTCACAGAAGGCAGGCTTGAGTCTCAGCAGGGGAGCATTATAGGTTGATCAAGTTTGTATTCTCCTAACACATTCCATGAACCATAGTTTAATGAGTTATGTGAAGGAAAAGTTCACGGATAAGGGAATTACCGAGATCCTGCTCTATAAAACCAACTGACAAAAATAAAACTGTGAGCTTTAAACGTAGTGATGATGTCTCCAACAAAAACCTTCAATTTGCTTATAATTACACTAACCGTCTCAAACCTTTATTATGCCGATCCCGGCTAACAAAAACCGTAACAAAAAAACGTCTACACACGGCGACTATTGACGTAACCGTAACAAACCAAAACCGCAACATCACACATACCGCAGAAAACCATACATCACTAGTAGACGTCGGAAACTATCCAAGTCCGAAGATTCGTACCGGTATGTGAAAGTAGCAATCATAACATATTCACGGCACGCTAGAATATGGGACCGGTAGATCACGTAGCGGGACTGACGCAACTAATTATACATAACGCCTCAATAGACGAATCGACCTGCGATCGACAAAGCGAAGCGAAAGTCCGACGTAATACTTAACGCACGCGATTCTTTTGGACATCTTCGTCTGGGCAATATGTTTAGGTCTAGGAGAAATCTATTTAAGACAATGGTCAGTTTTATGTTATTGAGGAGCAGAAATGTAAGCTGATTGTTTGAGAATAAAACCAGCAATTTTTGTTTATCATCTTCGTTATTTCATTAGTTACTCGCATTCGCAGTTCAGTAAGTCGCATACCTACAAGTATTACATTCTTTGTTGCACGACAAGTTACTAAAGCCAAACAAAATAATATTGTATATTAAGTTCATTTTCATTTACTTAAATAAAATCCAAGAAAATAAATAAAAGAAATGTCAGCCCGCGCGCAGCTCTGTGCCGTATTTATTTACCAAACAAATTAATATTCAGACAAGCTTTGCAAATCGAACTTCCATTTTAACATAGTTCTTGGTTCAGTTTCGCATGAACATTTCTTGTTATGTAAATAAGCGCAGGGAAACCAGAATTAAGCGAAAAACAAATAAGAGTAGTTAAAGATGACTTTTACAACACTTTTGTTCAATTATGTAGTTTGTTTATAGAGTAATTATTTTAATTTTCATATTCATAAATCAGTTAAACAAGAGAGGATTAAAAAGTGTAGAAGGCACTCCTTGCTTTTAGCGTTGACATAAATTGTATAATGTCCTCGAGGACACGGTAGGTACGGGTTGAGCGAGGAAGTCAATGCACCCACAACGAAGTTCAGTGCTCCTCCCGAGATATTCTAGACACGTGCTGAATGTTAAAACTTATATATCGCGTAAATGTATGTGACAGTTGAGGTTTTACTGAACAACTTTTGAATTCACTCCAGAAATATATTTGGAAAATTTAAGTTCTAAAGACGAATCGGGGCCAAGCACTCCGACCACATATTTTCCCCATATTCGTAAGTCGTTGAAAATGTTCGATTCGAAAATATTTGTCATAAATGTTTGTCACTTAATTTTATATGGCTGGTTATTATTTTCAACTAGCGTGTTCGAAAAACGAAAATGTGGAAAAATTGTTTTGATAGGTATGTTTCTTTTTACTCATGAGGTGCGCGATAAAAATAATATAAAACAAACGTTGCACATCTTGCCCGGTCTTAGGGGCCACGTTAATTTATTTCCTCTGAGACTTTTTATGTTCCCAACACCCGAATGACGTAACCAGTGAACTCATCGTTAAAACAAAATAGGTTTTATGAACACTGCCTACCTATAATTTGCATCACATAATCCCTTAAAGTTTAGGAGTCAAATAGACCCTTTGAAGTAATATGCTCTCAGGCGATCAACCAGAAACTTTGTAAGTTTCTTACGACTATTTAGCCTTTAGCGGTACCGACACACCTCGTGTTTTGATATTACTTTGCAAACCCCTCTAGGCCTTTAGTCTTAGACAGTACGTACATATACATAAAGATATTTAAAACACGTGTTTTTACATATATACACAGATATACAGTAATTGCAGTGTTTAAAGACAAGGACAAAGGTTCTAATCGTTAACCTGTAGCAACCAGGCCCTTCTAGGTAATAAATGAAGAGATAATCTGTACTTCTCGTCATAAACCAGCAATATTATTAGTCGTAAGTGACATAAGGCGCAACGCTGGCTGTTCTATACGTAGGTATATAAAGAAAAAACTAGGTCCAAAGTCGGTCAAGTCGACGGATGCATTCCTGCGTTGCTCTTGACATTCCACCTTGGTTACATAATACTGCAGACAAAAAAGGAGTATAAGTACCGTGGGCCAAAGAGATTAGTCTGCAGTCAAGAAAAGTGGCATTTTAGTAGATGGGCCTCTGCGTGTACTTATTCTTGTAACCATGTCGATGGCAATCTAAATTGAGTCGGCCCAGACTTTGACTACGAGTTTAGCGCCTTTAATAGCGTTCATCAGTTCCCGTAACGTGCAGACAATAGGACAACCAGGACGCATTCAAAAGTATCTCATAGTTTATAGAACAGCATCAAAACTTGCACTCCAGGGAGGAATTATCTATGAATCCTCTCCACTTGAGCAGATTTTCCTTGCTTCGGCCAATCTGGGTCCAGAGTTTGTTTAAAGACCTCTAAGTTAGCCAAGGCAACTCTACAGTTGGGACATTTATACTGATTGGCATTATCTTGGCATCGCTTGTCTGAGAGCGTGCTACGCATAAAAAGTTATTACGCACACTATATCAATGTTATTTCGCTGCATCCTGAATGTTATACGTTTGATGTTTACCTGCATACTTAACTTCTTTGCCGTGTGTACATTAATTTGTTGAATTCAGGTAATTTCGTAGTGTAGCCTTATAAAAAAGAGCTTGCACATAAAGTTTATTATAGTTGTAGTGTCAGGTCAGATGATCTGAAAGGTTAACAATGTCGTTTTAAGTTAGAAATTATATTTACACTCGCCATAACGAGAGGTAACAAAAATGATTTTCTTTGAATCTAGCTAAAAACAGAGACTGTTTTTTCTTAGGTAGAGAATCATTTCAGTACCCAACTATAAAATATTTTCTGCATTTTTATAATTCTGTATTAAAGTAACTAGGATATGGTTATATTTGTGTCACTTTCCGTGGGCATGATATTATTTCATGAGACACAAGATTTAGCTTAAGTAAAATTTAGAAAGGATTACACAGGATTATTGGCATTTCTAAATAATAATATTATTGTTATTACTACGATTACATCACGGTTCGCAATAGATTTTTGAATAATTTGTTTTGAATCCCACTCTCAAGCTGATTGTTTTTTTGTTAGTGAGTAATGAACATCACTAAATATTTCCATGAACCGTGTTAAGTCATCGTTATTTATAATAAAATTTGTAATAATAAAAAAATATATAAAACAGGATCCTTACAGGAATCGGTGCAATGGATGGTCATAATTACCATGCTTTGCATTGATGACTATATTTATATTCTTCCTTTGTGTCTTGCTCTGGGATTGACTACGTAGGATACGCCAAATGAACTTAGCATACTAGCATTATCAGCCTATTACGTTCCCACTGCTGGGACACAGGCATCCTCTCTGTGAGAGGGAGTGGGCCGTAATCCACCACGCGGGCCCAGTGCGGGTTGGTAGATGTCACATGTCTTCGAATTTTTGGTTCTAGGACATGCCGGTTTCCTCACGATGTTTTCCTTCACCGTTATGATGAAATGAACTTACTTACTCTTTAAAAGTCATTGTCAAAATCATTATCAATGCTATCAGTTAAGCTTATCTGAGTCTATTGGAAGGCCTCCCACAAGGTGGACCGATGACCTTGTGAAGGTCGCAGGAGTCCGCTGGGTGCGGGAAGGGGTCGAAGTGGCGGGTTTGGGGAGGCCTGTGTCCAGCAGTGGACATCTTTTGTCTGAAATGATGACAAGTCTACTGCTTGACGTATGCCTTGCCTAACTAGCCTACAACACAATACACCCAATAAACCATAGAAAAATCCTACTCATCATCTACCTAGCCTGATCCCAACTATGTTGGGGTCGGCTTCCAGTCTAACCGGATGCAGCTGAATACCTGTATTTTACATGGAGCGACTGCCTATCTGACCGCCACAACCCAGTTACTGGGTAATACAATACCCTTTGGTAAAACTGGTTGTCAGACTTTTGGGCTTCTGACTATCCGTAACGACTGTCAAGGATCCACGAATGACAGCCGGGCCCAATGTCTTAACGTGCTTCCCGAGGCACGGAGGGGTCTCGATATGAAAAGATTGTTACCCATCTACATACCTACCAACCGTGGCAAGCGTAGCTTAACCTGATCGATCGACCTGTGCGGCTGTTATTATTTAGCCATAGAAAAATCCTACTACAAAGCAAAATCCTCCATCCATTTAGATATATTAATAGATTGAAAAAAAAATCTCCATCATAAAAATACAGCCAAAGTATTATCTTGTCTTATACATACTTAAGCTTACTCAGCAAACTTCTATGGTATAACAAGATGCAGTGATCTTGCAAATTCAAGATTGCCTTCATAAGTCATGTGAGGGTCTCCTGAGAAATCTAGACCAAGTTCGTGTGACTGGGGAACGATTGTGCAAAAGACGTAAGCCCATTGGTCGTAAGTTTTGGAATGATGGAGTATTTCATAGTTACAGTCCTGCTTTTTGGATTCTTTATTTTGTGGAAAAGCAGGTAACAGTTATGTGTCGATTTAAGTGTCAATAAAATAATTAGCAATGAGTATAATACTCGTTTATTTGATTATCATTTTGTAGCTGGAGCGACCGTTTGGTGGAAAGGCGGAGGGTCAACGTCTTCGGTACCTAAATAATAAGTTTATTTGGGTACCGAAGACGTTGACCCAACTTCCAAAACGAAAACTGAGACTAACGTCTTATCAGTTTTCAAAGAGTAGAATAGAATAGAATAATTATATATTTGAATAGAAAGTAGGTACAAAAAAAATGCTGATGTTTTTATAATTAGAGAACCTTATACATTCCACCTTAAATTAGGTATGCAAACATTAAGCACAAGTGCTTAACAGTCTAGAATACTGTCAATATGAAAATTCTTATAATATGGTCAGTAAAATAAAATAAATAATTAAATATGTCAGTATTAATTAGGTAACTATAAAGTTTTATCATTTAGAAATTCACAAATGGAGTTTTTTTTTTTTAACAATGGCATCTCGCTGTTCATCCTTTATGAGGATGGCTACTGCTTAACCGGACTTTCCTGTGGATGCCTCGAATTAAGGCCTCCAGCCAGGGCAAACAATAATTTAAAAACTAAGCGACAGCGCTAAGGGTAACCCCCTCGGGGTTCGGACCTCGGCTCAGGGCGTCGCTGGAAGAGGACAGCAAGGGACAGGCTGGATCGGTATTATTATTAGTGTTTAGGGGCGAATTTAAAACTACAGGCTCAGCTGCGCGGGCTGGCTCGAGCAAGGGTCGGGGCGGGCACGGTGATGGTGCGGGACGTCGCGACAGGCCTCGGCGGCGAGGACGGAAGGACGGATGTCTGAGCTTGTGTTTGTGATGTCGTCTGAGAGTACTAGTGGCCTTACTGCTCTCCTGGAGGAGGGTAGTGGCGTCGTCGGGGATAGTGAGGGTATGCCTTGGTCGGCGAATCCTACTTATGCGGGAGGGAGTGTATCGGGAGGCCGCCGCAATCAGGGGATTGGGGTGCTTTATGGCAGAGTCAAAGAAGCGCTTGGAGAGGCGTTTCATGAACTGCTGGATGGTGGGGATTCTGAGATCTAGATGCAGATTCACATTTCGGACATAGAAGGGGGCTCCCGTGACCTTTCGGAGGAAACGGTTCTGGAGGGTTTGCATTTTATGCAGAAATCGCGGCTTGGCGTGTGCGAAGACTACGCAAGCATAGGTCATGATGGGACGTCACAAATGGAGAATTATGATTTATCAATTAATAAGAGTGACAATTTATTTTTATTCAGAGCAGTTTTAGTTAACACTAAGAGGAAAAGCATAAATTAGGCTTTAGCAATTGGTATTAAACGATCGTTGTTTGTTTATTCGTAATAATTTGCGTACGTATCGAAAATATTAATATCGGCCCGAAGTAAAATACATGCAAGATCTATTCTAAAGTAAATTTAACCAACCCATAAAGTTGTCCTAATTTAGTACAAATATTTTGATATCAAAAGCGGCAAACCGCAAGTCTGAGAATATTAAATACGAAAATTATGAACATTTTCATTCATATTCCAGTAAGAACTAACACAAATGGTTTAAACGAAATTGGACTGGATGAAATCTTAACCTAACGAACCCCTAGGTCGTCTAGGAGTCAAACGTTTGCCTTAGCGATTTATAGGGGTTAACGTTGGAATTACTTTCTCAAATGATTTATTCAGTTTCGATGTCCACAGAATTCTCTATTACACTTTATTAGAAAGTTACATTCTTTCGTTAACTTCTATTATTTTGTAAAGTACGTCTTACGAAGTTCGCAGTGAGAGTAAAGTCGGCGTTCGCGTTCGTTGACACTTATATCTACCTACTTTCCACAGCTGTTTTAGAATTTAATAACAGCGACGATACTTAATCAAAAGGCATAAAAAGAGATGACTTTGTATAAAAAGCCACGCTCCGGTATTGGAGAGTGTTTTACAAAAACGGAGTACGAAAATAAAATTCATTTGTTTGTATTTACGAATTTTCCCGGAAATTGGCGAGCATCAGCGACATGACCCGAGCAATAGCTGATTTGCATATCCAAAGGACTATGTTTATGCTGAGCATAAAAGCAAGCTCTGCAATTATTCGCCCAAACTGTAGTTTATTTGTAGACTGCTGTTAGTAACAAATTTGGAGCAAAGTACTTTGCAGTTTGGGGTCAATATTTCATCAACGATTATTCCGATATCTATCTAATCGGTGTTTATTTATTCGATGTAATTACTGGCACAACAAATTTAATACCGACCGCGTTTTTATTTTAGGCGTATATTTTTGGCAAAAAGCAATCATCAATCTGTCGATGACGTAAGTCGAAGGGAATCTTTAGTAACCAGTTTCAAGAAGTGAGGTGGGTACAAACGTGGCTTAGGTACTAAATAAAACAGCGGGAGAAAAGTGCATTCACACCAACGTGGGATGGGCGGCACTTGAAACTCGAAACTGGATTTTTACCTCTGATTTCTTTAAGAGCTAGCAATTTTAAGAGTTTCCGATTACAAACATAATTTGATAGTTCGAAGTGTTTAACAACATCTTCGGGATCCTCAGTACTTAATTAAATCTTCTGATAGAAATCTTATATGAAAATGATAATTTTAATAAACAAAGTAGGTACTGGTTTCAGATCCAGTTAATACATTATCAACGTTGTCAGTACAAGATGTTAGTACTACCGTCTTTACGATCAAACAAGATAATCATATAACTTTTATTATGTTATGTGATTATCTCACCGACAAAAAATTTATCATTCCTATTGAGTTTCATTTCAAAATATTTAACTCAAATAGATTGCAGTTGCATTACATGAAAAAATTATTGGAAACTAGGGCATCTAATAGTTAGGTGCTGTATAGTAACGTGTTGCAACTACTTCTTTAACTAAATCTATCTAAATTCAGGCAGATTTAGGCATAAAATCAATAACCAAGACCGGTTTTCAGTCTAAAAGTGTCAGACCCTGATTTAAACTAACAATTGCAAACAGCAACGAATTGATTTAAATTGTGCAAATCCATCCATCATGTCGGTGGCAATCAATTACGTTAATGCAATTAAAGCATTAATTCAATTAATTATTAAATGGACTAAATGTACTTTGCATGCTGTGATTCAGGATCAGCATGCGATAATGTGTTTTTTGTTAATAAACGAATGTGAAAAGTATTTCCGTTATACGCAAGAAAATGAAAGATGTTTTCCATTACGAATTGATATTGATCGTTGTTCATCGTAATCATTTTCCTGAACTTATCCTAATTTATTTGGGTTCGGCACAACATGTTTTTTTCTTCCATACTTTTTTTTCTATTAGTTGTCATCTCGGTACCCAAACCCTTTCTAACTATGTCATCATTCACACAGTCCATCCATCGTTTCTTTGCTCTTCCCCTACTTTTATAGCCATCGATCGACATTCATTCTCAAAACTTTCCTCACGACATTTTCCTAATATTGATCGTTGTTATCTGATTCAACTTCTTAACATAGGTCCTTTAACAAACTGCCACGAAGCTATTTTTTTCTATTGTATCGTGCTACATAGGATACGCGCGGAGCTTGACCGGTTAACAATGAATTTGCCCAACTGTACCTATCAATAATTGCCTGAATTCTGTCCAGTCGCGTTACTGAACGGTTATTTAAGGATCTATCTCCAGTTCAGCAGTCAATGTTTACAGGTGGTATGTAACATGATAATCCGTGATCATTCAGTAGCATGATATTATCAGTATACGAGTTGATCATATCGCCAACCGTAGTGATGTCTCTAACAACGCCAAATGCGATAATTATCTTATAAAACACACACCAATTAATGGGTCTAGCAAAAAATTAAAAGAATCAGGGTATTGTTATGTTCTGGGGCTGTGAGCTAACAATTACCTACTATTACAATGTGCAATGTTAGTAAGACTGTGCGCAACTTTTAGGTCTATGCACGCAATTGTAATCTTCGATTAGTCCATGATTCTTTCTTAATGAAAAAGTTTTTTTTATGTCATTGGGGGGCAATCGACCAGAGGCAAAGGCCGCTCGTCATTGACCTGGTGGTCAAATATAAAAAAGACCTCAAGAAGCCCAATTGCCAGAATCGACAATCCAAGTCAGAATAACTTGGGGAAGTGAGGAGATCCAAATAATGAACTAGGGATGAAAGAAGAAGAGGAGAGGCAATCAGGCAGGCGGCCGACCTAACAGTAAGTGGTCACGGCCATCTATAACCATCTGCAATACAAGACACATATCACAGGTTTGCGCCATTCCTGAAAAACAGAAACGTATCAAGTCTTACCTTTATAAAAAGCCTTTCCATAACACAAACTTACAAAACGACGAAACGCAAACTTAATCACCATTTAATTAAACGAAAAGTAACTGCAGATAAAATGCAATGCAATATACATTGTAAGAGAAATCGTGCACCCAGCACCTTACATACCCATTCTTTACGCGGGACATTAACATAAATAAACATAACTAGCGAGCCAGCAAAGCGACGCTCACATTAACGCTGGGTGCATTCAATGAGCCCGTTGTTCCCACACGATTTGTGCTCGGGAACCCTCTGATGTTCATGTGCTCCTAGTACCTGATTTTACTTGTCATATTATGGAGTATGGTGATATGGAGGACTGAAATATAGACGTTATATGGCCAGTTCATATGGTATTGCAAATTGCACTTGAGTGATAATTCAATGATTATTATTTGAAACAGGTTTGATAAACCATTACTTAAGCACACACACAATATAAAAGTATTCAAATATGTTTTAATTTTGCAGTAGGTGGGGTCTTAACTAACCATAACTTAAGCACACCTTGCACAATGTAAAAGTATTTCAATTTGTTTTTAATTTTGCATTAGCTATGATGGTCCTACCTGCTTTTCAAACAATTTCGTATTTCTCATGCCAATAAATTGAGTCTATAGTAGCCCTCTCCTAGATTCTCAAATTACGCAACAAACCTTTGAGAAAAGGCAAGCAAATCAAATGCTTCAATAACTGAATGAAAGTTATGAGAAACAATCAAGGGGATACGTTTATTATAGTTCGCATTCATTGTAGTTTAGTACTGTTAGCTTTCTTCGTAAACCCGTCAGTAATGGCCGTAGCCTCAGGGCCTCTATTATTAATACACTAGAAACTTATAATTCTTGTTACATAAAGAAAAGCGTATCCCACAGGTGAAAACTTTACAAACTCAACAACTCGAAAGTACTGAAAACGTGAGTCCATATTAAGTACTGTCTGTTTATTAATAATGATACAGTCATATAGGTTACCATAGCAGCTATGTGGTTGACTGATCAGTAGAAAAAGTAGGTAAAAGGCTAAAATAAAAATAAACTATGTTTTTTATGAATCACTATAATATTATTTCCAAATGAAGAATTGTTGATAAAAACCGGCCAAGTGCGAGTCACCGTAAAATATTTTAACACTTAGACATTTATATTTATCAACACGTTTTTGTATGGGGGGTTCCCATACAAACCCTATAGTGATTAATTTTATTTTATTTTTTATTATTTCTTGATAGCGGCAATAGAAATAATAAACTCTGTGAAAATTTCAACTGTCTATCTATTACGGTTCATGGGATACAGCCCGCTGACAGACAGACGGACGGTGGAGGCTTAGTAATAGGGTTCCGTTGGCACCTTATCTGTACCGAACCCTAAAAAATTCGTTTAATTTTACATCAACATTTCAAAAACGCGTCCATTTAGAAAATACACAAAGGAAACCTACTATTGGTATGTTAAAGCCCGAAAAAAAAAAAAACAAAACACAATCTCGTAACTGTATTCAATACTCAATCGTTCCACTAACTCGTTCAGTGCACTTCATGCCCATTTAACGCAAATATGTTCGTGGGCTCAGTTATCTTGCAACATTGTGTAAGAATAGTAAGTATCTACACTTGTACAATTTTTACTTGAAAATTATACAAAAGTAGTTGTAACTTAGTCTCGCCTGAATGACGATTAAGATGCAAATAAAGATTATGTGCTTAGAACCCAACGTTCCTATCTAGTGGTAACTAGTTTTCGAGCTAAAAATACGCAATAAAGAAATAAAAAGACGAATTGTCTTGTACAAGTTCCATTTACCCGCTTATTTGGGTAAACAACTATTTTTAACCGACTTCAAAAAAGGAGGTTCTGTATTTGACCCGTATGTATATATGTATGTAAATATGTATATTTTTATGCCCGCGATTTTCTCAAAACTTATTAACCAATTCTTTCATTAATATGATCTACATACTTTCAGGAAGGTTTTAATAAATAATATATTATGTAATTATTCTCATGTACGAAGCTATATGCATAAATGTACTGCATCTCCGGCATTTCTATGAGAATTTTGATGATTCTTCTCGTCGTTGTCTTCAATGCACTACTGTTAATTGAATTTGTGTGGGGTAGGTAAATACAACTAAAAAGTGAAAAATAAAAACTTTTTTAAAACGTTTTTGCACAATTAATGTGACCTCATTTCTCAGAGACTTTAGTTTAAGTTTATTTTATTATTCTGTTCTCTTGAGACCGCATGAACATCAGCTTGAACCGTCTCAAAATTATAATTTAAATTAAAAACTGCCAGACTAATTTAGGTAAATTGAGTGGCGTCAGAGCCATCTTGATATCCTAGTAACGAAGCGACTAATTGGAAATTTACATGGAGCCAACAGTTTGGTGAAACGCGCAACCTGCCCTTACATTTTGTGAATTTAATTACTATACTTATACATCGTTAAACCTCAAATTATGTAGGTAGGTGCTTTGGTAGTTCTAATTTACGTCATCATCTGCCTAGCCTTTTCCAACTATTTTGGGGTCAGCTTTTAGTCTGACCGGATACAGCTGAATACCAGTATTTTACATGGAGCGACTGCCTACCTGACCTTCACTACCCTGTTACTGAGTAATACGATATAGACTTTCGGACTTTTGACGACCTGTAACGGCTGTCAAAGATCCACGAATAGCAGCCGGGACCAACGGCTTAACGTGCTTTCCAAGATACGGATATCGGTATGTAAAGATGGTCAACCATTCACGGACCGACCGCGGCATGCGTACCTTAACCTAATCGATCGACCCGTTCGGCTGCTATTATTTAGCAACGAGCCTCCGTTTATTACGTGCCTACCTTTAATTATATAAGTTTAAAATAGAGCAGTTTTTCGATCAAATATTAATGTTTTTATTGATGAGTTTTTTAATGGAAGGCTACGAGCCACTGATGATGTTCAATGAAGAAATGACTATAAAATTTACGTCCTCATAAAAATCAATTATACCTACAAACCTAAAACGCGAATATAAAACATGAATCAAAGGTTTTTATCTGTTATTACTGTAATATGACTTGTTTACACATCTGGCCACGATAATTGACCCTCGTCATATTCGGACATTAAATTATCTCAGCCCATACAGCCTATTTGACGTGTTATCGAATAACAAATCGTAACTCGTCTATAAATATACATCTTCACGAATAACGTGACTCATCAATATCGTTTAGCATCGAATTTGTATTTAAAATAGACATAAGTTTGAAATCATATTAGGCATAAATTAGTTTATTGAAATTATGAATGCATATTTAGTATCGAGATTTCGTTCTCGTGATGATTGGATTGGTAACTATACTTTAGATTAGATACTCTGAAAGAATTATCAATCCCTATATATATACTTCTCTTCATCGTAAAACGGCAAAACAGGACTAAACGAGAAAGTATTAGGTAGTAGGCGGTTGCAAGCGACCCCAAGTAAAATGGGGCAAGGGCAATAAGATGATGAGGAAGTATGAGGTTAAATAAGTGAATCCAGCATTAGTATCATCAGTCATCAGTCATCACTCTACGAAAACAGACAGTGCCATCCACGAAGACGCGCCCCACTCTTCTTCCTAATGCTTACAATACAAGTGTCCAACATTCCGCTAATGTTTTAGTTTTGTCGATACACACTAACTACTTAGTGGGTAATTAGTGTGCAAAAAAAACTAAAACACTAGAGGAATTGACAAGCGATAACCACTGGCGATTAGGAAGAAGAATAGGGCGCGTCTTCGTGGATGGCACTATCTGTATTTCCCATACGTCCTGAAGAAATTTGTCGTGCGCCTACTTCCCTTAACGAACAAAAAACCTAAGAGTGAGCCTTCAATAGCTCTTCCCCGCGACATCGTCCGACCGCATTTCTTTTATTTTTCAAGTTCCTCATTAAAAGGCTGTACTTTTTAGTCTGGACACAGCCAGTGAAAGTTTCTCATCTCGCGACGTCGGAAAAAAATGTACAAAAATAGTAAAAGTCTTGATTGCGATTCCGCAATTAATCCACTGGCAAAAAATTGGCTACGTTTTCCATTGAGTAACAACTCTAGTTTTAACAATATTTTGTATGTGGTAATATTTTTGTATGTTTAGAGAAAAAGTAATTTGACCTACATGTTTCATTCGGGTCTTCCCCTCAAATAAAGCTCTAAATAACTGTTGTTAATGTTTTGATGCTTTTCGCAATATGGGAATTTAATTTTTGTGGCGAGTAAAACAATTAACATAAACCGCGCTCACTCATAATACGTAAAATACGGAAAGGTGAAAGACCTCGATACGACTTTTTCATTTGCAATGAGTTAAAATAAAATTGTCATCGTGATAAACTCATACCGGCTTTAAATCATGTTGTACTACATTGTTACATAATTTTATTAAATAGGTATTTAACAATATTAAATGTTTGAATATTAAATTAATATTACAGTAAGTACCGATAATCAAATCATGTAAACGATAAATCAAACAATTTATATACTAAAAATGCAAATAACGTAACTTGAGGTCTTTGACCGAGCTTGGACATTAAAATTATATAAATGAAAAGGTACTAACGGCATAATAGGAGGAAAATCTTCGTGTAAACTAAGCTGAACCTTGAAGGATGAAGCCATAACAGGACTTCCTTCAATTAATTATGATCAAAGTCAACAGAATCACATTTTTGTATGAACAGAATATTGTTCGTAGAAACGTTTACTTGAATTTTCATATAATTTGTTGTTAATTATTTTTTTATGTTTGTTAATTACTTGAATAAATTAACTTAATCATGCCAGGTTTTGCGGAAAATAAATGTTTTTGGTCATACATATTAACACAATATTTTTACATCAATTAATTTAATTTTATTAATTGTTTAGTAAATTGAATATAACCTTAAATTGTACGTAAATTCAACTCACAACTGTCATTCTTTGACGGTTGTATGAAAAGGCACGGCACGGCAAATAAGCACGGTGATAATTTGTTAAAAAAATATTTTCCCAGACTGTACTTGCAAAGCTGCAAGGCTTTTCCTGAAAACAAACCATCAATCGCGTCATAAACAAAGTTTTTACGTTACCAACAAAAACTCTAGCACACAACATATCTTCTAGCACACCTCTAACAAGGCGTTCGCACCATTCAATTATTACCTAACGACAGGATACGATAAAGTATTCAAGCAGTACATTTATCCTCTAATACATGCATAGATAGGCTAACTAGTCCCTCAACAGTCACCATCAATATCAGTAGGCAATTGCAAATACGCGCGAATGAACAGGTTTCGCGCAGAAGGATTTATTCTATACTGCAATCTATGTCAAGATCAAGGAGTAAAAACAAGTTTGTTAGTCATCGCACTGTGTTTACCTACAGACGTCGCTGACCCACAAAAATGCATGTAAGATTAGAGATGATTGATAAAAAGCTATTAACAATTTGTTAGTGTTGCTTTCAAAATAATTATCGATGTATCGATAAAAATAGATACTGAATTTAGAGGGGTTCCCACGTAGTTTAAAAAACATACATTGTTTTATAGTTACGTTATTTGTACAATTAAAATGCAATATCACGTTTTCAATATTAAAACAAAAACTTTGCCAATACATTTTATTATTGCTTTTTTGTAACGCATCCTTGATTTTTCTTTGTAAACAGTTAATATTAATTAACATACAATATTTAATACAGCTAACTATTTACACTAAGTACTATAAGTAACTATAGGTACAAATCAAAACAAAAAAGACACTTAGGCGTCGAAGTACAAGTCCACATCGCTGTCATCTGGAAACGGGCCCAGAAGACTGACAGCACATTGCCACATTGAATGGCAATCGTAATTATTTCACCAAAGAACGAGCTAGATGAAAAATTAAATTTATTAAGATAACATCGAAAACAAAGTCTACTAAATCATTTTTAAACAAAGAGCGAAGCTTCATCTAAAATACAAAAGGCATATTCGAGAACCGACTATTGGAATAACTTACAAATTGCGTCCAATTTGTACAGCGGATAACACAAAATAATGGCGAGTCGATAGTCGATACCTAGTAAAGTTCGAGACTTAATCTCGACTTGAGATTACTGGGAGCCAGCTTGCTATCTGGTACACACTGTAAAACAGTCAAGCATGCAGAAAACTTTATGTATTTTAGCAAATTTGTGGACTGAGGATAGGGGCCGCATTACATACTTACTCAAGACTCCAGTTTCACTTAAAACTAGTTTCAACCAATCAAATGGTTATAAAAGAGTTTTAAGTAATGCTTGAGTTTTGAGTAAGGTTTTATAACACGAGCCTAACACCCGGTTTCTGATTTGAAGAAAGTAGCAAATTTCAACTAATTATTCTCAAATACAGTCATACTTCATACTTAAGTCATACTTAAGTACAGATTAAGATGTTCTCAACTTCAAATTCTCAATTCAGAAACTGGGTGTATATGTTTGCCAGCCCCTGTCTGCCTATTTCCTGCACCTAACGTGCGTAACATGTTAACGCACGTACTATCAATGACAGCTGCTAATTAGTGCATAGATATTATGCACTACCGAACAGAACATAACGCATAAAATTCTGCCTCATGCGTGGCATTTGTACTTAGGTAATCTAAATAGTATAGCTGTACAAAGATCTTTTGGCGTGTGACCAAAATCGGAACAAAACCTCCATCTTTTTTTCAAATTTCACTAATGTATTGAAAAACAAACGCCAAAATATCTTTTTAGCATTGTAAATTTCCGAGTCATTTTCCTCCTGGCGACTTTAGGTCGATACATAGACAGAACATTGGAAGTTTTTTTATGGTTAGCCTGCACACTTAACTCTTTCGCCGTGTGTACCCGGACTACATAGTCTGTCCATTCCGTTACTTAACAAGTTCGACGGTTCGACCTGAACCATGCAGTTTTATACAGCTAGAACAAAATGAGGCAGAAGCACCTCCACTATAACTTTTAAATTTGATGAACAGCAACTTTAATACTTTGATATTGTGAGAATATTTTTCACTCGTTGCACTTTACTCTGTTGTGGAAGTTTATGAGATCGCGTGCTTCGCGAAGATAATATTTTGTTCCGCTTAAACCGATTTAAGTTTAATTAAATGGACACTGTTATCCCAATTTTCTTACAATGTAAGCTCACATTGGCGAAGGCTTGGCTTAGTATTGAATGTTATAAGACACTTGTTTGGTGATTTGCGTGGATGTAACGCATATTTTTCCCAGCTTGTTTATTTATATATTTAACCATTTATATACACATATATAAACAGACAAGAAGAAAGAAACAGAAAAATACATAAATAAAAAAATAAAAATTAACAACAAAATTATGCATAGGTACAAACATTAAAGGGACGAAGCAATTTCAAACTGCGTTTCAGCTTTGAAATAATAACTGAAAAGAATGTAACATATGATTTCTTATGAATACAAATAGAGTAATTCATACCCGTCCCTAGTGCAATGCTGTACTTCTGAGAGTAATATTTTCAACATTCTACCATCTGTGTTTATATCAGTTGGTATCAAGAAGTTTGATTGTTTGCAACATAAAGCTATCCAGTGGAATAAATAATAATTGTTGTTATTTTGAATCTAGGACTGAGATGATAGAATATTTTGGCTTAACCGATTATTAAAAAGCTATTGTGTCTCGCGTGGATCCACGTTCATGCGGAGTCATGTCAGTAAATTTGAAATTGACCGAAAAATCAGTTGAAATTAACGAAGTTCGTGTTTATTCTAGCAAGCAAGACCCAGTGAATAAATATTTATTACTTGTCTTATAAAACAATTTTGTAAAACAAACTGGTTATAATGGTGGACACCTTGTTCCACGTTTAAAATAACTTTTACATTATGTAATCACAAAATAAACTCGTTTTCTTTCGTGTCTTACAAATGTTTTTATTTCATTTAATGAGATTTCATCTAAAGAACCACATTTATAATCACAATGCTCTCAAGATGATTATGAATGCGGTGAGTTACGAGCATGCGTCCGCGCACGCGAGTTGTCCAGTTCCGGACTCAGCGACTTTCCAGTGAAAGCGACAAACGCTTCACGGAACGCGCCTTTAGGGAATTTATCCAATGCACATCTGTGTTGAAGATGATTGCAATTTAAATAATCTGTATTTTCAGTATAATTTTGACGTTATAAATGTTTTGGGGGATTATCGCTGCAAACATTTACTACACTTGAGAAAAAAAAAACGAGAAAAATTAATTGTGTGAAACGGATCGAATATTTATTTAATAAGCGAATTAAGTTTAGGCCCCTCAAGACCACAAGCAAAATATATATTTGATATCTATATAACATAAGTCGATTTTCATCATCTTACACTGAATAAAAACTCTCACAAACATAATGTTTTTATAAGGTGAACAAGAAACCAGTGAACCTAAACAAAACATCTACTACGGACCATAAAAGTTGAGCGGTATTTATGATATCAAGCAAATTGTTTGGAAACATTTGATACAATCAAGAAGCCAACGGACGGCGACTCTCACTGCATCTATATTCAATGCAAATAATATGTTGTATAACAGTGCAACTCGCTCACATGTGGTTGGTTGACATGAGGAAAATGATGCAGTTTTATTTGTAAGCCCGTTTTTGCGTTATATAAAAACCTCTTCAAAAACTTTGTATTTCTATTAGCATGAGTCGTACGTGAATAGTTCATGATAAGTGGAAGGAGGGAAGGAAGGTCTTTGAATTGCTGTGGGATGCTATAGACTAAAATAATAATAAATTATACAATTTTAGCTAGTGAACAAGGTCTTACTGCCCAGAATACATATCTTATGAAATTATTTCCAATTATCAGACTCAACTCTACTGCCTATTTCCCCTTGTTACAAAGTATTTACACAGTTGTTACTTGAGCTTGTTCAACCATACATCCCTCCTCCTCAAGTCGTACTCCTCATTACTGAGGGTCGTGATCCTCCCTTGAAAACATCTTTTCCCTGACGATGTTACGCCATCTTTGTCTATCCTTGGCCAAGTGAAGCGCATCATGAAATTTCGTGTGAAGAGAAGAGCTTATCTGGTCGGACCATCGCATAGGGCTGCGACCTCTCAACCATACATATATATATACAGGCAGAAAAATATATTATGTAACACACAGACGTGGGTGAATAGTATGTACAAGTTGGAGTACGAACACTTCATCAATACCTAGATCTAAGAGCAAATACCATAACGATGTTCAATACGCAACCGCATTACATATTGTGATGTTCAACTTGCACACGATTAGTACGAATTAACTCATTATCTGCCTAGCCTTTTCCCAGCTATATTGGGGTCGACTTCCAGTTTAACCAGATGCAGCTGGATACCAGTATTTTACATGGAGCCACTGCCTATCTGACCTCCACAACCCTATTACTGGGTAAAACGATACCCTTTGGCAAGACTGGTTGTCAGACTATCGGGCTACTGACGACCCATAACGACTGTCAAAGATCAGAAGAGAAAATGTTGGAAAATTAGAGGTAGTTTTGACAGATTGAGAATGAGATCAGCACCCTAATTGCGTAATACGCGATCAATCGGAATCTGAATAATTTTGAAGCGAATTGCTAATCCATTGCTTCATGAGTTCGAAAAATTTGTCTGTTCAACACGTAAATAACGTAATGAATGTTGTTGAACTGTCAAAATGAAACTGATTCCGATTGATAATGTGTTGCGCAATTGCACTGTGAACGTTCTTAAAATTACGAGAATTACCTCTCTGGTCATACTCGCACACCGGTTGCGAGTATACATGTCCTCCTAGGGTGTCCCATTCCAGCGTTTTCATTCACATCTGCCTCGTAAATAACTTTAACAGATTTATTTGTTCAAGATAAAACTAGTTAAGTGCAACAGTTTACACAACAACAACAACTGTTTGTTTACAATTTAAGTAAATATTGTAAGTTCGGTGTAAATAGAGTTGTTTTAAGACCAATAGGTACTGCAGTTTTGTATCAGTGTAGTTTTAAAAGTTAATAAACATAAAGATCAAAGCAGCATTAGTCTAGGCGTCAGTCTGGCGAGAGAGAGAGGGATCGTGAGTTCAACACTTATTGTGAACCCACTTTTCCAAACAAACATGATAAGTTTGAGGGTTTTGCAGAAATACTAGTAAATGCAACCCAAGCGACTACTTGGTAGATTAAAGTTAAATTTTGGAATAAAAATCTGTTTAGAATCTCAAAAAAACTTTTTTACAAAAAAAATGACAGACTTCCAAAAAAAAACACTACAAGTGATAAATAACTTTAATTTCGGAAGTCGGTGTCGTTGGTTCTGCATTTTCGTTTATTGAGTACTTTTGACCTCCACGCGGGTGAAGCCGCGAACAAAAGCTGGTAGTCTTTAAAATAAGTCTCCATGCACAATGACATCTAGAGAAAATAAGAAGTTTGGAATCACTAAACTCGCACTTAACTCAATTCTTCAAGCATAAACAAGCATGAAAATAGATCACTATTTCTTTTATCTCAGCCGGTCAGTATCAGCATATTTCATCGAAACTCCAACTGATTATCTCGAATGGTTGCACATTAATTTCGATGTAACAGAGTTTAATTTTGACTACTTCTTACTCTTGTAGCTGTGTTACAAATCTGTAACTAAACAACCATAAAAAAAAATACAAACATCCGAATTGAGAACCTCCTCCTTTTTTATAAGTCGGTTAATAAATAGAATGACGCGGCAATAGACTAGGCGACAGTCTAACTAGCGAAGAATCGTTATTTTGAGCTCTGTAAAGTGAACTCTCTCCTATAATTCAAAGTAAGATAAGTTTGAGAGCTAGACCAAAATAACAGTAGAGACACCAATGACTAGTTGACTTTAAATTAAAGACTTCACATAACTGTCTACAGAAAATATGCTGCTAGGAATCTCAAAAGAACGCCTAAGTCGCTACACTTCACTTAGATTATCTTCAAAGCACTGGTCTCCATTCTTCAAGCCTAAACAACCATGAAAATACTCCACAATATTTCCTTATCTCAACTGGTCACTATTCCATATAATACAGCATATTTTATCCAAACTCCAAGTGATTATCTCAAATGGTTGCACAGTAAGGAGTCTCGAACGTTGCGAGCCCGATGTCCGGCCGGCACACCCGGAGTAAGGTAATTATAGACCAGCTGCTTGGCACGTCACGTCGTACTTACAGTACTAGTGAACTAGATATTGTTTAGAAAATAGAACTGTGTTGTTTTGGCTAGATTTTCTTGTTATTAAAGAACAGGCTTCAGTGTATGGCCAACCACACTCTTCAACTATGCGAAAAATCAAGCCTGCTACTGCAAAAACAGACGTCAATTTCAAAATGTTACCATGAAAGGTAATTGACTCTACGATGGAAGAATTTTAATTAAACAACAGACTCATGGTTGTTTTTCCTTCACATCGCAATTACATGTAAAATTGTAGTAAACGTAATATGAACCACACCATACCTGCCTATCTTCATTACATCTCCCATTAGCAGGACAAACAAAGGACAATCGCTTGTAAATCATCGCGCACAGAAAACTTATTTAAGTCCGTATCTTAAGTCCTGATCAAAACAAAAAGCAAGTTTGGAACGTCGCGAGACTCCCAGTGCGTCGTGGGACTTAATCAGCCGCTTTCAAAGTGCACTCGACGTCCGTGCGAGCTCTTAGCTGGGTGTTTCTGCCTCGTAACCAACTTGATTAAAACTGGCAGCCGGGACGAAGCAAACTGGCCACTTATTTCAACAAACCCCCCTTTTAGCAGCTGCAACACGTCTATTAAGTTTCGTTTTTGTATTAGCCATGTTTGGGACGTTTATTTTTTTATTTTCGGGCAGTGTTTACACTGAGTGTCCACTGTGTAAACTACCCACTTATGAGCGTTTGTCGGTCGTAGTTTCCATCGCTTCTAAGTGGTGACATTTGAATGGAAAAACGGTTAAAATAATAGTGCTACTTTCAATCGATAACGCAATGTAGTATTTAAGTGTGCAATTTCTCGCCCACCACGTATTTAATTTTCACACGTATCAAATAATTTTTCATTGCCTATAATTGCATATTATCATTATTCTACATGAAAATATCACATACTTAACAATTAACATACTTTGCGGGCACCGTTCACTCATAAAATATAGTTGAAAATAAAATAAAATTGTTGATACTCATTGCGTAATATAATATTCATTGAAACATTATTTCCAATCAAAAGTCTGAGAGCCGACGTGTATTTTGTCATGTTATTTAATTATAATTTTTTTAATAGAAAAGTTGAAAGAGTTGATTCAACATTATTTCGTAGGACAGACAGAAGCAATTTATTGCTCCTTATAGCTGCGCAGGATATCATTTCCGGGTAATACAGGAGCCTTACTTTTATATGTCAAGTTATTTTATGACCAAACAAAATCATAAACTGTACATGAAAGCCGAAGTAATTGCTTTAAGATCATACGTTTACATGGCTATAATTTATCACTCTTAATACAACAGATTGTCGGTGTTATGACTGCTATAAACATAGTATAAATAACCAATCAATCATTGCTATTAGGCTGCTACTTACTCTCTCTTTTTAATGTTAACTGCATAATAGATTGATAGGCACTTGTCGTTTAGTATAAAAATAAATATTATTTGACTGTTATACCCAATGCGTCCCCAATTGAATATTTTATACACCGATTAGTAAATTACATAATTAAATATGAAAGATAGTCGCGGTCAATGTTTGAACTAGCAATAATTTTATAATTCGCTTATTTATCATTGTTATTATGTAGGCAAATTATATATTTAAAGTAGGTATGTATGATTGTATGCAATAAAAAAAAATGTCCTATTAACAATAAAATATTTCTTAGCCATGAAAATATAATATAGATACAACAATTATACTTTCAGTTATTAAATTCAAATAAAATTGTACTATCTTAATTTTTGGCTGTTCAAAGTTTATTTGTAAAACATCATTAGTTTGGTGTTTGAGGAAAACCAACTACACACACGATTACTGTGTGTGACTAATTCGAATTATTTAAAGCTGATGCCAAGTCAACTGCAATCATATAAAAACAAATAATAAGTACATTTACTTTATTACCGCATAATAATTTTCCTCTGCAAAAACATATCTCGGATTATCCTTTGTCATTCCTTGACCTAAATCTTTAATATAAGTATTTTGTATAGTTAATGTGAGTAGCGTTTACGAACACCATACTTATTGTTTTTTATGTTGATTAAGGTATATTATGGACGACAATAATATGCCTATTTACGTTTTAAGTGCAGCAATTGTGAAGTCATTGAAGGCAGTAGTGCCTAACAAGAGGTAGGATTAATTATAATGTGTTGTTGTAGTAATGAAATTATATGATACATATTGGAAATCGAGAAGTGATATTTGTGATGTCACTTGTTCTTATTATTAAATAACAATTAGAACAAATACGATATTAAAAATTTTTGAGTATTATACAATGAGCTCAAAAATATTAAAATATTTTTTGCGGAGCAACAAACAACTAGCTCCTAAACTATAAAGGCGTCGTCACATCCTGTGAACGACTTAACCCGTTAACATTTCTAAGTGAACTGTCAAGGAATTTTCCAAAGTATTACACAATAATTGCGATGGTGATTATAACTCAGTAGGTACTGATGCAAATCTCGGCAATGACACTTGCGTAACTTCGTACTTAATTGTTGCATAGTAAAGCGAATCGATCTAGATCGCTCGCTCTAGTGGAAAAGAGTTCAACGCACGCGCCTGCACCTCTGCGCTTGCGCACGCATCGTGGTTCTCAATTAGCTTTCGTATCAACATTCCTTGAGAATTGGTGTGTGGTATTACTAACTGTTTTAGTATGTGATAACGTTTTTATTACCTGTGTTAAAATTAATATGTTAGTTATTTATTTAATGGTTCTAGTTTGTTATCTGTAAGCATTATATTTTAAAACGCAAAATGGTTGATAATTTAAGTAGAAATAATAGTAGCTATTATTTAATATTATATTCTACAACCTACAACTAGGTAGGTCAATGCGCATTGATGCTAGCTGAATATTATTTACTTACAAATTGCTCATCAAACACAAGTAATATTCTTCAAATAAATACCTACCTTACCGAGAACGTTATCAATAAATTATTAAACAAACAAATTCTTAAAAATAAACAAAGAAAATGCACACTTCTTTTTATCTTCAAACAAATAATAAGATAGAATATACCTAGCACTTACCTACTGGTTTTTGGCATGCATAAAAAAATCCTTGGCTTTGAAATAGCCAATATATTATTTCACTCACGTACTAATCCCATATAGAATTGTAGCTATATTATTATAACAAAAAACCTAGTATCCACCAAACCACATATGACGTAACCGGAACTAAATGATCTCGTAATCCGAGCGATCTGTTCTATAAAGTTGACGTTAGATAAATAGTGTCACTTGCAGCTCTCTCCGATTAGTGGAGGCTGCGCCAGCGCAACGAGTCCGCTTTCTTCCGTACATCGGACATTGGAACATGAAGATACGAACAAGCTGTTGCGAGAGGTAATATAATATACTGTTGGTACAGGTAGAATTTCAAAACAAAATGGTAAAAATTAAAATAAGAGCATCACAAAAGTAAAATATGTGGCTTGTAAAGGAAAAATAAAAATATCAAGCATAATTGCCATAGCGAAATAAGACACCTGGGAGTTTCCCACCGTACAAGTAGGTACATAGGTAAGCTTGGTAGGTCAGCAAAAGTCATAATTTAACCACCCATTATTGGTTGATATTCCCAAATGTCGATCTATGAAGAGGTATATCCAAGTTTCAGCTCCCGTTTTGAGAATGTCGACTAAGTTACTGAAGAATTTATGGTTCAAAACTCGACTGCTGTCACCATTTCTCCTTAACCTTTTGAAACTTAAGCTCGAAGCAATGTGTTCTGTTCTACACCACTCCCTAGTTATAAGGAAACATACAACACCGTTATACAATGTGGTAATGCCACATGTAACACTGCCATTCTCGGATATCAATTCCTGTAACTTTCATAAGAGGTGACCAAGGAATTCTCAGTGCCGTGGGAATATACCTACATATTACATTGAATTGATATAATAAATAATAACATTTTAATTCAGATATCTGATCCATAGGTACAATTATTACATTATATCAAGATCACAAAAAAATTAGAAAAATGGAAATATAAAAATACAATGGAAACTAAAATTAAAATTATGATGAGAAGACTGATTACTTCAAAACTAAGTAAATATTATGAGCGAACCGAGTATTTTTAATTTTGAAATCGTTGTTTAGCATTTCGTTTAAATCGCCCTTCCGTGGGAGGGCCTCATTATTATTAAATTTTTAAATTCTTTATTTCGAGTAACCATGACTCATACAGTGTTAGTAACAATAAAATAAACTTACAACTATGTTAGTGATACAACTAAAACAACAATTACACACAACAAAACAAAATTAAGCATCTTAGAAATATTTATTTGCATCGCGCATAAAACTTACATTTTTCTGACTACGTATAGCCATAATTTTGAATGGAAATGACAGTTAGAAAAGATGTGCACGCTATGCTATGCAAGGAATGCGTTTGGAAATTGCTTAACCTTTTCATTTCAGGAGTATACGTATTGTAAGCGACTAAGTAATTGTACCAGGAAGAGCAGTGGTCTAAGAAATATAGTATTGTAAGCATTTATTAGCCTGTCAGACGTAATGATTATAGTTGGTCACACGCTATGAACTTTTGAATTCCTAGAGACAATATGTTTTCCCTGATTATAGGCGAAGATTTGATTTATTATGAATAATTGAAGTATAAATTGAAAAGAGTAGGTATGCTTTAGATGATTGGTCATGTTGAAAGGATGTCTGAAAAGCGACTAATTAAAGGGGTTTTACAAGTCAAATGTGAGTGGAAACGCCGGGGGACGCTTCAGAAATAAATATGTGTATTTATTTAGAAAGGTTAGGTGCGTAGTACTGGCAACTGGCGAGCATGTATGAACCTAAAATAAGCAAAAATAGTACGTAAGGATCATATCAGAGGAGCAATTCTCGTAGTTTTATGAACGTTCACAGTCTCACCTCAGTCTCAATCTGTCAGAAATACCTCTAATTTCCCTAAATATTTGACAGGTTTTTGACATTGATTGTCGCTGAGAGATGAGATTGTGACTAGGAATTGGCCTTCTGGTGGCGTTCTGTAGTTTCTTCCTACGGCCTGAGAAGAAAGCGAAAATGTATGTATGTATGTTTCAAGTACTGATTGAGCTATTGAGTGCGGAAACTAGGTAAAGCTTTTCTTATATTGCAACCTTAAACATTCACCTACGTTTCGATACAAAATGAATCTCAGTGTCCAAATCAAATCCACGGCAGGTCATATCTTGCACGATTTTCAACCCGCTGCATCTAAAAAAGCAGGAACTACTACTTTTCACGTAAGACAAGGCCGTCCTAGCTCTGAAAGTAGGTATAATACACAATTTTCTAGTATACCTACTTTTAAGGAACTCAATAACAACAACCTTGAAAAATACACAGTGCAGTTTCCGTAACTTACCTTTAATCTGTTATTATAATAATCACGAATAGAATCGTGGCTCAGTTAAGGCTATACTAAAATTAGCACAACCATCATTTGTGGAGGCATTTATTTATAGTTTAAACTGATTCATTTCATAATTATAAAGACATATCGAAGCCTTGAATCACGGATAGTGTTGGTAAGCGGCGCAGTGTGTCCGATGAATTGAATTATTATGTAGAACATACATGTAGGTATTTTACACATCTTACAAATTCCTGACTTAGATCATATCGTCATTTATTATGGTCGTGTATCAAAAAAGTAATACAAAACAATGTGATGGTGTCTGCTTTTTTTCTCTACAAATAAACAAAATTTATTTATTCCGGTCTGATCCAACGGGCCCCCCGCCCGCTCCTCGATCCCCTGCTAGTTCTTCTTCTCTCTGTCTGTAATGTCAAAATAACAGCTTTTTATTGAATTTATATGAAAGTATATACTTATAACTTGTATGTTTATTCCAGCTAATCTCCAAAACGGCTGGACCGATTTTGATGAAATTTGATATGGAGATACTTTGAACCCTGATGAAGGACATATGCTACTTTTTTTATCGACAAACCACGCGGGCTAAACCGCGGTTGTAGGCTAGTACGTTCACAAAGATGGAGCGGAGTCGTATAGCGCATCAGAGTGGAGTATCACATATTAGTGACCAAAATACTTCTAGTTATCCACGTTACGAATTTTGATCACCGGGAGCTAAAACGGCAGTATTTAAGTTCTATACAAGTTAAATATAAGATCAACATATTTTTATTTAAGATAAAATTTTCCACGTTACCGGAGCTACGTAAATCATTAGATATTTAGAGACTCCTGACCACAAACATAAATAGTTACAAAAAAAAATTTCAAACAGTCCACACTTGAGGGAACAATCGGTGAACAAAAATAAAAAACAGACATAAAGTCGAACTTATAACTTCCTCCATTTTGGAAGTCGGTTAAGGTCATCAAACAGCAAACCATTGTGTATTTAGCACTTCTCGTATGTCTATGATCCTTACAACCAGCGATGACTAATACAAACACTGCAAAATTTTGTATTGACCTGTCACTTCGAGTAGAATACCTCTCAGACATCCTTCACCTGGCTAACAGCATTTTATATTATTTTCGTATTTTTCCGCAATACATGTTTGCACGCAGAATCTTAATCTACCTACATTTACATTACAAATTTGTTACTATGCGTCACGTTACGGATCTAGTACGAACGTGGAAAATACATAATAATAAGTAAGTAAGAACTTGGAGATAATTAATTACTTTGCCTGTTATGGGACGGAAAGGTATAGAAAGTAGATCTCTTTACTTTCCGTGTTTATTTTTAGAGAGAAAGAAGTGTAACAGTAACGGTGGCAGTATCGCTACAATGAGAACATTAGGCGAATGGAGTAACCGCAATGTTTAGCGGTTAGGTGACTATACTGCATTCGTGGCAAATAAAAATACCTAAAGAACTGCATGTGTAGGTACAAGGACTAATCTTAAAGACCATGACAAACCACAATTCCATAGGCACTATTGGCCAATAATTATTACAATAATGACTATATATATTTATATTTTGAAACAAAAGAAAAGGTAAACAATAAATTAAATGAAAAGGCGTGATTACAGTTCGTGTCTGAAGCCTATAATTTTTTAGCAGAAGGCCAATTCTCGTAATTTAAAACGTTCAAAATCTAGTCGCAGTCTCATCTCAGCGACAAACAAATGTCAAAAACTTGTCAAAATGTAGGGAAATTAGAGGCATTTTTTGACAGATTGCGACTGAGATCAGACTGTGAACGTTCTTAAAATTACTAGAATTGCCCCTCTGTAGTAAGGACAGCTATAATAATAGACAAACTGCGTTAGACTCAACACACTCAAACACTTTAATTATTATTAATAACGCTCCATGTAATTATCTAATACAAGGCACACACTTGATTAGCACGTCAAAGGTACCAATTAAAAATACGGAAGACACGACACGCAGGACCTTACACACGAAAAGTACTACATTAAATACACATATACTTCCTTGACTCGCTAAATGTATAATATAATATTACAGTAATATACATTCAAGATGTTTTTTTTATAGCCGGTATAGTTATGTACTAAACTACAGGTCATAGGGGAAAACACTGAAAAAACTTAGCTTATGGTTATCATAAACTCAATTTAAATAGGAATAAAAGTGACATTTCAATTTATTAAAAAGAAAGGAGTATGATTTACGACGATTTATAACCTGTTTTGGAAAATTTCTTTTTTTTTTTCTGACTTTACATAAAAATTACATGTAACAGTCATAGGTATTTTTATTATCTTTCAAATTCAGCCCCTGGGTCTTTTTAATTTGTTTCTAGGGCCGTTAATAGGTATAGAATCTACCTATACTGGCTTGTTGTGGCAATAAAAATCTTACTGAATATTTGCAACAAAAACTAAGGTGCAAACGTGAGGTCACTTCACGAATAAGAGAACATTACCCAACGATCTTATTTGACTTGACACCGCTTCCTTGTCTTAACAATTAATTTAATTTATTATTCACCTGTTCCATGATAGAGATATAAACCCTTTGTGGTTTAATAATGACTGTGGTACACTATGAATTATTGTTGGCTGTCAAAATTAATGTAGTCTAGTGCATTTGTTATATGCAGGTTGTAGCTTCCGTGTATATGTTTTATTGTAATTTTGTAATCAGTTTTGATGTACATATGTATGTATTTATGGCGATGCAGATAGTCATGTAGCTTTCCATGGTTTTTTCGCTGTTGAAACTGATCTTAAAAAGCTATCATTGCATTTTCCTCATCGATAACAAATATAAATCGATATATTTTTCAAGCTCGACAGATGTCAACTGCAATCTGGTGTCATTTCTCATTCTTAAAGCTTTCCGAATCCCTTAAATTTCTTGTATGATCGTCAATTCGATAAGGAAAGTTGTAATAAACGAAATAAATCACTGAATATTTCATCACGAGAGAATCGTAAATGGAGTATTTTAAAGCAAAAATATTCGAGCGTTTTAATTACACAACTCGAAAAAATATTCTGTAGCTGAATTAGAGACGAAAACTTTCGGCCATTTGTTTACAAATGAACATTAAACAAACTTTTTCTAAGGAAGTGGTTGCAAAAATTTTAAGTCACGTACAAAAACAATTTATCATAGTGATTGTTGTTGATTGATTGATTGATTGATTGATCTGGGCGCAGAAATAAATCGCAGAGTTTTAACATTAAGTCGCGGCCCTCGGCCGGCCGGCCCTAACGGCCAGGTAATAATTCCAATCTGCACCATCCGGCCAACTTCAAAACGGCCAAACTTCAACACATTATCTTTTAATTTGGACCCCGACAGACAAATAAGATGTTGCCGAAAGGAATTTCATTGAAACAGTTGAAACTTCGGTCGAGACAGAATAATTGACGCGAGAGATTGCCGCCCTCCATAGCTGTTTCTAAAGCAATGAGATACGAATTTCTCATTAAAATTTTCAGACTGGAAGTCGGATTCCCGGTGTTCCATTCAATTCCGCCTTTTGAAACTAAATCACAAGTTTTAACGAATTACTCTGACAATAAAGAATTTCATATAACATTGGGATGAAATAATTAAAAGGTTCGATCGGTCGCAGACTTATCGACATAAGTTATGGATACACGTAATAGGCCGGAAGGGACCGCGCCAAACTATAATAGTGTTCTGACATGTGTGTCCCTCGACCACGCACGGTCGGAGTTATAACGTAGCCTCAATAGATTTAATTGTACGCGCGATAAAATGAGTGTTTCAACGCCGGAATAAGGATTAAAGCTATGTGTAACAGGTGCAGTGTTTTCTGAAAATAACATTTCCAGTTTTATTTTTTATTGTCAGCTGAAGCAATGTTCTTTGAAAGTTTAACAAAGCACCCGGCTGTTCATCCAAATGTTCCCACAGTCTGCCTCTCTTAGGAAAATCTATAAAATTTTATCTTTGGCTGGTTGCTGATTACATTTCTTTGTGTATTTGTGCATAAAAATAAAATATACTTTTGATGGATATTTTGTTTATTATTCATTGGATACAAAATTTATTAATTTTGGCATCCATAAACTCGTATACGCGACAGTCAGTTAAAATAAATTAAAAAATAATACTTTTACAATATCCAGATCTTCACATATTGTTTAATTAAATTGTCTTGGTTATTCATTCAAGATTGAAAGTCTACTTACTTCTGATTCTTAATTATTTACATATTGCAATTCCAAATTATGATCCTTATTTACAGTTTTTTATATGATTAACTACTGGTTACCTGAGTGTATAACGGAGTTACATTCATATAACACACGCACGATACTGCCACTCGTGTGTCATGCACCTAACTTTGATAAAGAACCTCATTGGCACGATCGTAACTCCTATTATTCACATTCATGCGACTACCTCCTGCAGCCGTGCAAATCGTTGCCGTTGTCACTCCGTCCCGTCCTCGTCTCTCAGTTTGTTCTCCGAGCGTCAGGTGAATCTTTCGTTTTCATCTCGCCTTGTATTATGCTAATCAGCCTCACTTTGCGAATAGAATGAAATTTAATTTCTCCGCAAAGTCTGCCCGTTTAGCAGTTTCTTTTTCTCAGACTTATTCAAATAGGCACTCGGTAATTTTTGGAACTCATTCTCAGTTTCATTGAATGAAACAAGTTTAATTAACAAGTTCAGTGTCGGGACTTCGCATAAGTATTATAACTGTTTGAGTTTAGCCATGTTCCGAGTAACTGAGGAGTCTTCGCTAACAAATATTTGATATAGAAAGGCTAAAGTTTGCTTTTAAGTGACTCGATAGGGGTATAATTATGTTTCCGGAATAGTACTTAGACGCTTTTAAGGTTCTAAAGAGAACTAAAATTAATGATTCATAATTTCCGGAAAGATGAAAAGTTTCTTAAGAGCAAAGTTTTGGAAGTAAATATTAAGACATTTAAGATGAGCCGCTATCATTAATTTCTTTGAAGGGCAGGAAATAATACCTAAGACCTGATAAACAATCCACAAGAAATAGTTCAATAGATTGGAACCCACGACCTCTCTACACCTCAATTATTAGGTCATTGTCGCATTTTAATTGACAATTAATAACGTACTTACAATTAGGTCAAGCAATATGTACTGACAAATTGTTAGCAAAAAAATTTTAAGTATCAGGATACTTAAAATTTTTTTAAATATTTTTTTTAATAATAAAAACATGCAACGACAACATGCGACAGGTCGCATGTTGTCGTTGCATGTTTTTATTATTATTTCATTAGTATTATTTGTCAAAAATCTGTTCTTATTATGGGTCCTATTAGTACAGTAGTAATTGAATTCTATTATGTGATATATCCTATTGAAGTAATTAATCTTTTAATAGAAATATGTGGTAATTTAATTTACTAGACATCAAACGGAACTGGACTAATCTAGGTGGCTGACAATAGGTTGGACCGTATCCTTTAGCGTCATCACTGGAGATGGATCCAATCGGACAATAATGACTTGTCATGATTGGCAGTATAATCTTCCTGTCTGCTAATAACTATATCACCACTGTAATAACCAGCCAGCTTGCCAAGCCTGGTGATTAATTTTTACGAAGATCGAAAGTCAGTAGACTTTAAAGTCCGTAATCAGTATTTTGCTGTCCTCTGACCAATATCATGGTACTTAATTAGAATCATCAGCCTATATTGTTCCCACTGCTGGGACATAGGCTGCCTCTCTTAGAAAGGGAGTGGGCTATAATCTATCACGCGGACCCAGTGCGGGTTGGTAGATGGCACACATGTCTTCTATTTTTTTGGTTCTAGGACATGGCGGTTTCCTCACGATGTTATCCTTCACCGTTTTGAGACTAGTGGTGATTAAATTATTTACACAAAGTAAAACGCCTGCCTGGGCTAGAACCGACGACCTACAATTCGTAAATCGGTGCCGTTTCCACTGGCCCACTGGGCCGGGCCACCACTGCGCTGATACTTAATTATTTACGTATTACCATTCTCTGCCTCAGATCGCAATCTACCACTTCAAAATGTCATACAATAAATAAACATCTGCAACTTTCTCGGCGACCTAAGAGGTAAACCTACATATAGTATCACCGGTACGGGTTTCTGATGACGTCACCACGCGACAGGGTCAATCACCACTCTCTCCGCGACCTCTGACTCTAGCATAACTCCTGCGCATCTCTGTTACATAACTGTTACGTATCGATGCATAACGGCGATAACACGGAAACTTATGATTTCGTTTGTTTAGAAAAATGACAACAGATATTATCGGTTTCGGAAGAAAAGATTGGATTATTTAATCGCCGGTAAAAGAGAAAGCTATGCGTCTAATTGAGGCTATCTCATGGGCTACTGCGCTGATTAGACTGTCACCGATGGAAAAGCGTGGATTTTTTTTTGTGTTACTTTCGGAGTTGTACTTGTCTTTTTTAAACTTCAAATAGATTTAACTATAAACTGAAATGTACAATCAATATAAATATAAATTAAATGCTGTTCGTTGGTAAGCGCATTCCTTGAAGAACATCTGGACGGATTTGGCTGTTTTGTTTTAAATTGTTCGTATAGTCCGAATTAAGTTTTTATGGTAAATTTTGGAAAACCTGAAGGTGCTTTTTTCTGTATAGGATTTTTGTATATGAACTCAAGACCATATTGATTTTTTACAGGACAACGGAGCTGAAAATGACTTCATGTGCATCTTTTTTTTTTAAATACTGGATCTAGAAACTAGATCACAAAATAGTAATACGTATGCTGGTCACAGAAATACGAATTTAATGCCTACTCGTTACATGACGATAGTAGGTAAAGATCACCTTTTTACCTAGCTACCCCAGAGAAAGGGTAATATGTTTGACTGAATGAACCTTGACCTTTGTTAACACATAAAAAGATCAGCAGCGCTGTTTTGGTAACGTAACGTCTTAATTTCTCATGGAAATTAGGATAAATACCGACACGCAATTTTCCGATTTTACTCCTAATCAATGTGGCATGATAAATAAATCATAGTCTAAATTACAGGAAAATATCGTGAGGAAACCGGCATGTCGTAAAAACCAAAAAGAAGATAATATGTGACATCTATCAACCCGCCTTGGGCCGGCGTGGTAGATTACAGTCTAGAAAAGAGGATGTGCCCGTGGGAACAAAATAGGCTAATTATGCCTTTGCGTATGCTAAATAACATAGATGGCAATAGAAAGTAGTTGCTATAAAAATCCATACTTATTTGAACTTAGCAGAGAATTTTAAAGACACTTGATCACTTAGGGTTGGAGCACACAACATGAACTCTTAACTCCACGTATTCGATCGTAAGTTTCGGAAGTTTGATGCAGCAACCACGCTCGAACGCTAAATAAGTCGCTAAAATGCGATCAGCCATGCTAAAAATTCGGTATGTGAATAATCAATCAACCCCATTTTTTTAACCCTTAGGGATGTTTTTTTATATTAAATGGTGTAATTTCTAGGTATCTAGCTATATCCAATAAAAAAAGAAACAGAGTGTTTTGTAAAAAAATATGCGGGGTAAACAAAAAAATTAAAAGACTATACATAATTATACGAGTCGACTTGATAACCTTCTCCTTTTTTCGTCGCTTAAAAAGTAGGTAGGTATCCTCGTGTATTTTGGCTCCACATACTTTTATTTATTTTATTTTATTTATTTGGGACAAAAAACAGTTATGTTAACGTTTATATACATATGCAATGGTGTTACAATTGCACCATATCGTTACTATCAAGCCAACTCCTTGAATGAATACTTAAGTTTCATTAAAATGTCTCCATTACGCGATGTCTGTGAATTATTTCCCTTCTGACACAGTAATTGAGCGCTGGACGTTTTATTGAAATACTAGAAATTTATACTCCCAGTAAATTATTGGTGATCAAGCATAATTAACTATTTCAATACCCTACTTCCCTTACATGGTATTATATTTAAGGGCGAATTTCACCAATAAAACTGAACACAGCACATGTAAACCGCGCACGCGCGCGTTAAAGAGCTGTCAGTGTCATCATTGTTGAAGAATATTGACACTGACAGCTCTGGAACTGGTCTATTCAAACTTAAGTTTCAAATTAATATTATTTCAAGTTCATCCCGAATGCAGATTAGATTACATGTGCTAATCGCATTCAGTTTCATTAGTAAAATCAGCCCTAACTATTTCAATAAATCCTTTTTCACAGGTATTATCTATGTTAGGTTGGAGCTCTTTCATTGATGTTTTCAAAACTTAATATTAAATGAGGTACGTATTGTGGATTTACCATTAATGGGATTTGCTATTCTTTTTGATTAAATAAGGCATGCTCAAAGACATTTGAAATACTAAATAAAAATACTGAGTATTTTCTTCAAAGAATATGTTCGTTACAGTTTGAAAGAAAACTCATTGGATTTTAAAGAAATGATATATTATTTATGGCACTAAGCGAACGTTAACCTTTGTAACCCCTTAGGGGTAAGGGGCACGACACCTTTCTTGTGTGAAACCCACTTTAAAATGTACCCTCCTTACTCGTCGAGCAACCCCTATTCTTATTAACACGATTAATATTTCATTATATAGACAGTCGTTACATCATTATTGTTATTTCACTTTTCATTATGACTAGGGGATTCGGTGGTAAAGGCCTATAGATATAGACTATAGACACTGGCATCTATAGATAATTGTTTTAAACACTACAAAGCTAAAATGATCACACATACATAAACTCGCCGTGAGTTTATGTAATCTGCATTCGCAATTTACTTGCCAAAAATTTAAACAAAAAATTACTTTAAATCCTACACAATAAAGTTCAGTTTACGCTACAACTTCAAACATTTTTATGACTTTTTCAATAGTCCTAGTCGCTCTAAAGTCAACTTAATTGCCATTAACTTGAAATAATATTAATTTGAAACATAACTTTGAATAGACTTTATGTATGATCATTTTAAGCTTTCCTAAGCTTTCCACGGGGATAGGCAGAAACTACAGAGGGCTACCTGCTACGATACTTATTTATTCCTGAAATGATCATCATCATATTATTAAAAACAGTTAACATGTCGTACTTTGTTTAATATCCAACTGTTAGAACAAAAATTTACCCTAAAGTTTACATAAACTCCTGTATTTATGTACCTACTTTTGAAACCAAACTGTTGTAAGTTTTCGTCTCGTAGTCATCGTATATGGAACAACTCATTTTTAGGGTTCCCAAAGGGTAAAAATGTGACCTTATTACCAAGACTCCACTGTCCGTCTGTCTGTCTGTCACCAGGCTGTATCTCATGAACCGTTACAGCTAGACAGTTGAAATTTTCACAGAATGTGTAATTCTATTGCCGCTATAACAGCAGATAAAAACAGAATAAAATAAATATTTAAGGGGAGCTCCCATACAATTATTTTATATGTAGTGTTAAATGTTGTATAGTGGTACGGAATTACCGACGAAAAATTTCAACGATAGAATCATATGCTGAAGTTATGGTTACAGTTGGCTTGTCGACGTCCTTGTCACCCATTACTTAATAAAATTGTACTACAACAAAGTCATAACATCAAATATGTATTGACAAAAAGAAAATACCGAAACTTTCCAAAAAATATTTCGATACAATATAACTCAATAAGAATGAATATACTCGTAAAAGGGTTCATTAAAAATTTCTGTTAAAATTTCAACGCAATCGGTTGATTAATGAATAAACCTATAAAGAACCAGATTTATCTACCCACCCTCAAAGGGATTAAAGGTTTCTTTCAACTAACGAAATGAATTTTTAAGCCTATTGAAGGGATAAGAAATAAGATTAGGGATTTCAAATACTAGCTTCTGAAATAAAGTTATAAAATATGAAAAGCTTCGTAAAATAGAAACAGAAATTGGTGCAGGCATCCTGAACTTATTTATATATTCATTTATCACATACTAGGTATATGATAGGTTAGGGCTATAGGGCTTGTAGGGCTTAGGGTCGTAGGGACTGTTAGACTTGTAGGTCTTAGTAAGTTCCTTTAATTTATCATATATTTTCATGTACCGTTACATCCTTATACAGTATTGCGACCTTACGTAACTTGTTAAGGGTGGATGTACAGAAATAGTATTAGGCTCTTTGAATATAGCACGATTTCATTACGGTACGGTGTATAAACCGCGTCGTAGAAAAAGCGTGTCTAACAACAAACTTCCATAGTGATTCATGCAATACTGACGACCGTGTCTACATACGGCGTATAAACTGCGCCGCGCCGTAGGAAAAACGTGTCCGTGTACAAGCTTCAATAGTGATCCATACAACATTGACTATGGCGTATAAACTGCGAATAAACCGAACCTTTTCACGGCAAGAAAAACGTGTGTACGAAGGTTTCTTTGAGCATTTATTTTGGGGTCGTTATATTCAGGTGCAATCGAATCAAATATTTCACAAAGTGACTGTTATCTCACCGCTCAAGCGTTTGATGAAAGTAGAAGTATCATCAAGCCATCATTAATGTGGGGCACTTGGACATAAAACCAAATATTCTTGACAAAACATCGCACAGCCACTTTCAACTCAATTTTATTAAGCAAATATTACCGCTAATCTTTCCCTTGATTACACAATAGTTGAGCATAATAATATCACCTGAGGTAACTTCATAGTTAATCGCTTAAGACACAAACGCCCTGAGGCCCTGTCAGTTTAAACTGAATATTAACTTTCCCGTGAACCGTGATATACTGCGACATGCAAAGATAATTTTGGTAAAGTGACAAAGTTAATTATCAACGTTTATGTGGAGCGAAAATGTTTATGAAAACCACCCTATTTTGTGGGAGATTCTGCTGTTTTGTTTTGTTTAGATGTAGAATTATTAAAGTCGATTTTCGTCTAAACTTTAAAAAAAAAAAGTGTTTTATTGAAAATATGGTTGTAACAGCAATCGATTCAGGATGACAATTACCTACTTGCGAATAGGAACAATATTTGATTGCCTAATTGCCTTTAATATAATTAGATATTTAAATTTTCTATTGCTCTATTAAAATTATTATTCAAATATTAAAAGCTTAGGTGTAATATCTTATCATGCTCCTGAAAAATTATCTAAAATTAATTACTAAAATATGACAAATTTGAAGCAACACCAAATGGATAATGTTTCGTATCTAATTACTATTTTATTTATTACAGATAGAGTGACGTGCCATTCACGGTGTATTTTTGGTGAGTATCTAAGTTTTAATTATGTATACTTATTAATTAGGTACTTATAGATTTGAACTACAATGTGCTCAATCTTCAAAATTATTGATTACTCTAAAGTTATTATTCGTTATCGGTAGCAAAACTTTTAAAACTGTAGATTCGAAAAGAAAAAACCAACACAATAAAAAAAAGAACATAAGAAAAACATTGACTATTTCGTATTCCGTGCCACGCACACCAATGTAAAAGCCGCCAAATGAAACGTTCGAGATACAAAACCAACATTGAGTCCACATAATTAATGGCTGCAAGGTAGGTGTCCCAGTCAGAACTAGCGTGTCTTATTTAATTTGGCACGGGCTACATCGGAAACTATCGACCCTCCGGCGCCGGCGGCCGGCGGAAATCAAACTAATCGATTTTCATTTCGCCGACAGGAAATTAAATCCTTTGAGAGGCGTTGTCGATAACGGATTTCAGCTAAGCACGACACGTGTTCGCCTATTTGAACATCGGGTAACGGGTTCTTTTTTAATATTAACCCCGTCTCAACGACTTCATTATTACATAGTACCCAATTAAGCTTTCCGTAGAATTCATTAATTGGATTGGATTTCATTAATTATTTCGTTTACTCGAACGGTAATTGCTGCAGAGAACAATATTTTTCGTGTTATAAAGCAATGTTAATAAATATTTATTTTGTGAACGTGCATTCATTTGCGTTCTACATCAATTATTTACACACCTACATGTATTTTTATAAAGCGAATTGGTAAATAATACTGCAGAATATTACCTAAAAGTTATGTTAAAAGTAGTCAGGTACAGTCAAAAGATAAAAGCTACAATGATAGGCCACATTTTATATCACCTGAATATAAATAGATTCCGTGGCTTAGAAACTGATTTGAATTGAAATCGAATTCAGATCGGTTAATTCCGAGAAACTGAGTGATCCTTAACCCAACACGTAACTATCAGACGTGGCTTTAAGTGCCGCCTTATTTTACTCTGTTTGGTTTGGATTTGGCTAGAATTTATACCTACCATTTCGTGATAAAAGGCCAAATAAATTATTACTATAGGTATTATCGGTATTATTAAATGTTGAGTGTTTCACAGCCAATGGTGTCTTCAAAATAAGTTTTTTGTATATTGGCACATTGTAGGTATTTTCTTAATATTAATATAATTTGTTATTATTTTGTAGTGCTTTAGTAGGTATGTTGTACTATATCTTTTGTGAGCATATAACCGATTTATTTAAGTATCTTTTTTACGCTATGCAATAGGTGTTTCATATGCATTAACTTAATGCATAATCAGCCTTTAATGTTCCCACTACAGGGACACAGGCCTCCTCTCCGTGAGAGGGAGTGGGCCGTAATCCACCACGCGGGCCCAGTACGGGTTGGTGGAAGTTACATGTCTTCGAATTTTCGGTTCTAGGACATGCCGGTTTCCTCACGATGTTTTCCTTCGCTGTTTCATATACTAAAAGTAAATAGTGCGTGAATCAATTTGACTGATGGTTTCACAAAAACAGTTCTTTACTTGCAGTAAAAACTTAATAGGCCGTTACTACATGTATAAGTACCAAGTTAAGAGACTAACTACGCCTTGACAGGCTGAATTGCGTGGCTAAGCGAATTGGCGTTTTTTCAACTACTTATTACTTGCACTATTTTTTGCCTATAAATCAATCTGAAATTTCAATGGATGAATACTAGATAAAAAAGTTCTAGAAATAACTAACTTAATTATATTTTTACGGATAACAACATGACCTAGATTTTGATTGATAAGTTTTTTGTAATCTGCAAAAAGTGTATCGAAAATCTTTATTAAATTTATATTGTCTGCTCTTTCTACATAATATTTTCATCACGGTACAACAATTCTGCCTTGATGTTTATGTACTAAAATATAATACTGCTGTTCATAAGCCAAGATCCCTTTCATGTTCAAATAATGACCACGCAGGCAAAAAAAAACTCATCAAGCAAAATTGCGATTTTTCTTTTAAGGCGAAACTATACCTCGTTCGTAAAAAATGGAGATCAAAGCATAAAGCTACTTCTTTTTATTAGGAACGGAGTAAAGCACAGAACTAATATTACCTATCCATGTAAGATTTTTCATTAAAACAATGCAGAATATTTTTCCAAAGTTCTTTAAAAAATAAAATATTTCTTTGGAGTTTGCATAATAATCACTATGTAACTTTCTTTACTACCACACTCTACAAGAAAAAAAATCAGGTTTATATTTAGCTAAAAAAGAATAAAGCTACTATTCTCAAACTCGAGCACATTAAAGTCATAGTTCCTAGTTACAAGTAATAAGCAAGCGCTCAATTAAAAGAGCAATACTTAGTTCTCAGCACGTAATTATTTGTTTCATTGTACTTCAGTTCCAATTAATGAGTATAACACAATTCTGCTAGACTTAATAAGGATACCACACAGATATAAATAGACCTAGATAACGCAAGTATCACGATCTGTATGAAGACCGAGCGTGCCATTTTTTGACTACCTACAATGACGTCACAAGCACTATTTAGTGATTGGAAAATCAAATCGATTCAAAGATTTCGCCCCGCCGCCGCCGCGTGCGGCACCCGTCTTGTCCCACCCCCGGGGCCTAGCGCCACGCTCACGCTCACCCAGCCAGCAGTATACAGCCAAGATATTCTGTATACATCTCACCGTGAAAGCTTAGGTGAAGTGAGTATCAAGAGTGTCAATCCCCTAGTGTCAGCCGGTCGATTCTGTTAGAATCTCACCGTGAGAAGTTAGGTGAAGTGAGCTGTCATTCCATCTGATTCTATAGGGATTGACACTTATGACAGCTCACTTTAAGCTCACTTCACCTGAGTTATCACGGTGAGATTTTTACAGAATAGACCGGCAGGACTGAGCGCGAAAGTGGCGGCTTACGATTTATTTTTATGTAAGCTGGTGCAATTTTTGGCACGCAAAGTAGTTGCCCTTGCGTTATCTAGGTGTATCTATATCTGTGGACTACCACTAGACACAACGAAGTAATTGAAATAAATTCATCTGACTGTACTGTTATCACGTAATGAATAAAATGTCTAACTAGAGTTCGGACTGTATACATTCGTGGTCGATTCGTGGTCACGAATGGAGATAGTAGTGTAGACCACAATTACGTGCGTTTTTTTTATTTAAACTGAAGATTACCCACCTCGTACACCTAGTAAACCCTTATCTAACCCTGGGGAGACAGCAGGAGTATTGTTGTATCACACCGGCTGCGCCATGTCAGGTCATGCGGAACGTGAATCAAACGACAGGCTCCAGTAATGGCTGCCATCCTACTGAATGGGCCCGCTCTTTACCTCGATCACGCCTGATGGAAAGCGATGGATGAGGTCTATGATGGGATGAGCGTGCCCAGACGATGCCTAAGGCACTGGAACTCCCACGCATCTCAAATCGTGTTGCACCGACCTTAAGTAACATGGGACAAGAGCAGGATAATGGTGATGATGATTTTGAATGATAAACAATTGAACATAGAGCCACATTTTTTTTCTCTATTCTAAACCAGCTAAGCGAACGAGCTAGAGCAAGGAATAAAACAAAACGACAGTAAAGGACTATTGTTGCCAAATAAGAAAGATTTCAAAACAGAAGAAGAACTAGCAGGGGTTCGAGAAGGGGGGAGGCGGGGGGACTCAGGGGATCCGACCGGAATAAATAAAAAAATCTATGGTATTTGGCAAGACATGTCACGCACTACATCAAAACATCTAAAATGCTCAAACCCCACACTGGACCACACTTCATCGTTGTGTACAAAGATAATTCGATAAGAAGTCGCACTATGACATGTACCTACGTAAGAACACTTCGATTTGTAGAGAAAGCAAGCCAGCATCCCAAGGGAAATTAGGAAACGAGATATTTCTACTGACCACGTCTCGACATTGAGTCCGCGGTACCTATGTGACTGTTCACGTTTATTTTCAATTATTGGCCCGAATTATTTGTCATGGGATCCTGAATGTTTTTTTTTGTGTCTGTTTCTTGTTTATTTGTGGTTAGGGTTATAGACTTCCAGGGAGTAAGTTTATGGTAGGTAGGTAACAGAGAAAACCAATATAAATAATTTGGAAAAAAACTTTTTTCTTTTTTTTTTTACCGACTTCAAAAAGCGGGAGCGTTTATAAATTCAGCGAGTACCTTTTTTCTCACTGTAATAATGTAAAATAAACTAAATAGCTCTAAATATAATTTTTTACCTACCAGATGTTCATTGAACGTTTCTGACATTAATGCGAACATAAACTCCCAAAATGAAACCACTTTTCCAAATTTTATTTTCATACTACTTTATTGAATACTACATTCTGACAGTTTCGTTAATAGAAAGAGAAAACTGTATTAACAGTAAGTATACCCACTCAGGGTACAATTACTGGTAAAACAAAAAAAAGCTCCTTATTAAAATAAGCGTGATACATTAACGTAAAAAGGCAATGCTATTATCAAAAGGCTTCCAAATATTAAATTTCGGTTTGTTCTATTAACCTTTTGAAAGGAAATGCACGTTAGCCGAAAGCGGAATTACTCGAGGCGAAATATTTAATGATTATCTACAAAAATGTTTACATTACCGCTGAATTAATGTCTGTGCTGAATCTCAGCAATGCCGTAATATAGTGGATGTTTATTATGATCACTGACCGTGATAATGGCCCTGATTCTGTTGTGCGCCAAATAAACGAAACTGTAATTATTGATATCTAATGCGGGCTTTACACAGGTGTCTATAGCCGCACGATTTTCACCCCACGGCGAAAATCGACTGTCTAAATGGCATTTCGGCTAGGCCGCAGGTGACTAAAATCGCAAATACCAAAGTAGAGTAGGGTGAGACTAAAATCGACCGTGAAAATTCTCAGTGGCAGGCGATCGCCCGCCAAGGTCGAAATTTTGATGCAAAATGTCGACCTTCATGTCACTTGTCACCTGCGATTTTTATCGACATGTGTAATTGGGGTGACGATTCGGCTTGTGAGACAATTTGGTAAGCAACCAGCCGCACGGCGAAAATCGACCCAGTGTAAATCCTCCATTAAACTCATGAACAAAACAAGAAAAAGAACTTCTAAAAACAATGATTGGATTCGAATTGTTTTTAAACCGATCCATTCCAATACGGATATGAAAACTTTCTTCGTTCGTACGAAATCTTATTGCCATTCAATTTTCGTGAAAATCGTTTAGGTTTTCAGTCGCGTCATTTTATGAAATCATGCTCTCTTATTGTGTAAAACGTTATAAATATACTACTTTAAAAGTACCTACTTGTATCTATTAAACGTTTTATTAATATCCACATACAAACAGCCAACTGAAAGCCCTATATTCTAAGAACCGTCGCGTCGCATTCACTTATCAATTTTATCTGTCCGTGAATATTTCATATAGTATGCGCATAATGCGTTGCATATCATTTATAATGTTGTGTTATCGCCTTTACTGCGGGCATACATCACCTAGTGAAATGTGACGTTGTGGTCCAACTTCAGTTGTTTATCATTTTTATAGCACCCAACAACACCGCATGGAAAACTACACGACTGACTAAAAAGTTTTTAGTGGTTGCGTTTATTTTTGGAATTTCTTTACTCAAATTATTCTACTAATTTATTAATTACTTATACTATTCCCATAATAATTTGTATTTGAAAAGGCTTTTTGATTATATATATAGCTATGTCAAAGCAATCGGACTAGCCAAAGATACGCATCCATTCGTAAAAGGAATCCCAAATAGATTGATGGATTAAACTAAATAATGAAGAGGTGAACCCTGTCAATGGTCAACGTCCATCGGCAACCAGAAGACTTAACCGCACCATCTGTTAATTCTCCGTACAAATGGGGGAAGATAACGGTATTCACACCCTACTCCTACAATATACTGCGCTCCTGGTAACACAATTTAAAACACATTTTAAGATCGGTCGCCTGACATAAATATCTGGAGTTTCGCAGGCAAGCATATCCCATAAAACTTATACAGAAAACATATATATAAAACTTGCAGCACCCCGCGGTTTCACCCGCGTTAGTTTCAATCCCGTGGGAATTTCGGAATAAAACGTATTCTATGTATTAATCCTGCTTATAAACTATCTGTGTACCCATCTAAATCCGTTCAGTAGTTTTTGCGTGATTGAGTAACAAACATCCAAACATCTCCACAAACTTTCACATTTATAATATTAGTAGGATAGCGCTTAACTATTTTAAACCAGAATTTCAGTAGGAACAATTTATGTGAGTTTTGAAAGTTGTTAATATAGACGCAGGCAATCTGTAATGTAGTTTTACAAGCATTAAGGTAAAAAAATAGCCGCAACCAATTTGAAATACGGTGTGCAATAAGACAATTATGAAATTGTATCATAGCTGCATCACAGAGAATTAATACTATTTCTAGTTCGCTGCAGCATTGTTCGTTCTCATGAAGCTTTTCAGTTCTGTCTCTGATTAACGCAAAGATAAAATAGGCATGTATCGCGAGACTTAGGGTACTGCTGTAGTAATAAACAAAGGTTACAGTTACACATCAAACGAGTTATCAAAAAAAAGTGGAAAAAATACTGGCGACTGAGAAACGGCATTATATTAAACCCACCTGTTGGTGATTTCAGTACAGTAAGAAGTTGGCGAAGTCTTATTTCGTTAATCATATTCGTCTTAATTTATTAAACGATGTTTTATGTGCCTTTACTTTATTAAGTCGATATATGAATGGCCTACAGTATTTTATTCTTGAGATTTCAAGGTCTTATGAAAATAATATACCATTTTTTTTTATTCGTTCATAATTAATTGTTATGTAAATAAACGCAACGATAACCACTTACAGCTGTCAGAATGCATTATGAAAATTGATATTTAATTTCCAAAAGCTTCATGTAAATATAAAATTAATATACTCATAATCTTACGCCCTTTTTGCATTGTAGGTGGAATCATTGGACCGCCACAGGCTAAGATAATGTTTATTATGAATTAACATAAGCACATCTACAAATAATACACTTACCTACAGCCCGGCCGACGAGAGAATGCGTTCTTGACACATGTCAGTTTCATACAAACGAATATGTGTTTTGCGAATTTGATCTTTATTAGCTTCTAGAATTGTCGCACTGACAGGTGCCAGGAACCCATTCTCTCGACGGCCGGACTGTGAGTACATTATTACGTATACATACAGAAACCATCCACATGAGACATAAACGTCCATACAAAATAAATCGATACTAAATTATAATTTTAAGAGAATCAGAACACAAAATATTGCATAATCATCACATATTATATGCTCGATTCATAAATTAATGTTGTTCCCCCAAATCCGAGGCAGTGGCTTTCACATCACGCGCAAGTCAACAAGGGTTGAAAGCAGGAAAATGTTTTTTTTTTCATCGTGCAGGTACGGGCACAGGACAAAAATGATTTATTATGTTTGAACATCCGTGTAAACGTACTTAATATTGCATTAGCGCTAAGTTGACAACGTTTTAAATGTTTTCGTCGCTCTTAAGTACATTACAATTGTATTTTTTTGTGCTTTTCGCGCGAAAAAATAAGAAAATGAGAAAGTGGTGTTATAAATTATTTATGTATTTTTATGAAAATAAACATGTGAACATGGTTACAAATAAAAAGCGTTATTTTAGGCAAAATGAAAATACATACCGGATTTACCACGACAATATTTTCAGTTCAAAATATATTTTATAATCCTACTATCCTATCCTATCCTACTATCCTACTAATATTATAAATGCGAAACTTTGAAAAAAGTGAAAGAGTAACAAACATCCGTTTGTTACTCTTTCACGCAAAAACTACTGAACGGATTTGGATGAAATTTGGCACACAGATAGTTTATAACCCGGATTGACACATAGGATACTTTTATCCCGATATTCCCACGGGATCGAAACTTATGCGGGTGAAACCGCGGGGCGCAGCCAGTACGCCATAAGGCTTCAAATTCAATGCGGTGGACACGAGTATGTCCATTTAAAAATTGAGCGGTTAAGGTGAGGTCACACAAAACGGTCCTAGACGGGTCGAGGGTTCCTTCTCAATACCATACACGGAAATTGCAAGTGACAATCCGAATATGGACGACGCATTTTCGTGTCCATCCGGATTTTCTAAATCTTGATAACAACTATAGAAAAGTTTGCCATCGAAATATCGTTTTAATACTGAAATCTTGTGCTGAATGTTGTGGTGAACTTAAAATGATTTAGTTAAAGCATTGTATCGCATTTCATACAATATAAGACAGTTTTAATGGTTTAGGGGTTAAGAATTAGTGACGCTATCTGTACAAAAAAAAATACAACATGTAGGTAATTGTCTGGATTTCTAGAGGCGGATAGTCTACCTCCGGGATTGCGATCCTCAAATAAACTCGCGCAAACTATACCTTCATTAAAACAGAACCCTGAAAACACAGACGGTACTAACAGTAAATTCTAATACAGTTCTAAACGACTATGTATATTGTTGCATAGAAGCCGAACATTAACTAAATATAGTATCATTTCCATGGCTTAAAGGCCTCTTTGCGACACATCATTATAATAGTTGGGCTTTTACGGTCCTCGGTCGTCGAGGAACTTTTTCGACGCCACAAAGTTGGCGCCGGCAGATGCCTTTGTTCGCTTTTGTATCTCTAGTGAAACGCTTTTGAGAGAACAAGGTGCTAACACTGTGTTTTGTTTTTAATAAAGGTGGTAGGTAAAGCCCTAGATTGTTAAGCAAATGGACCACCAACTTAAATTGTCCGGATATTCAAATGACAACTGTCATTTTTGACAGTTGTATGAAGTAGGTGGTAAATTTTGTTACCATTCAATTTCCCTGCTTGTACTTATTTGCTCTATCACATCATGCTTGACTTATTCTAATGTAGAAATTGTTTATATTATTTCAGATCTGAGTGAATTTATATGGACTTGCATAATCGGTATCTTTTTTTGTTCCGACTAATTTAACAAATCCACATTTTTAATAGAATAGTAACAGCGAATTGAAAAGACGTCTCGCGAACATAAAATTTATGACTGTTTTAACAAATCTAGATTTTAAATCATAATAACAACAAAATAATGAAATGCATAAAATACGTACCTAACGCAACTGCATATTTGCTCTCCAATAACCATATCTATTACCTAACAGCAAACCATCCCACTAATTGATAAAACAATATTGATAATTGGCCAATAGTACACAGTTTCAAAAACAGGAAACAAAGCATTATATAAACTGGTAAAGTGATGAAAATCCTCCAATTATTCGTCTAACGTGCAATACACCGGCAAAAATGTAGTTTTACCCGCAAGTGGAGTGAAACGAACTGAAGAACGCCTTGAAATTCCGCTAATTAATACGGTGCAGAATGCTGAGAACTGAATTCATTGAAGTTTTTTTTTGTCTGATATGGGTGCTATTATGGCCACACGCATTGAGTGGAAATAGAGGAGTTATGCGTTCATATAATCACCTTCCGATTAATCCTTACATTTGACCCTATGCTGTGAATTACGATGTACACTTTATTTTCCATAATGTTACCCGCGTATCACTGTCCTTTTGCAGGGCAAAGGAATCTTTTCATGCAGAGAAGGCATGAGCATTGATCACCACGCTTGATCAAGACGGATTAACATTATCAGGCTATAATGTTCCCACTTCTGGGACACAGGCCTTCTCTCGGTGAGAGGGAGTGGACTGTAATCCACCACGTGGCGCGTGGGCCCAGTGCGGGTTGGTTGATGTCACATGTCTTCGGATTATTGGTTCTAGAACATGCCGGATCCCTCACGATGTTCTCCTTCGCCGTTTTGAGAGCAGTGGTGATGAAATAATTTAGGTACACAAAGTAAAGCGCCTGTCTCGGTTCATACCTACGACCTACAACTCGGAAGTCAGTTACCACAGATGGGCCGCCACTGCTCTCAACGTGGATTTGTGGATTAAATTTTTCCCAAAGTTATCAATTAAGTACAGTATGACATTTGTGATATATTTTTGTTACATAAGAAAAGAAAGAAGGATATGATAGATTCAGATGCGACGTCACGCGCTCGTCGTAATTTAATCTCATGACAACCTGTTTGTCGCCAAAAAATCAGCTGCTTACTGACTGGTTACGTAAGTAGGTACGTATATTTTCCATAACGTACATAACCGTTATAATTTTACTTTTCACACAAGAATCAAAATGTTTTGTCATTAAAGTCACGCGTTGTTACCTTGCATAATGACGACTTTGAACATTATTCACATAACATAATTTGAGCTAAACAAAAAAATATTTGCATAAATATAAAATTGGTGTTAGTTACAATGAAAAGAGAAGAAATAGAAACTTTTTAAAGTTTGGGCGAAAGTGAACTGTTAATTATACGTAACCATGGATGTGACAAACTCGTACGCAAATGTCATTATGTTCTTCTTTAGCGAAATGACGAGACATAAGTGAACGCTTTCACCCATAGACGTGGACATACTACGAAGAAAACAAACTTAGCTTGCGTTGTTTTGTGTATCTGTATGTTTTTAAAAGGAGCTTTTTGATATTCTTCAGCGAAAATATTTACAGTTTCCGTTTGAACAAGATGAATAACCTTAGCTACGGAAGATAGAACGGCTTATTTTATAACTGTTAACCTTAGGAACAAAGGAATACCTACCTGACCTAAGAGTTTGAACTTTATTATGGGCTTAAAGCGTGAAGACACACCCAAGTGTGCAGCAACTTAAAATAACTCGTTCAAGATGCAGCGTATACTGAATATGTCACCTGTAGTCACATAGACACTGGACCTTTAAAAGTAAAAGTGTCACTTACGAAACTAGCTCCATTCGAAGAATGAGAACAATGTATATATTACACAATACAGTGTAGGTAATATAATAAAACATAATGTGTAAGACCGTTGTGAATGTTCACATAAAATAGTTAAGAAACTTCGCAAAACAGTCAAGTATAATTCTTCGTAGAAAAAGAATAGATATAATTTCATAACTTCGTCGCGGTGGTGTAAAAGACAAAACAAATTTTGATTTTCAATGCTTAGCAATAAAAATTAATTGCATAAAACTTTGCAGAGATATTGGAAGTAAAAATACAGAATAATAAATCACGCTGTTGATAGTGAGTCAAATGAATAATTTCTTGGCTTCAGAAAAAAATAATGAACCATCTCTAGTTTACATATTTAAATTATTATTTAAAGAACCAGACCGATAAAGTATGTTTTATTTATGAATTCGCGAAATTTTCGAAACTTGTGCGGGAATTGTTTTATTTAATGAAATAGGTATCACAAAAAGATAAATTCTAGTTAAACACGGCTCTAATTTCATAATTTAAACTTGCCTAATACGACAGGTAACAATATCTTTGTACAATTTTTGTAGTCTCGAAGAAAATATCCTCAAAATCATGTAATTAATATTCAGAGGACATAGTGGGTCAATGTCTAAGAGACATGGGTGACGAATCACCAAGCTGACCTCTTTTATCTTGCATGCAGTGTAGTGATCATGTACCCATTTACGCACGACTACGTACTGAGTCCTTGTACAAATATGATGGACCTTACTGATGTTAAATTGGTGTCTACTCACTGAGATGCATCATTAAAATAACGAGGTTTTTTATCTTCCTATCTTTATTGTTGACAACGTTATTGCAGGTCAGTGCTAGACTAAAAGAAAATGGCTCATATTTAAACTTTTAAAACCAATTCCTTGTTATTTTTAGATAGGTACCTATAAGAATTTAATCTTTGACTACATCCTCTTACTTATCTACCTAGATTGTGCAACTCCGGTCCCCAATATAAAATCAAAATCCCCATTGTTAAAAATTACCTGGTTTTAGCCCCTTTATTTAAAAACGTTTAAACAACAAAAAAATATGATTAAACAGTCGCTAATCTTTATTTAACTTTAAACAACGTTTATAAAGTTTAAATTAAATTAAAAAGGTAGAAAGATAATACATTTATTTTAGATAATAAGTAACTAGCATTAGATACATCCATCTTAGGTATCTACCTATTTGTACAACTCTGTTCCCCACTATAAATCATCATAAGCGTTTTCAAATTAATTTAAGAAACAAAAATTCTAATGGTATTTCTTCTAGGCTGTTATCATTATCAAACAATGTTTTTTGCCAATTCTGCTAAGCTTATTATCATAATGATTATGTACCTATTAAATATTGATGGAAAGCTAACATTTAAAAGTTCTACATTTGAAAGTTCTTAATTGACAGACATTGACAAGTGTCTAATTTTTTATCAGAGATTTTGTGAAATCGTCAAATCGTTGTCGTTCGTTGCTTTTTTTTTTGTAACATGTTACATGATGTGGTTGACAACTTGCACGCACGCTGTGGGAATAGATTAGCTGATAAGAATTACTCATTCTTATGTGTAGTGATTTAAAATTTAAGTGTAAGAATTACTTACTTTATGTCGTCAGATCAACGGCGTTCATCACTGCAAAGGTTATAAGGAATTTACCGTGAAAATGACAAGGAAAATGTCTTAATATTGATGATATTACTGAACTATAGGTACACGGACAAAACAAGTAAATAAGAGTCTTGCAATGGAAAAACACAACCAAAAAGCCTTTCTAAAAATACTCAAAAGCTCATACCTAAAAGGACCTCCTCAGAATTTCTAATTCGCTGTATCATCATTTTCGAAGCTGGTATTTTAAAAAACAATATGTTAAACCAGTGTCCATTACGTTAACATGCGGGCCACGTCTCATAGGCATGAATGGTATATGTTGGGTACAAATGGCGTGAAACCGCTGTTTCGACATGTTTGACTCATTCATTTTACACTTTGATGGTTATAAATTGGATATTAAAAAGGCCAGTATCAATATTTGGTGATGAGCCATTTCTCGTTTGTTCAGGAAAGTGCGAATAAGTTGGCTTGAAACTAGATTTGATATAATCGTTGCTAAATACATCAACGTATATAATCCTTGCATACGTTTACGTACGGTTTTAGCCGAGGCGGTCAAAACTCTCTTGTTTTTTTCATCAAGTTACATCAGCAGAGAGGCAATTCTCATAATTTCAAGAACGTTCACAGTATGATCTCAGTCTCAATCCGTCAAAAATAGCTCTAATTTCCCTACTTACATTTTGACAAGGTTTTGACATTGATTGTCGCTGAGATGAGATTGCGACTAGATTTTAAACGTTTTTACGGGAATTGGCATTCAGTTCAGTTAGTTTCTATGTAACATTATTATATTAGCAGACGGTTTTTTACATCATTAGGTATTTATTTAACATCTTTCAGTTTAGCTTCTGCCTGCAACTTCATCCATGTGTTTCTTGTTTTAACATAAAACACATCCTATGACACCTTGGTAATACTCAGGATCAGCAGTTCAGATGATTACCCGAATATACAAACTCGCATATTTAACCGCTTAATCACCGTTAATGAGACACAATTGATTTTCTATTGTAATATGCCGATATCGCACCACGCCGGGATTGAGTGGTAAACCTCTTTATAAAATTAGAATAGAAGTACATATAGATTATCACTGCCACTTCTTCCGATTAAAATAGACACATACAAATTCGTTCGATACATCCGACTACCCGAATCAAAATAACAGTACACAATAAATATTTTAAACAGGTCAAGCAACACCATAGGTAGGTACACTTTTCACGCTACACCAGCTATACAGTTCATAAACACTGAAACAGTGTTGCCACAACAGGTAATTGCATTCCAAATTGCGTTTTTATGTTCGAACAAAATATTCTGGAACAAAAAATTGAAAAGTCAACCTTCACGGCGTTTGTATAATGAGTCTGATAGTCTGATTACACTCTTAAGTCTATTTTAATAGAATAATTATTACTCTACAACGCAGGAAAGGGAAGTGACGGATGCAAGTAGGTAATTTTCAAGGTTTCGGATTATTATAATTCTTTTTATATAGTGAAATGGTTTGTGTTGTGAGGTTATATTAATTATTTTCATCCTTCAGCGGATTTGTGATGTTCGGGAATTTTAATTTATATAAAATTGAGGTAGGTACTTAAACAGTCTAATCCGATTGTGAGGTAACGGTACCTAAAGGATTAAGGTTTTATGCGAAAATTAATATCGCTTATACTGTTTATTGCTCTAAAACTGCTTGTATTTTTACTTATACGATGCCAAGAATAAGTAGGTATACAAATGGGTAAACAAAATACTCATGATACATTATGATTTAGAATTGTAGTAACTGTTGAATCAGGCAGACTCTGTAACATAAAACTAGAAACTCCCAAGTCATGTCGGTATTTGAGGTCAATGTATTGTATGTAGACCATCAAAAAATCGTTTAGAAAATTATAATTTTTACTTATTTCCTTCTCCGTAGACTTTCATAAAGCACGTCTAAATTTACGCACGGAGTACTCCAGCCCCGCCCATCACTTATTATCTTATCGTTCAATTTGAACGTTTCGTCAACGGTTTCTCAATGCGCACGCGCCGCACGTATCAATTCACGCTTCCGTGACTACCCCCAATTACCTCTAAAACTTAATAATTGCAAAAGACAAAAAAATACGCTCGAAAGTCAATGCCAAGATAGAAATTTGGAACTACACTCTAGCAATTCTATTAGCTAGACAATCAATATTTCGCAAATAATTTAAGTACTTAGGTAGGTATCGTAAACGGCCAGTTATCACGTGCGAGTTATTGACACCTACAAAACAATTATGGTAGAAAATAAGGTTAATGGTGGCCGAACCTAAGCCTTTCGAAAAACCACTCGTGTTGTAATTTCAATAGACTTAAATCTCTCGGTAGCAGAATGCTGAAATGGACCTTTCTGGGCAGCCGTGAGGCACACACTACTGTAATTAAAAGATTATTTTTACTTTTTATTTTGTGTTTCACAGACTATGTCCAAATATGCGAGTATGCTATTCCCGTTTAAATTCTACTACCGAAACATTTAAAATGATTTTCCAGGAAAAAATTTCGTGAAGCAACTCTTCAAACAACAAAAGCAGTTGATTCCTAAGTAACAACACAATAGAAGGGATCGTCCGAAACGGGCCAACATTCTGTAAATACGTACTAATCATCTATCAATTGGCGAATTTATGAAGGCTCCGTAGTCGTTCATAACGACCATTCAATTTCCTTTTCAGCTTGAATGTACTCAGGAAACTGGAGCATTTCCCCTCGCCACCGGCTCCCAATCAAACATACAATATATATATACATGCCTAGATGTAATCACAATTGACGTGAATATTAAGAGGACTTCATTGTTAATCGGACTTCCGATTTCTTTATCAGAAATCCGAGTGATTTCATCCGTGGAGGTATAATGGAGACGGGATTATTATTTTATTGGAAAGGAATATGAAGTGAGATTGATTGGGTATTGCGAGGGTATTATTGATGTAATGGGGTATTGATCATGATTGGTGTGACAGATGTATGCATTGTAATACCAGTACAAATTGATAACTGGTCAAATTTTGTCTTCCAATGAGAGTGACTTTCTGTCTCTACCAGTTTAAGACAAATATTAACTTTATTTTTTATTAGTTTATACACACTTTAAAGGAGTCTAGAACTTAAAACTGTACTATATCATTATATCTACGCCTTCATGAATTTAATTTAATTAAGTCAATAAACTAAATTAAAATCGAATCAACAGCCTTAAAACACAACTACCGTTTATTTATACTTCCGTTCTTTTAAAAAGAGTGACGATAATTACTCGTAAACTGTCGTAAAGGTAAAACGGGAACACGGGTATTTCCTGCACAATTTATTTGTCTAACTTTGTAAGGGGTGAGTGGAGTTTAGAGGCTGCTTACCGGAACACAGCTCGTTAAGACCCGGTTAACTGCAGGCGCGTCCACATTGGTCTGGGAATACGTTGAAGAACATAGATCTTTAAGTAACTTCTGAAGGTCATGAATATATGGTACTATTATATCTAATATATAAAATTCTCGTGTCACAGTTTTCGTTGCCATACTCCTCCGAAACGGCTTGACCGATTTTGATGAAATTTTTTGTGCTTATCCGGTATCTATGAGATCGGCCAACATCTATTTTTCATCCCCCTAAATCGAAACTTACGCGGGTGAAACCGCGGGGCGCAGCTAGTACTATAATAATATATGGTCCTATAATTAATTAAATAAACCATAATGAACATAAGAAAAAAATAGTACAATTCATAAATACATACATTGATGTTGTGGAGACTGGAGTCTGTAAAAGGCATAACTGTGTTACAGGTCTCCATGCCTCAAAACTACCCGGACAAGCTACAGTATTACAAATATCTACTAATAGATGATAATGTTGGGATGGAAGTTATAAAACAATTTAAGACAAAAAAAAAACAATGTGTGAGTGTGGGTGTGTACTGTATCAGGTAGGAATCATGAATTGGAAAAGTGAAAAACTAAATGTTTTGTACCACTTAATAACTTACACTACAATTAATAACGTTGCTAAATTGAAGAGTACAACTGTAACGTAGCATGACAACTAAATACTCGAAGACTGGTATTACGTTTAGGCCTGAGTTCACCAACATTCTAACCATCGGTTAGGTATTTAAACAGTTGATTTATGTCAAATTTCCTAAGGAAATCAACTGTTTAAATACCTAACCGATGGTTAGAATGTTGGTGAACTCAGGCCTAAGTCGGTTAACCACGTCACGTGGCTTTTTTTGTTTACCTTTATTTAATTACCTAAACAAATGGAGTATAGGAGTCTCTAAGCCAAAAACTCGGAATTAAAAATATATCCTCCGGTAAATCATTTATTTCCATTGGACAAGACATACCTAAAAAAATATACTAAAAAGTTGAATTTCAGGTAGGTACAGAGGCCAGCACATCAAGCTACCCCAATCTGTCAAACTTTCCCAATTGAATATGAACCTTATTCCTTTGAAGTAAAGTTGAAAATTTATCAAAGAAATTTGACAGATAGGGGTAGATTCATGTGCTGGCCTCTGTACAACACCAAACTTCTCACTACATCTCAGTTTGTAACTGACAGATATATACAAATAAATACAACTGAAGTGTCTGTTTGTTATGTCAAAATAACAGCGTTTTACTAAATGCATATGAAAGTATATACGGTACTTATAACAACAACAAAAAATTCGTCTGTCTGTTTGTTCTGGCTTATCTCCGAAACGGCTAGACCGATTTTGATGAAATTTGGTATGGCGATACTTTGAACCCTAGGAAAGGGCATAGACTTTTTTTAACATACCACGCGGGCGAACCCGAGGGCAGAGCTAGTATATAATAAGTATAATGTGTCGAATGAAGAAATTATTTTGTAAATAAGCGTTACACACCGCTGTCGAACGAAGTTATTCGGAACGGAATGATAGTGAGCTTGACATTAAGATCGTCCCACATCCGATTAATTTTCATATCTACTTAAACACGTCGGATAATCGTTTATTTACAAACATGTGGAACCACTTTCACTTTAAAATGTTCTTTGATGACTTTAATTTTTAAATGATGTACAGAGAAATGCATGTTCAATCAACCACGGCAGACAGAACACAAAATTGTGACTTAAATGATAGATGTAACGATAGGTAATTCTTTGACCAGTGTGGATGCTTCTTGTGAAACATGCAAGTATCCTCAAGTCGGCGCGAGATGGCGCTGCAAGCGGATCCCGAGATTGCCCGCCCGGAGGTAGAGATCTCTTTATTAATGCACGCCCGTACCCGACGCCGACGCCGGCGACCTAACCAACTTTAAGAAAACTATCTCCAGTCTTTAGACGCGTCTCGCATCCTCTCATTTCATCCACGTTAAACAAGTAACAGTTTATTGCTAGACGAGAAATTCTCAGCGAGAAATACCTTTTTCATCCAAACTAGACAATTTTCTAGTTGTCCGCTCGAAGAAAATTACACGGTGCACGTTGAAAGCGTCCGTCCGGCGATGTTAACTCAAATACTCTCATTAACGAAATACAGTTTCCTCTATGAATACATTATTAGAGCTTTCGTGCATTGTATACCGTTGCGTTTGCGATATCGTGAATTTGAATAACAAGTAAGGTAAGTAGTTAAATGCAAGGTGTTATGTGTACGCGGTGACTGATGTGCTATGATAAATCCGGCGCGGACGCCTCCGGGCGAAGAACAATGGCTTCCTTCCCGGAGCGGCGAGAAAGTGACGCGGTGTGTTCCCCTCACTAGATAAATAACATAATCTCCTCAGAGCATCGCCACTTTACATGCGCATACACTACGAACGTCACATTACTGAGAGAGTTACTTTATTACCGCAACAACACTTATTGATGTTCTTTTTGTGTGATAATGAGGCAGATGAAATTGTATGAAAATACAACAAGAATAAACAATGCTGCAAATTGGATCGATATCATCTAAGATGAACGATTATACTGTTCCGGAAAAATAAAACTGTTTTAACATCAAAGAAAATGCACTCAGGTTCACTTGGAAACAAAATAAAATCCTAGAATAATGTAAGCTAAACAAAAGCAATTATTGTTTACTTCTCTTTTCTGTTTTCACTCTTATAATTACAATCACAATTCTGAGTGTTAATTGCATTGCTAAGAGAAAATAAACAGTGAATAAGCAAAGACAACTCATTTACACGCGGTTACCGCTGGAGCCGCATTGTGAACGAAAATTAATGCTCACTAATAGAAGTAGAACACTGCAGGGGTCACAATCTCAAATCCTTTTCGCTTATCGCTACTTGCTTAATTTATCAACCACTTATCGCAATAAATTCTATAACCCAACCAAATTCGGACGTGACCCGCATACATTATAGAAAAAGGTAAATTTTAAAGTGACAAAAACGTTTCTAACATCTTGCTCAACAAATCTGCGTTGTCAACGACAAGCGAACACTTTACGAAACTAGTCGTGATCTCTTAACCACAACTTTCCGCGTCGAGTAATTTTATTATTTATACGCGCCCACTTACTGGCTGATATTTCAAATGCTTATTACATGCTGAGTTAGTGCATACGTGACGATATTAAGCCCGATATGGCACCGCACTACGCTCATGTCGTTTACGTCACATCCATAACTAAGAAAGTTTCTACTTCTGTCTTAATCTAGCTTTGCGGTGTCAACAAAATAAATAACCCTCGGGAGCTTAATAAATGTGTACAAAAGCAAAAGCTCAATAAAGAATAGCAACAAATAAAACCACCAAGATAGTAACCAATTTAAGGTAACGAGGTCATAAAATTTAACTGTTATAGTTAATTCCTGACCATAAAATTCCTGGGCGGGCGGTTTATCAAGTAAAATTGACTTTATAATTTTCCCTTTTATCAGTTTTTACTTCCACAAAGAGGTTATGGCAAAATTCTGCCGGCAAACTTGAGACCTGTCGCTTACTATAAACTTGCCTTTTACTAAAGTCGCGGTGAGTTTCGATTATAAGTTGGTTGTATGGACGAAGCGCTTTACACTTCGCGTCCGTTACGCGGTGGTCGCGAGTAGGCTTAAAGAGAAATGTTAATGTATACCGCATCAGGGATTTTTGGGGATAGGGACAGTTTCGTGGTAGGTCCATCTGGTATTGAACGAGGCCGTGGGCTCTCGGTCAGCTTGCCGCAAACTGGTTTCATTCATTATCAAAAGTCAATAACTTTCCGATGCATTCCGAGTCATGGCCAAGTGTCTGTTCGATAACGTAATAAGTAAATGCGGTGTTATCAACCTTTGTCGAATGCAGAAAGCACGATATTGTCAAATCTGTAGATGAATGCGATTCATTTTATAAGGTTCTACTTTCTTTCGATTTTGCGCAAGAAACTTTCGCCAAAAGCATTTAGGTTGATCCCTGACACAATAACACGAAATTTCTCTTTAAATTCGCAAAAGGCACACAGAATTTTGTGTTTCGTAGCTAAAGTAAACATATTTTAATATCACGGACGACCTAATCCGTAAGTTAACTGCACGACTAATTAGTAAAATATGTTCCCGTTTACTTTAGACTATAACTCATTTGTGCAATTAGCAAGATAAAACCCATTCTGAGAGCTTACCGCATACGTAAATCCAAGTATCCGAGTGCAATAATTTCTAACAAAACGTACGTACGTAGGTACGGGCTCGGCCGGAATGTTTTATACATTATAAAACCCGAACTAAAACGAATAGTTTAACTTTCATTTCCAGAAATAATATGGTCGAGTTTAAAGTACTGTGGAATAGATTCCTAATGAAACAAATTATGGTAGATTATCATTTAAGTAATTAAGTTTTCCATAATTATGTCGCAATGGTAATTACCGATTGTTTTATATAATTTTACAACCGTTTAAATTACTAGCTGTCTCTATTGTCCAAGGTTTTCTAGTGTAGTTGCACTTAAGTACATAGGTACGAAAGGTAATAAAGTTTTCAAGACAAATGATTTATTTGACACGTTTATAGCGTGTAAGGGTACTAAAACTACTGTTATCGCATATTTAATTACAGTTGCCAAAGGTGTTGACCTTTTGATTACACTATATAAGTAGGTAGGTAATGGTGTTTTATGAATCAAGTTTTATTTGTATTGCTAATAGCTCTGAGCAATTACGTGCATCCTCTAAGTATGAACTGAATTTATGAGCATGATATTGTATATGTACCAGTGAAACAGTTACAATTATCATAAGAGGGAAGCCAAAGAAAAAATTTCACTATTCATAGGCTTTAGATCAGGGGGCCTAAAAGGGCCACTTTGGCAGAATCATAAAACAATTCATATCACGCAATTTCATCTGTATGACAGTTTTGTATGGAGATTCGTAAAATACTATAGGTACACCTCTGCCTAACCCTTCAGGGATATATAGGTGTGAAATTGTCAAACAGATGAATGCGTGATATGAATTGTTTTATGATTCTGCCAGTGGCCTTTTTAGGCCCCCTGAAGGCCAATTCTCGTAATTTAAAACGTTCAAAATCTAGTCACAGTCTCATCTCGGCGATAAACAAATGTCAAAAACTTAGCAAAATGTAGGGAAATTCGAGGTTTTTTTGACAGATTGAGACCGAGATCAGACTGTAAACGTTCTTAAAATAAGAATTGCCCCTCAGGCAACCTTTGGAATGTTGCGGACCAAACCTTAGAATGCTAATGAAGTCACGGGCCATAGGTATATAAAAGGTAGATAATCTTATATGAAAATGGCGCGCAAAACAAGCAGTGGATAGCGTCTATGATGAAAGTATCAGTTTTGTCGCGTTAGGTTTGAATCTACCTGGAAGAATGTTAATCTTTCTTGTTGGCGTGAACTGAGAATTAAAATATCCGTTTTTCAAGCGAGATTTGAAAACATTTCGCGAGCTGGATCAAAGGCCATTCGGCCCGTAGGCCGGGCGTTGCCCATAAATGCACTAGATCATTTGTTATGGGATTCAATGTTGAGACAAAAAAAATTGCATTCTTGTAATGTTTCTAGTATAAACTGGTATTCATAAAAATACCTGTGGTGTGTACACACACTGGTGTACCATTTTATTTAGCAATAGTAAACACTAAGAAGGTTTCCCTTTGGAACAACCAGGACAACCATCCTGGTTGTTCCAAAGGGAAACCGAAAGGAATCAGGTTGTACGAAGGCTGCGCCCCTGATAGGTACTTGTTCCGTTTCACTTCTGCTTGACAATCATGTTATTGAATAACATGCCAACCGATCATGTTTCGATACAAACCCTTAGATTAATAAATATAAGTACGTAAACGGAACTTTTTTTAAAAAGGGAAACAGTACGTCAGTAGTTTTTTTTTATTATATGTGTGTATTTTGAAATAAAAATTTAATAAACCTACCACAGTTTGTCTCTGCATCACTCAAACAAAAAAACATTTTAAATACCTATGACATCAAGTCCGCCTACATTACTCGTATTTTGAGTGCTTAAATGATTAAATAAATAAATATTCCAGGGCATATAACTCTTGTGTAATGAAAATTCCTTATTTCAATTTCCATTAGAAGTAAAAGTTTATAGCAAGTAACTATAATGAGCGTAATTACAATTTTATTACAGAAAGTAACCTACGAGATTGATTTTGCGTAGTAATGTGATGTTACTGCTTTCTCTTGAACGAGGAAGCAAACACTATTATTATCGGAAGCAAATGTTTATTAGGAAATTATATGGTATTCGCTTAACTATGATTTTATTATTCGGACTGCCATTAAACAATCGTCAAGGCGATTAATGAAAAAACTACTAATAATAAAACCTGACGGACTATACGTCCTTTACCAAAACAAAAAAATTATTAAGTATTTTCCATTGAGACGGAAATCGTAACACTGTTTCTCTGAAAACGTTGTCCGTACTTTTAGTATATTCACGCATCAGTTAGAAGAATTACATAAATTTTAAGCAATATTATCATCTTTAAGCTTTCTAATCATTTCCTAACACAAGACTTAAAGCCACCTTCCGTTCGAAACCACACGATCAAATCAGCATAAATCCTTGTTTACGGCAACATACGAAACACGACACAGTAATCTGATGCAATCAAAGTTTACGAAGCCGAATTGTAAAGTAACACCCGACTTAGAGACAAAACAGTTTCCTGATTAATCCCGTAAACAAACGTATTTACACACGGTGCACACGGAAAACCGGATCGGTAAGGGTGTTTGCACAATGAGTGCATTTGCGGGTTTATTTTTGAGGTTTGTACAAAAATGTCTGGTATACACCTATCTCCTTTTAAAGTAAACTCACAAATATGTTTTATACGCCTCTTCTAAATGCAAGGATAATCAGAGTTAAAAAAAAGAAACTGTTTTGTTCAATTATTTTAATCGTTTCTGAAAATTAATGATTAACTTACTCAACACTGAGAATAGATTAACTAAGCAATATGCTATACTTTCTTGAACATTTTAAAATTAGCCTAGAAAAAAGATAATGTGATTCGAATTAGATCACGTTAAAGTAGACTTCTTCCAGTTAAGCTTATAATAAATATTGATTTTTATTCTATGTTTTTAAGGGTTATAATAATGTTTAACACACTACAAAATGTAACCGACCACTGCAGGCGTCGGTACATCGCATTAAAAAATGTACAACCCAATATAGCTATTCGTTCGTGGCCCTAGTATTTTCCGTTCCCCTTTCACAGCTATTCTTACGAAGCTTGCTTGCTTACTGGCGCGAGCCTAATTGCGGCTAATCACACGAACAAAAATAGCAGCTAAGTACTAAAAGCCAGACAGGATCGATATCTTTATAATTGCTGCGGCTTCAACTCTAATGTGGTTTGGAAATTAGCCAATAATTACCCGATCCCGAAGTGCCCGATCAATAGATCGGACACCTTAAAAGATAATACAATTTTAAATTATACATTACATCCTTTAATTTATTTAGTAGCGTCGGAGCGTGTAACTTATCGCGTTCAGCGTTACGCGCATACCAATTTTTTGTGTAGTGCACACGCGTAGCGTTTTGCGGGAAGTGATACGCGCGTAGCGTGTGTGTGGTACTACGCACGTAGTGTTAAACCCATAATAGGTTTAACACTACGTGCGTAGTACCACACACACACGTAACGTCACGCGCGTAGCATTATGCTTGAAGCGTGACACGTTAAGACTAGCTGGTGCCAAAACCACTAAACCATACTTTTCAATCATCTTTAGTCGCCATCTAAACATTTCTTGGTTACGAGTTTCACCTGATACATTTTCCTAAAGGTATCCGATGAATGTCGGTACGTACCAAAACTCATACAATTGGTTCCGATTTCCAGTTCTCGCTACTGCAGAACATTAAATCCTCTCTTTGTGGCCTCGCCTTTGCCCCGATGAGTTTCAGCGCCGTGAGATGCGTTGTGCTTGCAGTCAAAGCTAGGTATCACCGCGCTCGGTACACATAGCGAGAGCGCACTACAAATACTTTAATTCGCTCGCGTAGATCCAAACGGCTAATGGTTTGACTGGATGTGGTTACAATAGTACGGCTTTTGTTTTTACTTTATGGAGCTAGTCACTTCCATTTATAGGGTTGATACAGTGACGAAGCTCAAGCTACTCGTCGCTGGTTTTAAAAGGCTGTTGCTATGATCGCTTCAGGTTTTTCCCTGCCATGTTCTTGGAAAGACCCTTTAAAATTAATCTGTTTTAGGTTGAGTTAAATAATAATAACAACAGTATTAACTGAAATGTAAGTGCACGCACCTCTCGTTAACCCTTCGGGGGGTGTACAGGCGTGATGTTTTGTTTAGAGAATCGTGTCTCTATTTCGTGAAAGTTTCTGCTTTACGTAGATAAAACAAGAAAGTCTAACCTTCAGTTTAACCGCTTTCAACTCGTGTTTTAACAATAAAACAACAATTATAACTAAGATACTGATTATAACACAAACATTTTCTTGGTTATATTATAAATCAATGACGCAAAACGTGCAGAAAGTTTCGTTATTCATTTTGTAACGACCGCCACAGTTTCTACTTACGCTTCTGCCATTCTAAACAATAATGAGTAAAAGAGTACTCTTAGCTTTTTATTTCCGTAAAATGTAAATGACAACGGAAACATATAAAATAGAAAGTTAAATTACTTTTAGAATCTACACCTAATGTTACGGAAACGCTTCACTGGAGATTAGTAGATAATAATAATTATTTTTATTGATGAAGACAGTTCTTATATCTTATTACGCGGTTGTATAACAGATACGAGTGACACCGACCGATTTGGTTCTGAAAACTTGATCAAATCTCATATTTGCATATCTGCTGTCAAAAGTCATGTCAGATGCAGTTATGATTGCTTTCCCGAAAAATCAACGGCCAATTTTATTCCTTGAGACTTGCATTCTATCAAATGTCATTCCGTACATCATATTCTTTTTTTTGAATTGTGTTGTCCCACTGCTGGGCCTTTGGTCTCCCCCATAGGCTTCCAATTTTCTTTGCGTTTTGTCTTCTCGTGCCATACGGTTGGGGACGGGTCCAAGTCATCACTCCAGCATTTCTTAGGCCTTCCTCGGTGACTGCACGCAGTCAAGTAAACAGGTTTACTGGTAAGTATCGGATTGTCAGAAAAATTGTTTTTAAAATTTTTTGTTCTGTATACTAACTTAGTTTATAAATATTTTTGTGCTACTAACAACAATATGGATGTGTGAGAGACCGAAATAAATTATTTATTATTATTATTTGGCACCCACTGTGTGACAGTGTGGCGATCCTAGCCCATTTATTCTGGTGCATCCTACAAGTGTGACCAGCGCAGTCGCATTTCAGCCTCGCAGACTTACATCATATTCTATCCAATGCTAATTCTTTCAGCTACTAACTATCACATAGCAATCTTTTTTTGGATGTATAAATTGTACATTTTATTCAAAAATTAAAAAAAAATATGTCCAGATATATCATTCTTATGCTAACCTCTTCCATATTCTCTGCGTTGCTGTTCGAAACGTTAGCAAAGCGAAGACTAAATCGTGTAATGCGTTTGTTAAACAAAGCTTCACGTTAGTTGCAGTGTTAATTAATGTCCCAGTCTCGTTTCGCGAACCCTAATAACTAAAATGTAGAATAAACGTAATATAGGTAATAATATTGTAGTGAATCTGAAATGTTTACGTATTAAGTAAATTATTGTATCACAGGTAGGATTTTTTTTTTATTAAATCATAACCCTCCTTTTTGTTTCGCAGTAGTCGGGTAAAAAAAACTTAGGTACGCTTACTGATATCAGAAACACGCAACAGACCTGATAATATAACTTCACACTGGTATTTACAGAAGAATTAAGCAGAGGTATAATCCAGGTACACCCACCCAGTCTGGATGAAAAAAAAAGTAAAAAAAATGAACATACAGAGTACCTAAAACCTTTCAAAGAAAAATCTGCAATCTAACAGCAAAATAATTGTGGGCTTGTATAAATAGCTTATAATTCTAGGTAGTCCATGTTTTCTCAAATAAAGTAGAAACGAATAGATATGTTAAAGGTAAATTAAACCCTAAAATTTCCTTCAGAACAACGGTTGGATCATGTTACTTTATAATTGGTATCATGGTGTTTTAATTAGAATAGTTACTATCGGGTAAATGTTTACAGTTGGTAAGTTGAAATGAATAACCACGTTAAAAACTGCTTTATAGGGGTACGTCAAAAGTTAGGAAAATACAAAAATGACGTTGATAAAAGCATTAAAGAGTTTCTGTTGTACAATCTATGGGGATTATAAAAAAAAATTAAATAGGTATTATATTGTCAAGATATAAATCCATATAAAACTTTTATATATCACACATATATATTTATTTATGTGTATATTTAAAGATAAAAGATAAAGATATATTTATTTGTAAACATGTGTAACATTATACATATAAATGCAAATGTGGATGTAAAAGTGGAAATCTGTGGGCTTCAACATGTTTTGCCACCATTGGCGTACAAACTAAAAAATAAATAGCCACTTGGAATATAACAAAATTAAGAAAGAATAAAAGAAAAAGCATAACAAAATTAAAATATAACACAAATAGATTAGAAACTATCATTTAAAAAATCTTTAACATAATAGTAACATTTTTCAGTAAGGGTTTATATTACCTCTGGAATCTCATTATATATTAGTGGTGCCATACAAAACACGCTTTTATGAAGGAGTGCTGTTTTTGCAGGCTGAGGCTGTAAGAAGTTCTTATATTTAGCGCGTCTATTTCTAGTAACGTTGTCTGACAAAAGAGGAAACCAGTGAGGATTGCTTCTAACAAATAAAGCCATTTCTAAGATGTATAGTGACGGAAGTGTCAGTATATGATATTTTATAAACAGTTTAGGTATTATTAATTAGATTTCCTAATAAATGTTTATTACGTTATCTATGTGTATATTTATTGAAAGTTGCAAGTGGAAAGTTGTAACTGGACAATAAAAGATTTCATTTCCTTTTTTTTATTCTAAATTGTCAATAGACTGTAAGTCTGGAAGGCACCTAGAGTACTACCTACTTCTCTGAGGACTATAAGCGTGAATATATAAATAATGACTCTTAATAGGTGTGAATTGCCAGGTAAGATTAATGTTACTAAAGCCACACTGATAACCTATGAACCTGTGACCTTTTAGACACGACATCACACGTGTGTGTCATCTTGTGTCAGAATCGTGAGATAAACGAGACATGAAACGCCATAACCTTTACGTTCATGCACGCATATTAATTTCCTAGATACTAAAGTTAATTAAAGCTATTAAATCGATAACTTTTAGTCTAAAAATAACACATCTTAGATGCAATAAAGATTCGGCAGTCAAATTTTTCACACTATTTTTTCAGGTGCGTTTGTAACAGTTCGTTAACCTAGAAAGTATATGTATACAAATAAAACAATGACTACGTGATTAAAAAATCGTTGTCAGCCAGCAATCTCTAGAATGAAAAAAAAAATTGGTAGATACAAATCTCAAACAAATACAATATACAACCTAACACTAAAATATATACCTATATTACGTACAAGTATATAAAAAAGAAAGAGCTCAATGGGCATCAAAAAATTTGGTCGCATCGCTGTCAATGGGAAAAGTAGCCAAAAGCTGACAGCATTGCCACGTTGTATGGCAATGCTGATTCTATAAATAATATAATAAGTTTTTGTTTTCACAGGCATATAAAGAAACAATAGTTATCAGACAATGTTTTTTTTCCTATCTACCTATAACTAATACCAAAATAGCCCCCAATACCAATCAAGGAAATACCTGTAATTGAATTAGGTAAGTAATACAAAACTTAGGAAATAATAAAAAAAGAGCAAATCACTGTTTTTTTTTGTCGACAGCAGTTTTTCTGTCGTTTTTTGTTCAACATCTTCGTGAGAAAATGCTGTGACTGTGCATGACTGTACTGTAACTACGTGCAATACTGGTTTCACTATCTATAGAACCTTCTAGGAGGCATTGTGAACTTTAAAGTGTTGCCAGTAAAGTTCAATGTTGCATAAGGTTTTTGAGGAGTCAGAAGTTGTGGATGACTTTGCTCTATAGATTTACAATAACTAGCTGAGCACAATCGAACTTCAACCAAAATTCCTATAAATAGTTAATATTTCCCATAAATAGGTTTTCTTTTTAACCGAGTTCTGAAAAGGAGGAGGTTATATGTTCGACTTTATGTATGTTTTTTTGTGATGCTGTTGTTCATGTTCATGAACATTGCTTACCAGCAAAGTCATTTTCCTACCATTGCATCAAAAAAACACCACAACAAACAACTTCAACCACCAAAAATAAAACGGAAAAAAGAAGATAATAATAAGATGGTTCAGTTTCACTGTGTCTAGTTTAAATTTTGAAAATAGAGCACACAGAGACCTGAGGGGCAATTCTCGTAATTTTAAGAACGTTCACAGTCTGATCTTATTCTCAATCCGTCTAAAATACCTCTAATTTCCCTACATTTCTGACATTGATTGTCGCTGAGATGAGATTGCGACTAGATTTTGAACATTTTTGGCCTTCTGAAATTTATGTTGGTACCTATACTTATTCAAACTTTAAAAGAAAAACTTTGTTGCTATTATTTTATTTTGAAGATGTGAAACCTGCGTAGCAAGATCCTTTACGTAGATGAAAAGCAAACATCAGTCCCACTTTCAAACACAAGGTCACGCAGACTGTTAATGAATGATTAAACATTGACATTCCCAAAACATTATCACTTAACTTTCGGAGAAACCTAATGACGTTAGTCAAATATTTCGTTGCGGATACAAACAATCACAAACGATCATTAATCATTTATAATAACCATATTACTTTGAAACCAGACCTAATTATTAACCTTCTATGAAATACAAGCAGTAATTTATAACTAAAACAAATCTTTAAACCAACAATGAGGAAAGAGAGACAAACGTAAGGTACAATTTGTTAATGTCAGAACTTACAAAAGAAACACCTCAAGAAAACTGTCAAATTGTTGTATCTTTCAATTAGGTATGCACAATACATATGACATGTATGTTTTAGTCAAAATAGTCCATTTGTCACTGTAACTTATACAAAAATTCAAGGATATTTTATTTCCGTAACCAACTTCTGCCCGCGGATTCGCCCGCGTGCATTTTATTTTTTTAAGCAAAACCTTAATTATTAAAAAAAATAAAAGACCAGCCGTTTCGGAGATTAGCCGGAACCAACAGACAGACAAATTGTTATAAGTACCGTATATACTTTCACATGCATTTAGTAAAAAAAACTGTTATTTTGACGTTACAAATAGACACTTCAATTTTATTTATTTGTATGTATAGATATACGACAGTTAATTATGTCAAGCCGTGCCTTTTACTGGGGTGTGCCCTTCGTAACACTTTCAGTTGTCTGTCAGGGCACCTTTGGCTTTGAACTGGCCGTACACATGGACGTAAGTTATGACTCGAACTGCATACGATCACGACTACTCCTAATTTATGGTGCAAGTTATAAAACAAGAGAGCAATTAAGACATTTTTAAGGTCCCTGCTTGGATAGCTGTATATTTGGTTAAAATTGGTGGAAAAAATGTCTACAATTTTTTGTTCTTAACATAATCTATCTCGTAAAATATTAAGTTAGAGTTAAATTGCTTATTAGTCTATTAAGCTAGATTGTAATCAATTATTAAAAAAACTTTAGTTCTTATTAATAAAAAAAATTATAATAATAAAAAATTATGTTCTGTGTACATAAAAATGTTCTTTCTTAGTTTTATAAAGCGCAAAGTAATCATTTTAATCCGCATTGTTACAGACTTCCTTCAATCAATGCAATTTCACAAAAAAAATCAACCATAACTTATTAAATACCAAAATTTGCGCGCAATTAAAAACATTCTAGCTTAAGTTTCTTGTTAGGACAATCAAGGCCATAAGGAAAAATAAAAACACAATAGGATTTACAATCGCAACCTCTCACACTTGCACCACGCGCGGTCACTGCCGCGGATCACGATTAGGGTCAAGCTTCAAGGTCTATCGTTACATAATTCTTCAAACATTTCGTTCTATGACCGATACTGTATCGATACCTACTCGACTACATCGTTCACCGACACTTTTTGATCGATTGATCGACACTACAATAGAGAATCAAAAAAATAAACAACTCGTTTTCGGTGAACTAGCGAATCGAATAAGTCATTCAACTGTTTGTTTACTTTTTACGTTCATAACTTTGCGTACTTTTGACAATAGGAAATAAAATGCAAAGGAGTTCTTTGAGTGGCGAGTTTCAATAATATCAATTGAACTTTTTTTTTAATCCAGCCTTTTAATGTCATAGAAATTACGAGTAACATTACTAAACTCTGATTTTAAATTTTTCATCAAAATGACAGCTGCAATCAACCTTTTTTTGTCATGTTGACAAAAATATTCGATCCCAGCTAAATATTCAAATAGAAAATAAAAAATATGATTTTATTAGTGTTAAATTGCTTATTTAATTTAAAATAGCAAATTAAAAATCATAAATTCAATCAGCAATACTCCATAGTAAGTTTTACACTAATGCCCACAAAAGTTGAATCACATATAAGGGTATTTCAAGTACTTATTTTTTTGTTTGCCTTAGTTAATTTGCTGTGTGATTTAAGGGAATACAAAAATAGGAAACGACAATATCATTTCTACACATGTGATTTTAAAAAACATACATAAAGTCGAACTATAATGTCCTCCTTTTTGGAAGTCTGTTAAAAAATAAGTTATTCACATAAGTAGGCAGGTCCTTAAATCACTTTGTGCCTACATAAGTGCATAATTATTTTTTTTAAGATACCTACTATACTGATTTTGAAGGTTTTTAGTCACTACTGCAAACCTTCAAAATTCAGTAATAAATTCATATTTGCGTGCCTCACAATCACGGCAAAGCACTATTTGCACACAAATATTTGGAAACATACCTAAGTCCAAAACGAACGAATATTTTACAATTCCTCTGTGTCAAAAGAAAACCATTCACCGTTCAGACCTTTTAAGTGTCAACCTTCAAATGCTTATTCAATTCCATAAACAGTTTGAAAACTGTTAAGCGGTTACTTGCATAAATTTTTCACAATAGCATCGTGACTAAGGCACTCGACTAACTTCCAAAAATATCCGTTCTATAGAGTTGCAATAGCTTGAGAGTTTACTTTAGGAAATATAACGAAACATACCCATAGCACCCTCTCGCTAAGAGAGGAGGCCTGCGTGTCCCAGCCGTGGGAACGTTATAGCCTTATTATGATGATTGACATTTGTTTTCCCCATAGATATATCTATACATACGTAGAGGTACACTAAAAATGAGTTTTCGATACTTTATCTGTAAGCTAGGTTCAGCTCGCGACTTCCTCCGCGTCAAATTTCTTTTTCCCCGACCCACCGCATCGTATCGCATTACCAGCCCGCGCAATTACGATAAGTACTTCGTTTTCGCTACACGTTCATTCAGAGTTTTATTTTTTTCCTTTTGCTCGGCTGCTAGGACTCATAGCGCGATGGTAAATAGCCTATACCGTTCCTCAAATCTTGATTGAGCTATCAATAATGTAAAAATAATTGTTCTATTTCGACTGGAACAGCAAACACCAAAAACAAAATCGCAACCAGCTAGTTTATTAAACATCAAAACAAATAATTAGTCAACAGCACACATTGAATCCCATTAATTAATGCTAAGTCGTGACTCGTACGTTATTTTGTACAACACATGATACCGTGACAGTTTCGACCTATTCGTGTAATCAATTAGAAAATGTATTCAGTAATTAAACACGAGTTTCCGTATGTGTGCTTCATTAAAGTACGCAACTTTTAATTGTTGTTCTACCGCAAAGACGTAACGTTAATTTAGACTTAAGGGTTGTTGAAAGGGAGATGAAGCGTTTATATAATCAGCCTATAATGTTCCCACTGCTGGGACACAGGCCTGCTCTCGGTAAGGGGGAGTGGGCCGTAATCCACCACGCGGGCCCAGTGCGTGTTGGTAGATACACGTGTCTACGAATTTTTGTTTCCAGGACATGCCGGTTTCCTCACGATGTTTGTCTTCACCGTTTTGAGAGCACTGGTGATGAAATAATGTTCACAAAGTAGAGCGCCTGTCTGGGTTCGAACCTGCGACCTAGTTAGTCGCGGCCGCTACTACTGGGCCAACACTTGCGCTAACTTTAATTTAGGTTTTTATTAGAGGGGGATGAAACGTGGAAAAATTCGGGCAACCTCCAGCACAAAATATGTTTTTACACAATACCTAGATTTTCACAAAATCCACTAACATCAAATAATACTAAATCAAGTACGGACCAATACATCTCTATACCCCAATCTACATTTTGGAATATCTGAAGCGCTGATACATTCCAATACCCAATTGATTTATATTGTTCGATAACAATCGCAAATTTACACTGCGTGTTTATCAAAATAACTATCTATAGGAGGCGGCACAATCAAACATAGCCTCTGTAAATATTGTAAATATCACAATATATTACCTTGATATTTGCCTGCTTTATGTTCTCTTTTATAACCTTTTACTGCGTTATAATGAACAAAAGAATATTAGAGAAGGAATTTCAAAACAATAAGGACGTGTCTGATGGCATAGTTAGCATTGAAATACTTATTAGGCATATATACTTGTAAAGAGTTGCTTAATTTTAGTAAAATCTCGCCTTATATTAATTAAATAAAAATTTCGTTATACTTTATTGTATAGCCTGATTTCTTATTGCAAATAAACCGATATTAGAAATCTTTAATTGGCAGCTTTAATAGCGTAAAAAGTTGAAGATTTATTGAAATAATTCAGTAGACATGAAATCAATTATAGTTCATGACTGGTAGCTTTCATTAAATAATCTTTCAACACTATCATTAAAGTAGTCATAATAATATAAACAAATCATAATAACCACAGTACCTCGTTCAAATGACAACCACACCGATCAATTAAGTATTATTAGACAGTTTCAGTTCATTGTCAACGAATGACCCTCCGTACTTAGCGTCACCACAGTATTCAGGCCAGTTATTAAACATAATCACGATAACAGCTGATAGCCCGCGAACACAAGTACATTTAGCAAATGACCTGTCACAGGGACAATTGATTCATGAATTTAATTTAGATACGAGTGGGCCAGTAACTGTACCGGCCAGTAGCCAATTCTTGTCATTAATTCCGATACTCGTTTGATTAATACCGCTTTGTTTGAACTTGTACTGTAAAACAAAGGGCACGCGCGCATTTAATCATGGAGTTTAAGATCTGATATGAAAAATCAAAGGTTTGAAATGCAATTATATTTTATTGGAGGCTGTAAATTGAGGGCATTAATTTGATGGCGCGCATTGCTCATGCACGATTTTCCCTTTGCCCCTAGAGTGCCTTTTGAGGTTGGATTTGAAATGGTCCTCATAGCATAATCATTAAAATATTTATGCATGTATGATGTCATGGAATTTTATAAGACTGTTTGTTGTATACTGCTCTCAAAACGGTGAAGGAAAACATCGTGAGGAAACAGGCATGTCCCTGAACCAAAACTTTGAAGGCATGTGGCATCTGAAAACTCGCACTGGGCCTGAGTGGTGGATTTACAGCCCACTCCCTCTCGAAGTTCCCACTGCTGGAACACAGGCCTCCTCTCGAAGAGAGGAGGCCTGTGTTCCAGCAGTGGGAACATTATAGGCTGATTATGATTGATGAATAGGGTAAAAACATATTATTCTTTTCTTATCTCATAGCCTAAACCATGATGATGGTCTAGAAACATGGAATTTCAATAGTTCCATAAGTAACGAAAGTGAGCATTAGGGAAGGCTTTCCCAAAATTAATCCCCGAAATGTATTAAAGAGGGGTTAAAAAGTTTACATGGAAGTTCGTAATTTTGCCGATGGGCAGATAATGCTATCGGGCGAACGGCTTTAATTAGAAGAAAAGCTCAAGCCCTGAAAATATTTACCAGTCAGCAAAGAGGTATCGAGGCTGACAGTTCAGGGTACGCCAGACGTACGTTTAAGTAGGTTCCGAACGTTGAGTCTGTCCTATGAACCATTCCATTTATGTCGTAATCCAACAACAAAAAAACCCAGACCTTTTCGCAATTGCCATAACCATGCAATGCTTATATTGTCACAGCTAGAACAATAGTACATCTACCCACACCACTTGCCACACTCTATGCGAATAGGGGCGTACGCGCATGTTTTGCATTCGATCTGCGCCTGGCCTACACGTCTGGGGTCAATGTTAAACAATTAAATAATACATGTAAATCGTAATTGATGTAACGAATTCCATAATAATAAAATTCATGGTTTACTCTTAGGTCTCAGTTATTTATTTTCTATGTAGGTATGATTCAAGGCAGGTAAAAAAAAGGTCGATCATATCATGGATCGTGCGTACTGACTTTTTAAAATTAACGTTATCATTGTGCATAATGCCATTCACAAAAAGCTCTTCCGACAGATTGACGAACTCAGACACGGTACAGTCAACCGTGGGTCCAAGGGAGCAATCTGTCATTGATAGCATCTTTATTTCGGAGCATCAAGGTGTTGTTTTATACAATGTGAAGGAAATAAATTAAAACTAGAAAATGGTATTTTGAAACTAACAAATAAATACTAACATCGAAATTAAAAAAGTGATTTTTTCAAAGAAAGTGATGGGCCTATATGTGTATTGTCAATCTTTAACTAGCTGTAGGGACTAAACTATTGGATATATTTCATTGAACTTTTGTATGCAGACTGTGAGAACGTCATTAGATATAATCATATGCATAAGAATAATCACCCTCTAATGTAACCCCTGCTGGGACACAAGCCTCCTCTCTGTGAGAGGGAGTGGGCTGGAATCCACCACTCAAGCCCACTGCGGGTTGGTGGACTTCTATTTGGATTCGTCATTAGATACATGAAGTTCAATTTACTGCCGTATTGTCATCCTCATCTTATATAGTTCAGAGATTGATGCTGACGGGCGGTTGACTAAATAATCTCAATCACCAGCCTAAAGCTAAATTGCTTTAGTTCAACCTAAAGCAATTTAGCTTTAGGCTGTAGGTAGTAGTGATTGGAAGTTGCTTTGTCTATGCAAGATGCTGCTTTAGTCCAACCTGAGTCGAAACAATACTGTGCTCGCCTTGAATACTATCAATACACACATAACGTTAGGTACTGCTTTTATGTACTGTCGTTAATGTAAATGATTTGTTAATAGCAATCTCTCAATACGTTGAAGCGTGCTCAATATCGCCTATCGTTTTAGCACCTGTAACACCTACTAAAGATCTCAAAATATAGTAATTCAGTGGCTTTAATCACGTTTTCTGAAAGCTGAAACTATTTCTAGAGCTTCCTATAAAAGTCACTTTTACGGCTGTTAATTATTTCTAATAACCCTTGAATAAATCCGTGCCTCGGAAAGCACATTAAGCCGTTGGTCCCGGCTGTCATTCGTGAATCTTTGACAGTCGTTACGGGTCGTCAGAAGCCTGATGCTCAGCTGCATCCGGTTAGACTGGAAGCCGACCCCAACATAGTTGGGAAAAGGCTAGGCAGATGATGATGAACCCTTGAATAAATATTTTGTTTTGGCCTATATGTACCTATATCGGTTAATATATCACTGTAGTTCTTCTGTCTAATTTTATCTGAAATGCATCATTTTTTTTTTTTTTTTTAAAAATGGCATCTCGCAGTTCATCCTTTATGAGGATGGCTACTGCTTAACCGGACTTTCCTGTGGATGCCTCGAATTAAGGCCTCCAGCCAGGGCATACAATAACTTAAAAACTAAGCGACAGCGCTAAGGGTAACCCCCTGCGGGGTTCGGACCTCGGCTCAGGGCGTCGCTGGAAGAGGACAGCAAGGGACAGGCTGGATCGGTATTATTATTGGTGTTTAGGGGCGAATTTAAAACTAAAGGCTCAGCTGCGCGGGCTGGCTCGAGCAAGGGTCGGGGGGGGCACGGTGATGGTGCGGGGCGTCGCGACGGGCCTCGGCGGCGAGGACGGAAGGACGGATGTCTGAGCTTGTTTTTGTGTTGTCGACTGAGAGTACTCGTGGCCTTACTGCTCTCCTGGAGGAGGGTAGTGGCGTCGTCGGGGATGGTGAGGGTATGCCTTGGTCGGCGAATCCTACTTATGCGGGAGGGAGTGTATCGGGAGGCCGCCGCAATCAGGGGATTGGGGTGCTTTATGGCAGAGTCGAAGAAGCGCTTGGAAAGGCGTTTCATGAACTGCTGGATGGTGGGGAGTCTGAGATCTAGATGCAGATTCACATTTCGGACATAGAAGGGGGCTCCCGTGACCTTTCGGAGGAAACGGTTCTGGAGGGTTTGCATTTTATGCAGAATTCGCGGCTTGGCGTGTGCGAAGACTACGCAAGCATAGGTCATGATGGGACGGATGACCGCGGTGTAGAGGCGCAATTTGCACTTGAGTGACAATTTGCTGCGGGCAGTTATCATAGAGTGGAGCCTACCGAGAGCGAAAGAGGCGCGCGAACGCGCCGTCTTTATGTGCTCGTTGAAGGTGAGGTTGTGGTCTAGGATGACACCTAAGTATTTGGCTCGCTTTCCCCAGGGGATCGGCTTGCCATACATAGAGATCGGGCGTGGGAGGGGGGGGGGTAGTTTGCGCGGTTTCGAGAAGATGACCGCCTGACTCTTATCGGGGTTGACCTCGATTCTCCATTTCCGGAACCAATCGCTCAAGGCGCTTGCGGAGGTTTGGAGGTTTCGAGCTATGGATGACTGGTTGACACCCGAACAGTATATGGCAGTGTCGTCGGCGAAGAGCGCCAACTGTGCCTTTTTACTGTTCGGGATGTCACTAGTGAACAGGGTGAAAATGAGGGGAGACAGAACGGAACCCTGGGGGACTCCGGCGCGGATGGGGTGAGGGGGAGAGAGAGCGCCCTCGATACGGTAGCGGAAAGTGCGGTCCGACAGAAAATCTCGTAAGATGAGCACGAGACGGTCTGGCACACCTAGCAGGTACAGCTTATATAATAAGCCATTGTGCCAGACCTTGTCGAACGCCTTCGCTATATCGAAGAACAGGACGCCTGTCGAAGCACCTCGCTGAAAAGCAGCGCTAATGTGCTCGACTATGCGGTGGAGCTGGTGGATGCACGAATGCTTCGTGCGAAAACCGAACTGTTCGGGGGGGATGAGGCTCTTTGCTTCGGCATAGTCTTTGAGGCGCTTATAAATAAGCCTCTCGTAGACTTTGCCGAAAACATTGAGCAGACTGATGGGGCGGTAGCTGGAGGGCTCAGACTTGGGCTTGCCTGGCTTAGGGATGCCTATGACTGTGGCTTCTTTCCACATTTGGGGGAAGATGTTGTTGCTCAGGGCGCCATTGAAGATGGCGGTCATGAGCAGTATGAGGGGGGCGGGGAGGAGTTTGTACACCCTATTGGTGATACCGTCCGAACCGGGGGTAAACTTTGCGGGTTGCGAGCCCTTTTATGATGTCTTGCACTTCGTCGGGAGTGACGGGAGGCAGAGGATCATCAGGGTCTTCGACTGGCGGGAGGGAGGCTCTCCGTTCGACTTCAGCGTTCACCTCGTCGAGGTGCGCTCTGTCTACTGGTTGAGAGCTGGGAGTGCATTGAGCCTCTAGGCTGTCGGCTAGGCATTCGGCCTTTTCGAGGTTTTCGAAAGCGACCGTTTTGTCGGGGCGTGTGAGGGGAGGAACTGTGGCCTCTTCAGAGGAGCGGAGCTTCCTCTGGAGTTGCCAGAAGGCGTGGTGGGTGGGCTCGAGTTCGCCGATCAACTTATCCCATCCCTCGGAGCGCCACTCCCCTATGCGTTTCTTTACAGCACGCTGTAAATGGCGCATGTGGGATTTGTTCGCGTCGCAGGGAAAAGAGTCGTAGGCACGAATGGCAGCGTTCTTCTCGGTCACCAGTTCACGTACGTCATCGGGCAGTTTCCAGCGATGGTCTTCCATCACTGGAACTTCCCGTGAGCAATCCGTCAGTACGGATTGAACGTGCTCTGTGAACGAGTCGATCGCCCCAGTCGTGTCTGCGACTGAGATAATTTGCTCGGGGATGGAGTCTAGGTGGGGAGACGTGGTGGATTTCAGTCTTTCGCTTACTTTCCTCCAGTCGGTGACTATTTTGGTCGGGGGGGGCTGGTTGGGGTCGTGCGGGGGGCCCGAATAGGGGGCCAGGTGCAAGATGACCGGGCGGTGGTCAGAATTAAGCTCTTGTACCGTCTCGATAGACTGCAAACGGAGGTTTACATTCTTGAGAAGCGCTACATCGAGAACGTCAGGAAGTTGGGCGGGGTCGCCCGGGAAATGAGTGGGATACATCGGAGCGATGATATCGAAATTGAGGGAGTCGCCTAGTTTGAACACGATCCTACCTCTGGTAGAGGTCGTGCTGCTATTCCAAGCGGGATGTTTGGCATTGAGATCCCCCGCCATGATGACGGAGTCACTCATACCGAAGAGGGTAGTGAAATCGGTAGTGAGAGAGATGGGATCCTCCGCACCATTGGTGGGCGGGATATAGGCGGAGATGATGGTGATTGCGGGGTGACCGGTCATGCCGAGCCGACAGATAGAGATCTCTAGCTGAGAGATAAGGGCGGGCGGGTCTATCGGGATGCAATGGAGGGACTTCCTATAGTAGATGAGGGTACCGCCCTTGTGGCAGCGAGCCCTGTCATTGCGAACTATCTTGTAGTTGGCAATGTTCGGGTTCCGCAGATGGGGCTTCAGGAAGGTTTCCTGGACTAAGAGGACATCGAGCTGGTGATCGCGGAGGAACGCGGCGATCTCATCGCGTTGATTTTTAATGCCGTTTGCAATAAAAAACCCTAGTCTAAGGGATCGGGGTTTGGTAACGCTCATTCTTTGTAAAGCCATTGGAGCTTTTTAGAAGTTGAGGGTTTGCATGACTTGCGTGATCTGAGGATACGCATTGAAAATCTCGGCGATGCGCCGAGGATTGCCGTTACAGGCTTGGATTTCCGCTGCCATGGCATTTGCGGGGGCAATAAAAGCTGCGTAAGCACCGATTATTACCTCCATGCTGCTAGGCTGGGGGCGGGAGGCGGGGGTCGGGGGGGACCTACTGGGACCAGCGGGAGCCCTGGGCGCGGCGGCGGGAAGGGCTACCGGTGGGGCTACTGGGACCGAGGGGCCTACTGATGGCGCGGGGATGACAGTTGCCATCAGCGCTGGGATAGTCGGGGGTGGGGGGGGGCACCGAAGCTGCGGGAGCTTTGAGGTGGTTGAGGTTCGCCCATGGGGAGGGCCTTTGGGGACTGAGCCTATCGGGCATCTGGGAGGAAGGGATCGGGATCCTCACAGAGGGGCTTTCCCTTTGCTGACGGTCGCTCGCGCGCTTCGTCAGTTTGGGAGAAGAAGACTTGGGAGCCTTGGGGCAGCCACGGTAGTTAGCCGGGTGCCCGGATTGGCCGCAAAGAACGCAGCTCGGTGGCTCTGTGCACTGAGAGCGGTCTTTGGGGCGGGGACAGTCTGACGTGCCGTGGGCACCTAGACACTTGACGCATCTAGGTGTCGCGTAGCAGTGGGATTGGGAATGGCCATACAGTTGACACCTGTGGCATTGTCCGATGAGGTTGGACTTCCTGGGTTTCTCGATAGAGATACCCGAGAGGGAGCAGACTGACTTCACCTTGAAGATGGGGTGATGTCCTTCAGTAGGGTCGCAGATGACCAGGACCATGTCGTAGACTAGGCCCTTCCATGCTTTGTGCAAGCGATGGACTGCTGAGACGGGGATGCCTTGTGAAGCAAGGTCTTCTTTGATCTCCTCGGTGGGGATTTCTTTGGGGACGCGCCTGATGATTACGCGGGTGGGGACTTCCTCCGGAAGGGAGTACGTATGGAAGGAGTAAGCCCTTGTCTGGAGGAGACGGGTAAGGTCCCTGTAGTCCGAGGACGAGGCGACCGTTACCTTAATACCCTGTTGGGTTGAGCGGGCGTTCGTGTAGTTGATCTTTTGATCAACACACGCTTTGGAGATTTCTGTCCATTTGGACTTATCCTGGACATAGATGGGGGGCGGGGGTCGTGGCTTCTTTGCGTTCGAAGCGGGAGGGGTAGCCGAGAGGCTAGACGCGGGATTGGCCTGCGGTGCGGCGGGGGTTGGGGTGGGGGGGCGGGGGTTAGAGGGGATTACCGCGACCGACTTTTTGGCCTTGTTGGCGTGAGAGGAGGCGTTCTTCTTTCTCTTGCCACCCTTTCCGACGACTATATAGTCGTCTTCCGAGGAGGACGAAGAGTCAGAGAGGGCTTCCTCTGAGTCGGATTGAGATTGGGGTACGGACGTGTCCATACTCTCTGGAGTATCTGCTGCGGTAGCGGCTGGCACGGAAGGTGCGGGATCGGGGACTGGCACGGACGGTGCGGGTTTCGTGGCGGACACGGAGGGAGCGGGTGATGGGGCTGGCACAGAGGGTGCGGGTTTTGGGGCGGGCACAGAGGGTGCGGGTTTAGGGGCTGGCACGGATGGTGCGGGTTTTGGGGCTGGCACGGAGGGTGCGGGTTTTGGGGCTGACGCGGGGGGTGCGGGTTTGGGGGCTGGCACGGAGGGTGCGGGTTTGGGGGCTGGCACGGAAGGTGCTGGTTTGGGGGCGGCGGCTGGCACAGAAGGTGCAGGCGAGGGGGCTGGCACGGAGGGTGCGGGAGGGGAGGCGGCGGCGGCCTCGGGGATTTCGCCTGAGTTTGGCGGAAAGAGGGGGCTGACTAGCGCGTCGCTAAAGTCAATGTCGATGACCGAACCGGGAGGGCGTCTAAAATTTATAAGACGTTGGGCATACTGGTTAACGAAAGAGGGGTCCTTGAAGAGGACCTCTTTAACGAACGCCAATATGACCGCGTCTGCCATGATCGGGATGGGGGCGGGGAGAGGGAAGAACCATAGGGGGCGTGAATCCCTAACAACCTAGCACCCCGGGTGGATGGGCCCGGGGGTGTGAGATCCTACCCTCCCTGTCGGGTGTGAGACAGGGAGGTGAGTACCTGAAGTGAGCCCTAAGCTTGTGACCCGTCGCCGATCTTATTGTGCGAACGGGGCCCTAACCAGTCTGTGCGATGGGTGTAGAGACACCCTAGACCGGCTTCTAGTACGAAGGGGTTGACACACCCAACCGTACTAGACGCGAGCTGTGGACAAGGGATTAGTTACGAAGCTAGAGCTGACTAGGAGCCACCCCCAAGGCCAAGCTTCTAGCTCCCGATTCCAATTGACAGCCTCGCCCTGATGGGGCTCGGCGGGTGAGATTGGGGCACCACCCCCTTGGCTTCGTTGGCACCGTGAGGTATCCACCAAGGACCACGAAACTGTGGTTTTTACCCGGAAGGGGCCAAAAACCTCGACGACACGTGTGATGACGAATCTATCTTAAAGAAACAACTTCTATCAACCACGCCTTGAAAAAGGCGGCTATTGACAGGGTGCGGGCGTAGTCCGGAGACTACTGAGCTCGTTACGGCTAGCGTAGCGAGAACGGGCGGCGGCGGGGCGGCGAGGCGGTGGGGGCGTGCAGCGAGCGAGAGCGGGCAGCACGACCGTCCACGGCGAGCGTCGAACGGCGAGTGATGAGAAATGCATCATGTACGTATAATATATTTATATTACACTTAAATACAATAAATAAATCTCAGTTTCTTTTTTTTTTTTTATCGCATTGAAGTTATGAACAACACACCGTCGTTGTACCCCGTGATTAAAAATTAGCGCCTACCCTGATACTATCGAACATTTTGTATCGGATCGTGTTTATTAGTTGTCTCAGCATCGACTATCGGCGGCGGAATCTTAGCCGTATATTAATCTGTTATCTGCACAACAATTAGATACTTCAACAATACAATAAAGGAGGATTATTGCTTTGTTTGGTTCATTAAACTTTTGGCGCCAGTTAGATTTATTATTATTAATTTATTTCAAAGTAGTCGGAATGACTGACAAAATAATGCGGGCGTAATATTAAAAATAATACTGTCTAAGTAATCTCTGTCAGAGATCTACAAATAAAAGCAGGGACCAACGGCTCGAAGGGCCTCGATAAGTAAGAGATGGTCACCCATCCACGGACCGAACTCTGCAAGCATAGCCATAACCTGCCATCAAGCCGTGCGGCTGCAAAAACTAAAGACGATTTTTTTTTTTCATACACAAGATCTCTATCAATAAATAATAGATCTGAAATGGTAAACTAGCTCAGTTCCACTCAAACAAATAATAAATCTATCAGTTACTAGTTACATAATAAATGTCAAAGGCAGACAATCCAAAGCAATGAGCAAATAAGTATGACTAAAAATATCCTTACGTACTTCTAATCCGATCTATTTAAATTTATTCGCAACTGTACCTGTTGATCCGGCATTCCAGTCATGACATTTGACATGAACCTTGAAACGCAGTGCCATGAAGGTTTGTCCATCTGTCGTGACCCGACATTGTCTCAGAACTTGACAGTGCCCTCTATTGTTAAACACGACATTAATTATAATTCATAATACCTTAATGAAGTTACAAAATTGTACCGCAGTCCGCAGTAGGTAGGTACCTAATCGAACAGGACAGTAAATAAAACCAATTACAAATCTTTTGATTACATTTAACCTCCAAGGGTTCTATTAGACAACGAATGAACAATCGAATTCAATTTCGAATAAGTCACTTTCCAATGAATCTATTTCCGACGAAGTAATGCTAGTTTCGAATAAAGACATTGAGAAATCTGAATACTACCGTACTGAATAGCTAAGATATGAAAAATAGTCATACCAACTACTTTATTTTCTGTGTATTTAATGAATAAATATTTTATGTCTGTAAATAAGAAATAAATTATGTCTTAGCTATGTCTCATTTTACTTAAAAATGTATTCGTAAAAGCATTCGTAGTTTAAAAGTTTTCTCTCCTCTATTTCAGCTTTGTCTTTGGTAAGGGAAGCCAGCCCCAGTCGCTCACATATTATGACGGTTCTTTTATTAACAACTATGACTAGCTTCCCATTAGTGCATCAATTTTCGGAATCGAATCAGTAGTTCCGAACATTACCTCCTATACACAAACTCACTATTAGCATACACTTGGATTCATGACCCAAGCGCAGGCGTAGTCGTTATATTATACGAGAATTAATAAGGGCAGGACGGAAATTCTTAATTAATATAAGTATTAATATACCTACTGGGTTTCATTTATGGGCAAAGAAAGAAAAAGGTAAAAGAAACGCAAACGTCGGGCGGGTCGTAAAGAGAAAAATGTTTTCGCCTTATTGGTACTTAGATACCTATTTAATTAAACCTGCTTAGAAATGTTTTTGGTTGTTTCTGATTGGAATAATATGTTATAATCATAATACATACACTGAATTATTGCTATTATGTATAAAACATTGTTTATTTATTAAATTAGTTATACTGATTGTGGAAGAAAATGGCTTCACATTACAAATTACACACGCACACAGTCGCACCCGTATAAGGGTTAGCGTGGTAGGTACTTCGTCCATTTTTGTTTGTTTTGTACAAGGGAAGAGTGACTGTAATTTATGAAGTTTTAATTATTTTCGGGACGAAAAATTACCTACATTAATGATGATAGAAATCTATTCAGTAAACGATTTTAAATGCAATTAATACTGCTTAAATTATAACTGTTAATTTGGATGCAAATTCTCAGAATCATGAGATGACATCGTATGGTATATATGGTATGATATAATAATGGTTATATCATTCTTACGTAACCTTTGCTTACAGATACGATTAGCCATAAAAATAGAATCATACGGAGGAAAAAAATCCTTTACCATTTTTTGCTCCTTATGATTAATAAGAGTTAGCTTTAAAAAATATTACGTAATGAGGATAAACTTTGAAAAGGCGTTGCAGATCGTGTATCTTTTTTCTTAATTAAACGTATTTGATTAGCAAAAACCAAGCAAGGAACACGGATGGGTTTTAGTCAGTAAGAGTCCGACACTCCCTTCCGCTCCACCCAGAGCGGGAGGGGTCATTTGATGATTTCCCATCCTTAAAAAAAAAAAAAAAAAAAAAGGAAAATAATTTAATTATCATTCCGTGTATGTGATAGTTGTAGAATATTATCAGATATATCAATATAGCAATAAATTTAATAAAAAATACGTCTGGACGACATTCTCTTTTTAATGGAGGAACATCTTATTTCGTTGCACCTCCAAGAGTCTATTGCGAGGCAAAATTCTCTTTTGGTCTGTAATAGATTATGTTCATACGTTTTATTTTATTTAAAGCACTGCGTGACCTAAGCCCTTCAAAGTGAGAGTGAATAGGCTTCTTCTGGGTAAGCTCACTCCATCGTCGACTCTGTCTCTGTCACCTCTGACCTAGACTAGCGTCAAGAGCGAACCCATTCCAAATAAAAATAAAAAATAATAATAATATACGATACGTATGATTTAAGTAGTCTACGGCGTTTAGCACCCTCACTATGCTACACTAATTTCACTCCGTGTAATAATGGACTACTTAAGTCAAACTTATCTTAATGTTTATTAAACTATACTCCGACTTTTAATAAGCTGCAGCAAAAATTACACTTCTTAATAACTCATTTGGGACTGCGTTTAGAGATATGCATGTCATATAAGTTTGGTTTGTTACACCATTCTGTACTAGAAAAACAAGATATGGTTGATGGCTTCGAAAAAACACAAATACGCCAATTTCAGTCATTAAAGTAACACATAAGCTGTCATTTTACTGCAGCTAATTAAAAGTCCGACTATATGTATTAATGTATACCTATACGTTAATAGTAACGTATAGGTATACATTAATACATAGTTCGCGTTCGGCGTTCTGATTTTTTTTTTAAATCAGAACGCTCATTGCAAAGTCAGTCCATAATAAAGTCCTAAACAAAATATTTGCTTCCATAGTCCTTTGATCCGCTAACCGAAGCTGGCGAACCGTTTCAATCCGAATCCGTCCAATAAATGCGTAGTCATGGTTAATGCATGTCCCGTTATTTTCGGCACAGACGGGCGGGACATCAATCTGTATCAGTTTGTTTGATTGGCACGCCTGATCCCGCTCGTCCCTGGGCATTTAGCCTCGGCGGCACGCTTTACACCATGGCTACTGATTTAATTATCTGTACCTACCAATTCATTTTTCAAGCTTCAGTTGTGGCTGTGATGTACGAGGGTTAATTGTGGTTTGTTGGGAGTTTAACTGAAATTGAAATAAAAAAATAATGTAGGTACTTAAACGAAATAATTATTCGAGATGATTGATGATTTAACGAACATAACCTTGAAATTAACTACAAAAAAACAAAAATAATAACTTTCCACCCCCGACAAAAAATACCTATAAGTATAAGTTTCAACTACAACGGATCAAAATTAGAAGCAGTGAATAAATTCACCCTTTTAGGCCTAGATATAGATTCACACATAGATTGGAAATCACATATTCAAAAAGTAAGAACGAAATTATCCAAGTTTTCATTCACTCTCAGAGAAATCAAGAAAACAACAGACCTCAAAACAGCTCTAGTAACATATTATGCATACGCATTTGCATGGCTCAAATATGGAATTATCCTATGGGGAAACACTACAGACGAGCCTACATTATTCACTCTACAGAAAAAAATGATTAGAATTTTAATAAATATCATAGATACAGACTCCTGTAAACCCCACTTTAAAGACCTAAAAACATTAACCCTGCCCTGCCTCTACATACTTGAAATTTGTAAATTTGTACGAAAATATCCGCAATTCTATACCAAAAGAGGAGATATCCAAACAAAAATTACACTTAGAAATCAAAACAGATTAAACATACCCACTTCACGATTAAAAATGCACTCTTCTAGTACATTTGTTATGTCCATTAAAATATACAATAAGCTACCGGAATACATCAAAAATATAGATTTATATAATACCTTTATCAATAAATTAAAACAATTTCTGATAATCAAAAGCTACTACACTATTGACGAATATTTTACCGATAAATTTCAACAATAATAAAAATTATTAAATACTAGCTTCTGCCCGCGACTTCGTCCGCGTGAAATTTCACCCTCTTAGGAGTGGAATTTCAAAAAACCCTTTCTTAGTGGATACCTATATACACTTCACAAAGAACACACTCCAAATTTTATGTCTCTATGACCAGCGGTTTAGGCTGTGCATTGATATAATCAGTCACTCAGACAGGATCACAGGACTTTGAATTTTATATTAGACTATAAAAGTAAACCTAAGTACCTACCTAATAAAAAAAAAACTCAATAACAGAAAATAAAATACCTACCTACCTAAATAAACCTATTTCTGATGATACGTGGCTAAATAATAACAGCCGCACAGGTCGATCGATCAGGTTAAGCTACGCTTGCCGCGGTTGGTCTGTGGATGGGTGACCATCTTTACATATGGAGACCCCTCCGTGCCTCGGAAAGCACGTTAAGCCGTTGGTCCCGGCTGTTATTCGTGGATCTTTGACAGTCGTTACGGGTAGTCAGAAGCCCGAAAGTCTGACAACCAGTCTTACCAAGGGGTATCGTATTACCCAGTAACTGGGTTGTGGAGGTCAGATAGGCAGTCGCTCCATGTAAAATACTGGTATTCAGCTGCATCCGGTTAGACTGGAAGCCAACCCCAACATAGTTGGGAAAAGGCTAGGCAGATGAGGCAGATGATGAACTAATCTAAACTCAATAAATAAGCAAAATCCCTAAAAAATATTATCTATACGAATGACTAATCCTACCTAACAGTTTTATAAAATAACCTACGGTCACTACGTACACTATCAAATATACTACCCATACTTTAAAATTAAAATCTATACTTACTTATAAAAACGACTTATAAAAATAAACCTAAATAAGTCTACCTTAAACTGTACTTAGTAAAAACTAAAAGGAATAAAAAGGTCGCACTGAAAAGCACGTTTTGGAATTGCAAGTAGCAGTTAAAACATACAATTTATAGAATGCTAATATGAACGAACGCTCGCCTATTATTATTATCTTCGTCGTGTACTACGACAAACTTATTATTTGCGGTTGGTACAGTAATCGGGTCTAGGGATCGAACCGCAAAATTAAGTTTGTTTTTTATTGTATATTTTTTTCCGGGATAAAAAGTACCCAGTGTGGTGCCCAGGATATTAAAGAATAATTATACCAAGTGTCATCGTAATCGAACCGGTAGTTTTTGCGTGATGCCTGAACAAACAGACAGACAGACAGAATTTTTTTTTAATCACATTTTTGGGTTCTGTGTCGGTCTAATAACACAACAACTAATACCTATTTTATAATATATAACTGCTAAGGTTTCGGGAGTTACACGTGTTATTGTGAGTCAACCATAAAAGATAGACATATGCTGTAGTAGGATATTTTTTAGATAATTTTATGTAGAACATTTCCGTCATAAATGATTTCTATGTAGCTTTAACCATTAAGGCTGCACACGCGACGGAAGCTTAAAAAATGGAGCAACTTCTCCCGTTTTCCCAACATTTCCTTTCACTGCTCTGCTCCTATTCATTGTAGCGTGATGAAAAGTATACTATAACCTCCCCAGGAGTATGAAGAATGATTGTACCAAGTTTCGTTAAAATCCGTCGAGTAGTTTTTGTTTCTATAAGGAACATACAGACAGACAGACAGACAGACAGACAGACAGACAGACAGACAGACAAAAATTTTACTGATTGCATTTTTGGCATCAGTATCGATCACTTATTACCCCCTGATAGTTATTTTGAAAATATATATCATGTACAGAATTGACCTCTCTACAGATTTATTATAAGTATAGATTTAGTTTATTACAGTTAATACCTAGTATTAATAATGTAAATTGTGCAATATATAATATAACTTAAAACCAAATACATAAATACTTATATAAAATATAAATCCCATGAAAGCAAAATGATAGATACTATTTTAATTTAATATTATTATTATTATTTTTTTCCTTTACAAAAAGCGCCTTCGTCCTCTCTCCTATTAAAAAATTAACTTTGCTGTGCCCGACAGGGTCCATAATTGATTCGATGTTTTAACATACCAACTGTTCATGTACACATTATGGAATGCAATAAAGTATTGAGTATTGAGATGGTTTTGTTTTTCACGTCTAAATTATGTCTAAAAGGAGATTACTGACAGATTTCACTAAGAAAAATAAAAGAGAATTTAACGAACCATTTTCTAGATAAATCTGTTATCATCAAGCAAATTAGTACCTACTCGTTAATTACATATTTTCGTAGACGAAAAATTAAGCTGATCGGATAAACATACCGTAATTAGCATCAGACCCCAAACAGACAGTGACAAATTTGCTTCAAACGTCGCAACATCAAATTTATTCAAAGTTCATTAGTAAAATTACCGCAATTCCACACACAGACAAACTTATGAGATATTAACATGTGTTACTAGGATTATAAATTAACAATTGTGAACAATACAATTACAATTAACACTGTAATTTAGCTACCGAAACTAACGTACCGCGTTCTAAATGTGTTATACATAATCTTTGTGACGTAATCAATCCCGCGGCGGGTTCATAAACATTGTTTGGAAACGATGCCTCAATGACAATGTAATTTACAATGTCGAGATGTTTAATTAGCTAGTTGTATTTTTCTTTATTGTCGGTTGAAGTGGCGGTGTTTCGGGCAGGCCTATGTCCAATCGTGGACGTCTTTTGGTTAAAATAATGATGATGATTGTTCTTTATTAGGAGTTATAAGATTCAGAGTTACTTATTGTGATTATTTCTGTGATGAAAGAAAAAGTTATAAATTGGATAATGTTACGAATTCTTGGCAAAATGTACGTTATAAAATGAATGTATGTTACCAAATGAAGGACCTCTAGATGTAATCAGCTAGATTTTTTTTATAAACACACGCTTTTCTATTTCGTTTAAAACCTTTGCTAATCTATTAGATATCTATCTACCGATTAGATATCTATAATCGAAATTGTTTGTTAATTATAAAAAAAAAAATAAACTTGTATATGTACATGATGTGAATGACAATGCAAATAAGAATAATGAAAACCTTTCTCAACAAATTACCTATTGTATTCAACTTTTTATGGAATCAGCGCAAAACACACCAAATTAGATTGAGTAATAAGCACAATACAATATTAATAATTCAACTTTGACCAACCTTTTTTGTCATTTATGGACATAGCTGCAAATTGCAGTCACCCTGCAATTTGCAGCTAAGTCCAAACCGCAAATAAGGAACGGTAACATCTTCTTTCAATCAAATCTAGTTACATTCGCATAGCTCTGTTTCCTTTGAATAAACTAATTGATAATCATGCTACGAGAGTAGTGGCTACCATTTCATTGCTAAAAATGATTTATTTCTGTAAGTTGGTTTCTACAAAACTACATGAGAAGCTCTCTGACTACTCTGAGAAGAAAGGCCGAAACAAACTCAGAGGTCACAGTCTCTTTTAAAGTCCAGACATAATCTTGTCCAGATCACGTGAAGACCACGTAGGTTGGTGTCTGAAATGGTTTTTTGAGGAAAGAACCACACAGATTGAGTGGACCTGTCCAGTCAGTACACGCTTTTATCAGATGTCGTACAGCTCAACTCAAAACTCAACTTAAGAAGCTCTACGATTCGACGAACAATACTAAGAAAGGATATTTAGGTAGGCCGCATAAATTACTCAAACTGCCAGATCATGATTAAAACTAACTAAAAAGGAAAAAAATAAAACTGAAAATAGATGACCGACATAGTCCACACATGCACAATATTAAAAATATATATATATATTTCAAGTATAAATTCATGTCATTAGGAAATGAACGAACTAAATATTTTCATAACTTGCGTTTATTCTATTAGGTACGCGTTATAAACCTAGGTATAATACCTACACCAATCGTAAAAGTGACATAGTAACCTTTGACCCTCTGACCACAAAGAATGCAGTAAACGCCGTTTACATTTACATAGCTACCATGGAGCAACTGCCACTCTTTTGCCCTTCTCGATATAACAATCTCTGAACTTAAAGTGTTGTTACTACCTACATACTTATACATTAAGTCACGAATTCTCAGTAGGTACGCCTAGAGGGCAATCAGATAGAACTTTACCCTTTATAACCTATATTGCCCTATATTAGTCACTAAACTTCCTCCAAGTCCCTCAGAATTCAAATTTGAAGTTACTATTTCAAATAATTGATATTACAAAGTTTGATCCAATACTCGGTATTATAGCACCTTTTGTGTCATTTTCAATGTATGTATTGTATATAGCCTGAGTTTTAAGTTCTAAGACAATACTGTTTCGTATCAGATGTGCTTGTAAGGAGGACTTATTGAACTAAGGTTGTTCTTTTGTTATTAGGAATGATATTCAATCTACTGGAGAGTTCTGAAACTTCGAACTCGTTTTTCAATTATCGTTTCCATAGAAATGACAGATGAAAGGAATGATCAATTGAAAGATTGATTTCATAGTCAATTTCTACGTATTTTTCATTAGGAGATATAAAGATAATGTCAGGTTCGCGGGAAAAATTAAATTGATGTCGATATTTTACAGACAATGGTACACATTACAATATTGATTTGTTACATTTAATTTAGTCTGTGGGCAAATGAAATTGTCTTTTTTTAATAACATAATATATTCAGAGAGAGTTTAGAGTAGGTAAGTCTGCTGTCCTTCGTCCGAGTAAAATACGTTTCCCCAACGAATCAAAAGACAGGTATAAAGTAATAAAAATAAATCTAAGTCTTGTATCATTCGCACAATTCCATTTTCATGTGCATCCAGAAACATAAGACATCTGCTTGCTAGAATGCACGCATTTTGCACTTGTCAACTGAAAGAAATGGGGCGAATTTCTTAGGCAATGTGCCAAGATTCTCTCGCCATTTATACGTAATTTTACACGATATTTCAAACATTTTAAGGCTGTTCGAGCACAACTAGTTACAACACAACACAGCAACAACAACAACAGAACAGAACAAGTTATAGGTATACCGTATACCTATAACTTGCACGAATAAGGATGCGAAACTATAGACTTAAAAATACTTTGACAATAATATTGAATACCATGTGGCATCCACGTCGCCACATGCAAAGTACGCATCACGCTGACGTCACACAAAACCCTGCATCGCGCAAGCAACATTTACCGCGCAACTAGCATAAAACAACGTCCCGAAATCAATCGGCGGGCAGTAGCTAACCAGACAAAATATCCATCTGGTCGGAGCATCCTCATTTTTCTATAGAGCACCACACAACATCATCAGGAACATGTTCCTCACACCTCTATACTATCTTCACAAATTCTCGGTGGACATTGACGTAGCACTTACTGGGTTCGAAATAAAAAAAAAACGTAGAATAAAAAGAAAACAACAGGAACCTCGAACGTTTTCTCATATTCACGTTTCTAACTGAAACAAAACGTCGCCGCGTCGCCCCATTTTAAGCTCTATGCGGCGCTATGAGTCTGTGACATATTTTGTAAGAACACGCCATCAACAAGCTTGGCAACGAGCACACTCCCTATACGAGCTCTACTTCAAGCGAAGCCATAAACACTTGCCGTTAGTAGGCAAGTGTGATGTCAAAGAAAACAACAAACCAAACCAGTTACATAGAAACCGTTTAACAACCAACCACCCGAGTTACCTAGAACAGTTAAGTATAATCAATTTTCAAAATAGCCCGGCAACCTTGAAAATGTTTACATCGAGACCTACATTCTAATAACCTTTTAACACAAAGAAATGTAGTTCAGTGTTCGCCAGAAACATTTGTTGCGATCGGCAGTCGTCACAGTTTTGCATAATAATAGCACAATGCTTTGAGTGGTACGAAATGTTGTTACAAAACGTAAAAGAAACACCTTCTTGGTAGCGCCGCCCTGTCGCCAGCACGTTACTAGTGATGTCTCGAAAAATTCGGGAAACGGAACCTAAATATCTAGGTATTACTCTTTTTCAACAAATTCTATGTCGGCTTTCCAGTTATGCGGTAACAGCCAGTTCGAACTTTCAATAGCAAACAGGTATCGGAACTGTAGTTCTAGGCTGGGCTTCTATTTTTCGATTACCTATCGCAAAATCCAGTATTAAGGCGTCAACTATCGGGTTTCCTATAACGCGGCACCTAGTCCACAGATATCTTAATTGCTCGAAAAATCTAAACACTAACTTTGACAAGTATACGGGATTTGTGTCAAATTAGAAATGGGAAATCATATGTGATTTCCAGCCATTTTCAATCAAACGTAGATTAATCGCCTTAAAACTAGGACGTCCCGCGTTACGTGCACATCACTAGCGGCTCATGAATTATTCGATGTTGTGACACAGACAGCCGCCCGCCCCCAAGTCTATTGCCACGTGATATAGCCAATTGAATAATCGAATGAATCAAAGTATTTAATTCTTTTAAAATTTTCAAGGCGACTTTCGATTTTAATAGATACTTATCTATACTAAGGTAGCCTTTAGTATCTGATAACGTCTAAAGTTTCCATGTCCTTCAATTATTGAAAAAGCATTAGGGTACCTACTTTATGAATATCAATGAATAGAGTTTAAGTGTATAATCCTTTTCAGTAAGAAATTTGGAATATTGAAAAGCTCTGTTACCGGAATTGCTAATCTATTTCAATGAAAAATTTTTAAGCCATCATTTTAAGCCTTAAATCCTCTTTTCTTTTAGTTTTCTATTACATAGATCAAAATAAATACATAATGAACAGACAGTAAAAACTGGTAATCAGCTAGCGTCCATCAGTATTCTGGCCAAAATAGCAAAATTCGAATAAAAAATATCCGTTTCAGCTGAAAATTAAAATTCAATTTAAGTAGGACGGTAACATCCGTCTTTAAAATCCAATCTGGCCAAACCACGGATATGAAAATTAATTTCCGTGCGCCCTAAAAATAAGTATCTACCTAAGTGTGGGGCCACTGTGCCCAGAATCAGAATATTAATTGAGCAAAAAAAATCCCCTCTCCCTTGATCCACGCAGACCTGACAAATAAATATTCTTGTATATTTTACTGAAAGATTAACATAATGTTTTTTTTATTTTTTCAGTTTCCACGAAGAGGTGCCTTGCTGAAGTAAACTTCATAAAGGTAAGCGTTTGAATTAATTTCCAAGGCAATATAAAAATACGATATTATGATGGGTAGTAATAAAAGCTCCGACAAAAAAAATAACAATTGTCCTTACTCAAAATATAAAATCTACTGCGTAAAATACTAACTTTCCGACTACCTTTGTCTAAATAAAAATAACGAAACGACCGAATGAGATACTGAAATCTTCGAAACATAAACATGACTGTGTATATTCGTGACTTTATAAATAAGTAAATAGGCTTTATAGTACTAGGTATCATTCGAGTGTGAATATTCCTGGGATATTTGGTATGAAAAATGTGGTCGAAGATTAATTTCATTTTGTATTAATTCTTTAAATTCTTTTATAGGGTATAAAAGTTAAAAAAAAATTACACGAAACTTCCCTTTATACCCAACTTGGGTAGGTATAAAAGGAAATTTCGTGTTCGTGTTCGTTTTGTTGTTATAAAAAAGACAAATATATAATCATAAAATATTTTTGTAAGAACTCATTGCCACAATATTCTTAACCACGTCACTTACTCACTCACAAGAGTTCTGAATTGCCTATAGCACAATAGGCCATTTTACCAAGAAATGTATCAAAAAGCTTAGCTCAAATGTCGTAACTTAAATGAACTTTAAGTGAAGCTATTATTGCCAGTTAAGGCGTAGGTTCCGCTCATAAAGTAAAGGTTACAACAGAACGTTATGAGAATTTTCTAAATTATAACGTTTTGTAACCCTGCGCCCAAGTCAAGATTAGATCACAACAAAACAGATCTTTTATAACGAAGTAGAAATATAAAATCCAATATGTGCTACGATATTAATATGACTAACAAACAAACGACACATTAATCGAACAAATTAATCACTTTGGAACAAAAAGCAAAATCATAATCAATCATCTATCAAAATTATGCATTTTCAGCTTTCTTCATTTTTACTTGATTTTATTGAACATCTATCTTCTTCTTCTAATATATAAAATTCTCGTGTCACAATGTTAGTTACCATACTCCTCCGAAACGGCTTGACCGGTTTTTATTAAATTTTATATGCATATTCAGTAGATCTGGGAATCGGCTAATATCTATTTTTCATACCCCTAAATCGAAACTTACGCGCAACGAGGCGCAGCTGCCAATCCAATACATTGTAAGTTCAGTCTTTTGGATTGGCACGGCAGAGCTAGTAATACCAATAATAATCTCTAATTTAAATTTTAAACGTTCCTGATTTCAGCACTATTTCAAATAAGGAACGATTTTTTTTTTTTTTTTTAACTATGGCATCTTGCAGTTCATCCTTTATGAGGATGGCTACTGCTTAACCGGACTTTCCTGTGGATGCCTCGAATTAAGGCCTCCAGCCAGGGCATACAATAACTTAAAAACTAAGCGACAGCGCTAAGGGTAACCCCCTGCGGGGTTCGGACCTCGGCTCAGGGCGTCGCTGGAAGAGGACAGCAAGGGACAGGCTGGATCGGTATTAAGGAACGCTTTTGATCTCAGTAATTAATTTAAACCATGTAACATTCAATCTATGCTATAAATTCTATTAGATAATTCCACTGAATCGTGCCAATTAATAATTAACGAGTATTGTTATTGTTTATTTTATGTTATTTACTTCTGAAATTTAATTTGAGTTATAATTGGAGGCATTTCAATTTGGAACAGTTTAGTTGGGAATATCAACGGTATTCCAAAATTCAGAATCTATTTTGAGTTGAAAATACATTAGAACAAACCCATTAATTAATCATCTATTACTATACTCTCTTTTAACTTGGCTTGTAGCTAAGTAATAACAGCCGCACGGGTCGACCGATCAGGTTAAGCTACGCTTGCCGCGGTTGGTCCGTGGATGAGTGACCATCTTCACATACCAAGACCCCTACGTTTCTCGGAAAGCACGTTAAGCCGTTGGTCCCGGCTGTCATTCGTGGATCTTTGACAGTCGTTAACTCGGTACGGGTCGTCAGAAGCCCGAAAGACTGACAAACGGTCTTACCAAGGGGTTTCGTATTACTCAGTAACTAGGTTTTGGAGGTCAGATAGGCAGTCGCTCCATGTAAAATACTGGTATTCAGCTGCAGCCGGTTAGACTGGAAGCCGACCCCAATATAGTTGGGAAAAGGTTAGGCAGATGTAGTTTACATTACATAAATTAAGTAAGAAGAGACACCAAAAAATCCACTTAAATAAAACTTAGGTGTAGTAGCAAAACGTTTCACCGAACACAAATTATTTACACTGGTAAAACTTTGGTTTCATAAAAAGGCGGTGAACGGTCACACAATAACTGAACGCCAATTCTCATAATTTAAAACGTTCAAAATCTAGTCGCAATCTCATCTCGGCGACAAACAAATGTCAAAATGTAGGGAAATTAGAGGTATTTTTGACAGATGGAGACTGTGATCAGACTGTGAAAGTTCTTAAAATTACTAGAATTGCCCCTCTGGTGTCCAAAAACAGAGCGTTTTTGACACCTTAATGTCAAATAATGGTCAAAATGACAGATAATCTTGACGACCTTTATAATATTATGATGGAACCACGTACCTAGGAAACTAAAGTTTTAATCATGGTTATTGTTAATAATTCTAGCACCCATTTACTATAAAAACATAAACGTATAGAACCATCTTTCCAAGGATAGCCCTTCTCTATGCTTATTAAAATTCTGAGCACAAAAAGGGCGTAACACATTAACATAAACATAAGGATGTCCCTTTCATTAAAAACCTTAACCCGAAGACGAAACCGACAAACTAATAACCGAACATATCGATACCAATAAGGTCCCGATGATAATCCCGTCAATGTAATTAAGTGGGAGGAGTTAAAAGGTTGACTGTCAATATAGGGGCGAAGGGGGCTAAACGGATTAGGGTAAACAGTATAAAGAGCCTTTTGTATCCGAAATTAAATGTCACCCGATGTCATTATTCAGCCTCTGGTTGACACGCATACGATCGCTGCCGTCTGCCGCCGCTCGATGCTAGAGATCCGAGGCTTTTATGTTACACGATTTCTTTGTTATTTTGGGCTTACGACTAGGAAATTTCAGAGATGGTTTTAACGACTTTGGTGTCGAAAGAAACAAAAAAATCTGTAAGAAAGGGAGAGGGAAGCCTTTGCATAGCAGAATCGCTACACAGCCTAGGAAGGCCGATTAATATTTAAGAAATGCCAACTACACTTTTATTCATATACCACATCATTAATGGTTCATTAGAAATGTGGTATATATGCTTACATACAACTTTGCCCAGTGTCCTTTACTGGGCCTATTGAAAACAAAATGCTGTGTCACAATAATAACTAACGCGAGGTCATTGTCAATCACAAACGTGTTCATATCCATGCCACAACAAATATAACTCATTACTATCTGTGATTGATATAGTGCAACTGTTAGTGGCAGTTCAATAAGACACATTGTCAGTTCATTGACATCAAGCACCATTACTAATGGCATTGGTAGTCTGCCGAAATTCCTTGACTAATCTCTAACAATTACATCAGATCATGAAGCGGTCGTCCCTTCTAAAAGACGTTATTAGCTAACCCATTAATTATACTCGCAACGGCTGTCGAAGATGCCGCCAAACCAAACTTTGCGTTGTGGAAGTATTAAAATATTACCAAGACTTTAATCCAATTTCCACAAAACAATAACCCCGTGTTTCATTATGGCGCAGTTGCCTTTACGAATTATGGAACACATTTATATGTAACATGACAGATAATTCACGTTTGCGGCAATAATATTGCAAATTATTGGATAACGTGACATAAAATTATACGGTCGCATCACGGGTCCAATTTTCATAACGAGTGAAATAACAGGGGAGCGCACGAGAGCGCGCGTACCTGCGATTCCATTCGTTTATAACGTTAAACGCGATTTTCCGTACTATCCTTTAATGCGTATTGTTATTGGACACGATAAAATTAACGGTCCAATGCGTATTCAGAGCAGTATTTTAAAACTAGTACCTAAATAAACATACGTTATTGAGATGGAGACAGCTTAATAAATGCTTTTTTCTAAATCAAGTAAATCGCTCTGTCAGTCCCACGTAATAGAATGCAAATGGGATTTTTCGTCAAGATACAGACGCTTGATAAATTAAAGTTTAATTTACGTGCTTTTTCTACCGAGTTTTGCCCGAGGCTTCACCTTGAAGGAAAGTTGTCGAAAAACGCTGCTATCGGGATTAACGATCACTGCTGAATTGTTTACCTTAATACTTTATACATGTATTACATACCTACATAACGTAGCTACCTAGGTACCTTGGTTTAATGGTGCCTTAGCTTGAATTTACAATTGAAACAACAAAATTATATAACTTCTATTTATCGTGAAACCTTCAAACGTGTGACATCAAACAAGCAGCCCAGCTCTACACACGCACACAAAATTGATTTATTAACAGCTTTAAACGATAATACGTAGCAAATAATATTAGTAAACCCATAAATTATGAACGAGATCTAGACTTAGGAATATTAAGACCGCATTTAGTTAAGCTTCTAGACGCACGCATTCAGATTGGTAGACATTTGAATGCTTGCTTATCCTGAAAGGGATACAAACGTATATCATGATAATATGGAGTAAATAGTCATAGCTACTCGTGCTTTCAATAAGAGGAATCATTGATTAAGTATTAATAATAATCTACAACATATTAATAGCACCACAGAAATATCTCATATCTACGGATAGCAATTATTGAATTTTCAGTAATTGAACTTTACAGAAGCTTCAAAGGCTTGGGGGTTAAATTGCTTTGTCAGTGGAGTAACACATAAGCATAATCAGCGCAAATGATCTCGCTGCTGGGACACAGGCCTCCTCTCTGTGTGAGGGAGCGGGCCATAATCCAGGCGGGCCCAATGCGGGTTGGTAGATGTCGCATGTTTTCAAATTGTCGATTCTAGGAGAGTGACGAGTGACACCATATTAAAAAATCGGCCAATGAGTTTGTAATATTCAAGGTGGAGACGATAATAGAATAAACTTCGTATATCTAATAACGTTTCCCGTCTACATAGAAAAGTGTATCCAAATAATATGCTAGCTTAGTCACTATAACTTGTCAAAGATTGGCAAAACCCATAGTCGGCTTTTTCAATTTCGATATTAGCATTTAGGTATTTTATATTTTCAAAATTCTCCTATGCATTAGTATTGCCAGTGGTTTAATTTACTGTAATATTATCGTCTCCATATTGTATAGATCTTTTGTGCGATTTAGTCAATCGAAACTAAAATCACAATGGAAAGATTTTGTCAAAGTAGGATATATTTTGTCTGGTTAGTTCGTGCATTGTACATACTGTACCCAGGTATTTGCTAAAACCAAACAAAAATTACCGACGACGCTAAACCATTACGTACTTGCAAGTAAATATTATCTCATCTTCACGCTGACATTAATACCTAAACGTGTGCTTTTAGATTCAAACAGTATTGTACATAGATATTGTTTGGTGCAGTAAATGTCAAGTAAGTAGGTCTTGCAAGATGATATCGAAGGAGTCGCGGATAGCCCTTGTCTTCACAGATATTATCTACATTGTTCCTTAACATCTATTGTATGGACTTTAATTTTGCGTCGCGTCGTTCCAATTTTGTTATCTATATCGGAACTTGTTAATACAAAGTTGTACGATTATATAATCCGGAACAACATGTTATACAATGGTTGATAACTTTCCGCTGCATTGACATCGTCAAAATATCAGGTTGTTAATCTAGATTTGGATTAAGATAATCTTAAAAAGTTTTAGACTATTTAAAAACTTCCTAATCTTAAATAGTAGTTTGAAGAAAATTTGAGCTACTTTTCTGCAAATTAAGGATGCTTAGCGAGTGTATTACGAGAACACAACCAAGATTGCCTCAATAATAAATACCATATATTAAAATATTAGTAATTCTAACTAGTAGGTAGTTTATCTCCAAGAGAAATCAACTACCATAGTTACACCATTAATAGTGTGTAATCCATTCACAATAACGTAACGAGCAAGAAGTCAGGTCAGATTATTACGATGCGAACTTCTGATCTGATCCAAATGCTTCAAGTAAATTATTGAGGCATTGTTAGCACAATGGGAAACACAAAACATGAATGATGGGTACTACGCAACTTTATGATGCTGTCAGAAATTAGACAAAACACTATTTAAGTTAACATTCTTTTGCAGAATTATGTTACAACCAGCCGTGCACCCGATTGAATTTCCTATCGGGAAAAATGACATATATACTTCCATACAACCGTTCATCCCCTATAGGTACAACCTATTTAGTGGATGAATTTTCAAAAACCCTTTCTTATAATCTCACTTTCGTTAGATGCACAAAGAACTCTTATAAGATTTTAGCAGTTTTAAAAGTTTTGCTTATGAGTTCACAACATCCAGCCGCAACACCTGGGGTTCAAGCTGTATGTGGTCTATCAGAGAATGAATTGAAGATTTGTATTAAGCAGATGTCTATTAGGATCAGTAAATTCCAAACACGTAAAATCTCATAAACAAACAGACATAAACAAGTAATAAAACATCCTGTGGCGGCATACAAACGTTCGAGAGACAAGCGTCTATTTAATAAGTAAACAAACTAAGTAGACGTTCACCTAGGCTCAAAGCCGAGTAATGCTCCTACACGCGACGTGTAAATAAGTCAACCGAGCGTGTAGCCCCGACAATAGTAGCCTCTGAATCCATTGTGTGCTCTTCTTCAAAAACAGATGTTGCTTGGAATAATAGATGTAACTCGTGTAACTCTATTCCCGTTTGCAGTCGTGTTTTGTCCCGTCTTTGCGTCCGATGCGGGCCGACCCCTGATTAGACGACGCGGGCCCAGAACTGTCCACAACATTTCAAGGCTTTACTAAAGTTACAGACTTGCTTGACATGCCAGTTGAACATTCAGGCGGTCTGCATAACTTTAATCTTTGTCTGGTTTGCCACGATACCTGTGGCATTTGCCGTCACTAAGGTTAAATCATTTGTTTGTTTACAGAAGTTGTATACCTGCATGCTTGTGCATACAAGTTTGAAAGCAGTGGAGTATGATGTAAATAACGTTAGATAAACAGATAATTATAGCTAGTTATAACTAACCTCCGTGCAACTAACACATAAATGCAAATTAATTAAATTTTAACCTTGTACAACGCATCTAATCCAATGTGCTTACACAACAATCGCGTATTTAACACTAGATCACGTCTTTTGTTTGATGTAACAAACGGCTGCGTATAAGAAACCCAGCGGAGCATTGTGTAATTAATTAATTACGGAGACGACAAGCGATTAGTTTGCAGGATTCGCGAGTCCTTGGTCCCTTCGGACATAAATAAGCTGATCGTGCATGCGAAGTAAACAAATGATGTTTAGCAATAGTCCCATTGTTTATTGTGCATAGCGATGCATACCGAACGTTCGGCATTTGCCGAGACACTGTCGAGTGCCGAGTACGACGGTTGTGAAAACAGGCAACTTGTCAACAGTGATTTATGTTCGGCGCACGGCACCGCATCCTTGGCTCAAAAACTTGGTAAACAAATACACGATGTAACAAAAGGATTGTAGAGTTGTGCCGCTATTTGTTCGGCTTGTTCGTAAGTCTAAACATTTGTTGAAATACGAATCTCTTCCTGTGTCGTTTCAGGGTTAGTTTGCTTGATCAAACTTGGGAAACTGAGGTAGGAAGATACATGTTCTTGAGAAGGCTTTTAGTAGTAGTAAAAACGGAAATTGGTAAAAGTCTATCTGCTCATTAGTATAATTGCTATAAAAATGACTGCTCTGTGTGTAATTCTTGTGAATCGGTTTCTAGGTTGGACATAGAAAGATTTTATCTTAAAAAGATCCGGAAATACTCAGATTTGCTCCGCATTTTAATGCATATTTTGGGCAAAGTGGCAATAATAATAATAATAATATCCTTGGACTTTTCACACAACGCCATTTAGTCCCAAGCTAAGCAACCTAATGCTTGTGTTATGGTAACGAGATGGCTGATAAACTACTTATATGCATTTGTTTTTTTTTTTTTTTGTAAATACCTACATATTATAGATAAAACACCCAGACCCGGTACAAATACTTGTAGGTCGTACAAATATTTTTTCGTGCGGGAATCGAACCCGCGACATGCTGCGCAGCAGACAATCGCTCAACCACTGCGCCAACCGTGTCGTCTGTAATAAGTATTTTTATGGCTTTAATTATATTATGTCCTATAACTTATAATCTCATCTTTAAAATATAATAATGTTTGAATTGAAAGCGGACTTTGGCTATAAACAAAACACACTTAAATTGTTTAGATTTGGTTTGCTAGATTAGCGTATGCGTATCAATTACATAATTATAAACAAGTTTACCTTATGATCATTAAGATTTTTTAAGTACACTATAATTCATTGAACTGTAAAAAAACAGAAAAAGTAGGCACAGATTCACATCGTGACAATTAAACCGTCAATGCCAAAACCCCGGCTAGATATCGAAATTGCGTGACTCGTTAAACATCATTAATTGTTTACTAACTGATTGTAATAACCTGTTGCCAAATATAAGCGAAAGCCGAACATAACTGTGTCTGCATTTAATGTGTTATTGTATGCAAAATATTGTGGGATATATCAATAAATTGGTTGCAGCAATGCATTGAAGAATTGTGTTCGATATTTTGAGAATGCGTACTCTAAACGCAATTGCGTAGATTTAAGAAATTGTAGATTGATCGTAGAGTATCTTCGCTACGCTCTAACAATCTTCAAGTACAATCAGCAACAAATAACTCTTATTTCATGAATCAACAAATCAACAAATCTCAGAGCAATTAAACCATTAAAGCTCAAAATATCGAACAAACTGCACTTGTAAAGATTCTTGCTCGTAATCATGACGAACATATCCTTTACAACGTTACAGGAAATTAGCTAGATAATCGGTATAATTGTAACGGCAATCTAAACATTAATCTGTGCTCACAGAGGTGCAACGAAAAGGCTAATTCTCCTTGAGAACAGTGATTTCCATTTTTTCACAGCGCAGGGCGTTTGCTCAACTAATTTAGCAATACTATTTAGAAACTTACAGTCCCTTCTGTAACTTTAAAGTACATTGCACCTCGCTAAACCATTAATCAAAACATACTTGAATAGATACGTCAAAGTAAGTGACACAATACGAACACTCATTGTTTCTGCCCAGTGAATGCGCGAGCAGAGTACCTTATCGCTAAAAAGTAAACTCGATCAAAGGCAGCTATGTAAGTCGTGGGATCTTCCCACGTGCTGTGAGAGCCTAATAATTAGTCGTTAGCCAACAATTTGCACCTTGCCGCTACTTAGGATTAGAAAAAGACACAAGTCGCTCTGTTTTACCTGAAAAATATAAATCACTGTTCAAACAGGTGATAAACAGCTTCATTATTCATATATTAAAGTTTCATAATTTTACCACAATTTGTCAGCTACTATTCCTGTTGCCAGACGACTGATCGACTTGTTATACTTACGACAGTTGTTGAGTGACTCAATTTGCTATGGTAATCTGCACAATATCAGTGACTGATGTATGCGCAGTATCATAACTCATTGTTCTTGCTTATGCGCATAGCGTAAGCTAATCTTATTCAAGCCCGAAGGTGTCATGCATTTAGGACGACTTAAAGTCTGTCTTTATAAATATTTATGTGTATTTAATACTTGATAGCCTATAGTATAAATTAAAATCTCATTAACCTGACGTTATTGAATAATTCAACGGTAATAACTTCAAATAAGTACTTTGGACAATAATCGAAACTCAAAACCATATTTGCCACACACGCCTAATCATACGACATACTCACACGTGTGATATTAATTGGCGAAATGCACTTACCCATTAGTCCCCGTGATTGCAAATATACCTGTCACGACCATCATCATCGAAAATCACGATCGAAATTATTGGATAGTGTGCAATCCAATTTCATGTCGGCGCCTGCGTCGTGGCACAATGCAATTTACTAGTCGACGTTTCAACACGCGCCCCGTTTCTCCAACACCCCATTTTCATCTTCGCGGAACGACACAAAGATGACGCCATTCCTCACATGAATGAGACTATTGACAACTGAATTGATGCATTCGTCTCGAAACACTGACAACTTCGTACAGTAACGGCTTTACGAAATATGTATGTTCGGCAACCCGCCCGCCGCCACCGCCCATTGCATATTCCTCACGGTCCGCGGCTCGGAACTATCAAATTTATTTTTATACATATTTTTATTGTTTGCGGTGAGGATTGTCTCCTCCTTAGGGGCTGTTTGTATGCGGACTGAGAAGAATTACGTGTGCGACGGAGCGGATCCACTTAAGAAGTAGAGATAAAACAATTTGTTTAGAAAATGTGCTGTATGTATAATGAGGCTGCATATGATACTGTATGAAAGGAATCTGTAAACTAACGTAGCTTTAGTGTTTATTTTATCGGCGAACGTGTCCACCGGGTGCAGTAAAGGTTCGCAAGAGAGGGATGAAGCTGCATTTTTCTCATATGAAATATCTAAGTCTATAAGATATTTTTTACAGCGCAGCAGCGCTCGGCTCTGGACTGAATGCACACTTGATTGTATAATTTAGTTAAGTTAATCTCACTACGAATTGCGAGAAGCTCGCCAGTTTTCAATTTCACATTTGAATGCTATGAACGTTGTTTTCGCGTAATTTGTGTTAAAACCCCCGCGCCCACCGCCCGCGCCGCTTGCGGTAACAATGTACACAGACATCAACTACGGTGTGTGCGTTTACTCAATAAATATTCCATAATCCGAAAATAATTAACGCGAAAATGAGCTTCGATGATTTAATTGTGTTGTTTTTATAATCGCTGCATCGTCGCCGCAATCAACAGCAAGGTGAGTTGAATTTCAAGCGAACTCAGAACACTTTGTTATTAACTTCCAGCCCAGTTTCGGGTTTAAATTACCTTTGTGTTGGTAAATGAATAACGATTCCGATGTCCCTTAAAATTGTTTAAACACTTCCGTATTAATTTATAGCACCTCAATTATTGTTTACAAAGTATAAAGCGGTATCAATTAAATTTCTGGGTCACTCGTCCACCATTCAGTTGCCCAAGCGGCTCAGCAAAACAGCAACTTTTTACACAAATTCTACAAGCAGCAGTAATTTGCTAAAATAAGACGTATAACTAGTGAGCTGAGCCACTGCTCGTAATTCACTAGAGGGAATCGGAATAATTTTGTCAGTGTACGTAGTCACGTTGCTGTACTGCATCCAGCGAAATGTTTTCAAGCGGCAACTCTGCGTCCTTTTGAAGGGAATCCAGGAAACTACGCTTTGAAAGCAATTAAGTCGGTGTTAACGTTCAAAGTAATTTCTTTGGCTTCGTCGGTTCTGATAGACGCCCCTATTACCTATTGCGTTGTCGATGTAGTTGCTATTTCGTATTGCCAGCTCGTTAAGACGCCTTCGAAAACAATGGCGAAATAATGAGTTGGGAGACGTGACTTGCCTTAAATTAAGAATTAAATACGTAGTTAAAATAGTGAATAGGAGTTTCCCTTTCAAAATAATCAACATATTTATGAAGTTTGCAATGGATTTGTTTTATGTTTACTTTATATTTTAACGAACAATTCGGTTAAACTTACGTTCGATTCTAATTTCCAAGACTGCTAAAATATTGCGTGACATTTTAATAAGCATCTCCAAAACCGCATAACACGGAATTAAAGCCGGCTTCTGTGCCTTGCTGATTCGACACTAATTACTACTTTCGCTTTACAGTTGATTATTGACGGTTAACCCCGGATCACGATCGGTTCCCGTGAAAGAATTCTGTAATCCGATTAAACCCGGGTTTACCCGGGTACCGTCAACAGGGCACGTGAACCGGGCGTTCTTTTTTAAACCAACCACTAGCACCGATTAGGGTTGAAAATCCAAGTCTCCAAAAATGGGTTGGAATTTCGTTCAGTCATGATAAATTATGTTAGTTTCCGGGTAAGGTTCTCCATTTTCTTTCCTATTTTCGTTGTGTGATCACTTCGAAAACGGGGGGGAAGCTATCGGATACTGTCAGAGATTATATTGTCTGTTTTCACAGAGAGAAGATTTTAATTTTTTTGATCAGTATTAGTATTATCACTCCAATAATAACCCCGTTCACACGACAATGTGGGAGCGAAACGTCATTGTACGATATTGGATTAAAAAAACACAACTTGTCCTGGGCTTTTTCCTATATTTGTTGCAAGAGCAGTAGCGGCCCAGTGGTAACGGCCCCGACTTACGAATCGCAGGTCGTGGGTTTAAACCCAGACAGGCGCTTTACTTTGTATAAATAATTCATCACCACTGCTCTCAAACCAGTGAAAGAAAACGTCGTAAGGAAACCGGTATGTCCTAGAACCAAAAATTCAAAGACATGTGACATCTACCAACTCACACTGGGCCCGCTTGGTAGATTACAGCCCACTCCCTCCCGAGGAGAGGAGGCCTATGTGCTAGCAGTGGGAACATTATAAGCTGATTATGTATGTGTGTCGAAAGATGGAATTTCGAATTTTGTGCCGAGAAAATATAAACTAGTTTCACACATTCATAAGCTCCAAAGTGGGCGTAGGTATTTATGCCCCACACATCATAAGTGCTAGTTCTGTTAACAGTCTAAACTAAATCATTTGAACAAACAGCAGCTTTAACGACTCAACAAAGACCAATCTATTATCATCATAAACATTAACAACGTAAACACAATTTGTTTCCTGCGCATTATCACTGTGGTCCATAAACCAACTTCCCTTTGATGCTATGAGTAGATCCGAGCAGCTTATTGAGCAAAATTTAAAGGTGTTACAGTATTAACACTAACAGCCATACTAACAATAATGAGCTAAGTTTTAAGAACCCAAATGTACATGGAAACCGAGCGAGCACATAACATAGAGTATAAATAACTTTTTACTGATCCATTTCTCTATGGGTGAGAAAAATAAACGCGAAATATACTAGAGAACGAAATGAGTAGGTATATTAAAATTGGGGAATAAACTTTTATCTACACTAATATTATAAAGAGGAAAAGTTTGTTTGTTTGTAATGAATAGGCTCAAAAACTACTGGACCGATTTAAAAAATTCTTTCACCATTCGAAAGCTACATTATCCACGAGTAACATAGGCTATATTTTATTTTGTAAAAATAGGGTTCCGTAAGATATTCGGGTTTTTCGGACACAAGGTGTAAAAAATCAACCAGAAAAGTTACTTATTTTGCGTACGCTGCCTAAACTATAAAAGATAGAACCATAAAATGTTCTAATTAATTGTAGATCTTATAAATATCTACAAAAAAGTCCGCGACACACTATACCTATCTATGTCGAGTGAGGCACAACAACAATTTTTTAATTTAAAAATCTTGAATTTTTTTTGTACTACATTTAGACGCGTTTATTTTACTCATGCTATTAATCCTTATCAAAATAAATTATTTCATCACTAAGTACAGTTTATGTAGATAATATTTGGTCTTTGAATGATTAAAATTGGACGTTTGGTTTTGAAGTTATGGCGAAATTTAAATATTACGATTTCTGCTGCACGGCCCGTTGCGAAGTGGGCGTCACCAAGGCGGGGGTGCGCGTGCGGGAGGGGAGTTTAGATCTATGAGTAAGGTACCCACGCGGCTCAGACGCGAGGTCGGCTCCCTAAGCAGCAGTCGTGCGCCAAGTCTAATAATTTTCGTGTTTTTTTTTTAGATTTCGTTCTTAAAACTACACCTACGCAAAAGTTCTTCTCAGAGCTAAACAACAGTTCTTTTCAGGGCTAACCAACAGTTCTTTTCAGGGCTAATCAACAGTTCTTTTCAGGGCTAACCAACAGTTCTTTTCAGGGCTAAACAACAGTTCTTTTCAGAGCTAGAATATTACACGCTATTAACATTTTCTTAAACATTTGAAAATGCCTAAGAGAGCCAGGTCTCAACTTTCTAAACATAGTTCTCAAGCACGGGCAGCAAGAATACGTCGTATGGGAGAATTTTCACCTGAACGTTCACAACGCCTTGCACAACAAAATCTGAGAACCTTCGAATCTGGGAATTGACCTGGGAATCATTTTGCTGACCGTGTCTTTCCTGGGTAGGCTTTTTGCAGCGGTAACCGACATCCACGCGGGCGGAGCCGCGGGCGACCGCTAGTTTTATAATAAAGAGAATGAAATTAGTTTTTAAAACGGATACACGCTGTCTTCTTCCCCTCTGTTTTAATTTTACGATTCCTGGAAATATAAAATGGAAAATTGTACACAGATAAAAAAAAATGTAATTCTACCTAGCCACTGAAAAGCACGGCTGAAAATATTCTCCCGTTTAATTTTATTATTGTTTTAAAACTTATACCACAACGCACACACAATACCAACAAATCAACAATACAACCCGCAATAATGCCTTAATAAAGTAAATAAAATAAACCAATCCAGTTTTAAAACATTTGAATTCGAATATTTGTAACTGGATTCACGAACAAAAACATTGGAGTGCATTAAAATGGAGTAAAACTGCGAAACGCTATAATCTCTAATTGAGTTTTATTCCCAGTGTTACGTCTGTGTGTGGCCGCTACCGCAATTTATTTATTTAACTTACTTACGTAAAATTTGTTTTATTGCTCTCAGGTATAACTTTATTATGAATCTCGAATGGAATGGAATTATATTTTCTTTAATGAATCCTTTTTAATTATGCTTTTCTTTTGTTTCAGGTACGGTTCTTGTTTTGTTTTATTGGCTTTGTTTAATTAAGGAAGCTATACTAATGGTACCTAAAATGCACCATCATTATAATTTTTATAGAGGTTTTTTTTAACACAAGATGTTCCCTTTATCGCTGATGACTTTTTAACATAAACGGCCAGATCGAATTCCAAAGTAAAGGAAAAAAACCGAAAACCGTAATGTTGTAGTTACATATTAAAAAAACCCGTGGTAAACTATTTACATACCTACCTACAAATTTGTGCGGAACCCTCGGTGCGCGAGTCCGACTCGCTCTTGACCGCTTTTTTTTTTATTAAATCCTATAATACAGTAAAAAGTAATTGCGGCACAGAAATGTATCGAGAGTAACATTATGCCCTTTTAAAATGTTAAATTTGTGACAGCCCCTGCCCTTTACATCAATTGCGAAAGGTTGTAATGAAATTAATTAGCGAACTTTACCTGACACTCGGTGGGCGTAATGACGCTAGTAGGATTCCGACCCCGATTCAATGAAACATTTTAAACTTATTTACTCAAAGCTATACAGGATAACAGAGATATCGACGCGCATACTGTTACTAAGGATTCAGTACATAAATCTGAACCCCAATGCGCTGAAATTTTTCGACGGTTATTTAAAAAATAAACCTGTTTTATATCACGTTGACCGCAAAGGTATTGCACTTTTCTATGAAACAGCAGATTTTTATTTTATTTTTCGGTTTATATTCATTCACTGGGTCTAGAATTGTGTGTAAAAGACAAAAATAGCACAAAATGTAGTAAATGTACTATATTTTGTGCTATTTTTGTAACTTCTTTTTTTTGTAAATTTTTCATTCAAATTGATTGAAATATTTACTTGGATTAATTATACCTACTACGTCTTTATTATATCACTCCGATGTCAAAAAAGCCTCTACAGAGTTGAACGCGAATGGTGCATGCTTATTGGTCGATTTTTTTTCTCTTTACATCAATCTATGTTAGATTGTGACATAATCTATATATTCTTATATTATATTCTTGACTGATAACTTCATCTCAACTAATTTCTTTTTTATCAACGAAAAAAATTAAAAATCATCAAAGATTAAAGAAAAAAATCGTTTCTAATCCGAAATTTACTGATTCCATTAAATAAAATAGAGCATCCGACTGAAAAACGGTAATCCAAACGACCAATTTCATTTCTCATTAGTAAGTCTTCCGACCTCGTGCAGAGAATCCTACGGTACCAATTTAATTACTGAAGATTAAAACGTTAGATAAAATGCTTTTCAATTAAACGAACATCGAAAAGTATGCAATAATGAATAAAATTTTAAACCGTAAATTGCGACACGAACACAAAATATCACGGGACTATTCATATTTCAGTGAAATTTTTATTTTATATGTAATTTTCACATTAAAATTTAATATAGTAATGTCACAGGTTAAATGTACAGTCGGGGTAGAAAGGTTAAGTTGTTCAAGGTCAATTTATACATGTGTGAGACTTTGTATTTTTCAGAAAATATAATGTCAACATTATGATATGGAAAGGATGACATACAACCGCTATGCTGGAAATTAATGTATCTGAAAATTGCTAGACAATTTCTATCCGCGTGTGTACGCGACCTAGTGTTATAGGTACAATAAGAATATGCGCGGTTATTAAAGCAGTATATTGCAAGGTTCTTAAATGATATCATCTGTAGCACATTTTACCGTTTCGCGGTTAGATTTACGGCGCACTTAAGTCGAATAGTTTAATATAACGCAAGCTCTAGCCTTTTTCGTTTGAAAGTTTATGCGGTTATAAATTTGGCAACGCCTAGATTTGAGTCCGATAATTGTGGAAAACCTCCATAGATTAGTTCTAAATACCCGCTTAGCCTTAGATATTATGTTAGATTAGTACGTGGCTCAGTGCGCTTCGTATTTCTGAAAACTGAATTATATCATACTGCTTTTGGTAGGTATTAATCTCTAAGTTAACCTACGCTTGCCGCGGTCGGTTCATAGATGGGTGACCATACATTAAATACCGAGACCCCTTCGTGCCTCGGAAAGCACGTTAAGCCGTTGGTCCCGGCTGTCATCAGAAGCCCGAAAGTCTGACAACCAGTCTTACCAAGGGGTTACGTGTTCCACCCAGTAACTGGGTTTTAAAGGTCAAATCGGTAGTCGCTCCATGTAAAATACTGGTATTCAGCTACATCCGGTTAGACTGGAAGCCGACCCCAACATAGTTGGGAAATGGCTAGGCACATTGATTTTGACTGCTTTTGGAATTAGATTTCACTTGATTTAACGTAGGTAATGTGTGTGTGTCTGCACCTTGATTGTTCTGGATAAGTTAATAGATATGTATAATATAAGGTACCAAAGCATGGGAATAGGTTCCTTGCTGTAAGCTGCACGACTACGCGTAAATTAGTTAGCAGTCGTAAAAGCATACTTACTGACTTTAATTCAGCAATGAAATCCTAAACCATTCACCAATTAAATAACATAATTATTATGTCAATACTTAAACAATAAAGCATTAATAAGGACATTAATCACCAATCAGTCAAATACTAAAATCAGTGTTGTCAATTTATGAACAGCTTTTGTAATTAGCAGTTGCAATTCACAAAGCTACAGCAACATGATTCAGCAACAAGGAATATTTTATGCAATTATACGGTCCTTTGTAACCCCGTAACGAACATTCCTAATGTGTTTCTGGATTTATGCACAACAACTACTGGATATCAAAATTCATTTCAAACAGACTAGAACATAATGCATCGCCGAAATAAACAGTAATTTGTGGATATTCAGCGTGTCACTGTTACAGGCTAGGAAAATAGTTTTTTTTTTTTGAAAATCCATAAATGCACGACTCTTAATGCTCATTTGATCGTATAAAAAACCATAGATATAGATATTATATTAGTTTTTTATTAATTATAATTAAAGAATGAAAATTGGAATAAAAGAGCTATTTTCAATAGGGTTCCTCCTACGGGTGACACCAATTAAAATATTCTTTTCACATAGAAACATTTCAATGTGAAAACCTGACAAAAACAAACAAAGTATAACACATATATTTACAACACTATCCCAAATAACATCCAGCCTTCATGTGTCACCGAAAAAGAATAAAAGACGAGGAAAACATGTACAAAAATCTGCTATTGATTTGAGTGCCCGCGAACGAATGACATCGAAATTCCACCCAGATGGCTTGCAGAATGACGACATTCGAGGGACGGGACGGCTCAATCTTCGCGACCCGTAAACAAAATTGAAAGCAAATCATAGCACGTTTGTATTCAGCTTATAAGCTCATTTCCATAAGTGTACTACCTATCACGCTCGCAGGTGCAAATAATCTCTAGTGTATGCAATCAGACGCGTAGTAATCACTGGGATTATTATTGAAGGATTGCTTGAACATTTGGGATGCTGTCATATTAAGTCAGTGAAGATGACCGTGTTTGATAATCCTCTAAGAATATCATTTTCAGACGCGAAACGCTATTGCTTAAGATTGCTTACAGAATCATAAAACAAAAATTTTAAATAAACAAACGTACCTACCCCTACCTATATTTTGCTTAAAGACTTGATTAGCCGCAAATATACCTTATTTATTTTACTCTTTCGAATTGCTGATTGCAAACAGAAGTCGAGCGAAGAAAATTCAATCTCGTATACACAAACAATCCAAATAGAAATCCGTTGAATTACTCCAGACGTAACAATAATCCATATTTCACATTTGATTGGGTGCGAAGTACGCATAATATTTTGAAATACGGCTATCGGAATAAACATATTTATATTCCTATTATAATAAACGAGGTATATTTTCCACGCCGAATTCTAATCCGTACAAAAGGTAAGTGGATGATTTCTGACGTGCGGACGGGTTAAGGGCCGCGACTGGCTCGTGTCGAATGTGTAACTACGACCTACATTTCGATACGGCTGCTCCGGAAACACAATCAAAACTCAATTCGATAACACTTCCAATTTATAGTTGTATCACGCAATGGCGACTGGCGCACATCACTTAAATAGTAGTAAGGGATGTTGCGCATTCAATATCCTGATTTCCTGAATTATTTGATTTTCATCTCCTTTACAAATGTGATCACTGGTTTTGTTTAACAGTTACCTACTCGATATTTTACACACTAAAACATTGTTGAAACATGCCCGCCCGCATGCTGTGCCCGACAGGGTTCATAATTGTTTCTATTACTTTTTTTATTTACCACCTGTAGTTGTACATTATGGATTGCAATAAACGATTTGAGATTTGAATTGTGTCTAAATTCTCAATAACAGCAAGTAAATCTGACGAAGGTAGGGTGCAGCAATAAATCTAGATCTGTACCTATATGAAAGAAGAAATGTAACAACAAATTGTTATCGTACGTAATAACAGCAACTTATTGTATATCTGCTAGATCAGTATTGTGTTGAGCCATAATATTGCTTCTTGCATTCATCATCTTTTCAATATTTCATTCATCGTGTACGATCGATGGCACAACTCTGAACAAGGTATAAAGTATGTAGAAATTCAAAATTGAAATTCTCACACAAAATTATGAGTGCATCTACATTGCGATTTCATATTCGTGAATGGACTACTGATTAATTACGTTCCCGAAGTATCTACGTGATATGTCGAATGTTTCATCATTGTTTCAACTAGTGAAGGCTGCACAAAAGATTTTCCAATAAGCTTCGTATTGTGAATAGTAATTTAATTTAATGTTCACATAATTATTTTTGGTTAATTAACATGCTCGCTCTGACATTCGAGATCCGATTAACAAGACATCAACGGATCATTTTGTATTGGAGAACATTTTGATAATATTAAATATGAGTGAATTAGTTCTTTAATTACTCTGTAATGGGTATACGACTCAAATAACGTATATATTTAGATTAAAACACGTGTAGAGAAAGAGACTAGTAGAGGACCTAAAGGCACAAAGTAAATTAAACAGTGATGAAAAGAAAATTGTACCTACGCAACTAATTATTATCTTTGAGCATTCTAAATTCCAAATATGGAAGAATTCTGAAACACTGCCTCTAAATAGTGCAATTAATTCAGAATTAAACTTCTATCCGAAATTCAAATTGTAATAATTGCGCTCCACACGCGTAATTAACAAGGCTGCTTTACAAATGGCAGTGAACAACTGAGCAATGAGTGACATGGGTGTCGACGGACGTGACGTCGAGACGTGCCCCGGAATAATGACCGCCAAATGAACTGGGGACTGATGCGAATCCCAACACTATGATGCGATTGCGCCGCGTTGCCCCGCTGTGAATTATTGGATTGATTGCGCCGTCTTGTTTAATCTGCATGCCGTATTGTCTGAATCAAACATTATGCTCCCGATGTTACCAAATTTCGATCTGTTTGGATGTGAAATCTGGGGATTTGTTTACTTTACTGTTGACATGTGAATTAAATTGCAAATTAACCAAATTAAACAGTATTATGTAAAGTACCAATCTAGGAAAAATATGCAACGAACTTGTCGGAAATTACCAGATAATATTAAGCTAGGCCGGCCATAATCACTTAAATTGTTACTGAAATCAAAATAACCGGTACCTATCTAATCATAACAAATCATTCAAAATCAGCAATCTCGTTCTAACCTTGTTAAGTCAAGACATATCACAACACCTAATCTGCGATCAAACGAGTTGACGATCGCTGCTCGATTGTTGCACGAACAAAGCGAACGCAGTCACCGGCTGCAATATACAGTGATTCCAGTGCAAGTCGAGAGTGTCTCTTATACGGCCGCGTGGCTTCACAGACCAACAATGGAATGCAACAAAGGACAGCCAGGCTAGAATAGCTCGCTGGTATTGAACCTGGATAATCGATTCGGATCAAGTATGAACGACAGACCGCATTGTTGCCACCGTCCTGGCATTACTCTGTCTGCTTTCAACTGTAGTATCGGGCAAAAAGCTCGGCTTTAGAACGCTTTAACATTTTGTCTCGGTACAGATGATGACCCTCGGTGTATAACAAAAGCGACGCATGATATGGAGTGCCAGATGTCATGTTTCGCAATCGTTCGACATGTAGTCACGGCTTGTTAACATCTCATCGTCATAACTGAAGAATTCAGTCGCTTAACATAATTACATAATAATATTCATTCAATAGTATTCAGTGCAAAAGGCAATGACTGCAATATATGCTATGTGCATTAACATACGTCAACAGAACTATGTCAACATTTAGCTATATGCAAGTATGTCAGAAAATATACAGAGTGCACTTAATAAAAGCATCGCAAATCTTGCATATGCGTGTCGCGTACGTAAATTGCGAAGCCTTAAGGGCCCTTAGCGCAGCCGACAGCCTCACTGTTGCAGGCGCATGTTGTAAAGCATGTTCTCTTGAAACATGCATGCCTACGAATAATGATGCGACCGCGCTGTCACACGCGTGACGATGAATAAACGCCTCGATTACCGCCCGCTCCATAACCGAGTCTAACATTATCTTCTAATGCTTTTTAAATCCCAAAAATGGTTCGTTTTGTTTACCGATAGTAATTGAGTGGTAGACTATTTTCTTTTACAAAGTGGGGATAATCTACTTCGATAGAAAAAAGAAAAATTGGTTTATTTCTACAGAAACACATGCATATCAACAAGACAAAAAGCGGCCAAGTGCAACTCGAACTAGCAAACAAAGGGTTCCGTATCACAAGGCAAAGAGTCCCTTTAATTTTAAACTTTTTTTTTTTTTTAATAGCGGCTTAAAAATTCTGTGAATATTTTAACTATCGACGTATACGATACAGCCCGCTGACAGACAGACAGACGGAGGGATGGACGGATGAACGGACGGACGATCGGGTCTCGTTGGCGCCCTTTGGCTACGGAACCCTAAAAGTTAATAAGGATCATACAAGTTCATATCAGCCGTAATTTTACGTAATATTGACAGCCGGTACAAACAGCAGTTTCTTTTCAAATTGAGTCATAATGAATTCACTCTAAACTTTAATGACAGACTCATTATTTATGACGAAGTGCAATGTGTAATTGTATTGACGGCGTCTTATATGAGATACGAACAGTATTTCATAATGCTGAAGTTATAAGACGCATCGCTTGAACGATGCTTAAGTGCCCGCATTGAAAGCATTCTATTACCTAACGTGTATTCATGCATGAATGGGGAGAGCTTAAAGTAATGATTTATACTAGCACTATATAGTGTTGCCTCGGAGCTGTGCGCAGTAAAGCGGGGGTCCCTTCATTTGCATGTTTTCCTCGCCATATCAATATCGGTGCTAGCCGCATCTGCGTTGCATCGGATCTCTCGTAATTCCTTTTACGAGGTCTCCACAATTTAAAAAAAGTATTTTAACGTTTTTGGTCGACTGCCGGTGGTGAGATCGTGTATTCGAAAACCGCTCATTGCTTTACCAACCCACCCCTAACACAAGCACGCAGGGGTTAACGGGACACTTATCCTCATTTCTTTTTTTTTTATTTTATTTCATTTATGTGCTCGTTTTTTTTTAATTTTATTTCATTTATGAGATAAATTAATTCGTGGTACGGAAAATCGCGATTAAAATAAATAATATGAAGCATCATTATCCTGTCGAGGGGAGAATTTCGTTACGTTGGTTAACCTATTCAAAAATATCTAGACTATAATGAAAGGGAAAACGTAACAGAAAACTTAACAAAAATGAATCATGGAGGTGGAAAAACTTGCGAGTATATTCCTACGTCATAGTTGTTTAGGGCTGGCACAAACCTGACGAAATGCAAAGTTGCACGATTTTCAGGGCCAAAAATATTATTAACGTTACGATGTTGGAAAGGTAATTAAATGTCATACAAGCCTGCGATAGTATCAAAGTGGACAGAGACGAAAACTCGAAATTAACAGCTGAATTCTCAAAAGTAAATACGAAAAATGCCTGAAAATGTCTTGCCGGTATGTACTGTCACTTTTTTATTGTAAACACAGAAATAATTTATTGAACATCATAAAGTTATGTGTATTTTTGTGTATCGTTTAAAAATGAGGATGAATTTATTTACTTTTGCTTGTATATCAACAATGTTCTCTTTATTTTATGGGTTACAAAATAAAAAACCAGACAAGTGCGAGTCGGGCTCGCACACAAACCACCGTACATTATTATTTAACACGAAATGTTTTTTTAAACAGGTTTCTTGTATGGGGACACCCTTTAATTTTTTTTTTTTTTTAAATTTTCTGTTAAAATTTCAACTGTCTACCTATTACGGTTCATGAGATACAGGTTGCTGAAAGACAGACGGACGGACAGCGAAAGCTTAGTAATAGAGTTCCACTGGCACCATTTGGTTACGAAACCCTAAAAAGAACATATTTGATCAATTTAGTTGGTGAATCGCTGGACGCATTGCTTCGCGAAGTGTGCACCATCCCTTGTCGGAACATACGTGTCCATAGGGTGTCGGGTAATAGACCGCAGCTCGGTAATTCTTCCTAGTTCTCATGTAACGCGCTCGTTCGTGTAATGATGCGCCTCTATTACGTACAACTAACTAATAGTGGTCTAGTGGTCTTACTTTCGACCCTAAGTGCCTGCTCGTAATTACTCAGCTGAACAAGGCAGCATTCTTTGCGAACTGTAGTGTTAACGTTTCTTGAAGTAGGTAATTGTAATGTTTGTATGACATTATGGGTGTTTATGGGTAATTAGTTTGGAATCATTTGTTTAGTATTTTCCCTAACAGAACATTTACCTTTTGTGTTTAGAAGTGAAGGTTGGTTTAACTTGTCCAAGCCCCAAGATACAGACTCTAGTTTGGGGCTCACTTGCAAATAGTATATTGTAAAAAAGATGTAGGTAGTATTTTAAGCTACTCATGTCGTCTCAACTTACTGTTAACCAGTGAACCTGCTTACTGTAGTATTTCTATTAATTCGGCCGGTAGCTTTAAAAGAGTTTAGGTAAACAATAGCAAGAGGGTGTACAGCAGCCCCTTTCGTGCACTAATAAAAGCATCTGCCATCACTTGTTTGTCACACCCATCTTATAGGAAAATACCGTTTATTAAAGTCATATATTTTATAGCACAAGTATATTATTGCCGTAGCTCCAGTCCAACGACCATTATTTACATTTTCCAGTTGATTTTCTTTCTGCAAAACCTGTAATATGCCGTTTTACGTTCCGGCGCACTGCGTATGCAAATACAGTGAAGTCGATAGCCGACCTCCTCGTTAGTGCCCTCTCAAACGCAAATACACATACATATATACCTTTATATACCCTATACATATGGCTAGAGGACTATTGAATAGCTTTTCTGCAATACGATTAACTTACAGATACAAGATAGCGGAAAGACTATATGCTTTGCAGGAAGACCTTTGTACAGGAAATATAATTACGTTAAAGGAAATGTAAATAATACATGTTTACGTAAGTACAGAGGCCAGCACATCAAGCTACCCCAATCTGTCAAATTTCTTTGATAGATTTTCAACTTTACCACAAAGGTATAAGGTTCATATTTAATCGAGAAAATTTGACAGATTGGGGTAGGTTGATGTGCTGGCCTCTGTACTTAGCCAGTTTTATGCACGTTTGTATGTAGTTTTTTTTGCTTTACGTTCTACAACCTGTATCATGAAAATAAATACCTATTTTTTTTCTACTGAAAAGCTAAGCACGTAGCTAACCTTTCGGTTAGCTACGTGAACGCCAAATTAAGCTGCTGAGAATAACTGTTCTACTTTTCAATCCTCACATCAACATGAAAAATTAGCAGATCAAATTAATATTGTAACATTCATACAGCTCTTGGTGTTATTATGTGAGAGGTTTATTAAGAAATCTCGGCTCGAAAGCCAGTTAATCTCTGGTAAAACAGTTAGCTTTTTGTAGGTACTAACGTTTAATGCTTACTTAGGTACACATTTACTTTATTCCAAGTACATTCAAGAACGAAACAGCAACATGTGCTGTTAATGGCTGAATATAAAATTCATTAACTCGCGTTTAATAACGCACAGTTAGACATAAATGCAGTTAAGCTAAATACTAATTCCCTGGAGCAAGTTTCCAGTTAACCCTCATCTTAATAGAAATTTCTTTATGTAAATTTTAATTCAAAAAATTCCCCATTTATTCTCGGTGCCGTAAGTTGAATGAAAAAATCTATTAGCTGAGAAAGATGAAAAATACAGTCCGGCTTTTCCCTTCGTGCTTATATCACAAAGTATGCAAAGCAGCGCCAAAGCGACCCCTTTTATCGTCGCACTGAATTGAGCAATTAAAAGTCTAATAATAGTTTCTTTATGTACTTTTAATTTAGTCTGTAAGAGAAGGGAAGTTAGGAACACCGTATTAATGAGTACAGATGTCGCCACGGATATTGAAAAAGTGATTAGATTTTTGAGGACAATCTTGCAGTTTGAACGTTGCCAGCAAAGAGGTTATGAAGCCGGGTTTTTCATTAGCTTGTTGCTCCGTACTTTAGCTAAGATTGTTTACGGAAAAGCTTTCAGTTTTAATGTCAAGGAAAGAGGACATTTTTTATAAGTTGAATACTTTGCTTGTCATAGTCGCTTGTCTTTTTTTTAATTCATGAGCCTGCACTATACCTTGGGTTTTTTTTATTAAATATGTTACGATACCAATTTTCATTATGTAAAAAGGACCTCGGTTAGTCTAGTCTCCTTTTATACCATATCAAATTGATCAATTAAGAATAGACCATGCATTTTCGATTTCGATATTAACATCAAGGAAATTGTGATGTTCAAACCGTGCGCGTGCGTCTATTAAATCGATTACCGGTAATGACGCTATCTTCGCGGATAATCGCTAGGTGTTGTCCTCAGCAAATGGGTTTAACTGAACATAATTGCATTAAGCATTCACATAATCGATTCGTATCAATAATAATATTTGATTGGTTGAAAATCGTGAATGGAATTACGTGTCATATCTTAGGAGCAAGGCTGTGCACGACTCATGGCGAACGACGGAACTAAGCCCTATATGCACATTCATATGCGTTAGTCACGAATTAAAAATAAAACTAGTTTTAACCTCCATGAGATAATAGATTACTGTTTGCTAAGGCATTTCGATATGTAATAAAAAGTGCTATCTCGATAATCAAATAATCGAATTCGTGTTTATGGTAAAGTTCAATCCATAAAATTAAGACCGTTTACGACGTACGGCATTTCATGCAAACTTTCAAGCCCTTGTTTTTCGAAATGAATGAACCAATTTTAATTAAAGTTCATACGCTTAAGCAGGATACAAAGTTCTATAAAGTTATATTTAGTTAAGAACATTTTCGAAATGTCTTATTAAAAAAAAAATTACTGGAAATCTCTTTTGTGTGTAAAATTTAAAATCGGTCTAATTTAGCCGTACCACGATTTTCGAAAATGTTCTTAACTAAGTTTTTAGACATTTGTATCCTGCGTATGCGTACGAAGTTTCATATCAGTAAAATAGCATAGTCCATAGACAACCAAAAAAAAACACTCCATTTTCTCAGAGGCAATTACGCAACCAGTTCCGAACCTCGAGCCTGCGCCGAACCTTATGCTTGCGCAGTCAGCTCTGGACCTCGAGCCAACTCCAAACCTTGAGCTGGTGCAACCTGCACCGAAACTCATGCCTGTGCAGCCAGCTGCGAACCTCCACAGTTTTTTAAACACACACATTTTAAAATTCTGACCGCTTTATTATTACGGACAAACATAATATTGACTATTCAGCAGTAATAATAACACGGGGCATCCAATTATTGACACGTACATGATTGATTGCTCTGCAATTGAAATATTGTTCGAACACAAACGACGAACACCATTTAGTAAACAATAAAATGTACGTAATGTACTATCGCCCTTGACTTTTTAGTACTAAAGACGAGGTTAGGCTATAATGACTATAGATATTATTCAATACATTTGAAAGGGATTTAAGGAAGAGATTCGTATATGCTATGAAGATTTTATTGATAAAGATGATCGGCTGAGCGCGCATCATTTAAATATTTTAGGTTTTGATATAGCGAAGGTTAGATATTAATTTTGGCGGCAACTTAAAATCACGTCAGTGATGATTAGAATCCCTAATGATTACCAAACATGAACATTAATTAAACAAAAAGTATGTAAATGTATAGAAGGTACTAGAGCACCAAAAAACATTACCATCTTTACTATACTTTCAGAAAAGCTCGATGATTTATTAAAAACAATCTACATACCAGCATCATGTAAGACATGCGTCAAAACAAATACCATTAGGTAACTCATTCATGCACATCATCATCAAAGTACTTTTACGCTAAGCGTCCTTCTCAGTTAATTTGGACATGGATGAAGACGACATGAATTTTGAAATAAAAGGTCATTCCAAGGCGTTAACTGATGCACACGATAACACGACGTGACACGACAGATTGCCAGCAATAATTAAATGCTACAATTGGCTGTCAAATTTATGACCTTTAACTAACTCCAATATTTATCAAACTTGTCACTTGCTCCACACAGCGTTGACACAGGTAATTTTTTAATGCAATTAGTTATTCAATAAAGACGTGACGTTCATTTACAATTTAATCAATCGTTATCGATGTTGTGATAATCAAGTCTTAGATCAAGCCTCGGCATTAATCAATGTCATCAGTTTTTTATACACTAACTATGAATTACTGATTTATTCCATACATTTTTCAATAAGAAACCTCACACGGTGAATCAATGAGTCAGTCTTGAAATATTGTCTTGATTGAATCATCGTGTGCGGTACTTTTCTATGGCAACCAAGCATGATACACATTAATTTAAAATACCAACCTTAATTGTAACTTATTATATATAGCGTTTCATAAATAATTTATTTTTGTTTCCTTGACATCGTAATTCGAGCTGCGATAAGTGTTCCGTCGGGAGCCCCAAGCTCCCAGCTTGTATTCAATTAGGCGAAAGAAAATTCCCAATCAGTACTTACTCGCTTGAATAATGTTAAAATTAAGGACTCCGCTTTAATTTTGTGTGACCTACACAGAAGGTTTTCACATTGTTTGATATTAAATAGAATTAGGGCGTTCCATTTCCACGTGCACGAGGCCTATTGTAATATAGAAATTGATTTCACAATGGGACCCTTTGTTTACTACTATTTATTATATAGGAATGATGGATTGGTTTTAAAATGGTCCGGTCTATATTATTGGTTGTTCTGAATAGGATCGACGAGTGAGCCTTCGGTTTACACAATGGCCGTACAATGACGTCGACCTTGGAGTATTACATAGGTTCAATCAAAATATTGGGGCAAAGGTTATCTGCGAAGTTCCCGGGGCCTAGAGACCCCCCCATTGTGCTGGCTCCTACTTGCCGACGTCAATAGTACTTGATCCACTTATCGTCGAATACCATTGGAGTCACGGTCGATTGAACATTGAATACGGATCCAGATGTTGAACGCTTGTTTATGTCGTGCCAATACGAACCGATTTTTAGTCCCGGCTGTCATTCGTGGATCTTTGACAGCTGTTACGGGTCGTCAGTAGCCCGCTTACCATGAGGTATTGTATTACCCAGTAACTGAGTTGTGGAGGTCAGATAGGCAGTCGCTCCATGTAAAATACTTGTAATCAGCTGCACCCGGTTAGACTGGAAGCCGATCCCAACATAGTTGGGAAAAGGCTAAGCAGGTGATGATGACGATTCGATTTACATTTACACTTTCCTTTAAGTCTTTTGCACATGTATTATATTTTTAGAGAGTAGTTTTGGGTTTGGTTGGTGTTTTAGTTTCTAAGGCTCTGGCTATGCTCATCCTTACTCACTTTAGGTACTTACGTAGTTTTTCATAAATACATGAATTGTATAATATGAGCTTTTTACGTGTATTGTTAATTAGATTAACATACACACACACACTAAATCAAACCATATTTGTGCACAACAGTCCGTGTAGGCTTTATTGGGTGGAACAATTCATCAAAAATGTAATTAAGTCGGTGGACGTGGGGCTTCAGCTCGTGAAACGGTGACAGGAGATTAAGTTCAGCTTTAATTACGCCGCCAGCACTATTCCAGTCAACTTGCTATTTTACTGGCGCGGCAGCCGCACTGCCGAGTGTTCTGTCTACCGGAGCGCCCAGCACGAACTAACCGTCACCTTATTTCCGCACTTACACTGAATTTATAGCCGAATGCATTATCTGCGTCTAATACCTACATGCAAACTACGTTTTGATTAATCGAACGTTGCTAAATCTGGAAACGTTTTTTAACCGACTACTAAAAAAGGAGGACGTTCTTAATTCGAATGTTTGTATTTTTTTTTTATGTTTGTTCGCGCATAACTCCGTCGCTTGCCAACCGATTTTAAAAATTCTTTTTTTGTTGGAAAGGGTATACTTCCCAAATGGCCCCTGGTTTTTTTTTCGAAATCTGACAAGCGGTTTTTGAAAAATCAACAAAAATCTAAAAATTCAAAAGCAATATTTTGTAAAAGGTGATGAGCAGTTGACATTAGGCTATTGTAACTTAGATAAATTACAAACTCTCCCACCAAAAAGTAAAAAATAAAAACTTATTAGTAGTACATTCATAAAAAGCGTAGGTACTTATTGACGCACTAGCCTCTGCCTGCGGCTTCGCCCGCGTGTATGTAGGAAACTATCTCACGAGAACGTGCTGCTGGTACAAAAAATCATAACATCAGCTATCTACCAGTGAAAGTCCCGTCAATATCGGATCAGCCGTTTTGGGGATTAGCCAGAACAAACAGACAGTCGGGCAATTTTTTTTTTTTTGTTATAATTACCGTAAATTACTTTCATAAGCATATAATAAAAATCTGTTATTTTGACGTGATAAACAGATAGTTCGATTTTATTTATTTAAATAGATTTAAAATTAATGATCTGCCAACAAATAAAGGTCTAATAAGCAAAGGAAACACAAAACAAACGTACAATATTGAATATTATAGAGCTGCAAACATAAATACTGTGTAATTAACCCCAAGCTTTATATGCTCCGCTGAAGTTAAAGCGAGCAAAGTGAATATCATAATAACTTGGCAAGAAAGCTAATAACTGGATGCAGCGTCAGAATATCTATACGTGTTACTGTGAAGGCAAGTGACATCGACGTAATAACCTCCATGTTAATTAAAACGCTTGTCGATGGATAAACTATTAAATCGAAACCCCGGGTTTACGTCTTGTTAATACTCGAGTAATGAAGTGGTTTCTCATCCATCTTTAGATTATCGAAGTTAAATGGAATAAGGCTAAAGTGACATTTGAGATCTTAAGGCTTTGGTTTCTAAGAAAGCAATACAGAGCTATTTTAGACATCTTAATGTCAAATAGAGGTGTTAATGACAAATTTTCATGCATAAAAATAATCATAATCAGCCTGTAACATTCCCACTGCTGGGACACAGGCCTCTTCTCAGTGAGAGGGAGTGGGCCATAATCCACGTCTTAAAATTATTGGTTCTAGTACATGCCGATTTTTATGACCGCTGTTATAATATGGCGAATCTTCTCTTCTAGAAAACCGTAACTTAAGTAACCCGATAGAAAGAGATGGACATAAAAATAAACGAATAATGAGGAAAAAGAACCAGTGTCCCAAGAACAAAGGAAAAACGTAAGAATCAACAACAAACAACACCGTTTAGAATGGATGCGAACCCGGGGCTCGGCCACAACGCCTCGGATAAGCAAAGGAGATGTCACGTGAATGTTAATTCTTCAGCGATTAGTATTCAAGGCGAAACAACAACTAATAAAAAGGAGCCACCGTCGGGAAAATTGAAAATATCCGCAACCGTCAGGAAAATGAGGAGAGCTCTTCGTCACGCCGTGAAATTAGAATCGTCACGAGCAGTTCCGATGCTTGTCACGTGGCACCAAAAGTTTGTTTACGTTGCCATTTGATTATAATCTAAACAAAATTTCCTTAACGGCGGCCATAGCTTTTGTTATTAATGCCAGAGGTGCTGTTACTCTCCTCGCAAATAAGAATAAAACATCATTTTGTTTGGGGAAGCGTGATTATTATACAAATTAGATACGTTTCGTTATGTTCACATAAACAAAAAGAATTTCCTTTCTGCCACGTTATTCAATTACGACTATAAGTAACCACAGATTAGGGGGGCAAACGAAGTCAGATCTGAAATTGCATTTGCGTACATTCAGTTGTGTCTCTTTGTGAAAGTTCTGTTTTTTATAACTTCGAGTTAAACAAATATGCTCGGAGAACCGCAAACGCAAGTTAATTAACTTACTCTGTATCTAATATTGATTTTCGCTCTATGAAGCGGGAGCAAATAACTACAGGTAGAGAACGTAAGTAGGGTAACCATATCAAAGTCCTCGGATCGTGGACTTACACAAAAACGGGAAAGTACGCGGTAGGGGTGGCGTTATCAGTGGCCATCCATCGGCAGTGATCGGTGACCGGTATTGACGGAAAGCCCAAGATCCAAACTGGTCCCGAATACTTTAAGCCCTGTTAGTAATGCGACAGATTTAATAGGAGATTGTACTTAAACTTCTTGCCGTAGATACTAGGGTTATTAGTAAAACTATGATTTAAGGAACTTTTGGTATGTCCTGAAACCAAAAATTCGAAGACATGTGACATCCTCAATCTCGCACCGGATCTGCGTGTTGAATTATGGCCCGCTTCCTCCCACCCAGCCCGACCTGACCTCTCTCCCAGCAGTGGGACCATTATAGGCTGATTATGCTTATTCTATGCTTGAAGATGTGTTCTTCAGTCGACATAATGACGAACAAAGAAATCGCAGCCAAAGCGTGGCAGCCCTAACCGTATCGATCCCTAAACCACTCGACCCATTCCGGTCACTGACAATGATTATGTATCTATCGAGTGTAGTCGATCCAAGCTTAATCACCCTGTATACATTTATAGTCAATTATTGGAATGAGTAGAGCACGAAGTACGGGATGAAATGGAATGGGGCAATGAATCTTCTCGGGTAACTATAAAATCGAATCATAAGTCACAACTTCAAACATTAGTCCCACCCCTAATTGCAAGTAGGTAACCCTAACCTAAATTATTCAAAGTTCAACGAAATTGGTCACACTCAATACTGAGCTACGCCTTTGAAACTCAATCGACGGAGTGAATACAGGGCTAACGATCACGTAACTATTGGGTATCATTACTTTAAAGCATACGCCCCGCAGACTTACGGTCACCCTCAATGCAGATAAGCCAGCTTATTTGAATGAGTGGTGTACGGACCGCAAAACGCTGAGCGAGTAACGAGAATGCCTGACCGGGAACGAAGCCAATAGGCCAATACGTGGCCACCGCAAATGAAAGGGAGACGTGACCTGTTTGACTACATCTCATATGGATTTATAGTCGAATATTTGAAACGAGAAATGAAGTGGGCATGCCATTCGAAAACGGTGACAATGAGGGTTTTTGAAAAATGACGTTTACTAGATGGCAGCACTGAGACGTCAGGTCCGGCCACCTGTCACAAGTGTCAAAGCGCCTATAATTTCTTTAGACGTGACTGAATGATGAACGAACGAATGAAACGAATGGTGATTGACATCATATATTTTATATTGGAAGACCTCTTGTCAAAGTGGCGCCAACTGGTGTCGTGAATTTTCATGAAAACCCTGGGGTAGATTAAGTTTTGAGCTGGAAGCAATCTAGCATCATAATATTTTTGGAACTTTTTAAGTTCATTATTTTCTATACGTGACACAAAGCCGTAGTAGTAGTATCATACGATTTTAATATTCTTTACGAAAATTTTTATTCAAAAACACTCGAGAATTTTACTGAGGGTCAGAGACACGTTAAAATCGAAAGATCAAAAAGCTTTCGATCGCTACACTCAGTACGGGCTTTCAAAATCCACAACGGTAATGTCCTAGTGTTAGTGAATTCGTGAGAATACGTAATGTATGTCGAAACAATACCGTTTCCGAATCTAATACAATCATATCACGCAATTCATCAAATTCAGTTATCATTACACGGATTGTTTGCACAATTTACAGCTGAAAGCGTACGTTACACGGCGTCTGGGACTAATGCATATTAGCATGTTCAATTGTAATCTCGGCTGGCTAATGTTGGCCAAATGTGCGCGCATGCATTAAACATGCGAATATGAGACACGGATTTGGTGTATTAGGATAGTTGTTTAGTACCTTCAATTTACGGAATCACCTAAGTATTCGTTAAAGTTACAAAAGAAATTATGACACTAGTGAGCCCTATAATAATAATAATAATAACATTTCACACAACGCCATATAGTCCCAAGCTAAGCAACCTAATGCTTGTGTTATGGTAACGAGATGGCTGATAAACTACTTACATATTTTTTTTTTGTAAATACATACATATTATACATAAAACACCCAGATCCGGAACAAATACTTGTAGGTCGTACAAATATTTGTTCCGTGCGGGAATCGAACCCTATAGTAGTAAAGAACCTGAGGGCCTAGTGACAATCGTTTTCAAAGCTTTCGAATTTCTACAACAGCGGGGTGATTGTGTAACACACTAACAATAGCAACGGCTTGCATTTTGACGGTTCAGCCACATTCATTGCGTTATTTACGTTGTTGAGCAGACAATTTTTTCGAACTTATGAAGCAATGGATTAGCAACATCCTTCAAAATTATTCAGATTGTGATTGAAAATGTATTACGCAATCGGGGTGCGACTCGACTTTCGACAGGAACAAAATAAGCTTTATTCAATATTATGTTTGACTTTCCCATCATTGTTATCGCTGATCTAGAAGCAAGTCTGAGATTCAAAAGTGGGATCCAATGAAAATATATCGACCGCGACATACAAGTTGTAGGTCGTAGGTTGGAACTCAGACAGGTACTTTTGCTTTGTGTGAATTATTTCATCACCTTCAAAACATCTTGAGGAAACCGGCATGTCCTAAAACCAAAAAATCGAAGACATATGCATGACATCTACCAACGCGCACTGGGCCCGCGTAGTTTATTACGGCCCACTCCCTCTCACCGAGAGGAGGCCTGTTGTGTCCCAGCAGTGGGAACATTAAGACTGATTATGCTAGCCTACCGCATCGCAATAACGTAGATAAATGGTTCAAAGATTTTCTCATATAAAAGGTAAAACCCACCACATCAGGTTAGTAGATCTTTATTAGACACATAATCAGTTTTTCGTGCATCATTAATAATAGACGCAAATCATTTTTGATCCTTAATCAGTAGGTATTAAGTCATCATCAGCTGTTTAGCCCTTTCCCAACTGCATTAGGAAGGGCTTCCAGTCTAACCGGATGCAATTGAATACCAGTTTTTTACACAAAGCGACTGCCTATCACAGCCCAGCTACTGGGTAACACGATACTCCTTGGCAAGACCGGTTGTACAGTATTACGTATTTGCATAATTAGAGAGCATTACGATATCAAAGACAAATTAACAAAGAGTTGAGTAATGAGACCTTGAAGGATCAATGTAGGTTAAGATGCTTTCAAACTTTGGTTTTGATTGTCAAAATTATACAATATATTCGTAATTAATCACCTAAACTAATTATACCTATCACAATTAAATTAAATGTCATATAAACATTTATCTCGTCATTGTCATATTAAAAGCAAGGCTAGACTCATCATCACATATGAACAAGTAGAACAAGTAGTTATGGTATGTGAGACTGTTTATAAATATAAAATTAGAAGACGATTTATTAATTGGATTGATTCAAGCTTTTATTTTATGCCTACTTACTATTCAAGCTTTTCAGAAACCGAAACCGGTAACTAATACTACGAATAAACTCCGTAAAAACTACAAAAGACCTCGTGGTACGACCCAAAGTTACTAGTAATAGATCAATTTAAACAATATTTTCAGCCCTTATACGCCCACAATACCAAGAAACCAGCTAACCGTTTTAAAGGATCAATGATACGCAATATTTCATAGCTACAATGTTATAACCATCTTTGACAAACAGTAACACACAAGTTACAAAGATCAATCAATCTGCCTATAAACCTTTTCTCACTAAGTTAGGGTTGGCGGATGCACCTGTGTACCTGTATTTTTTATGGACTGACTGCCTGTCTGACCTCCACAACTCAGTTACTGGGTAACACGATACCCTTGGTAAGACGTGGTATGATTTGGGCTTCGGACTACCCGTAACGACTCAAAAATCTAAGAATGATTGCCGGGACCAACGGTTTAACGTGCTTTCCAAGGCACCTCCCCTCCGAGCCTCGGATTTAATTTATGGTACCCACCCACGAACCAACCGCAGCAAGCCTAGCTTAACTTTCGATCGCCTAATAATAAAAATAACAAATTATAATTTACCATTGAATTTGGGAAGACGTCTTTCAAAGGTCACCGGTTGTTGTATACTGATCCGAACAAGGGATGGAAAAATAACATTAAATGTTTTCCTTCCATTCAGCTGGTAATCTTCCCACGAATTAATGATAACATCTGAGGTATAGATTACGATGCTCATCAGGAAAGGTACTACTTAATGCATTGGTGCAATCTTTGACCCCAATACCGTTTATGTCAAAAGTATTACATTATGTAGGTACATATGTTAAGAAACGAAGCAAGGATTGCTACCGTTCCCACATATTTTAAATGAGAGAACCTAATCGTAATCGTACAAATGTCATTAGCATGTAAATGCATTCAGTAATGTTATTTAGACGAGTAGGCAGGTACTTAGGGTATCATAATCTACACAGCAACGGTTGCAATCACAGAACAGAAAAATCTGTTCGGTGGTTGCAATAACAGATTTCCCGGTTTTTCTACCAAAATTATCAGCCCATGACTACCCATTGCACCATAAATAAATAATAACTGAAACTTAAACCGTAATGAGTAATTATTTCTATAATATTATAATAATAAAACTTAATTACTTAGTCCTACACCAAGGGGGGGTTATCCTTGGGCACTTGCATAGGGATAATCGTCGGTTGGTGTCTCATTTCATGAGTTAGCTTCGGTCTCTCGTACGCCATCTATAGATCCGGGACCACACTTTCCCGCGATAGGTCAAACTTAATTGTTAAAAAGACTACAAAGTTTTCAAATTGGCCCCAAACTAGGCAAGCCTGTATCTTAGGTACTAAAAATTCTACAGGTATATAGTCAGATTTATCATCGATGAAAGAATGTTGCTACTCATCAATGTGAATATGTAAACTACCAAAGAAATAGCTCCTACAACTATTCGTCTTGAATACAAAACTCCTCAAAATAAAAAGAAAACGTTTCTTCAAACCGAATGTCACCCACGATATAAGACGATTCACAAATCTAAATGTTGTATTTACTCGAACAATAGATCAAAATAAACAAGTCAACCTAGCAAGACATCACGATTTTAACATTCAACATTTTTCTTATCTATTTTTCGGTAAAGACTCTGTTTCGTGTAACCTCTTCAATTTTATAGTGCTAAAAGGTCAAGTTCTCATTACCTGCCTGACATCTACGTACCTACTCATAAATTTATCAAACGGCTCAGGTTTAATGGAGGAGTTAGCCCAAATCTATTACTATAGGAAACCAACTAGTGTGATTAAATTTTTTGTCAAAATCCCAGGGCTCTGGAAGATTAGTTAGGGTCTTACGGACCCTCATCTGTGTCAAAAAAATATAGGAAGTTCAATATAAAAAAAGCATAAGTTTCAATGAAGTAAAGCCAAACACATTATCTAATTCAATTTTCATTTTAAATCATATAATTACATTCACTATATTAGTCTCACTTAGATTTTTTAAATTTTCAAGCAAGATATATGTTCAGATAATATAAAAAAGAAGGGAAAAAATTACAGGGCATCGAAAAATTCGTCCGCATCGCTGTCAGCAGGAAAAGTATTCAAAAGGCTGGCAGCTTTGCCACGTTGTATAGCATATTCAGCTTATAATGTTCATATGCAGCTGGGACATAGGCCTCCTCTTGGTGAGAGCGAGTGAATCGTAAATCGTAATCGCACCAGTGCGGATTGGTAAATGTCACATGTCTTCGATTTTTTTGTTCTAGGACATGCCGGTATCCTCACGACGACATCCTTCACCGTTTTGAGAGCAGCAGTGATGAAAAAAATTACACAAAATAAAGCGCCTTTCTGGGTTCGAACCTACGACTTACAACACGTAAGTCCCGGCCGATACCGCTGGGCCACCACTGCGCATGCAATATAAGGAAGTGCTGAATATGAAATTTTAAATGACCGCACAACGGTCGGCAAACGGCCGTAGGTACCCAATTATTGCCAAAATCGCCATGCTTAGCAGGCATGCAAAGATTAGTTATGGCGGTGTGATTTACGCACCCCTATTGTCCCTATCGATCATGCTCCCTAAATACTACAGGCACGGACCTGTCTGCCTTTGTATAGCCATCCTGATTCTTAGGAAATGGTACAAAACAAAGTGAAGGTTTTACTTCATAAGCAATACCTAGCTATAGAAAAGAAGAATATGGAAACTTGTTTACCTCGCAAAGGAAATAGCAAGAGCAAATCAGAATAAAACATCTAGACAACCATTTACTGCTACTTAAGGGGCTATGTTGAAAAAAATGTCTCTTTTCTATTTCGTGTTACTTATTAAGTATGTGGAATAGGGATTTAACATTTTGGTAAATGTTTTTTGACTCTTTGGTCTAGTACCTATCATGTAAAATAAATGCACGATTCAATTAATTTTTCTCGATACAAAAAATCGCAAAGTTATATATTTTTTTTACTTTTTTCGACATCACGGCGTAACGCTTAAGAGTTATTGAATGAAATTTACTTTTAAACAGAGAATTATCATATCAAAGTTTACTCAAAGTACTTTTAAATTTATTTCTTTAAAAAGGAGTAAATTCGTTTTAGCACATACGAGTACGTTGTTTTATTCCGAGCGCACGCAGATTATAGCCATCTCTCTTCTTTTGCATTTCAATAGTAATTGCATCACTTTCGCTCGCTTAGTAGGTTTTCAAAGATTTTAGATTTTCTAGGTAGACCCTTAAAGCGTATATCCCAGTTCTCATATCTATAAACAAAACTAACAGTATTTCCAGGGAAGCAAACCAGTTTATCTGATTGTAATAGATACCGTACAAAAATAAATAGGGTCACATTTTGTATAAACAACTATCATCTCTATATTGTTTTTGAGTGCCTTAACGTTAAGTGTAACGTTTGTTTTTTTTGGTTATTATTGTCCATTTTACATGTTGATGTTACATGTCTTCGAATTTTTAGTTCTAGAACATGCACCATGTTTTTCTTCACCGTTTTGAGAGCATGGATGCTGAAACTATTTAGAGAACTGGAAGTCGTTCGGAGAGGCCTTTTCCCAGCAGTGGGATGATGCAGGCTAACATAGCAGTAAAGCGCCTGTCTGGGTTCGAACCCACGACCTACCACCACTGCTCTTTCGATTAAGTATTTACCCCCTTACTAATAAACGTATTATATCAGATGAATAGTTTCACACCGATTTCTCTATTTCAGTCGTCAGTAATTTGACTTTCGAAAGAAGAAGACAGCGTTGTGTAACTATACAGACGCCATACAACGTTTATTAGTAAGTAAGTTATTGTATAAATCAATAATCTAGTCCAAGTAACAAAACTTTTGAAAGCCACTGACAAAGCGATATTAAAATAAATAACAAACTATTTTGATAACCTCGCCATTCTATAAGATCAATAGAATTGTTACATCTGTCCACAGTTCGCCGACATTTTCGTTTGTTAAGTTACAAACTTGCGATGATGGGCGATATAACTTAGGTGTTTTCCTACCTACCCTCGCTATTATTCATCTCAAAGTTTATTACTTTAGTTGGTATTTACCCACAGCTAAATTCAATTATTGTTTTATAACCATAATATCATTAAAATCGAAATTACAAGTTGTCTTAAAGCACTGTCGCGAAGCACTCAGGATGTCAAAATAATATGAATGCAGGAGTATATTAGGGATTCCATTACTGGATACCGCTGAGAGAATGGTATTATTCATCCATTAAAAGCCGCGACGCGCCACTCACTGATCTAAAATTCAATTTTTGTTGAAACAGATAAATGGAAGGAATATCCTCGTTAAGAGCCGACAGCAAACACTTGTCATGTTTATTTGAAATGATAAAATGGGTTTATAACCATCGTAACTATGCTGGTGTTCAAAATTCAGGTGTTCTACCAGTAATGTGACATCATAAGTGCTCTGCCCCGACATTTATTAGGATATCGTGGTATTAAGAGTTATATTTACGACTAGCGACATCTAGTTGGGTACGTGGGCAGTTTTGAGCGGCGGAGGGGCGACTTATCCCATGTTTATGATGAGGAGACGATACCTTGAGGTTTTATGGTTTTATTAACTCTACTTTATAGTTCTCGTAAATCTTATAGAAATTGAATTATGGGTGCTTAAAGTCGGTGTTTATATAACCTGTGTGAGACACCAATTTTAAATAGGTAGTACCTAGTTATGTTCAAAACGTTACTCAGTAGGTAGGTACTCGCTCACAATACGTTAAATCATACATACATACATAAACTCGCGCCTTCTTTCCATTGGGGTAGGTAGAAACTACAGAACGCCATCTGCTACGATCTTTACATACTCCTTTTGCCTCGTTTACGTTCATACATCTGGTCAGACACGCACGCTTACAGACTATAGGTACTTTTATTGTATTTAATGTAACATTTTATTTAAACTAGCAAGGTCAGAATAATCTTTCTAATTAAAGCAGTAGGTACACCATCTCCTTTTATGAAAAATGAGCACCCAAAATGATAATGGCAAAACTCTCCTTAGATAAGAGTGGGGCAAGACTAATGAATTTAAATGCTATTCAATTAAATGCACATGAATAATTCACTAAAAGAATGTTAATGTGGAAAAGAATGCCAGCCTTCCTCGTAGCCGAGATTTGGGGACGCTTAATTAATTATTTTTTACGACAATTCATCCCATCCTCTCGCTGTCTTAATGGTGTTTCTCACCAATTGTGAAACAAAGTTCAGCGCGTGCGATTTTTTAGCATTGTTGGGCGTTTGTTTTCAAATGACGGTTCTATTTACTTTTTAGGTTAAATTAGTAGTTAAAATTGTCATTCTAATTTTCGTTTTGTGTCATCTACATATTAATTCCATGAGATATTATACTTTACCAACATTAAGCAATTACACGTAATTAATTAGCTCAGGTGTCGATCTTGGATTAACAAGGATGAAATTTCTAAGAACCTTCTGTCGCTGATTATACCTAAGCCGTTCGAAGCATATTATTTAATTAGTACCTTGTGATCAGCACATTTTTAAAACTAAATATTGAACTGAAAATATACGACAAGGCTAAATGATAATTCACAAGCCAACACTTAAAAGTCGCTAATAAATAAAGATGTTCAAAGAACCTGTCACCAAAAGATAAAATAATTGCTTCCATTTGCTAAAACTAAAAGAAAACAACACACACCAGAGACAAAGCAATGCTTATGCCAATCGAAAATAGCAAAGAAACATAAAACCATGGTGTAAACACGTCGCGTAGTCGCCATTCGCTCTGAATTGACTTATAAAGGGAAACAGTAAACGAAGCGAAGACCCCATGTTTGTACGGCGGACGGGGGTGAACGCTCGTTTTACACGCATTCATTCAAACCAACTAAATTGCTTGTATGTAACTATTGTGGCAGAGCTGGAATTGATGGAAAATGCGTCATTGTTTACCTTTAAACCGACAGGCGAACTTTTTGCATTGCTGTTTTTTTTTCGAATCATCTTTCCAAAACTGAACACTGATTTTGAAATTGAAAAATTAAACTAATTCAGCAACACATTCAAGATTCTTCTTCTTCTTCTTCGATGCACTCTTGTCAGAGCGGTCATGGTCCTCATGTACTTTCTTGTCTAGGGGCTGATGTGATTCGCCTCACGGTTTCTCGCCGTTTCAAGATTAGCAAACTTCAAATACTACATTTATTTGAACGATTCCGCGATAAAAGTAGCACCACACAATTAGAATCCATTAAAACATTCTTAAGTGAATAATAAATTGCAAATATCGAACATTATTAAGATAATAAGACTTTAAATTCATATACATCCTGTTTTTAATATCCTTACTCGTGACTTAATGCTAATAAATATCTTTTAGCGTATAATTATCGGTTAATATTTTAGTATTATTTAACACCTAAGCTTGCTCATTACCGCCATGACTGCGCCAAGGTGTGAAAGGAATGTGGTGGCCGTCGCCGTCTAGTCTAGTCCTTACCGTCTTCGTAGATAGTTTATATTGTGTGTTCACTGCCTTACTTCATTACTGGCAAAGTTACAAGACAATGTGTATAGTAATTGCACGTAGGTAAGCAATGGGAGGTGTCTATTATAACTCGTATTAACAATATTCCCGCAATGGATTTGTTTAATGAAGCCGTAAGACAATGTAGGCATGATTTTCTGCCATAGCCAGCAGATTCATAGAGAATTCCAATATTACAAATATTGTAGTTGAAGGCGGGCCGACAATCGGGCGCAGCACAGCACGTAAATATGTTTGTGTTTAGCCGCGTTACTGTTGCCGCTGATATATTGGATATGTTGCTCGCACCGCGCGTCCCACTCTGTCTACTGCTATAATAAATTTTGTGACAAACAATATTCCCCTGTCCTTTGTCTGGTGGCGGTGTGGCCGCGGACGGCATCGATCGCATTGTTAGAGGGCACAATACCACCCAGACCTCGCTCTAGGTGCTTCTGTTTTCTAACTCACAATACGTAAACAAGGAGGTAGTATTCAACCGCTTTTATAAGGAAACCTGTAAACAACCTCACTATTGTTCAGGATAGCTACCAATTGGTCCTAATATGCTGACGCCAGTAAACAACTACTTAATTAATTTTAGGTAAAATATCTGTTTGGTTTGTGTTGTTTGTTCGTCTGGGTTCGTGCGGAAATACAAAAGCTATTATTGCAAATTATATTTTGTGTCTATGAAATACATGATGAGTTACCTATACTTTGGATTGAAACAATGATAATATATATACAAATAATGAGCTTCAAAATAGCGGTTGCATATATTTCACGGTCTATTCCGAAAAAAAATGTATTTATATTGGCTAGGCCATATAATTGGCTGCTACCAAGACGTATAAGGTACCACTCCCGCCCAGCGTATTATAATGTTATGACTAATGTGACCTCCGCTAACCTTAGGTGAGGTCACATCAATCAAGAGTATTTTTTCGAATAATGTGAGGCTTTATCGTAGGTGGGTGTTAGACCGTAAGCAGTGATGGTGGTTATTATCTATTGTTCTTTATCTCGGTAGTAAACGGTGTCGGCGCGCCTTCGTGCCTTGTGCCTCGCCATGACTCACAGCTGCGATGCTGATCAGAATGCCTCGTGGGCTCGACTTACGAAATTTCCAAGGAGCACCATTTAACAGTGCTCATTGAGGAAGTTACTCACGGTTCTATTTTGCAATTTCACATTTAACTGATGCATGTTTAGCATTTGAACTATTGTACTTGCGCTTGCAAGGTTCCCATGAATCGAAGCGGATGTGTTACTTACATGTAGGTACCTTCTTACTTCATGAAATCGTTATGTAATAGGTATAGCATACGCTATCAACATAGTTGCGTCTCATTAGTGCAACAATGCCTCACTGACTGCCTGCTGTTAATACGGCATTAGTGGCAAACGGGCGAGAAGTGAATTTTAGGGCTCGTAAATTTAGATTTATTGCTCAACTCATGGTTTGCTTAGTTAGTTAATAGTGTCGGTAGATAGGTACACTCGTAACACATCGAAAGTGCAATGTTACTGTAGGTAATTTAAAATAATCACATATATTATTATGAGAGATTGAGAAAATTCCGTAATAATTAAAAATGTCGTCGTTAAGCGTACCGGACGGCGTAGTACCGCCGCGTAGCAGATTCGTAGCGGGTAACCTTTACTGGCGTAGCACTCAATATTAATTCTTATTAATTTTTGTTGACATTTTTCTTGGCAACCAATATGTTCTTGCTTTTTATTCGTATAGACAGCTGTTAAAATGTACTCTCTAATACAAATAAAATATTCACGCACCTAATCGTAAATCAAATAACATTTAAAAAAACTTCCTATTCTCGACAGTCGAAATGTCGTCATTTTCACAAAATTATATTGTTAACACAATCATATCTACATTAAAAATTGATTCATCTGCCTAGCCTTTTCCCAACTATGTTGGGGTCGGCATCCAGTCTAACCGGATGCAGCTGAATACCAGTATTTTACATGGAGCGACTGCCTATCTGACCTCCACAACCCGATAATACGATAAGACTTGGTAAGACTGGTTGTCAGACATTCGGGCTTCTGACTACCCGTAACGACTGTCAAAGATCCACGAATGACAGCCGGCACCAACGGCTTTACGTGCTTTCCGAGGCACGGATCGATATGTAAAGATGGTCACCCATCCACATACCAACCGCGGCAAGCGTAGCTTAACCTGATCGATCGACCTGTGCGGCAGTTATTATTTAGCCACGGGCCCCTCTCACACATTAAAAACTGAATGACAAGAACTAATCTACGACCAAGGTAAAGCTCAAACATTTAACGTCGATACGTCCATATGCTCATTTTAACTATTACACATTGCCATTCGAACACGATTCATTAGTCATCAGGTATGTTCAACATGTTCACGCATTGAACCTTTCATTCTATATGTTCACAATTTGCATTCAATGTAAACGAGACAATGAGATAATTATTGTAAGTGGCTTGTCTGAGATAAGTCACTTACGATTGTTACATATTTCAATATTTGATCCATTAATTAATGTAAGAAATTACAGTGCTTATAAGTAATAGGCAACTAGCCTAACTTTGCTGACAAAGAGATCCTTGAAAGCCTTTTACTAGCTACCTCTGACTTTAAAAAATCTATTGTTATGAATCATGTAGCAGAGCTTGAGGAGGTACTTCACGCCCCTTAACCACTATCTATAGCCACAAAGATTCAATTTCACCACAAAATGGGGGAACTGCAAAGAATTCACAAAATGTTCACAGGTTTCCTATTTGAATATGATCACATCAGCAGGTACGCCATCACTCAGGTACAGTCAGATCACGTCAAAGTAGTAAAATAATAAAACTTTATCCTTCACGTCAACGTTTTGAATAAAATGCAAAACGTGTCTGGGATGCAGCCAAAACGGCTCGGCGCGCCCCGAGCCCGGCCCATTCTCATCTGGAAAATTGTGCCTTCCCAACTAAACCGTTATTTATTACCTACTAGTTGCCATACTCGCATGCAGTGCAGATTATTACACGGGAATCAACTTAACTGCTGATTTAGAATGAATGAGTATCTAATGTATGCGCTTGCAACTTGCTCTGCCGGAATTGTATTGTTAAATTAAATTAGTAGAGGATTGGATTTAAACTAATGACTATTGTATTAAATGTCATTGATAAAGGGAATACAAATGGATTCTTTATTTTTTGCTAGTAATGTAATATGTTAATTATGAGACCCAACTGTTAGTCTAATAGTTAAGATTCTGCGCATCGGCAGTCAATTTACGTGTAATGTTTTCACGTCTACTACATGAGGTGTTAACAAATTAGAATTTTAGGTAGTCGGTTGAAAAGTAATTATTGCTAATTCTTCTCATGAACACTGAATTTATGTTGCAATGTAAAACAAATAATTCCCAAATCAAGATAAATTAATATTTATCAAATTTTTTAGAACATTAGAAAGTTGTTCACAAAATCCCCAACGGTAAAGTGTCCAACTCGAAGCAGGGTGCGTCAGTGCCCGTCCTCGAGAGCTTGTTTACTTAACATAATATTCTGCGCGGACTACGAATTCACTCGTATCCTTGCGTTTTATTGAATCAAAAACCTTCGCTACAAATGCATCTAATTCAGACTCTCCACAGTACATTGCGAACTTTCTCTACCTCTATACACAACTTTACCCAAACAAAGAATAAACATTGCGCTTTTGTATTATTTACGGTCATTTGTATCAGTTTTGCTCAGTAAGTTCTTTATCGGTTTCAGTCGGGAGGGCATTTCTGTGGGCATCCCTTGTTCACCCAAACTTGGAATATAAATTTGGCCACGAGCCTGCGTGTTGTTTGTCCGACAATAGGCACGGTTGCCAACATAAATTATCGGACAACATTCGTCTCTAGTTTACCGACAACGATCGCCAAATATTTACATACCTTGCTAGGTACATTCTACTGTGAGTTTTGTAACGAAATATTCTTTCTCCGTTGAGTTATTTGAGCAATAATAATATATACTTTTAGGGAGAACCATCTATTTATAGGAAAACTTTATCGGGGGGTAAGGAATAGGATTGGAGATATTTTTCCTCATAAGCATGTGAAGAAATGATGCATTGTCGCGCATCCGTTATACATTTACAAGGCGAGGATTAAAGCTTTTATAAAACGTCTGAGAATCTGAAAGAGGCTTATGTAATACCGATCCAGCCTGTCCCTTGCTGTCCTCTTCCAGCGACGCCCTGAGCCGAGGTCCGAACCCCGCAGGGGGTTACCCTTAGCGCTGTCGCTTAGTTTTTAAGTTATTGTATGCCCTGGCTGGAGGCCTTAATTCGAGGCATCCACAGGAAAGTCCGGTTAAGCAGTAGCCATCCTCATAAAGGATGAACTGCGAGATGCCATTTATTAAAAAAAAATAAAAAAAAAAAAAGAGGCTTATGCTTTCGGTTCTGAAACTCGTAAAACATTCTGGAAAATCCCGATTTACGTGCACATAATACGTACACACCTGAGTAAAATAGTTGACTACGTACTTTACTAGTATGTTGTAGAACATATTCTAAGAAAGGGCGACAAACTCTCATCTTATTCTGTACCTAACTGCGTGCTTGGGAGACTAATGCGGTCATTAGTCTTTTAGATTCATATTGGATTTAAAAAAAACTTTGGTAAAAATAATTCCTACTAACAGAATATGTTTGTAATTTTATGAAGCCATTAAGTATTGTGTGAGGCCAAACCGACTCAATAGCATGAAACGAAACCCAAAGTCATACATAAGATATCTCCCTAATACTTTGAGATGAGAATAGGAAATGATAATGGCTATTCTTAATGATTTCTTCAACATCGTACGGCCGGAGATGACTTGCAATGGAGATGCATAACGGACCATAACAGCGAGATATTTCTGACAAGCATTTATTTTATATCAATGTTTTTTTTTTTGTTGTATTACCCAGTAACTGGGTTGTGAAGGTCAGATAGGCAGTCGCTCCATGTAAACTACTGGTATTCAGCTACATCCGGTTAGACTGGAAGCCGACAACAAAATAGTTGGGAAAAGGCTAGGCAGATGATGATGATAATAATATATTTTGTTTTATAATTTTTTCTTTGTCTCAATGTTTAAAGCAACCTTGTTGTGGTAATTGCGCTTTGAACTCGCATATCCAATAATTCAATTAAACCTCATTAGCGATTGCTTGTTAGGTAAACTTTTGTGAGAAAGTTGGAACAAAAATATCCGCACTCGTTACCTTCCGTCCGTTCCATTCCTTCCGCTCTTTTGTACAATTTTAAGGTTGCCTCGAATAATGGAACTCGCATAAATAATTGTACAATTTAATCAACATCTTTGATAAAATGCAGCGGACGCAATCGGAATTCTGAAACAAAAATATTTCTCCGCATTTGCTGTGAGCAACGATTGTTATAATTTAATGTCGTTGAATTATCGCAACAAAGTGATAATAATTCGGAGTATTCATTTGTGAATGTTGCTTGATAAAAAAGTATATTGGGGCTTTAATGTTTTATTTATGATGGTTATAATTACGGATTTGGTGTGTGTACCGCGAATAATTATCGTGGATCGTGCGGGCTAGTATGAGGGTGCGCACACTCCTGTATAGGCGTCCGCCTCATTAAATTTTGTTTGAATAGAGGGATGAACCGACCGACTGCCTACTTGGTCAGATACACATTGTACCGTCAACAAAAACGAAGCTTTGTATACGTTCAGAAATAACAAAAATCTATTTCCGAAAGATTATCTGTTAATAGTTTACAGAAGCTTTTTCTGTACTTGTTCAAAAAGCATTGATACCCTTATCAATTCAACTACTAAAGGACTTATCACAATAGATCTACGTTCCTATTTTTCTGAAGGAATCAAATAGATTATGTAACTGAACTATTTCAATAACCACCTACTTTTTATGTCACGTTTTCTGTTCCTCGTGACTTATGGAGCACGTTGTGGAACCAAGTGAGGGGTCGTGTCGTCATCTGACCCTTCAAGACTGAAATAGAAATAGGGGGAAAAAGTGATTGAAATTGTTTGTGTAATCTTTCCATTGCTATTTTATCAGATTTAGAGCTACAGATACATTCTGATTTGTTTAGGTACTCGGTTCATGAAAATTAAAAAATAAAAACATTTTGAAGGACACAGCTCAAAAAAAAAATGTGTGCAAAAAATGATACCTAAATGATTTTATGTAAGTAGGTTTGTACAAACAACACGTCAATCATATTTTTTTAAACTTGATGAGGTCAGCGTTTCCTATCTGACTACTCTGAGAAGAAAGGCCGAAACAAACTTAGAGGTCACATTGTCTTTTGAAGTCCAGACAGATAATTTTGGTCTGATCATGTGAAGACCATGTAGATTGGTGTCTGAAATTATTTTTTTGAGGAAAGAACCTCACAGAATAAGTGGACCTGTCCAGTCAGTGCACGCATTTGTCATGCAGCTCAACTCGCAACTTAAAGAGTTCAATGAAAATTGTTATAATTTCTTAAGTATTTTTTTCAATGTATTTAACTTTTAAATTGTTGAAAAGAAATAGGTACCGGATAAACTCTAACAGAATGATCTAACCCCACACGGCCTTCTACTCCACTTGACCACTAATTCCGGAACGCGCAATTACATCTATTACGTTGAGAGTTGTGACAATACACAATAGGAATAAACATTCACAAGTTACACCGGTTTGCGTTACGTCTGTACAAGTTGTTTTCAAGTAGGAAGGTACATACATGTTCCACTTTACTTAGACATGATTTCTAGTTCCGTCTTTTAGTCTGAGTCAATATATGCTCACAAAAGTGAGTAACGTCAACTTTATATTTTTTTGAAGGCATTTGGTTTTCCTGTCACAATTCGGAATCAGACTACGAAATAAATATCTTTTCTCACAAAAATGAAGTTATTATCTGCAATGTCAAAGTGTTTTTATTTTCGAAACCAATCTATTGAACCTTGAGATTTTAGCCTCCTCCTAAAAAAATCCGCAAAATTTATTTGCTGATCCTACCCAGTATAGGAGCATCGGCTGAATAGTTCCAGACGGGAGGGAGCCACAAACATCACTGCTCCATCACCGCGCCATCTCGCGATCAAACACTTGCATACCTCCCGTCGGCCATTCAACGCACGCACACACACACACGGCTGTGAAGGGTATAGTAAACCCTCGACTCGGTCACAAAGGAGGCTCTTTCACGACGCGAGAGTCCTGTCTTATGATCGAGTATATAATAGCTGCTCATTCATGTCTGATCGTATTTGATATAGGCATCTAGAACGTGAGATATCACGGGTATAATCTGTCTTTATCAATAGTTCGTGGATTCAATTTTCAGGAGGATTGCAGGATAATCTTGCTTTATGAGATTTCGTACAAACCAAGATCTCCGGCACGGTGACGCCTGAAGCCCTTCACTTGAGCGTCACAAAAGAAATAATTCGAATAAGTAACTTATGAACGACGGTCGTCTGACTGAGCACAATCCACCCAGTGAAGCCGTTCTGAGCAAGTCTGTACATAATAATATCCTATAAATTCTCTTACCCGGTCCGCTGCAATGCACTCGGTGCCAACAATCGGAACTCACTAAGCATTCAAATGGTTTCAATACGTTCCGCTATGCAGGCCTGTCTGAGCTCGTGGTAGGCACAATGGATGCCAATCTACCCGGGAATTTAGCTTCGACGCATCCACCTATATACCTACGTAGAGCTGAGCCCCCCGAGATGTCACAATGAGAGGTGTGGTATGCACTTAATTATATGTACCGCCTTCCTAAACCCCTTACACAGGACACTGTGCCGGATACATTTTGAAATAAAATCTGCACGATTCAAATTATTCAAACAATGAGTCAAGAGTTCAATCTGTAAACGCCCATATTTCTGAGAATTCTCTCGCTAATATTAGCTGCCTTAAGATTAGTCCCTCGAACGGCGCCTTCAAATGCCAAAACCCCACAAAGGATGCCAATCGTGAATTGCCAGCCGCAATCATTGGGAACATCGTAAATTATACAGCTTTATAAACAGTCGAGACTGAAACACTACAACGTTTTGTGACTCGAAGGGAGTAAAAAGCTTAATAAAAACATGAAATAATCTTTCAACAACGTTGAATTGGCATGAATGATTATATGAAATTATTAAAGCATTTGTGGAACAACAAACCGCCACAACGATTAAAAATGAGCAAAAAAAAAAGCAAATACGTGATCCCGACTCGTCACACAAATGAAATCAATGGAAAATTATCACCCGCGTAAATAAAAGCCGATAAAATATATCCAAATTGAATTAAAATAACAATATTTTAATGTGTTGGGATGCCATAATAATTACGAAGGCAATGAGCAATCGGCCAAACATGTTTATATTATAATTTGTATTGGTTTTGTGCAATGAAATCGGTCGACCGCCGAAATGAGACGGGTGACCGCGGCCCGACATTTTGCATATCGACTGATTATTTTGTCCGTCCGTACGTTGCGGTTCACAGGTTGATTTCGTATTCATTCATATGAACATTAACATAATAAATATGTACCTTCGTCGACATGTTCAGAACAACTGTCTCTCTTTGTTACTGTTTGTTTTTTGAATTGCAAAACCCAATTTCATTAAAGGTTTTACCACATTATATTTTGCTCGATACAGGTTGAGCGATTAGATCTACCTTTTTTCCTCCTAGCTGAATGAACAGAGCAATGAAGTGCAGTTAATCCATTTAGAGCCATTTATAGGTGTAAAGCCCCGTATACCCCTTTCCGTTTTTAAACGATTTCATAAAGATTGTGAAAGTATAGCGCTACAAGGTTATTTTGATGCGTGGCCAAACTTGGAACTAACGTCTAACAGTCTAACAAACTTCGTTATTATTTTTTTCTGTCTATTATCATTTTGTTGCACATAGAGAGAATGTTGGATCAATAAAGTACTAATTGTTTGTCTCAATTGTTGCAGGTTTCACCACAGAATGAGGTTGTCCTACGGAATGAGAGTGCGTCTCCAGGCATCCATCTAATTTGCGGATAGTATAGAAAGCCAACCACCATGGATCGAAGACTAATTACTATCTTGGTGGTCACCGCCCATTTATGTAAGTAAAGCCTTTGTTCTACCACTTTGTTTTCAGTCACTTCTACATGAAACCTGAAAATAGATAAAGTAGCAAAAAAAAAACAGAAAATAAAAATAGTAAATACTAGCTTCTGCCCGCGACTTCGTCTGCGTGAAATTTCACCCTGCCCCCATTCACCCTCTTAGGAGTGGAATTTCGAAAAACCCTTTCTTACTGGATATCTTTATACACTTCACACAGAACACACTCCAAATTTAATGTCTCTGACCAGCGGTTTAGGCTGTGCATTGATATAATCAGTCAGACAGGATCACAGGACTTTGAATTTTACATTATATTATAAAAGTAAACCTAAGTACCTACCTAATAAAAAAAAACTCAATAACAGAAAATAAAATACCTAAATAAACCTATTTCTGATGATAACTAATCTAAATAAGCAAAATCCCTAAAAACTAATATCTATACGAATGACTAATCCTACCTAACAGTTTTATAAAATAACCTACGGTCACTACGTACACTATCAAATATACTACTCATACTTTAAAATTAAAATCTATACCTACGACTTATAAAAATAAACCTAAATAACTCTACCTTAAACTGTACTTAGTAAAAACTAAAAGGAATAAAAAGGTCGCACTGAAAAGCACGTTTTGGAATTGCATTATAGAATGCTAAATATGAACGAACGCTCGCCTATTATTATTATCTTCGTCGTATACTACGACAAACTTATTATTTGCGGTTGGTACAGTAATCGGGTCTAGGGATCGAACCGCAAAATTAAGTTTGTTTTTATTGTATATTTTTTTCCGGGATAAAAAGTACCCAGTGTGGTGCCCAGGATATTAAAGAATAATTATACCAAGTGTCATCGTAATCGAACTGGTAGTTTTTGTCTGATGCCTGAACAAACAGACAGACAAAAATTTTTTTAATCACATTTTTGTGTTCTGTGTCGGTCTAATAACACCTTTGCCAATTGCCATTTATTTTTTTGATATTTTCAATGTACAGAATTTTCACTTTACAGATTTATTATAAGTATAGATTTGTAATTTGAACGAATATTTAAACACTACCAAAACAACTAATACCTATTTTATAAAATAACAACAAAAGAAATTCAAATAAACTATTTAAAGACTTGGAAGTCGCGCTGATAAGCGCACTCGGACCTCCCGCCTTTTTATACCCTACCGCCACGACCAGCGTCGAGCGCGGCAACCGTTACACAAAAATAGTCCTTATGGCATGATTCAGTATACACGCGCGACTGCGCGATGGCTTATTAGCGTATTTCATGTATAAGTTTGGGGTTTCTATACCGATTACTATGATTCTTTTTTTATTGAATAGGTAATAATATTAACTTCTTTTAATTAGGGATGAGTGAGAGTATTATAAACGTAAGAGTAAACAAATATAATCAGAAAGCTTCGAACTGCTAAGCTATCGGGAGTTACACGTGTTATTGTGAGTCAACCATAAAAGATAGACATATGCTGTTGTGGGATATTTTTTAGATAATTTTATGTAGAACATTTCCGTCATAAATGATTTCTATGTAGCTTTAACCATTAAGGCTGCACACGCGACCGAAGCTTAAAAAATGAAGCAAATTCTCCCGTTTTCCCAACATTTCCTTTCACTGCTCTGCTCCTATTCATTGTAGCGTGATGAAAAGTATACTATAACCTCCCCAGGAGTATGAAGAATAATTGTACCAAGTTTCGTTAAAATCCGTCGAGTAGTTTTTGTTTCTATAAGGAACATAGAGACAGACAGACAGACAGACAAAAATTTTACTGATTGCATTTTTGGCATCAGTATCGATCACTAATTACCCCCTGATAGTTATTTTGAAAATACACACATCAAAAGTGTCTAGGGATCAACATATATTTTTGCAATAACTTTTCTCCTGATTGATATTAATTAAAATTTTCTTTAAGGATTCATCAAATAAAGTGTTTTCGTTTGTCACAGTAACGATAAACCAAGTCACCTTTGCATTAATAAAGAAATTTGCCATTTTCCTAATAAAGGGATTTTTGACATTTGAACCACTAACACAAAAGTTCGAAAAAAAGACTGAAATAACAGTTTTCTTTAAAATTTTATTGGGTAACTTAAACAATTAATAATCCGTGTTTCTACCGCGAACACTAACAACACAAGAACATCGGTTTGGCATACTCAAAATGAGTTCATCCAAATCACGCTGTGGAATGGCCGCCCATGTTCGTTGCAACAACAAAAAAAGGTCTTCTTGCGACTGGATACCCTCCATATTCGGCAGAGCTCTTCTCTGTAGCATATCCCATGCATGCTCAATCGGGTTCAAGTCTGGCGACTGAGCAGGCCAGGGCAGGACATTGATGTTAGCTGCGGCGAGAGTCTGTCTTACAACTCTTGCGGTGTGCGGTCGTGCATTATCATGCATTAACTGAAATAAGGGACCGATTTGCACTTGTAGAGGAACGATGACGTCTGATACAATCGTCTCAGCATAAATTTGAGCGTTGAGGTTGCCTCTGATCCAAATCAACTCAGTTCTTCCGCCGATCCAAATACCCGCCCATACCATGATGGTTCCACCACTATAAGGATGGACTTCCTGGCAGGATTTTAATCGCTGTTGGCGTCCAGGGGTTCTCCAGTGTCGTATACGTCTTGTATCCGGTCTCATACCAAAACGAGACTCATCAGAAAAGCACACGAAACGCCATTGTTCTTCTGCCCAATTTCTGTGTTCAAGAGCCCATTGATATCGAATCCTACGATTGTGCATTGCTATAGGTGGTACCCGTAGCGGTCTTCGGGAATGAAGGTTCACTTCATGCAAGCGGTTTCTGACTGTTTGGTCGCTAATTAAGTTCCCTGAAGAGTGATGAAGCCTCACGGCTAACATCATGGCGGTTATTGTTGGAGCTCTTCGAGTTAAGATTTGAATGTATCGGTCTTGTCTCCGTGTGGTGCAGCGATACCGTCCTCCATGGCGCTCAGCCACGGTACCAGTGCTTCGGTAACGTGTCCAAAGTCGACTGATAACACTCTGACTTGTATTCAGAGCTAAAGCCACAGTACGTTGCCGGGAACCAGCTTCTATCATTCCCACGGCTCTGAGCATTTCTTCCCTGCTTAAATGACGTCGCCGCTCCATAATAACGTTGGTTTTAATCAGTAGTAGGGAAACAGTAGCACTAATAATGTTTTCAATGCGTTGTATGTTTTTATAGGGAAAATATTGACAGCTGATTTTCATCTTTTACTCGAATTTGATTCACAGTTCCTGATTCAAATTATGAAATGCACCAAAAAGGATCCATATAAATTTATAAAATCATAAATTTATTACAAAGCCACATCTCAATCTCAAGAAATCCGCATAAAAATGCTTGATCCCTAGACACTTTTGATGTGTGTATATATCATGTACAGAATTGACCTCTCTACAGATTTATTATAAGTATAGATTCCTGAAATACGAAATGCATAGTGACGAAATATCCTGAAGATATTTTAAAAACTAGTTACAATTTTAATAAACATAGAACTTACGTAAAAATTTCACTTACTCTTACTGTCAATGATCATTTTTGTAAGAGAATTCGAAACATTTTATGTATAAAGTTCTACAATACTAAAAGTCAAATTATAGGTAAAACTACTCAAATATCCAAACTAATATCATGAATCGCTTTGGCGGGTACCATAGGCGTGTTTTCTGCAGAATTTGTTTAGAAAATATTTCCCCACAAATATTCTCAATGACGAAAATATTCCAATAAATTCATATTGCTCTTGTAAATTCATTTGAAAAAGTTTGAATAGAACTTACAGAATGCGTAAATAGGGCAAACATGTCAATTCGAAAACTCATGAATAAGGATTACCGACTAAAAGCTCGCGATAATATTGTGGAACGTGTATTTGAAAGACAAAAAAACACAGAAAGGTTTAGGGCAAAGTAATTGAAAACATATAGATTGGATTTGGAATAGTGGAGGGCTAGTGAAGGCCTCCATCCGTATCTAAGATGGACTATCTCAGCCCACTTGCTAGCAAATGGCACGAAAGTAACAAGGATATAGCGACACGATCCTGAAATTTGTTACTCACTTTCAAATGCCAGAAGCACAATTGAAATTTTATATTGTTACGCGCACTCAAATATAGGAGTCACTTTCGTAAGTTTCGTTGAAATTCGTCCGATGCCAACTTTTATACAAAACGATATTCCAGATACGTTTATTTTACATGACTTTATAAATGTTGAAACGCTGTAAAAGGATGGGAGTTTATTTGCATTTTAAAACGCTTTAGATACACGGTCACGCTCTTTTCACTAAACGTTAACCTTCCGCAGACAAATGGGTTCGCGGAACTACTTTTAATTATTTGTGGCTGATTGGGGTTCGAAACATAGTTTGCGAAACCCTTTTTGTAGCGCTTAAACAACCTTGTTTTCAATAGTCTTTGTTTTAGAGGAAATAGACAGCCACACTTTCTTTTGTTACTTACCAATGACCCTGAAATGTTGAAATGTTCGCTTTGTGTCAGACGTATTTTCGTAAATATCTACCTACTAATCATGGACTTTAATTATAAGTCCATGATACTAAAAATAAAGCTAAAAAGTTTGTTTGTTTCGACCTCCTAATCTCCGGAACTACTCTGGATTTGAAGAATCATTATTGTATTTGATAGTCCAATCCTTGAGGAACTCCTTCCTTCTCAATCCTTTAACATCACGCAAGGTATCTTAGGAGCCGAGCAAAAAGGAAAAATTAAGAATGAACGCTAAGCGAAAACGTAGTAATAGTGCGGGTAGGCGATACGATGCGACGCGGTGGGTCGGGAGAACAAGAAGTCGCGGGCAGAAGCTAGAGGTAGTATATGTACGAAAAAGTAACTGGAATAATGTATTCTATAATTAATAGCAATGTAAAAATACCGAGTACCCAAATATGGATGTCATTCTCATTACTCACCGCCCCACATTCAAGGCGAACCTTAGCATTTTCATATCACCAACAACTTTTCTTTTTAACGTTCACACATCATTACCTTAACTATGCTCGTATCTTGCCAATGACTATGTTTGTAAACACCCTATCTTTTTTAAGCCATATGAAGGTACTATCACAGATCATTTGCCAGCCAATGGTATCGAAGTAATACCGTTACTGACTTTTCGCCTTTATCGATACATTCTGCTCTGAGTTTTCAACATAAAAACTCTCGTGTGCGAGCTGATGTGCTATAGAATACAAAGTTAGGTTGATTTATTTTGAGATATATTATGTTCTGGGATAAGAAAAGTACATAAACCGAAGGACGACTCCAACTTATCAGCCCTTCTGCCAATATCACCTTGGTTAGAATGTTAGCGATCATTGAAAACTATGTATACTTACAAGTATTGTTGTCTGAATTACAGGTAGTGTAGTATTAGCTGAAGGGCCAGTCTACGATGGACAAGGAAACCCCATCAACCCCGCTCCCGCCGACAACTTCCTCACACAGACAGTCTACGGATTCTTGGACTTCACCACTACAATTGGCAACACAGTCATGGTCTTCTCGCCTCAGTCGGCACCGCCACCAGGTCGCTTCTTAATTATTTACCCCTTTACTTATAAACGTTGCTTAAAGTTAAGTAGTGATTAGCGACAGTACCATAACCATACATTTTTGACGTATACACGTCACTTAACCATGATTCGTTTAGAAGTTTACTTACAGTAAATTTAGATTTTATGATTATCTAAATACATAAACAATCCATATTCATGTCAAAAAAACGAACTCACAAAAGTTTTTTTGTATAATTTCAGAACCACCGAAAACCGAAAAGTCTGTTCAAGAAAATATAATCGAAACAAAGCCACCTCCGCCATCAGTCACAAGCATCAAGCCTGAAGCCATCAAGCCAAGCAAAATATCTGATAAAGATAAAACTAACAAACCCGCCGCCCCAGCTGTCCTATCCAGTGCTGTGTCAGTAGTTTCTTCCCCACCGAAAAAAGATAAATCTCCGAACGTACCTAAATCAGCTGCAAACGTACCTAAATCTGCTGCAAAAGAACAAAAACAAATAATAACAAAAGTAGAAGTGGTCGCCGGTCCCTCAAAAATCGTCGAAAGCAGTTCTCCTAAACAATCTGCCCCTAAAGCAAACAAACAATCAACCAATCCAAAAAACAAGAAAAACGAATCTGTAAAATCTGTCACCAACATTGTCAGCAGTAAAGTCGAGGTAAAACAAGGCCCTCCACCATCAATAATTAGTTCCAAAGTCAGTAGCATTGTTGCAGTAAAATCTAGTCAAGCTGGAGAGGAACCTGCAATTCTGATTACTAACAATAATATCGGTGAGCCCGAATATGACTTCTTATCACGCCAGCCATCTGAATTTGTTGAAGAAACATACAAGGTTATTAACATACGTCCGTCAAAGGTACCCGGTCAAAAACCGAAACATGGTCATAAAAACAGGCACCATCCAACCCCACCCCCTGATGAGGATGAGGAACATCCACTTGGCTTGGTGACAACTCTTGGAGGCACTATCGTTAAAGACGGACTAACAACGGTTCATGAAACTAGCGTGATTGGTACTTTTATATCTGGTAAATATGCGCAAGTACTAAACAGCAATTCGAAAGTACTTCCACAAGCTGGGCATAGGGGAAAGATATCTCCCAGTCCAACACATAGAATATTGAAAACTGTAGGACCGACCATAGCTAAAAATCACAGACAACACTTGGAGCCTACACCATCAATTAGTGACGACGACACCAATTTTGCGAAAACTACGCGACGACAGAATAATGGTGGAGGCTCATTTAAAAATCGTCACAGAGCCCAAAACAATGCCGAAAGTGAAGTCCACAGCCCTCCACCTCCACCTGCACCTCAGAACAAAAAGTTCAAAAATAGAAATAATTCGCAACGGACGCAAAGGTACACACACAACACATTATTAATAGTATTTTGTTCGTCCTGTACATAACGGCAGTGCATATTTGGCGTATTTAGTATTTCCTACGAATACTTCAATCAGGCATTATATACAGGACACATAACATTTAAATCATGCATTAATCGTGTAGACATAGCATTATTATCTACACCTACAAACGTCGTACTATTGCCGACTATCCTATCTAAATAGATGAATGATTGCATTTGCATGATACTCAAGCTTGCTGCTAGCATTTTAATAAATAAACTGTCATTTAGAGCTTCACCTGTGTAATATATTAATATGATTGTGATTATCGGCAATTGCAAATAATTTTATTTTCAGTACAAGGTTTGGTCGACCCGTGAATACGCCTCAACTGGCAACCGTCTCTGTTTTCAGTGAAACAGCGACCTCATCCTTTACCAACCGAAGAAAAAGCAACCGTAACTCTGGACATAAGACGACTGTGACGCCCCAGAGCAACAACGACAACCAATCCAAACGTGGATTCAAACCTCGGGTTCAACCCACACCTGTTGAGCAAGTGACACCAGCTGCTTCTACCAGTGTGTATAAATTTAAGTTGAACCGGGCGCCGGGATCCGGCCGCTGGCAATACAAAACAAGCCCAAAGCCTAAAGTGACTATTCGCAAACAAAATACTGATGACGAACAACCAACAACACCTAATTCAAATCCGCTTCTTGATGATACGCAAACCAACGATATATCTTTACAAGCAAGGTCTGATAATGATTTAGAATTATCAGGTTCGCAGAGCGGTCCTGGTACTCTCCTTGAAAATGACACCGAAGACAACTCTATTGAGAAACCCCCGCCAGTAGAAACCTTGAAAGTTGAAATATCTACTCCAGCTGATTTCCGAGATGTTTACTATGAAATTGCTACTATCAAGTCTCCTTACACATTCCAGGTAATAATCGTTCAGATTTACATTTGTTTTCTTTTCAATTAAACCTATTTAACACCCATATTTTTATTTCCAGGTTGGACGTGTCAAAAACACTCGTATAATTACTGTAACTTCTACAATTGAAAAGCGTATAGAACCCACGTTGGTTGCCAATTCGCAAAGTTCTCTCAACGAACCGTTGACAGAAAACATATTAGCGACAGCATCTCCTTATGAAAAGGATCACAATCTCTTAGACTCAAGTATAGTTACCCTACCTGCTATAACATTATCTTCAGATATGGAAACGCCACCGCTGGAAACCGTTACTGAGACATTCAGTACAACTCAGCACATGTTGAAAACACATATACTGCCTGTAGTTAAAGACGTTAACATGACTAGTAGCTTAACTTTCATACAAACTTATGAAATCACTAGATTTGTTACAGCGACTAAAACGTTGCCCCCTATGGATTTCTTTCAATTCATCCCAAGCAAAACTCTGAAAGAATTCAATAGCCGTTTGGATGAGGCTGGTTCTGAGTTGCATCTTGAGTTAGACTTTGGCGACAGTAATGAAGATGAAGATGGCGTTCCGAGACGCGTATTCCCAGCAGATCTCGACCTCGCGAACATTGGATCAGACTTTGATCTTACTGAAGTTGATAAGTACAGAATGCATGAAAATCACTTAAGACTAAAGAAAGCTCATGGTCAAAACAAAGGCAATCATGTTACTGAATCTCCCAACCCACCCACTCCCGCGTTGACTCCAGAACAGGCGCAACAACTGGCGCTCTTGAGACTTCTTAATCCAGCGGCCGCTGCTCAAATCCCTGATGTTGTGACCACATCTAAACCTATTCTCAAGTATGAGACAATATATGAGTCCCATGTGATTCCGGTATTTGATGGAAAGAACACAATTCAAAGTACTATCTCTAGACCGGTAGCAACCATTACTAAAACTGAGTACGAAATTGGAACCAGCAGTCTTCCTGCGTTACCATTACAAACGATCAACCCGCTGTTCCCGCAACAATTCTCTCTCATATCGACACCAGTCGTTGTGAACACGGAAGTTATAGCTACCAACAGTAAAGTTTTGAAACTAACCTTTGGTGCGAAGACAGTGTACACGACGCTTTTCACGACTCAAGTTGTGCCTACGGTGCTGACATCCTACGTGACGTCATCAATTCCGGTGCAAGCGACTGCCCCACCTCCCGGATACCCTGGGTACTACCAGCCGCCATTCGCACCCTTCCCTTACGTAGGATAAGTAGACCAGTAAATATTGCAAATAAAATCAATAAGTGCGAACTATAAGTTGAAAATTGTGTTCACCAGTGTATGTGATGATAACACGGAACTTTTGCACGAAGAACGAAACTTTAAACTGCGAATGCGTTGTTGTAGTGCACGTGATAAACTGTATTGCGAGTAGGTGAACAGTGAACAGTGCAAAAGCAGCAGAACGGTGGGATTTATAGCCTTTGTGGAAACATGAAAACTCTGAAGTTGTATTTCTTATAAAGTTTTGTGAGCTCGGCGCTATGCGATGCGTTCGCTTGTAAACCCTACGTGGAGGTAATGTTTACCGACTTATAATAGAGATAAAATGTAACGCAATTTACTTTGTATTCAGTAATTGCTTTGTAAATAATTATTATTTATGATTAGTACTCCTGTACATAACTGTAAAACTACCTATAGCTATAGTTGTAGATAGCTTCCCTAGATGTATTTTATACTTTTGTACATGTATTGCTTAGAATAAGTGGGTTCTATACTATTAAACAAATAAACAACAAATATTTGTAACTTGCCTTATTTCCTTAGGACGACGCCGACCGCGCAGTGGCGCCCTCATCGATTGTTTGGTTATTTCTTTTATTTTAGAATGAAAATGCATAAAATAAGCACGTTAAGTTGTGCGTCACAAGATTATACGTTAATATTATTACAAACGGTATAATATTAAAATATATATTATTATAATACAACTAAACAATGTAAAGCTACCGTTTATAATAACCAAACAAACGATGAGGGCGCTACTGCGCGGTCGGCGTCGCCTTAAACGACGTTCAGCAACCAAGCGACAATTTCCGAAAAGTTTGTCCATGACTTATTGATAGCACTATACAGCGTGGTAGGACATCGACGCGCAACCTGTTACCCTGGATTCAATAAATGATTCTGAACCCCCTTGCGTTGAAAATTTTCGTCGGTTATTAGCTGTTCCATACATTTTGACCGCGAAGGTTGTAACCCGGCCCTTGAGCAGTTTACAGGAATTAATAAGAAACAAGATGTTGATGGTTTCTATTGATATTACACTACTCACCACCGTGCTAAAGTAAATTTATAAGGTATAATCTGTTAGGGAAAGATTCAATTAAACAAGTACCTTCTTAAACAATTAAAGTTTATTATTAATACATAGAAAGAGGTAGGTACACAAACAAATAATGTGGCGAGCCACTACACTATATACCTTTCCCAAACACTTGGGCATCCACCCATACAAATAGTCTCCGTTCCTACTTGTATTGGTGAAAGCCTGCAATGAGACTTATTACAATTTCTCAGAGTCGCTATATCGAGTCCGTGAGATGAACCACTTAATAACTTCTAGCTCAACCGTTCAAGTATTGACCTTATAGGATTGTGCTCATAAAGGGAAAATAACGATTATGCAAAGCAATACCCGAGACACAATACTCTATAACAACTGGCTTATCACCTAGTTCCTACAAAGGCCTAACTCTCTCATATGATAAATTATGACACTATAGATTAACTCAGTGTTCTCTCAGCATAACAAATTACCTCTCAGTTAACAATCGAAATACCGTCAGTTGACGATTAAGTTACCCTCAGTTGGCGGGATTAAGTCCCTTGGCTTCGTTCACAGGTTAAACCTGTGAACACACGAATAACGTGGCCTACGGGCATAGAAGGTGACGCTGTCGTTACCTCGAGTGGCGAACTTCCCTCTTCACCTGCATTCGGCTAGGTAAGGCCTTCCTTACTGCGGATGACCACACCACAGGGGGTAGACTAGAGTCGCCTGCACCCGGATCGATTTCCTATCACCCGATCACAGGGCCGCACCGAGACATCACGAATCGCTCGCGCGTAGCTTCGTGCAATAAAGAAAAGGCTAGCATATAGCCAGACCTGTAACAACGACCTTGTGTCAGAACAGAAATGTAAGACCCAAAGGTTGACCCACAGTAACAAGGAAAATGATTGAATACTCACAGGGTTCAGCTTCTGCCGTGCTTATAAATACCCCAGAGGGTTATTAGGGCACATCCCGATCCTCCCAGGAATACGTCCCTTCAAGTCAACCTCTTGGCTCGTGTCCTCGATCGTAAAGGCCGGAAACACTCTTGTCTTTTCAAACCGATCTGACAGTTTCGGGAATGTTCTGTCACAGACTAAAGAATATCATATCGATTTCATAAACCTAGCGCCATCTAGTGACGCGTAAGCTACACTAAACGAGCCTGTACAGACCCACGATAGACGTCGCTACCTGTTGCGACAAATGTCTATTTTGCAACGTCACAATGCCCCTCTTCCCACAAAAAGGTTTTTGGGTACGCAAAAACCACACCGCCCTCGGTGTTAAAACACTGAAGTGGGTAAACAAATTCCAAAGGAAACTTAAGTGGAAGAGCAAAATTTATTTGAAAACGCATGGTTTCAAATATTAATAAAAATATATATGAAATAACTTCAAAGAAATTAAATTATTTCATTAGTAAGTCCTACTGAAAGCAAATAACCAACCATAAATAATCCAACCTGCCAGGAAACCTATTCTACTAACAAAACTTCCTACTATCCGGGCATAACCCCCCCCAATCTCTCATGCATCCCTAAATTTCCTCTCTTTCAACCTGTAGCAACCTGCATTCGAACCGCAGGAGGCCACCTCTAGCATACTCCCGAATTCCGTCTGTTTACCAGTGGAACTCTGCATTGTTCAAAATAAATCAAAACGATCCCCCTGGTGAATATGTTCAGCGAGCTGATACATATATTGAGCAAACAAAGTGCATAACTCACCAGGCAGGACGTATACAACATTCCCAGAATGAAAAAATCCTGAAAACAAAATGGTGGCTTGGCTTATTTTAAGAGTCACCCGCCGCTCTTAACTAGATAAGCACTAGTGCTATCTATAGTCTCACCGAAGCAACGATGCTATCTCGGCTACACAAAACATTTGTGAAGGCCTATTTTAGAAGTCACAATCCGCTTCATAAAAAAAACAACCAAGCGAGCTTAGCTGTACACAACGTGAAGGCTTATTTTAGAAGTCACTATCCGCTTCATAAAAAACACATGGACACTGTCCTTATAAAAAAAATGGAGAATAAACACAAGGCATGCAAAACGACATAATACGGTGCAGTATAGAATGCCGAACGAACCTGCAGTCACGTTTATAATATAATATTTAAAAAAAAATGTAAAAATAAAGTATTACATCATACCTACGCCTTATCGTCGTTGTTGGAGTAGACCTCCAAACAACACGTGAAAACACGGACTACGGCTAATAAACCCCTGGCTGAGACGACTGAAAAACAATTTTCGACAACAAGTGATTATGTTAATAGATTTTCATATCTTTTATGTGCCAAGAGCCTAATGGTTTACCATTTAACCCTATGAGCTCATAAACTAAAGGTGAAAGCTTCTTTTTCACTATGCACTGTTGATATTTAGGAGCCAACTTCGATGCCTTATACTTCTCCGCATCACTTTGGATGTAAGTTTTACGCCAAACCATCTGGCCTTCACGTAAAGTGACGTCGCGCCTACGCAAGTTATAGTATTTCGCGTTTGTGGCATGAGCCTTTACAATATTGGCGCGCACCTTATCGAAGATATCCTTTAGGACTCCTAATTCGCCTGCATACTCTTCACGAGGCATAGCTACTTCATAATCGCAGTCGTCTGTGTTCTTATAAAACGTGCCGTTTATAATGGGTTCACGGCCATGGACCAAGAAAAATGGAGTAAATCCAGTAGTTTCATTCACTGCGCTATTTATAGCAAATTGAATTTTTGTTAAATTGAGATCCCAAGTCCTATGGTCTTCTTTTACGTAAGAAGAAACTGCTGTCATTACCGTTTTATTGTACCTTTCTACCATGTTAATTTGTGGTGTGTATCTAGGCCCATAATGCACTCGAGGTATGTTATACTTCTTTAAAAGATTACAGAATTCCGATCCCGTGAATTGAACCCCATTATCGGTAATTACGGTTTCAGGAATCCCGTGAGCAAGAAGAACATAATTCTCAAAGTTTTTGGCTACCAACGCACTAGTGGCACGGCGTAATGGAAACAATAACGTGTATTTTGAAAAACAGCAAGAAACTACTAGTAAATGTACAAAACCCGAGCGTGATTTCGGAAGTGGTCCAACTAAATCGATCGATACAGCTTGAAATGGTCTATAACATTGTTTGGGCTGACCCATGAGACCTGGAGTTTGAGTAGTTTTATGTTTATAGGCCAAACAATTACTACAACCCTTGACGAACTCAACTACGTCACGATACATTCCTGGCCAAAAATACCTCAAACTTAACCTTCGGTGTGTCTTAAAAACACCCAGGTGACCTGAAGTAGGAGGTTCGTGGTTTTCAGACATGATCTGTGAACGCAGTGATTTGGGTACTACTTCTTTCCAGTCGAACTCTTGCGTTAACGCATATTTGCCTTTACTGTACCTATATAGAATACCTTTCTCTACGAGATAGTTGGGGTAATTTTTTGGACATGACGAACAGCCCGCCAGAATCTTGTCATACCATTCGTCACCAGTCGGTGTAGGCGTAACAGTAGTATTTACAGCCTCAACTTTAAGTAACCTTGATAAGGCGTCTGGTACAACATTGTCTTTACCCTTTCTATGCTCGATGGTATAATTATACTGAGATAAACGACAACCCCAGCGTGCTAAGCGACCTGTTGGATTCTCCAAATTTTTAAACCACTTAAGTGAAGCATGGTCAGTAATAACTGTAAAATGTCTGCTACCTAAATATGGTTCAAACTTTTCAACCGCATAAATGACGGCTAACGCTTCACGTTCCGTTGCACTATAATTACGCTCGGCTTTACTTAGGGATCTACTTATGTAAGCAATAGGATGGTCATTCCCGTCAATATTCTGGGTTAGCATACCACCTATGCCATAACTGGATGCATCGCAGTGAACAGTGAACGGTTTTTCAAAATCTGGACAAGCTAAGACTGGTGCAGAAACTAAAATATTTTTTAAAGAATTAAAAGCGTCGTCTGCATCTGGATTCCATTTAAATTTAACCTTGGTGCTGGTGAGTGCATTTAATGGCGCTGCGATTGTAGAAAAATTTCTAATAAATCTACGGTACCAAGAACAAGTTCCTAAGAACATTTTTACCTCTTTCGAAGTCTTTGGTACTGGGAAATCTAAAATTGCGCGCACCTTGTCAGGATCAGTCCTAAGACCACACTCATCCACCACATAACCCAAGTATTTTAAGGATTTTCTAAAGAATTTACTTTTACCGAAATTTATTGTTAAATTGGCGCTTTTAATCCGTTCGTGTAGCCTTTTTAACAGAAGAATATGTGTTTCTAAATCCTCTGACACTACGCAGATGTCATCAACGTAACAGAATATTAACCCTTTGGTTATATCGCTACAAAACGGATGTCCGAACAACTTATCCATTAATCTTTGCTGTCGAGCTGGAGCTCCGCAAAGTCCAAATGGCATTACTTTAAATTCGAAAAGTCCTCTACCAGGAACAGTGAAGCTGGTTTTCTCCCGTGAGGCTTCTTCTAACGGAATTTGCCAAAAGCTAGCTTTAAAATCTACTGAGCTTATATATTTAGCATTTTTGAGGCTGTCTAGGATTTGAGGTATATATGGAATAGCATAAGCGTCCCCTTTTGTAACCGCATTAAGCTTCCTGCAATCCAGACAGAACCGTAATGTCCCATCTGATTTTGGAACCATAAGGACTGGATTGTTCCATGGACTCTCACTTGGTACCACCACATCGAGCTTCAACATGTTGTCCAATTCCTTATGAAGTTCTTTTAATTTTTCCGGTGACATTGGATATGGTCTGGACTTAATGGGTAACGCATCGCCAGTGTCAATTGTGTGTTGACTCAACTGTGTTCTACCCAAACCTTTTGACTCAAATGATAAATTATGAAATTGTTGGACTATTAATTCCGCTATAGTTTTATGTTCCGGACTCAAATTATCAAAAGACTCTATTGTGTTAACTTTTGTTTCACTAGAATTATTAAATTTCATAAATTGTTTAGGTGTCTCAATATAACTTATGTGTTTAAACATTTGAGGCATCAAACTAAAAGCTATCCAAAAATCCACCCCAAATATTACATTTGATGTTATGGATGGAATTACATAAAAATTAATAATCCTAGTTACACTATTAAATGTAATAGGTAACCTTAAAATACCTATAGGACTGCTTTCGGATCCATTAGCAACGAGAATCTTTTGCTTTAACTCAACCGAGGTATCCAAAGAATAACCTAAGTTAATAAACTTTTCATGGGCTCCATTGCCAATAATTGAAATGTCTGCCCCTGAATCTAACAAACCGTATAATACTACATCATATAAATTTACACTTAAATATGGCCGAATATCTTTATCCCTGTCTGGCTTAAACAGTGCTGACACCGATCTATTAAACTTGAAAAAATTAGAAACAAATTCTAACCATGATTTCCATTCACCTGGATCGACCGGTTCCGGTGGTTGGTGACAGACTGTTGTAACTAGTTTTTTGTATCCTTTGGTTTAATTTTACATTCTGGACAAGTTTTTACTGTAAACCCCAACTTTCCACATTTGAAACATTTTGTTGGAGCTTCTTTACAACTAGGACAAGTTCGAGTAGTAAACCCTATATTTCCACATTTAAAACATTTTATCTCCTTCCCGGATGATTGTGTTTTGGCCTTGTCCTTTGCTTGTGTATACTTAGGTTTGTTTCTATTGACATGGTTAATGCTGGCTACTTTTGGTTTCGTTTTAATCTCTTCTGGCCGTGAAGTGGATTTTTTGTAGCATTTGAACTTTATATCTTCAGCCTCCAGAAGTCGAGCAACATCTTTTAATTCTGCCACTGAATCCGGCTTGACTAAAACTAAACCCCTAGATATAGATGGTTTGACATTCTTTTTTAGAATTTTAATCTTGTCTAGTTCAGTTAAAGGTGTCTTTAAGCGTGAGAATAAACCATTCATGACGGCAAAATACATATGAACGGGTTCATCAATTCCCTGAATCCGTTTCTTGGCCTCATCTAGTAGGTTATCCTCATAATCAATGGCATGAAATTCCCTAAGGAGCAAATCTGTTAACTCCTTCCAAGTAGCCGCTTGACATTTTGCACTCCTGTACCATATTAAAGCGTCTCCTTTAAAAAACGCAAAAGCCGAATCAAACAACACAGAATCCTCCACTCTGAAAGCCTTGGCACGTTCAGAGATTGAATCTAGAAACAAAAATGGACACGACCTGCCATCAAACGTGACATTCCATTTGCAAATATTTTTACTAATTGCATACCGAGTACTACTGTTACCATCAGAAATATCTTCCGCTTCTAATTTTCCTGACTCAGGCTGTTGTTTTCCTGCCTCAGAGCGACTGTAAAATTTGTTGAGTGTTGGCTCATATCCCTTTATTATAACCTTAAGCTTCTCCTGTAAGACACAGTCTTTAACCTCCTTACAAGTTATCCTATGCAGACGATGAAATAAATGGCAATACAAAGCCCTAGCACGAGCAAGACTATACCTGTCTCGAGTCTGTTCGGCACTATCCACCTTGGCTTGCAACTCCTTCAACTTAACTTGGATCGTAACTAATTCCTTGCTAACGTCTGACTCCTCATCTACAAACTCGGAGGGACTAAAGCCTAAACAGAGTGATTTGAGTTGTTTTCGAAGCTTGAAAACTGTATCTGCTGGTGTTTCTGCACGTACTGCAACCTCATATGTCAATTCGTCACGTAGAAGGGAATGTAAATATACTGTCTCTAAATCCATAATGAATACTTATTTATTTTTGTTGTAAAGCAATAATATTCCAATATTACCAAAGAAAATCTAAACGCAAAACAATGTATAACTGATAACCAAACGCAAAACGTGTACTAATCTTGTTTCCGAACGCTCCGATACAAATCAAAACGTCAAATGTCACCAACAATATCAATGAGTTTTATAGGTTAAGTATCAATGTATGAAAACGAATGACGAAACAAACAATGCTGTTGTACGGAATGCCGTGTTGGTATTTTAATCCATGGGATTAATGATGTGTGTTAGAACGATTAAACGTATAAGTGAACAACCAGTTGTTATAAAGATTTCAAAAATTCCGTTTCAATGAAAGTTGACAGTTATTGTTCAATATTTTCCAAATTGTAGCTCCCTGTATTGCACAATCCAATTATCAAAAGTGAAACTTGCCAATAATGTTATTATCTCACCACGATTATCTTCTCAAAGAAATAAGAGACCGCTACAACACCTCTGAGAACTATTAATTTGCAGTTTACAAATTATGAAGTTTACCTCCAAATGTTTATAACTATTTAAAACAGAAGTTCGTGTTGGGTTTATTTAATTGTAATACATTGTTTCACTCCAAAAAAATGCAATACAGTATATCAAAACATGACCTTGAACACATGAATATAATCAAACTGTTTTATCTTATATTCTTACCAATTATTATTGTTCAGTTGTAATAATTATTACTTGTACCTGTGTGTTGCTATAAGAAAACAACCAAGAATGCAAACTTATTATGTTACTTATACCTCCAAAATATAGGAAATATTAAATCACTAACCTTCAAACAAAAATTGAGTACATAAATAATCTCAATTCAAATACAATTTGTCCAACAATGTGTTGGGCATAAAAACAAATAGGTTAATGACCTTTATCAACCTCTGCACCTTACCGGTCCAACAAAAGAAATGGTTAGAATGTGGTGCATTGACCACTTAATATTTAAAACTTATATACTAGCCTTAAAACTAATACGAAATCCCACCAACTGAAGTGACTGAGGGAACTGAGAGAGAGAGAGATACTGTTATTAATTTGTTCACCTTATACAATTAAATAATTATATACCGTTGGGCGCCAACTGTAACCCGGCCCTTGAGCAGTTTACAGGAATTAATAAGAAACAAGATGTTGATGGTTTCTATTGATATTACACTACTCACCACCGTGCTAAAGTAAATTTATAAGGTATAATCTGTTAGGGAAAGATTCAATTAAACAAGTACCTTCTTAAACAATTAAAGTTTATTATTAATACATAGAAAGAGGTAGGTACACAAACAAATAATGTGGCGAGCCACTACACTATATACCTTTCCCAAACACTTGGGCATCCACCCATACAAATAGTCTCCGTTCCTACTTGTATTGGTGAAAGCCTGCAATGAGACTTATTACAATTTCTCAGAGTCGCTATATCGAGTCCGTGAGATGAACCACTTAATAACTTCTAGCTCAACCGTTCAAGTATTGACCTTATAGGATTGTGCTCATAAAGGGAAAATAACGATTATGCAAAGCAATACCCGAGACACAATACTCTATAACAACTGGCTTATCACCTAGTTCCTACAAAGGCCTAACTCTCTCATATGATAAATTATGACACTATAGATTAACTCAGTGTTCTCTCAGCATAACAAATTACCTCTCAGTTAACAATCGAAATACCGTCAGTTGACGATTAAGTTACCCTCAGTTGGCGGGATTAAGTCCCTTGGCTTCGTTCACAGGTTAAACCTGTGAACACACGAATAACGTGGCCTACGGGCATAGAAGGTGACGCTGTCGTTACCTCGAGTGGCGAACTTCCCTCTTCACCTGCATTCGGCTAGGTAAGGCCTTCCTTACTGCGGATGACCACACCACAGGGGGTAGACTAGAGTCGCCTGCACCCGGATCGATTTCCTATCACCCGATCACAGGGCCGCACCGAGACATCACGAATCGCTCGCGCGTAGCTTCGTGCAATAAAGAAAAGGCTAGCATATAGCCAGACCTGTAACAACGACCTTGTGTCAGAACAGAAATGTAAGACCCAAAGGTTGACCCACAGTAACAAGGAAAATGATTGAATACTCACAGGGTTCAGCTTCTGCCGTGCTTATAAATACCCCAGAGGGTTATTAGGGCACATCCCGATCCTCCCAGGAATACGTCCCTTCAAGTCAACCTCTTGGCTCGTGTCCTCGATCGTAAAGGCCGGAAACACTCTTGTCTTTTCAAACCGATCTGACAGTTTCGGGAATGTTCTGTCACAGACTAAAGAATATCATATCGATTTCATAAACCTAGCGCCATCTAGTGACGCGTAAGCTACACTAAACGAGCCTGTACAGACCCACGATAGACGTCGCTACCTGTTGCGACAAATGTCTATTTTGCAACGTCACAAGGTATTGCACTTTTCTATGAAACAGCTGATTTCTTTTTTGATAATCGTTGAAAAATTTCTACTCTAGGTCTAGAATCATGTGCTGAATTCATGGTTACAGTTACGTCGTTACGTTGATGTGCCTGCCACCCTGTATATATTGTATTGTGAATATAAATTCTCAAATGACCGTACAACGGTCGGCAAACGGCCGTAGATACCCAATTAAAAAATTGTATGAAAATGACCGTACTGCCTGCAACACGACTCATGAAATGGATGAACATTTTTTTTAAACTAACAAAAATCCAATTTATTCAAGATCCAGACTAAGAAGTCTATTTATATATATATAAGTCTATATAAAGATTATTTCACAAAGTTGAAAGGTTTATTTCCCATGATATCATAATTAAAGCCATTTCATACTAAGCAGGGCGCCGAAAGAAACAATGAGGCCTCTAAGTTATGAAACTAAGATTAATGGAAGCTGTTTTGTAAACTTAATAAGTTAACCTAGAATTTGAAATTTTACTTTTTCATCATCTTTGAACTGTCGTAATTTTTTTATATCACCAGGGACTAGCCCAGTCGGACGGAGGTACTTAAGTAAACCTTATCCGTATGTAGGGGTAGATAAGTAACTAGTTCAGAATGAGGTGAAAATGTGCAGCAGAGGTTCCCAACATCACAGAAGTCGGTAAGTATGAAAAGAAGGACTTCGGCATTATACTAAATATACCTATGTAAAAAAAACAATGTACCTGGAGATATCAACAGAAATAACTTCAGGAATAATTTAGAATTGAGGATAGCAGTCCGTTGTTATTACCACAACTGAGGAGGAGTACACCTTCCAACATAAGCACACAACATGACTAACATCACAGAAGTAAATTGTAATAAAGCAAATACGAAAACATAAACTCTAGCGGAATATGCAGAGCACGCTGTTAAAAATCTAGCAACAAAGCTTCCTCAGATAGCAAACAATAAATTCCGAGAGACTGATAGTTATGCAAGTCGTAACAAAAGCGTTTAATCAATTTTATTATACATGGAAAAGATTCCATGCGAGCTACGAAAACACTCCCTGAACAACTGGTTTATCAAAAATGGAGCTGTAAGCTGAGATTCTTGTTACGAATTACTGTTCAAATACAATCTATACATAATATAATAACGCTGAAGTTTGTTTGTTTTGATTTGAAAAAATATTTTTGCATTTCATAGCCCAATTTTTTAGGAAGGTTATAGGCTATTTAACATCACACTATGAGCCTTAGGAGCTGAGCAAAAAGAAAGAACGAAGTAATAGTGCGGGCGACAAATGTGGCTGCTGTTAGTAATAGTGCGGGCGACAAATGTGGCTGCTGTTAGTAATAGTGCGGGCGACAAATGTGGCTGCTGTTAGTAATAGTGCGGGCGACAAATGTGGCTGCTGTTAGTAATAGTGCGGGCGACAAATGTGGCTGCTGTTAGTGTCCAAACACACTATGTCGAAAGTAGGCGACCGAAGTTTCGGCATAATGAGTAATTTAAATAGCATTGCAGACATAAATCATGCAACTTCGGTCGTGTACCTTCGGCATAGTGTGTTTAGACACTTATTTTTGTACCTGTATTGTGGTGTCTTACGACTTCTACGCGAACGAAGTCGCGGGCAGAAGGTAGTGATAATAAATATTTGTTCTCGAATATTTGATAGCCATTATAGCCAGACATTTCAGACATCTATTCATTATATTCTATTCTGCAGTTCGAACCATACTTAACCGGAGCTGTGGTGGAGGGTCTGCCGGTGAAGGCTTATTGTCTGCTTGTCATGTTATCGGTTTCAAATACTCGTACCTTTGTCAATAATCTGTCTGTACCTACCTTTCATTTGGGCCTGTAGATATCTGTTTATATTGTTTTTGTGTTTAGAACAGAGGGCTCCTTGTTGATTTGTCTGACGCACTTCTAAATTACTGTGGCATTAAATGTTCTTTAGGGTGGCTATTAGAAAACCTATTTCTATTTTAGTAGAAATATTTTCTTTTGTAGCAACGTGAAAAATATATATCCAACGTGCGTGTATGCCCAGATTTATAAACTTATACGAAACAAAACGAGTATGAATCGTAGTAGGTGGCGTTCTGTAGTTTCTGCCTACCCACCTCCATGAGAAGAAGGCGTGAGTTTATGTATGTATGTGAAATATTTTATTCTTACAACATTTCTTAACTCATACAAAAACTTTAGCTACGAGTAAATGCGTTGAAGCAACTTTAAAGCAAATATTGTCCGGTGGTATATGTTCATATCCTTTTAGAAGCTGGTGACCATGTGTGCCTTGCTGTTGGCGGGAAATATAAAGCTTGCACCTCTCGCCCAGTGTCAGACAAACACGCAGAGCCTTCACAATACGAAGGACAAATACACGCTGTATATTTGAAACAGAGTTTATTTTAAAAGTAAAACTGTAGAAGAAAAATTCTTGTAAAGAAAAGAAAAAATCTACGAATTGACTGTTGTAAATTAGAAGACATTGGTAATACACTCTATAGACGACATATAGATGATGATATTATTTTGTTTTCACTAATCACAAAATGACAGCCCAGGCACCTTGCTAAACGTGTACGAGTAAAAATACTTTTACTTTATCAGATTACACAAGTAAAAAGGTGTATGTGTGTCGCCGCCAAATAACTTAATTAGCCATTTAGATAACTGCCTAGCCTTTTAACTAAACGGCGGCGTTTAACTAGCGGCCTGAATGATATTCAGCCATTCAATCAAACCGCTACGCAATTGACTTGGATCGCTATCGTTTAACTACTTGCCTAGCCCAGTTAAGCCCAGATATTTCAATTGCCGATTAATTGATTGGTGATTGAAATAAAGCGGCAGTTGTTTATTGTAGATTTGGAAAATATAAAAATTATTAAATTCATGTAATAAACATGCATGCAAACAAGTTTGGCAGTAAAAAGGCTAGGCAGTTAACTGAAAGGCTAATTAAGCTAGTTGGCTGCGACATATGCATTTTCCTACATAAGCGTGTATTTAACACGGCGACAAATTCTGAGTTTGGGATAAAAAAAATTACTATAGCCGGTAGCAATAATAGTAGGTTTTCAGCTACAGCGAAGGATAATTTTAAGTAGAAAGTAGCAGCTTAATAATCAGTTGTTAGCTTTGTTTTAATTTAAACTGGCATCGAGTTTTTGTTTTGGTAACTGAATTTATTGTTAAGTAAACACTTGACGGCGGATAAAAAGTAGAAAATCGGCATTCTTAAATTATACAATGAGGTTGTATATAAAGTTAACTAATTGCCTTTAATAAGACGTAGTCGACGGAGCCCCGCCACGCGGGGCCCCTATTTCTGTCTACAGATTTTAAAGTAATCTAACATGAAGGAGATGACGGGGGCTCAAGTGAGCGAGCAAAGCGAGCGGACGAACCTAACCTGTCCGAGTCGGGGTGCCCTGAGTCCCGAGCTCGCTTTGCTCGCTCTTTCATCCTAAGTTCTCAAATTCAATCTAGTGTGTTTCTAGGAATGAGTCTTCAGTGATGCCTAAGTTGCCTATAATACAATTTTATCCTACTGTTCATATTACCAACGCCGCAAATGTGAATTCGCGTCGCGGGGCACAAAATGCCTTCATCTGCAGTTTCGAGTCGGCGGGCTCGAATGCGTCACCAGCTGCCGAGAACGCATGCGTTGCAACGCGTGCCGTGGCCGTCCCTGCTTCGACACAGGTGGAGACAACGACGTGTGCAGGTTCGTCGACCCCCAAACGAGCCTACGCGGCAATAGTAGCCGCTAACAAGCCTGCTGAGTCACAAAACCCGCAGGTAAAACTAGCGGAAAAACAAAAAGGGGGTAAACGTCGCCGGTCGAAACCCAACAAGGTTTTGGAAAGGCAGGGTCCAGAGAAGGATACTTGTGACAAGGATGGTTTCATCAAGGTGGTGAAGAAGAAGAAAAAGAAGCCTCCTTGTCGGAACCAGTGCGGCACTGCGCTGGCAGGACCCAACATGCTGTTGCGTCCAGCAATCCCGACGACGCAGCTGTATGTGTCCAGACTGCACCACTCCATAAAGGTTGAGGAGATCGTGGAGTACATGCGTGTGAAGACCAACTGGACTTTGAGGTTCGAGAAGTTGGAGTCGCGTCACAACACGAACTTCAGGTCGTTCGTGGTGCGTGTTCCGACACATCATCTCGAGAAGTTCCTCAAGGAAGAGTTCTGGCCGAAGGGTGTTGTGTACCGCCGGTTTCGTGGCCGGCTACATGACACCAGTCAGCGAAACACGACGCAGACACTTCGTGTATGATAGTTTTAGTTTTTTAGTATAATTTTGTATGTATTTATAGTATTTTTAAATTACTTAGGTATATTAATATTGTATTGTATGTGTTTTTATGGGCCTTGATGCCTGAAATAAATGGATCATTATTATTATTATTATTTATTAGTCGAAATGTCATTATTTATAGTACCTCGCCTATGATTTCAATTGACACTGTTTAATGTTTGCTACCTTAAAGTAGCAGCCATTATTTAGTTTTTATAATTCCTTGCATTTTGAAGCTCATCTAATATAATTATTGCTAAAATATTTAATCGCTGCCAAATTGCTTTTTTTGTAGCAAATAGTTAGTCGCCCTTTAAGTTGTTAGTCGCCTGGAAAATAATCAGCCTATTATAAATGTGGAAGTTTGTGAAGATGTTTGGATGTTAGTTACTCAATCACGCAAAAACTACTGAACGTATTTGAATGAAATTTGGTACACTGATAGTTTATCATCAGGATTAACACATAGGATACTTTTTATTTCGATATTCCCACGGGATTAAAACTAACGCGGGTGAAACCGCTGGGCGCTGTTAGTTTAATATAAAGACTCCAAATGAAACCAACCAATGGCATATATAAAAGTTAGCATAAGCATAATCAGCCTATATATATTTTACCAATTTTAATACTGAACAAACATTATTATTATTATTATAGTGTTCCCACTGCTGGGATACAAGTCCCACAGCCCACTCCCTCTTCCTCCGTGAGAGGAAGTGGGCTGTAATCTACAACGCGGGCCCAGTCCTGGTTGGTAGATGTCACATGTCTTAGAATTTTTGGCTTTAGGACATACTGGTTTCCTCACGTTGTTTTCCTTCATCGTTTTAAGAGCAGTGATGATGAAATCATTTAAACAAAAGTAAAGCGCCTGTCTGGGTTCGAACCTACAAATCGGTAAGTCGGGGCCGTTACCATTGGGCCACCATTAGGTTTCTCACATAAAAGTGCATAAAAGTTAACAATGTACCGTGTTATGAATACTCTATCAACAGTAGACGCAAGAATGGAAAACATGTTTCAACTCTACATTGTTCTGTAGTATATCTATTCTGGAGAAAATCAGTAGGAGTGTATTCGGTTTCAGTGCTCGCTGATTGAACGAGGTTAGATGAAATCGGCTTATCGTTCGCCGATGGCGGGCGGCGGGAGGGACCGGGGAATAATTTAATTTTGGCATGCACCGGCCGCGCTACGGGTCTCGCTTGCCGTACTGTCATGCAAATTGACAATGTGCCTTTATATGAAGTCTTCTTCCCCGCATAATAGCAACTAAAAATGCTACATATAAGCTACGTGGTAGATATGTAACAGCTAAATGTAACCTAGAGCCACTATGTGGTACACTATGGTGATAATATCCATTGTAAACATTGAAAATATCAATACAATAAATAGATTCAGCCTTTTACGATGATAGGTTAGTTAAAAGGTCACGAGGGTAGGTTGAACTTTTCTGTGCAGGCAATAATTTGGATCTTGAAGGCTCTCTCTCACAGGCGCGTTATTATCGTTCGAAAATATCGGACACGTTATTGCGATTATGTATTAGGACACATACGATCTTCAAACACCTGCTAATATCGTAGTACCATGTAGCGCGCGCGGCTGTAGTGTTGGTTACACACACGTCACACACGTTACAAATATCGGACGAAAAAAACGCAGCTGTCTGGCAAAGAATTAGGACGCATTATCGCAATAACGCATCCGATATTATCGACCGATACTACCGCACCTGTGGGGGAGAGCCTTTATGGTAATTTTGATAAGTCATGACAAAGATATGATGAAAGTAAATCTGGACAGAGCCGTTTGCGCGGAGGACACCTTACAGTGCAGCAAGCTTATTTGGCCCTATGGAACGTAATAGGTATAAATATTATTTCTTATAGTTCATTTGTTTTTTGTATCTAGGTAGGTACGTCTGATGGTCTCAATAGTGATAGTCTCAGACGGTTTTCTAGTTCGCAATAAAGAGAGATTAGGACGCACAGACGTTTTTCGCATATGTGTACATCGCACTTTCGTAGGGCACTCTAGCAATGAATGTATAGCAGGAGAATTTTTTATGATTAATGCTATCAAGATTAGGGACCTAAAGTATCACGATATTATTATCTTATCTCACAAAAGCAGTCCCATTTTACCGGTAATGAATAATAATGATAATTTTAACAAAGATTAAATTGTTGTATGATAATTGATAAGGAATCATTCTACGTAAAGCGATCCTCGTCGATAAACAATAAACAGTAACGTAGAGTGAACAATAAACTGCTCATTGTTTATTTAATTTTGCAATGATTTCAACATAATACTGTTGTGTGCTCAAAATAGTCAATCAACTCGTCCACTGCTGGAGAAGGGACTTGAAAAATGTCTCAAAAACATTTTATAGTTTCTATTGGCATCATCGTATCATGTAAGTTTCCTTAATTTATTGATTGGAGACCTAATAATAATTATCACATTCATTGATGACCAAGAATAGTCAATTTTTACTTAAGTAACTACGTTGGCCAATTTGCGTTTTCTACATTATAAAAAAGAAATGACAACCAGATACTTCTTTAAAACTTCAGGTGCAGTATTTATCGCAGCAAGCACGTCAAACACTGAAACCACAGAAAGTAGTAGCATCGCGCTTGTGTCCCGATGCTACCATTTCACTTGGCTGGGTCCCAGATGGAATAACAACAGTATATTTCTGAACGCTACGTGTCAGGACTCGACTCGCCTCGCCAGTGGGGTGCCTTGCGTAGAACCGCTCGTCGTCTCGTGTAAGTTTAGGGTTCTGCTTTTTCTGACGATAAGTACGTTGAAATTTCAGTCGATCAGTTAGGTACTCGTATCATCCAAGACCTTCGACGGGATTGTCCGAAAGGGTTACCGCTGCCCCGGAACATAAAGGGCATGAATGAGTTTTAGTCAGTAAGAGTCTGACACTCCCTTCCGCTCCACCCAGAGCGGGAGGAGTCACTTGATTTTCACATTTCCACCCTCAAAATAAAAAAAAGGTAGATACCAACATGCACGTGGTGGATTATGGCCCAGTCGCTTTGACAGAGGTGGTCTATGGCTGTGTATCCAAATGGCTATCTACAAAGGCACTTATTTTAAAAACCTAACATCATCGCTATCCAAGTGTTTAAGAACATGTAAGGAAAAGGAGGAATTTGGTGGCGTTCTATCTTACCAAACAAGTTTATTCTGATCCTTAAAAACGCAATTTACCTGCAGTTCAACATAAATTCATAAATTGTTATTTCAGATGATGGCTCATGGCCGGACGTAGATTACATTCGGAGAAACCACTTGGGAAATGCTTCGTGTATACTAGAAAACAATGACGTATGTGCTCAGTACACATATTATTTCGATGGTCATGGTGAGCATTAGAACTATGTACCTATCTATTACAATCCTTAATAATATTATTGTAGCGGTATCTATAACGCCACATGCGAACAACCCGTCATACTAACGTCATGCAAAATCCTGCATCTCGCAAGCAGAGTTTACTGTTTAAAATGAATCATCGGTCAGTTGCCCGCCAGACACAACACCCGTCTGGTCGGAAGGTCGGAAGATCCTCCCGTTTCTATAGAGGATGAGTGAACTTTTACACCCTGTTCCTCATACCTACCTCTATACTATAAATGCGAAAGAGTGTCTGTCTGTTAACTCTTCACGCTTAAGCCGCTGAACCGATTTAGATGTTTGGTATTGAGATAAAGAGTCCTGGCAAAGGACATTGGATAGTTTTTATCCCGATATTCCGAGGTGAAACCGCGGGGCGCTGTAAGTAGCATAATATAATTTTGGTTAAAAAAATCATCGTGAAATCGGTTAGTGGGCAGTATCCGGTTTATAGTGGGCAGAACCAAAATACTTGGGTTTCAACAAGTGTCGCCAAGATGTTCATTATTATAATGTAGGTAGATAGGTACAATGATCCAGTAAAGTGTCTAGGCTCCTACTCTCACTCTATCAAAAAGTACTCTGTGACTCCTACGATGCTATTATACTCTAACTGTGAAAACTTAGTTGAAGTAAGCTTGAACGGAGATGTCATTCCATGTGATGTTAGAGATTGACACTATTGACAGCGCATTTCAAGTTCACTTCTCCTATACTCGGAAATGGAATTCGAGATCAAAAATGTAAACAAAGAAATGACATTATCAAAGTGACGTTTCAGGGGTAGTCAACATTTCCCTAGGCATTTTATTTATTTAATTTTTATTAAATTTCTTAAAATCGTAAAAATGATTTACGCGACAGTAAAACTGACAAAAACGTAAAATACAACAAAGAAAAACTTAACAACAAATAAAACTCACGTTATATTTTATTCTTGGAACTTAGTTTACGTCACTCTAAAGCTGAAAACTACGTCCAAAAGTAGTATATTTTACCTGTGTATGTTATGCCTACAATTTCAGCACTATATCATAGTACTTTTCGACAAGCTACACCATTAAGGATATTATTTCAAATTGGCAACACCTTTGTTAACATTTTTGATCTCTCATCCCATTTCAGAGTTTTAAGTTTTTACAGTGAGAGTTTTGCCAGTGTATTGTATTGTAGGCTGATTAATATGTAATTTCAGTTGATAATTCGACATACCTGTGCACAAGAGCAGTCGACCCCAACGGAGTTGCGATAACAAGCGGTTGTTACGAACAAAGGAATGGCAGTTTTGTTACCAGAGCCTGCTTCTGCCGCACCGTGCCTGGAGGTGTACCCTGCAACAACGCTTTTCTATCACATATCAATACAATATTTGTCATTCTTGTTGCTATTGTTATTATATGTAATTCAGATTATGCCAAAATAAATATATAAGAACCTGAAACCTGTAACCTACCTAGTTAATTTTGTTAAAAAAATAAGCTTTTTCGTTGCATTTCGATCTAACTGTTCAGAGCTAAGGTTCAGAGTTAGGAGCTTTTGTTTTTTTTTTAATAAAACGCTCTATATTTCCAAAATGGTAGCTTGGATGATTTTTTTCTGGAAAGAAATTGTTGCTCTAGTTGTAAACCATGAGATGATGTAAAAAAAACTCGAGAAAAATAAGTTTTCAATAGAAATTTTAAATTCCTCATATCTCGTCTGTTTATCAGAGTCCTTTCAACATATATATTTGGGAACCTAGATATTCTGTAATCCCATCGGAATAAATACACACTGCCTTAAGAATATGTTTGATTTACAAATTATTTTGGTAACTATTACGTTTGTATGAACTATGCATTAGCATGAGTAGCCCGGCCCCTTAAGTTTGTTGTATGTTATTACTTCCCAGAATTTGATCCATAATTACGGACACTATCGAATGGTGTATTAATACAGTGAGTTTTTTTCTTTTTTCAAAATAAACATATTCGATTCCTGGCTAGAAATACTGATTTTTCAAAAACGAAATGATGCAGTTTCAGTTTTCATCAAAATCGAGACCTAGACTCCTACCCTTTTTATTTAACCTATAATGACTAAGTTCTTAAAATGATGTAAGTATACCTAAGTAATTTTGAGTCGGCACCAAACAATCAGTGAACAAAGATGACTGAAGAAAAAAACCTTTTTAACAAAAAAAACGACATCCAAAAAAACAAAAAAATGTTTTTGTTAAAAGGTTTTTATTTTATAATTTTGTTTGGCTATAATTTACTAATTAGCTCATTCATCGTGACTTTTTTTATTTAAATAACATTAATATTATTTTATTCATCCACAAGTTACAAACATAATTTCATGCGCTTAATTTCATTCGCCATCAAACGTAAAAGTTTGGCGAGTTTAGAAATAAGTAACACCTCTGTATAATAAATCATTAAATAAAAATAAAAAAATGCACATATCCGAACGAAAAAGAACGAGTCCATTTATCTGACAAGTTTTGTGACGTGTCCAATCTGTCATCGGTCAATCAGCAACGTCAAACAATATTTTAAAAAACGCCTACTACTGCAGTGGTTTTCTATGCCACCGCTGCATATAATTTAAGTTCAAATTTAACAAAAACGAAGTTAAAATGTACTCGGTGTTGACGAGAGGGAATGCGATACTAACGTACACTCTGAGCGTACTAGCATGTCTAACCTTTTTATGTTTTTTGTCCACATTAACCGTGGATTACAGGACAGCTGCTCAAATGAACACAGTAAAAGTAGTCGTGTGAGTATTCAATACAATATTTCGTGCTTATATTTCCATTTGGTAGTACTAAATCGTCAATGGTGTTCACAGTAAAAACGTGCCAGATTATGGAGCATCAAGAGAAAGAAATGATCTTGGCTTCCTAACTTTCGATCTCAAGACGGATCTCTCTCACCTGTTCAACTGGAACGTGAAGCAATTGTTCCTCTACCTCACAGCTGAGTACATCACACCCAATAATGAACTAAATCAGGTTGTATTATGGGACAAAATCATCCTCCGAGGTGAAAATGCAATATTGGACTTCAAGAACATGAACACAAAATACTATTTCTGGGATGATGGAAATGGTTTAAAGTAAGTTCTGCTACCTATTTATTCAATATTACCTCACATTCAGACAGCTAACATGCATAGAACATCACCAGAACATAATTAATATCTTGTCCAAAATATTGTAACATTTGCTTCATTCAATGATCTAGCAAGGTACTTTCTGTTTTAGTCCCATTTAACGACAACAATTCTGTCCCAATAGTATGAACTCACTGTATTTTTATTAGTTAGCATTACACACTTCATTTTTTGATACTATAGGTATGTTATGTACAGAACAAACACAAAAAAACACTAAAGACATCATTTCTTGATACTATAGGTATATAGTATCAAGAAATTATGTCTTTAGTGTTTTTTGTGTTTGTGTGTGTGTGTGTGTGTGAAGAATGATCACCATACACTGGAAACCATACACTGGGAAAACTCTTTCCAGACCTCTCATTTGCTTACAAAATATGGCCATGTTACCCTGAAAACCTATCCAGATCATCACCATACCACCTTTGCAGCGGTAGACCTCGACTGAAATGTTCCATCTGTCAGGTTGCACACATTCTACGTGGGCAATCCATAATAAAAATAAATTTAGTCATCAATAAATAATGGGCATAGTTTTTAAAGTGTTAATCTTTACCTTTTTAATTTCCAGGGGCCACAGTAACGTTACTCTAACTCTGTCATGGAACATCATACCAAATGCAGGTCTGCTGCCAAACATCCAGGCTATTGGCCACCACTCCTTCAAGTTCCCCACAGACTACACCCAGACGAGGGTATGATCCATAAGCTATATCTGAATGGTGCATTTTGCATAGCTGGGGATTGGATAGAGTTGTGTTACATTTTAAGATTGTCAAATATACTGCTTTGTCACATTTTTTAGTTTTATTTATTACTTCCTGTTTAAATTGTACGTAATGTATCTGGTTAGTTACTTGTAGAACGTTTAGATTATTATTTATTTGTGTATGCCAGTGACTTATTTTTGTTTACTTAAAATCAAAGGAATGGAAAAATCAAATGAACTATGAAGAGAGTGGTATCGGCCGCGAGTTACGAATTGTAGGTCGTAGGTTCGAATCCAGACAGGCGCACTACTTTGTGTAAATTATTTCATCACCACTGCTCTCAAAAACGGTGAAGGAAAACATCGTGAGGAAACCGGCATGTCCTAGAACCAAAAATTAGACGTGAAATCTACCAATCCGCACTGGGCCCGCGTGGTAGATTACGGCCCACTCCCTCTCACTGAGAGGAGGCCTGTGTCCCAGCAGTGGGAACATTATATGCTGATTATGTATGTATGTATGAACTATGAAGTGAACTCAGCCAGGATTGTAATATAATAAAATATATAATTCTGAAATATTATAACTGTTATTGAGCATTATTTAACCCAATTGCTAAATACATAATCATGGTGTCAATAATCTCAAATTTGTTGTGACAGTGCATGATTTTATAGAAACTTTTTGTAGATAATAAAACTGATGTTCGTTATTTTCGCCTTTTATTCAGAATCCACAAATCCTGTACAAAAGGAAGGGAAACATGATAGGACTTTAAAACTATTACAATAAAAAAGGGTAGATTTTATATCATATAATTATCAATTACATTTTTAATTAAACATACATTTATCATTTTTGCTCTACAGTGTTGTTCTACAGCAGAAAAAACTAGTGACCTCTACCTTGCTCGTAATAGAGGTATCTGTCTCCAAAACATTTCGCCAATTTAATCGGCATTACCAGATATGAAACAATTACAAGTCTCAAGTGGACTGGATTTATCACTTAGAATTTTTCATAATATGAATTGTTTCTAACTAAATGTTTTAGCACATTGAAGGTTCGATATGAAACCATCTAGTTTTTAACAAAATACTCAGGGAGGTATAATAATTCCCAATATTGAGGTATAATATAAATGCATATAAACTAAGCAGAAACATTACTCTAAACTTTTATTTTTCAACTACATGTTTTTACTTTTAAACCTCATACAAGCGTGTACATTTAAGAAACATACAATAATATATATTTTTATGAATTATTATATTTTCTATATTCTGGAGCCATAATATGAGGACCCTTAAAATATAATTTAACATTTAATTAACTGTAAAAATAGTTCTCCAACAAAGATCTCTTATTTCCTTCTAAAATTGTTTTACCGTAAATTTTAATAGGGTTTTATTATTGGTTTTAATATTGATCATCTACAATTGGATAATCCACAAATGATAAGATGTTTAAATATTTGCTATTTGTGCAAGTGTATGTGTGTCGGCCATCCATGACAACACAGTTTACAAACACAAGTAAGCACTCTTAAATTTATCTTAACAAGGTTACTTATTTACTACTTAAAGAAATTAAGAACTTAATATAATATTCTCATTTAAAATTTCATTGGTGATTTGTTAAATTGTTCTACTAAAGAAGTAAACCACACAACCCGGTAAAGGGAAAATCAAGGCAAAAGTTTATTTGATAACAATTACATTTTCCTAATAACTAAGATTTAAAATCTCTTAAATGAACCTTGCCACACTACAAATGATCTAATCGAAAGCACTTTACTCTGTAAATCAGTAATATATGATTACTTACACAATTTTTCAATGAAATGCAAGACAAGCACAGCTACCCTATTGTACGCTAAAATAATGATCATGAAGTGAATCGCGTCAACAAAGATTACTTACATGTTCAGTTCATAGTGTATTGCTTTGCGTTTGCCTCTGGCATTATTAAGGATTTCCCTACAAAGAGTTTCCTACGACTTCTACTACCTTTATGCTAACATTCAAAGCTGATTCTGCTAAATTACATGAAAAAATATTGCATATTCAAGCAATACTTTACTGATGTATGGTATTGCAGTCAATCTGGACACAACAATCGTAACAGATGACATGTTAAATGTATTTTTCTATTTTAACTACAATTCAACAACACGAAATAAAAAAAATATCTTATGCAGTGTAAATACAGTACTTGACCTGCTCGTATGAATTGACTAGTAAATATGTGGTTAGGTAATAAGACTTTCTATGACCACTCCCATTACATCCTATTGCACGAATCAGGGAGACCATAAGAGTACTGCAATGACAAATTAAACTTACAATTTCTTTAATTCTAAATGTAATTCAAGAAATCTAATATCATCCTAAACAAAGTACATTTACTAGAATTTAAAACATAATAATATTGGTAGGTACACATTGAGTATTACAAGTAAATCATAAGTTATGTATTGATATAAATATACATAAGTATATCTTGAAATTGTAATCAAAAAGAACAAGTCCAACCACTCATGCCATGAGGTTGCATGCATTTATTATAGGTAATAAGAAGATAATCATTAATTTTCTAATATTATATTAATCAAAGACAAATGAAGACATGTTTCATTATTACCATCAATTAATATTCTAATAAGTGGTTGAGTCTTTAGACGTTAAGCACAATGAATGAAATAATCTACAACTTAACAGCGCAATACTAAAGATCACAGTTTCTGCCATATTAAGTGATTTGGTTTCACATAAATGGCATTATTACTAGAGACATTGTGTGAACACGATACATTTCATCATTATATAGATATAACATGAGCTCTAACTGGAAACGCCATTTAAATATACTCCTATTTATAATATTTATTTAACATCAAATACAACCGAGGGAGAAACCAAACGTTTAATTGCTACATTGTAGATTTTCGCTGTATTTAATTTGTAACACCCACATTTCTTAAATAAATGTGAATCTGAAAGGTACGTAATGTCAAAAGACCTAAGATCCAAAACATGTGAGTAACAATAAAATACAAGTTGTATACTGGAACGGTGACTGTTAGCAAATTATTACAACCCTGCCTGCACATCTGACATAGATCTGACATCACATTTGCAACTACAGATGCACCACATATCATGAACAGTAAGTACTAGTTGTAAGTGGATGATATCCTGCTAGTGTTATCACAACAAGTGCGTCACAGTCGTATATATACAACTGTATTACAGTTAACCAACCAACATACATCACGTTTTAAGATTACTGTAATTAAATGAAGGGCGAGAAGCCCGACAGTTACGTAGGATACCATCAAAGACGATCATTGTCACTGGATCCGAATGCATGCTGCCAGCATAAGGTAGCAGATGCAAATTTACGGACAAAACAAAATTAAAGTCTCTACACATAATATCCATTGTTACTGCATCTAAACTTTTGAAGGATTTGGACACATGAGTTACGTAGTTACTTAAGTAAGTATGTACACACTATCGAGTACAAGAGTCCGTGCTGTAAGGTTTCAAATGTGCGGACAGGAGGTGTGTTGTCTACCTATGAGAGTGTCGCGGCGAGGCAGCGTTTCTGGGGCTGCCGGCGCCGGTTCACAGGCGGCAGGGATCGGGCGCGGGCCGTCACGCTCCGGTCAGCGGCGGCCCGTCCGTCTGCACGTCCTTGTCCTCCGTCAGCGGCACACACGGACGATCCGATCCGTATCTCCGTGATAGATCCAACATCTCTCTCAACCCCTTGAAATTTTATGACAACCTGATTATTAACAAATATTAACAATAATTTAAAATAACATTGCTTGGAATAATTTTACATCAAAATATTACTAAGGGCTGATTTCTCAATCATCACACACAGTTAACTTTATTCAAAGAACAGGTAATTTTCAAATTTTTACAGTTATTTCATACAAAAGCTGTCATTCGACAATTTATTCTTCAAATAAAAGTTATCTAGCGATGTAAAAGTCAGCCCTAAAGCCGATTTTTCAATTTTCTGATTATTTTTATCTGAGGAATTACAATTGCAGTTTGACAGTTTTTGTACAGAAAATATCGCTCATTTGGAGAAACATCGACGTAACTGGTAGGTACTTTTTTTTCCGTCTATGCTTTCCTAACGTAAATACGCTTTCTAAGTGCTTTGGCATATTTTGCTAACTTTTAAGGAAAAATACATTTACGTCGATGTTTCTCCAAATGAGCGATGAGTCAAACCGAAATCTTTGTTCATCAGATAAAAGTTATCCGACGACATAGACTTATAAAAAAAGATGGACTCCGCGCCACGCATATCGAAAGTGAAGCACAGTAAGTACGCCGGACCGTTTGTACAAACACACCGCCTCGGCCTCACGCTCACATTTACATCATAGTATGCCGACCGGCCGCCGTTACGTGACACGACAGCGTCTGTGCAGGTACTAATTGTGTCAAGTAATAAAATTAAATAATGTGTTACTAAGTGTTGTGTTGTGAAAAGGTGTAAAAATAATTCTACATCCCAGAAAAAGTGTCAAGGAATAACTTCTCACAGGTAATAAGGTTATGACATGCCTCAAATCACGCACACATAGATCGGTACGGTGCTTCACTTTCGATATGCGTGGCGCGGAGTCCATCTTTTTTTATAAGTCTATGTACGACGATTGAAAAATCAGCCCTAAATCAAATACTTAATAATAATGTATGTAGTTCCATAGGAACAAATAAATAAAATTAATGTCAAAATAACCGATTTTTTTTTTTTGTAAGTACCTACTTATTAAAAAAAAACAATTTTAAAAAATTTGTCTGTCTGTTCTAGCTAATCTCCGAACGGCTGGAGCGATTTTGATAAAATTTGGAATGGCGATCTTTTGTACCCTGGGGAAGGACTTTTTATCGACATACAACTGATACAACCTGCATACAACAAACAAACATTCTTAAACAAATAAAAAATTACCTTATTCTCTGTAATGAGCCTTTGGTAAACTTCCTCTTCTTTCCTTGCATCACCATTTTCATCCAAAGTGACAGCTTTGTACATGATGCTTGTCATCTCATTAATTCTCTCTGCTTGTTGCCTGATCAACTGTAATTAAAAGCCAATAAAATACTGAATTACAAAGGATTATTGAACTGAATAGCTAGGCTGAAGTGAACAAAAAAAAATCGGGAAATACAAGTTACAATACATCATAACTAAGGCCCCACACCGATTATCACATTGCTAGACCCCATACATAGCCAGGATGGTGAAAGTGTGTGCTCAACATGACATTTGCAGGATACCGGCCTAGATTTTTAATAACCATTACGTCACTATGGTCTAAAATTGATTAAACCTTGCATACCTCTTGCTGTTTCTCATTGATAGCATTTGTGAAGTCTATCCTCGACTCCCATATTCTCTTCTCAGTGTGCTGTCGGTACTTGGACATGATGAGTTCCAGTGCTCGTCTGTGGTCCTCCAAAGCCGCCCTCAGCTCACCGTTCTCGCGCTGTACGTCTCTCATAAGACGAGACTCCCGCTCGATACTCGCAATCAGAGCTCCTCGAGGACGCTCGCGAGATGCCTCGTTCAGATTATCGACTTCCTCTTTATACTGAAATTGTATGTAACTACAGTTAAAATACTCTGTATTTATTAGAAATTACCACTGAACAAATCCATAAATAACATGTTAAAATTGTAATGTGTAAGTATTGTTTCAGACTTCATATTTCATTAGCCTTATGTAGGGTTGCCAACCATACTTTATAATAACGTATCCTACTTTATTTTCGATAAATATACTTTATACTTTTGCATAAAAATAAAGTATGCGAAAATACTTTATTTCTAATCTTTTGTGATGCGTAAAACGAAAGACTCATATGGGTAATTCACTGACCTGTATTATACAAGTAGAGGTCAGTGAGTTAATTACTGAACTTTTTATCGATAGTATGTACTTACTTAAAAGCCAAAAAAGAAAATCTATTAATAAAGATAAAGAATTTTCAGAGAAAAATATAGTTATGCTTAAGACAAACCAGTTGTGAGGGAGGACAAATAGCAATTATACATAAAAATACATTTGAAATAATTTGGATTGTAAAACGAGCTTTGACATTTTCAAAGGCAACAAAAAAATGTTAGCACTTGCTAAAACCTCCCAAAAATACGTGTTTTAAGGGATAGTAACATACTTAAATTTGAAAAATACTTTTTTTTCTTCCAAATACTTTATTTTTGCCTATTCAAAGAATTGGATACATTATTTTTCTCAAAAAAAAGTCGGCAACTAGCCTTATGATTACAGCATACTTTTATTATTGATGAAGAATTAATTATTGTACCATTGTTTTTGAGACAGCTAATTATTTTCTATATAACAATTCATGGGTGCACTCCTATAAAGAAAACTATCATGAAACTAGTTGCTTTTGAATTTTATTGTTTCTGTTGAGAACTTTAGAACCACCCATCCTGTTATTTATGGAACAAAAATATTGATTCTTCTTTCCCCATTCCTTTTCTGCTATTATGGAACTGTCAGACCCTGTAGTAAAATGCCCTCTTAACACAAGGTCATTCCTTCATAAAAGATTGAAAATAGTAAAAAAAAAAAGATAAAATAGAACTCCAGACACAGGGAGGTTTGGAAGGAAAAAAGGTAGGCCTTTGCCCAGCAGTGGGACAAAATGTAGCCTTTAAAAAAAATTGAACTCCAGTAGGTAGTGTTGTACAGAGGCCAGCACATCAAGTTACCCCAATCTGTCAAATTTCTTTGATAGATTTTCAGCTTTTCAACTGTGTCCAAATAAACTTTTTCTTTCTTTCTTTATTACAAACGAATAAGGTTATTATTCAATTGGGAAAATTTGACAGATAGGGGTAGCTTGATGTGCTGGCCTCTGTACATTAACAATACCTATGTTCTGGTAAATGGAATATCAGTTCAATTTCTGTTTGTTATACTTGGTTTGGGTGTATAATTAACCCATCAGAAAAGGAGGTCATATTTTAATTAATGTTTTACTTATATTTTGGTCAGTTTCCATGGTAAATAGAAAATGTACACATAGCTCCACTTTAATGATATCCTAATGCTATTGGCAATAACTGCGACTGTCTGTTCTACATAGAAGCGAGCCAAAGTTTGTTTTTAAAACTGACAAGGTGCCAGCTCATCTTTTTTTATAGCAGTACTATGGGCTCCTTTCACTTAGAAACCTTAGATGACTTGCGCAGGATGTTTTCGTGATAGGCAGGTGTTGTCACATTCGTTGATCAACGTAGGAAAAACATTAACCCTATTTAAGCACATATTTATTTGCTTTCATGAACAATAATTAAATAATTTAATTACCTATCTATTATTTTAAGCAGCTATTGGTTTTTTAATTACTCGTAGGTACATTCATGAAATTGAAAAATATATTATTTTAAAAATAGTATTTAGATTGCATTAAATGACATAAAAAGGCAAGAAACTGGCTATTGTCATTAAGTATGTGAAAGCCAACTGTTTACACAACACGAGCGAAACAAACTACAAGGTCAGGGAACTATACCTAATAATACGCAAAGATCTCATTAGGAGCATGGTTTATTTAGTCTGATAGAAATTCCTGGTAGGATCTTGGCCTAATGAATTTGGTATTCAGACAATAGACAAGAGTGAGCGTCACAGTTATGTAGGTAGCTACTCGTATCACATTGCCACAACCTACCTGTTTCATCGTATGTATTTGTCTGTAAGCGGTCTGAGTCTCGGTCAGCAAAGCATCAGCTTCAGTCTCGCGCTCTTTGAGACGTCCCGCAAGTCGTTTAGCATCCAAAATTATTTGCTGAATGGTCAGTGACATCTGAAAAAGCCAGCAATGTAGAAAACTCACAACAGATCACTTTAAAAATCGATTTTAAAACAGAACTGCACCAACCCTGATAACCACACAAAGTTGTCACACGAATAAGGTTTCATCTAAACAATTTCAAACGATAAATTTAAACAAAACACCAATTTTTAGGTAAAACTAAGAGACGCATATCAGCTGTTTCGTGATTAGAGTACAGCAGCCATTAGCTTTCATTTCATTTGAAGCGAAGTATTATCTTTCCAAATAGAAAGATACGGGACAGAAGAGGATAGCACTATGTGTTTGAGGTTGTTTTACAGCGCTGTTGTGTTACAGAAAAGAGACAAAACATATTCACAACATTTCACAAATTAGAACGACTATATTGTGACATGACCTTGATCACAGAGAATCGAAGGTTCAGTGTGGCACTGTCAAAAATTATTTTTTAGCATGTAGCAAAAACAATTTAATTTTTTCTGGAAATTCTTGATACTGTTTTAATATTACATACAATAAAAGATATTTGAATAGTTTCGGAATTATATTTAACGTGGGTGTGTTAAAACTACACATAAATTAATGGCTAAATACCCAAGATGCCCACTATGTTTCCACCGGCAGCTTACCGACTTCTAAAAAGTAGGAGGTTCTCAATTCGGATGTATGTATTTTTTTTTTCTATGGAAACGGATGGATTGCAAATAAACATGCATTGCATTGAAATAGCGTAATTAGTTCAAAGAATGGCCATTTACCCCATTACTGCGGTTTTGGCGCTTTGCTGTGCTTTCTTCGCCAGTTTTACATCACTCAATTTTTGTTCACCTTTAGGTATTTATTTATTACTTCAACCACACAAATGTACAGAAGCGGCCTTAATACCATAGGCTGCTTACCTTTGTTTTCAGTCAACATTTGTTTTTAAAAACAAATCCTACAACGAATGCTTTTTCGTCAAGTTGTTTATTAGAGTTTAGTGTCCACTCTATTAAAAAGTACTCTGTGTTAGTGTCTTTCGTGGTTAGAATAGAACTAGTTTAGTCTGCGGTATTAGGTTAGGTAGCTGCATGGACTGATATAGTATTATAAGTACTCGGCGGCTGCTTCCGGCGCGGCGCGGCGATTCCGTGCTTTGGGGTCACAGGGGGTACGGTACATACCTAGTGATTCTGCAGATCACTTTGGTTCATCTTTTTAAAAGTCTAGATTACATACACACGTTAATAGTGGCAATGAGATTCAGACCGGAAATGAATAACGAGACGGAGGTATTTTGGATGGCTACTCAGTATATTTAATTTCCTACGCGCTACGGTAAAAACGACAATAATTTCAGTTGACTGAAAACTCCGGCTTTGTTCTCCTCGCTCTCCTATACATCGACTAAAATACTGGACTGCTACGCAGTTTCGACGCTGCCGCTGCTGCTACACCAGCTGCTGCTACGAAGGGTCTACGCTGCTGCTACGCCGTTCTACGCGCTGCTACGCACGGCCTACGCTGTTGCTACGCAGGGCCAACACTGCTATTAAGAAGGGCCTACGCTGCTGCTACGCCGTTCTACGCGCTGCTACGCATGACCTACGCTGCTTCTACGCAGACCCAACACTGCTACTACGAAGGGCCTACGCTGGTAAACAAATAAGTATAGTTATTTTATTATTTTTCTTTAAAGTTTTTTTTTTCTTTTTTTCTTATTGACATGGGTATCATTTTCATGGTTTATGAGGCCGCTGATAACGATAAAGGGGTCAAAATCTAAATTCCTATCTTGAATTTAGATGCTGCGAAAATTTCCAAATTTTAATCATGGGTGTCGTTTCCAAGTATTTCGAGGGTGCTGACAATGATTAAGAGGTCAAAATCAAAATCAAGATGGCGGCTGCGAAAATTTTAAAATTTTCCATGGTTTTCGAGGACGTTAAAGCCGATAATAATGTCAAAATGAAAATCCAAGATTTTCGAGAAGGTTTTCGAGGGCGCTGAATTAAGAAAATAATAATGTTGATGACGATGTTGATAAATAAATTAATAGATATTGTTTATTTGTCGGCATTTACCACGCGATCAAAGGCGTCGTCCTACTGTATCTTTTTATACCTACTGTGATATCGGTATGTGACACGATGGAACCAACAGCTTATTGTCATGCGGTATGATGTTACAGCAGTCTCGAATAGTCGCGTTACGCCAGGAAAACTTTACATCGCCACGCGATTCCAAAAGTGTAAATTTAATGTATTTGAGGTAATGGCAGCAGTGAACAATTATTGTATAATATTTGCAATATTTTGGCTCTTCTTTCAATTTGCGGTAAATTGCAAAGTTGCTCATCCCCCATAGCAAATAGCGTGATAATTTATAGCCTACAGACTGACCAGATTTATAGGGAACTAGCAGTATCCCGCGGTTTTACCCGCCTTAATGTGAGGAAAAAACCTAGGTACTAAAATACATATATTCCATTACTTAAGATTATTACTTATACAACATTATTTTTAGTACATTTGAAACCCGAAACACGTGTCTAGTATTTTTATGTAAAGAATCTATGTACAAAATTTCAAAACACTATCATGAGAAGTCACAAAGTTGTAAGCTTGTTCTGGTTGTCCGTTCAAAAACATGCTCACCACGCAGCGCGGCGCGGGGTGACCATGTTTTATGCTCCTCCAGCATCGTACGCTCATTGCTAATAGTTTGGCAGTAGGTACCTAACTGTACGGCGATTTTATTGTAATTAACTAGTGATTAAATATTTTTGGGACAAAATATAACATGGCGTAAAAATTATTGAAATCGATTCAGTTACTTATTCTGAACAAACTATATTCAGGTTTCGCATATACTAAAAATAATGTTGTATAGAGGTATGAGGAACAGGGTGTAAAGTTCACTCATACTCTATGAAAAGGGAGGATCCTCCGACCAGACGGGTGTTGTGTCTGGCGGGCAAGTGCCAATTGATTCATGTCAGGCCGTTGTATCTATGCTAGTTGCGCAATAAACTCTGCTTGCGAGATGCAGGATTTTGCGTGACGTCAGTATGTAGCGTTGTTCGCATGTGGCGTTGTACAGAGGCCAGCACATCAACCTACCGCAATCTGTCAAATTTTCCCAATTGATTATGAACCTTATTCCATTGTAGTAAAGTTGAAAATCTATCAAATAAATTTGACAGATTGGGGTAGCTTGATGTGCTGGCCTCTGTACATTACTTTATGAAGGTATTTTAGGTACATCACGCTATGATCAGTAAGAGTGGAACTGTAGTAAACCTTGCAGAGCTACCGGAGCTACCGGTGGCCGTGCGGATTTATTTGAAAACTATGATATCTCCTAAAATATTCATTGAAATCAAGTGATGTCAAGGGCAATTTTGTTCAAAATTAAATACTTGTGATGAATAGCGTATTGATTTGGATAAGGATTAATATCATGATTATAAAAACACCTTCGTAAATAATGCGTTATTTTAGAATAAATTTGATTAGCTTAAAAAAGGTTATAGTGAGTCAACCTCAAAAGATAGACATATCGTCCCCGTAGAGCTATAGAATAATCGTGTTTTGAGATAATGAGTTAAAGTCTTTGTTATTATTTTCAAAACCTTTAACTCTCATTATCTCGCTCTATGGGGACTATATGCTGTCGCCGACTATTTTGTAGATATCGATATCCGCTATAAAATTTTAGTACTTACATCACTTTGCTATATTGTCAATAGTTTCCGCAGTGACGCGATATAAGGATTTTTTGGTATTCTTTCACACCTTCGCTTACATTATCGAAGTTTTCATACGGATCCCTAACATTTTTTAAATATGATATAACCTATGTTCATCAGGGATAATTTAGGATTCTAACGGTGAAAGAATTTTTCAAATCGGTCCAGTAGTTTTAGAGCCTATTCAATTCAAACAAACAAACAAATCTTTCCTCTTTAGAATTTATAAAAATACAATGTGTTAATGAAAATTAAATAACCCAAAACCTGAAACTAGTTTGTTTAGAATCGGCAGCAAAATCGAATACAATAATTTTTAATATAGGTTATTTTATTTCCAAAAAATAATTATTTGTCATGCCATATCTAATATTTTTTAACGACGCTGTACACTACGACTGTGACACTATTGTCCAACGCGATTATGTAGACAAAAAGCGGGGGCGAGGGTGAGGAGAGGGGGGAGAGCTGGCGCCAAGGCCGGGAGCCGCGCCGGCGTGGCGCCCGCCTACCCTCCGTAGTCTCCCTAGCGCAACGGCACGCGCGCGTTATGCGTCAACATGGGGTAGGAGTTAGGACGAGCATACCACTACAGCCGGTGTTAGGAATTAAATGTACTGGATTTCCAGCCTCGTGTTGAGTTTTAATTTACGAAAACGTAAATTACGAGGATAATTACTAGTGATACTACAGTGATAAGTTCTTTGAAAAGTAATTTACGAAAACGTGCTTTAACGTGTATTCAACAAGGTGGTAGACATTTCGAGGCATTGCTATGACAAACAATGAACGATTGTAAATAGGTAGGTTGATTTATTTGAAATAATTATTGTAACTAAATAATATGGTGATTCAAATGTTTTAAACACGCCAAGTTTTGTTTACCACCACCGGCTTTTTGATTTTTCTTTCAACTAGCCTACGCTTATTTTCAATACTCAATACTCAATACTCAATCATTTATTTGCATTCCACAATGTGAACTTAGATGGTAACTTAAAATATATGATCATTGTGGACCTTGTCGGGCACAGCAAAAATATAGTAGGAGAGAGGAAGCTTTGGAATAACTGACTATTAGTCTTCTGAACTTGATAATTATAAGGGTTCTTTAATTTTGTTGGCACTTATATATTTTTATCGTTTAAGTATTCGTTTACACTGTAATAGCATTTTCTTATTAGAAATTGTTTTAGTTTTTTTATAAATATATTAATTTTGTCTTCTTTTTTTATTAATTCAGGTAGTTTATTATATATTTTTATGGACATTACATAGGGACTAGTAGAATGTATTTTTAACCGAGAAGTTGGAATGTTTAATCTTGACTTATGCCGGAGTGCGTAGCGTGACTGTATGTCTTCGCGTTTTGTATAAAAATCTGGATGTTTGCGAACAAAATTGCAGGTCTCTAATATGTAGATACTGGGGAGGGTTAAAATCTTATAATTTTGGAAGTGAGGTTTGCAGCTGTCACTTTGATCGATGTTAACTATGGTTCTGACTAATTTCTTTTGAAGGGATTTTTAAGCGTGATAGGTTTACATGCAGCCAGTCTAAAGCCTGGAAAAAGTGTGATGGAAAAATTTGAGTCACTTTTTTATTCCAAAGCAAAACATACGCATTATTTAATAACAGAAGGAGGGGTCAACGAACGTTTGACAGCGGCGCGGCAATAGAGCTAGGAATCTGTAAGAAGTAGCGCCACAACAACATTTACAAATATCTTTTACAATAATTTATGAAAATAAATAATTATACTTCATATCAATTTATTAATATAAAAATCGTTTGGGTTGTCCGAGGTTTTGGGTTATTTCATTACCACATTGTAAGTATATATAAAATTCTCGTGTCACAATGTTAGTTACCATACTCCTCCGAAACAGCTTGACCGATTTTATGAAATTTTATATGCATATTCAGTAGGTTTGAGAAGCGGCTACTATCTATTTTTCATACCCCTAAATCGAAACTTACGCGGGTGAAACCGCGGGGCGCAGCTAGTAATATTATAAGTGTCTATCTATGATTGAACAAAATCTATTTGATAGTTTTTGTGATGCTGGACATTCAGACAAAAATTATAAAAATATATATATGTATTCAGCATTAGAATCGTTCCCAGGCCTCGAAAAAATTACTTAAAGAAAATTCAATGTACAGCTATTTTCACTTCGCTCCGATTTTATTTTATGTACCTATAGATATTTCGTCGTTGTTTATGATAATAGGTACTTACCGGGCAATCATTCGATACGTCAGTCACTCGTATAGGTATATAATAAACCTATAAGTACCGGCCCCCTCTATAACCAGACCCAGCCTGACCATTGCTGCCCTCCCCTCAATGACTCACTAAGCCGAGGCCCGAACCCCACAGGGGGTGCCCTTAGTGTAGCTCATTTAAAATAAATATCCTTAGTTTGTAAGCCCTGGCTGGGGGCCTTAAAGTAATTTTTGGCCACCACAGGATAGTCCGGTTAAGCAGAAAGGCAACCTTAGCGAGTTGCAACTGCGAGTGGTCACGTCAAAAAAAAAAAAAAAAAACCGGCCCCCTCTAAGTTAAAATTCATAAGAGTTTTAACTTCCATTTTACATACGCGTAGTTACATGTTGATCAGTACCTAGTTGATCAAAAAACTGTGTGTTAATATTATAATTGAAATTCATCATCAAGATGGCCTGTTACAATAAATTGCTACTGATTTTAGTGGTGGTTTTCATTGCAAAATTATCAATAACCTTTGCATTTCCAGTCGTTAGAAGCTTTGTTGGAGGAAGAAGCGAGATCTCGGTTGATGATCAAGGAGTGAAGAGAGTTGCTTCTGCAGCCATAAATAAAATAAGAATGCAACACCAGGGTGAGAGAGCGCTTATTTTGGTTGGAGTTGAAAAGGCGACGATGCAAATTGTTTCTGGATCCTTGTATCGTCTTCGATTGAAAGTCGGCGAAAGTCATTGTCAAAAGAGCAGCTACACTTCAGCATGTAAGTTGGATGAAGATCAGCCGTATAAAACATGTGATGCTGAAATTTGGGAACAACCATGGTTAAGTAAAACGAAGATTACCACTCACTGCAGGCGTTACAAGGACAATCACCACTAAAAATGATTTTTAAAGTGATTTCGATAGTTTTTTGGGAATTACTTTTTTTTAACAACCAAAATTAATGATATTTTTTTTCCAACAGAACAATGTGTCCTTTAACTATCAATCCCATACCAATATCAAGCCCTACAGGCCCTTCTTTGACAAGGCATTAAAATGCAATCAACGGCAAAGATCTAAAGTGTAAGGATTACTTTGACATCATTTTGACAAAAAAAATATTAATATTTTATACATTTTAGGGGAAATAGAAATAAAAGCAAAGAAGAAGTTGAAGGTATTATAGGTTCGAAGATCGGGACTAGCTACTAGCCACCAATCAAGGTCACTAGCGTTCGTTTCGCACACGTTTAAATCATTATTTGGCGCGCTGTTAAAGTAGCCCCATAAACTGTTAAAGTTACCCTTACTGTTAAAGTATCCCGGTTTTACCGTAGGTACCGTTGTTATTTATAATTTTATCATTTGTTAATGGAAAAAAATTGCAAATATTTTTTTGTAGAAGTTAACACTTTCGACTCCACCCACTTTTCATAGAGCTCATACGCCATGCCGCCATACATATTGCAAATGGACCCTCCAGGAGGGTCACCGGCATTACGTTTGCGCTAAAGTGAACCCTCGAGGAGGGTCGTCGGCATTAGGTTTGAAACCGTATTATAAAACACTATAAAAAGAAGTAAATTAGTGTTTTCAGAACGTCTTGTTGCTTTAATTAGTATCTCTGGGGGTATTTACATGTGCTAGTGGCGTGAAGACGCGAAATATAAAAAATAAAAAAATGAAGAAAAAGTATAATCGCTCGCTTTGATCCCGTGACAGGGGTGTCCAACCTCTTCTGAAATTTTCATGCAATGTAATATTTTTTTAAACAGTTACATTATGCAATATTAATATTTTTTTAAGTAATAAAACGTTATTATTTTGTAACAGCTTATTAACTTACGACTTACGTATGTGTGTTCGTTCGCACGTTCGTCCATCAATGCCTAGTTGTGGCCAAGGCTTGTATAGTACTTTTCTCAAATAATGCGCGGAAATTAAAATACAATTACTTTCAAAATCAATGACGAACAACGCACAACAATAATTTTTCCCGCGTTAAAGTGATAATTTTTTTTTTTTTACTTTCTTGGTTGCCATGTGTTGGAGTAAAAGATCGTTCCATTTTTAAATAACACGACATATATGAGTTTACCTACTATGTTTATTTGGCCGCTAAACCAGGACAGATATGGATTTTTATACAACTTTTGCCGGCCGCTGCTCGCATGTATGTGGCTAGGGGGCCTAAAACGGCCACTTTGGCAGAAACATAAAACAATTCTTATCACGCACTTCATATGTTTGACAGTTTCACACCTATATATCCCTGAAGGGTTAGGCAGAGGTGTACCTATAGCATTTTACGAATCTCCATACAAAACTGTCATACAGATGAAATTGCGTGATTTGAATTATTTCATGATTCTGCCAAAGTAGCCTTTTAGGCCCCATGTACAGCAATTTCGATTTATCTCAAAAAAGGTTGTCAAAATAATGCTCAAATTTCCAAGCATTTTTGAGAAAAGACATTTTTAGGGTTCCGTACCTCAAAAGGAAAAAACGGAACCCTTATAGGATCACTCGTGTGTCTGTCTGTCTGTCTGTCCGTCTGTCACAGCCAATTTGCTCCGAATCTTATGGACCGATTTAGTTGAAATTTGGTACACATATGAATCTCTGTGACCCAAACACAGACGTGTAACGTAAATAAATGAGTTTTGAAAATGGGAGTCATTTTTGAGGGGTAAATAGACAATTTTAAAAAAAAGATTCGCAATCTGTACCGTGTGACATATCAAATGAAAGGGCTTATCGTGAGGATCTCAAATATATTTTTTTCATAATTTTAAAATAAATTGTATTAAAGTTATTTAAGACAATAGACGGAAATTTACCATTCCCCCCCCCCTTATCTCCGAAACTACTGAGCCTAAAATTTTGAAAAAAATACAGAAAATAGTTCTATACCTATAGATTACAGGAAAATTAATAAAAAGTCTATGATCTTGAAACAACATGGTAAATCTCTCAATATTGTGCGTACAAACTTACATTTTCAGTTGGAATGTATGGGAGAACATGTTTTTCAACTACAACGTTAAGTTTGTTCTTGGGATAAATTCATTCCAACTACGGAACCCTTCATTGTGCGTGGTCCGACACGTACTTGGCCAGTTTTTTTTTAATTATGTAGTTTGCCCACTGACCAGGTATTATACAAGCTTGTTTATTAGAGGTCAGTGATTTTGCCATACTGACCGGTGATTGAGCTCAAGAAAATTAAATGTTATTTCAAAGCAATAAGACTATATTTTAAATGCATAAAATAGTGTTACGGTCAACACGATTTTCTTAATAATAATAGAAGTTAGCTTTAAAAAAATTTTTTTTAGTCATTGTATTATGCTTTCAACTCAATACCTACTCTAATTGGGGTGTATGAGGTCTTGACTCTTGCGTTAATTATGTTACACATTGTATACATGACCACAGATAATATAATACTCTAATGACAAAACCAAACGACTTGTATGTAGCGAAGTATGCTCCTGAAATGAGCAGCTGTACAAACGAACGGACTGACAGTCAAACGAAGTTGCACCATGGGTGTTCGTTTTTACCCTTTTGATACGGAACCCTGAAAAGCTTCTATTTATAAACTCATCCTCTTAATTTATAATCTCAAAATAAATATGTTTATTTTTAGTGAATATTTGTACCTAAACGTAAAACGGTTTACCATCCCTGAAATATGGGCATCCTAGCGCCCAATTATTTTTGAAAATAAAAATGCTGGTATTTGAAAACCAACGATTATACTAATAAATCTTGTTAAAATATACGACTAATTTTATTTTCATAGTTTATAATGCTATATTCGCTAAGAAAAACGTACATTCAAAATGAGCCCTCCGCGAGGGCTCCCGGCATCCCATATGCGATTTGAGTGAACCCTCCAGGAGGGCTCCCGGCACTGAACGTGTTAATTGACATGAATTTTGAGATTGTTTTTTTAACTATGTTATGTTATTGTTATTTTTTTTTTTCAGAATTGTCAGTTAATTTCCGATTCTAAACACTCTTTAGACACTCATTATAAACGACTAAAACTTACGAACTTTTAAATTATTCCAAGTTTAAAAAAAATTAGTTACAAAATTTCGCTTACGGGGTGTTTTAATAAATTGAAACTGGAAATTTTCTGATATATGTGAAAAAAAAATGCTAATGTGCCTAAATATAATTTAGCGACATTGATATTTTAGCCACTACCAGCCATGACAATGTACTCGTAAGTTCAATATTTGAGTTTGATCATTTTATTATTATATTTACATATTTTTATGATATTTAAAGAAAGAAGAAAGAAGAAAAGAAAGAAAATACATTTATTTAGCACAGACTAAAAGACACACAATACACCAAATACATATATCAGATAAAAAATAAAAACAATAAAAGACATTTGCAGGAGAGTGTGCCTCACGGCTGCGCCAAAAAGGCATTCATTAACATTTAGATTTACTTTGATTTAACAATCGCATTACATTTACAATATTAAAACACTGACTTCGAAGATACACATTTTACTGTAATACATTTAATAATACGAACACACAAGCAGAAATAAAATACATAATAAGTAAATCTTTGATACTCATACAAAAAAAAAAACTAATTGGCCACTGCGACGGTGTCCAGTGAACCGAGCAGAGGATTTAATATACAAAAAAAAACTTATAAATTCGAAATTCAAATATTATTCTTTGAGAGGAAATCTCGGATAACTTTGTTCACTTTCTCAGGTTCTTCTTGTTGTAGGAAATGGCTGCAGTTGTCTACAATAGTGGTCTCTATGCAAGAGTACTCTTTCTTCATGGTATCTAGGAGGCTGTGGTTTAGGTAATGGTCGCTGGCAGCATGGGCGACCAACATGGGTACGTTCTCTTTGTACTCGACGATCTCTGGTATGTCGAAACTGAAGTTAGCCCGGTAGTAGTTTATTGGTGGCGTCAAAGCAACTGTAATAGAGAATAATACTTACATTAAAGTATTACAGCTTTACTAAGTTAAACGTATTGAAAATGGAAAGTGATTTGGGTATGTTCTTAGAGTAAGACATAACCACACACATTCGTGGTAGTTAGATTCTTGAGTCAAGACTCACGTAACATGCGATCAAAAAAAAAAAAAACAAAGCGGAAGTCATTTTAAGTTGTGCCAAATTGACCATTCTTTGTTAAGATGGATCATAAAAACGCTATAGCTCTGAAAAACTAAAATCCTAGAATAAGCCAGATTGCCAGATCTCTTACGAACTAGCTTTTAATTAGTACTTAATAAAATATTTAATCCACAGAATATGCAATCAAGTAATTTTTTTTTTGCAAAAAAATCTTTTGCAAAAAACTGTAATTTGCCCTTTAACCACTAAAACTAAAAGTAGAAAATAAGAAAGGGCAATTATTTCGTAGGTAGGTATGGATTAACAGTAAATGAAAAAAATAGTACATGTTCACCGAGGGGAGAAAGTGACCGATTACCTACTAACGAGGGTGTAGTTTGAGTTTTAATACACACGAGTTGGGAATCTCACTTTCTTCCGAGTGGGACATAGTGCTTTATACTATATTAGGAAAGTCAAAGTCAAAGCATTTATTTCAAATAGGCACAGAAAAGGCACTTTTGAACGTCAAAAATTATTATGAAATAGATTTGATTCTAGTCGCCCATTCCAAAAGGTAGTTTTCGTATGGAGAAGAATGGGCAAGAAACTCCACCGTTACTCTTTTAAAATGTTTTACAATATTTTGCATAAGTACATCAATTATAAAACAAATAATATGTGAAGACGATGCACCTAAAATAAAATTACTATACCACGATAGGTAAAAGAATTAAAAATGAAACCATGACATATAAATTAATTATCTGATAGATACATGGTGCTCACATATTTACAAATATGGTAAAATTAAACGATTTTCATGCAAAAAAAAATAAAAAAATACAAGTAATAGGATGTTTTCAAATAAAATTTAATTTAATTAATAGAAAACAAACAGTTCATTTATCAAATAAAATTTTATTTGGACATATCCTTCGGTTTTTTAATGAACTTCAACCATATAATATACGACGACCCTGGATACTTATATATTTTGGTGACAGTACACCCCAGTCGAAAGAGGTCCACCGCCGGACATAGGCCTCCCCCAAGCTCCTCTACAGTCTACTTCGACCGGTTTTTAGATATACCTACGGCCTTCACAAGGTCATCGGTCCACCTTGTGGGTTTCATGACGTTTGTTATTGCGTTGCCTTCCAACGCAATAACAAACGTCATGAAACCCTATTTTACCGCTCACAGAAAAACGGCATAGGAACTTTTCTGTAGGTAGTATCTCATTAACGTAAGTTTCGACGTCAAAGTGATATTTGATGTTTTATATTTTGTTGTATGTATGTATATATGTATTTATTCTTATATTTCAGTTATAAATATTTACTAAGTTGTTTTCTGTTATTGCACCTACTGTTTATTGTCGCTGCATCACCCTAAGGTAGACTGGTAGAAAATGCCCAAGGCATTAAGTCCGCCTTTGTACAGTTTTTTACTTGTGCATAAAGTTTTAATAAATAATAAATAAATAAATATTTGTAAGTTACTATTTATTACTCAATGAGTCCTATTTATATTGTACCGTACCTATGTGCCTAATGTTCTTAAATCTCAGGTGGTTATTATCATTGCTTTAACGTTTTATAACGTAGAATGTAAACGAATGCCTAATTATAATTAAGTATGCATTCGTGAAACGAATTATCGTCTCACGATTTGTTCATGATTTCATTGTACGTTAAAAATATACACAAAAAAATAAAATTGAAGTGTTTGTAATATCTAAATACCAGCTTTTTACTAAATGCTTAAGAAAGTATTTAACAAAAAAAAAACTTTATTTCTGTATATCTGTTCCGGCTAATCTCCTAAACGGCTGGACCGATTTTGACTGAACTTTCACTGGCAGATAGCTGTGTCATGTAGTAACATATAAGCTAGGCTTTTTGTCCCGGTAGCATGTTCTCGTGAGATAATTTCCAACATACACGCGGGCGAAAATGGCAATCGCTCCATGTAATATATTGGTATTCAGCTGTGTCAGCGGGGTAATTGCATAACGCACTATCGCGATCGGTACAGTAGCAATGGGTTTCATATTGACAGTTCAACAACATTCATTGCGTTGTTGACGTTGTTGAGAAGACAAATTTTTCGAACTTATGAAGCAATGGATTAGCAATATCCATTAAAATGGTTCAGATTGAGACTGATAGTGTATTATGCAATTACGGTGCCGGTTAGACTGGAAACCGACCCACCCAGTTACCCAGCAGATACCCAGTTGAGAAAAAGCTAGACAGATGACAGATGACATGACACGCGGGAGAAGCCGCGGGCAGAAGCTAATAATAAAAAATATCTTATATATAAAAATGAGTCGCTAAATGTGTTGCTAAGCGCAAATCTCGAGAACGGCTGGACCGATTTCCCTAATTATTTTTTATAATATTCCTTGAAGTACGTGGATGGTTCTTACGGAGAGAAAAAAAATTCTCGAAAAAAAAGTTGCACCCGTGCGAAGCTGGGGCGGGCCGCTAGTTTTTAATAAGTAATTACTTATACTTTGTAAAAAGACTACAATACTGAAACAAATGCAACAATTTACTTATTTTTTGCCTTTTTTTGTCTTCCTAAAGTTGCAATTTAATTTTATAATTTGATTAGGTAGGTATATTATTATGAAATAAATCGTAAGTGTTTTTTTTTATTCCACTGTGTTTAAACCGTGGTTTAAACCAAAATAGCAAAAATTTAATAACTAAAATAACTAGTTTTTTTTATCTTAAAGTCAATCAGTTTTTTTCTTTAAAGATGAAAAACCTGAAGGCCAATTCTCGTAATTTAAAACGTTTCAAAACACAGAGTATTTTTTGATATTAGACTGTTTCAAAATCATAGAGGAAAAAAAATTTGTATGAAAATCTAGTCGCAGTCCACAGAGTACTTTTTGATAGAGTCTCATCTCGGAGACAAACAAATGTCAAAAGCTTGTCAAAATGTAGGAAAATGCTCTGTCTGGGCAATCCCGACACTAAGGTGGTGGTAAAAACTGCCCAGGGCACAGAGTACTTTTTGATAGAGTGGCCCAGGGTAAACCGGATGAAAATGGTAAAAACCACAAAAACTGCCCAGGGTAAACCGGATGAAAATAGACTCATTACATTGGGTCACCACACTCACCACTCGTGAAGGCTATTTTGATGCCATAACATCACACCAGTAATCCCCGAAGGGTTAGGATTAGGAAGAAGTGTACCTGTAGTGTACCTACACCCACATCTCGCTAGTTATGTTTAAGTCCCATGTAATAGGGGGGCGATTGGGGCGAGCCTATTGACATCAACCGGGCACCAATCCAGACTCCGAGCTGCTACTGAGAAATTCATGATGGAAAACCCAATAACACTTTGCCCGACCTGGGAATCGACCCCGGAAGTCCCAGAACCATGAGGCGCGTGCGACCACTACTTAACTTAGACCATCGTGGCTATTTTGATGCATCGTTTAAAAACTTACATGGCCTACGGAACCAGTACTTATAGCACTCGATATCTTCTTTGTCCGTAGAGTTCTTGCCAGGGAACAACATGGCTTTCTCGTAGATGGCCAGGTCTTTCATCAGAAGAGCTTTCTCCGGTATAATTGGAGCGCGATACAGGAACACGTACCTGGAAAAATGTAGAAAGAAATCGGTTTTTGTACGCAGTATTGTAATCACATAAAATACAAATGTTTGATTGTAGATATGTCGCAGATGGGCTGTCGAATCCGCTGTTTTACATAACCCATTTAGTCAAAATAAAAGCTATTGCTACTGATAGTCTGTTACGCAATTACCCCGCACTCCGCAATTTTGTTAAGCGTATCTAAGGCAGCTGTTAAATTATGTTTTGTGAAACGGCTAACTGATGTAAAATAGCGGATTCGGCTATCCATCTGCGACAGATACATGGACTTGGATAGTTGGTTGCTGATGTTTTATGAATAAGAGAAGCAGATGTTATGTTCAAAAATATCTGAAAAGGAACTCCTTGACTTATTAGTCCTAATGATGCGATACCAAGAACTGCATAAAATTATTAATACTCGATTAGAAACTTCCATTGTTTTTTTCCCAATTAAATATCTATGACGATACCTAATGTAGTAAACAAAACCCACAAGGACGCTTAACCGCAAAATACGTAGAAGTAGGTACGTCATAGATACGAGTAGGTATCTAATGATATAACATAACATGCACAGGTACACGTATAAGTCTCACTCATTCTAACAAAACGTTAATCACAGAAAACTGAACACATGATTTCTCTTTTGATCTCTGTACCAAAAGCGGTTCTTATTAGGCCTCTAAGCTTGGCATGCAAAAGTCAAGTGTATGATGTGCGTGCTGCCATCGCAACATCATTCATACTTCTAACGGTTTCTAAGACTGCGGTGGCGGACCACATAGCGTTCAGAATTTCCGTGGCGTGATGTCACTAAAACGTTATTTATGAAAATATATGTTTGTGTGTTTTCCTGGAGAGCGTGTTTTGACACCATATCTTATCTCGGTGCCATTATTTTCATTATGGCCGTTATGTGGCGGCCAGCTCTTCTAGCAAATCGTTACTTTAATAACAGCCACTTGATCTCATATGACTCCTGTACACATATTTATGATCCCCAATTGATACTGATTCGGTAGGCCAGACTGTAAAGACAATCATGATCAATGACCGTCAGACATTATTTAAAAACATAAAACACTTGAGGCATGTGGAGCTAAATCACGATCAAGGCTACGAGATTCAATTGCGTCATTTATAATCATTATTTATTATAAAAATCAACGTGTTTCTGTATGTCTCTGTTCGTGCACCTAGATAAGCTACTGGCAGAAGGTTCTACTGCTATCAATACTGGTGCTACTGCTAACAGGCTATCAATTAAGTATACATATATGTGTGCACAGTTTGAACTCAACTACCTTATCTTACTTCTCTATTTCCATTTCTTCTCTCTGCTGCTGTACAAGCCTTGCCTAAACGTCGTCACAAGAACATTGACCTTAACTTCGCGATCTTTCCCAGGTCAACAATCGGTGAAGGGCTTACCCTAATAAACCTTCCGCCATAAAGAGACATGGAATTAAAGTGTCTAAACACACTATGCCGAAGGTACGCGACCGAAGTTCGGCATGATTACGCCTGCAATACCTACTATTTGAGTTACTGACGACAAAATTACGTTGCATTATAAATAGCGTTGCATGCGTAATCATGCCGAACTTCGGTCACGTGCCTTCGGCATAGTGTGTTTAGACACAAAGATTCAATAAAACTTACCACGACGATTTTCTCTGGGCAGAGTTGCTCCAAATTTCGCGGACCCAAGCTGTGCTGGACACGCTGGCAAGCATGACTAGCCCGATCAACATCTCAGGGTACTGGTTGCGGAACTGACAGGCGATCAGACCACCCCAGTCATGGGAGATTAAGATGCATTTTTCACGACCTTAAATAAAATAAAATTAATAAGTAATTTCCGTGACTGTGCAGTAGTGGCCCAGGGATATCGGCCCCGATTTACGAGAGATCGTGAATTCGAAACCGACATTTTATTTTATTTTATTTGTGGCTTTTTTATGTGGTGCATTATGGCTCCCTCCCAGCAGTGGAAACATTATAGGCTGACCTCTCTGGCTGAGGCCTGTTCAGGTGGAGATTTATAAACGACTCCGCCTTGGAGTGTAAATGTGGTGCTGTTCCGCAAACGATGGGACACCTAATATCGTGTCCTGTAAATGCGTGTCCTGTCAGCTGTACGTTACAGGAACTGATGGACGCTGGTGATGGCACCAAACAAGTAGCCGAATTCCATTTAGATTGCTATCGACACGTATCGACGAATCGTAATTACAATTTACACGGTCGACCGAAGCTATGCCATATAGCTGATCAGTAATAGCTAGGCACAGATAAACTTACTAGGTAATTAGTGGGAAAGAATGTATTTGCTCTGTTATTATAAGACAGCGTAAAGTGCTGAAATCTTTATCAAAGTTATTTCAACACGCGTAGATAATGTGATTTATGTTGCATCAAAACTACCTTATTATAGTTTCAACTTGCCTTAATAATATGATTTTATGAACCACTATTATACTGGTATTAGGTACCTATCATTTGCATGTCAACTTCTGATATTATTATGCAGCTAGTAACTTTTTCGTCCGGCAATCGGTATGCACACGTAGTTATCTATGTATAGGTAAGTACCTATCTTGTTTGCCCTATGCATATGTCAGAAATGCACCCACTCATATCACTCATTTGGAGAAACATCGAAGTAAATGTATTTTTTCCCAAAAATTAGTTAAATATGACAAAGCACTTAGAAAGCGTATTTACGTTAGAAGAAACAAAGACGTAAATAAAAACTTTTTTACAAAAAAACGTCAATAAACGAAAATGCTGAACAAAAAAACGTCAATAAACGAAAATGCAGAACCAACGACACCGACTTCCGAAACTAAAATTATTTTTCACATTGTAGGGTTGTTTTTTTTTGGAAATCGGTTGGTTTTTTTTTCAGGTTTTTTATTTTTCACTTTTTAGCGGGAGAGTTTGTAATTTATCTAAGTTACAATAGCCTAATGTCAACTGCTCATCACCTTTTACAAAATATTGCTTTTCCCGATGCTGGGACGTTAATTGTTGAGGAGTTCTCCTGGTAAGAACCAGGAGAACTATTCAACAACCACTCACCATATGCATTGTGATGAGCATAAATTGCTCGTAATTAAAATAGTAATTGAATCGCAACCCATGAAATATTTATCATTGAGTAGTTCTGATGGCCATCTGTGGTCTTTATCATCAGCTCCACTTTACCAAATAATGATTTCCGAGAGCAAATGCTCAAGTTACTTTAAAAAATACCCAAACCGCTATAGTTTCGCCAATAAAATTTGTGGTTTTTACTCGATTTCCATGGGATCCTCTCATCAGATTCCAACTTGATGACAATGGGACCACCTCGAGAGTATACCCTATCAAAAAAAAAAAAATTTCAAATCGGTCCACAATTGACGGAAAAATCGGTGAACATACATAAAAAAAAACATACATAAAGTCGAACATATAACCTCCTCCTTTTTGAAAGTCGTTAAAAAAAACAAAGTAGCAATTACGTCGATGTTTCTTCAAATAAGCAATACTAATCATTATTTCAACAACTGTAGGTACGGTTTGTTGTGACCCTTGATATTTATACAGCATGTTTACGTATCTAATATCCATAACCGAACACTGTTCTCTATCGGTCCTCTACAGTTATGGGCACAGTGGAAAGTATGCCATCTTACCAGTAAAGTCCAAAGGTGGGCTGTAGGACCATTTATGTATTATGACTATTACAAATAGGTACCTACCTAGGTAATTTAGGACACGAAGTTCATTAAATTTAACCATTATAAATGCAAAGACACGGCTCTCTCAAAGATAAAAGCACAGTGTTGTCGTCAAATGCAAAGCGTGAATTTCCTAATAAGCATATTTTAATAGCAGTTTTAAAATAAAAAGCATTAAAGTTTACCCAATTGTTTAATTAGGTCCCTGACGTCTTCTACCAGAAGTTCCATCTTGTATGAAGCAACGCCATCGGGCCTTTCTGAATCCCCGTAGCCTCTCATGTCAATGGCGACGCACCTGAAAAAAATCAATTTATTGATGACCCAAGAAATACTGGGTTGTTCTTGGAATAGAATCTACTTGATCTAATCTAAAGGCTGTAGTTGTCACGTTTCAAGTCCTTTCCCTAATGCCTCTTCGTAGGAACCCAAACGATGAACTATGTAGGTATGGTTTTTCGTATTGGAACATGTTGATGAACACGATAGATATTGATTCTGGACGTTCAGATTTTGAAATAATGCTAGAAAAATGTATGTCGGTCAATGACTGCTATTACCTAGCTTGAACGCATAAACTATATCCTCTGTAATGGGTGCCCTAAAAGGTGAAAAGTAATGGACATCCGTCTCATTTACACGATCACCAATCCGTGGTAATGGTCAATATTGCCATAAAAGCGGCAGTAGACGTTTAAGGAGCTAATAATAATATGATAATCCTCCATCATTTTTCATTTAATTTTCATTTCCAATTTCATCATGGTAGGTAACTATATTTTCCTCTCGATTGGATTAAATAATCGCATTTAAACCGAGGAAGGGGTTAAAATAAACAAAAACAGCCAGAATTAACTACGTAATGCGCACTAGCCAGCTGTGCTCACAAAAACTTGTTACTATGCAAGCTTTGGCATTAGGAGTAGCGCAACATCGTTGCCATGCAGATACGTACAAACGTTCGAGATTATGCTTGATTCTTCTTTTATAATAAAATATAAATGATTACTTGATGACGTTGTTTTAAAATGAAATTATATGTAGTATTACTAAATTTTCTCTCGAGTCTAGTAATACTAAACAGTGTTTCACGGAGATTCTAAGAAACGATATCTACTTATTTCTTTTCTGCTAGTACGGACACCGCCCGACCCTTGCTCGACAAGCCAGCCCGCGAGGCTGAGCAAGTACCTTTAAACTCCCCAAATAATAATAACCAGACCCAGCCTGACCATTGCTGCCCTCCCCTCAATGACTCACTAAGCCGAGGCCCGAACCCCACAGGGGGCGCCCTTAGTGTAGCTCATTTAAATTAATATCCTTAGTTTGTAAGCCCTGGCTGGGGGCCTTAAAGTAATTTTTGGCCACCACAGGATAGTCCGGTTAAGCAGTAAGGCAACCTTAGCGAGTTGCAACTGCGAGTGGTCATATCAAAGGCTAGTACGGAGTCTTCCTTTATATTTTCATGGTACTTACTTATAAACATACAATACTTAGGTGCTTACCAATAATCCTTTTGAAACTCTATAAGTTGATGTCTCCATGAATACCAGAACTCAGGAAATCCATGCAGAAATAGCATCAGAGGCTTGGCCGAGTCACCGCTCTCAACGTAGTGTAATACTGTGCCCTGTGAACAAGTTAAATTAATCATAAAATACCTGTCCAGTCTGTTTCTCTAATAGACTTAGGGCGGTCGGCCCACGTGACTTTTAGCAGCGATCGAATAGTGATCCAATCACAAAATGACCGCGTTATGCGGGTTGCAGACCAAGAGCTAAGGCTAAGTTAGTCTAGCTTAACTCGCATAGCTGAGGTAATTTTTCATACTTCTGTTGATAGTTTGCGGTCTGTACACAAATAAGATATTATCACATGATAATTATTTTCATCTTACAAGAAGATGAATAAGATAAATCAAATAAATAGAAAAGGCCGAAAACGAATTCAGCTATGCGAGCTAAGCTAGACTAACTTAGCTTAGCTCTTGGTCTGCAACCCACAAATACAGACGCGATGCTGTCGCTGGATGTATACCTTCGCTAACGTATAACCGCAATTCTGCATCTCTACTATCGCGATACAGTCGCGTTACAGAATTCATACAGTATCGATACATTCATACGATGCGCGATTTAGTCAGTACTTGTGATGCTGTGGACTCTACAGTTGCAATATGAATTCGGTCGAATCAGCATTCATAATCGCGCGTAATGCCGGAGCCACACCAACGGGAAACGCCATTGATTATAGTTATGGGCTGGCTGCACCTACAGTTAACGCCCGATTATCGCGAAAATCAACGGCGTTTCCCGTTGGTGTGCACGGCTTTAGTAGATAAGTATGCTGAATCAATGTAGTCGCGCGTTTGCAGCGATGCAGAAGCGCTGCTGAATGGATTGAATACTATGCTATTGTATTGCCATTGCCACTGAATCGCTTCCGTAGCCCGTTGGAAATGCGACAAACGGCCAAAAGTAGCGATACAGAATCGCTACAAGTCGCCGGCGCCGTGGGCGATCGCCCTTAGAGAGCAGGTTATCTATACGGTATACACCCACAGTCCTATTCTACCAACCTGATAGGTGAAGTCAGTCACCATTTCTGATGCTTGCAAAACAGCTTTGGCAAAAGACAGCAAATGAGCAGCAACAAATCTACGTCAACATTTTTTGCCTAGGTCCACAATATTGCGTCAATATTATCACCGTATTCTCGACCTTTTGGACCATGACGCGGCGTATCCGAATACGTTATATGTCGCTTACGTAACACGAAATATTTAACATTGTGGGACCATAGATATTATATATGAATTGTTGGGATAATAACGGCACGGTTGATGTACTTACAGTACGCCTAGCATTACTAATAAAAGTTTCACGATAAGTAACACCGCTTGTGGGTTTTTTGCAACATTTTCATCTTGCTTGCCAGAGAATTTTCGACGCCATATTTCAGTTAAGTTTAGTTTGGTTAGGTTATTATATTTTTATTATTATAGTTTATTAGTTAATTTAGTACCTGTATAAGAAGTTTATCCAGTGTATACGTTTTAACCCTTTAATAAAAGTTCAAGGTTGGATCGAGGCGGCTCTAGAAAGGGATGCCTGGAAGAATTTGGCGGAGGCCTTTGCTCAGCCATGGCATAGTGTAGGTACGCTAAATAAAAAAACTGTTGCCAACCAATATTGGTTGTTTAGTAAACATAAGGCCATTGATTTTTTGCTTAAAAAAACTACGCAATTCGGTCTTTGACTCTTAACATAGCGGTTAAGGGCTAAAGACCGAATTGCGCAGTTTTTCTTGTTTCTTTGGGGTTTTACGGAGATCTCTGTTTTTAATTTTCTGAGCAGATAGAAGAGCTACAATAGTTATTAATAAAGACTCTGCTTTGAAATAAGGCTCGCAACTAACCTCGGATTTATTCAACTGTAACACCATGGCAAGAAATTTTCAAGGTTTCTCTGATTGGGTAACATAGCACACTCAATTGCGTATTCTAAATCTCATGAGTTTGCAGGATTTATTAGATTCATAAGTATAATACATATAGGTAGGTACTAGCTTCTGCCGGCGACTTCGTCCGCGTGATATTTGTTGTTCCTCCGACCCATCCCGTCGCATATCATCGCATCGCCTGCTCGCGCTTAGTTTTCGCTTGGGGTCAGTTCACACCGCGACGCGACGCGGCGCGCAGTTTTCAAGATAGCAATACATTTATAGACCTTATCTACTACACAAAAAGGCACACAATTCAGTGAGGTGGGCCGCGCGGCGTAGCTCGACGTAGTAGACACCACCTCACTGAATTGTGTACTTTAAGGGTCCTGGCGTGATGTTGAATAACCTACAGCCTTCCTCAAGAGTTGGTAGTTACAGAGATCATCGCATTCAAAGAAACAAGCAAACACATCAGGTATTATTATAAGTATAGTGTAGACAGTTTAAATACCGATTATGTTTAAGGTCCTACTTACCTACAGAGTATTTTACTATATGCTTAGTTTTTGTCCAAGAAGATGCTACGTATTTGTAGCCCAAAGCGGAAAAAATATGACGGCAATGTTGATTGTTTATTTTTTGTGTGTAACCTACTTATACTAACCCATACTAATATTATAAATGCGAAAGTGTGTTTGTCTGTCTGTTACCTCTTCACGCTTAAACCGCTGAACCGATTGAAATGAAATTTGGTATAGAGATAGTTTGAGTCCCGGGAAAGGACATAAGATAGTTTTATCCCGATATTCCCACGGAATCGAAACTTATGCGTGTGAAACCGCGGGGCGCTGCTAGTATTTAATAATCTTCAATTTGTTTGAAGAGCCATGGTTTGAGCACATGAATATTGAAATCCACTGAAATCAACAAAAATAATGTTGCTTTTTGGTCATAATTTCGCCAACAACTGATTGAATGTATTCTGGATGTAGTTAACAATCATTCTAAAAATAAGTCATAAAAATCGTTATCTACGCTAGACAATTACAATCTCTCAACTCACGCATTATTAAACAATTTGCTACCTCAAAACTTTGTCAGCATTGTTCTTTAATGCTAATTTATCTGATTACAGTAAGTACTTTGACCTACGATAACTCGACCCAGCACGAGCGGCTGCCCGGCTGGTCGGGAGGTATGCGAAAACAGGTTGGTTAGGTTTATAGTTTATACAACTCGCCGGAAGAACTCGAACGTGCTAATTTATAACACAGAAAGCGGAACGGCTTTCGAGTATTCTCTTTGAATAGTATATTATTGCATAGCATAGCTGTACACGGTTCCAATTGTTGTTGTTATTACGTTATGCATTCGCACGCTCGACAGACGTTAGTGCATCTCCGTAGGTACGAGTATGAGGCCCTGCGCACAAAATGCAATTAGAAAAATATAAGCAAGGGCACTTATTTCTTATATCTATGGGATACCATAATAGCTGATAGCTGTTATGAGCTATTTTTTAATAAATACAATTGTTATGAAAATAAGATTAGATTAGATTTCACTTTGAAAAAAATACCTAAGTATTTGTTTTATCGCATCGTAGCTAGGTTAAATTTATTTTTAATTATAATTTAATTATAATTACAAAGGATTAGGTAGGTGATTATTATTAGTAGTGCAGAATCTTTAATCAAAAAGGAGATTTTTTTTAAATCTCGGTATCCTGGTTTCCGTTCCTTTGGAGCCTGTGTACGAGGGGCCAAAGCCAACTTACAGAGGCCCCTTAGACAATTTTAAGACGACGCCGACCGCGCAGTGGCGCCCTCATAATTTGTTTCTGCATTTTCATTCTAAAATAAAAGAAATAACCAAACAAACGATGAGGGCGCCACCGCACGGTCGGCGTCGCCTTAAGTGTTGAGGGTTGAGGCACCAACCGACGATATCCCTGTATGCATTAGGCAAATGCTCCCAAGGACAAACCCTACTACTACTACTAACCCTGGCTATAGTGGATTGGTTACCTAGAACTATGAAAGGACTATATCCCCTGCCTGAACAATGTTATGTAATACACAGATAAAATGGTAGGGGGTGACTTGCACAATCAATAATGGCCCCCCGAAAACGGTCGCACATATTAGTGACGTAGCGACAAGTGGGCAACTGCACTTCCTGAGTTGCTTGAGTGGAGAGGTATTCCACGGCTGTTGTTTATTATTATTCTCTACCTATAGTTACATCAGGCTAACGTATTATAGGTTGTAAAACACAATTAATAAAATAGTAGAGGAACTTCGAACTTTACCATAGTAGGTATGGTATGTAACGAGTTTTAGATAAGACAATGAACACAGTAATTTAGATCCTACCTAAAACGTTGATAATACGTCAAGAATTTGTACTTTGTACTAACGATAAATAATATTTGATATTATCTAATAATTATTACTTAGGTACACAAATCGATAACGAAAATAAACTAACAGAAATTCGTCTCTCAGATACAGGCAAACTGGGTGATTGATTTTGGGAGAAGTAGGTATTTATGAATTGAAAATTGGTTTTTAGTATGGCACTGTGGATACAATAAATAAAACATTATTGTAACAAGAACTCTGTACTGTATACGACTGGAGGCTGTATAAATTCTACAGAAATAAGATTAGGTAGGTACCTAATCCAGAATAATTGAACGTGACCATTACAACAGGGTATATATGTTCTGTGATTAGAACCTTTTCCCTAGACGAGATTGGGTCGTTTTTAGTACGCAGAGATTTAAAATTAAATGAACTAGAGGTTTAGTTAGTAGCTATATTATCATTATCAGCCATTTAGCATATAGCAGTCTATAGCTGAACATAGGCATCTCTAATGGCACGCTATTTTACTTGATCCTCGGCTACACTCATACCAGCCGCCCTTGTGAATCGCACTACACAGCCTGAGGGCGTCCTCCTACCAACGCGAACGTCGCGTATCTCGGATCCGTGGTAGTAGTCTATCAAAAAGTACTCTGTGGTAGGTAACTAGACATTAAAGTGTCCGTCTCACAATGACATGGTAATTTTTTTCTTATCTTTAGGATAAGACAGATATGAGAAAACTATGGTTTTTATATTTTTTTACGAGATACGAAGCGTCGCGAGTCGCGTCACAAAATTAATAGGTACTCGTATCTTCAAACCAGTTCCGTGTCTGTCTAAGTCTGTATAATTTGAGCGGTCATTCAGTCACTGACCGCGCAACTTATCATTGTTCCTATTATTGCAAAACCTCGCCGAAAAGTAAGAGTAAAATTGTTACTAATGCAGATCAAATCGGTAGGTATATACTCGTATACACATAATAAAGTCGCTTCGGTATTTCTTCTTAGGCTTAGGCGCAAATTAGCCACCGGCCACTGCCACCGGTAGCCCAGTAACAAGCAGTTCACGTGCTTTTTCAAACGCTTTGTATGGATCCGTCGCACACGTGTGGCTGGTGGCGGCCACCTGCTACAGTAGTAGGTACTCAACACCGCAACGCGAGCCGACAGCCACTGGTGGCTGTGGCCGGTGGATCGTTTGCGCTTACTGAATGCCTAGTGCCTAGGACCTAGTGTAAAAACATTCAAGACATTACCTAACCAAATTTAAGAAAGGTATTCAAGCCAGGTAGGAATAGGGTGTTTGGCAGAGTGACTTGAAAAAGGGAATAAGTAGGTAGTAGCTCTAAGTAATGAAGACGTCAAAAGTTCTAATTTTAGTAATAAAAAATAGAAAACAAAGATAGTACCCAGCCATGCTGACTGGAAGCCTTCTTGTCACAGTCAGACTTTGAGTCAGGCAGCTGCCGAATTTCTTTTGTGTGATTTGTGATCAAAGCCATGGATTAAAGATAAGTTTTTTTTTTATTTATATGCTTAAAAAGTATATAAATAAAAAAAAACTTATCTGTGCACGTGTTTCTGTGACAAATAAATAACATTTTATTTACGAAGTCTGGTACTTGCAACTATTTCGAAATAATTGGTTACTGCCATTGACATCCTATCTCAATGGTTACTGCAATCAGCTTTTTATGGTTTAGAACCATAGCATTGTTAAAGTTTTTTTCAGGTATTTTTTTATATTTTTAATTTATAGATTTAGTTATTTTAAGCAACCTATTTCAATATTTTGGTTTTCTAAGCAGTCATTAATTTTAAATAAATTTTCTAAATTCTACTTCGAAAGTAGGCTGAAGAGTTCAATATCTTTGACACGTATAACACAATAGTAAAAACCCTAAATTTGACATCAAACATGACACTTGACAGTTTTAGAGGTAGGAATGATCAAAATAATCGAACATTTTTGACATTGGCAGAAAGTCGACATCGGCTCAGTTGCCAAAACACAAAAAAAAAAAAAAACGAACATTTACTTATTAGATATGCGACTATAGCAGGTACTGTTGCCGAGGGATGACGGATAGTATCTAGCTAACAGCCCGTTCACACATAGTCTCCGTATTTATGGTACTGATACTGTTTTTTACTGTATACTGAATACTGTGTCATATGTGAAGTCGCTCACACAACTCCATACGCCATCGATGAAAAAAAACGTATCCGATAAAATGAACCAGTAAAACAGAGACTAACTGGCTGTAAGGTATCTACTATGTACCTACCTATAGGTGCACGACTGTGTGTGAGTGATTTCTTTCAAAACTATATTCGCGGGGAGAGGGACACGTGGGTGGTTAAAGGGAATGCATTTTTTAATTTAAGCTATCATTATATTGATTAACGATCATTGAGAACTCGGAATTTAGATTTTTTGTGTGAATTGATTTTTAACGTTTGATTTTAATCGTTTCAAAGGCCGAAATTTTCGCATGATTGCATTATAATTATGGTCAACCCCATAGTTGACATTAGATGACTTGAAATTTTTTCATCGGATGATAGGAGGCACCGATTCCCAACCTGCTTACCTCTGACGTCATTTGGAGGTCAAATGATTGTGTTTATGTTAAAATAACTCAATCTTATAATTTTAAGCGCTAAAAATAGAAAAATAAGGTTATAGAAACCTAAAAGCTCGAAATGGTTTTGGAATCAGCGCAGATTTTTTTTTCTTTACATACAATTATGCATTCATATTCAAGTATGCATTATGGTATCGAAGCCTGCGCGGGAAAATTGCAGTAAACCATAAATTGATAAACAAGCGTTTACACGTTTTTCGCATCATTCAAGTGAAATTCATCTCCAACATGCAGCCTTTCATAACAACAATGTATATGTCGCAGCCAACTGGTTAAATTAGCCGTTCAGTTAACTGCCTGGCCTTTAGAAGTAGTGCTCGCCTCGCTTCCTCCCTCTGCTCGCACGCGGTTGATCACGGTTCTAACCTAACCTAACCCTTGGTCGGGGTGCAATGCCTTAATTACTGCGACCAATTCGGCTCGCGCGTGATTGGTTACAGACTTACAACCTAAACTGTAATTGAATATCATTCAGGCCGTTAGTTGAACGGCCGCCGTTTAGTTGAAAGGCTAGGCGGTTAACTGAACGGCTAATTTAACCAGTTGGCTGCGACATATATAAGAAAATATAAATACTTACATTAACTTTGATGTACTTGTGCACTCCATATTTAGGGTCTGTAAGTCGTGCTGGTGGTTCCAACTTCAATTTCTGAGCCCAGGGACTAGAGAACGGATTTTTTAAATAAACTAAAACAAACACGAAAAGCATCTGAATGCTGTAGTACAAAGTTAATAGGTTCGTCACCAAAACACGATGTAGGCACTGACACACACTCATTTTGTACGATTTCTCGATGGCAAGCAGAGCGATAGGTACGTGTGTTTCGGCCCCCTCCTCGCAGATGACTGGCTGAGTGGCTGAGCCTAACGACGCACGCCGCGCCGCCCGCACCGTCTCGAAGATGTAAAGGTTGGTTCACAGTAAGCAGCAGCAGATTCGCAGTCACTAAGGTTGGTTGGTGAATACTACACTGGTACCTACTACAGAGGTACCTATTAACAAAGTTGAAGAGTCTGTTCAAGCATTCAGTTTATCTGTCAATTACTTTGAACGTAAGTATATTATGTTTTTTCTTTAGGATATATTCAGGCAAAATGTTTCAAAAAATCTAACAGTAACTTTGAATATACACACATCAAAAGTGTCTAGGGATCAAGCATTTTTATGCGGATTTCTTGAGATTGAGATGTGGCTTTGTAATAAATTTATGATTTTATAAATTTATATGGATCCTTTTTGGTGCATTTCATAATTTGAATCAGGAACTGTGAATCAAATTCGAGTAAAAGATGAAAATCAGCTGTCAATATTTTCCCTATAAAAACATACAACGCATTGAAGACATTATTAGTGCTACTGTTTCCCTACTACTGATTAAAACCAACGTTATTATGGAGCGGCGACGTCATTTAAGCAGGGAAGAAATGCTCAGAGCCGTGGGAATGATAGAAGCTGGTTCCCGGCAACGTACTGTGGCTTTAGCTCTGAATACAAGTCAGAGTGTTATCAGTCGACTTTGGACACGTTACCGAAGCACTGGTACCGTGGCTGAGCGCCATGGAGGACGGTATCGCTGCACCACACGGAGACAAGACCGATACATTCAAATCTTAACTCGAAGAGCTCCAACAATAACCGCCATGATGTTAGCCGTGAGGCTTCATCACTCTTCAGGGAACTTAATTAGCGACCAAACAGTCAGAAACCGCTTGCATGAAGTGAACCTTCATTCCCGAAGACCGCTACGGGTACCACCTATAGCAATGCACAATCGTAGGATTCGATATCAATGGGCTCTTGAACACAGAAATTGGGCAGAAGAACAATGGCGTTTCGTGTGCTTTTCTGATGAGTCTCGTTTTGGTATGAGACCGGATACAAGACGTATACGACACTGGAGAACCCCTGGACGCCAACAGCGATTAAAATCCTGCCAGGAAGTCCATCCTTATAGTGGTGGAACCATCATGGTATGGGCGGGTATTTGGATCGGCGGAAGAACTGAGTTGATTTGGATCAGAGGCAACCTCAACGCTCAAATTTATGCTGAGACGATTGTATCAGACGTCATCGTTCCTCTACAAGTGCAAATCGGTCCCTTATTTCAGTTAATGCATGATAATGCACGACCGCACACCGCAAGAGTTGTAAGACAGACTCTCGCCGCAGCTAACATCAATGTCCTGCCCTGGCCTGCTCAGTCGCCAGACTTGAACCCGATTGAGCATGCATGGGATATGCTACAGAGAAGAGCTCTGCCGAATATGGAGGGTATCCAGTCGCAAGAAGACCTTTTTTTGTTGTTGCAACGAACATGGGCGGCCATTCCACAGCGTGATTTGGATGAACTCATTTTGAGTATGCCAAACCGATGTTCTTGTGTTGTTAGTGTTCGCGGTAGAAACACGGATTATTAATTGTTTAAGTTACCCAATAAAATTTTAAAGAAAACTGTTATTTCAGTCTTTTTTTCGAACTTTTGTGTTAGTGGTTCAAATGTCAAAAATCCCTTTATTAGGAAAATGGCAAATTTCTTTATTAATGCAAAGGTGACTTGGTTTATCGTTACTGTGACAAACGAAAACACTTTATTTGATGAATCCTTGAAGAAAATTTTAATTAATATCAATCAGGAGAAAAGTTATTGCAAAAATATATGTTGATCCCTAGACACTTTTGATGTGTGTATTTGTTTGTAATCAGTCATGTAAAGTCAGCACTTAGTCAGGACAGCGGAGCTTGTCATGCGGCATGCATACACCGCAACAGTTCTTGATCTTGAATTCTTGACCTCCATCTGAACGCAGCTGAAGTCGTCCGTGTAGTGGTCGTCTAAACAGAATAATGAGCCAGCCTGTTCAACTAAACGAAAAACATAATACTGACTTGAGATAGCTCTGCATACCTACCACGAGCTCTTAACGCGATCCACTTTAGGACCTAAACTGAACTGTTCTGCTAATTCGTACCATGACGTCAGTTTAACGATTCAATTTAGGCCGTGCCATCTGGATACCTACCACGAGCTCTTAACGCTCATTCACTTTCAACGATCCAAATGCTGCTGAGCGTATTGGACGTCATGCTACGACTGTGAACGATGCAGTTTAAGAACCTAAACTGAAATGCTTGCTTTTGAATCGTTTTTAAATAGATCATGGTAGGCCTCCTGTTCCGTGTTATAAATAAATCGCACATCTGCTTTTTCGTGATTTGTTTTTCATTTGAATCGAATATTCTATGGAAGCTATTTTTTAAAGGTTCGAATGAAAAATTACGCTCCATGTAAAATAAATACTGGTTTTATGGTGGAGGACTGGAGAATACAAATTCGAAAATCAGCACAGGAGATGTAAGAAGTAGGCTATGGGAGGCAAATAAATCATGCTTAATAATTTATTGTAATTGGTGTACCTACTGCAGTATTAACAAATCCTGCATGGTTTTTTTTTTTACTTTAATCCTCCTTACAAATTCATATTCAACCTTATTTTTAATCATGGTCTATCCAGAAATTTCCATCTGAGATTTTTTCAAATTACGAATTGTATTTACGTCAGATGGCATGGTAGCCATGGTCACTTTAAAAATAACCTTGTGACGAGCTACATCTCTATCTGAAATTAACGCCAAAATTTTCATGTAAATTATTATATTGAATCTGATTTATTGTTGTTATAACGTTTTTACTCTATAAGGTACCTCGCTACCAAGAGTTCTACGTACATTTGTTAAATTTCAAATGTCGGAGTAAGGACCTATCTCTTTCATTTTTGGTAGGTATGTATCATTCTACTCTATTTCTTGGGTACAAGTGATTCTGCTTGCTCCATGGGTTCTTATTTTTAAATTTTACCCCAGGATAAGGCCCGAACTAACGGCAAGCAGATTCATTCGGTTTCACCCTACCCTGACTCCTGTGAAGAAATTAAAGCTGTTCACCTGAGGAGCTCCCGCAGCATGCTGTTACGGATCTTCTAGCCACTTACCGTTCTACGATAAATTGTTCTACAAGGATTCCGTGAACGAAGACGAAGACCTTTTTTGGATCAAATACTGTTTTTTTGCGCACCAATCTTATAGTAGATAGCCTTAGTTTTTTTTCATTTCAATTCAATTCAAGTACGTCGGGTGTGTTTCTTTAGACCGTGTCATCTAATTAATCTATCTAGTCTTTATATTTAACTAAACGTGTCTTGATTGCAATCACGTCAGCATTCGCGTCGCGTGACAAAATCCACCTTTTTTTCCTTTACAAAACCTAAAGTATTTTTTATTTGGTATAACTGTCGTCACAAGGGTACCTACAGAAAGTAGTCTTTTCTTGCTATTTTTTATTTTTATATTAGATTCCTGTATTTTTTCGGATTTTTTTATTTTTACACCAAAATTAAACGTGTTTATTAGCCAAGTGTTTCGTTCCTCGTTTTATTTCGCTACACTACATACTAAAAAATAATATCATAGGTTTCAAACCGTAACATAAGACTACATACAGCATACGTAGTCTCACAATGATATTTTCCGACGAAGAAGGTATAGGTATCGCTGTCGCAGATTTCGTGAGACAACCTTTCGGATACCTACTGCGCATTTTTGTAAACGAGTACCTAATAAAAGTAGGGAATGAAACGATCCGCAACGATGAATAAAATTTATTTAATATTTTGTAGTTCATTATTAACAAATACAACAAAACACTTACAATAAAATAATTTGATAATATCTCGATCAAGCGAATAACCGAATTAACCTTGAATTAATCAAGGTTAACGCAATAAAAAATATCGGAACTCAGGTCACATGAGTAGATAAACGATTATCTGCTAATGTGCTCAGGTCCAGTATGTCTTTAATATTTGTATATAAATCAAAGATATAGGTATATTTTTGATTATGAATTCAAATCTAAAACGCTAATTTTCGGTACGTCGATGTGACAGCTTTTTTTACAAACGTAGGTATTGATGTCTTGGTGGGACTACATGACGAAGTCGACATTCATCATTCTCCTACCCTTATCCCAATGTATTTGTGGTCGGCGGAACACGTCCAGTTCTTCCATATTTCTCTATTAATCGTCATATCTGTAGTCACCCCCTTTCTAACCATACCATCGTTTCTTTGGTCCTCCTACTCTATAACCATCAAAATTCTACGGATCTAAACAATATACACATCTCAAGGACTCAAAGTACGGCTACACAACAAAAACATAAAACATGTGCTTAATCCAACATAAAACAAAATATAAAGAGTTAAATATTTTTAAAGATTTACGATTTCATTCAATAATAAAATTTTAAAAAAGTGTAAAAGAAGGTTGAAGTAATTAATTACCTAATGATTTGAGCCACAAATTTGAACAGTTAAGCCACTTCGACGACAAAGTTGCTCCCCTACTGAAAGTAGGGGCTTAAATGTAATTTACGTTTACAGATTCAAATACAGTCTCGAATTCTGTGTTGCTCCTGTACTAAAAGTAGTTATATTTACCACTTGTTGCGTCTCGTCGTGATTTCGTGACAAATATTGTAATAAGTCACGAAATTAATATCATGTTAAATTAAATGTCTGCAAAATTATCTACCAACGAAGACTAACGACTAAACGTTGAATGATGGTGGAAAATAGTTATAAATTCTTGCGAATCACAAAGTACAATAAGAAAGAGATACTACGCCCGTGCTTTCCTTCTTTTCTGGCATCACTCTAATTAGTTTGACGGTTCTCGTGTTGAAACTAGCAAACAAACTGACAAACGCATTCCTTCATGCTGTATCACTACCTATATAATGTAAATAAATAAAATAAATAAGCCTTTTATTTCTTGCTGATTGAATTTAAAGATACAAACGCTGCATGCAATCTTTTATACATTTCAATTCCTAACATATTTTTTTTTGTTTTGTCTAAATAATGTAATGAAACATATACCCATTTAAAATGAAATCGACGTCTGCAGTAGGTAAAGGTAACTGATCTCAGAACTGATTTTCTAAGTAAAGTAATATCAAGACACGTTGGTGAAAGTATAACTTACTCAGATGGTGCGTCATTGTTACCGGGAAACCCAACCCTTTCACTGCTTACAGAATGTAAATCATTACCGTAATCTAAAAACGATTCAATGTTCGTATTTGTGAATAATTCCATATCTGCCCGAAACGTTTCAAAATCATTCATAGTTGACATTGTATTGAATGCGTGGTTTGGCAAATATGTAGAACTGCTAGCACCTGTATCCGTGTTGTTAGATTTTCCTTTTAATTTCTCTTCTTTAAACCTGTCTTGAGTTTCCTTCTCTATTTGCTCGAGGCGTTCTAGAATCTTTGAAGGGTCAGCACCTTTTGGTCTGTTGTTAAAATCTATGTTGATTTCAATCCTGTTGAAGGAAAAAACATTGTTTTAATTATCATTTCCTTACGATTTCTTTTTTGTTTTTAGGTTTGTTAAAATCCCACACTTCCTGGTCTTATTCCCGAAGGGGGTTAGTTGTGAAAGAAGGCGGCTGATAACATTTAAATTAGCGAAAAATATGTGACATTTACCCAGTTTCTTCTTTAAACTTTGCCCAGTCTTCAAGTCTTGGGGCGCGTGGTATTTCAGCTGCCACCGCTCTGGATGCATCTTCCATCGTCTGTTCCACCAACTGTCTCTCCGCATCTGCTGCAACTATAAAATCTTATAACATTACAGGTGATCTAACTCCCCTCAATGAGCGAAGTTTAAATATTACTGAAGCTATTTATTCCGCGTTTGAGGTGAGCAGAATGATAAAAAAGATTTTAACAAATGGATAAACCTTTCACTGAGTTTAAATGTTTAGGTCAGCAAAATAACCAGCTCGCAACAAGTTAGACAAGCAAAGTATTTTTGAAAACTACGTACTGTGCTTAATTACTTAGACGTTAGACGTGCCAGCGGCTAGGACTAACCCAATCAAGTTTGCCCCTACCTATGTCACGAGTCTGAGATCACGAGCCGCACGTATTATTAACATTAGTACAGTATCGGAGGATATATATTTGGGCAAAACCTGCCGAGATTCATTGAAAAGGCACAATTAATCATTGAAAAAGGTCTAATATTATAATATCAAGAATTTTTCAATGTTAGATTTAGTAACACATTTTAACTATTAATAATTTTTAACTCGTTATTCTGTTCCCAAAAAATTAATACTTTATAATAAAATGACATTGTTTATTTAATATATTATTATTATTTTTAATTTGTTGTAAGTTTTGCTGTGCCCTACAGGGTCCATAATTGTATCTAGCTTTAAGCCATTATTGTAACATCTGTAATGACATTATGGTACGCAAATAAAGATGAATATGAATAGATTCAAGCCATGTAGGCGGGGTTACAGCAAAGTTGTAGCAATTTCGGTTAAGTACATGGTAGATGATTTTATTTTATTTTTCTAAAGAAATAAGTTGATATTGTGACTTATAACATCGCCTTGGATGATTCTGTAAAGGTGTTATAATTGTGGTATAAATAAATACTTAAATACTTTTGTTAAAATCGGTCAGAAGAAATCATTAAACTTCACATTACCTACCTAATTGTGAAATTACTTGTCTTACATTTGTTATTTACTTACTTCAAAATTACACGAAACCACGCTCTAATAAGTAGGATCCTCATTCCTCATAGTCGGCTTTCTAAATATTAGCAGAGTTATTTTCAAATGAGTAAACATCATAGGACAAGGTCTGGTTGATTATCGCATGAACCTGCTGTGTTAGCAGAATTAACAAAGAGCACGTACAATTTCACAGCTTTCTCTCAATAGCATTATGGGGCCTACCTCAGGTCGAGGTCACGTGTTTAGGCAATCTAAAGATACTTCACTAGGCATATATTTTAAGACCAAAGTAAACAATACGTACTATGTTTGATTAAGGGCTCATTTTTCCAGATTTATCGGAGGGATAATTTTTAATATTTGACAGTTCTTCCATACAAATATTGTCAGACGTCAATTTTATTCCCCGAATAAGAATTTATCTGTCGATTGAAAAATCAGCCCTAAGTATATCATCATTTCAAGCAACTACCCGGTTCCATCTGCTCAATATTATTTACGGTGGTGCCAACTGCCTACCATGCCAAGTTTTCAGAGTATTTGAAGCCCAAAAAAGCCCCATAATCAAAAAGTTAAAAAAGTCTTGACATAAAAGCGTCATGACTCATGAGGAAGTGCTATTATTTTCAAGTATGATGAGGAGAATCTTGTATGAAATAAAATAGGAACAGTTAGTAGTAGGTAAGTATTTGTGCGTCAACGTGTCTAAACATCACAAAGTTGTTTTATCATTTGGACTTTTCGATCAAAAATTATTTCTAGGGCATTACACAACCCATTTCTTCATAAGCCGTGCTATTGAATGGGCCTTGTTCGCTGTGTTGCTGCTGTTTGCTGTCACAAAGTGTATTTATTCGCGTGCGTAGCTAAATATTTTGAGAGAGTTCACATAACCATCATCTGTCGCAAGATGTTAGAACATTGCGTGTGGCAATCAATATTAGCTACCTTTACCTTGCCACTTAATATTTTTTCACGAAATTAGGTAGGTACCAGTTACCGTCATAGGCGCAAACTGCAAAGTTTTTTGACATTGAGATAACCAAACCAGTCTCTTAAATAAAACAAAACTGTCACAAAAAGATGGCGTAGACCGCGGTCATTTAGACTTTCTCAGAGATATGAGCGAACGACCAAACGTTGACAAATTTATATCCATGTTTAAGTATCAGAATGAAATTTTGTTTTTTTGTTTTTGTTTTCGGGTATATAGTGTAAAAGCCAAGCAACTAAGTACCTTTAGAGCGACGATGATATGCACTGGTAGTGCGACGCAGACTTCTCGCTATATTTCCACAGACTGGCTCCAGAGACGTCAATTTACTTCCACTGCCAAGCCAGTCATCATCTTTTGAGAAAAGAAATCCATTATTAGACTACGAACAAACATGCTGACAGCCCACCTGCAGGTAAGCGGTCATCGCCGTCTATGGACAGCTGTAATACAAATCGAGTTGCCATCCCAGAGGCAAATCTTATGTCACTGTACTATACCGGCACCCTTCAAACACAGCACACCCTTCAAACACAGGGTATAGCTAGCCAACCTTTCACTAAGTATAGAAAACTACATACTTCACTAAGACCTTAAAATATACAGGGTCAAACCAAATTAGCTAGCGAAACTCCGCAGACATGATGGGCATCGATATCCAAACATGATAAAACAAAAAATAAATAAATTAGATTTTTTATGTGATCACTTGAAATATCTGTTTAAAAAATGTGTTTTCTTTTGTGTATACTTCACAGACGTGATGGGTTTCGATATCTAACTAAACACGATAAAACAAAACAGATTTCCTCAACTCAAACTTCAAGTAACAAAACTACCAGCGGTCATTAACCCCAAAAAATCAAATCATTAAAAAAAATATTTCATCGTGTTTAGAGATATCGTTACCCATCACGTCTGCCGAGTTTCGCTAGCTAATTTAATTTAACCCTGTATGTAGATACTCACCCATAAGCGTATGCAGTATCTCTAGTCTAGTTCGCTGGTCATCATTGCCGCTGCGTCTGTCAAGCGCAGTTTTCGGTCTAACCGGAAGATTTGGGTGCGCTGGTCTAACACCAGCATTCTCTGTTGTCGCTGGACGACGTAGAATTCGTATACGTGACGAACGACATCCCAAGTTTACATTGTCACCGTCACAATCTGGGCCTGGCATATCCTGCAAAAAGTATTCACGATTACAAAACTGACTATGATGTACTGTCTAACCTGTAATAAAGGCATCATTGGCTTGCACAAAAATTAACGCGAAGGCGAGCAATTCCCAGACAAAAGATTACGTAATAGGTAGGTGTAGCATAGCCTAGGATCAGACGATCATAAATCATACACTCTTAGAATAAATATAATCTTCCAAAAGAGAAGTAGGAATCTGTTAAAAATAGATACCTACTTGTACAAGTTCGTAAAATATGCATACGTAGGTAAATACTAAATAAAGTTAATAATTCAAATTAATTAATTCTTCGGAGACAAGTTAATAATACAATTAAAGTCGTTTAGCTAATTATTTCCTTATTTTATGGTACGCGCACAATAGCGAACACTGATCGACACCATTACCACCGGCTCACTGATTTGATATATGTATAAGAATTAAAAACTATTTTGTATTTCCTTTTTCATGAGTTTTTGTAAGTATTCGGTAGTTCCCTTTCAGATTTTACTTCTTCAGGTCTTACCCGGGGCACCCGGGGTCGATCGCAGTCCATTACACTTAGTCGGACTTTTAATTAGCTGCAGTAAAATAACAGTTTATGTGTTACTTAAATGACTGAAATTTACGTCTTTTCGTTTTTTCGCGGCCATCAACCAAACTTGTTTTTCTAGTACAGAATAGTGTAACAAACGAAACTTACTCGTATTTGACATGCCTATCTCTAAACGCAGTTCGAAATGAGTTACATTTTACTGCAGCTAATTAAAAGTCGGAGTATAGGTTCATTGCACTATTTCAACAAATAGATGAAATCGTCCACAGTCCAGATTCACTTTACCTTTCCAACCACGTAACGTGATACTTAGCACGAAGCACAGTGTTTTGTGAAGACCATTTTTCGGACATTGCTTTTTTATGTAAAAAACTGATAGTTTCAAGTTATTTAAACACAATATTTCGTATCCCCATTTCACTAGTATGTTTAGTTTTTGAGATTAAATTTTTTGAAAATCGTCTTTTTTTCACCCGGGTATTTAGAAAAAAAATGATTCTCAACCTCAAACTCAAACTCAAAGCATTTATTTCAATTAAACCATTTACAGGCACTTTTGAATTGTCAAGAAGTCGGTCAGTCAGAAAATATGAAGCTAGTTGCCCATTCCAAAGCGTAAGTCTTGTACCTATGGAGAAGAACGGGCAAGAAACTCCATGGACACTCTTTTAAATTATATTTTTACAAAAATTTGAATTTATAATTATATGTGAGAACGATGTAATAAAATAAAAAACACGTTCGTGTTAAGAGCGTCCAGAGTACAGCAAATAGTACTTAACTAAACAAAAATCCAAAAAATTAAACTATGCCGAGGCAGCCAATTGATGACCAGCCCCAACTGACGGCGCCCGTTCACGAACATGACGCATAGATCAGCACCATTCAGCTCAACCATTTTGAAGGGAGCTAAATGATCCAACACACACGCCACCGTCAGCGAGACATTTTAGTGAGCATGACATACTATCAGCCGCCAGGGCACATTCAAGTCAATGAAAGACATAATATTACCCGGTAAATGGTAGCTCACGTTTATACAATGCAAATATAGTCCCACAATCTTCAGCAGCTCCAACAGTATGTTCAAGTGCTAATCAATTAGTTGTGGTTGTGGAGCAGGACCAGCATTGATCCAGGCATCTTTATCAACGATGTAATCCCCTAACTTTATATAATATGCCTGCCTGCATAGTGTGCGTTTTATACAAGACTTGAATTTTGTCTCATTCAGTTGAAGAATGTGGGGAGGTATTTTATTATAACATTTTAAACAGTACCCCATAAAAGATAATAATAATATCCTTGGACATTTGACACAACGCCATATAGTCCCAAGCTAAGCAACCTAATGCTTGTGTTATGGTAACGAGATGGCTGATAAACTACTTATATATATATATATATATATATTGTAAATACGTACATATTATACAAAAAACACCCAGACCCGGAACAAATACTTGTAGGTCGTACAAATATTTATTCCGTGCGGGAATCGAACCCGCGACATGCTGCGCAGCAGTCAATCGCTCAACCACAGCGCCAACCGTGTCGTCCAGATGAGTCTACTTTAGCCAATCTGAAACCTGGTTGAACTAATAGGTCCCTATTTCTAGTACTATAATTATGTCTGTAAATCGATGTCTGCAGCCCGTCCCCAAAGTAAAATACCGTACGTAGTATAATACATTCTCTGAAACTAAATATGATACGCAATTGTGACCTGAGGAACATCGACGGCGTTTTTTATGCTGCTTATTTTAGAGTACAAATAAACCTCGAAACTTCGTTAGATCAGACTTATACGAGGTTTTTAGTTTTTAGTTTTTTTTTTTTCTCGGTAATTCCGTCATATTTGGAAAAGTTATTTATACTGAAATTATGCCCTTCATCTTCCCTACATACCACAAATAATAACACGTCCTAGCTCAAACTCGGCAACGCGTAGCCGAGTTTGAGCTAGATCGTAATTCATCTGCATTTAGCAAGCAAATAATGTACTGGTTATTTTTACACAGTCGATACGTTTAAGAAAATGTATAGATATATTGGGTCAAATTAAATTAGCTAGCGGAACTCCGCAGACGAGATCGTTACCTATCGATACCTAAGCACGATAAAATAAAAATATGTAGAATATTTGATGTTCTTTTTTGAAGGGTCAACAACCGCTGCCTGGGAGTGTTGTTACTTGTTGTACCTACTGTTTTCTGTGGTTTTATCGTGTTTAGAACTTTAGATCGATACTTTTATGACGTAACGTACACAAAAAAACTGATTGTTTCTTAAGTGACTACACTAACTGCGGTAGATGACCCCCGCAAAAAGAAATCGTCAACAGATTTTTTATGTTATCAAGTCATTATGTTAACATATCGGCAGTCATCTCGTCTGCGGAGTTTCGCTGTCTAATTTAATTTGACTCAGTTCAGTCATATTTATTTATTCTTAGTAAAGCAGTCTACAGTATTTTATCTATCTCTAAATAATACAATAAACCCATGCTTTTTACAAACTTCCACATATAATATAATATTACGGTATTTAATAGTGTATGTATATAGGTAGATATCCACGCCCACGTATGTCCTACCTACCTATTTAAGTAGGTATTACACTGCTAGAATCGAAAATTAACCAACATTTTTTATCAACCGTATATAAATTATATATTCCAACCTTCTGAAGTTCTGTCGTGTATTACCTACGTATATCTTCTTTTTATCGAAGATCCTAACATACTAATTCAAGGGAATCCCTAGTTACCGCGTTTAATAAGTAAGCACATTAGGGCCGGCGCTGACTGACGTCGCGACACGGTACGGCACGGCACGGCACGTCGCGGTCGGCGCTGCGGTCGGCGATCTGTGGTTGATCGCGAAGAGAATTGATGCGACTGTGATGTTGATTTTGGGAATAACCCTTAAATTAAAGTACCGGCGCGCGGCGTGAGTGGTTATCTTATCATCTGTTTGAAGCAGATTGGTGGTGGTGTAATTTTGTAAATAAACTTCAAAGAAAGAGCAGGCAATTGAACATTTTGTGATTTAAGAAAGAAGTCTCGTTGGACTAGTAGTCGCAAGCGCTACTGCTGAGCATGAAGTCCTGGGTTTCGAGTCCCGGGTGGGGCAAAGTGTTATTGGATTTAACCCCCAGGAATTTCTCAGTAGCAGCCCGGAGTCTGGATTTGTGCCTATTACATGGGACTCAAACATAACTAGCTGAATATGAATGAACACCTCTTTCCAACCCATCCGGGACTATAGGCGTGATGTTATGTTATGTTGTTAAGAAAGAGGGGTCTTCCTGGATCGCAGACGAAGTCGCAGGCAACAGCTAGTAAACTTATATTATTATAATATATTATTATTATATGACTGTCTTACTTAATTATTTAAATAAGGAGCCGGTCCAAAGTGTGCAAAGATTATAGGTATTAGACAGCAATACAGGTTTCTTAAAATATTTAATCAAAGTGCGTAGATACCTACCTACCTACTTAAGTTTGGCACGTGGACGTGAATTCTTTCATAATGTTCATACTTATGGTTCATACCTATCACCAGATAACAGCACATGATAACTGGTGCAGATAGACATTTTGATATTCTTGATGACTTTAATGTTTCTTGTCATTTCACTGTCTTCAATAAGTTACCACAATCATCAAAGGTTGACAACCTTGTTCCACCCACAAGCAGAGAGCTGGTGGACCTCGACACCGGCCTGCAGGCAGTCCAAGGAAACCATGGTATAGATAGATGCATAGATGGCAAGCTAACCAGACGTTTACTACGCCTACTGCTGAACAGGAACGGCTGCGCTTTTTGACGGGGATTGTCACGGAACACTGCTCGCTACACAAAGACAAACACTTCCACACAACAGGCATAACGGACAGAACGCCTTGAATGGAGGCTGAGGAAACCGTTGCGCATGTGCTCTTTGAGTGCACAGGCGTCACCCAGATTAGTTCAGAAACCCTCGGGACACCCAGATCTTAAACAGATGTTCTCAACAGGCCAGGAGACGTAATCAAATTCTGGAGGGAGGTGGGCTGGCCGGAATGATCACCGACGGCCGCCATGGCCCACGCACAATGGTCCACTTGAAGGTCTAAGTGCGGAAATCAAACCTTCTAACATAGAACCTTGTTCCACAAACTTGTACCTAGTTATCTAGTTTTTACATAGCTTATGGCTATGGGCCTCGAGTACCTCGGCCTGCGGTCCAACGCCGTCTAAGCTGGGCATTTCCCTCTCATGCATTCATCAACAGTTTTAACATGATACTTACATAATAGTGATAGGTACTTAGCACGTATCCGCAGGTTGGCAGGTAGGTACTTATTTGATCTGGATCGTGTCGTGAGGCTAAGTGGCCTCCCCTTTCACTGCCTTTCAGATTAATTTCGGTGCACTACATAAGATATCATTTGTGCCTACTGCTTACAATGTATCTTAGGTGGTCATTAAAAATCACGACCTACTTAGACTGCAGCATATTCCGTAAAAAAAATAACATCAAATCTTTTTTATTGTTGATCAATACACTCTTGAAATACATTCCAATACCGGGTGCTTAAAAACTACGGAAAGAGATCATACAAGACTTACATCTAGCGAGATGAAATGCGCAAGTCTTCCAGCACCCTGGTCAAAAGAAGTTGGAGAACTGCACCGTCTGGTTTTAGTCGGTAAGAGTCTAACAGACTTCTCCACGCGCCTTAGGGCAGAGGACATCCATGAGGATTTAAACACACAAAAAAAATACTTACATCTTGTAATGTAGAAGGTCCAGGTTCAGGTTCCACTGGCGCGGGATCGCTAATCTTCGACAATAGGGCTGGCTCAGTTTCATGTTCACTGTCAGAAGACGACGATCCTCCGTCGAGTATTCCATCAGAGTCGTCTGGCGAAATTATGGATGTTTTAATTATATTCTTACCATTACCTACCTACTTCTTATCTTTGTGTCAGAAATAGGCATATCAGATAAAGGATTTAAAGAAACATAGTGAAAGTGGACAAGTCTTTTTGTACCGTCGACTGCTGCTGACCGATTATGTAATTAATTGTTGACAAAGCATCAATACACAAATACAGCTGTGCGATTTTTGTCAGTGTGAGAAAGCTTATCACGTGTAGGTATGTGTTATCCGACGTTGTGTTGTAATAACTATCTACGTTCCATATTATGTGGAGAGGTCTATGTCCTAATGTCTAACAATTAAATCCAACCTATAGACACGTGTTGATGACCACAACGAAACCATTTTCAAAACTGAATCGCTTGCAAACACGCAACACAAATCTTCCTATGGCTATAAATTTTTTTGCTACACAGTTTTTTGCCTGCGCCGAATAATGAAAAAAAAATTCATCATTAATCTTCCACATCCGGTAAGTGCTGATTTATTACACCTAGCACCTAGCTAATACAAAGGGTTTTTTCAGCAATCAATTTATAATCATTTGTGGATTCAAGTGTTAGTAAATAGGTACATACATTCAATGTCAGTGTGTAAAGGTCTTTCGTCCAGATAGACGAGCATGGGCAGTGCAGCCGCAACCCGAGAACGGTAGTCGAAGTCATCAGCTGCCGGCGTCCCGGTAAGAGTAAGTTTTCGGAGAGCGGTGCATACTCCCAGCGTCCACAGACGACCAGAGTCTGATATAGGATTGCTGTGAGATGAAGAATAATATCATGAAGAGTGATTCTGATTAAGAATGTTTTTTGCAATTCCTTTAACTTTTGTGGATATTTAAAAGTCAAAGGATTCGCAACAAAAGACGTACTTTCATAATGCTGGGTACAGAGAGGTGAAACGTGACATGAAATTTTAATGTAACACAAATGAGCCGGCCCATGAAATATAACACAACAACTAGGTAAAGCAGATCGCTTTAACATGTGTACCATTTAGGTTATGTTTCACCAATCCGTACACGGTATTATCTAAGAGGCTCAAAGATGAAAATGAGATGACAATCTTGCGATCATGAAATAAGTAATTCAAACATACTCAGCCAAGTTCAGTGTGTGCAATTTCTGCAACGCGGCTAAGGGTTGCAAGTCTTGAAGGCGGTTTCCAGCGGCAAACAGCTCTCTTAAAGCTCCTAGACCCCAAACACCGTCGAGCGTCGATAAGCCGCATCGATTGATACTCAATATCTGTTCAGCATCAAATAAGTGTTTTTTATTCGCATAGATGTAGACTACTATAGTACCTACATAAGGACGGGCAGCACGCCCTAGGCTTAAGGCGTCGGTTACCCTCGCCATCTGACTGACTCTATTCACCTCAGTAGTTGTTTCGTTAAGCAAAATAAAAAGCGATAACAAAACTACAAGCAACGTAGCAAAATGCTCACACGCAAGGTTTCAATTTAAGTAGTACTTATTGTAAATAATCAGGCAATAAAATAGGTAGATGTTGTGAAGAGTGGCCGAACGAAAATTAAACTTACTTTGAGATGAACTAAACCAATGCCAAGATCGCGCAAAGATGAAATTGCACTGCCGTCTAACGTCAATGTGCGAAGTCTTGGAGAAAGAACGTGCAGTCTTCTCAAGCCAACTCGGTCTGCTACCACGCGGAGCTTAGCCTCCCGGATACGCAAAACCTCATCGTCTGTTGTCACACCGCTGCTTTGTTTCTGGATCCAAAATATATGGTATACTGAGCTACTGTCCTCGTTCAGGATTGACGTGGCCAAAGCGCAAGTCGATTGTGTATTTGATAGATGAGTATTTTTGGAGAGGACGTGAGCACCTGTCTGGGGCAACTATCAGTCTCGGTGTCGTACCTACGCTGTAACAGCTATTGCTGACGATAATGTCGGACTGAAAGAAAAGTAAGAATCCGCAAACTCACCAAAAGCTCTATCAAAGTTAATTCTCGGGGTATGACGATGCGCCTGTAGCCTGGTAGACGCCGCTCCAGCTCATCTTGTCCTGCTGGCTGTTCCGGTTCAGGTGGAGGCATAGCCAGGGCTCTGAATAAAACCAGTCCATTGCATAATACTTGATTATCTTAAGTTAAACTTTCTTCAGGACTACTATACGCTTTCATCTTGGATAAGAGCAAGATTAGTTTAGTCAAGCGGGACTGCTCGATGAGTCTTGCGATTCGATCCCCTTCGAACTTTGGGAAATTATTTTCACAACTCACAACTGTGATAGATAGGTATTATGTTAAAGGCCCTAAAGGGATAAGTAGTATGTAGGTAGACTTGCTCTAAGTGGACTTCAAAAAAGGTGTACTCACCGAAATAATGGCGTAGCTCGTATATTTGGAGGTTCAGGAGAACTGGCACTAGAGATTTCCGAAGGTGAAGGTGACGGCTCTATACTCGTTGTTCGGGGCGCATTGCCCAGCTCGACACATGGCGCTTCGAAAGCTGGCATCTTTTATTATGCGCTAATAAAATCAAATAAAGTAAGGGTTATTTGGGGAATTGCAGAATTATCTACCTGACCAGCAGAATTTTCAATTTTCAATTATCTATAATGTAAACAAATAAATATGAAGATAAACAAACAAATGTGAATTTAATTTATATGTTCGATCTGCGATTAACATTCTCACGCTATGCTACAAGTTAGTTTGAGATTCTAAGTATTATCATTTGTAGAATTATCAGGACGGAAAAATCCCGAAACGTACTTCGTTACCAAAATAGGTAGTATAAAATGTATTTATTTTAAAAATATTTTTGTACTTTGTTCACAAGTTCACTTTGTTTGTCGGTTGTTATTGGCAACAGTCAACGACGAAGAAGGTAATGAACGCAGAGGTTTACTGCTGGTAGCTGGTCTATACCTGTAGGGTATTTATGTTCTGTGGTCTATACATCTGGTTCTTTTCGACGTATTCCACATTGGGCACCCGTTTAAATGGCACCTGCATAGCTATTCACAAAGCTACGACACGGTTTGGTACCGTATCGAATGTCAATGTTATCGACGAAATCCTATAATCGCTATTCACAAATCCGAAACCGTACAATTTTGACAGACGGTATGAAGACATCAATTCTTCCGACAGGTATTTGCTGTCGGAAGTGTTATCGAATAACAAAATATTGTTTAAAAAAGAATAATCTAAGCAATAAGTGTCAAAATACGGCTCCGGGCAAGGTCCTCATGCCCTTGCATGAATGCAAAGAGCATCTGCCGCTGCTCCAATGACACTCTTTTCTGAAAATATGCATTTTCAATATTAGGTACCACGTTTTATAAAATGAAAATGAGGAAATAGTAATTTGTTTAAATACCGATAAAATACATACAACCATTTTTCTGTTAAAAAAAAAGTAATTTTTCACTCCTCAATTATTTTTTTTATTTTTTTTATTCGCCTTAAGGGCAGGCTATAGTCATTCGACCATACCGCCTTGTCTTCCGTGTAGTTCTCAATTATCTCTATATCTCAAAACAAGATTCAGAAAAATAATTATTCCAGATTTTTAGGCTTGACAGAAAGTTGAAGTTTACAAAGCAAGTTTAATAGGAATCAGGTAAATTTTATTTATTAATAAAATCATTGCTTACTGTTTTTATTTGTTAATAGTTACTGAATGCATAATCTATAGTTGCCCATGGTGAAATACTCAATAAAAATCATTTATGTACAGATGCCAGCACATCAACCTACCCGAAACTGTCAAATTTTCCCAATCAACTTTGAACCTTATACTTTAGCGATAAAGTTGAAAATCTGTCAAAGAAATTTGACAGATTGTGGTAGGTTGATGTGCTGGCGTCTGTACCACTTAAAATTTTCTACCACGAATATCTATTTACTACCATTTTGTAGCGTTCCCCGTATACACACCTAAAAAAAACCCTTCCTGTGACCGTTTGCCGGTCCTTCGGTTCAGAAATCAGGTTATCGAACAAGTGTCATTGTCGATACGATAGTGAATCGTATGTTTGTGAATACAGGTGCTGAGTTAATGTGCCGCTGTGTGTCAGGTGCATTCACTCAGATGCCATTTAAGCGAGTACCCAAAGTGGAATACGTCTTTTTTTACAATCTCAACCGAATAATACCGAGACGGTAGCGCGGCGTGGCCCGGCGCGGCAGCGTGCAGCGTGAAAGCTTGTAAATTCGTCAAAGCGTCATGCGATACTACAGATGAATTACCTAGGTACCACGACTAGAATGGTGCGAAGGCTATCCAATGCTAGGCTATCAAAAAGGTAGCAGAACTCATCAAGTTCCAACTCCTCATTGGAGCCAATGAGGAGTTGGAACTTCATGAGTTCTCATTCACTCACTCACTTATCAGTAGTGCTATTCTGTAAAAATCTCCCCGTGATAATTTGGGTGAAGTGAGCTTAAAGTAAACTGTCATCAGTGTCACTCCCTAGCATCAGATGGAATGACAGCTCACTTCACCTAACTTCTCACGGTGAGATTCTAACAGAATCGACCGGCAGTACCTTCATCGTTTACTTTTCCGTGACAAAAAAGTAGGTATCGCAAATGTTGTAAGTAGGCATCCAAAAAGTAGGTAGGTATCGCAAACGGCAGAACCCAATTATTACCCTATCTATCACCAGTTTTGGCATACTGGAGGTAGAAAACCTATCTATCTCTGGTTTTAACGTCCCAATAATCTATATCTGCGATCTGTATGATTATATTAACGCTCATTTGGAGATACATCGACGTAAATTTTACTTTTTTTTTTACGTCTATGCTCTCGTAGTGTAAATACCACTGACCTCTATTAAACAAGTTGTAAATACAGATCAGTGGTAAATACTCTTTCTAAGTGCTTTGACATATTTAGGTAACTCATTTTTGGGAACAAATCACCACAGAGTACTTTTTAATAGCAAATCACTGATCTGTATTATGCAAGTCTTTAAGGTCAGTGGGCTACCATCAGTAGCGAAAGAAAACTATTACCCTAACGGCTTTAAGGGGGAAGCGCTAAGGTAGCCCGCGAAATTCAAATTTTCTTACGTTTTTTGCAAGTTGCTGGTCAGTATTAAGTTGTACGTTGATTATAATATGATTCGCGGCCGTAACAAATATTTATTTATAGAAATATAATCATTACAATTAGTAATACAACTTGATATGTTAGTGTAATCCTAAAATGTCAAGATTTCATGAAATAGTCATTCGGTAGGATTACCTGGTCTTAGAGAGTTGTGTTGATGACTTTAATGATTATAATTCTGTAAATACATATTTTTTACGGCCGCGAATCATATTTTAATCAACGTGAAACTTAGTACCGACCAGCAAATTGCAGAAAACTTAAAAAAAAATGAATTTCGCGGGCTACCCTGGCGCTTTCACCTTAACTGAAAATAGGTTATTAGTTTCGGCCGTTTTGTAATAAGTTTACTTTCCCACAGACAGAGAAAATTTTGAACTCCTTGTTGACTTTATGTGAATCTTGTTAGAGTAAAGTCCTACCTACCTAATATGGAATGAATGAGACCAGGCACTATATACTACCGCTGCCAAATGTCGTCTTTCGCTTCAGCGTATTCAGATGCTGTTTGCTGTCATAACACGCGTCGTTATTCTTTTTTGGTGAAATTCATTTTTGTGATGTGATGGAAGATGTGGGCAGTACCTACCTAATGGATATAAAAACTACTACTTGTTCACTTTAGATGTCACTACTATCCAGCGTCCACGAATTTGACCGCTACCTGTGACTATCCATAATTTTTTTGTAAACAAAGCAACTTTTTACGTGTAAAGAAGCAGCGCGAATCGTTGCTAGGGTACAGACGCCAGCACATCAAGCTACTACAATCTGTCAAATTTCTTTGATAGATTTTCAACTTTATCGCTAAATATAAGGTTCAAAGATGATTGGGAAAATTTGACAGTTTCGGGTAGGTTGATGTGCTGTCGTCTGTACCTAAAGTCTGTCAAAAAGTACTCTGTGGGTAAGCTGTTGTGTTGACTGCAAAAATACCTACAGGCAGTGAAGGAAAATGTTCGTTCACTGCCTACAGGCACTTGTAGCGTTATAATGTAAATTATAATAAAGGAGTACATGTGCGTTTTTATATTATCATATTAGGTAAATCCATGCTAGAATTAACATCTCAAGTTTTTCAGACAGGAAGATCATCCTAGAGTTGGTTTTCATCACCGATTAGGTTATTCCTGTCATACGATGATGACCAAAATAATGGCGGCTTGTAGACGGTGAACAGTGTTGCAACCTATGACGAGCTTTCAGCTTGTAACCCTATTGTTCTTCATTTCAGTCTTAAAGTATGTGGCATGGAAAATACAGTGAAATAGATGAGCCTCTACGATTTTATTATTGTTAAACATTAGGGATATTTATCGTGGCTTTGTCCACCAACCAACCGCACCACGCACCACCAGTCAACTGCACATCATCAGCATCATAACACTTGCACTACGAATGCCGCCCTTACTGCTACTGGTGCTGTTAATGTCAAATTGTTACCACTAATGTGCGGTTGCGCCTCATGAAGTGGTAAAATAACGGAATTAGTATGTACAATATTTAGGTAAAAACACAGGTAAAATCTATTGAGACTCCGTACTACACTAGGCCCAGCTCAAAGTCAAAGTATTATCACATAGCACCACTGACCTCTATTAACTCTTCGCATATCGAGCGTACAACATGTGTACCGATAACAATAAACTATTGTGTCTGCTAATTAGACGCGCGACGACGTGTTAAACCTCGTATAATACAGGTCAGTGCATAGCACTGACCTCTATTAAACATTTATTAGAGGCTGCCCACAACATGCGGTCGACTGTACTAGTTGTTAAAGTATGAGGACTAACGCGTATGATACGCCGCTGGTGGCGCTAATGTAGCGTGAGGTCTCCAAAATGAGAAGGAAGCGCTAAGGTAACCCGCGAAATTATTTTTTTTACGTTTTTTGCAATTTGCTGGTCAGTATTAAGTTATACTACGTTGATTAAAATACGATTGGCGGCCGTAACAAATATGTATTATTATGTACACAAATTCAAATTCAATAAAGAATTTTAATTTGAATTTGTATCTAAAGAATTATAATCATTAGAATCAGTGATACAACTTGTTAAGTAAGGATAATCCTAAAATGTCAAGATTTCATGAAATAGTCATTCTGTAGGATTACAATGAGGGTTTTTGAAAAATGACATTTACTAGATGGCAGCACTGAGACGTCAGGTCCGGCCACCTGTCACAAGTGTCAAAGCGCCTATAATTTCTTTAAACGTGACTGAATGATGAACGAACGAATGAAACGAATGGTGATTGACATCATATATTTTATATTGGAAGACCTCTTGTCAAAGTGGCGCCAACTGGTGTCGTGAATTTTCATGAAAACCCTCATTGGTCTTAGAGTTGTGTTGATGACTTTAATTATTATAATTCTGTAAATACATTTTGTTACGGAGGGGCCCGTGGCTAAATAATAACAGCCGCACAGGTCGATCGATCAGGTTAAGCTACGCTTGCCGCGGTTGGTCTGTGGATGGGTGACCATCTTTACATACCGTGTCTCCTCCGTGCCTCGGAAAGCACGTTAAGCCGTTGGTCCCGGCTGTCATTCGTGGATCTTTGACAGTCGTTACGGGTAGTCAGCAGCCCGAAAGTCTGACAACCAGGCTTACCAAGGGGTATCGTATTACCCAGTAACTGGGTTGTGGAGGTCAGATAGGCAGTCGCTCCATGTAAAATACTGGTATTCAGCTGCATCCGGTTAGACTGGAAGCCGACCCCAACATAGTTGGGAAAAGGCTAGGCAGATGATGACATTTTGTTACGGTCGCGAATCATATTTAGTCTGAGACAACTGAATATTGACCAGCAAATTGCAAAAAACGTTAAAAAAATTGAATTTCGCGGGCTACCCTGTCGCTTTTGCCTTAAATCTAAGCGGGTTTATTTCTAATTAGAATAATATTGTGAATATTTTGCAATAGGTACAGACGCCAGCACATCAACCTACTACAATCTGTCAAATTTCTTTGATAGATTTTCAACTTTACCGCTAAAGCATAAGGTTCAAAGTTGATTGAGAAAATGTGACAGTTTCGGGTAGGTTGATGTGCTGGCGTCTGTACCTGAGATTAATTTATGACAAAAATGAGTTACGAGTCAAGGAATGCAAGTGCTTTGAGACAGTTTTATCTTTCGGAAACTTATGTCCTCCTTTTTTCCGAACAAAACGGGACTGCGCAACACTAGGACATGCTCGATATTTTTACAGTACGGTTTTAAGGTATTAAATATGATTTAAATGTAAACTTTGAGAGCTATACATAGCGAGCGATTTATATAACCTCACTCGACAGTGGCGTCAACTGGTGAGCACAAAAACAGTACAGACGCCAGCACATCAACCTACTAAAATCTGTCAAATTTCTTTGATAGATTTTCAACTTTATCGCTACACCTTAAGGTTCAAGGTTGATTGGCAAAATTTGACAGTTTGGGGTAGCTTGATGTGCTGGCGTCTGTATATAGCCCTCCATCTCAAGCAAAAAGATCAGCAGTACGAAATATTCGCCAAATTACATACAAAAAAAAATGCCTAAAGCCATCCTAAAGCATCAACGTGATCCAACATGGATCCAACCATGATCCGACCGTTAGACGTTGACAAGATCCGTCGGATTGCAATCGACATTACTTGCCCTGCCAAATTGCCAGAACAAAAAATCAATTACACGAGTCCGATACTGGGATCAAAATCCGGCCGCATTCCGAATTGGCTATAATCATTCGCTCACAGCACTCAAATCGTCTCACATGCGTTCCGTACAATGACTAAATAAACCTATGGACTGGGCATACCTACAAAATTATCGTGTATACCTTCACAAATCGGGCACTAAATATGGCCGCCTTTCGTAGGGTTCTTTTTGTTTTTCTCGCACCACACTGTTTTATACAACACGAGGGCATGATTTTTCTATTAATGGACACTAAAACACCTAGTTTTAGACATATTTCTCTCGAAAACAACAAAAATATTTTGAGCAATCAACTGTTTGACAACACATCTACGACAAAACCATTCATAAAACTCGGCACTCAACATGGCGGCCCGTCACACATAGACATGATTTTGACGTTACACAAAAGTGTTGCCTGTATTTAATACTTGACAAACATTTAGATGTCTCTCTTTTTATATGCAGTTCTTGATTATATGTGTGTCGATTTGATAGATATTTATATAACAGTAACTATTATTTCTATGGTAGAAAAGGGCGGGTCCATGCTTCTCCTATCTCAATGGTGCCGTATTAGATATTACGATTATGACAGCTGAGAGCTGTCAACAATTCGGAACGCTTAAGACGATTGACGGGTCACGGGACGTCGTTATCGCGGTCACGCTAATTCGGAACGCACCCTCCGTGTCGTTCTCGTTCTGTCAGTTTTCGTTTCGCGCCTTTTTGATGTTATTATGTAGTGTTCCTCAATTTTCTCCTTGAAGCAAGTTTACAATAGAGAGTGAGAAATATTTTAACCTGGAACAACCATACTAAAAATGGGGATCGCAAACGATCTTGTTTTTAATCACGACGAGTTTCAGTACCTGAAGCTAGTTCAACAAATAATTGATACAGGTGACAAAAGAGTCGACAGAACTGGAGTCGGAACTTTATCTATATTTGGTGCAATGCAAAGATATTCCCTTAAAAATAACACTCTACCTTTACTTACCACTAAGCGAGTATTTACCCGAGGTGTTATTGAAGAGTTACTCTGGATGATATCTGGCTCTACTGATTCCAAGGTACTTCATTCTAAAGGAGTACATATTTGGGATGCCAATGGATCTCGGCAGTTTTTGGACAACTTAGGCTTTACAGATAGAGTAGAAGGTAAGAAAATGACCCCTTTAAATACCTACAATGTTCTTCCTCAAAATATTTTGTTGATTCTCAGTTTAAATATTTTCTGTTGCAGGAGACCTAGGACCAGTTTATGGTTTTCAGTGGAGACACAGTGGAGCTGACTATGTAGATGCAAAGAGTGACTACACTGGGCAAGGAATTGATCAGTTACAAAAAGTTATTGACACAATAAAGTAAGGTTGCATGCTACACTTATGCAATTTTTTTTAGTTTTTTTTATTTTTCTGTCATAATTTGTTTTAGAAATCGTCCAGCCGATAGAAGAATGTTGATGTGCGCATGGAACCCATCAGATCTGAGTAAAATGGCTTTGCCACCATGCCACTGCCTTGCACAATTTCATGTATCAAATCGTAAACTTTCGTGCCTTCTCTATCAAAGGAGTGCAGATATGGGCCTGGGAGTTCCATTTAATATTGCCAGCTACTCTTTCCTCACACATATGATTGCACACATCACAGGATTAGAGGTAAATTAAAAACTCAGTTTTCCAAAATTCTAAAGTAATGAAAAAGTAAGATTTAAGATAATGCCTTGACTTTATTTCTAATGTTATTCTTGAATTTTTCTTTTTTCAACAGCCTGGAGAATTTGTCCACACTACAGGAGATACTCATGTGTACCTGAACCATATAGAACCATTAAAGGTGCAACTACAAAGAGTGCCAACTCCTTTCCCCACATTGGAGTTTGCTCGTAAGATTGATTCCATTGACGACTTCAAGTATGAAGACTTTATTATCACGGGTTATAAACCTCATCCTAAAATTGACATGGAAATGGCTGTTTAGTTTAGTAGAAGTTAATATGTAATTCACTTGATCCTAATTTTAGTTTTAGACAGTACTTATTTTTCAAGTGTTACAGTTTCTAGGTTATCGCAAACCATGTGTATTCTAATTGAAAAATATTTTTAATATTAGCTTTAATTATCTAAGTAATGGTTTAATATTGCACTATGAAAAGGGTAAATACCTCTAGATAAAAATATTATATTATTGTAATGTATTTCTTGCCCATAGCAGCAAAAATAGAACTTTTCTGACCATTTGTGGTCCACTAGGCAACATTTGGACCGACATGTTGCTCAACAGTGAACGAAATTCATTTTCTTTCACTGTTGCTCAACATGCTGAAAATGCATGCATGGAACTTTTGTTTAACAACATTGTCAGTCTACGCAAGATCAGTCGTCGAAACAATGTCGCCAGAGGAACTAGTGTTGATTTCAGCGTCCGTGGTTATAATTTTATCGAAAAATGCATCAAAAAGAAAAAACCACGTTGGTGGGTTATAAATTACTTACAAAATAAAGTAAATGTATTCAGTAATCACTGTGTGGTTGATGGATTTTTCACGAATTTTACCCGAATGAGCACTCGTTCGTTACACCACACGGGCATTTCTGAGCGTCACGTCTTCACTCGACAATATTTGATGCTCAACTGCATGTTGCACGGAAACAAACATGCCGCGCGTCATATTTCGTCGTCGCGCGCTGTTATCCAACGCTGCCGAGAACATGTTGCGTGTTGCGCGTCAATTGTTGCCTAGTAGATACGAGGCTTTATCCAAACACCATGTGCCAGAGATGTAGGACAAATTGAACATAGGAATGTGTTTAAAATTGTTTAAACCTTTCGTTCCACAACCTGCATCATCTGTATGAGGTGACCTTCTGTGAAATCTACAATCTAGCCCACATACGAAAGGATATCACCAGCTTCGAGACTTGAACTTTTGATCTCCTTTAACATGCTCAGATGTGAATACCAAGAAATTTTATTAATATTATGAAGTTCTCTATCTTATCGAGTTGATGGTAAATTATAAAATGAGTTGAGCCAGTTGGTCGCCAATCGCGGCATCAGTGGCGATTTTAGGTCCTCAGAAGTGCAGGTGTATGGACACTGGACTCCAACATATGGGGCATGGTTTGGTCATGAGCACCATATTTGTACTGGGTGTCTGTCGAGTCAATAATCTTCTATTTTACTAGATTGTGTTTGCAGCTGGTGACAGGGGCCGGGTGGCAGGTCCTGGGGTTGAACTAAGTCGGGTGGTGGCTGGTGCTGTTTTTCCCAGAATTCTCTTCTCACCTTAATCAGACGTCTGGGATAGCCTGTAAAGCAGAGAAAGCTCTTTCGGTTCTAAGTCTACCCGTGCAGTTGTGTGTTCATAGAATTGATGTCGGGAATCAGCTTCTTCGTTATGTTTTGAGAAAAACACGACGCGCCGCATCGCGCATGCGATTTCCCTTAGTACGATAGTGGAGCGATACCAGCCAACAGGTAGAGCTTGTTGAGCAGAGTTGGTTTTTGCCATCCTGATTATGATGTATCTATCTCGTCTCGTTCAAGGCAATTTCCATGCTTTGCATGAGCGGATCGATGCCACACTGGGCACGCGAATTCGCCGGCAGAGAAGCATAGACATGCCAGTGGTATGAAGAACATTGGGTTGCTGCTGGCTGCAAGGCGACAAAGTAGGTTGTTTTGGGTCCCGCGCCCTTCTGTTTTATATTTTATAGCACAGTTGAGCGTAGTTCATCAAATAACTGTTATTATTTGGCTCGATATACACAGCGTCAGTAGTAATTACAGTTTTGAAAGAATATCCACCCATACTAACACTTGCACTAAAATTCGTGAATTATTTCACCGATTCCTTAGCCAACTAGCACTTTGCCAGCGACTTCGTCCGCCTTATATTTATTATAACATAACATCACGCCTCTTTCCCCGAAGGCACACCGGTCTGTATTACGGAAAAACCCGATAACACTGTCAATTTCTATCAACGATGCTACTAAAATACTGGGGAGTGAAACTGTGAGTCTAAGAAAATAAATAAATTCAGCAATATTATTTAATTGTTATACTTGCTTATTTATGCTATAAAATTAATCCCCCATAGATATTACATTCATGGCAATGCAATCTAAAAATAATTAATCCTAATAAAATCATTATTACATTTTGTAAAATTCAACAATATCTAACAAATTCTCAATTTGTTGTCTTACAGCTAATCAACATTTAGTTTAAGTATAATGTATTATTTGTACATTATTTTCCTTCCATTGTAAGTCTTTTTTATTTTGTATAGCAAAGTTTTATAATTAACATGCAATAAAATTCTTATGGCACCTTACCAAAGATGTAGTCAGAAACATTCAGGGGTGTCATAAACAATCGAACTTCTCTGCAAGAAAACATCGTTTATTTTGCTATACTGTAAAAAATGACCAATGTTTAAAAAAAATTGAGATTAATATTGAGAAGAAAACTTTAAAACAAATGTCTCTGGCTATGGCTTCAATTAGGTCCAATTCATTGCAGCGGCCATTTCATGTTAAAAATAGGACAATACTTAAGTTGATATACTAGATTACAATAGTTATAACAAAATACAAAAAAAAAATATAAATAATGTTGTGATTATAATGTGTCTTTGGCTATTTCACAAGAAGGACATAAGATAGCCCTATATCAGCCTAAATAAATATAGTAAGAAGTAACATAATCAAGGTTAGATTAATGAAAATTTTACAAAATATTTTGTGACTGCTGTTCATCAACACTGGTCAACACATCTGGTCATCTTGCGGTGGCATCTGAAACAAATTAAGAAAATAGTAACAGCAGAAATAGGTAGGTACTAAGACAAATAATTAAAACAATTTTGCACCTAGAATCATCACTCTTTCATTACTGGTAATAAATAAATACCTGATAATAATCTTTATAACTAACTTTTTAGTAGTTACCTAATAGTAAATGAAAGGAATACTATTTGTGTACTTTTAGTGTGTTAAGCAATTTCCCCTTTTTCACACAACACTTATTTTATACATTTTAAATGTCTTAAGAGTAGGACAAATATTGTATGAATTAAAATAAGCCCCTATTCATTTTCATGACTTGTACTAATGATTCATGTCAGTTGAAACTTCAATGGACAATTTTATTAACACACATAAATAAAATCTGTAATGTTAATGTAATGCATCACATTTACTATGAGGTGCATAATTCGTGAGATTTAAATGTAGTGACTACTTATATTATTATTGATTTTGTTTGACATGTCCTTCAAGAAGGTCACATCAGTGGATCACATGCACTAATAGGCATGTTAAAGTATAATAATAAAATCCTAGAATATGCTTTGTGGAATATTAGTAATTCAACATTCTTAGCCCTCCTTCCAATTAGTGGATTGCAGCTTCTTCCATAGATCTTGATCAGCCATCATCTGAGTATTCACCCCATTTCATGTGTCACATTATCATCTTTCACACAATTCATCAGCATTAGATTTTCCCCTATTCTTACACCCTTTCAAAATATTAAGAAATAAAAGTTGGTAAGTAAAAGGCCATGCATTATGTGAATCCATAGATGCTAAATCATCTAAAGAGTTCAACTGAGCTCAAATAGTAAATTTCGATTTACAAACATACCTGGCCATTACTACTTGGGACGGGTAAGGCAGCCAGTTGTTCTACAAGAGCCATTGTCATCTCTGACTCCACAGTAACTTCAACCCATAATGTATCTAAAATAAATTTAACATACAGTAAAATTAGTAACAATAACTGCAATTTATTAATAGGTACTAAGTTGATGTTGCAGCTTTAAAGATTTTAGAAAGTATTCTTGACTAACTTGAATAAATCATCCTTGTGTTCCTTTTTTCTAAGTATTTTCAATTCAAAAGTACCGATTCTAGTGTTAAGTGATGATGCAATTGACAATAGTATTTCAGAGATATCTTTCAATAATTATGACTAGCATCTGCTATTATACATTTTACTATATACCCAAAAACTGCAATTAATCTAATCAGATACTCACCCCCTATTTGGTCACCCTTTTCATTCACCAAATGAAAATACCCTCTGTGAGTGCCTGGTGTAGTGGGAGCTACTAACTTTAATGTAACTGTAGTGGAATGTCCTGCAGGTAAAGGAGGAAGATAAACCGGGGTGGCTCCTAGTGGTTCACCCCCAGCTTGTATCAACCTACAGCTGCCGGGCCACCCTTCTGCCCCAGTATTAGCAATACTCCAACTTTGTTCAAAACTGAAATAAGAAACAATATTAACAAGTAACCAACAAATAAAAGACATATCAAGTTTCAAAACAATTTTGAATATGAGATAATAGGAGGAACACATTTAATTGCACAAGACAAGTGAGTCCTTCACAATAATTCCTAGAATAACTATTTCAATTATAAGAAAAACACATGTTCACAGATTGACCTCATTATATAATGGTATCCTTACCAAGCACCAGGACCCACTGCAGCCTCCTGGTTTTGAGCAGCTTTTAGAGACATTGATGGAAGCTTTGGTGGTAAAGTATAGTCTAAATAACAACATATTGCTGTTTGTAAATTCCTGTAATAAAATGTAATTGATCATTAGACAGAAATATATTGATCGATAATAATATAAGATTGCTTATCTCAAAATATAATTACCAGTTGCTCATGTCCAAGAAGAAGCTGGCTGTATTATAATTCACACTAGGGCCTAAGAGTCTCTGCATTTGATTAACAAGTTCATCTCTGTCTGTTGTGTTCATACAACTAAATTGTAATAATAAATTTTGGTCAATCTCTCCAGTTACTGAAGAACCGTCTATATCCATTTTATTGAACAAAAATATGCAGCATTTATATCACAAATCACTTTGAAGGCGTTTCACCACTGCACAAAATATTGACATGCCCTTTGTTTACGTACGTCAGCTGACTTGACTGATGCACTGTAAAACGATTGAATTTATATTAACTCTCAATAAAATCCACTGTAGCTACACGAAATTTTAACAATTCATGAAATAATCATAGTTATTGTTTTATTATAACGAGGATTACGTCGCATTATTTGTCGAATACGGGACAAAATAGAATGATTTAGAGTTGCACCAAGTACAACAATCGGAATACCGATAGAGATGCGATTATTTGTTCTTACTAAAACATCAATACATTTATTGATTCTACTATGAATTCTTGTAGCAAAGTAACATTCAGGAAAACGGTCAGTAAACTAACAAAATTAAATACCTAGTTCAGTGCCTTTTCATAATATATTAGTCTCGTAGAATAAGAGTAGTTTTTTTAGTCGATGTATCAGTACACTAGCCAGCATCGACGACAAATTAAAAAAAAAAATTGTGACATTGACAGAATAGACTAGCTTGCTACTAATATCTTATCTGTGGAATAGACTAGCTTGCTACATATCAGTAATCTGTGGAATAGACTCGCGCTTTGAAGTTTGATCACTCGGTGCCTATACAAAAGTACTCTGTGCTCGGTGCTTTCTGTCAGTTTCACAGAGTGCTTTTTGATTTTTCTAGGATTTAAAAAAGTGTGTAGAATTATGGATTTATTGGTGGAAATACGGGATAGAATAGCGTGTTTAGTTTTAATTCTGACTGATTGTGTGCTGTACAGATATTACTAAAACTATTCTTGAAATATCACTCATTTGTAAGCTATCAAACTATTAAAAACACGCACTCAATACAAAATTAGGCAGCATGGAGGAACAGCAACAGAAAAAGTTGTATTATTGTTCATATGAAGGCTGTGCGTCTTATTTCGATAGGCCGTACAGACTGGCACAACATTTTCTAGCTCACAATAACATTGTAAGTGTCGTAGCATGTCGTTACTATATGATAAAAGTAATGAACCAAGGTGTACATGTCTGAAATTATTTTCAGAGACCTTTCCCTTGCATTGAGCCAAATTGCAGCAAAGCATACACAAGCAAAAGTCACTTGGATAGACACATAAGTTCTGTGCATAAGAAACATGAGAATGATGTTGTATACAGGTAAAACTAAAAAGAACTTTTCAAATTATCTATTTAAAAATGTCATAACTACAGTTCTAATATAAATTATGTTTCAGCTGTCCTCAATGCTTGAAATCTTTTGCAAATCGCCAGAACCTCAAGAGGCATCTAAATACAGTTCACTTGGCCACACAATTTACTTGTGATGTTTGTAAAATGCAGTTCAAAAAGAAGAATCAACTGAGCTCCCACATGTACCAACATACAGGATTAAAAGCATTCAAGTATGTATTTTTTTTTTATAAATAAATTATAATAGAATGCTTATTTCAATACAATTATATATATACCCACACTGTTCACTGGGTCTGCTTCGTGGATTAGAGAGACTTGACTTCTAATTAAGGTTGCCAGATGTCCGGGATTTCCGGGATTGCCCTGGAATTTAAGTCTTGTCCCGTGTCCAGTAATTCAATCTATTGTATTCTCTATTTTTTTATTTTTTTTTTAATAATAATAAATAAAAATTACAATAAATGACTCCCGCCGAGTCATCTCATCCCTCTCTCTCTCTCTCTCGGTCGCTTCCCTACATCGCGCGCGACTGTCCGGCCGCCCGATCGATCTGTCACTTGTGCAGTCGGGTGTTGTTTATGATGCAAATAACACGCGTTTGTTTTTGTGTTTAAAATTATAGAGTTGTCGTCGTATCATTCTTTAAATTCAATATCTTTGATCAAATTTTATAATCTTTTATATGGTGATTTTCTACCAAACTTCTTTTATACTGGACTAATAAAATGTGTTTCCTTTAAAAATAAATACAAATATAAAATTAGATATCCCGTAATTTATATTTATGTATTCATAGCCACGGCCCTGACATAGAATTGTCCTGGACTCGGTAAGTTCCAATCTGGCAACCCTACTTCTAATACAGTTGACAGTAGGCTTACTATATTTGTGTTATTGAAATACTAAATACAATAAAGTCAATTTACTTAAATACCGTTGATGAATAATTCTAAACTGCAAAACCAATAAGTTTTTGTCTTTTAATTGTTTCTTTTACTTCAGTATCCATGACTTCAGTGCTCTAAGAATTAAAGTAACTCATAATTATATTTCAGGTGTGATTTATGTTCAGAAACTTTTATAAGTCTTTACCTGAAGAAGAGACACATGAGATATCATAAAACATACACATGTGAGGAGTGTGATTTAGTTTTCAATCATTGGTCCAAATATCAAAAACATAAAAAAACTGATCATATAAAGAGTTGTAAGTATTCAATCATTCATAAACAATAAAGCTGATATTAGGAGATAATTATGGAAATAATCTACTTATTTTATTTATCATAATAATTGTAGAAAGATACTTTAAGACTTCACTATGGTTTCCTTTGTTTTAGACTCTTCAACTCCTAGACATCTGAAATCATTAAAATCGTTAATTGAAAGCAATGTCACTGTTATCCAACCGAGGTTTAAATTATGGGCCCCAGGCGGGGCCGAGCTTCGGTTGATGCAGTCACCTTCGGCAGAAGACGACGCCGAAGGTGAACATGTACTTTTAATTACCTTAATAATAAATAAATTTGGATTATTTTTTTGTATGGTGGAGATCTTAAACCCATCAGTGGCAAAAAATGTTATGTTAGCAACTTGCTAGTGTAACTTTATTGCAATGTTTGACTCATGAATCTATGAACTTTTAGTTCTTTTTGCAAAAACAGAATTAATTATTGGTTACTGAACCTTCTGCAGCTTTGTGTGTCCAAGGTTCTGGGGGCCTAAAAAGGCCACTTTGGCAGAATCATAAAACAATTCATATCACGCAATTCATCTGTTTGACAGCTTCACACCTATATATCCCTGAAGGGTTAGGCAGAGGTGTACCTATAGCATTTTACGAATCTCCATACAAAACTGTCATACAGACGAAATTGCGTGATATGAATTGTTTTATATTTCTGCCAAAGTGGCCTTTTTAGGCCCCCTGGTCACTTGTTCCGACATTAACCCTATAAATAGAAATATCTGCAATTATAACTTTCTCTTCATTTCAGTGTTTATCTGTAATGAATGCAAAAGAACATTCAAGGAAAGAATCCACATGGTGAGGCACCTTAAAACACATGGTCAAGGAAAGATTTCGAAAACATTTCCATGTCCTTATGCAGATTGTCCAAGGTATAAACTAAACTCTATCCTAATTCTAGTATGCAAGTTAAAAAATAACAGTTTGCTCAAAATCTATTATATCTTGCAGATTTTACTCAAGAAAAAGCAATTTAAAACAACATATTTTAGTAAAACATATGAAACAGTACCATGAATGCATGCTGTGCCATGCACAACTATCAACAAAGGTAAATTATTTCAAACTAGATAATTTGATTCTTCAGTAGAGATGATTTTTTTGTCCAAAAGGACAACAAAATGCTGTATTCCAACTAAAATCATCTGCATATTATATCTTATGAAGCGACGCCCGTTTTACTTGTGGTTAACAAATGTACAAACACGCAGTGAATGTGTGTGTAAGCGCAAGAACTCTTAGTACCGTCCGAGACAATGGCGAAGTCAGAAGTGTGTGTGTGTTATATGCTCACGCTACTTGTCTTCGCGCACATATTCACAGTGTTTTTGTACAGTTGGCTAGCACAAGTAAAACGAGCGTCGCTCAAAAGTCAAACAATAGGTATTAAAATATAAAAATCATGTTCCAGGCTAAATTAAATTACCATGTCCAATTACACTACAAGGAGGGAGGAAAGGAACCAAAACATAACAATAAAGAAAGAAAAACAAGAAAAGATGAAGGGACTTTTAAGTTTTCTACTGCTCTCAAGTTAGCTGGATTAACTGAAGCACCTGAAGAAACTGAGTCTACTCCAATCAATTTGTCGCCTATCAATTTGTCAATAAAATCGGAACATATTGAAGTTGAAGTTGATGTGCATATTTGAATTTTAAATACAACTATGTTAATTATATGAAGTGTGGTGACACCTGCATCCAGTAGCCCGCTGAAGTCCAGAAGATTCAGCTAGTTTTATTAATGTTAGATTGATGAAATAATATTAGAATCTTAAATAGAGCACCTACACACTTGTATATAGGTTAGATAATTACTAGCTGATTACGCTGGTTTTGCTGATTTGGTAGTGTACACTGACTTCCGCTTTTGTTAACAATAACACGCAGTTTTTGGAACAAAAATCAACACAAAAGTTAGCTGAAAAATTGTCAGCCTGCGATTGGATGACTAAAATATCAACAGCTTCTCTCTTGGATCACTTGACATGCATTTAACCCGACAAATAATAAGAATAATCGTGAAAATCGTTGAGCCAATGATTTCAAATATATACGTCAATGCGTTGAAAACTTACATGCAAACAGCTTCCAGTATGTTTGACAGGTTAATTTCACTTGTTGTTGTAATGTGAAAACGATTTCCTATTAATGTATACCAGTGTTGTAGCAGAAATTATGTAGGTACACCATACACAACATTTATTTATAAGTAATTAGACATTTAAGTGCAACGTCTATTAAATTAGCATAATGATTATTGTATGTATGTATAAAAGGTACCAAAATATTTCCTTATCTCAGTTTAAAATATTGCAAATGACTCAGACCAACTAAAAAACGAAGACAGGGCGCTGAGAACAATACAGTGAAGCATGCCAAAACTACACCTCTGCTCTGTGCATACACCCTCACACGCACACAAACTACACCTCACTAAGTGCACACATGTTTACGAAACCGGCTTCACTTTACTGTTGACAGCCCTCTGTCTTTGTTTTTTATTTGGTCCGAGGCAAATTATAGAATATTTTGTTGAATTGGGTATTCTTTAGTAAAATATTGGGAATAACTATGTTTGTTGTTAATAACAATATTGTTCTTTTACAACTTAGTATCGACAATCCAAAAATTAAGTTCTTTCTTTTCCTTTTTCCTAGAAATATTTACATAAGTAATTTAAAAAGTTAACAGTCTTCAAATAATAGTTATGTACAAGTTTAGAAAAAGGGTAGGAGAAATAATCAAAGGGCAATTACATTAAATTATATTAGGTAATAATCTTCTACAATTACATTAAATCCGTAAATTTTCTCGAGGTCATCATACTTACTACATTTTCTACTCGCAAAAGCCCCAGATTTTCTGTTGGCGTGAGAATTTTTTGTGACTAAGTATCACTTAATGAAGGAAATAAAGTGGAGGAAAAGTTAGAATTTAATAAAAAGCATATTCCATGTCAACTTCTTGTTTTTTTTTATGTTGTGTTTTTGATTTAAGCTTTCCAACAACCAATCCGACAAATATTCTATTGGTCGCATAGAACTATTTACTTTATCTCAGCAATTGGTCGTTGTGTTTCTATTTATTCAATGTTCTCTGTGGTTGTGTTGACTGATGATGTCATCACTAGTTTGTTTACAAACAGAACTAAAAATAAATACTAGGCATTCTGTAAAGGAAAAACTGATTGTATCAGTTACTCGTACATAAAATCCATCAATGTGAATATGTTTCTTTGGTAATTCACTTTATAATAAAATTAAGTGTACCTCAAAGACATTAAATTATTATTTACAATAGACGGGACATAGCGAACAAAATCGTGATCCTAAACTTGTGGCCTAGTGGTAGCAAGTCTCTCAATCTAGTTTGGTACGCCGCCGCCGCCGCCGCCGCGCCGGCGCGGCGTGGCAAGTCGAATTCTACAAAAAAAAAAAATCTAAGGAAATATGCCGAGTTGCGCATTACGATACTGCAAGTCTCGTTATGGTAAAACGACTGGACCTAAGTTCAGTTTATTTTCGTATGTATTATTTGTATTTAGTCAGTAATTGCTGAATTATTATAGTTTTCATAAAGATCTAGAAAATTTGCTAATTTTGTAATAAGCGCCCTCTATTGCCGAGTAGCTTTATTTTAGCTGCAGTAAAATGACAGCAGTGTTACCACTTTTTAACGAAATTTAAATAGTGATGTGACAAAATAATCAATTCATTCAAGTAACATTCAGTTCAAAATCGATCCATGTTAAATTGATTTGGATAATACTGATTAGAAGAAAATATGATATTTATAATGAAATTCAGGATAATATAAGTTTACAACAAAAACATCGAGCAATAACTAATTACTGTTTTGTCATCTCATCAGTGATCGGATTGGACTTATAAAAAGCATTCATTCTAATCACAAATACCACAAACATATTTTTAATTATTCTTATTTTTGAGGTTTTTGGTGTTTTGTAAATTATCCTATAAAGTCAACGTTATTCCTAATGAAAACTTGAATTTATTTTAACTTTTTTCTAAACTTTTAGAATGGAGACATTTTAGGACTGTCAATCCTAATCGTCAATATCAATAAATCAATACATTCGCAATGAATAATAAATAGTATCAATTGCGTTTACACAGTGTATAGCCAGGGTAACAGCTCTTGATTTTTTTAAACTGCCGCCTTTTTTCTTGGTCAGCTTTGGTTGGTCAGACTAGGAGTTTTATAGTAAAAATTGAAGACGGCATCGACCAAACGCCGACCGCACAGTGGCGCCCTCATCGTTTATTTGGTTATTTCTTTTATTTTTAGAATGAAAATGCAGAAAATAAGCACGTTAAGTTGTGCTCCTCAAGATTATACGTTAATATTATTATAAGAGGTAGTTTTACATTGCTTAATTTTATTATAATCCTTAAAACGGATAATAGTGGCCACTATTTTCTGTTTTTATGATTATAATATAACTAAACAATGTGAAACTACCACTAGTGGGTCGGCGGCGCCCCCTTAAACAAAATTATCTTTAGTAGACTATGTATTTACGCTGCTTTGAAACTACAACATGTATTTTTATCCGATCAATACAAAGAATATATTTTGATTGTTTACGGTTAAATCAAAACTGCTCAATTTCGATTACCTATCTAAAGTAAAACGATGTTTAATTACTTTTTGACGGTGTACTTCTACAGATTTTATTTATGTTGTATAATTCTTACTGTTTCAAAGCATGAATTATCATTAATAAAGAATGTCTGTCGGACGCTACCTTGATTCGAGCCGATATTTGGCATTGTTCTTTGACATATTGTAGTAGCTTGATGTGCTGGCGTCTGTACATACGATAATTTTGCCCACAAAACGATAATTTCGACGTGGGAACTCGATAATTTGAACTTTTGGAGTTGGCAACACTGTAATAGTTAGTGGTTCGCTTCGCGGCACTTTGCGGCTTCGCGCTCCTGACAAAAAGTACTCTGTGTTCCTGACTAAAAAGCTCTGTGTTGCGCTCGTTCCAAGTGAAAAAAATCGGCAGTGTATTGTATAATTATAAAATCGATTTTTTGTAATACCTATGTAAACCGAATGATTATTTTTTCACAATCAACCCATTCATTATTTACTTCTCTATGTTCACCACTGACCTGTATTCAGCGTTGTTATTGATACGGCAATTGCCGTATTATACGGCAATCCACGATTTTTTTGTCAGAAAATAAGGCATACGGCAGTCCACTCATTGCCGTATCACAAAATACGGCAATTGACTATAGGTGAAACGAAACTTTTTTCATTAGCGTAATCACAGAACATTTAGACCCTAAAGGGGGCGTAATGAATGAAACGAAACGTACACAGGTAATTTTATGAGCACAGCCGGGACAATGAGGGGCCCGTGGCTAAATAATAACAGCCGCACAGGTCGATCGATCAGGTTAAGCTACGCTTGCCGCGGTTGGTCTGTGGATGGGTGACCGTCTTCACATATCGAGACCCCTCCGTGCCTCGGAAAGCACGTTAAGCCGTAGGTCCCGGCTGTCATTTGTGGATCTTTGACAGTCGTTACGGGTAGTCAGAAGACCGAAAGTCTGACAACCAGCCTTACCAAGGGGTATCGTATTACCCAGTAACTGGGTTGTGGAGGTCAGATAGGCAGTCGCTCCATGTAAAATACTGGTATTCAGCTGCATCCGGTTAGACTGGAAGCCGACCCCAACATAGTTGGGAAAAGGCTAGGCAGATGATGATGATGAGCCGGGACAATCCCGACTACAACAAACATGAAGTTGTAATTGTACCACCAAGTGGCATCTCTTTCGCCTTGGTTAAAAATTAATAGAAAAGGTTGCAAATGACTCCACGTACCTGTATATAGTAACGGAACTGTTTCACCTACTAGTACCACCTACATATTAGTACCGTACCTAATCTGTGCCTATGAGTGCAACAAAATTAGAAGCAAGGACAAGAGAAGTATGCTCTAGATGAATCTGAAGTAATAGAGACTATAAAAACCTTTATGGAGAAGAATAAAAAAAAAATGAGGTAGTTTTTTTTTTATTACGGCCATTTAGTGTTTTTTTCCCATAGAATACGGCAAACCAGACTGACTTACGGCAACTCAGATTTTTACGATAACAACACTGCCTGTATTATACTAGTATTAGTTACAAAGAAATAAGGTTCATATTCAATTGGGAAGCCAGGTTGGGGTAGCTTGATGTGCTGGCCTCTGTACATACGTCGCCAGTGATGTTCACAAATCACAGATTCACAGGAACATGTAACTGGGTATTAGCCTCAGACTAAGGAAAAAAGAAGTATTAGCTTGCTACTAATATCTTATCTGTGCTGGGTATCTATGTTCTGTGCCTGTAACTACCTTAGATCTAGATTTCATACTACTTTTTTCCTCTATGGATCTAGATCTATGTTGTTGACGTTTTTGTGGCGTTTCTTTACTCCATAGGAAATTTACTCTTTAGTTGTGGCACTTGTGGCAAACTCCAAGCTCCAAGTCCAAAGAGAATGTAATTGTAAATTGTAAACACTAGTAAACAACTTAAAAGTACTCAGACCATGCTCTAGCCTATAATAAAATGTACTCTGTGCCATGCTCTGTGCTAGTAAACTCCAACTCCATCCAGTCTATTCAAATGTACTCTGTGCTCCATCCAACCATCGGGCACCGCATCATTATCCAATTTTTTTTAGTTAAATCATAAAATTCGAAATAGCCGCTGACGCGAAACCGGAAGCCGGAAAAAAAAAGGCGTGCTACGCTCCGCCCGATTACGTCATCGCGCTGCGGGCGGTCGGCCGCCAGATGTTTACAAACAAAGCTGATTTACGGCTTAAGTGTCTAGGAGAGGTGCTTATGCTTGTGGGTTTTTTGTTATGGTTATTAATGGGGCTATCGAGTAGCGGCGAGCATTTCGTTGAATGAACATTGTATGTATTTTTACAAGTGGCTGTAAACACGAACAAAGAGAATTTTTGTCGTAATTTTCAAGTTAGATGGCTATAATAGAAAATAACAAGTGACGACCTATATGTTTTAAGGTTTTAAATTGATGGTGTATATATTTTTATTAGAATAAATAAATAAAACCACATTGCATAGTACGATATTAATTATTTACAAGCATCCAAAGTTCAGAAAAAATTTTTGATGGGCCGGAAATTTCGCGCGGCCTGACAAAATATTTTTTTTCTACATAAATCTGCTATGTACATTAGAAATATTGGTACCTGTAGGAAGTTTATTTAATGCTTCAACATATTTGTAAAAATCGTGGCAGTAGAATGAATCACTGTATTAAAATAAGGTTCTTCGGTTGTAAATATGAAATAAGAGAATTTTTATCTTCAATTTCAAGTAAATATTTATACAAAAAAAAAAAAACAAAATCCTATTTGTTTTAAGGTTTAAAATTGATGGTGTATATATTCTTATTAGAATAAATAAATAAAACCACATTGCACAGTACGATATTAATTATTTACAAGCATCCCAAGTTTTTGAAAAAAATTCTGACTCACTATGACGCGCGGAATTTTGGGCCCGGACTAAATAATTTTTTTCTACAATAATCTGATACGTACATTAAAAATATTGGTACCTGTAGTAAGCTTATTTAATGCTTCAACATATATTTAAAAATCGTGGCAGTAGAATGAATCACTGTATTAAAATAAGGTTCTGAAGACACCTAAAAAGTTTTAACAAAAAGTATGACGCACTTGTTTACAACAATTTAAAAAAAATAATCGTCAAATGATTTTTTACTGAACGACTTGCATCCCGTATTATCACTTATTACTTATATTGTTTTTACATAGTTTTCCCGTTAAAGTAGCGAAAATCTAATTAAAAACAATAAAAACATTAAATAAATATTAGCATTAAGGTTAGTTTCATAGCGAACGAAAATGTGAGGTGTCATATTTTTTTTTTAAATCAAAGACAAGTCGCTCCTAGTGTTGTCATACATCGAAATGTGCGGAATTTAAGAACGAACTATTCTAAATGTATGGCAATAGAAAGTACTACTTAATTCTAAAGCAAAAACGACTAAATTGTGCATCACTATGAATTTTGTCGTCGGTAACCAGAGATCCCGCGATTCGCTGACCGGGTGGTCTCCTTACCGAGAGCGAACAAGCGGATAGTACAAGCTCCTAATTTTCGAAGTGTTCAGATAATATGGAATTTACCGTGAATGTCTTTACTCTAAACTGTTGGTAAGTTTTGTTATCACTACTTTTACCATAGTTTACTTTATCACAGTTTGTTAATTAACCTCAAGGTCTGTTTATCAACTGCTTCATTCTGTGCTAATAACCACTATTGTTAACAGGCTAGTGTCTGCAATACCACCTCCAAGCGCATATTTTACGTAAATAATAACTACTATTACATTTACAGGGGGATACCAGGAGTGTCTAAAAACCGAAAGGAGCGTTTTGAAGCAATAGCTCAATATTTACAAGAGAGCTCTCATACTATAGTGTGTTTACAAGAAGTATGGAGTGAAAATGATTATTTGTTTTTGAAGAAGAGTTTGAAAAGCAATCTACCATATTCACACTACTTTTACAGGTAAACACCATAACCTTCATTCTTCCTTTATTAGAATCTTCTGCATAAAACACAGTTAAATTAATAATTTATACAGGTTGAAATTGAATACATGCAACAAATCGAAATGGGAGATTGTACTCATCATTATGAACAACTTTTACAATGGGACCAACCCTGAAATCGCGAAAAAAAAAAACAGCTGTTCCCTACATTTTGACGAGATAAGCGAACATAAATTTACGTTTTTTTTTGCGATTCAGGTTTGGTCCTGTAGTAAAAGTTGTTCATAATGATGAGTACAATCTCCCATTTTGATTTGTCGCATGTTTTCAATTTCACCCTGTATAATAGAAACTGACCTATCTTATGGGCTGTATTACAGAACCTTACCTCAAGACTTAAACGTTACTACTACTACTCAAACATTACTTAAAACTAGTTTCAACCAATCAAATGAGTTTTGAGTGTGGTTCTGTAATATGGGCCTAAATGTTTTTTATAATTAATAGTAGGTAAACAAAAGTATATCATCAGTGTACCAAGAATTTAAGCAAATAGAATATAGAATATTATGATCAGAGGATCATCTTAGGGGTGGGATATTTTCATAAATTTCTTCATATTTCAGTGGAGTAGTTGGGTCTGGCCTCTGTATATTCTCAAAATGGTTAATGAGAGATGTCTTCTTTCACCAGTGGCCGTTAAATGGCTACATTCACAAGATACATCACGGGGACTGGTTTGGAGGTAAAGGAATTGGTCTTTGCCGTATTCAGTATGGTGATAGACTAATTAATGTATATTGTACACATGTGAGTAGTATGTAAATATTTCATATAATTAATATTATTTAAAATCCTAGGGAATAAGCAAGATTTTCCTATGATGATTTTTTTTGTAAATATTTTAGCATGGGGTATTTGCACCCAGTGTTTCTAATAGTTTTATATTTATTATTGAAGTTTCATGATATAGTGAGATTATAAATAGGTCTTCTCTCACTATATCATGACACTGTAGCTAAATTCAGTAAGATAAAAATCAATTTGTGTATTCAACGGACACATTATGCTTTATCTATGTTCAAGCATTATGACATTAGCTTTATCATATTTATAGGATACATATGATAGTCCTGGATGCCATACTTATTTGTTTAATCATTACACAATAACAAAACGGTCCTTGCTGAAAATATTGAAAACTAGGAAAATTTGTAAATACACTCAATCAAAACCTGAAACAACAAGCATGGCACTAACTTCAATGCGCTTATATTTTAGCTCCATGCAGAATACCATGAGGATGATATCTATTTGGCTCATAGAGTGCTACAAGCATACTTAACAGCGGAATTCGTTAATTTGACTACTGCACCTGCTGACATATCCATATTGGCAGGAGATCTAAATGCAGCACCTGGAGATTTGTCATTCAAGTAAAGTTTTTTTTTTTAAGTTTTGGTGCAAGAAAAAAAATCTGACCATCTTATCGCATTTTATCAATATCTTTTTCAGGGTAGTGACCCAACTTCCTCCACTTATGGATCCTTATGACAAATACTCTGACTTGAAGGACCCAGCAAAATCAAAGGCCCTAGGAACTAGCGACAGTACTAACAATAGCTATGCAGACCCTAAACAAGTCAAGATTTGTCCTGAAGGAAAGAGAATAGATCATATTTTATATAAACTAAACCCTGCATGGGAGGTATGTTTACTTACAAGTCTTTGCATGGTTCAGGTATATTTTTAAAACGAGAATTAATCTAGCTTCGTTTATTTTTCAGGTTGAAGTAAGCAATTTTGGCAACCCATTGCCTGACCGAGTGCCTGGCAAAGAATTTTCATATTCTGACCACAATGCAGTTTCTGTACAATTACATGTGAAACCAACTGACAGTACATTAATAAAAAGACACATTGGTTGCTGCAGCAGTGACAATGAATTTGATGAAACTGCTACACAAGCTATTCAAGTTTGTAAGGAGGCAATGGCCAACTTATCTACATTCAAAACATTATATTTAACTATTGGTGGACTGATACTCATATTCCTAATTGGCACAGTTGGCTATTGGCCCAACAGTATATTTTATGACATAATTAAAATATTTGTTACTGGCCTTTGCTTCTACTATCTTATACTGGGAACAATTTGGCACAAAATTGAAATGAATTGTTTAAAGGCTGGACTGAGTGCCTTAGAAAATTTCTGCAGGACGAGGATTCAAGCGAAGAATGACACCTATTGTAAATAAACAATTATATGCTTGGCCTAATAAAACACATAATCAAATAATTACATATCAACAAGTTACTTAAAATAATATATTATAATATGTTTTTAAGGAATGTTTTTTTTAAGGAATTATAATATGTTTTTAAGGAATTACGAGATTCATATTAGGAGCTTAAATTTTACATACTATTTGATTAAATAAGAAGTAAATGAAGTACAGTAGAATATTAAAACAAGTATTATTTTTAATAATCTCAGATCTAGTTGATGATCAAGCGTTTCTTCTTAAGATTTTAAGCATACCTACTTAGAATATAAGACTACACAGTACACAATCTATTCCTAAACTACGCATAGTTTGCATGTTTACAGCAAGTGATATCTAGATGTTACATTTTATGACATTCCCAGAAAAAAAAAGTTTTTTTACTGTTGTTGATGCATTTTAAATTCTATTCAGTCTTAAAACTACCTTTCACTAGTTAGTATTCTAATTTTCATATTATTCTTTAATACTTTTAATCTTCGATCAACACAAACACAACACAATACCTACCGCATTGTTGATCGAAGCTTTTAATAGAGCTGCTAAAATGTTTATTTGAACAATAAAGAATTAAAATAATTATTGATTTTACTTTCTGATCTGTTTTTAGTATATGTATACTCGTATTTTGTTAACCAACATCTGGGGGTCTACTCTCTACGTCTGTCAGCGAAGATACGGGCCTGTCCGAAAGTAGCTGAACCGTAAAAAAAAAAAAACTAATTTTTTTCAGACGGGCTAAAACACTCAGAACTACTCTCAAACGAGAGAAGAACGACAACATCTTACAAATAAAAAACTTACACGAGAGCACAGTGCTCCAGTTTAATGCCATAAAAAACTCATGAGGCGCGGGAATTATAAACAGGGATGTCCCTCTGTTATGTATCTATACCTAGGTACTATTTATCTTTAGTTAATAGGTACCTATTAACCTGAAAAGATGGGTATTATATCTATTCAATTGGGCATGTGACATCACTGATCTTGCTATCACTTTCTTTTATGTAGAGCGCTATCTCATTTTTGCAAAATTTGCCACTTTCAGCTTGCATTTGAATTATCCCTAAATCCCCCTGCTAATGCATATTGTGAGTTTGGGACAACTGTCAAATCGTGTTCGGGCCCCAAATTAATATCTAAGGTCCGTAAGTGATACGGAGTAGTATATACCCGTAGCTTCGTTCGAAACTACGGAATACTTGCTTTGGGAGGTGAAAGTCCCTGAAGTCTGAACCCTTCTGAAACAGCTCTGCCAAGAACACGGCTCATAGTGAGGTATTTAGAACCAATAATAGGATTGTGTATGCTAAACAAATACTTTATTTCTAAAACTTAACATATATAATTACATAGTCAGATTAACGTAAATATCACAATGTATTCTAATATTATTCATAGTTAGTACATGCTAATATACAATATTATTGCAGATCATAAAATAAATAATTCAGGAATTTGGTACTTTGGTGGCAAAATAAGGAATGTACAATTTAATTATCAACTGATCATCAATCTTTTTGTTGAATATTTCTGTCTACGTGTGATGCATTGACGATATAAAGCAATATTAAGTAGCACCAAGCCACTACATTCGATTTTCTTATTATGCAAAATTACTATAACTTTTGTATCACATTTTATACTTTAGGGTCGTTAGTATGATCATCGAGGTCAAGTAAAGGTTCCGTTTCAGAGTTCGTTGACACCGCGGCTAGAGTGTTGTCAAGCGATCCGTAGGCAGACGGTCTGACTTCCACGGGCGGTGGTTCGAGGTCTACATTGAGGTTCGGAGCCGAACTAGACGGGATTGGTTGCTCGCTCATCAATCTTGAACTTTCGTCGTATCCACGCGCCATGTGGTACATTGATTTACCTCGAAGTCTGCGACTGAATGAGCTCCCTGTCGGAACAGAAAATAGTATTAGGTTTACATAGACTTATAAAAAAAGATGGACTCCGCGCCACGCATATCGAAAGTGAAGGACCGTTTGTACAAACACGCCTCACGCTCACATTGGCGCGGTCGCAGCCCAAGATTTGGAGGGGGGGGGGGGGGGTCACTATGGGTGCCGTGGAATATTTTAAGAGGGGTACTGTTGGCAACACAACATTTAGTTTTATCTGTCATTACTGTCAATGTTAGCAACGCCATTCCCTGTACAAGAACGCATTAAATTAAGCACATCGTTTTTCCACCCAATCTGCATTTTTTATTTTATAATTAATAGTTTACGCTATTCAAGTTTCCCAACAGGTACATATCCACGTTGGTCTAGTGGTCGCAAGCGTTACTGCTGAGCATGAGGTCCTAGGTCGGTTCGATTCCTAGGTTGGGTAAAGTGTTATTGGGTTTTTCCATCAGAAATTTCTCAGAAACAGCCTGGAGTCTGGACTGGATTTATGCCCGGTTGGCGGCAGTAGGCTCACCCCCTATGACATGGCACTTAATAACTGGCGAAATGTAGGAAATGCCTATTTCATAAGTCCGCCTCTGTACATATCGCACACTGATAAGAAGAGTGACACTAACCAAAAAAGCAATTTTTTCAGTAGAACTATTAAAAGTTTTACCAAACAGGAATTAGGAGTTTTGCACCAGAAAGTATAAAAATCGATATCATGTTGTTAACATATCGATTTTTTATAGGTAGGTACTTTTATTTTTTAATTTTATTTACTGTTTGGTAAAACATTAAATGCACTACTGGAATAAATAGCTTTGTTGGTTAGTGTCACTCTTCTTATCAATGTGCGATATATAAATAAATGTGGGTGTAAGTCTTGTACTATAGGTACCCCTGCCTAAGACCTTTGGGACTAAAGGCGTGAAAATATTTTAAGGTTCCTGTTTATCTCCAACTCCATATTACTTACGCTAGCGACGCAGCTTTTACATGGTTGGGTGTTACTTTATAATGCTGCCAAATTGGTCGTATGTATTAGAACGCCAGATCATGTAGGGTGGTGAGAGCGAGCGAAGAGTGCTCGAAAATTTTAACAACCCGCCTCGGTTTGGTTAGGTTTTATTTTATATTTTTATGCTGAAATAGGAGTTAGGTACATTGTCGACTTAAGCAGGCAAGCCCAAGCAATTAATAAAATGTACAATCCAAGAGCGAGCGAAGTGAGCTCAAAATTATGCACACTCTCGGATAGGTTAGAATTTTTTCGATCATTCAATAACTATAAATTACTTGCTTTGTCGATTTACGAAGAAAAGCTCAAGAATCAACAGAATTTAGATTGCAAGAGCGAGCGAAGCAAGCCTGAAAATTTTAGCACCCCACCTTGAATAGTCTGTTTTCTTTTAACCATCATACAGAAAGAGAACTTACTTTATCGAATTATGACGAAAACTTAAATCGTTTTACAGCAGTTTACGAATCTGGCCTTAACCTAAGCCTTCCGAACCTTACGTACAACCGGGGTGCCAAAATCCCGAGTTTGCTTCGCTCGCTCTTGCATCCTAGGTTCTATGTTTTATAACAGGCTTTTTAAATTAATAACTTTTTAGGCGCGCAAAAAAACCCACTGTAATTTCATAGTTTTACAGTTTTTACTTCTGTCGGCAGTCCCCATGTCTGCCTATGTTCTTAATGTTTTTGTATATAATGCCCATCGGGGATTTCGTGGCTCAAGTAAAGTTGTAAGGCAAATAAATCATTCAGACTCTCGACAGCTTGAATGATTTTGGGGGGTCATGACCCCCACGACCCCCCCTCTCGGACCGCCACTGCGACCAGCCGCCATTACGTGACACGTCCAGCGTCAATCATCAAAAGTTTAGTAGGTTTATAACATTTAAAAAAGAATCCTGTTAGACACCGGACTCTAATTAATTAAGTATTTAATTATTATGTGAATGAGTAGGCAGAGGTGCATTGAGACCCACAATTTAACACCTACCTATTTTATAGAGGGCGAGCCCGTGGGGCGAGCGTATCACCATTGTTAACTGTACACAAAAAAACTAGACTAGGCAGGCTGCTACTGAGATTATCCTAATTAAAAACCGGCCATGCCACGAAGGGTTCCGTAGCACCATACAATATTTAACACTTCTTACATACACTACATAATCACGTTTGTTGTATGGGAGCCCTCCTTAAATATTTATTTTATTCTGTTTTTAGTAAGTACGGTACTTGTTGTTATAGCGGCAACAGAAATACACATTCTGTGAAAATTTCAACTGTCTACTTGTCTAGCTATCACGGTTCATGAGTACAGCCTGGTGACAGACAGACAGACGGTCAGTGGAGTCTTAATAATACGGTCCCGTTTTTACCCTTTGGGTACGGAACCCTAAAAACCCAATAACACCCCTCGACTGGGGATTCGACCCCAGGAACATACACTCAGCAGTCGCGCTTGCGATCACTAGACCAATGTGGAGGTCAATTGATTAGTTCATCATGTGCATTCAATTTGTACCGACACTTTTTCTATTGAATCATGGTCCATTAGTAACTAAGATCCAAAGTCCAAACACAAATCTAAACTAAAAAAAATATTATAAAGAGGAAAGATTTGTTTGTTTTAATTGAATAGGCTCCGAAACTACTGGACCGATTTGAAGTCAGTGATTGGCTAGACTCAGTTAGTCCAGCCAATTCCTGACGTTTGACTGACAATTCCAATGTCGATCTATCATGGTTTTAAAATAACTCCGCAAGGCCGCCGGTCATGAATGAATGGTGGAATATTTATTTTAGTAGATTATTTCCTCAAATTAACGCTGGTGAAACCGCGGGGCACAGCTAGTGATAAAATAATGCTCTGGGTGTAATTGAAGAAAATGATTTTGGTTTTCATTCATCCATTAGACTGACCTCAAGTTTTCATAATTTCTCAATGTTTCATAATAATTAATAAGGTATTTCATATTGCAACATACCTACGACACCAAGGTGCTCAGATATATCTCTCTTGACATCAGACACATCCCACATCGCGAGGAAAGATCCGAGGCATGACGGCGACGGGTTTTGTGGAGACACGTAGGGCTTGTAAGAGAAACTGTAGTGGTGAGCTATCGCTGCTAAGAACATTTCTATGCATATCAAAAAATCCTGTGAAAATAAAATTATGAGAAAAGTTTGTTTGTTGTACACACGGCTACACATAAAGCTATACATAACCAGTCTAAGCTGACTTCTGATTGTACTAAAAACCTATACAATGCGAGGTCAGCTAAAACTGGAAATGTACAGCTTGATGTGTATCCGTGTGTACAGTCAGGGTAATTAATTGTAAAGCAAATTGACAACCTACGTCAATTTGCTATTTGTCATTCAGTTTAGTAAAATGCCGTGACATGTTGTTTCTTATTTTTTTTGGCGTTACCAAAAAGCCAGTACCAGCAGAGATATGAATCATCAGTTCGCTTTACAATTTATTTCCCTGACTTTACATAAATTAATATTTTTTTAAAGGTCTACTAACAAATTAGAATTGTATTTTATAATATAGAGAATTGGAGATACATTTCAAGGACAACTTGTTGTTAGATAGCTTCTTAATGTTGAATTTATTTAAATTGGTGTGGGAAACTTACCTGCAACTTAGAAGACATGATTTTTATCTTATCAGAATCTGATATATCAAATATAGTTGATATCACCCCGCAATATACTAATATATTAATTATTACTCCTTGGCTGTAAATTGAGATTAAACATAATTCATGAGTAGAAAAAAATTCAAAATAACAATGAAAAATACTTAGATTAAAAAAAACTTACAAGAACGAGAAAAAGACTACAGCTTTTATACATAAGAATTTACCAATAGGCTTCATAGGTTTTAATTCAGTTTTATTTGCTCTGTAGAATAAAACAAGGCAGTACATGGCAACAAATTGTGATAGATTGTTTATGGCTATCATGTATGGGAAGGCAACTTTTGGGCTAAAGTCACTCTCTCCATAGACCCCGGACAGTTCACATATCATTGATATAACTGTTGTTATGGGCCTCACTACTGTATACTGAAGAATTCCATGCTTGCAGTTATGTACAAATTCACTGAAACAAATAAATAAATATTATACAGGGTCAAATTAAATACGCTAGCGAAACTCTGCAGCACATCCATTATTTATTTTGCAGTAAACATCCATTGAACTTCTTTTTTGTTTGATTATGTTTATATATGAATTACCCGTCACGTCTGCGGAGTTATTCTAGCTAATTTTATTTGACCCGGTAGTAATACTAGCAGTATAGTAATAGTTTAATAGTATGTCAGTATAATTAAAATTGTTTTTTACCACTCAATTAATCTGAATATACATGTAATGTATTGTTTTTATCATTATCTTAAATTTAATAATAACAATTATTTTATCAGGTGCTCAATAATGCTTGACTGTTTTAGTGATGTCATGTCATTAAGCTACCAAAATAGACAATTATTACTATACACAATGATACAGATAGAAACTGAAGAATGCACAATTACAATGTTTACATGCTTCTTTTCCCATATCTCTAACCACAATATTTATTATGTTACGGTAATGCATACTCAATAGACATTGGTTTTAGAAGGATGCTGAACAGCTAAAAACCTGTACTTGTGAATAAACAGCTGTGTGTGTACAATGAACTCTCTACTTTATAGGTTAATCAAAGGTAAGAATTAGAATATTTCAAAATACTTAAAAAAAAAAAGATAATCTAAACTAATATTATAAAGAGAAAACATTTGATTTTTTGTGTTTGATTGTTACACTTTCACACTAAAATGGTTGAATGAATTTGGATGAAATTTGGCTCATGGTTACACCATAACCATCATCATTGTGAGAGAAATAAATAAACTTATTATTATAACCTGGATTAGGACATATCATACTTTTTATCCCGATATTTCAATGGGGTCGAGTCTTATACGGGTGAAACCACGGGGTGCCAGTGTTTTATAAGTTGTTTTGATGTGGGTTGGCTGATGTTGAATCACATAACTCATACATTTATGTGCAGCTGGAGTTATAAATAACCGTGGTTATACATAATTTGAGGATTCTGTCCAGTGTTTCTTACCTTCCCATTTCCCATGGTGTTAAACAACATAAAGGGAATATGTGGTAGACTTGAGGCTTTGTTTCCAAGAGTGCCTCCAAATCATGGTCTTCATTAAGATAGTTTAACAAATACTTCATAAAATTGTAAATTACATAAGCTTCATAACATTCTCTTAGGGAATCAACATAAATTGATTGCTCTGGGAATTCCAGGCCTATCCAGGCATTTAAAGCGTATATTGGTACCATCCACAATATTCTGAAAATATTACAAACATTTATTTAAGCATTGCCAATAAGTAAAGTTGCATGTTAGTTAACCTTTTAACCGCTTACGCTGGATTTATCTGACAAATATTTTCGTGTCCATTTCGCCAGGGTCGTATATTTACTACCAAATACCCAGCTCGTCTAATATGCTTTTTTATTTAGGTAATTACGCTGTAGGTATTCTATCAGGTATTTTTTGACTGATATGAAGTTGGGCGGTTAAAATGTTAACAAACCTGTTTTAAAATTGTTTACAAATAATTTAATTATCTTAACTAGTTTATATTGCCAATCATAATTATTGGATAAATCGATTTTTACTGTGATAAATATGATTATCAAATAAATAACTTACCTTATAATATGTTTTTGTAATATTGGCTTGGTATAATGAACAACATGTTGTGTTATTTGCCATATGGAGATAGGTACGGCGAGAAGAACAAATCCTCCACCAACCAAAGACCCTTGATCGGATTTCTTGAACCCATTGTTTATCGAATGGGCTATTAGTATTGGTACTAATACTATAATTAATACAACATAAAGTGCGATCAAGAAAGGCCTAATCCAAAGTCTCCACTGTCTTAAAAAAGATAAGATTGTGGAAGAACACATTATAAAAACGTAACTGTTGTTTACCCTCTATGTGCCAAACATAATACTTTCTTTGCTTTTTAGTTAGTGATGTAGCGAATGATCATTCTACAAATTAGTGTCGAAGGGCACAGTAACAGCAAAGTACTTAATTCTTTAATAATATAATTAGATTAAAACTGCACAGTATTTCACAATGTTATAAATAAATATATTCGAAGTCTTCCGTTTTGTCAGCCACTACCAGTACAGTTGTACTAGTTTATGACTACTTTGTACTTGTCTTGAACAACTGACAGTGACAGTGGCAGCTGAGCAGGGCTGCCAGACGAGTGTGAGTGAATTATCTTATAATATTCGAAAATTATCGTACCCGATGTAAAATTATCGTACAACTGCCAGAACCGCGCGAAACGCGCTATTTCGCAAAACTAGATTTATATAGGTTATGGATATGACGGTATTTCAACAAACGTTATAAAATTTGTCTGTACTACTATTGCTAACCCTCTAAGCCACATTATTAACGCAAGCATATCCGCTGGAACATTCCCCGATAGTCTTAAAACTACAATAGTTAAACCACTCCATAAGAAGAACAATAAAGAAGACATGGCTAACTTTAGACCAATAGCTTTAATCCCCGTATTTTCTAAAATCATTGAAAAGGTAATTTATGAGTCACTTCTTTCATTTCTGTCAAAATACAATATATTATGTGAGGAACAAAAAGGTTTCCGCAAAAATAAAAATATAAATATGGCCATATACGATCTAATAAATAAAATAATGCTTAATGTGGATAAAAAAATACCAATTTGCACCATTTTTACCGATATGACCAAAGCTTTTGATTACGTGAACCATGAAACGCTTTTGGCCAAACTTGATTCTTACGGTATACGAGGGAATGCTCTACGTCTAATAAAATCGTATCTAAGTGGACGTCTTCAATATACAGAAATCTCTAAAATATGCGTCAAATCAAAACGTGCCGTTAAATATTTATCTGGTCCTAGGGAGATTAAATATGGCGTTCCGCAGGGCAGCGTTCTAGGGCCATTATTATTCTTGCTGTATATAAATGATTTACCTCGACACATCCCATACCCTTGTGTGTTATTTGCCGATGACAGTACGATCCTAATAGACTGCCTCAACAAAGAGCTTTATGAACATGAAATAAATAATTCTCTAAAATTAATAATAAACTGGCTCAACGATAATAACCTTATCATAAACCTCAATAAAACAAATATAATGCATTTCTATCAAAAAATTCTTCCTTTAAACCTAAAAATTAATTATAAAGGACAAACTATTGATAGCGTTAACGTAGCTAAATTCTTAGGTGTATTAATTGACAGTCAATTAACTTGGAAACCGCAGGCTGAAGAAGTTTGCAAAAGATTAAGTACGTCTGCGTATGCTCTCTTCAACCTGTCCAAGAAAGTTAACATTGATACATTAATGGTTGCATATCACGGTTTGGTTGTCTCTGTTCTAAGGTTTAGTGTAGTATTCTGGGGTAATTGTTCCGAAAGGGAGTCTATATTTAAAGCACAAAAACGGTGCATAAGATCCATTTTTAATCTAAAGGTTACAGATAGTTGCATTCCTTTTTTCAAGAAACATAAACTACTAACTTTTCCTAGTATATACATTCTCGAAGTAGCTATATTCGTTAAAACTAACAAGCATCTATTTCCTGCATTGAATGATACCAGGATGCGAACTACTGCCATGAGATCAAAATATCAGAGTCTATTGTGTACTGGTAGATATAACACTGCTTTGCTTAAAAAAAACATTATTGGTATGGCACCTATTATATTTAACAAATTGCCAAATTGTATTAAGGATCAGCCCTTAATAAAATTCAAGAAACTCTTGTCGTCGCTGCTGACAGAGAAATGTTATTACTCTGTTACAGATTTTATAAATGATGAATTATTGTAATATTTACATTTACTTTATCTCATTTATTATGTAAATAATTTTAGACTTAGCTGATCCATGATCTCATTTTGATTTTAAGTACCTTGTTTCTAAATTACCTGTAAGTTAACCACTATATTTTTGTATGCCAACAGGCAGAATGTACTGGGGATATATCTGAAACTAACACCATTATTGTAACACCTGCATTCTATACAAATAAAGAAATTATTATTATTATTATTATTATTATAGGAATTTTAGGACATTGTGAAATAAGACAGAAATTAAAAACACTTATTTATTTTATAAAAGAGTGATCATTGGAATCACTATTGACATCTACCTCTGCAGCAGCTCCAGCCGTTTTTGAATAAAGAACTGCTGAAGTCATTCAAGATATCTATTCTATTCTATTTTTCTTTATGGCAATGGTGCCGATGTCGACAATTCTGCCAATGTCAGATGTGATATGAGAAAACGTAGTGATTTTTAGAATTACAACAACAAAAAATAAAAACTAATATTTTACATGCTTGCAGACACGGTTGAGTGAAGTGAATCATTCAAGATATCATTAACAGCATTCTTTTGATTGTTTTTTTACGCATTGCGCTGAAAGTAAAGCCCATAAAGCAGTTTTTGTTTCAAGATTGTTTGTTGTTGATTTTAAGGCACCGGATACTAGTCTTTTCACCCACTTCGGAGGAGGGTTGGAGATTATCGTACTTTAGCGTACAGAGGCCAGCACATCAACCTACCCCAATCTGTCAAATTTTCCCAATTGAATATGAACCTTATTCCTTTGTGGTAAAGTTGAAATTCTATCAAAGAAATTTGACAGATTGGGGTAGATTGATGTGCTGGCCTCTGTACATATTGTATCGTACATCGTACCGGTGTCGAAATTATGGCACATGTACGATAATTATCATACGTCTGGCATCCCTGCAGCTGAGTTTCAGCTGACGGAACACTGTGTTGCCAAGGCCAACCATGACAGATAACCCACAAAGTAACAGATGACCACAAACTAACAATACACCGTTCAAAAAATAGAATACCAGTCGAAACAGCGCGTTTGTGTCCATCTCAGACTAAGTCACTGACCTCTATTAAACATGTTGTTTAATGCAGGTCAGTGGACTAAGTAGTCTGGTGTCCGTTGTGTAAATACATATTTTTTACGGCCGCGAATCATATTTTAATCAACGTAAAACTTAGTACTGGCCAGCTAATTGCAAAAAACGTTAAACGTAAAAAAAAAAAAAAACAAAGAATTTCGCGGGCTACCCTGGCGCTTAAGTATGTAGTCTGTGGGTTCAACACTCATCAGATTGACGTTGGCTAAAAGGTCCCAGCAACCAGGCCATTAAAATGTATTAAAAAAAAAACAGATTGACGTCACAAAATTTGTTATGTTGCCATACTGAAAAATTTGAGAGAAAAAAAAAAACACTTTACAGGTGTTCGGTTTTTTATCAAAATGGTTTTGGTTAAAAGTTTTTAATTTCATTAGGAAATTCCTTCTTAGTTCATAGTACTTATAGACATTGCTTATTAGAGCCAAAATAACACATTCAAAACGAGGATCCACTTATTTATGCATTTACAGTTATACGCGTAACACGTATTTTGTGCATCGAACTCAAGCATTGAATTAGGCCACATAGCGATCTCTCCCTAAAATACCGCTGTTCTGGTTGTCGACGTATCAAGCTAACGTGAGTTCGTGATTTATTAGTGTGTTTTAACGACTTGAATTCTTATATCATACATGAAATATGGTATTAAACTTATTATACGATAGATAGTGTTTAAAAAGTACTAAAAAACGTGAGTAGATAATTCGTATGTTTTCGTAAATGGGTCACTTCGCCATTCTTACGAGAAACAACTTGTTTTGTGTTCTAAAGCTGTTTGGGACGTTGTTTAGTGTGTATTGTGTTAAATAACGTTTAAATATAGACGATTCGTTTTTGACTTGACGTGTTTATGTTTTCGTAGTCTTGGAAGGCGGGAGAGTGATGATCAGAAAGCCCACTACATGGTAATGTGATGTCATCAAAAGGGGAAACAGAGGCCGACTCCGGCACCGTGTCACCGAATTTATCTGCAGTCAAAAATGAACCGGTTAGTAAGCTCTTCTGTTAACTGTAACTTAGTTGTAGGCCAGTCAGGTTTACCTAGTTTATTAAATTGTAAATAATGTCTTACAAAATATGATACAGACCAGTTTAGGGACAAGTGTCATTGATGAACTTATTAATCTTATCTATAATTGCTAGATCATTGTGAGAGATGACTTTTTGAGACCTATTTATATTTGTGTTGTTTTTCCTTTATAAAGCCTTATTTAAACAACTGTTTAAACTGTGTAAAAGTTAAAAAAAGGAGAAAGTATAGCCAAATATCCAACATACAAAACTTGTCTCTGGATAACTGGGCCAAGTTAACAGTACAAAAATATTTTTTAGCATTGGTTTTTATTAACTTTAATGCATTCCCATTGCATTTATTTTATAAGGAGGTTTATTGGCTTAATAATAGCACAATCAACTTCCAAGTAGGATTTCCCATAACAATTGACATAACTGATAATTAGTGATAACGATACTGTAATAATCATTATAGGATTGCATTACATACTTGATCATTAAAACAAATTAGTAATCCTTGCATAAAAGAAATGAAATTACATTATTTTAAAATTATTTATTCTGAGAACAATAATAAGTTTTTGGGTCAGTGGGTCGTCTTAGGGGTGGATTTGATTAGATTGATTTCAATTAAAGAATTGTTATATGTATAAATAATTTCTTGCTAAAAATAATATACTTAGTTTAATTTATATGCAAAAGGTCTGTGGCATTGATTTCAAGTTTGTTGGGACCTAACAAAAAAACAGGTGTATTAAAAAAGGATCTTTCTCATTTGGGTGTATGACTTAAAAGTATGTCACACCTGCACTATAGCAAACCAAAAAAGGCCAGATTTTTTTGGACGTTAATTTGCAATTAACCAACATAGGAATTTTGTTTGCTAGCCTGTACTGTCAGTCTCTTAACCTTGGCATTAAGTAGATACCTAAAATGATTAAATTGAAATTGGAATAATTTATTTCATGTACAGTCACCTCAAAAAGTTAGTTGACAGTTTTGCACTTCAGGTGTGATGCCACATAACGATTTAAATTTAAAAAAGAATATCCTAAGGGATTGCATGGCAATTTTTAATTTTTTAATAAACTTTAATGATAAGTCAAAGTTAAATTAGTCAATAAAAAAGTTATAGCAGTTCAAACATTTGGATCACTAGATTTTTTGTGGTGTGTCAAAGCTGAACTAACTTTTGGAGTTTGCTGTATACTAACTTTGCAAAAGAACACCATAATGCTGTCTATTTTATCAGAGCTATTGGTTTAATACATTTTTGGGGCCACTTGTTTTGAAGTGGCAACCTAAATGTTTATTACCTTTAACCATCAGCTATCTGTATATTAACTTTCACCTAAAACTAATGACTTGCTACTTTTGGCGCTATTAAAATACAGTTGTCCCATTTTGAGAGTGGTTATTGCCATTTATTTTTTTTAATAATATCCTGTTACTGAAATTTTGGCCAATTTTGCTTTTATAATTTTTTTCCTTGCATAGAATTAAACTCAAAATGTCTGACTTAAAATTCTATGTGTGCAGCTATGGCGACAATGAGTTGGGTTAAGATTGTTTTATTCCAAAATCATGTCATGTAAATGAGAAAAAATAATTAATCTTTACTATTTACTCTTTGGCTGCGAACTATAGTGATCTTTAGACCTAACACTATGAAGTTGCATCATGTGATTTAGAACAATATGCGCTGTTGTTCAAACTACAAATATAATTCATATAAAATACAGCTATCAAAACTTATTTCTATATTAATATTTTCTATAAGTAACTAAAGTCTCAATTCAGTATAATTAGTGGCAGTTCTTCAGGCCGAGTTTTCATACTATATTAACAAATTTCAGGTGGCCACCAACAGCAAAGAAACTCCAAAAAGGGGTGGTACATTGTTAAAATGTACCACATGCAATAGTTTTAGTACTTTAAGTAGTCGAGCCCTAACCACCCACATGGCCCAATGTTCCCCTGACAACAACAATGTGGCAGCTGCACAAAACGCCGACCCCCGACCTCACAGAAAGCTGTTTGAATGCGACGTGTGCAACATGAAGTTTTCAAATGGCGCCAACATGCGCCGACACAAAATGCGGCATACTGGAGTAAAGCCGTACGAATGTCGTGTTTGCCAAAAAAGATTCTTCAGAAAAGATCACTTGGCTGAACATTTCACAACTCACACCAAGAGCTTGCCGTATCATTGCCCAATCTGCAACCGAGGATTCCAACGCCAAATTGCCATGCGCGCGCACTTCCAAAACGAACACGTTGGACAGCATGACCTCGTTAAAACTTGCCCCTTGTGTAGTTATCGCGCTCCCACCATGAAGAGCCTCAGGGTTCACTTCTTTAACAGGTAATTCAATTTCTTTACTATTTAAACAGGCGTGACGCTTTCGTGTCGCGAATCGTTCCAGGACATTACTGATTGGTTTTGCTAGCAGCAGCCCTTCTAGTGACTGGTTTATTTTAAATGCATTGTGTGAATATTCTGTCAAAATTTTTATCTATATTATCAGAGAATCCTCCTATGACTCGGTATTTTATTTTCAGACATGGCATTGATTTGGACAACCCTGGTCCAGGCAATAACTCTTCAGTATCTCTCCTTGCCGCGGGTATCGCCAACGCCGCGTACTCCGATGGTACAATGGATCCCAGTGCGATCAACGCCCTCGGCGCGTTAGGATCCAGTCTATCAGTGTCTGTCGCTGCTACATACTCAGATAGTGGTGACAGCAACGGCGCCCGCTCCGTGGATAATGCAACACCACCCATGCACTATTTGACCCCACATGTTGAGATTTCTATGGCTGACAATAACGAGACTTTTTCTCCAGGACAAAACCATTTAGGCAACTCGGGTAACTATGACAATATACTGTAAAAAATTTGGTTTAGTTTATTAAAGTGGATATTAAATTATCTACAAGGTATGTATTGGGACAACAGGAAGCTCTTATGCAGGAGTGTGTGATAGATAACTGAGGAATGGGTTAAATAAAGTAGTTACAGTTTTATATACAAGGTAATCAGATAGTCAAGGCTTACTTATAAGTAGTGATCATTCTATGCAACTTTAATATGAAGACCATCATCTTGAAGATCATCATCCTTTTCCCAACTATGTTGGGGTCGGCTTCCAGTCTAACTGGATGCAGCTGAATACCAGTATTTTTTTCTTTAATATGAAGACCATTTTATGAGAAATGATTTTACTACATTCTTGTTACGCTTGCGCAGATAAAAACCCAAACAAAAGACTCATCTACGAGCATTTTGTAATACTTCTCTTAAAAATTAAACCTACAGCTATAATCTTCTTTCGTCACTTTCTTGTTTTACCTGCAAGCAAAAGATGGCACTACTTTTAAGTTCCACGGGCGAGAGAATCGCAGCGATAGTCTCGCCGTGCCATCAATTCTCGCCGTGTGGAGATAGTGCCTGAGTAGTGCACAACCAGTTTGACCATTTTGATAATATAAATTAACAAATTCCAATGTGTTATAGAATCGCGCATGAACGGCGAAGGCCCCAGCTCACCACAATCCGGCGACAGCGCAATCGCTAGCAGCTCCCTATCAGCTGGATTACCTACTAACATTACTCCGTCCATCACTCTGATACCCATAAAACAGGTAAGCCATGCCAAAGTAACACCTCTTCCCTATTTCCTAATATTACAATAATACTAAAATGATCTAATGACGTGAATTTAGAGTCTAAAATCCTACAATAATAATATTTTGTTTTTCAACGTTTCAGGAACCCAACACTCAAGAAGAATCAGGCAATAACGATATGCGGGAAGGTGAAACTAATGGGGGCGACAAACGAGGCGTATCCTCGAGTCTGTCATCTGTGATCAAGGTGTCACCGCTAAAAAGTTTATTAAGAGAAGATTTGCGCCGGCGCATCTCTGCTCGTGGACGCGCTCGCGGCTCTAGCGTACGTTTATGTCGAGTTCAATCATTAAGAATTAACACAGCCTTTTTTTAATTTGGATTAGAGAGTAGTAGTTGTTCTCTCATATACGCCTAAATGTTCCACTTCAGCCTTGTTGTTTCTGTTGCAGGCTTCTCGTGCATCTCCCTCCGAGGGTGGTATGATCACGTCGACGCATGGGGACGCCGCCATGCTGCCTTCGTCTCTCGTATGTACGTTTTGCTCTATAACCTTCCCGGACTCCACACTGTATTTCCTCCACAAAGGCTGCCACTGCGACTCCAACCCCTGGAAGTGCAACATCTGCGGCGAGCAGTGCTGCAACGTGTACGAGTTCAACTCCCACCTGCTGAGCAAGAGCCATCAATGACTGTTTGCAGGGGGGCCGTTCGATCACTGACTTTTGGTTTGATGATGCACTTCTCGTATGCTATGTGTGCATAGTCCGTAAGCACTTCGAAGATACTACACCTTATACTTAACATATTTACGGTTATTAGATACAATGAATTGTTTCTCTCGTTTTGTTTTGTGTGTGTAACGACATTCCTTATTTAAAGCAAGCACTGTATGTTGAAGTGCTTCGAATATGCTATATGCTGAACGTCCCCCCGAAGCTATTGTTTATTTTTAAAGTGCAAATTATGTCAAGGTATATTTAGTGGATAAAATAGTTAATGTGCGAAGATATTTATGTGGATATTTTAGTACTTAAATAAAAAAGGGATAGAGATGGTTATAAAAAAATTAAATACGAGGTCGTGTCTAATAAATTTGAGTTATGTTAAGACTTATAAAATAAGCTGAAATTCAGCAGTAATTGTTATTACTTACATTCCAAATTATGACGTATACATTCCATTTCGTGAGATTGACGAAAATTATTCAGTCTTTGGTGGGGAGTAAGTAACTACCTATTCAAATTATCTTAAAAATATTTTATATTTATTTTTTGTCTTGAAGTACTTAACTGTACATTACCGTGATTTAAAAAAAATCCATTTTAGAGTATTTTGGTGCGATAGTGAATTTTACAAATGTTTATTAAAATAAAACTTATGGTGAAGAGTGTACAAATTAATATATATTTTTACATTTCGCTGTTGAGAAGTTATAGAAAGGCAAAGCCTATGATATCCGTGATGGTTTAATTATTGTGATTGTGTACAGACAGGAATTATAAATTCTACATTCCGTTTTTATTTATGTTTCCTTTTATAAACTGCATGTGATGCAAGTCCACGACTAATACTTAATGTACAAGTTAAATTATTTTGTTGTTATTATTTATTTTTTTCTAAAATACTTACATATTTTACATTCTTAGAATTATAAATTTCATTGTGTACTTAAAAAGTCAATAGACTATTTGTAGTCAAAAAGCACTTTCTGTTTCGAGTTCCATTTGAGATAAAAGTAACAAATAAAGTTAGTTTAAAATGTTGTAACTTAAACAACAATTTATCGAGTGGCTATACTTAGCACATTTGCTCAATAAAGCTCAAGCACGGAGCATGTTGAGTGTTGTACTCGCACAAAAGCATAATAATATTAGTTCACATACATTTTCATAGTCTGAAATACTCCACAGAAAGTTGCATGTGCTTTTATTGGTGCCTGTTAAGATAGATTCGTTATTTATTAATATTATATAAAATTTCAAGCAGGCAGATTGGTTAATCATTGTTGAGTTCTAAGCTCCTTGTTTTATGTATTAATCAAAATAGGTAAATAATTTATTTTAAGAAAAATGCTCAACTTTGTGGTAAACGATTTTGTCATCTTTTTTGTAGCAAATACTACTAAGCTATCTTTTAAACTTTTATCTTTAAAAAAAATATTGTTTTCATAATCAGGACTACGATTTTAATCAATAAATTTTTAGACTATCCACACCAACGAAATTAAGAAGATAAGTGTCGTATTTTTCGTTTCGTAATATAGATGTTATTTCCTATTCTAGGTACATTTTTGTATAACGTATTCGTACTTCATAACATCGGTGAATCCGTTCCATTCTTTGTTTTTTTAACCTGAGATTTACATTCCTTTAGCAATTAAGTACTTAATATCGGTTGTGGTCTTGCCTGATAAGTTTACTAAATTGACTTAGATGGAACTGAAATTATGTTTACCAACGAAGTTTATTTTGTTTTGTTATAGCATTGGTATTAGGTTAGCAGTCGGCGCACGCGGTAGTCCGTCCGTGGGTTGCATGGACATAGTGAGTTACCTGAAATGAGCAACACATATTTATTTTATAGAGATTCTTATTATTATGCTGTTTCAATTGTTGGTTATGTAGAACTTGAATGTTTTATTATATATTTTGGACCCGGCGCGCCGCAATTAATGTTAATACAAGTGTAGGTTTAGTATAAGAGCTATTAATATTATTAATCGGTAACCCCCGTTGGGCGCCTTTACTTAATCCGTCCATATCTAATGATAGATATTGCCTTTAATATTTAATAGAGTAATATATTTATAGATTCTAGGTGTAATTAAGAACAGATCTTAAATATAAAATGTTTTCAGAATGCAGAGGTTTAAAGATGTAGTTGTATTTATTTAACTTCTATTACATGGATGTTTGCATTGTTAAAAAATCAACATAGAACTCGTTGAATGAATTGCAACCTCGTGTTATGCAGTGGTTCTTGTTGGTTTATTTGCAATGCAGCAATAACATTGTTGATTGTTGCGGTTTGAAGTAAATATTTTATTTTTTTGTGTGGTAGTAATACAAATTGTAAACTGTAAAGTATTCGACGTTGTTTTAGAATATTGTTGACCTAAAATTATATCATCAATCGTGTAGATACAAACAGTATTTTTAAAGTAACATTCTGGGAACTTTTTCCTAATTGAAAATTGTCATTTATTAAAAAATAATTGATTCCTACTTTGAAACTAGAGCAGCGTGACTTACAATAACGGTTAGATTTGGTTGTATCTTAAATGAACACTATAATATACACCATAATATGTAATAATAAAAGCAGAATATTTAGTGTAGCGATCCTCACCTTAATACCAAAACACAGCTTACCAACATTATAATTTTATTTTAAGTTGTTATGTATGTAATATAAGATAGAGAAATTAACAAGGTTGAAAGCAATTAGTAACTTTAAGCAGATTGAATTTGTCGTTGATATTTTTCTGTTACTTTATGATATCAATATTAAGAGAAATAATATCAAACTGTACTAAAACTAATTTATCATAGGGTTACTACTTACGAGGAACCAGTTTGGAATCATGAGTGATAGTTACTATATCAAATTGTAGCAGATTGTGCCTTAGATCAATAGTTTAATATTGATTATATTATTATCATTATATAAATATGACATTTTATTTGGAAGTGTGCATTTTTTAAATTTTCACATATAAATTTATATATACACCTATTAGAATCTGGGAAATCAAATCGAATGTTATTTATATATGTATAGAAGAATACATTCATATACAATGTGGCTGTTATGCTTGTTTTCATATAAAAGTTTATTTGTAGTTGATGAAAAAATTGCTCTTGTCGTTTTTATGTCACGATTAAGGGTTATAAACAAATGGTACTTACTACCGAATATGTAGTTATATTTATTTACTTTATAATAATTTGGTAAAGGGTCTAATGAAATATTAATAAACTATGACATACAAAAGGAGGTTTTATTTTAGTCATGTTAGTAATACCACTGTTTTAAATTTTTCTTATTTACAATTCTTTACCACTTATACTCGGCTATCTACTTTAGTGTTCTATAATCTAAGTTGTTTTTTGAGCTACCATTTTGTAATAATAAGGTTCTTTTTTATTGCAATGGAATTTGAACTTTATTGTGTGACACTGATGTATTAGTTCTAAAACATGATAATCATCAAAGATTCCGATTTCAAGTTTAGTAACTACTAAATATTTCATACTACATCTACCTACACAAAAATTTACCTGACAGTACCTACCCATCCCTCTTCTATGTAGTTATCCGAGATCCACAAAGTTGCGGGTGCAGCTTGTATGGTCGGCAATGGAAGTCGACAACACCACCATAGTTCCTAAATAAACAATAAATATTTTTTTCATTTACCTATTCTTTATTTTAACGTAAACAAATTGTCGAGCGTCCGCTAACTGTTGATTGGTTGATGAATTATCAACAGCTAATGATCACTTGACTTGCGTTTAATTTTAACACTTCGATTATTTTCGTTCTAGAAACCGTTTGTAAGACTACCATGTGAAATGAAACTGTAGGTATCAATAATACAATACCTATGTAAAAGTAACCGTATCGATTTTCGTTGCCGACCCTATAATGTGACCGAAAGCAGCATCGCGCCAAAAATGACTACGGAACTAACTTCAGCAAAATCGATTCAGTGTTAGGATGTTACCCGATTGTAGAGAGAGAGCGCCTGTAGCCTTTTTCTCCGGCGGCGGCGGTGGCGGATGCTATGCAGTTACTACTTAATTCTATGATCTAGTTCATACCTCAGAATTTATGTAAACAAGATGATTATGACTTCTCATCGAGGATTTGCCGGTGAACAGTAACTGTAGGTCCACTCCATAGATCGTTGTCGACTCATATAATTCGGTACCACTCCTGTAGGTACTTAACCAGGTTAGACAGACTATTTTCAGGAAATGATAGACAGAATTAGCAAATAAAATCCTACTTACTTACTTGAAATTTTCCTTTCTTTTTCACACAAGTCCGCCAGGCTACATTGTCGCGATAAAGCGAAATAAACTTCGCGCGCTCTCTCTCGCTGTACAGACGCCAGCACATCAACCTACCCCAATCTGTCAAATTTCTTTGATAGAATTTCAACTTTACTGCAAAGGATTAGGGTTCATATTCAATTGGGAAAATTTGACAGATTGGGGTAGTTTGATGTGCTGGCCTCTGTACATCAGAGAGCGCGTGACGTGTAGTTTGCTTTATCGCGACAATGTAGCCGTAGCATAAGCAACAATGTTGTTCAACGTTAAGGCGACTACATGACCTAAAGCGCGGTCACCACAGAACATATATACCCTAGCGGTCACTATCGGACTGCATAGAAAAGAAAGAGATGCGCGATGACACAACGCTGGTAATTTATTGCAAAATATGAAACAATCATCTATTGTTGATTTATCAAACACCAAACAAATAAAAACCGTATACTAAAATTTGGGGAATTAAATTGTCTTTTATATGGTGAAAGTTTTATGAAAATACACCCGATAGTGTTTGCGTGATTATCGTTTTTATGTCCGCGGTAGACATTACTTTACAAATTAATAACACTATGTTAAAAAAATATAATTGCAAATATTCACAAATCAAATTACGAAGCAAATGGTCTAGTATAACATTTATTTTTTTCAAAAAAATCAGTCCGGTCGATTAGACGTGATGTTGAATTTAAAATCATTAGAAGTCGTATATCTGCGCCTTAAAGATGACGGGAAGGAAGGTAATTTACCGACTACTGTCAATTTAGGTTAGAAAGGGTCAGTGGCTCCAGCCAAAAAATGAGTGTCAGCAGAGCGATAGAATTTACATCGGCGGTCACTTCAGCATATCTAACGAGCTACATTACATAAAAAACTGAGGGACTATCGCCACTCTATTGCGGATTTGGGCCGCCCAATTTCACAGTTTACGAATCGTATCTATAAAGGTAATCCAACTTTCTGTTAAACATACCATCAATAAGAACCTATGCTGCCTTGTCTGACGAAGCATTCAAATATGGTGGATTAACTTGTATAATCAATTCAGTTAGGTATTTCATCTGTTCCAGTGAACTTTGGTTCACTGATCCCCATTATATCACTATGTAATAAATAAGTTTAAATAACTAACGTACCTACCCCCCGCCGAGTACATCTGAATGTGATAAACTCAAAACTACCGAATTTTCATACGGTTTTTACCAATATGGGCGGAGTAATTCATGAGGAAGGCTTAGGTGTATAATTTATTACGGTTTTGTGTAAATTGGCTGAAATATGTATGACTATGATTGTTGAAGAAGTCGGAAAAAATCATGCCACACATTGGATGACAGAGATAGAGTAATAGTTTATAATCTGGATTAACATAGCATACTTTAAATCCTGGTAATACGTTCGGATGAGATATTTTCTGACACACACGCGGGCGAAGCGGCGGACAAAAGCTAGTTCTCACTCAAAATAAATGGTTCAGCGATGTGTTTTTTTCGTAGGCTGAACGACTTTCTACCACTGCCAAATAAAGAAAATGTCAGCCATGTCATGTACTCATGTCAACTCATGACAATTCATGTCATTCTGTCAAAACCTGAACTATTGAAATGTCAAGTCAAAGTTTTGTTGACAAAAAGTTAACTTTATCCATTTTTTCTAAAAACTTTGAGTAACTATCATAAAAGTTACAAAGTAAATTATAGCATATTTTAAGCACACAGAACTAATTTCCTGACGGTGTAATGGGAAAAACAACGGAAGTTGATGGCGACAATAACCCGACTTCGTCAGAATCTGATCCAACGAAGTTATTGGAAGCTGCTTTGCTGCAGATGGATGGGATTATAGCCGGTAAGTAAATCTGGCTCTAAATTATTTAGATTAATTTGATTGTACAGCATCCTCATCTCTTATTTAATAGGTATCAACAACAAGTAACATTCACTCTGATAAGTTCATGGTTCATCGATTATTGGGGTCTCTAATTGATCATTATTTAACTTTAACATGACTGAAATAATTCTAAAGCTTGTTCAAGTGAGATACTAGAATAATAGTAGAAAGAGCAAACTAATATAGTTCTTAAAAAAAACTACCTATAACCTCTTAAAAGTTACCTACTCATGATAACTTTCATAATTTGTTTTCTTAACTTTCCCTAGACACAACACACATAATGTTAATGTAGAGGTATTTAAGGGGTAAGCGTTAAGGTAGCCTGCGAAATTTAAATTTTTTATAACGTTTTTTTGTAATTTGCTGGTCAGTATTAAGTTGTATGTTGATTAAAATATGATTCGCGTCCGTAACAAATATGTATTTACAGAAATATAGTTCATTACTGCAGCGGCCAGCAAAAGAGGCATTGATGGGCGAATGTGTAAATCCATCAATGCCTAGTTATGGCCAAGGCTTGTATAGTACTTTTCTCAAATAATGCACGGAAATTAAAACAATGTAGTACCTAGACAGAACTTTTTATTTGAAAATACAGACAACGAACAACAATATTTTTTTCCGCACTAGAGTGTTCACTTGTTTTTTTTTTTTCAATAAACAGCTTTCTATTTGCAAGCTAGTTTGAAATTTAAATAAAACCTTTTAAAAATACCTCCTTGGTTGCCACGTTTCGGAATAAAAGATTGTTCCATTTATAATACACAACAGAAATGAGTTTACTTTGTAATTTATTTGGCCGCTAAAACACGCCGTTGCTCGCATGTATTTGGCCAGTACAGCAATTTCGATTTATCTCGAAGAAGGTTGTCAAAATAATGCTCAAATTTCCAAGCATGTTTTAGAAATAATTATTAGAATCAGTAATATGCCTTACTAAGTTAGTTTAATCCTAAAATGTCAAGATTTCATGAAATAGTCATCTTGGTCTTAGAGAGTTGTGTAGATGAATTCTGTAAATACATAATATTTGTTATGGTCGCGAATCATATTTTAATCAACATTTAACTTAATACTGACCAGCTAATAGCAAAAAACGTAAGAAAAATTTAAATTTGTGGGCTCATTTATGAATATCATTTGATATTATTTTAATAGATGATGTAATGCTGTCTGAATGAGTTTTAAAATGAATGATTAGCAATTGAACTTTCTGCTGCTTCAAATAAGTTTATTTTTAATCATTCTGCTATATTGCCAATCTTGCGGTTGTGGATTATACATAACTAGCAATCTGCTCCTGTTTGGTACAGTTTTTACGACATGACAAACCATCGAGATTTCTCCGTAGTAAATTCTTAAAATGTGAGTGGAAATTGCATCAAAATCCTTTGCGTAGTTCAGAATAACAATGCAATCCACAGACGCAAAAAGCGGCTTTAATTTATAATAATAATTCGCTCACCTAGTAATATATTGGCACATTTACGTTTTTCACATTTTACAGAAACGAGGATCAAAGATTTTATATAAATGTTAAAAATTGATTTATGGGTTTATATTACGTTTTTTACTGATTTTATGAGTTTGATTACTAGTATAGCGTTGTGCCGTTTTACCACTGTTTTAAATTATTCACTTTTGAACATTTAAACGGTAAAAACTCTATTTCAAATTTTTTGTACATGTGCCGATATATTACTAGGTGAGGGATAAAAGATACCTATTTAATATATTTTTTAATTATTTGGAACATTTGGGGTTAATCCTAAAGCTCCATACTTACTATGGAAATTATTATTTGTTTCGAGAATTTTTGATAAGTAATATAATTGATAAAATTAACTTTCTTTTTCCTTTTCACTTTTCCTAAAATTATTTTGTAAAGTCAGTAGACAATTTTTTGTAAAATAAAAATATATTTATTGCATACTGATTGTGACAGGAGAAGTAGTTAGGTACTGCATAGGTAATCTACTAAACTGATAGAATTGTGGTATTTACTTATTTTTGTTTTTGTTGTAGTGTATTAAGAGGTTTTTCTTCATATTCTGTAAATAAGGGGTCAGAAAGTTTTATAATTCTCGAGTTCATAGGTATCTTAAATATCTTTAATACTACGTTATTGGCCTGGAGGAAATTTTATTATTTCTTTCTTTTCTTTCTTTTAATTGTCTGTTAAGTTTACTAACCTACTTTTAAATGCGTGAGAAGTAAATTTCGAATGATCTTCGAGTGTAACAGGCGGATTGTAGGCTTTACAGGAAATAGGGGTGACATTTTCGTGGGAGAGGGTGCAAACTGTTGAACAGAGGGTGGCGTGGCGCCAGTCCGCCGCCCGCACGCAGCCTCCGCGGACGCTCCGTCGTCCTTGCGAATAATCTGCACGCGTCAAATTGCCCTCGCTATTGTTACTAAGTAATCGCTTAATTACTTTTTTACGTTACATTTAATTAAATTAATTTTCACTAACTATTACTTTAAAACAAACCCAATAATCTTTTTAAAGCCGAGTCAGTTAATTTTAATGTACTATTTTGTATACGTTATTATTTATCGAGAGTCGCGGTATATCACGCTTTTAAAGAGCAACGGGCTCAGCAGAATGACGGGTCATTGTTTTGCGCTCACTTCTAAGATATTATGAATTAAATTATATTCCTTATTCTGTTAAAGTGATTCATTTAAATCTTCAAACCTATGCTTCAGACAAAACGTTTTAGTATGTTTTTTTATAAAAAAAATACAATCAAATTGAGTTTGCACCCCGAGTCAATTGAAACCGCGATCCTTTTGGATCCGCGATCCTGGATTACATTCTGCATTTATTAAAGTTACCAGTGATAGCAGAAATATTCCGCTTTCCATCTCTTGTATGTAGTTTCATAACTTACGAGCTGTAGAAGAAATTGTAATATTTATAATTACTTACAAAAATATTATAATTTATATAGGTAATATTTATAAAACTTATTTTATAATTGTAGAATTAGAATTCCCATTAAATTCTTCTAGTAATATTCCCTTGATGTAATGAACACAAACAAGAGAATTTAATCTCAGTTGGATAACGTCAAGATTAAATTTTCAGGCGTTTTTCGTATCTCTGGCATCCTCATCTCACAAATATTTGCTAGGAAGCTTTTGTTTTTCCTCTTCTTGATTACTTTTTATAATGATACTTTTTAAATCTTGTCACCTTATTACACATTCATATTCCTATAAAATTAAGAAAAAAAATACCATTATCTTTTTGAAATAAGTTCAATATCATCGATGTAATCGTAGCGTTAATATATCAGCAAAATGGGTTATTTTAGGAATAACATTTTAAATTGATAGAATATGCAAGGTCACAAGTAGGTATTTCAATTAGTAATATTTTATTAGTATGGGGAATATATATGACCCTTGTTTAAAACCTATAGTAATTATCTCCATTTTTAAACAATACTATAAATTTCAGGGATACCTATACAGATAAAACGTTTATCTTGTCAGTCACGCACGACACGACATGATCACCTATTGCTTGTACATGTACCCAATAAGGTACAGACGCCAGCACATCAACCTACCCGAAACTGTCACATTTTCCCAATCAACTTTGAACCTTATGTTTTAGCGATAAAGTTGAAAATCTATCAAAGAAATTTGACAGATTGTAGTAGGTTGATGTGCTGGCGTCTGTACATAGAATATAGCACTAATGACAGTGCCAGACCAACGTCTAGTTCAATTTTCTGTTTAACAAATAGTGTGCCTTATTCCCTCCGTTTACTAGTTGTATTTATTTTTATTCTTTGCACTTAGAATGTTTCGTAATTACTATCTGTGGGTTCTTTTCTAGCATTTTCCGTGTGTTCAACAGGTACCATTCGTATTTTTTGTTGCTCAACATTTTCATCAACTCTCTTAAATCCTACCCTTCATCTCCCAGTATCCACTAAGTCCAAATGAATGCGGCTTATCTTTGTACGCCTTTATAGACGAAAAAGCTCTTCATTATAGTTTGTCAAGGCTTTTTGTTTTAAACATTGTTAGAAATATTGAAGTAACGACTGGTGAGATATTCGTCGGCCCCAAATTAAATAATAAATAATGATTGCAAAAGTCGAACGTCCTTTAATTTTGTCACATTTCTGTGATCACAAAAGCACTCGAGCTTTCCACTAAGCCCCAGCTGTTCATCAAAAATTTCGCTCTCAAAAGATATTTGATAACTTTAAGTCATTTTATTACTATTCCGTTTAAAATTACATTCCCGTCATGTGCCACTTTAAGAGTTCAATAAGAAAACATGTTAAAAGTGCACCGTATCTACGAGTCAAACGTAAAAATTGCCTTCGAGTGAAGCCGAAGCGGGTCACCGGGAAAAATACGTTCGTAATAAAATGTTTTTCTGAAACCGGATGAAAGCTTCTGTTTTATTTTTTGGGATTTCCGTGTGTTTTGTGCGAGTAATCTTCCCCAATATTTCAAGTAGATACAGGATGACGAGTCCGAAACAGTCATCGAAAAAGAAGTACTTTGTGATGTCCGGAAAAGCTAAAGCATAACTGACTCTTTAAAAGTTGTATGAAACAGTGAAAAGTTTAAAATGAGTGTTTGATGTGATTGCAATGCCGGGGTGTTGGCATTTACCCGAACACGTGACCAGGTGGTGGCTGCTGGATATCTGTACGCAGCGGTTGTTCGGCGATGCAGATGCTACAGATTCCCAGATACCGCAACGTATGCACATTTCACTTACCTACGTAGCTGAGCTATGTATTTATATATTACTCTAAACTCGTGAATGCGGGGTCACATGTGTGCATGTGCTAATTACGTGTCCGGTTATTTAATCCAGAAAATAAAAGAGCTGATCGTATTATATGTGGTGGCGTAGCGCAGTATGAAGATATCGCAACGTTCCTACTATTATAACGAAGGGTAAAATGATGAAGATTTTTTTTTGCTCGAAGCAAAAGCGCCATTGTTCCTAGGCGGATGCAATTCACTCGGTCCCCGCGCAATTTGCGCGAGTGGAGTAATTTCGAAGAGATTTGTGTCGTGGCGCTAATGCTGGCTGTACGGTGGTTAATGAATAGAGATTTATAATCTTCATATCCAGTTATGTATCGTTACTACCCGCACCGTGACGAACAAAATACTTACCTGCACTGTAAAATAAGTGATAGGTACAATGCCTTAACCTCTTCCTGATTAACTTTGTTAATCAAGGAAAGTAGGTAACGGTAGTGAGATTTTTAATCAAGAGGAGTAGAGAGCTCATTTATAATAAGTACACCAACCTTAAGTAGTGACCAAAAAATCCAGAATGTTTAGCATATTCAAGTGTACCGTAAACCGGGGTTACTTTGATCAATATTGAACTTTCAAGGTCCATATCTTTTGAATCTCTGGTTGTAAAAAAATATATATAATCGGTCTAGTAATCGATTCTTTTTAAACTCGTGATTTCTGTAATAATATGTCAAAAAATATGGCTTGATTATGAGAAAAAAAAAAACTGTCTAATCAAAGTTATAATGAGAATGGGGTTACTTTGATAGCTTTGGAATTACGCAAGAAAATAGGGCACGTTGCGTATGGGGTAACTTTGATCTAGTAAAAGACAAATGAAACCTAAAAAGAATGCTTAAGCTTACGGTGCTTAAAATAGTTGGTGAATACCCAGCGTGTCCTCTAGAAAGGATTCAACAGTTCATCAATGATGTTAGACAAGAAAGAAAAAAAACTAATTGCGTGTCGTTTTACGTACTTCGCGATTTTATATGAAATAAAAGTTTCAATCAAAGTCACCCGGCTGTTCAAAGTAACCCCGTTTTACCGGTACTTTAGGTTCGGCAACTGTGCGCTCCCACATGTTGAAAACGCTTGATAATTCCACATCGAGGTTGATGAGCCTGTGGTATAACAGTCACAATTACGAGCATCGCGCTGTCAATGAGGATTTCCTAAAGCGTTAACTTCACTGTGTTAATTCTGGTCAGGAATCAAACCGATGCGACGATGCACGAGTCACCGCTTTACCATCTATGAGACCATTGCGGTCTAGCTGATGGAGGTTTACTGTAAAAGAAATTTATACATATCTTTTGTAGATACACTACAGTGGATCTTTGCAATAGAAAGCTTAAATAATTATCATCTCTATAAGTTACGAGAGCTTTGAAACAATTTTCTTCCAGACCCGCATGGAAAAAAATCAACAAATCCTAACTCCGCGGTGAATGCAAATGTTTGTTAATTCTCTCTCCCGCTAGTTTGTTAACTCCACATCAAAACTTGGCATATGCGGTGGAGGTCGCGTATATTATCAGAGCTAGTTTTGAGAATACACTGATAGTGATACATGACTGTGAAAATAAAATACCTACCTACATTAATAATGCGCATTGAAGCTCGTCGATGTATCGAATGACGGTGTTCCTTTCAGTTATTTAATACCTGATATGGATATGGTACCGAAGGTGTAGCTTAGTTGAGACTTTGTCATTGGTCAGTAAACAATTCCAACTCTCAGTGGATTTGCACCATGTAAATAAAATTACAAAAATCTGGCACCTGACGTGGTCAGCGCCTGCGCGTGGAAGTGTTCAAGACTTCTAAACCCGGTGTCTAGACTAACAACGCGTATCGCAAAGGCCGGTCAGGGAATGTGCGCGAGCCTCACCGTCGCGGCCGGCCGTCCAGGCGAACGGGAGTCGGCGCACGCTACAAGCCAGCCGGTTTAACATCGTTAAACTATACCGTGAAATGCGTGACGTTTGCTTACTAAACAGATGCGACTGCATTGAGCAGCGATCAATGTCCAGTAAGTTTCGACACAGCAGAAGACGTACACTTCCATCGGTTCAGCATGGCTCTTTCCTCGTATACGAAGCGCTGTGAAAATCATAATAGCGCGATTCAGGCTTTTTGGTTGAAATTATAATTATGTAAGAGGACACCATCGCTAACAAACTATTATAACTTACGTAGATATCATAATTTTAGTATATACTAAACCATAAAAACCTATATTATTTTCTGTGTAGTTATTTATAAATCGCATTTATTTCGTCTACGTATTGCGAAATGCAGAATAACGCCATCTATTGCGTTGCTTTAGCGCTCAGTAAAGCCTTTTAAGTTCAAAATAAGTTATAACTTTGTCTGTCTTCTAACTTTGTCGTTCTCTAGTGTCTGCTAAGGGATTCAGTGTTTCTCGTTGTATGTGTATATAATGAACTGCTAATAAGATAAGGTTAAAAGTTTTCTTTCTACTTAGTATGGACAATGTCAAAGTTACCCGTCGCAGCTGCTTGAACACCTACTTAAATAGTACTTCATTGCATCATAATTATGTTGCAGTGATGTCATTGCCCTCGTCTTTGTTATTGATGTTATTTTGTTTTCTACTCCACATGAGATGGTGGAAGCTAAACAAAATAGATTTCGGTTAATCGAGCCGATACTTCCTTTACTGTATTTGTCTTTTTATCATATTTTTTTGACCATACCATACGTATACCAAAAAGTCCCATTCCAAAAAAAAATACCCTGTACCTATACGAAATTTTTTATATTATGATCTCGTCTTTTGGACTCGTGCCTGACCGGTTGGCTCACACAAAACACAAAGAAAATTGGAAAAGTATGGAGGAGACCGATGCCCAGCAGTGGAATAACAAAGGTTAATTAAAAAAATCTCGTCTTATAAAATCCTGTTTGATGTTTCAGAGGCAGGCGGTACGGGTGGTTCGGCGACAACAGGGCCAGGTCGTGCGGCCCGCGCCCGAGCCCTGGAGCTGGCGCAGCAACTGGCCAGCTCGCTCCAACACGCAGTGCCTCCGCCCCCACGACCTGACTTCACGACAGCCAGTGCCATACTGCGGTGGCTTCAACAGAACAACAACTCCGTCGCCCTAGTAAGTAGTAGTACGGTACTGTCTTCTTTGTTCTACTGATAAGAAGTTACTTCCTTAGCTTTGTTTACTTTTGAATTTCTCCGCAGTCGTAATGGAACTGTGAATATTATCTGTAGTATAAGAATGACGGTTGTGCACTTATGATAAATATTACTGTGATTAGAAATTTTGAATGCGATTCGTTTAACTTTGTGTAGAGTTCTTGGTAGAAAATGATTAGGTCGCTCCCCCATTCAATTAAAAATTAAAATACAATCCACTGAAGTCATCAGACCATATCGGAGGAGCGGTTTGCTATCTATCACATATAGTTCAGATAAAATAAAACAAATAGCAATAGCAAAACAAAATTAATATCTACAATATATACCGAATTCTTTTCACTTATTTATTAGCCCAGTAGTAACGGCCGCAACTTACGAGTTGAAGGTCGTAGGTTCGTACCCTGACAGGTGCTTTCCTTTCTATAAATTATTTCATCACCATTGCTCTTAAACGATGAAGGAAAACATCGTGAGGAAACCGGCATGTCATAGAACCAAAAACTCGATGACATGTGACATCTACCAACACGCACTGGGCCTGTGGTGAATTACGGTCCACTAGATTTCACAGAGAGGACACTACTGGGACACAGGTCACACAGGCCTGTGTGACCTCTGTCCCAGTAGTGGGAACATTATAGGCTGATTATGCTACTTATTTATTACCATTTTATTGAAAACTGCCATTTTATTGAAAATTCTGACCGCGTCTTCGCCCGCGTGGATGTGGACATCATGGGTTTTAATTTCTTTTGCATGGAATTCTTCTAATTCTTTTTGTAAAATAAAAGTAGGTACAAAAGACCTTATTTACTCCTTATAACATCAGCTATCTGCCAGTGAGAGTCCCGCCCGTCAAGACTGGTCCAGCCGTTTCGGAAATTAGCTGAAACAAACAAATAGACAACATTTTTAAAATACCGTGTAAAAAGTTGTTATTTTGATACCAACACATTTTTAAGCTGGAACTTTGTGGCTATTATTTTAGTAAAAGAAGATTAGTGTTACTAGAAGATCTAAGACATCTTTAAAGTCGTATCCACAAACTGAATTCAATTCACCTCGTAGATAAGCTTCTGTCTCGGCAAACAACGTGAACGGCAACGTAACAGCTTCCACATTGTGTATGCTCAACAAGTCTGCAAGAACCTTATTATTTTCAGAGAATGGCTAGTAGAAGAAAGTCTGCAATTTATAACATTTTAAGAACTCAGTAGCAATCTGAAACACTTGGAAATTGCAATGAAAATGTAACTCTATCAACATAAATAGTAGACATTGGTGTAAGTAAGGCAGTTACAAAAATAAAGCCAATCTTTTATTATTAAAGGCATAAGTAGACTTTAGTTCTCTGCTGATCTGCCAATTTTAAAACTTCGAACAACAGAGAAACCAGTAAAACATAAAAAGCCACTTGTTCATCAAAAGTATTTAAGAAAAGAAAGAAAAATTGTTTATTCTGCACATTCAAAACGCACATTACAAACAAAAAAGACATAAAATATATACAACGTAGTCAAAAGCCTCGTACTCATATAAAAAGTTGACAACTGTTAAATCTAATATATAAAATTCTCGTGTCACAGTTTTCGTTGCCATACTCCTCCGAAACGGCTTGACCGATTTTGATGAAATTTTTTGTGCTTATCCGGTATCTATGAGAATCGGCCAACATCTATTTTTCATACCCCTAAATCGAAACTTACGCGGGTGAAACCGCGGGGCGCAGCTAGTATAATATGTAAACGTTGAAAGTTGACAACTATGTTTCTTATTAACAACTAAGTAGCTTTTGCCCGCGGCAATTATCACAAGGGAACGTACCTACTATCGGGATAAAAAGTATCTTATGTGCTTACCCAGGTAATCCATGGGCTATGTGCCAAATTTCACCCAAATCCGTTCAGCCTTCAAAACGTGAAAAGGTAACAGACAAAGTTAGTTTCTTTCGCATTTATAATATTAAGTATGGATGTTGTAGTACCTACCCACGGGAATTCTTCCTTAATAAACGCATGTTTGCATACAAACTTCAACCCCTTTTGACCCGCTTACAGATTGAGTTCAGAGTGCACCCCTTAGGAATGTAGTAACAAATCTTTCTCATGATTCATCAAACATGAGATAGATTACTAGAACTACAACTACCTACTACTATATTACTGTGCTGACTAGAACTCGAAGATGTTCAATAGAGATAGTTCTAGTCAGTCGGAAAAACACTAAATCCTTCCATAAATAATGTAGAATCGTTCAAAATCAAGGACAACATTGAACAATTTTTAAAATTCTGCGTACTCAGCGTTCGACCCGGTACCCAGTGCTCGCTTGAGCAGTCTTGGTTACGCTTACGTTTAAAACTCCGCCGGTCATAAAAGCCTTTGGAAGCTGTGTGCGGAAGGGAACTAATTGCACACCCATGGTACGTTTGCGCGCTGACGTGAATACATTCGCAACAAGCGTACATATAGCACGTGCTACTTCGCTCCCGACTCTGTCTTTACATTTTCAGGCACGTCATTAAACTAATGTCACAAGCGACGCTACTCAAGCGTGTTAATAAAATTTAGGAAAACAGTGTGTATGCCGATCGTTTTTCGTCCTAAACAAACATTTGCTATTGAAAGCTCTAAATATGGAGAATTTGCATGCTTATAACGAAACGTTGAATATTCAACGCAAAGTCGAAATGCTGACGGTATACGCGGTAACTTGGTTACCTCAGTTACCTGTCACCGGGACACCTCTCAAGTGGAAGTTGGAGCCGAAGTTAATAACGGATTCAATTAATCCGATTTCAATTATACGCGGGTCCTGCGATATACAGTATTATTGATTTTCTCTACCTATAATTTTTCCCATTAATGAACAATTAAATTAGCAAGCTTCCGTGACTATTGCCAACGTATAATATAGCCCGCGCCGGTCCCTACTTCTGAAACACTTTGTTTCTCTTAATTTAATTGTGAATTCTAATGAAATTTGGCATGAGTATGCTTTTATTATATTCAAAAGCAAGTCTAAGCTCGAATCATCTGCAAAAATGCGAGGTCTCACTTCTCTCTCTCTCTTATGGCAAAAGAAAGTACCAGTAATAAAAATGAATGTATGTTCTGGCATTTGAAATAAGGAAAGTTGGCGCTATGGTGCTGTGGTGGTTTGCAAACTCCTTAGTGGTTTCGACAAGAAGTCATTTTCCGAATGTCCTTTTTTTCCTGAACAAGTTTTACAATCATGATATTTTCGCAATATCATCAACCTGCGGGGTAATGGCATAACACACTATCAGTAGGCTTTCATTTTGACAGTTCAACAACATTCATTGTTACGTAACATTCAACAGTTATTTACGTTGTGGAGCATACAATTTTTTCGAACATAATGAAGCAATGGATTAGTAATATCCTTCAAAATTAATCAGATTGACATTGATAGTGTGTGTTACAAAATAAGGGTGCTGAAAGGAATATATTTCTGAACATAAGCCCCCTTAAAGACCGCTACAATAAATATAGCTAGGTCAAGGTGTGCAATACGGATCTGAATTATCGGAAAGACTTATAAAAGTTGCTTACTACCTCTTACAACTTTATGAATATGGAAGTAGAAGAAAAAAGCTTGTTTGTAAAAGTTCTGTTATAGCTTCGGGCTACTTAGCGTTTCATCGGAGTATTTTACATTTATTATTTAAACGTTCACATAATATTACACCTGCCTGTGTGTGTACCTATAGAAGACCCACATTTAACCACCCATGTTGGTAATAGAGGAGTGGGGAAAAGCCTTTTATCATTAGTTACCTAAAACACCACATTATTAACATTACTAACCTGACATTAGCCTTTTCAGTGTATTTCGCACTAACCTACATCCCTCTCACAGTCGATTACCACAGTAAACAAACAACAATCGTATAGCTATCGATCCCTCATCAGCGTGTGCATGAGCCCTGTCGCTTCCTAACAACGGGCTGTGCCCGCCACAGCTTGTCGGTAGCTGTCTGTCTGTGACTACCCAAGTGGCTTTCAGCTCAATGAACACGCCGTGACGCAGGGTTCATTATTACGTGACGGATCGCACAGGTAAGAAGCAAATGTTTAGGTAATTGACAATAGCGCATCGCGGCGTTCAAGACAGCGATGCGTTTGAATTTGATGTTAGTTGAATCGAAAGACCAACAAATTAAACTATTTTTTTCAGTTTTAATTAAATTAATAAACCGGTCAAGTGCGAGTCGGACTCGCGCACCGAGGTTTCCGTGGTATGTAGTTAAATAGTTTTGCACGGGTTTTTTTTATGTTACGGTTTTCGGATTTTTTCCTTTAAGTACCTACTTGTGCTACATGACCTTGCTTCTTGCCAAATTTCATGATTCTAGGTCAACGGGAAGTACCCTATAAATTTTGATTCCCTTGAGAGTGTCGGCCGCATCATTTTTTTACGTTAACTCATAAGTTTGATTTTCTCACAGCTTCAAGGGACTGTAGACTTGAGTATATGGTTTTAATTTCAACTCGAAACCTCCACGCGTGCCCGAGATAAAGGGTCTTGACAGACAGACGGACACAAAAGTGATCTTATTTGGGTTCCGTTTTTTCCTTATCCCTAAAAATAAATTCACGACACAGTGGAATAATTTTTAGTTGATTGAATTCCCTTTAGTACATACAATATTATAGTTTACCCTCAAAATGTTAGAATTAGGCACCGAAAAAAATTTTTTTGTGGTCTGTTTTACGGTTTTATCATAAGAGTACCTACTATTTTATTTTCATAAATATTTTTGAATAAGTTTCTATTGAACATTTGACAATACAAAAAAGCTCAGCGTTTTACGGTGTCCTACGTTTGGGCAGCGCTTAACATTCTTTTTGGAGTGATTATGATCACGGTTTTGTGATTTACGCCTATAAAGATATTTTAGTCTACACTAAAATATCGTTATAGGCGTAAATCACAAAACCGTGACAACTTCACACACAACACACTTCGTCTCAACTTTTAACTAAATCTATGCTTACTATTTATATCTTTCCTTACTTAGAATGGTTCTTGTAGGTTTATTTTCATATTCTTTTTAAAGTATTTATTTTCTTATAATACTTTTTTAATTTTGACCAACTTTAATGGTTAACGACCAGCAGCAACATTAAACAATATTCTATTCTATTCGATTGAAAGTATCAGTAGTATAGTAGTAGAGTAAATTTTTTACCAAGTTGCTTACTAAATGAAAAACCTTAAAGTTAGCAGAACGGAGACGAAAAAAAAAAGATTCCGACGAATTGAGAACCTCCTCCTTTTTTTGAAGTCGGTTAAAAATAGCGTATACCTTTTTCAGTTTTCATCAGTTACTAGCACTCTTTTTAATTAAAAAAATGTGTGTCTTTTGGTTCCTCTCTAAAAAATTACATTGTAAACAGGTCCATTTTTTTCTCAATAAAATGTTACAAATTTTATTCATAAGGCCTCCTCTGGTTACCCATCAATCAACCGGCACAATTTCACCGCATGTTGTGGGAAAATGGATTGATATCTTTGTGGTTTCAATAGCTAACGAACTGGTTACCGTTGATTAAGCGAGCTACATTTTTAAAACCTCGTTACTACAGGGTCAATATACCAATCATATATATATTTTACAAATTGGACCAACTGTATATGCCTTCCGAAAATGTCCAAAATTTCATTTTCATGTAAATGAACGTATAGGCTTATTATTCCCAGTCAAATTATTCCAATAATTCGATATTCGCAAACGAACATTGGGCTACGAGGTGACACGTATACCATGAATGCGGTGTTTACTGACCAGCATTGAACCTCGTGGATGAATGGATCTCGTAAGCCGTGTGCACCACTTAGGCATTCATTGCCGGGTGCCTCCCTCACAGCATACGGGGTAACTAACCTCGCTGCTATGCTGCAATTATAAAACAGTCGAGGCCTCGAATAGTTCGTGTATAACTTTTTGTGGAAACCGAATACCAATATGGAGCTTATCTGGGCTTCCTATCGAGTAGCTGTAACAATCGATTTTGATCTAGTGTGTTGTATTCACAAAGGGAATATTTTAATGATATCTGACAAGTGTATGCCTTGGAGTAGCTTGCTAGTTAGCAAGTTACGGTGCTACTGTCGAAGTATCGCTCTAAGTTATGCTCATGCGGTAAGACAAAATGAGCTTAAACTTAAAGATAACAGCAGATGCCGTTCAGTTACAAATTCTGTTTTTAACCGACTTCAAAAAAAGGAGGAGGTTCTCAATTCGTCGGTTTTTTTTTTTTTTTTTTATGAATGTTCCCCGATTTCTCGAAGACGCCTGGACCGATTTGGAAAATTTTTGTTTGAAAGGGTATACTTCCCAAGTGGTCCCATGATCATCAGGTCAGGATCTGATGATAGGATCCCAGGGAAATCGAGGGAAACCCTCAAATTTTATTGGCAAACCTATAGCGATTTGGATATTTTTTAGACTAACTTGAGCATTTGCTCTCGGAAATCATCATTTGGTAAAGTGGAGCTGATGATGAAGACCACAGACGGCCATCGGAACTAATCAATGATAAATATTTCACGGGTTGCGATTCGATTACTTTAATATGGTTGCTAAGCAATTTATGCTCGTCACAATGCGTGTGGTGGTGGAGTGGAATCCAGTTTCTTACCAGGAGAACTCCTCAACAATTAACGTCCCAGCATCGGGAAAAGCAATATTTTGTAAAAGGTGATGAGCAGTTGACGTTAGGCTATTGTAACTTAGATAAATTACAAACTCTCTCACTAAAAAGTGAAAAATAAAAACTTTTTTACAAAAAAAAACAACCGACTTCCAAAAAAAAACTACAAAGTTATAAATAATTTTTATTTCGGAAGTTGGTGTCGTTGGTTCTGCATTTTCGTTTATTGACACCGACTTCCGAAATAAAAGTTATTTATCTCTTTTTAGTTTTTTTTTGGAAGTCGGTTGCTTTTTTTTGTACTTAAAAAAGTTTTTTAGGGACATGTTCTGTTCAAAAGACACGCGAATGGCCAAAAAGAAAAAAATATTATGAGTATCTACTGCAAAAAAACAAAACACTGTTACGGACACATTTGGCAAACACTCTTTTGTTCAGAGATTGCACATTTTCACTATTTACACGAAACCATTCTTCCTGTAAATTAAGTTTATTCTTAGCTGCCTTTGTAATTTTACTTATTTTGTGCAAGTAAACTGAAGGGCGAAATTACCAATCGGACCGCTGAATTTCAATGACTATTATATACAGCAGAATTCACTTGTTTTTCATATTCAGGTTCTCAGCTTTGTTTATGCTGTTGGAAGCTCTTTAAAGGTGGATTATTATTAGAAGGGCAAGATTGTGTAAATAATAATAACCATACATATACTTATTGAAATGTTTGTGTTATAGAGTCGTCCCGCTATTGTAATAAAAGACAAAGGTCACTGTTTACTACTTATTTAGCTGGTTATTATCAACATAAACACCCCCCGGGAATTGGTCATAATTAGGAATGGCCCTTAATAACTGGGTTAGTGAGTTTGTTGTTACGTTATAACTTTGACGTGGCTGTTGTACCTAGTCAATTTCGTGTGATCATAGCCCTGTGCATTGTAAAATATTTAACATTAATTTCGCAAGGTACGAAGCGCTCGCCGTAGACTAGTTCCAGGTGAACGCGCGTTCCATTAGCGCTAATTAGAATTTCTCCAAGCCTCCTGCCCCCACACTCGGGAGCCGTTTTTCACGCCTCTTATCTATACCAATAATAAAATCGATTCGTACGTGAAACTGGGAGAATTTCCACGAAGCCTCGTTGGCTACATTTCTTGTTCCATTGTGCCGGCGAAAGGTTTGCGATACTCTCATTGATTGAAGCTTCCTAAGCTTAGAGGCAAAGCTTATTATTTATTGGAAAGAAAATATGTCCCGTATTTTGTGCGGAAACAAATTTATTCGGCGGGCAAAAGCTGTATGAGTAGAATATAATTAATGAATCAAAATTTTAATTGCTTTGAGAGCCATGTGACGTTAGTTTAAGTCGACATCGTATGGATTAAGTTATTACTGAGCTTATGAGCTAGTACTTGCCGAAGCGGGCATAATTTTCATTGTCTCTTCTAGGTATGCCTTCATAAAACAAATAAGTACCTAGATATTACTTATGCCAATAGGTAATATTTATTTTGCATGTGGCGCATGATTACAATTATTTAACAATTTTTTTAATGTACAGAAATGTATAAAACATAACTTTTTAATTTACACGATGGGATCGACATCAACAGTATTTCAATTTTAAAATGTCGGGCACTCGGCGTTTGATCGGAAAACTCAGTTGGGGAGCGCGAAACGAATTTATTTCTGCTAAATAATAGGTTATAAATTGAGTCCTCGATACAGGCCAACACGATAGCATCAACATGACATCGTGTAGAGTAGGTATTGATATTGGTATAAGTATCGTAGTTTGTGTGGCTTATTGGGTTCACTATGTGTCCCTGCCCCAATGTTTAATATTGTGTAATCACGTCGGACGTCCGTACTATAATGTGCTTGGCTATGTCGAACATTGATTGCACTGGACGTACCTACCTACATATACGGTATTTAACAGATTCAGTTATTAATAAAATGAAACTGTTACGTATACCTACGGTAATATGGCTCGAAATAAATGTTTAAACGTTCGGAGTAACTATACGTTTCAGTTTCTAACCGACTTCAAAAAAGGAGGAAGTTCTCAATTCGGTTGCTTTTTTATGTTTGTTACCTCAGAACTCCGTTATTCGTTACAATTAGTTTTTTATACTTTTCGTTAAAATTCTTGGTTTCATAGAAATTTCATCAAAGTCGGTTCAGTAGTTTGGTTTTTAAACCAAAATTAGGTACTGGTAAAAATTCAAGTAAGTAAACGAAATTACGTCATTTGCTTTCCTATGACTTTTCAGTGGTGGCTTAGTGGAATTGTCATGGGATGCATTGTGGCTATAAGTGCCGTATCTTTACATAATTAACCGACTTCAAAAAGGAGGAGGTTCTCAATTCGAGTGTATTTTTTTTTTGTATGTACGTTACGCGATATCTCCGGCAATTGCAAATCGATTTAAAAAATTCTGTAATGAATAGGGTAAGTATGCCTCACGGGTGGTACCATATAAATTTTATTAACTTTTCTTGGGTAGTTTTTGAGTTAGCTTCAATAATACGTATTTTTGCCACTTAGTTTATATTGATGGTGTTATAATAACTTCCTGTCACTGATATTTACATAGCAAGTAGTGTTATACGAATTTTTGTGGGGTAGGTACAACTTAAAAGTGAAAAATAAAATCTATTTAACAAAAAAAAAAAAAACAACTTCCAAAAAAGACACTATAAACTGAAAAATTACTAATTTCGGAAGTCGGTGGCAAACAACGAAAGTGCGAACCCAACGACATGACACCGACTTCCAAAATTAAAGTTATTTTTCACTTTGTGCCTAGTGTCTTTTTTGGAAGTCGGCGTTGTCACAAAACCTATACTTTTCTTTTTACCAAGATTTGCTAGTAAAATAAAAATATAAAACAGAAAGGTTGCACTGCACACATACACGTCCTAAATAATCAATTTGGGGCAATGTTGTGGCTAAGTACAACATAATATAAATAACAAATATAAAGGCCATAGTGCTCTGCCCTCGGCTTTGGCCTCATCAGCGCGACAGGCGTGAAAGTAGGCTTCGCCGTACATCCGATGCCTGTCACCCGTTTCCCCTGAACAGTATTCTGGAATCGACCCGTCCTGAATGAATCAGATAGCAAATCTTTTGATGAATTATTCCTCAACCTGTAGCTATTGGCTCAATTATCCAGTATAACATAAGCAAAATTACCAACAATGATATATTATTTTTAAGTCTGTTACAGTTTTCCCGAGGAAACAATACTGTAGCAATTTCAGAGCAAATGGAATGTGAAATGTTATTGCATCCTCTGATTTCCGATCCCGTTCAATTTGTTTCTAAGCGTCAATGTTGGTATTTCGGCCAGGGTGCCATAATTAAAACCCCTTCAAAATCGGTTTGGATTTAACTGGCCTAATTTGGCTAACTTCACGAATGTATGATGTTGATAAGCAGCTACAGCGGGGTGATTGCGTAACATACTATCAGTAACAATGGCTTTTATTGTGACAGTACAACAACATAATTGCGTTATTAATGTTGTTGAGCAGACAAATTTTTTAACATACCTATAAGGCAATGAATCAGCAATAACCTTCAAAATGAGTCAAATTGACATTGATAGTGTAGTGTTATGCAATTAGGGTGCTGTTTGGCTACTGTAAACTCATTTCGTTCTTAAAACTATTTGTAAGCGAGGCCGCGAGGTTCAAAACTCGTCTAGCTAGGGAGCTACAATGCAATCGTCTGGAAAGTTAGCAGTAACATTTTTTCATTCATTTTTGAAGAAGCTACACAAATCGCTGTATGAAAAGCTTTCTCGTTACTTGGGTAGTAGTTATGTAAATTTGAAGGAGCTTGAACAAACAACTTTTAGGTTGTCTTCAACTTCGAGATACGATCGCCGATTTCGTTTTTAATTAATGGATATCTGAGTTTTATTTTTTTGTCAACAGATCGCCCTAACCAAAGATGGATCTTTATAAAGATGATGAGAATACGTTTTTTAAAAAGGTTCTTTGTTAAAACAAGTCGCAATCCCAACAGTAGGTTTCAACATGACAATACGTAAAAAGGGATATGATTCCTTGCCAGTCATCGACATAGGCTGTTTACGAGCTGGCTCAGCGAATTTGCCTGTGCAAAGAGTAATTTAAAATTCAGAGCGCCTCAGTCGCGTCGGGTCGGTCATTATTGCCTCATTGTTATACATGTTGTGCGTTATGTTGTTTTTTAAACTATATTGTTGTTTATGCTTAATTTGCACGTTTGTTGTAAATATGTGGTGTGAATTAACACTCGTTCGGCATTATTACAAAAACAAGGTTTATCGAGCCCCAAGATTATAGACTGACTGTCTAGTTTGGGGCTCACTGGCAAATAAAATATTGTAACCTAGCTGTAGGTTCTTTAAGCTTTACTTATGTCGTCTCAACTAATAGCTATTAACCTGTGAAACTGCTTACTGTGTTACCCTTACCATTAATTTTTTTTCAATCTTTAGACCCAGGTCCATCCAGGTCCAGCCGGTCGATTCTGTTAGAACCTCACCGTGAGAAGTTAGGTGAAGTGAGCTGTCATTCCACCTGATACTTACAGGGATTGACACTAATGACAGCTCACTTTAAGCTCACTTCACCTGAGTTATCACGGTGAGATTTTTACAGAATAGCACTACAGGTCCATTTTAAATTTCGAACAAAGTTTAAGTTCTTGTTACAAAAACTGACGTTAAGCCCAAGTCCAAGTTATCAATTTTGCATTGTACGACAAACTTTACGTTTGTCGGAATAAACTTCAAAATATAGTAACTGGCTCGAAGGTTTAGGCTAGGTCTAAAATTAGAACTTGTTTTGTAATAAGACGGTCTGAGTTCAGCTGCGATGTTTTCAATGTTATCCTAGATGGAACGCATTTGATCTGTTGGTCCTTGGAGACATAAAGCCGCCAGCTACAAAAGTCGTCGACAGTCTAATTGATTTAATAAAATTTTCCTATGTAGGTACCTTGTACTAAAGCCTCCGGCCACGCCCAATATTGTACGAATCTGTATAATATTATTCGATGTTGAAATAAGTCATCCTGAAGAACACTTAGGTTATCTATCCGAACTATTATATCCATACAAAAAAAAATCGAAAGTAACTCTGTCTGTATGTTACCTTTTCACGCCTAAACCACTGAACGGATTTCGATGAAATTTGGCAGAGAGATAGATTGCATCCCGGAGTTTTTATTGACATACCTCGCGGGCAAAGCTGCGGGAAGAAGCTAGTATTATTATAAATGCAAAAGTAAGTTTGTTTGTTACCTTTTCACGCCTAAACCACTGAACCGATCATCCTGAAATTTTGCATTATGGGTGGCAGGGACATCGACGCGCAACCGCTTACCATGGATTCAGTACATGATTCTGGACCCCCCTGCGTTGAAATTTTTCGTCGGCTTTTTCTTAATTTTTACGTTTTTTTCTGCAATTTTTTTTATTGTAAACCGTATAAAATCATTATTTCTATCTAACCCAATGACATTTTTAATAAAAAAATAGTAAATTCACTTATTTCACTTAAAACAGCAATGTAAATAAAACTCGAAAGGGCTACCTGATCAGCTGTTTGCAAAAGTTCATTTGCGAGGTCAACACTGGCTTAGTACCTTGACGCTATTCGTTTTCAAATGCCGACAAAGGGACCGCGGCGCCGGCGGCGGCGCGGCGGCGGCGAGCGGTCTCGTAAGAAGCTATGCGACGTATCCCAATGAATCTAACAGACGCGTCACATGAGGCATTTTAATCATCTACATAAATGAATGACCCATTTACTAGTTTTATTTTAGATACATTATGGGGATAATTATTTTTCTAAAGCTTCAACGATTTAAGTAAAGAAGATTTTTAAAAAAACGTGTAGAAGTGTATTGATAGTCACGTAATTTTTCATTTTTTTTTTATTATCAACATTAATTTTAGTTTTGAATGCAATTCAACAATGTAATTTACTGTTTCATAAAAAAATAATACATCCATTTTCGCAATTAATTTCGTGAGTAGGTACCTAGGTACAACTAAATGTGTTTGCACACTCTATCATTTTGTTGATCTGTGTTCGGTGTAGGCACTGTATTCACAGAATAAATACAAGTACTTACTGTCGGCAGCAAGTGCGGCAAATTGAAAGAAAGATCAGCTAAGTACATTTCTTTTGATTTCGCCGATTTTATCGGATTTTTGCCAGTTCCTAGATTTCGTTGATCGCAAACGGGCGTGCTGTTTGTCGCGAATTTGTGATCTTAGCGTAGTTTTTAAAATCAAAAGTAATTTTCTTTCTCTCTGTGTGTGTGTTTGAGAGTGACGTTCAAAATGCCTTCCAGACTTGAACAATTCTTCAGGCACCAAACTCGATGGTCGGTAAATGTGTGGGCCGGTATTTATAAATACCTCGTGATTAGACCCATTTTTCTCCCTGAACGACTAAACGGGCCACGATATCACGAGTTCCTAAAAACAACTCTCAAGGAAATAATCGAGGAGGTGCCTGTGCTCCAGTTCCGCGAGACATGGTTCCAACATGACGGCGCGGCGCTCCCCCACACGTGACCCTTCCTGTCCGAAGCTGCCTCACCGTATCTTTTAGAGACCGGTGCATTGGAAGATTCGGTCCACAACCATGGCCAGCTCGCTCACCGTACTTTACTCCATTACATTTTTTTCATTGGGGTTACCTCAAGGATAAGGTGTTTATGACCGAGTGCGATACCGCAGCAGAAATGAGAGATCGCATTGTGAATGTGTTTGCGACGCTGCGTGAAGAGTGTGTCCAGGATCCCACTTTTTTGCCCCGTGTCCACGCTGAAACTGCGCCGCGCTCAGATCTGCGAGCGGGTTGGTGGCGGCCACTTCGAACCCTACCTACCCCCTATCTCATTAGGAATGAGCGAGATTAAGGTAAGTTCATCAATTGAACATTACTGGATCGCTAAGTTCTTATCAAGCATCTTTTTTGTTATCAATCCTCATCGGTATCGCTATTTTATGGGAATAAGCTTTGTTATCGGTTATCAAGACTAATTAAACATGATTTTATGTGGTAGGTACCTATCAATGTTGTCGTTAGGCGATATTTCGTAGGCACGTTCACGTTCGTCCGGTCGCGGCGGGCGGCGGTGGCGGCGCGGCGGCTGCGGGGCGGGCGGCCGCGCCACCGATTTGTATGTGTGTGTAGGTTAGGCAGCGCGCGCGCGCTCGCCATCCGCGGAGCGTTTTAATCGCGTTGTTTGCAATACATTGCGCGCTCAAAAATGTAATTTTTTTTAACCGGTCATTTCCGAGATGAATGACTTTCGTAATTTAATTTATGGCATCAGGTGTAACCTTTTGACAACGTTTGCGCGTCGATGTCCCTGCCACCCTGTATGTATACGTTGTCAGGTGTACAGAAACAGGCATAGGGCAGGCATATTTTCATGCCGAAAAAAGTGCTGTTCCCGAGGAAAACAACAATAACGTTATTATGATAATAGATGGCGCCACTTGTCTTTCGAATCATGATTGAACTATATTAGAAACTAGTTTAGTTTAGTTTTTTTTATTTAAGCCGAATACATTTTGTGAGTCTAGAGTGGCGATATACCAGTTTTTCATCCTCCTAACTAATATTATAAATACGAATGTAAGTTTGTTTGATTGTTTGTTACGCTTTCACGCTAAAACGGCGGAGTGGATTTGGATGAAATTTGGCACATGGGTAGACCATGACTTGGAGAAGGACATAGGCTACTTATCATCCTGGATCGCAGACGAAGCCGCGGGAAACAACTAGTAAATTATAAATTAAAGTCGCTTTTCGTGTCTGTCTGTGTAACCGCGTTGTTCTTCTACTACTTTACTGATTTTGATGCGGTTTTCACAATAATTAAGAGACTTTATTTCGGAAGGTTTATACACAGGCGCAGGGACATCAACGCGCAAACTGAAACCATGAATTCAGCACATGATTCTAGATTGGGTTCCGAGAAATTTCTCATCGGTAACAATAAAAAAAATGATTTTTCGTAGAAAACTGTAATACCTACGCGGTCAGAATGTATGGAGCCGCTATTTTATTGGTTATAACCGACGAAAAATTTCAACGCACAGGGGTGTGCTGAATTCATGAAAACAGTTTGCGCGTCGATGTCCCTGCCATCCTGTATACAATACAATTATATTAAACCTAAGTAAATTAAAGAAATCTCGATTATATTTTGTCAAGTACTTAGTAAAAACCGTGTGAAGCAGGGGCGGGTAGCTGGTTATTCCATAAAATAAAAAGACTTTAAAAGCTTCTACACATACACCTAGGTACATCACAAAACATTTATGTTGACACCGTTAACAATTAGATTTCCAAGCACATTTAAGTATGTGAATCATTGAAAGGACATTGAAATTGAATCAGCGCTCAACTCCACGCATTTTACAGTGAAGTCGCTTCGCATTGTAAATAGATTCTATATACAGGTCAAGTACTTACTGAGCATTCTAAAGTTGAGTCCCAGAGTACTGGGTCAAGTACAGAACGTTGCGGAGCTAATCTCATGCGTCTATTGACTAAACTCATGCGTGTGACAGATGCGTGCGGACATTTATCAGCTCATTTATTACAAGACATTTTGAAATATGGATTTAAATTGGTCCAAATAATTTGAATAATATTATACAGGGTGGCGCGGACATCGCGCAAACTGTAACACGATTCTAGCTAGACCTAGCGTAGAAATTTATCGTAAGTTATAAAAAAAAAACCGTATATTGTGACCACGTATGTATTGCAATTTTTCTATGAAACAACTGATTTATTTTTTTGATAACTCTACGGTATGGTGTCTAGAACCATGTACTAAATACGTGGTAACTGGTTGAGCATCGATGTCCCTGCTCCCTGCCAGTCTGTCTGTGAGAGCGTTTGGATGGAGCGTTTACGACGTACGGCATTTCATACAAACTTTCAAGCCCTTGTTTTTCGAAATGAATGAACCGATTTTAATAAAACTTCATACGCATAAGCAGGATACAAACGTCTAAAAAGTTAGTATAGAACATTTTCAAAATATCTTATTTAAAAAAAGATAACAGGAAATCTCTGTTTCTATGTAAAATTTAAAATCGGCGTAATTTGGCTGTAAGCTTAATACTATTTTTCGAAAATGTTCCTAACTAACTTTTTAGACCTTTGTATCCTGCTTATGCGTATAAAGTTTCATTAAAATCGGTTCATTCATTTTGAAAAACAAGGGCTTGAAAGTTTGTATGAAATACCGTACGTCGTAAACGCTCATAACAATTCATGCCATGAGATTTAGTTTTTCCAAAGCCTACAGAGCGCGATGGACAAGGAGAAATTAATATTCAGAGTTAATGCATGATGGCCAACCAAAAAGAAGAACGGGAAATATTTAATTGATGCTCTAAAAAACTTTTTGATCTTCTAATGATGATCGGCTTTTTTGTGATCATCTAAAAACTTTTGGTCTTCTAATGATGTTCGCGTTTTTGTGATCCTCTAAAAACTTTTGGTCTTCAATGATCGCATTTTTTAATAAATGAGCGTCTCAGGAAATCAGAAAATGAATTATTTAGGGTTCGATTAAATAAATGCCTAGAAGAAGAATTAAAATCATTACACATACCACAAAGTTTTAAATCATTACAATAAAAGTCCTACACAGAAGCTAGTAGATTAGTTTGAAATAAAACGTAGAGATCCAAGTATGAAAAATAATACTACAGTACGAGCAAGCGCGTCACATGTTATCGGCCGACTTAATAAAAGCCAGTTAGAGTAATTATATTTTCATTGGATGAAGGTACAGCCATTTCTAATGCTTTATTTACAACCAACAATGATAATAATACTTAATTAAACACCTTTAATTGATATCGCCTATATTTTTATTATGGCTGCATGTTAGGATCCATAGTTAAGAGACAATCTAAAGCTGATAAGTTTGTTTGTGTGTATCTCTGGAACTACCAACAACGGATTGTAAAAAAAATTGTATTTCAGTGTTTTTTTTGCTTGGATATCTTTGGTTAGAAGTATTGAGCGCTGTGTTAAAATATGTCCATCTATTTTAATGGGACCCTGTATGTCCAGCAGGTTTCCTCACGATGTTTTTCCTACACCGATTTCAGTAAAGTCCAAGATAAACTCAGAAAGTACAAGATTATGGGGAAAACGTCACATTGGTATACCAAAGAAAGATCTGTGATCAATACCAACATGTCTCTGAAAACTGAAAGAGCGAGCTTTAAAAGTCAGCCTTTACAGACAACCTATTTATCAATGCAAAAGATAAGTGTCATGTATGCCTTTGTCATAGACACACAGCTGTTCCATTCATCATGTTTTACATAATAAAATGAAAATAAATATCAATGTTGGGTACTTGCTTGCGATGTTGTTTCTCAACTCACTTCTGTGACTGCGTTTGTAAACTTTTTATTTATGGATGTAGTCCCGAAAAACTCGATTAGGCAATTTAATTTAACTTTTTGGATAATGGCGTCAATTTTAATACCTTGGGTTTGGTCTACGAATATTTATTATTAATTTTTATAATGACTTTTTAAATTAAAACGTTTTTTCATCCATTTTTGGTATTCTTGTCATCTATTGTAGTCTAGCTAAATCCGATTTGGTCCTAAGACCCAGAATCTCATCCATCCATCACCCTTCTCTGAGGGGCTTGTGGCCAAGCAATAACAGTCGCACGGATCGATCGATAAGGTTAAGCTACGCTTGCCGCGGTTCGTCCGTGGATGGGTGACCGTGGCTGGGATAGCACGTTAAGCCGTTGGCCCCGGCTGTCATTCGTGGATCTTTGACAGTCCTTACGGGTCGTCAGAAGCCCGAAAGCCTCACAACCAGTCTTACTACTCACAACCCATTTACTGGGTAATACGATACCCCTTCGTATAGTATTACCCAGTAACTGGGTTGACGAGGTCAGATAGATATTCGCTCCATGTATTTCATCCGAAACGTACCTATTGAATGCTTTTTACACGGCTATAAAATTATTGATTACAGTCTTCAAGTTGTTGGGCCTAATTCGGTAATGAGCGTAGGTATTAGGCAACATGTATGCTCGTTTATACGCCCATATACACTAACATGCGTTACAGCCGACCCATGTAAACATGGGTGCTAAAGCGGAGGAAGTTTATGGGCTGTTGAGATAAATTGACGAGTGATCTGTAGTACACTTCGACATTCCCTTCCTCAAATCACAGGCATGGTGGCTATTTCATGTTTTCTCATCTTAATGTATGGTTGCAGCAAGAACTTCCCGACTATTCCCGAGTTGATTCTTTTTGTGTTAGAGAATGTCTTAAAATAGTTATGGCGCGCTTCCGTACGATGGTTTATTTGCCCAATTCATATACAATGGCGCTATTAACCCAGATATATCTGTATCCCGCGGAAAACATTAGGTTCCTCTATTTCAACAGCCAATAATTAAGTGGCACAGTATACTATAGTAACAAGTGATATTTATAGTCACGCCCAAGAGTCCATTTGCCGCCCACCGGGCCGCTAGGGTGTCGACCCGCGTTTTGCACACTGGGCTTGTTACATTTTATTGTGGAAAAAAGTAAAATATAACCATTCCTTTTTATTCTTGCTTTTATTTTCATAATTTACATTTCGTCTCTCTGTTGTCATGTTTTTTGTTACATCATCAACAATGTAGGAAAACTAAAAAGTGTCATTTTTTATGGAAGATGATTGGAATTTTATGACGACCTTCTTTTAATTAATAGTATGTATGTTGAATAATATTGCTTATGTAGGTACAGATTATTAAGATTAGGTTCTTAATTGTAAAAATAAATATACCTAGATTAAAAATATGAAACACGAAAAAATTGCTGCGGTCTGCGGTAGAATTTACATGTAGTTAACAGCTTAAAAAACAAACCCACTATCGTAGCAATTTATCTTTTAATAAATATTGTTCATACACAATATTTTTGCAGTGAACTGAAAATTCAGTTATAAATATTATTTTGTTCAGATAGCGCGTGTTTCGCACCACTAATGACCCAAAGCGTTTACGTAGTGATGTGACGAATTTTTTGCAGCAGTTTGTAGCATTCAGTCGTAACGTAGTCACCAGCCGTAGTTTTTTAATTGTGAGTTAGCAATAATGTGATTTGTAAAACAGTGGAGTGTTTTTTTGTGTCTCGTCACAAAATCGGTCTTAAAAAAAATATTGTTCATATTTCAGCCTTCATTTCTTTCTGACATAAATATTAATCCGTGAGTATAGTAAATATTTTTCCTAAAAATATTTAGGTAAGTAATGTGAGCCATAGCATAACAGACAGGGCTAATCGATTGTATCTCAAAGTATAAAAGAAGGATAAAAGTTGCGTTGTCTAGCTGCCCGGTCTCACCGCGGCCGGCAGGCAGTCAGTCGCTGTCAACTTCAGGCTAAGTTGCCATTAAGTTTTATATTTTCTTTTTCGAACACACGTCGCAACTCAGCCTTCCACTGAACTGTTTACTAAGTTACAAAAGACGAGCTTGTTCAAACAATAATGGCTTTTACGTACAACTATCAATAAACCAGTTAGTTTTAATTACCAGAAAGCTACATATTTGAGCACAGTAAAAAGAACTTCTTTGTTTATACCTACTTTTCTTCAGTCAACTCGTTGTAAAGTGAATTTCATTCTAATTTATCACGTTTAAAGCTATTAACTAGTGGCTTGGCTATAAATACGACCCCATGACTACTCCTGGAGTGGTAAACTAAGAGATTAGTATATTAGATGAATGAGCAGCAATGGGTGGCAACATTCCCCTTTGAGTAACGATACAGGGTCTGTGATCATCAATTCATTGAAATGTCCCTTGTTATGTACCTACTACTGCAGGTACAATCATTTGATAAAACTGTTTAGATTTTAAATATGGATTTTCAGAACATAACGAGATTATTTTTATTATTTAATGTATTTTTGTTTATTTTCTTTTCGGGAGACTTACAACTCATGTAATACAGTGTTCTTAAACAATACCTACCTATGAAATTGAAGGCTACTTACAGGTTTCCACTAATATACACTAAAAATAAAAAACTAGAAAAAAAGGTCGGTATAAAATACCTATAACATCCAATTTAATCTTGGCACAGCTGGTGTGAGCCTTATTAATTACTGATTGATTTTGATGTCACGTAGTACATTTAATACAGGATTTTCTAAAGAAATTCTCCGAAACAGGACCAATGCAGTCAACTATATTGTATCAGATTCTTAATGTTATTGGCAAGAAACTCAATCTTTGATATTGGAAGAGAATTCGAGCCGCATTACTTAGAACAGTAAAATATTTGAGGGTGCATCGGTATTATTACTAAAGCTCCTACAGTTAACCACGAGCCTCGCTGTATTTTAATTCCGGCGTTCTTTTATATGATAGGATTGTGGCGAATATGAAATTCGAATGCCTCAGTTGTACGTACCCTCGGGAATTATGCAATGTCAGTATTCCGGAATCGTTTGAGAGTTGTTGGCTTCACTGAGTCCGGGTCACGATCACGACATTCCGTACGGAGACTCTTCTGCCAATTTATTGAATCTCAACTTTTGCGATCCTCAGTTTTGTGCTTTTCCTGTCAACCTTTCCTTATCGTGAGTTCGTGACATTCTATTTCAGATAAGATTCTGAGGCAATTCGAGTTAGTGTATTTGACTGAAAGATGGAAATTTAATTTCAGTAAGTAAAGCTGCTCTACATTACTCAATATAAATGTATTTACATTCCACAATTTGAATTTAGGTGCTAGGTTTTACAAAGACACGATCATTGTGGACCTTGTCGGGCATAGCAAAGTAGGAGAGAGGTTCCTTCTATAAGACAATTTATTGATGTTCTGAAACTGAACACGCACGTAAACTATCATGTTTCATTATTAGACATTACATGATGTCTATCGCATACATAAATACGGGATAATAATATGATGCGAGTTTTCTAACCAATTTGTAGCAATCACTCTTGCAGTTGCACGCATGATTTCATTGCTTTTCATCGCGCATTTTTGATTCGTCAGTTCTAAGATGGTATTATTTTCAAAGAATTAGGTACCTAAGTACCTAATAAGACTTTGTTTACTTCGAAAAGTATCTTAGTAAATAATCTTTGCCAAACTTTCCCCATCGCATTATTTCAATGTTCATTTTTCTCTCCCTATGGCGCAAAAACGATAATAATAAGTATAGGGAACGTACCCCACAACCCCTATAATCTCAGTTAGAACGGTCCGGGACTTAATTTATTTAATCTTTTTTTGAATTTGTCGCCCCATGTTCTGCACATCTTTTATATAGTATTTTTATTTATCACTTCTAATAAACCGAGTTTAGTTAAATCAATAATAATTGGTTACGTAGACTTGTGTTGAGTGAAGAAGTATTTATGTTTTCTACGATCTAATTTGGATTGGAATAACGTAGGTGGGTACCAACTGTATACTATGCATTATAAATCCCAGAATATTTTATAACTTGTGACATTTAAGTACTTCTTTATGCATCATCACATTCATTACAGTTTCAGAAGTTGTTTAATGTTAGTAACAACAATTGCTTCATGAACGCGAAAGTTTTCAATACGATTGTGTCTATTTTTAGGACATCGACACACGTGCTCACCCTCTGTGGAACATTAAAATGGGTCTTTTGTCGGATATTCTCAACGGAACAGCTGTCGGGTTATTTCCGACATCAGGGGAGTTATCTTATTTTCAAGATGAATTTAGTTGGATGTTGTTGATAACATTGAATAAATCAAGATAAATAATGATTGTTGAATAACTTGTGTTGTAAATAATTTAGTGTCGTTTGGATATCTTAGTAAACGTTCCACCTAATTAATTGTACCTAAGTCGAGGAAGGCATGCTGTAATTGATTGTTGTCGTTATTTAGAGCTAATTCAGGAACGTTGTTGTTTTTAAGTTTAATTGTGTCGTCGTAACATAATACTATTTAATAATATTTATCTATCTAATATTTATCTATTTAATAAATAAAAAAAACTAGGTTTAATGATAATTTTAACTTGATTACGTTTTGTGATCCCAATATTCGTTCATTCAATAAATAACAGAACGATTGTGAATTATTATTATTGTACAGCTGCTTATAATACGAACAGACACAGAGGGGACTCAGAGGAGCCAATATGAATTGTTTGGGTTCGTGTAAGGGCCGCTATGAATTTAATCTGGCAGAGACAAGCGCCCCGCCCTACTACCCACCGCAATTACCTTACAACCCCGATTTCAACAATGAACATGTTGAATATGATGACACAGCGGTTCTTGCTCGTGCTAACTTGTGGAGCACCTACTATGGCGCTGGAAATACTTTCGAAAACTATGACGAGTGGGGGCGAGCCCGCCGCTCCTTGTACGAAGGCGTCAACTGTATGCCGGTGAGTGCGCCAGCTTGTGTGCAACGCGTCGCACGCTGCCTACTACTATTACCTACGCCTTATTGCCGTGTGTTATGTGTGTACATAAACAAAATGCTGTATATTTCAACATTACGTTTTAAAATTAACTGAAAACGCGTTTGTTGCTGACGTAAAAGAGAATGGTTTTGCTTACATAATGAAACCTTAATTTTTCTTAAACCTAATAAAACTGATCAAAGCGAGAAAGGTGTCCAGAATGCATCAGGCGCATATACCGCGATCTATTTCCGGGCGCGGGCGTCGGCCCTATTCGTGTAAGCCTCGTTCATTTTGAACTAAAACATGCGTGAGCTCGGCCGCGGGGGCTCACTCGTAGCTGCCACCATCGCGGCATTGCACAATCGAACCGTAGTCGAGGAAAAGCCTCGGCCGATCAAATCACGATCGACCTCCGCGGAGATAAGAAATGTTGCGCGTTCTATAAGAGAAGAAAATTTTGGTGAAACTCGCTCTTGGAGAGCGTCCGGCTGCAGCGAACGTCCTGTGTCCACCGCATCTGAAGCCTCCGAACGTGAATCCGCTTCCGTGCAGTCCAGTGAGGAGCCGCCCCCACAGGAGAGTACGTAACACGCGATCTGCGGACGAGTCACTGACGTAGCATATTACTGGAACTTAGCCAAACTTTAAAATAGAGACACGTAGCGTAGGTGACTCGTGCCGAGAGCTTGTCGCGCAGTGTCGCATTAGCGGAGCCTCATGTCCGACTGCGAATATCTGACGGAGCCCTTCGATGAGGAGCAGGAGCGCGCGGCGGCCGGCTTCGTGCACCCCGCCGTGCGCTCCTACATGTACTCCCCGATGGGTGAGTTGCCGTCGCTCATGAGGCTCCAGCGCGTTTTATTTACTTTTCATCGCTTATCTCGTGACAGGCGGTGATTCGGACAGCCCTGATGAGGCCACAGTGAAATGCACGACGTGGCCAGATGGCGCTGTAGCCGCCGCTCTAACTGGCTCATCTGACACAGAATCCAGCTCCTCCAGCGGCGACGATTCTGATGAACAAGAGTACGAACCTCGAGGTTGTGATGCAGAATACCGCACACTGACGCCTAGCAGGCGTTTGGATAATTCCACTCGACGCGATGATGATTTTATGTGGATGCCTACCGGAAATATGGTGGACGAAGGTGACGATCATGTCTCAGAACCGAGAGGGGATGATTATTCGGCAGCGAGTTTGGAAAGACGGCGACGGGCGCCGGGCGACCGTCAAGATCGCGACCGCAAAACAAGGTCGTCGTTGACATCCAAACCGCCACAACACCCGGCAAGCGTCCGCGCGTCACCTCGACCGCGGCGTTCTCGGAATGAAGACACACCTCCAGACCTACAGAGGCGATGGAACTCCTACGAGCAGTTCCGATGGCCTGAGGGTGGCTGGTGGCCTCCTATGTGTTGGTGTCACGGACCTCCGGTGCCGCCGCCGTGCTTCATGCATGACAGAGCTTGGCCATCCAACCCCTCGCTTCCGCCCATGCCCACACGAAGTTACAATAAGGTACGAGAACTGAGAGTAGACAAAAATGTAATTCAGACAATTGGAGAATTGAGCTAGGAAATTACTTAGAGCGTTAATAAACACGTTCCGCTTTTATACAATTCACTACACCTCCTATTCGCCAGCTTGTGTCAATAAACCGAGGGTTTCGAGGAAAGGAATGTAAGAAATAGGTGCAGCAAGCGCTCTCGGTCTAATTAAGTTCTATTGCTATACACGTATACAAATGTAAATAATTGTTGTGAATGTGATTTTAACACGGCTACGAGTTGTTAACACGGTTACCCCGGGATAATTTAATATTTTTTAACAGTTATATACACTAACTTGTGTTGTTATAAATGCTCTGTAAAAAAATGTTTAGAATCATAAAGCAGAGCAGTAAATATATTGTTTTTGCACGGCAGACTTTGTGTTTTTTTAGTCTAGTATACAGTGACTGTATTAGTATGACGAACATTACAGAACGATGCGGAGGACCGTGTTCGTCGACTCGAAGCAGACAAGGAGAGCTTGCATCTTCAGGTGCAAGTGTTGTCGGAACAAATCTCCGCGCAGACTGAGAAGATGACGGACTTGGAGCGCGCCTTGCAGGATGCAAGGCAAAGGCTCGATGATGCTGAACAAAGGCTGCAGAAGGTAAAAACATTACATTATTTCAGCTATAGCATACAAAAAATTCGGGCCGAATTTTTTACCCAAAATCCAGGGCATGTTGAAAATACTAGGTTTACTACAAAATAAAGTTACGTTGAAATTGGGTTTGTACTCTGCTTCGGGCTGAATTCCACTTAAAAACGCGTGAAAATTTAACTGGGACAAGATTTAACACCAGTTCATTTCTTGTTCTGCATGTCGTACAAAAAATAGATGCTGATGTTTTATTTTTCGCGTTTACTTCAGAAATAAAATTTTCTTTTTTGTCCCTGAATTTATAGTAAAACCAAGTAATCCAAAATCTTGTACTATTTAAGTTAGAAACTAGACGCTACGAAGGTCACGTTAGTTCTAACAGACTTGCTTGTTTTACAACTTCGCTTCGCGCTTGTCTTGCTACTTTACAAGTTTCGCGTTTGTCGCTCGATATTTACTGTGAAACTTAACAATCTCATTTACTTCCTAAACATTACATTATATGTACCTACGTATTTACAAAAAAAAATATATATATAAGTAGTTTATTAGCCATCTCGTTACCATAATAGAAGTTGCTTTTGACTATATGGCGGTGTGTGAAATGTCCAAGGATATTATTATTATTATTACATAAAAGGCCTACAATAAATTGATTAATTTAAGTTACTGAAGTGTTCGACTGTACCGTATCCAGTGTGTTAGGGAAGAGTGAGACATTATTAGCTCGTTTGGTTTTGCAGTTGAATTAATAAATATGATAGCAAGACGGTAAACTGTTTAACATTCAGCACGGCCTAGATCCCGGTGGAACGGGGCTATTGAATAATCATGATCGGTGTGGGCCGCACAATTTCTAGCGCGCGCCTCAGGCGATGCCCGATCTCTTTATCGTATTCTGCTCGGCGTGCCCGTAACACAAACACTTGGAACTACAGAATAAGTCGTATCATAGACCCCTAAACTGGATAAATGGGCTCAGCGATAACTCTTCCTTTCGAAAGAGATAGGTTGCGTGTTGCCACTTGTTACTGCTATCACGATTTAGTCGAATAGGGGTGAGTTGGCTTCCATGTACCTCTTTCCGACGGGCATTGTTAGTAGAGTCGTAATCCTAGGATTACCTTTGTTTTACCAAAGGCTAGTTCTACCCGAACCCGGTCGTTTTCAATTAGGTTAATGAATGAAATCCTTTCCATTGTTTCATGTCATAACAAACAAATTCTGGCTGGGCTTTTTTATCGAACCAAAAGTAATATTTTGAAGAATAACAATTAAGCTAAATTAACTCGTATTCATTTAAAGATATTTTGCCTATGTACACAAAACGTAAAGTTTAAAAACCGCATTTCTATGTATCATCTAAATGTTTCAACTGCGATAAGTGCTAAACCAGTAACAGAACTGGCCATCTGGTAATACGCGTGTTGGACTTTATCTCTAGATTTATGTTATTTGCGATAGACGCATTACCGGAATTATAGACTGTATACTACACAAATACTATTTGATTGTACGTTATACTACAGACTTTAGACGACGTGTGGTTTTTACTATGCGAATTATATGACCGAATCACTATCGTTGCGTGTCGTGTTGATGCAAATTATAGGAATTGCGTTGCAAGTCGCCTGAGCGTGCGAGAATGTTGTTCATTGTCTTACAGACTCACACCGAGCTATGACAAAAGATTTATGTCCCCTGCCATTTTGCTTCAGTGATCATACACGTTATGAAATGATGTAAAAGTAAGAACAGCCAAAACTCCAAAAGATCGATGGGGTTCGCGACGCACCTTAGCTTCGTCATCTTACATATTGTAAATTAGAGTCGCTTTTCGTGTCTTTCTGTCTGACCGGGTTGCTCTTCTTGGCTACGCAACGGATTTAAATACGGTTTAGAGAATATTAGTTATTAGTTTATTTAGAGAATTTATTTCGGAAGGTTTATGTGTATAATACATTAATTCTCAATTTACTTACGTATCATTAAGAAATCTCGTTTTTTTGTCAAGCCCAGGTCAAGTCGTATCTAAAAACCGTGCGAAGCAGGGGCAGGTCACTAGTTTTGTTATAAGCAGTTAAAACACGACAGCTTTTGTTTGATCACACTAATATTATAAAGGCAAAAGTTTGTGAGTGTGTGTGTGTGTTTATATGTTTGTTACTACTTCACGCTCAAACGGCTGGACCAATTTTGATAAAATTTCGTAAGGAGGTAGCTGACACTTTGGATTAACATATAGGCTACTTATTATCCCGATATTCCCACGGGATCGACAATTATGCGGGTGAAACCGCGGGGCGCAGCTAGTCTTTAATAATTTTCACGAAACAATCAAGAGACTCAGAAAACAAAAGCTTTAAATTCCTTTCATTTCCATGATTGACACCTAGGAAATTAAATGGAATTCTATCGTATAGTGAAGCTAAAAGAAACGATGCGTCACATTGGAACTCGATAAAATAGTCGCTCCACAAAAAATTATGATTGCTTCACCTCCACACATGGCCACCCGCGAGTGCCAACGGATCAATCAACGTGATAGATTAGGAACAGTTAAACTTACAAGTAGTTTGTTAAATGTACGAAATGTGAATACTATTGATTAAACATTATCTGTTATATTAAATTAATGTTTTAAATGTAATGTGCGCAAAATCACGCGATTCTCGTTTTTAGAGAGTGAAAAGATAGAATCGTGATTTGCGAGAACTTGTTTCCGAAACTTCCAAACTATCGGAACAAAAACATGGTCTGATGAGATGCCAATCAACGTGTTTATGTGTAAATAAAATAAATATATCGTTTTAAATCGTTCTAATTCCGTAGTCCATTTACGTCCGAGCAATGTGTAGCGTGTGTAACTGTGTATATCGCGCGAACTACCAGATGCGCCTCAACCGACAAACGAGTAGAGATAGCTCCGCAGTCTTCTTACTATAAAATTCCTATCTTATTGAACTTTTGTTTAGAACAGGTCAATGCTGTTTAGACGTTTCGATTTAGAGATCCTATTAGACGCACAGTTGGTTGAGACAGCTCCAGTCTGCGTTTTCTTTATTTTAAAATGGAAACTGAAATATATTTGGTCTTTTAGACGTCTGGCTTTTATAGTATTCCTATGAATGCGTTTATTCAACTTCAGAATTTATACGCAATTCTGACGAGTTACTGAAAGTAGGTAGTTAGCACCAGCATACTATTTATAAACTTAAAGTAAGTAGCAAAAGTAAACCGTTGCTCTGATGAAATAGAATTCTGGAACAGTGTATATAAATTGTTTAAACATTAGCATCTCAGCTAATGGAATGGAATTGTATTTTTGAATAACATTTCAACGAGTTCGTACTCTTTAACATCAGCTTTGAGCAAGTGTAATGTTTCTATGTGTTTACTTATGTCCGTCCTGGCGCAAAAGTAGGTATATTTGGTATCCCAATGAGACTTTGATAGGAGTTCAAATTTTTTGTGTGTGACAGGAAGTTTGAAAGAGGTGCCCCGGTGACCGAGAATTTGTGTCGACGTCGGTTGTCCTGAAATGGTATGGATGTCGCAGCCGTTCAGTTAACCTTTTAACTTTTTAACTAACTTTTTAACTAACCTTAGCCTTTTAACTAAACGGCGGCCGTTCAACTAACGGCCTGAATGATATTCAATTACAGTTTAAGTTGGAAGTCTGTAACCAATCACGCGCGAGCCGAATTGGTCGCAGTAACTAAGCCAGGGCACCCCGACCAAATTTGTTAGGTTAGGTTAGAACTGTGATAAACCGCGTGCGAGCCGAAAGAGCGAAGCGAGGCGAGCACTACTTCTATAGGCTAGGCGGTTAACTGAACGGCTAATTTAACCAGTTGGCTGCGACATGGACACACCATAATGAGGTATAACGGACATGACGTGAAGAAAGTTTTGAGTATGAATGTGGATGGGAGTATAGGAAAAGGAGGATTGTGTTAAAGAATAGTAAAAGTAAAGTAAAAATCCTTTATGCATTGGTCCCAAACTAGGCATACCCTGTATCTTGGGCACCATAATACAAGGTGTAACAGAATAAACGCAAGTCCTGAAAGTAGTTTGTTCGTAATTGAGTACTGAATCGAATTCAGTAACTTTTAATATAGGTATTTTTTTAAGTTATGTATTTTGCCATACTGACCGGTGATTGAGCCAAAGAAAATGAAATCTTATTTCAAAGCAATAAGGCTCAATTTGAAATGCATATAATAATGATAGGGTCAACAGTTAGCTTTAAAAAAAAAGTTCTGGTCATTGGTTAATTATGTTACACGTTGTAAAGGGGTGAATACTGAGATAACGTCTGATAGAGATCTATGGAGTAAGAAGATATGCTGCATGCACGCAGTAGTATGCGAGTGATGGTGAACAAAATGACTGGCGCTTGTTGTATATTTAATTATTTGTGTTGTTTAATCCATTATGGTCTTTATTTTTCCAGGAAATGCTCCAACGTTCGTCTTTGGAGACGCAGAAGTTGGAGTTGCTATCGAAACTAAGTGAAGTGAGGCTGCGTGCGGCGGAGCGCGGCGTACTGGAGCGCTCGCCGCCGCCGCCCGAGCCCGTCGCACCTCTACCTGTAGCTAGGCCTGCGCCCCCCAGAGTATGTTATATAGCCTTATTACTTTAGAATTAGATTATTAACTTTCAATTGTTTAAGACTACGCCTGATTTTGTTTATTTTATTTTATGTACAGTCAGCAAAAAATATAAGTAGATGAGAAATAAATATCGATGTTCTACGCAAGGCTTTAGGTATTCGTTTGTATTTAATTGTGTGGTGTAACTTTTTTAACAAAACGCAATGCCAAATCTTAGCTTACAGTAGAGTAGTATACTAGTACACGCACTGAACGTAATGTCATTATTTAGGAAAAACATGTTTTTTATTTTGTATTAGGGATTTTTATAATCGCAATGCGTATAACAGGCCCATCATACCATTGAAATAATGTGAGCACCAGTCCTTAGATAGTCCGTGGTAACACTTAAATATATTCCTATCAAAATTAACGATACAACATAAAATTTCCAGACGCCGCCCGCAAACTATGGTCGTCAGATCGAGCGCAACACTCACATGTACTCATCCCTGCCGCGCTCGTCCGTGGTGACGTCAGAGGCGCGCGTCGCGTTCGGTAAACAGAACAACATGGTGGTGGCTCGCGGCCGCGGACACTCTGTGCCGAATCTAGGTCTCTGGCATAGCAACACGATAGCTTCGCTAGCATGGACCCTGCCTTGTGCTAGGCCAAATCCTACCTTATGTGCTATAACATAGGCTCGAAACTGCTTTGTGCCATAACATAGGCCCAATCCCGTAACCTGTACTTTAGGCGTATTCCCGCCCTATGCAGTCACACAGGCTCACTTCACCTGGTACTTTAACGATGCGATGTTTTACGTAAACACTACTAACAAAACTACTGCATCGTTCAGTGAGGGTTCCTTTGTAACAGTTGGGATTACACACAGTTTGTTAATGAATAGATAATCTCCCCTAGCCCTGCTTATTTTACAGTCAATGAGACCTACTGGTGTTTTTTATATAAGTTTTGAAAATCTCCTTCACGTGTCCTAGTACCGTCATGTTCCAACATGGACAGTTAACTTCTGCTTACCCTTTTTGGGATTACGGGCTTTACTATCATCTCCTAGGGTAGTCTGTTGGAAGAAAATTGCCCCAATGATATAAACCAGCTTACCCGCGCTTTCTACGCCTACGTCAATGTCGTAATATTGGTGTTAAATTATGATAAGTAAATAGAAATAATATTTAGATAATATCCAAGCATGTGTTGCGTTATGCCTTAGCCCTAAAAACGATATAAAATTACTTCACTGGTTTATAAATGCACGTAGCTTTGATCGTACAATGTTGCAAGGATGTTTTGGCGTTCGAAGGAAGTTACGGCTACCTTGAAAATAAATAGTAGTTTGATGGGCGTGGCTTGTTTTTCCCGCACGCGGAGAGGTGCTTCGATCTTCCGCGGTCAGACACCACGTCGTCGCTAACATAACTGATCCAGTTGCCAAAAGTTAAAACTTTTGGCCACAAAGTATTGAAAAACAAGATTGCGGCGTTAGTTCCGATTTTGGCCACCAAAAGATCCTTGTACAGCTATACAATGATTGAGCTATTAATTTGTTATAGATGGAATTATAAATACAGGCCGAAATAAAAGCTTACAAGTTTTGCCACAATTTTATTTATAAGAAAAATAAAGCTCAGATTGTTCACCCATGCTTGTCGCGAAACGCCAATAAATGATCTTCAAGATCTTCAAGATTGGGTATTTAATTAATGCATGACTGTCAAAAAAATGACAACAATTAGAGTATCTGTATGGTATAGTGATGCATTCCAAGCAAAGTATGCACTTCATCGCGCTTGATATGTTCAGCGGAGAAGGAGGAGGCGACCGGGCGCGCCAGCCCGGCGGCGACGGCCGCACTGCGCGCGCGCCTGGAGGGCGGCGACGCCACGCGCCCGGCCCGGGCGTCCACGCCCCGCCTACGTACTACTCCTATGGCGTGGTAACTATCATCTTTCTTTACCCTTTAACCCCGTAACTAGGAAATGCAATCACTGCACTAATCACTAAATGCGTTTAAGGACGCGGTGCGGTTGTCACTGCCAAACAAATATCAACGTTGCGTGCCTAAAAATAAACATCCGAAAATAAATAACCTCTTTCGTTCGCCTCTTTCTTGTTTGACGTGCTTTCGAGCTAATGGAAGTTTATTTATTTTTCATGAGTTTCAAAAGTAAATTGCATTACTTTCGCTCGCTTAGTAGGTTTTCGAGGATTTTAGATTTTACTGAAGCATCATTCTGTTTCTGTCAACTTCCAACAACTGACAGAAATGAAAACAATATTTTAAACTCGTTTAACGCTAAATGCATTTATAATTTTTTTTTGGTTCAGGCGAGTCTTAATCTCATAGGAAGAAATTGCATTTTTTTTTGTAATATCATTGAGAAAATAATTATTTAAATTTTATGTAAACCTACAATTTGTGTATACATTTGCAGTAATACCGTTTTAAATACAAATTATAATTTAAGCCAATGTATATACAGTTGGTGTTCTTTATTAAATAAATAAATAATAAAAAACCTTATTTCCGTTTCTAGGGAAACAATAGACGTCCGCGAATGGGACTGCGAGACTACATGCGGCTGGCTGGAGAGTCTCGGGCTTGAAGTGTACATACCCGGTGCGCGCGCATGGCTAGGTTCTACGCCTGATGCACGCGGGGTGTTAGCGGCTGCTTCGCATCACGCTATTGAAAAAGAACTGGCCATCAAGCATCCACTGCATAAGAAGAAGATTCTACTCGCCTTGACTGATCTGCTGGTTAGTAGTCCTAATTCCTCTAAATAATATGCCTCGGTTGGCTAGAAAGCCTTGGTCTCACAGTAAAACGCCCGGAGCGAGCGTGGTAAGGTTCTACGCCGGATGCACGCGGAGTGTTAGCGGCTGTCTCCATGCTACCTTGCACCACACTATAGAAAATAAACTGGCCATCAATCATCGAATCTCGTAATTCTTAAAAATTGTGTATTTGTTTTTAAACTATGTTAACTGTAGACTGATGGACCAACGGCTATCACAGATAGAGATTTTGGCGTAATTCTTGTTCAAAGATGTGTTTTTCATCCAGTATCCTTAGGCAAACATATTGGTCAGTTTTTCCTAGCGATTTCTATAGGTAAAGCTCGAAATATTTTAGCAAAGGGCAAGCAAACAGACTCTTATTATCTAAACAAACATTGTTTGGTGCGAATAATGCCAATGTTATCCCAGGGCGGGCACGGCGACCCGCTGCTGCCGCTCGCAGGCCGGCTGGACACGGCGTGGGCGCTGCGCTGGCTGGAGGACGTGGGCGCGGGCGGCGCGCGCGCAGCCGCGGCCGACGCCGGGCTGGACGCGCGCCTGCTGCACCGCCTCACGCACGCCGACCTGCACGCGCATCTGAGGGTCACGCATGCGCTACATGCGCTGTCTATACGTAGAGGTACCACACCAACTTATCAACTAATTATCTAGCTGTGCTTGGTATTTTCATTCGCGTAGAGATTCTTTCAGAAGCCGCACATTTGACAAAGTTTAAAAATATCTATACTAAGTAAAAATCAGGGATCGGAATAAGTAGAGTATATTTGAACTTTAAGGAAGTAAGTAACATGATAAACAGTAAAACACAACATTACATTTCATTCTCAAAGAATCTTAAAATATTTCAATAAATTAGTAACGAATGATTGTTTCAAAGAATCATAATACGTTATTTAATGTTCCATCAGTAAAATAGTTTCGGTAATCAGAGTAGTGTAAGCGCAGGAACTCTTGGTGCCGTCCGAGACAATGACGAAGGCGGAAATGTGTAAGTGTATACATGTGCTGACGCTACTCGTCTTCACGCACACATTCACAGCGTGTTTTCACAAAATGCGCGTCGCTTCGTGAGATAAAAATACTGTACTTGATGGAATATGACCCCTGTAACACAGGTTCCTTCTAGCGTGAGGATCATTGATCAAATCTTTATGCACCTGTTAGTCCGTTCTGTTTGTACACTACTTTGGAAAAAAAATTAATTTATTAATATTATTCATGACCACAGGTATCCAAGTCCTCCGCGACAACAAGTTCGACCCCGAGACGATGATCCGCCGCGCGGCCGAGGCCGAGGCAGCGAGCGCGGAGGCCGAGGCCGAGGCGAGCGAGCCGGCCGAGCGCCTCGCGCGCTGGTCGTCGCACCGCGTCATGCAGTGGCTCAAGGAGATCGACCTCGCCGAGTACGCGCCGAATCTGCGCGGCGCAGGTAGCTAATAATTTATCAACCATGAAATGAATTCCACTTATCAGCACATTGGTCAGTGCTAGTCCAAACTTTACGTCGAAGTGTGTGTTCGTCAAACGTACTTATACGTATCGTAAAAGTAATGTTAGCTCTGCGTCAACCCGACGTAAGTTCAGTACAATGACATCTACGCTACGATAGCGTTTGCATATTACGCGGCGTCAAGACACGTCAACTCAATTCCTAGATTATCTTTGACTTATAGTAGGCTATATTTTATCATTTCCTGTCGGTAGGTGTCCACGGAGGCCTGATGTTACTGGAGCCGCGATTCACGGCGGAACTTTTGGCAGCTTTACTAAACATTCCAGCTAACAAAACGCTACTGCGGCGGCATCTCACGCAGAGGTAACTATCTCACATACATTTGCATTATTTAAAAGCAGTCTTAAGCTCGTTCTGGACTGTCATATAGCTATTTCTATTCGTTGAATCATCAGTCCGAGAGCCGTTAACTATCCTAAAAACTTCTTTAATAATCTGCCTATAATGTTCCCACTGCTGGGACACAGGCCTGTTCTCTCGTAACTACTTTGCTTTTCCCCATGTTCTACTGTTACCCATTTCGAACGAACGATGAATCTGTCAGATTTGGAATTCGAATAACGAATCTGATGAATCCAGGAATAATTAATTTTCAAATATGTTTGGATTGGTTTCACTGAAAGTCGATAGATAGTTATGAAAATAATTATGTTTCATGATGATTTCTCTTTCTAGATTTAACGACCTGTTAGGTCGAGATGTCATTCAGCAGAAGCGTAACGCGGAGCAGACCCTCGGCTACCAACCACTTACTGCAACAACCAAATACAAGGTAGGTTGTTAATTTAAATAAGGCATTTTTTGGTGTACACACGGCTACACATCAAGCTAAGTATACATTTCCAGTTTTAGCTGATTTCGCATGTATAGGTTTTTCGTACAATCAGAAGTCAGCTTATATTAGTTATGTGTAACTTGATGTGTAGCCGTGTGTACTTGTTATAATTATATCGATACCCGTAACGTTTGTCCAGTTTCGCAAGTTGTCATCAAAAATTTACGGAGTAGTTGCGTTACACTCTAAAAATGGCAATGCCTTTCATTTTAACAGTTCAACAGCACTCATTGTGTTGTTTACGTTGTTGAGCAGACGAATTTGTAAAACCTTTCGAAGCAATGAATTAAGAATTTCCTATAAAATCCTTCGGATAGTGATTGACAATGTTTTACAACGCTTACCACCAACTACTCCTTTTGTAGGTACCAAAGAAAAGCCAGTTCTCACTAAAACGCAAGAAGAGCAAAGACGACCTTGACCTCGGCGACCTCGTGTGCCCGCTGCACGATGACGGCTCAGGTGACATAACCAACTCGCCAGTAAGTCGCCTCACTAACCCCACTAATCTATAATACTGTAGCACTGTTCACGAAATCATCAGTAACTAGCTTTTGCCCACGGTTTCATCCGTGTATTGTATCACAATAAAACTTAGCGTTTATGTTCTCGGAACGTTTTATATAGTCATCGAATTTAAAAAAGCCTTTTTAACTAGTACAGTCAGCCTTAAAAAGATCATCAAATTCAAGCTGATCTTGAAATGAGTTCTCATTTCAGTGTCTACGATTTTTGTACTAAAATATTGTATCAACGTGTAGCCACAAAACAACATATTGCACATTGCGTACTTAACTGTAGCTACACATTGATGCAGTATTATGGAACACAAATTGTAGACAAGCAAATCTATTAATATTTAAAGTATATTTTTGATATTACTGATGATTTCAGAAAGACATTCTTAGCTCGGATGTTATGCCTTTTACTTGATTATTCTAGCGTTAACTCGCAAATGGTCCAACACTTAATTCGTCATGTTTTAGACATTTACAGGATATTCATTTCGAAAATGTTGCAAACACATGGCGCAAAACATAATATTGCATGTAATAAAGTTCTGGCGAACTTGATACGTCTACGTACATTGTCATTATTTATTTAAAAAACTTCAACATGTAAACGTTACCGCCTATTTACACGGTCAGACTGTCGGTGTCGGGTAGCCAGTCTTATTAAAGGGTATCGTGTTACCCAGTAACTGGGTTGTAGAGATGAGATAGGCAGTCGCTCCATGTAAACTATTGTATATCATGTAAACTATCCATGTAAACTATACTAACTACTTATATATTCAGCTGCATCTGGTTAGGCCGACCCCCACATAAATGGGGAAAGGCTAAGAAGATCGTGTCGGGTAGCCGGTTAGGAACCAAACGAGATTTTTCATCCGGTTAGGTTAACCCATACATTCGCTACCGACAGCCTGGACATGTGAAAATGGCCTTAGCGTTACTGTACCATTTGGTGAAACAATGAAACAACTTACTATACAACTCAATAGTAAGATTTAAGATTTCATTTAATGTATGAGTAGTATTATTTACACAGACAGTTTTGATCCATTTTAATGAGGCAGAGGTATGTTTGTTTTACTGCACTATTTTATTAACGAGTGTGCACTGTAGTTTGGTGATTGTGTACTTTCTTAACAAAATTTAACACGGCAATAATTGGGTTAAGCTTTTGGTGGTTTGGGTAACAGTATCAAATAAATTAGGAAAACGTAAGTTTAACGACATTTATTTTATGTTACTTCTCATTTTGTACATTCTAATAATACATTTGACAAACACACTTCCAAGATTTTTTTATACCATCTATTAGAAAGTCTCGTAGCTAACTTGAACTTTCCTGAATTTGAACGTAACATCTCGATGCATTGATCGTTATTATAAGGTGTGTTGCCAACATTTTCAGACGATGAAAGTAAAATCAGCAGCAGCGGACGTCGCGTCGGCTGTCTGTCCCCCGCGTGACGAGGCGCGCGCGCAGTAACTCGCACCCACACGCACCGCCAGCGACTAATCAGAACTGTATACTAACTGTTATCCTTGTAGGAGTTGTAGGTATGTGCTATCTTTAACTATGTAATAAATCATTTGGATACGGACGGCTAAAGTGTAGCGGAATACGATGTTTTATAAGGTCTAACAAAAATAGTGTCAAAATTTTACTAATTCAAAAGCACTTTTGACATTTATCATCTATATTTCCACTTTTTTTTGTTGGATCTTATAATTACCATGTAAGTTTCGTAATAAAATATCATAAAATTAATTTACTGACGAAGACGTTATCGACAAAGTACATCCCTATTTGAAGGGATGTTGCAGAGACGGTAAAATTCTACTGAATTTTCTTACAATGGAGATCAGGTGTAAATGAGTGTTAATAAAAGCCTTGAATTTCGGTTAAAATTATGGAAATAAATTATGTACCGTGGTATGGTCAATGTTTTAAATGTTAGTAAATATTTTAATCGAGGTCTTCGTCTAATTTCGACAGTGTGTTTGGTGCTAAATTATATATTTTGGCGTTTGGCCCTAAAAATAATAAAAATGGATATTTAAGAGAAGTTAAAGTATGTCCAAGGTATTAAATTCAAATAAAAAAGATAATGTAGTGTATAAAAAGGAAAACTTAAAGTCTAATATTGAATGCAACTGCCAAAAATTACGAGGGAAACAATAATTTTGTTATAGGTTTAATTGAGGTCGTCATTCGTTTATTAGGTCAGATAACTTAAATTAACATTTCATTTTGGGTCCGTAATAATAAATTAAAAGCTCAATTTAAATACAATGATTATTATGATAAACATGCGGTTATTCCGTTTATACACCACAAAAAATCCACCTTAAGATGGATACGCGGAAACGCATGTCGGAGTATCCATCCTAAGCCTATAAATTCCGTTTATCCAACTAGGCCTAGGGTGACGAAATTTAAAATCTAATATATAAAATTCTCGTGTCACAGTTTTCGTTGCCATACTCCTCCGAAACGGCTTGACCGATTTTAGGTATCTATGAGAATCGGCCAACATCTATTTTTCATACCCCTAAATCGAAACTTACGCGGGTGAAACCGCGGGGCGCAGCTAGTAACTAATAAATGACTGACAACCAATAAAACATAGAGATTGATATAATTCATGTATTTAAGCAAAATATTTATTTTACCTTTAATTTTATGGATAAGCGAATATTTTTGATGACTTGTGTGCTGGTTGAGCTAACGTTAATAGAAAACGAAAGAAATTCAGATTATCAAGCGAGCAATAGACATTCCATGATTTTTTACAAAAAAAAAATGAAGTCATTTATTTAAAAGTGAACACATTGAACTAACACTTTTCATAATCATAAGTATTATACAGTTGTTACAAGTTTTGCCGTACTTAGCGCTTTATACAAGTAATTAAGTAGCTTATTAGGACTCGACTGAAAGGCGACAATATTAATCTGGTCTCTTTTCCATTTCCTGGAAATAATTTTTCATGTAGAAGTAAGAGATTATATACCCGTTTATAATATATTTACTTACATAGAATTGAGGCGGCTTACACAGTGTTTCTTTCAAGTCTTCTTGTTTGTTTAAGAAATGTATTATAAATAATAAAATAAATATAACTTTAAGCATTACCCTGATTACAAAAAAAAACTTCTGTTAAGTATGTTACAAATTTTGCCAAATCATTTTCAGTGTGTGTGGAATATGCTTTATATTTTTTTTTTTCAGAATTTATCGCACAATGTTGAAGAAATAATACAATGCTAATTATTTTAAACCATTTACAGAATTTTTGCGGCAATAGAATAGTCCACAATCCTGTTCCTAACACGTTGTGCCAAATGTTATAAATGTTGTAAGCCCTGTACGACAGTCCCTCGTCTTCCATAGGCTTTATAAATTAATACGAGTTAAAAACTAGTGAGTGAATAATTTCACTAATGTATATCATTAAAACAACAAAGTCTTTGTACAATTACGTAATAAACATTTTTACAATATCTTAAAAATATAAAATAAAGAATTTTAAAAGTTTAATAAATACTGAATGAACACAATTACTGATTTTCATTTTATTTTAATGTTCTTTATTTTTAGCCGAGTGCGTCAGAAGGAAGTTTATCATTTATCAAATAACGGTTGTGACTTTTCAGTGGCGACTTCAGTGTTTTTCAATATTTTCAAGCCCTCTGCAACAGAAATAAAGCATACAAAAAGAGGAAGTGGATCGTAATCCACTATGCGGGCCCAGTGCGGGTTGGTAGATGTCACGTCTTCGAATTTTTGGTTCTAGGACATGCCGGTTTCCTCACAATGTTTTCCTTCACCGTTTTGAGGGCAGTGGTGATGAAATAATTTACACAAAGTAAAGCGCCTGTCTGGGTTCGAACCTACGACTTACAACTCGAAAGCCGCGGCAGATACCACTGGAACTCGGAGTCATTCAGAGGATCAGTTTCAAGCCAGCGCATGTCCTAACAGCCATGTTACTCGAAATATTAAATCCTTCCGTTTGAAGGCGCAACTCACATTAATCATTGTCCTGTGACATAAAGTGACGGTAGCAAACTGAAGTGACTCCGCCACCTTTTACGTACTTATATTTTTAAAGTACTCATGTAACGAGGTTGTGGGTTTAAATCCGGGCAAGAACAATGTATTTTTTTTTTTCAAATCAAATGTTGATGTAGATATAATACTCTTTACTATGTAAACCATAAATATTACAGATACAAATGTAGAAATTTTACAAGGGATGACACAATGGGCGATCTTATCGCTAAAAGCGATATTTTATAGACAACTTTTGGATGGATTATGGGAGAAAGGAGAGAATACTGCAGGTGCTGTGATGTTGTAGTTAAATATCAAGTCTGAATTGAGCTGTCTCTGTTTGAGAAGATATATTTGCCCAACAGTGGGACAGTTACAGGTTGGTATTATAAAGTACTTATTGAATATATGGTATGTACCTTTGCCGCGTCCTTTGCGACGCAGCTCTGCGATTCTCTCCACTTCGCTTTCATCTTCTCTCTCTTTATCCCTCTTAACTGATTCATCGTGAGCTTGTTTTATTAATGAGTCTTCTAAAAATGTCATTTCTGAAAACAAAATAATTAAACAATGCGTTAACTGGCTCATTGGTCTAGTGTTCCCAAGAGCAACTGCTGAGGTCGATGTTGAACAGTGTTATTTGGTTTTCATTTTCTCAGCAGTTACTTTAAATGTTATAACATAACATCACGCCTGTATTCCCCAAAAGCTTAGTCAGTCGTGACCTATATTACCCACATTTTGCCAGTTATGTTTAAATCCCATGTCAAATTGTCAATCAAACGTCAGGGATTGGGACTAATGTCGATCTATCGGAATTATATTCAAGAGTAAGCACCCTGTACCGTTGCATTGCACCTCTTCACGCTTAAACCGCTGAACCGATTTAGATGAAATTTTGAATAGAGATAATTAGAGTCCCGGGAAAGGATCACGTCTGCGGAGTTTCGCTAGCTAGTTTAATTTGATTCTGTATAACGGCTATGTGATAGATCCTTTTACATGCTGTATGTTGTTTAGTTTGTAAAATTACTTGTGAGCCTGGGATCCATCGCTATCCAGGGCGCGGCGAAGAGACTGCCGGCAGTCGGCCGGGCGTTGGGATCAGGCTCGATCAGTTTAGTTACTTGCTCTTTGCATTCCACCGACAGTTGGTTGACTACAGTTGTACGAAAACGCCACTTCCGCATCACCTGGCAGATAAATGTCTTTGTTAATCAAAGCTAACCGGTTTTTACTGCTAATAGATGACGATGAGTTAAAAAGCTATATGAAACGAATCCTTGCACTCGAAAGGTCGCATCGAGGCCTTGTTCAAGGACTCACTTCTTAAGCTGCTGGTTGTGATTTGGGAGATACCTCCTTCAGCCACCCGGTCCACCCAAAGTCGGACATCATAATCAAGACCAGTCAGTCGCAATTTAAGTTGCTCCGACTACCACGTAGTTAGCTAGAACTTGTTTTTAATATAATTTACATAGCTTTTTATTCATCAGTGGGCTGTACCTGTTTTTCATAGAGTTTCTTAACGGATGTCTCGTTAAATGGTAATGCTTTATTGAGCATCGTGTAGAGGATAATGCCGATTGACCACATATCCGCTGACTTGGGCAAGTACGGCACGCCTTTCAATACTTCAGGAGCTGCGTAGGAGAGAGACCCGCAGTATGTCTCACTCAGAATGTCGTGCCCGCGCGAAAACACGTTCCGAGCGAAACCGAAATCAGTAACTTTGACGTTATAATTTGATGTAATCAGTATATTTTCACATTTCATATCTCTATGCGCTATGTTCATAGTGTGTAAGTAGTGAATCCCTGATAAAATCTGCCTCATCCATAGCCTGCACTGGTTCTCCGGCACGGCGCCGTTTTGTGTTAAAAAATCCAATAAATCACCGTTTTCTGCGAAACGTAGAAAAATGAAGTATTTGGCGCGCCGTTGGAAAATATTTGAAACGTTTACTATGTGGGGGTGGTTGATACGTATTAAAATGTCTAGTTCTCGTGGTAAGAACTTAGTGAGGTAGTCCCGCGGAGCTGCCGCTGTGTCTATCACTTTACAAGCCAATACACAATGCCGGGTCTCGTCAACCATGTGTGTCGCTTTGTAAACCTGCAAAGACGATAATTTAACTTTTGAAAAGTTGTTTCGCTAGATTTCTTAATTCATAATATTGATTCGTTTCATTATTTACCTTAGCATATGAACCTTCTCCGATCATTTTCTCTAATATAAATCCCTTTTCTTGTAATACCATAAGATCGGATTGTGTATTGTTTAGGTCTACCTTCTCGGTAGCGGGCCCCATTTATGTCATTCTCATGATTCTCGTAAGTTATTTCTTCATTTTTACTTTTAACGGGAGCATAATGTATAAGTAAGTAGTGGAAAACAGTAAGATATCTAGTCTTTATATATTCATTTTAAATTATTTTAAAACTGTGAATGTTGAATTATTGTTTACCTAATGTATGTGTGACATTTGATTTTTTATGTCAATAACAGGCTACAGTACCAGTATTTGAATGACAGCTCATTATTAAACCTACTTGTTAAAGGCGCTTTGCGCGAATATTATAAAACCTTCAGATGTGTTGCCCAACCAGGCTCAACCAACAGTCACCCAATTCAGAATCTCACTATCGGCCTTAGCACACCTCCGCCGCAAAAATAATGATGGGAAATTCCGCTAAGAAAACATCGTGCGAGTCAGTTGAATTCATGCCTTACAATCTTACTCGTAGAAACCCTGCAACAGCATTGTGATAACCCAACTTATTACAGATGACATGTACAAAAGATATATTTCCAGCTGGTTATTAGCTTTACAATTTCGTAGTATAATAATCTGTCAGTTTAGTATTGTATACAATCAGAGGCGCTAGTGTGGCGTATAATATAGGATAATAAAAAATATTCAAAATATAATACTACACTAAGGTTTACAATGTTCTCCCTAAATAAATGGTATAATATTAGTAGTACTGTTAAGAATGTGTTGCCATAATTAATTCATTATTTGCTACATAGAAGTTTGATTAGTTCTATTATTGGAGATAAGCAAAGAGTGTTTATTGTAAATATAGGGTTCGTTAGAATAAATTAAATATAAACATACGTGTCCATGATGATAAGTCATTTTTGCTGATAAATTTTTTTAAATAAAAAGATCTTACATACTTTGGTAAGAATTTAGAGATATTTAAATATATGCCCTGGCAGCACTGGCAAGTAATAAACAAAAATGGCTGTTGTTGTTTTGATGTCGTTCTGCTGTGAATGCTGTGATCGTTCGTTGTAGGTACCTATATCCCCCTTACTAATAAACATTGTGTATCGTCTGTATAGTTACACAACGCTTTGTCTTCTGTCGATAATCAAATTACTGACGACTGAAAGAGAGAAATCGGTGTGTAACTATTCGTCTGATATAATACGTTTATTAGTAAGGGGGTGTGTAATTTAAATAATATCTAAATATGTTGTAGTAAACAGATTTTGAATACTTATATCGGTATAATTTTACTATCTCTGTTATAGAAAACAGTTGGACCATGAATGGATCTAGGTCGCGCGATTATAATACTGACACGGATGTAGTTTAGTATTTTAATCGCAGAGGGCGCTTTTTTAATGTTATCGTTCAAATCGCGCAAGATGGCTCTCTATTTCCGTATATACAAAGTACTCTTTGGTTGAATTGCAGCAATCGGAGCAAAATGTCGTCGACTCGGCACCGCAACAAAATAGCGGACTGAGCGTGGGGGTGTAACTAGCTTTCGAGCAGATCGGCAAAAACCACGCGAGAAAGAGATAGTTATGCTCACATCTGGCGTTAGAACTGGTCAACTGGCAGTTTCGCTTCTGTTTCGGTTATCGTAAAACGGACAAGTCATGGCGGAACTATTACGATTTTACTGATATGGTTTCGCGGCGAAGACGTGTTTACCTATATTTTCGGCATCAGAATCGTTCCCACTCCTCATAGCAATGGCTTTTTTCAAAAATATTCAATGTAGGTACAGTTTAGGCTTCGCTACGATATGTACGCACGGCTACACATCAAGCTATACAAAACCAGTAGGTATAAGCTGACTCTTGATTGTACAAAAAACCAACAATGGGTCAGCTAAAACTGGAAATGTATAGCTTGATGTGTAGCCGTGTGTATCTATCTACAGATGACTTTTGATAATCGAAGCGCTTGGACAACTTTCGTTCTTGTCCGTTTGTTTTTCTTTATAACCTATATGTATAGTAGGTACCTACTTATTTCATGTGAGCACTGGATGTCGTGCTGCTCTTGCGGTTAATTTGAACGCTTCTCCTGGACGGCGGCCCGGGTTCGAGACCTGGCAAGCACCAATGTGACGACTTGTGAATTCTGTAGGTAGGTAGGTTTAATAAATTATGGTAAACACCCAGTACCTACTTCTGCATGTTAAATACTTAGAGGGTAAGTATTATAATACCAGTATTATAAGTTTTTACCAGGAGCTTGCTGATCCGTTTACATCAACCTTCCTAATCGATGTATCAGGCACTGAGGAAACATCCTTATCTAATTTTGGTTCTTCTGTGTTCTCCAGTTTCTTTAGTAGCAGTACTTTTTCTTCCTTAGCCTTTTTATATGCCATGGTTTCCTGAGGTGTCCATTCTGTTATATGAATAAAAATTAAATATCTGTGGTTGAAGCAACACAAAACCTCCGACCTAGCATGGATTTGGTTAGGCAACTTTAGACGTAGTCTGATTTAAATTGATGAAGTTTTTTCTGACCTCAGTGTCAGTGTTGTCTCTCACCGCAGTGGCGCGCTATGCTTGTGTCGATAGTCACCGACAACGGAGAGCGCAAAATTGAAAAAATTTCAAGCAAAGGCAACAAGTTAAATTAGTCTAAAATAAATAACATCATAATAATACCTAATAATCTTGAGTCCATAGCGATCCATTCGCTGTTAATAATACTGTCAATTTTTATTCTGTTCTGTTGGTGTGGCTCTAACATCAGCGTTACCAAACGCCTACAATTTTCTGAAAGAGAATCTATATATCGCGAGCGAAATTTCCAGTTTCTGTTCATTTGTGCTTGAAACAATTGTTTTATATGCTTATCTTCGAAGGGCATAGCTCTGTTGAGCATTACATAGACTACGATCCCCAGCGACCACACGTCGGTTGGCTTAGGGAAGTACGGCGCACCTTGCAATATTTCTGGAGCAGTGTAAGATAGTGAGCCACAAAACGTTTCACTTTGAATATCTTTCATAGATTTATCGACACAAGTACGAGCAAAGCCAAAGTCGGACAACTTAGCATTTTGGTTGGCAGTAAGGAGAACATTTTCACACTTTATATCCCGGTGAGCTATTTCAAGTTCGTGCATGTACTGGACGGCTAAAGCAAGCTGCCTGGCCCAAATCCGCGCCTGGTCCTCTTGTACGGCACCCTTTTGAAGAATATACTCCAATAAGTCTCCGTGTTCCATGAACCGCATAAAAATGAAATATTTATATCTTCTTTGAAATATGCTATGGGTGTGTACGAGGTGGGGGTGGTTTAATTTGATCAACATATCTATTTCTCTCGGTAGAAACTTTCTTACGAAGTCTTTAGGTGCGGTATTCGTATCAATTACTTTGCACGCAAGTACTGATAACTTATCGCTTTTCGATGGGTTTCTGTATTCCGCTAGATACACCTGTTTTATTTGATACGATTTAATACAGTTTTCTTAACTATGTATAAACAAATTAACTACCTAAAATTAACTTGGTTATTACCTTGGCATAGGATCCTTCATTAACTTTTTTAATCATTTTGTAACCACGTGTAGCCAATGTTAATTGTTCAGATCCACTTAGTTTTAATTCTTCTTCCAAACGATGCACCTGTAGAATGATTTATCGTCGTATGTATGGCTTATAAATTATGAGACACGTTAACTTCTCTTAGCTTATCAAATTTTACAGGGGGAAGAAAATAAACTTTTTTTAATAGGTACATAATCTATCTGTGAGAGAAAGTGTGAGATTATAGAATTCACGATTCACGGTTGAAATTTTTGGTTTAGAGACATTTTCGAGCATATTCTGCTTGATCAAAACGAATTGAATAAAGTGCCTGCTTAGGTCCGAACCGATAACTCACAAATTGGTACGCTCAAAGCTCGTACTGGCCCACCACTGCCTACTCTTCTCGGTCATATTTATTACACACATCTGCGGGTAAAACTTAGAAGCTACTGAACGACTAACGCTCACAATACCTATCTATATGTACTCTATAGGTAGAAATAAACAAAATTGGAGTGTCTGTTTGTAATATTAAAATAACCGCTTTTTACTAAATGCATATGGATATATACACGGTACAATTTCCATTTTTTTTTTACTATCTTTGTTTGTCTGTCTGTGTTTGTTCCGGCTAATCTCTGAAACGGCTGGACCGATTTTGACGGGACTGGCAGATAGCTGATGTAATAAGGAGTAACTTAGGTTACTATTATTTTAGAAAAATAATTAGGGTTCCGCGCAAAAAAGTTTAACGTTTTTCGTCATGCACGCGAACGAAGTCGCGGGCACAGCTAGTAGGATAATAATTATGATAATATAAGGCCAAGCGCACACTGCGACGCGATATTTATAACCACATTGCGCAGACTAGTAGGTATGTACAATGGTATTGTACACAGATTGGCGATTATTTTCCGCACGATAAAATTTCGTGGTGCGCGCTTAACCTTATTGTTGCAAAACCTACTTTTGCCTTGCCCTCCATTTATTCTGGTGTGGTCTTGTTCTGTGAAGTTACAGTAGCAAGAGCCTTTATCATTTCACTGGCCTGTAAATACAATTATTAGTTTAATCTTAATTGTTTTTTTTTATTAAGGTTCGGTGATCGGTCTTGAGATACATATTTTTGACCCCAAGCGCAATATGAAGGAGGCACAATATCCTAAGCCATTTGACTTATTGTGTTCTTGATTATGAATTGAAATCGATCCTAATAAAGGCACCAGCCTAAGGCTGCGTTTCCACCAGAGATGAGCGAGGATGCGTAGCGAGGGATGTGTGTAAAACTAACCAATACCAACGCTAACTTAGTTCAAGGTATAACAATGAAGCGATGTTATTGGTTGGTTTCACACACATCCCTCGCAACGCATCCTCGCTCATCTCTGGTGGAAACGCAGACTTAATCTTTGTTGGTATTTTTTTTGCTGTGAAAAATAAGTTCAACAATCACGTTATGTAGAACATTCAAATTTGTGATTATATTTTGCACTGTGAACGTATGGTTGGTTTTATAGGGAATTACCTTATATACAGATAACCCTCTTCGCACGCCTACGTCGAGTATGTCGCCTTGCTTCGGCAGTGGATTCGAGGTTCGTCGATTATCCTCTCTGGCACGTTTGAGTGCTTGTGCTTCTACTGCGTTCAAAGCTGTATTAAGATTTCGTTTAAAGTATTTTATAATGATAAAGTATTACAATACTTTGGCCTAGAAGTAGATATGTGCCCAACACAAATGTTGGCTACATCCATCTACTGACCTACTCGTGCAATGTTCAAATCGGTAGGTGAGAAAGCTACCCAAACATGAGGCTAGCAGCATACAAAGTCGAAGTCAAAGATCAAAACAAGTGCCTACTGGGTATGAAGTCACCAGCGCGCTTGTCAGGGTGGCTTAGGGGAGTTTCCTATATATATGTCATTCACCCATTGTAAAAGGACACACACACCAGTAAACTACGACGGTGGCCTGATACGTTGATATAAATTAATATTTCATCTCAACTCACTAGTAAGCCTACTATCCATAGCAATCCATTCGGAACTGAGCACCTGAGGGGCACTGTGGCGTAGTCCTGGGTCGGGCTCCAATAGATGCTTCACGATAGTCTTACACTCGAGCGAGATAGTGTTGCCTACTCGAGATCTGAACCTGTATTTCTTGCCCATCTGCTGCTCATATAATTTTCGCATTCGCGTGTCGTCAAACGGCATAGACTTATTCAGCATCACAAACAAAACCACCCCCAAAGACCAAAGGTCTGTCGGTTTAGGCAGGTAAGGTTTACCGCGGAGAATTTCTGGCGCCGCATATGACATCGACCCGCAGTATGTCTCACTTAGAACGGATGAGTTGTTTTCGTCAAGGCAAAACCGCGCGAAACCAAAATCGGAAAGTTTAACGTTGAAGTTCGCCGTCAACAGCACGTTCTCGCATTTGATGTCACGATGCGCTACATGCAGTTCGTGGAGGTACTGTAGACCTAGTGCGAGTTGCCTGAACCACACTCTTGACTGATTCTCGGATACACAGCCGTTCTTCAAAATATACCCCAACAAATCTCCATTCTCACTAAATCTCATGAAAATATAATACTTTGTTTTTCTTTGGAATATACTGTGTACGTGAATAAGATGTGGATGATTCAAACGCACAAGCACGTCTATTTCGCGCGGCAAAAACTTCACTACAAAATCTCTTGGAGCCTTCGACGTTTCTATAACCTTACAAGCGAGAGAAATCTTATGAGTATCATCCTTTCCAGTGAATTCAGTTAAATAGACCTGTAATAACACTGCAGTAATTAGGTAACAAACTAAGAATCGGGCTTGTTAAGGAGCAAAGTAGTTTCTGATTTAAAAAAAATGGTCATTGTTATTAGTAATCCCTTTTATCGAGAGGAGGCCTGTGTTCCAGCAGTGGGATCATTATGGGCTGATATTGTTATGTTATTATTAGTAAAGAATATGTAAATACCTTGGCATAGGCGCCTTCGCCTAAAAATTTTTGTAATTTGTATCCTTTTGAAGACAAAGTAATTTCTTCTGATACAGTCGATTTCAGTTCTGACATGTTAATATAAACATGTGGTTGAACATTGAGCACAGTGTTTCCCACGCATCACCTTTCAACGCACCCTTACGAATCGCTGGCCGGCTACTCATATTCAAAGGGAACGTATGCATTTTTATGATGTTAATAAAATTATGTTACTTTAATTACGAAAATTTATATTTACTGGTCTTCATTGTGTTTCATGTCTAAACGTGTCATATGCTGTCAAATGCGTCTCACTGACGCAAGCTGCTATTCTTCTTTCTTCTAATTAAGACGTTGTCTATATTAATAGAGGTACCATTAAAAACCTCTTTAAAACAGAGTAAATCATTAAAGATGTGTTTACACAAGGAGAGTCCATGCGAGATTAAATGGTTTAGGGCTTAATGCTCTAAGGTTTAGGGTCTAAGATGCGAGACTCGTCGGCGCGAGTTGCCAGGTGGCACTCTCGACGGGGCTAAAAGGTTAAGCAGTTAGTTTCCTAAGGCTATATTAAAGTACTCTGTGGGCTATATACGCTACATAGGCTATATAAGTTATATCCGTCGTCTAGAAAGTTTGTCGGAGGTGAGAATTTTACTCGTCTTTGGCTGTGTACCATCAGCTATTTGGACTTTCGTTATAGCCTGGATGGTATGAAATCAATCAATGATCTTATACCATTATTGTTGAGTGGACTTCGCCATCTAATAAAACGCTAACGGAATACTGTATATAAATTTTTTACTGAAACACTTGTAACATTTCATACTTTACTATTCTCAGTAACAAATACATTTACATTGCTTAACATTATAAATATTAATGTACAGACGCCAGCACATCACGCTACCCGAAACTGTAAAATTTTCCCAATCAACTTTGAACCTTAGGCTTTAGTGAAAAAGTTGAAAATCTATTAAAGGTATTTGACAGCTTGTAGTAGCTTGATGTGCTGGCGTCTGTACATGCACAAACAAATAACTTATATGTACAAAAAACGTGTGTACACACATTAAGATTAAAAAATAATATCTTGCACACACCACATTCAACTTTGCTGAACAAATGATTGCCTAAATTTCTAATTGTTTTTTGTTCAAAAATTCGCCAGCTAACGATATCCTCTGTAAGAACGATGGTGCTGGTGTCAGCAGCAATTCATATTTACTGACATCGGGGTGAGCTGAGTACCTCTGCTCTTTACGTATTCGCTCTAACATATGCTGCGGTTCGCATTTTGTTTTAGATTTCCAGTCACTATTTAAAAAGTCTTGGATGACCTTCGGTAATATTTTGAAAGTTTCCTTCGCTTTTGTTTCGCTCGGTGTCTGCAAAGGTTCCGGCGGATTTTGTGGAACTATTATGTCATCGACATCAAATTGTGTTGTTGGAGTATTGTTTTCTGATGTAAATGCTAATTCTTCATCAGACTCTTGCTTTGTACTACTGTTGTTATAGTAATTGTTGATACGTTCTTTCACTATATCTCTTAGACTAGTTTCATTCTTTGTTTTCTCTCTCTCTGTGCCGTCAATATTTACATACCCAGTTCTAGTTTCAGTTTTAATCAAAACTTGGTTTTGATCAATCTTTTCGACAGTGCCACTTTTTACATCTTCAGATATATTTAGTCCACCTTGCTGGGGAGTTTCAACTGTCTCATTTGGTGCATTATCTTTGGATGTGCCTTCAATTGTAGTCATAAACTTTATATTGTCTTCATCTTCAAGTATTTGATACATTCTATGAACTTCGCTTATATTTATTCTGCAAAAGTAATAATTATATATTTTAGCTAATATATAACGAGCCTCCGATATTGCCTCAATGCTAACTTAATACAGGGTTTGCTTCAGTTACGAGGAATAGATTATGTAGATGTTCTCAGCTGGGTAATTATTATTATATACTATCCCCCTTACTAATAAACGTTGTATAGCGTCTGTATAGTTACACAACGCTTTGTCTTCTTCTTTCGAAAGTCAAATTACTGACGACTGAAAGAGAGAAATCGGTGTGTAACTGTTCATCTGATATAATACGTTTATTAGTAATATATACCATATTGCAGAACACACTAACAGTAGCAATGGCTTTTATTTTGACAGTTCAACAACATTCATTGCGTCATTTACGTTGTTGAGCAGACAATTTTTTTGAACATAATTATGAAGCAATCGATTAGCAATATCCTTCAAAATGAATGAATTGAGTGTTACGCAATTGGTGTGCGGTTCTTCTTCAATTATAAGTACATCTTAAAATACGTTATTTTCAGCGTCCCTTACCTACAACGCGCGGTATTAAAGCCGATTCCAAGTCTAAAGTACTCAACCGAATTTTAAAATACTAAATATGTTCCTACCCTTGTCTGGCTTCGTGGCAGCAATACAGCATTGTAGGGTCAATTGGATGCGCTTCTGTGTTGAATATATATCCGCCGACGTCTATAACGCATTCCCCATTAGGCGTGTTGATAACGGTACCGTGTACGCCCGGGTTGTGGATGAAATTGTCCGGGTCAAATAGTAAGTACAGATACTTGGTTGTTTCGGCCAGGAAAAATGATTCCATACGATCCTCTTTACGGTGATCGCGTACGTCTTTGATCTGTAAGTAATATATTAATGTTTCAGTAGCAATTTTATAAAACCAGCTAGAGATGTCCTGATCAAGACAAGGATAAGAGAATTTTGATTACTGATCATTGGTATTACAAGATTATCTGATCAGTATTACAAGATTATCAGATCGTTCTTAGATAAGCTTTGATATCATTATTTTGGTAACGAAATCATATTTTAGTTAGAAGTGAAATATATTCAATGAATAGGTAAAGAGAGAGAGAGAGGAACTTGTGGCTAAGTAATAACAGCCGCACGGGTCGATCGACCAGTTTATGTTACGATTGACGAGGTTGGTCCGTGGATGGGTGACCATCTCCGTACCTCGGAAAGCACGTTAAGCCGTTGGTCTCGGCTGTCATTCGTGGATCTTTGACAGTCGTTACGTGTCGTCAGAAGCCGGAAAGTCCGACAACCAGTCTTATCAGGGGGTATTGTATTGTGTTGTAGAGGTCAGATAGGCAGTCGCTATATGTAAATTACTGGTATTCAGCCGAATCCGGTTAGACTGGAAGCCGACTCCAACATAGTTGGAAAAAGGCTCGGCAGATTGATTGATTGAATAAGGCATCATGCAACGTTTGCTTTAATAAAAGTACATAACCCCTTTTACCTGAGCATTGTGTGGTATATTCAACTATGCTTAACATCCACAAAGTTCCCCAACTTACCGTAGCATAACCGCAAGGTGTCCTTGCAGAATGTTGTATACTTCTGAGGATGTCTTCACCCATTTGCAGCAGTATCGGATCCCTGGTGTCTCGATATAAGTACATTATCGACTCGATGAGTTCCGGACGTAGAGGGTAACTCTCTCGTGAAGAAGACGCTTCACCCGTACCGAGGTTGTACACTTCGGGAGTGAAGCCATATTGCCTCCATACACTGTGGTAGTTGTGTATTATACGCATTGCTGTGTCGCTTTCGCCTGTAAATGGACGCATTTTTTAAACATAGTTAAGATAATTTCGTCACGTCATTTTCGACTTTATTGCATTGCAGGCAATGTTGATATTAAGAAATATCAACATTGCCTGGCAGTTAAAAATATGCGGCATTGCACTTCGCCAGGTGTGCGTGGTGGCACAATGGTTGTAAATATGGAATTGATCACTGGTTCGATTCCCGCCCGCAACGAATATTTGTTACAGGTACTTACAGGAAGATTTTCTTGCATTTATGATATTTCTATTCAGTCAGTAAATAAATTCACGAATTGACGGAAATAAGTAAATATTGAATATGAGAATAACATTTTAAACAAAAAAAAAAAAAAAACTGAATGTAGTACTCTCTAGCTAGGGGAACGTTTTACCAGTCTGTCTTGAAAACTAAACTTACCAACAAGACTAAGCACTCCAGGCCAATAGGATTCGAGTGATTGGAACACGGGCAGCGTGACGTGTCCTCGCAACATAGTCGCCCACACGAACCAGTCGTCTTTCTTCAAGTATTTCTCTATCGCTTGCCGTGCTTCTTTGAACATTGACATCAGTTCTGGTCTTTCTAATAGAATAGCACCTACAAAGAAAAAAACATTTTTGTTTAAGAATAATGGTTAGGAATATTATGGTGTGAAATTGGACTGCATGGTATGGTTATTTATGCTTGTTCCTCGTCAGTAGGAGAAAAGGCTTTTGCACAGCAACATAATCAGTCTATATTGTTACCACTGCTGGGACACCAGTAATGCCAATGCGGGTAGATGTCACATGTCTTTAAATTTTTGGTTCTAAGACATGCCAGTTTCCTCATAATGTTTTCCTTCACCGTTTTAAGCAGTGGTGATGAAATAATTTACACAAAAAATGCGCCTGAGTGGATTCGAACCTCGACCTACAACTCTTAAGTCGGGGTCTACCACTTCTCTTTTTCTAAATAACAGAGTTCACTCACATACCTTTCACTAAATATTCGTAATAAGAGTCGACGCCGCCTCCAATACCAGCGTCTTGCGCGGTCCACCGGCCTGTCATGACATCGACATGATTACCGACCAGGCCGATCGGTGATTTATGATTGTACAGTGCAAGAAGCGCATTATGAGCGATCTGTGAAGCATAGTAGTAAAGAAATCATATATTCCACATGACTAGCTAAAAAATACTAGGTAATTTAATTTATATACAGGTAAAAGGCAGATAATTTCAAAATATAATATTGTTTATTGTTGCTACTGTTGGTTGAGAAGGGTTCCGTACCACCATACAATTATTGTATTTTTATTTTTTTGTTGATGTAGTGGCAATAGAAATACACACTTTATGAAGATTTTAACTATCTACCTATTAAAGTTCATGAAATACAGCCCACTGGCAGATAGACAGACAGATGAACAAACAGACAGACAGGCAGCGGCGGCTCAGTAATATGTCAGCTCAGTAGTATGGAACCCTAAAAAGTATCTCTACAGCATTATACCTCTATGGTGAACCATAAATAAAATAATAAAATGAATATTCTAACATGGATAGGATAAATGAAAAACTAAACTGTAAAAAATATTCTAATCAATAGGATAAGGAGTTATTTTTTAATAATAATAAAATAAGGTTTATTGTTTATCTAGGACTAGATTAAATGGCAAGGTAATATCTTAATATATATAAATTACGTGTCACGATGTTTGTCTGCGATGGACTCCTAAACTACCCGTGTGCAGTTTGATCCAACTTGAAAAATAGGATAGAAAAAAAATATATATGACAAAAACGTTAGCCACAGCAATGCGTGGCCGGGTCAGCTAGTTTAATATAAAGCAAAAGCATAGTTTCTTAATCTAGTTAGTGGATGCCATACTGTTCTCCTAGATAGGTAACAAAATAACCTGTGTTTAGGACAAAAACGGTGTTTAGTAGTAATGATTTAAGTTCCTTATCTTTATATAGTTCATACCTCTTCATACAAGGGATCACCAGTGAGCCGACTTAATGTTCCAAATTCTATGATAAAGGTGCCAACTCCAGCAGTACATGTGACGCTTGTCTCTCCAGGTGGTACTCCTGACCTTAAGTTGATAGTCCCATATGGCATACCAGTTGTGGTATCAAAAGCAGCAATAAGCCTTTGGGCAACATCTTCTGCAAGTCTTAAAAGTGGACCATTACATGGCCAGCCTGGTTCTAGTTCCATACCTGTTCTGAAATAATAATATTTTTTAATTCTTTAATTGTCCAATTAAAAAGAAAAGATGATCTTTGGAAAATAATACAGATTTAAAGACGTACAATTGTTGTGTAAGACACAAAGTATGGAACCCTCCGGCACTCCAACCTTCCATTATTTATGTAGTATCACATTAAAGGAATATTATTGGCAGTATTAGTGTTACATGGAAGTTAAACATAATGAAGAAAATGGACAAGTTGTTATGTTATGTGTTATTTGTTTCTGGTTTATAAAAACAGATTTAAAGGTGTATAAAGATTATAACAAACATTGAGGAATAAAATTCTGTGCTTTTTTTTTTATGAATGGGAAATAATCAAATGACCCCTCCCGATCTGGGTGAAGAGGAAGGGAGTGTCAGACTTTTACTGACTAAAACCCATCCGTGTTCCTTCCTTAGCCCTTTATGTTCCGGGGTAGCGGTAACCCTTTTGGACAATCCCACTGCAAGGAATAAAATTCTGTGCTTATATTAATTACTTCTATTCTTTATCAAAAGCTTATATATTTATAAGCTTTTGATAAAGATTAAGATTTATTGTTGTTATTATTTAATAATAATAATAAATCTTTATTTCAGACCATAGATCCATAAAAAAACACAACAAAAACACTAAATAAAATTAACAAATAAAACTAATCTATAAACCTACCTCACATATCTGAATGACGGTCTGTGTGCCGCCATCCAGTGACCTACTATTTGGCCATCCACCCTGCCGGCTACAGTAGCCACGAGGCTGTTGGGGCTGTCGCGCACCCGGCGCATCAGTGATGTGATTCGCAGACGCAGTAGCAAGCCGGAATCCGGAACACGTGTGTCTGCGAACATCCCTGACCCGCTACAGAAGCGCGGCAGCCCCAACATTACCCGGAACGCATTATCGTATTTGACTCGTAAAGCATTGTACGAGCCCTGTGCATAGCTGACCCACAGGGCAGGATTATTAGATTTCTTGAAAAATTACATATTTCACAACTTATTAATAACTAAAATGACTACAATACTTACTTGTGTGATAAAAGATGAGCACTCAACAGTCCCCCAATAATTCTAATATTTGTTTCAAACACCGACACATTAATATCAGCATCAAAGTTCTTCTTTTGTAATACTATATCAACAACACGGTTGAACTCGGTGTAGTTCCCCATTATAGCTAGGGTGTCGAGGGCATCTATGAGGGTGAGGGAGTAGCTTCCCCATGTGTCCACGCCATCGCAGCTGAGCGGCCGCAGCTCATCGTAAGGGTAAGCATACCGTAAGTAGCTATCATAGGCATGCTGGAACATATCCCGAACCTCCTCTCTGTAATGAAATATTGAATTATATTAGTTAGAAAAGCTAACGCATTATAAATTTAACAAAACCAAGACTAAATAATAGGTCGTATACACAAGGCTGAAAAGCAGTGTTCATTGAAAGAGCTTTGAATTATGACTATATTATTGTAGTCATGTCGTGTTATCACCTATGGAAATAACACGACATGACTTAAAAAGTCATGGAATAGGAAAAGGGAATGTTGAGTTAGGAAAGGCTTACAATTACTTACCTAAGCTTCAAAATATCAGACTTCTTGTACACTCTAACACCATAACATGTATTACAGCCATAGTATAAAATAAAGAGGAATACAACCGACTTAATCATATTATTAATCGTCTTATTGATTTATCAGTCATGGAGATTAAGTTGTAGCTTATTCTTATTGATTTTGACCTCACAATTTAACAATATTCCAACAATGCACGGTTACGGTTCCTGTTCTGTTTACGTTGAAGTATCAATGAAGTGTCATCATTTATATTATTGACAACTTTGACAATGACAAAACACCAAAATGTCAACCATATTACTGACGATGACGTGATGATTTGACAGTAGACGAATAGATAAAAAGAGCAGTAAGTCTCTTAAGGGTCAGTTCACACCACGACGCGACGCGGCGTAGCGCGCAGTTTTCAAGATAGAAATTATAGACCTTATCTACTACTCAAAAAAGTACACAATTCTGTGAGGTGGTGTCTACTACGTCGAGCTACGCCGCGCGGCCCACCTCACTGAATTGTGTACTTTTTTGAGTAGTAGATCGTTGAGTAGTAGGTAAGTAGATAAGTTTAAAACTGCGCGCCACGTCGCGTCGCGGTGTGAACTGACCCTAACTAATGAATGAAAGCACAAGCAAAGCAAAACATCAGCAGATTTTTTTTTTTCAAACTGATAATAATTATGGTTTTTCAATCGACTTCAAAGAAGAAGGAGGTTCTAAATTCGACTGTTTATTTTTTGTATGTTAGTTACGCGAAATTTCCGGCAATTGTAAATCGATTTAAAAAAATCTTGTTTTAATACAATTAAGGGTGCATGGTCCCTTATTATATTAATTTTGCTTGGGTAGTTTTTGAGTTGGGTAGTTGATAATATACTAAAACATTCATGAAAGTATACATACTTTCATGAAGGTTTTAGTACGTGATCTACAGATCACGTAGTGAAAGAAACAACAAAATTGGTTTTTCAGTTTTTGAGAATATCGCGGATATACAAACATACATACATATACGGGTCGAATACAGAACCTCCATTTTTTTTAAGTCGGTTATAAAAGGGGGAGGAGAGGAATGAGCCAGGTAAACGGTTAAAACCATAAAGTTTTGAAGTGCCCATAAACTCTAGACTATTAATGTGCATCCCGCAATTTCATTGGTCCAGATTTGAATAACCAAAGACAAAAGATCAACGTAAACTGCAACAGCTGAAACTTCTAAAATGTCTGTTGTCCGTTGACGCTTCGCTTGCGTTTTGAGGGTGTATTTTTAAGAAATCGGCGTTTTTACCAAGTCTACTCACAATTTATTAACAAAATGTGCCTCTAGTTCTATATATTTGCACATTTCCGCTTCGGTTGCCATAATTGCATTCGCGTGGCTCACGTAAAGCTGATCTGGTATTTTGTTAGTGTTTACGGAAGCGAGGGCAATGGCTTTTAGAATACACGAAGATCAAGAAAATGCCTCTCTGGGGCTTAGGAAAGACAGCGCAGAGATATTTGCCGCTAACCAACGTCGTGCCCTTGGCGATCTTAGCCAGTTTGCCTGCAACCAAAGTCGGAACCTCAAACTCGTGAGTATACTTTCGGGTAAGTGATAAGTTGTAAGTATTTTGTTCTGTTTTCCATACATCAATCTTTTTCTAGCCCGGATTGACGAATGGACCTTGTAAAGTTCAAGATGAAAACAGGACAATGCGCCAGATTAAAAATGAAAAAAACATCGTACCACCCGTGGCGCAATTTCGCGCCTTTAGCGTTTATGAAGACAAGCCAACGGAGGCAGAGGTCAAGAAGCGAGAGCACACATTCAAACCGTTTGTTGCTAAAGATACGAAGAAAGATAGCCTATTCATCAGTAACGAGAATTCTAAAGCACTGTGCCTTCAAGCTGAGAAGAAACCAGATCGGCTGATAGACCCGCCTTCAGTTCGGTAAGTGGACCTTGCTAAGTAAGGATAACCTTTATTTTGTAACATAACATTATTTTTAGCTATCCATGAACCATCGCACATAGTCATGATAAAGACTTCTAGGTCAGAGGCTCATCGTAGGCTAAGCTTCAGATTAGTTGGAATGGCATAAATCTGGACGTGGGTTTATACAGAGATACAGGGACATTGACACACAACCTGTTACCGTGGATGCAATACATGATTTTGGACCCCTCTGCATTGAAATTTTTCATCAGTTATTTAAAAAAAAAACTGCTTTTTCCTACAAAAGTTCAATAGCTATGTAATCAAAATGTATGAAACAGATTTTTTGGCAAGTTTGGTTAGGTTAAGTTAAAAATGTGACCCCTACGCACTAGCCGAGCGAGAGGTGCAGCGGAAGCGGCCGGCGAGTGCCAGAAAATAGCGCAAATAGAAAAAAAGTGCTAAAAAGAGAAAATTGCGATTGTTCCCAAGGAGTCACACATATTACAGTGTGACTTGTTGGGAACGATTGATTTATCGAATAACTGATGAAACATTTTATCACAGGGGTCTAGAAATGTGTACTGAATTCATGCGTAACAGGTTGTGTGTCAATGTCCATGCCACTCTCTATGTCTTGATAGTTATTATGATTTAGGTATGTTTTTTAGATAGTTATATTTTCCAGTAATCTTAATTTCTGCAATAAATTTAAGTATAATATTTAGATCACTTTTAACATACTTTAAAAGTTTTGCATTACACATTGTAACTACAAACTCATATTGGATTTCTTAGGCCTTTACAAGAGAAGAAAAATGTTGTGGAGTCGCCCATGTCTGTTGTGGACACCAGCGTGCTCTCTATGTCCATCTCTAAGAATGAGAGTCAGATCATTGATGATGAGGATGATGATGCTACCACTGCACAGACTGACCGGGAGATGTTCTTCCATGTGGTTCAATACCGACAGGACATCTATGAGTACATGAAGGAAATTGAGGTAAAGTTATACAAATATCAATAACTCAATATCTGCTGTAACATAATCATTAAATCAATCAAAAGTCATTTATTCAATTTAGGCTGATAATCACCACATTTTGAATGTCAAAATTACATAAAACAGTCTCACAAAACGCCTGCCCTTCACAGCTTCCTAGTGCTTTAGCTGGAAAGAAAAAGTGGCGTAAAAACTCCCCAGAGATTTGTGTGAAAAACATTATCCTACTCCTACTAATCACACTTTTCACACTAATCCTACTGTTCTACTTCTTCTGTTCTTCTTCTGTTCTGTTCTTCTTTCTATATTGTAAATGTGAAAGTTTGTGAAGATGTTTGGATGTTTGTTACTCAATCATGCAAAAACTACTGTATGGATTTGGATGAAATTTGGTACACAGATAGTTTATAACCAGAATTAACACATAGGACTTTTTATCTCGATATTCCCACGGGATCCACAATTTTGCGGGTGAAACCGCGGGGCTCAGCTAGTAATAATATAAATTATTGTATCAATATTGTGGTCATAAACAGGTCAAAGGACCTAACATTGATGTTTACTCATGATATTTGATTGTAAAATCTTAACTTTTTAGACCAATAGCACTATCAATTTGACATGAATAAAAGAAGGTCACAATTTATATTTAGGTCAAGTTTTGGCAATCCATTCTATCTGTTAACCTCAAAAGAATCAAAGTTGGTATAAGGATAAAATACTGATATCCTAATATTACATTTGTTGATGCAATATTAATTTTTAGCAGACGATGCAGAAAGTTGAAAATAACCTAGTTCCATTAAAAAAAATATTTGTTAAACTGTGAACTACTGTGTAATGTCTTTTTAAGAATGAAATGGTGTCAATGACCTAAGGACACTTTCCATGGCTTCCTTGAATTTCAAGAATGAATTTTATGCAATTTAAAGTTAGCCACATGTTCCAAAACTTATGACCTACTACTTACTTAATGCTTAGTAAAGCATTAAGTAAGTAGTAGGTCATAAGTTTTGGAACTTTTTGGCGAAATCTTAATGGCAAGAAGTATCTTGCCATTAAGATTTCGCCAAAAAACAAAGTTATTGTTAGCATTGGTTAAAAATGCAGAAAATCTGTGTTAAGTTTCTTATTGTACTCTTCACAAAATCATTATTTCAATATTTAGTTTCAATCTGGATATTTTTTTAGACAAAGAACAGAGCCAACCCCCGCTACATGCGCAAACAGCCAGACATCACACACCTGATGCGTTCCATCCTTATTGACTGGCTGGTGGAAGTTTGTGATGAGTATAATCAGCAGAGTGAGACCTTGCATCTGGCTGTGTCATATGTGGACCGATTCCTGTCTTACATGAGCGTAGTACGGACCAAACTGCAGCTTGTGGGCACAGCTGCTACATATATTGCTGCGTGAGTAGACACTTGTAACCCATAACGTCGTCAGAATCAGAATTAGTCACTGTAGCAATTGGCATGTATATCCCATGCCAATTGCTACAGTGACTAATTCTGATTCTGACGACGTTTAATTAATAATAATGTCTTTGCCCTCTTGTCCAAAAAAGTTTTTTTAATTATTGTTAGATGCATTCTAATATACTGTATAGATTATGTTCTGAAGTCACATAACTTTATTTTCCAAACAGAAAATATGAAGAGGTGTATCCACCAGAAGTGTCAGAGTTTGTGTACATCACAGACGACACATACACGAAGCGCGAGGTTCTTCGCATGGAGCACCTCATTCTGAAGGTCCTGTCATTTGATCTGTCGACACCAACCTCTCTCGCCTTCCTCTCTCACTACTGCATATCCAACGGACTTTCAAAGAAGACATTCCACTTAGCTGCTGTAAGTATTGAATTACTTTTTCATTTGTATTTCCATAACAGCAATTACTATTTTTCTGGTCCTAGTTGGATTTTTTACTTTTGATAAAAAATAATAAGATTTTTAAAATACTATTTGACAACCAACATCCATCTCTTGATTATCCAGTTAATTGGCATCAAATTCATAATTATCTTGTGAATTTTATTGTAAGTGATGTCAATAAATTGTCTCCTCACATAAAAATTTCTCACAGCCTAACTTAACTAAGACACACTTTACTTTCAACAGTACCTCGCCGAACTTTGCTTGCTGGAGGCGGATCCTTACCTTCAATTCAAGCCCTCTATAATTGCGGCGAGTGCGCTCGCGACTGCGCGTCACTCTCTGCTATGCGAGCGTTGCGCTGTAGAGGAAAAGGATCATCGCGAGACGCTTGACTCAAAGGAAGGCCGTGATTCAAAGGAGGCGCGACTCCACGCAACCTGTGCCGCCATTGCTTGGCCCGCCGCACTCGCCACATGCTCCGGATACTCTCTAGCAGACCTCGAAACTTGTCTGAGAGAACTCGCGCGCACGCACTTGCATGCTTCTCTGCAGCCCTACCAAGCTGTACCCGACAAGTACAAGAGCAACAAGTAAGTGTTAGAATGTGTGTGAAAACTTCATAGTTCACCAGCCCAGCTATATTTTAAATATTGTTGGTGTTCTTTGAGATGTTAAGTGTGATCAGTCTTTAGACTGTAGTCGATCGACGTCGTTATTGAGTACGATACCCTAAAACATAATCGATGACTGATCAATGCACGTAATCCGGCTGCCATGCAATAGATCTGAACGATCGATGTCTGTATTTGACAAAATATTTTTCTTTTAGATTCGATGGCGTGTCGATGATCGAGCCGAGGCCCATGTTCGCAGTGCCGAAGTACCAGCCGCCGGCACCGCCCAACAGCACCAGGCCTGCGGCTGACATCACTCGGAACAGCTAGTAAATTCCCGACCACGACCCAACGCGTTACTTAGGAGTAGTCGAATTGACTCAGGGTCAGTTTCTCGAACGAAAATTATCGCAAAATTAATGTGATTGACAAGCGCGCGTAAACTGCTGCGATTGTGCACTTTTATAATTTCTACGATTTTGCGATAATTTTTGTTCGAGAAACAGGCCCTCGGTGTGTGGTAAGATGAGTGACCCGAATTAGTGTTAATGCAGCCCTCGCGCTGTTTTTGCTCAGTCAGCTGGTTATTTCAGTATTCCATAGTTCAGTATCATAGTAATACCACTCCCGTGTTGAAAGTACAAACTAACCAAATCATGGCCAGTGGGTAACATAATAATTATTTCCTCGTTATACTTGTACGGCCAAAGATTTACATAATGAAATACGACCTACGACGAAATGACTACCATACCAAGTCATTTTACATTTTTCAATAGATAATGGTAAGCTTTGAAAAAAAAAAAAACAAACAATTTCTTTATTAAATAACACGAGAACTAGTAATAATGTATTGCTGAACCTATGTTTTGTCTTGCAAAGCGAAAAAGTAACTATTTCAGAGGGTCCTTTTTATCCATGCTTGCCTTGTTTTGTGGTTTAGAAATATTTTATTGATAACAGCAAATGATATGCAGTAAAAAAACACGTAAGGTGAGTACTAAACATTACTGAGTATTCTTAATTCGAAACTAAGACTTTATTGCATTTATCCTAATCTTAATCTGAAAAATCTCGAGGTAATCGAATGTTTACGTATAAGTGATTGGGATATTTTGTGAGTTGTTATGCTAGTTTTAGATTTAACATTTTCCTATGGAAATAAAAAGAAACCTTCGACTTCTGTTAGTTCTTTACTGTGTATTGTGATTTTATGGTTGCACGACGAGTGGGTCAAAGGTATTAAACTCAATTCAAGAAACTTTATTTCGCTTCCCAAATTACCATTAATTAAAAATGTACTAAACATTTTTCCCAAAGAATTGGACCTCAATAATTTAAATAGGTTTTCTAACATTACCAACACTCGCCTCGACCATAATTATTAATGTACAAATGTTTAAACTTAAGTTTGTGAGTCTATTTTACGTCATGCATAACCCTTACTGTGTTCATCTTCGGAGGTCTTCCCACTTTTTTCCAGATATTTTACAGTATAAACTTTTTTGCCGATACTTTCAATGTTTTATTTTTAGTATAATAGATGTACATACCAGGGGGCCTAAAAAGGCCACTTTGGCAGAATCATAAAACAATTAATATCACGCAATTTCATCTGTATGGCAGTTTTGTATGGAGATTCATAAAATGCTATAGGTACACCTCTTCACAACCCTTCAGGGATATATAGGTGTGCAACTGTCAAACAGATGAATTGCGTGATATGAATTGTTTTATGATTCTGCCAAAGTGGCCTTTTTAGGCCCTCAGGATCCAGGCTAGGGCTCAACTTGATCAAGATTTCAATTTAATGCGAATTCTACAGGGTTTAAAGTCTACATTTACAATTCTTTTAAATTGGAGACGCCATTTGTTATTGGGACACTATTAGTGTAGTATTGGAAATTATTTCATTTCCAAGTTCCAATTGATAGCGTTTCAGTGCGATGTTTGTTAGTAAATTATTATTTTTGAGATGTAAGGTATGTTTTTAATATTGGTTAGTAGTTTTTAATTTAATATAATAATATAATCGTACAGTACGAGTACCTTTATTGGTAATAAATATAGTATTTTAAAATAAAATAATGATTGTTTTATTTATGGCACTCATAGGATATCATTTTATCCATTCTTGAAAGACCTCATACATAGTCTATACGTACGTCGTATGTCTTCCTTCCGCACAAACCATGTTTTTTCACGATGCTATTAAATATAAACTGTGTATTAGGTTGTCATATAGCTGCTTATTATATCAGTAGTGGGTATAAGATGTGTGCTAGACGAGGAACGGTCAAATCTATTTGGAGATCGTCTGCGTCAGCGCAGCGACGCGACGCACTGTTTCGTAGCGCGCCCCAGAATGTGAGTACAAAATAATGTACGGATGACAGAAATAATTAAAAGTAATGGGATTTCTTTGAATTCATATATTTTTATCTTAAGAAAATATATTTTTCTTAATCTTTAAAAATCTTGATGTGCGAGGTCATTTAGAATAATTAAGAATTATTTGTACTGTTGACTTGTTGAAGAACGATTTCGGTGGTTTTAAGAGCTGTGCTTCTCCTGTGTGTATACATTGCCCAATCCTTTTTTGGTTGAATTTGGACCTGAAACAAAAAAACCGTTAAATGAAATGCACACATAATGAATTTGCAATTACTCTTGCGTAACTATCCATTTGTGATATAAAAAGTTCCTCTGCATATAGGCAATGCTAATTGCGGTTTGTAGCGGCCATATTTGAATTTACGGCTTGTGCGTGTGCGCCTGGCATTCTAAACGGTCCCCAGCTGCAGATATTATTCGCGGGCAACCTGTTGTAAAATCTTGCGGAAATAAAAAAGTTCCTTGTAAAGTTACATAATTATCTTACAGTAATTAAATAGTAGTGAAATAAATTAGTAGGCATGTAAGTACTATTGGTTCTCATTTCCTGCTGATGTGGGAATCTTACGTAGGTACCTACCCTACGTAAGATTCCCACATCTAAGAAACTCGTCATTCTGTGTTTACCTGTATATATAAAAACGTACCTAATGTTGGCAAGTAACACGAAACGTGCGAGAAACATCTACATTCTCTGTTTCCAGGAAGCTTCCGAGTAAACAACTCGCTAATATTCCCATTTCAATTTGATTTAACCTTCAAACGCTCGTCAATTCTTCGCTCCGTCTGATGCGCGAGACTAACAATTTAAAACTCATTTGAAAATGAGTAGCAGTTTGTGAGGCGCAAGACGCGGTGCATAAACATAATAAATCATGACCAGTCAGTCTGTCGCAAACTCACGACGAGATATTTGTAGTGCGATAAGAGCTTCGTAGGACGCATCGCACGCGCTTTTTGTTTTTGTTATTATCGTCTACTTTTATACTGTCATAATTATAACAGGTCATGACATTTAAATAAGTACAATAATATACTATTTTCACTACCGTTTCGTTGATCGTAGGAACACATAGCAACACGGAACTATCGTAACGTTTTATTGGCCATGACTTCCTCCCGCTAGTAGGTAGTACCACGGTGCTGTTGCTATATTATATTGATCTTGTCGTTATTATATACGAACGTGTCCGGAAAATTAATAAATGGTACGCATCTACGATTCGATGGATGCATACAAAGATACATCTTGAATTAAAGTTCTGTTTGTCTATCTTCGATTTGAAGGACTTGAAACAGACGACCTTTATGAATACAAGCTGCCCTTTAAAGTTTAAAGACAGTTTTAATAATAATAATATGTGCATATTTGCCTGTGTATGGATATAACGTTTACCATATACATCCCTACCTAATTTATTTAATAATTTCTAATAGAAAGGAATTAAGTAGGTAAGTACCTACCCATTTCATATGCATAAATAAATATAAATTCAATATCGAGATCCACTATTGGACTTTCAAAATGATCAAACTGCAAATAAAGTAGAGGTTCGATGTCTTCACAATATTTAATTATAGGAATTTTTCGATGACAATAAAGTAGTATTATTGACATCGTGCCCGCGCATGATAAAGAATAAGCACCATAACCTGCCTACGAGCTACTTCCGGAGCCCCGAAAGGAAAGGAAATTCACTCGCGAATTTGCCATTCTGCTCACGATCGTGACATTGTCCCGAGCGCTCCACTGTTCCCATGCTATCTGGTTATTAATAACCAACTATACAACACGCTTAACGCCTGTTTTATTATTGGAACATCAATTTTAACTTGACGAGGTATCTATGTTACTGTGGCCATGTGGTGATGGGCGCCAAAATCTGTTGCTTTGAATACTACCCTACTTAGATTTTTAAATGAGTACCTATTGCTTTGTTTTTTATAAGATATATACTTAACCCCAATTGGGATTTGGGGTTTTACACACCGGTATGATAAAGTTAAAAATGCTGTTATGTAGATGATCCTATTTTGAGCAGTTAGACTTTTTGCTCACTAATATAAAAATGGCGTATCTTGCCGATGCGAGCCGATAGACGTGCATAGATAATAAAGAGTATTCTATCTATCTATCTAACGTGATTAACTTTAGAGACTTACCTATTTGCTTAGTACGTACGTATCTAGCTCTGGTTAATTCGGTTCGCTTCGTCTAGTTGATGTTATATTTATGATAGATGTATAAAACAGAGCGAGGAATCTGATGAAATCTATTTATTGACTGCGCAAACATCGTGTGAAAGGAAGCTTTTGGGCCATTTCCTGGCGCTGAGTGAAATGGGGCTGAGCGTTCCGTGACGCATGTTTTTACCTCTGCATCCGCTTATAATTATATATATATATATTTTTAAATAATCTTAGATTTTTTACTAGTCCTACAAGCTAACACCCTACCTCTAAAACTTATATGCTAAAATATTAACATAACCCCTATTTTTATTAATACCCAGAATTAAAATTGCGGGTCGTTTCGTCCATTACAGAGATTACTAGAATAAAGCTTTGGAATCAACATCATAAAAAAAAAAAAAACTATTAGACCTGCAAACGTACTAAGTTGCACAATAACATTTTGTGGGTGCACAGAGCAAGTTCCTGCAGACTATTTAAATACTAACACCGAAACAAGAGTTCTTAATTAAGCCCTTTCAAAACAAGGAAACGATAAAATTTCACTAGTTGCTATTTATCTACAATTCTACGCAGTCTGGAGTTAGTGCGAATGTTTCCTTTGTAGTTTTAATTACTGACGTATTTCCAATGCAGTGTGTTTGAATTCACCAAAGAGAAACCTTTTAATCTTAATTAGAAATTAAGTCATCGCTTCGGAAAGCTGGTGCAAAAAACTGAAAACTACACGAAGTCATAACTACAAAGAATTTAATTTTTCTGATAATATTCTTCACCAGGATAAGGCCCACCCGTTGCTGTGCCTTTGATGATGATGATGATGATGAAGGCAATTCCACCGTAAAGCCATTTTGTAAGACGGCTGCCTATTTTAGTAACTGTAACGTGCTAGTAGGTAATATCAGTGATATAACAAGGGTCGGTAATAGGTATGTTTACATCCCGAAAGCAAACGTATACCTACATACATATCTACAACGCACATATAATTTAATTCTCAACAAGGTCTTCTACAGCAGCCGTATTAAATAGAATGGCCACTATGTTTAGGTATGCAGGTACCTATAGTGTTTGAGTAAATGTCTGCTTGCTAGTGCCTAACATGAATCGTGTCAGTTAGTAAGAAATCCCAAACAACAATAACGATTTAGCCGTGATCACGATCTTTCTAACGTGACTCGACTTTAAATTCTAAACGATTCCATTGTAATGAACATACTGGCTACTATAATTAACAGTATATTGGTGTTTATTTTATGAGATATTCATTTACTGATTGATTAAGTACCTATAAGTATAATTATATTGATACATAATAATTCTCAAGTTAAGTTCAATGTAAATGATAGTTTTAATAAATATCTACTTAGGAGCGTTTACGACGCACGGCATACAAACTTTCAAGCCCTTGTTTTTCGAAATGAATGAGATTATAATGAAACTTCGTACGCATAAACAGGATACAAAGGTCTAAAAAGTTAGCTAAGAACATTTTCGAAAAATTGCTACAGCCAAATTAGACCGATTTTAAATTTTCCACAAAAACAGATTTCAAGTTATATTTTGTTTAAAATAAGATATTTCGAAAATGTTCTTTACTAACTTTTTAGACCTTTGTAACCTGCTTATGCGTATGAAGTTTCATTAAAATCGGTTCATTCATTTCAAAAAACAATTGAGCTTGAAAGTTTGTATGAAATGTCGTACGTCGTAAACACTCATAACAACTTGAAAGACGAAGTAATTATCTACTAGGGAATCCTAACGTACCTAATTATTTTGATCACATAATATTTAAGATTCTAATCTTTACTTTGCTATCAACACAAATACTACCGCACCACCGCATCTAAATTCTACAAAAAATCATCTAAGTTCTAAAAAGTAAATAGATATTTACACCGAAATCGAACCCCGATCGAACAAGCGAGACCACACCGCTGATCCTTTATCCCACGACGCGCGCGCACCTCACAGAATACTTAATAAGCTATCGAGTTCAATGCACAAGGTTGCGCCTGTGTCCACTAGCCCGCATCTTTATTCTAGTAGTTTGTCTGTCCGTGTCGAAATCCTAAGATCTTAGTGCGACGTTACCAACGTTCAATAGTTTTTGCGATGCTTCTTATCTCGCGGTTGTCTGAATTTTGTGTTATACCAAAGTTAAAAATAGCTGTTGTTTAAAGAAAAAAAGCTATCTCGTAGTTCGATAGAATGAAACGTTTAGAAGTTTAACGAGAACGCTGAAATCTGTTTTTTTTTTTAAAGAAACCATGATTTTCGACAGTTTTCCTTATTTCCGGTTTTGTTTTAAAAACATTTGTCTTGATAGAGCGTTACGGCTGCTGATTTGAATTAAAAACAACAGTTCAACACCCTAATAAATTATCAATCGAAAGGGCCTATTTAGTATTTATTGTTAATTAAAATTTATTGTAGTCAAAAATCGGTATAAGCAGGAAGTGAGGGCCTTCCCGGCGGCGCGAGTGAAGCCCTGGGGCGGAAGTAGCGGCGGTCGCCTCGGCGACAAGCTTGCATTACAAATAACCCCCTAATGAACACACGTGCGTTAGTAAGCGTTAGTTACTGCCAGATTGGATCGATTACCTGCCTTCCGAACCGGCTAAGATAACCCTAGTTGCCTAGTTGGCTAAATACTTTTAGTCTTTTACCTTTTAGTTCGAAATAAACTTTTCTACTGCGATGGAATGAACTGTATTTTTAGATTTCGCTTTCTTCTACGAAGTAAAATAATGCTGCATGCCAAGCGTGTTGAAAATTGTAAATAGGAAGCAAATCTAAGGTACCTAAATGGCAATATTCACTGAAGAGTCGCGAAATCCATTAGGGCTTACCTACACCATTGCAGACTTACAGGTGAACTGAATAAGTTGGCGCTAATAAAAATGAGGCATACAAAATCTAAACAGAATCGCCACCTTTGAAGATTTGATCTCACTACTGACGAAAAATAGTTTTAGCATGACCTGTTTTTACGAAAAGTTAATTTTATAAACAAAAAATAAACGTTTGTTTACGCGAGGGGCCCCAGGTGCTGGCCCGTGTTGCTTGCCCGCCCTTCAAAGCTTGTGATTTTATCATCGATTTTTAAAGTTTACACCTTAAAAAGACAAGGTATTAGCTAGGTTAGACTAAAGCGTTTTTTTACATTTAAGTTCTGTAATAATGCCATTTTCAGGCATGCATGGCAGAAATCGCATACAAAAATAATTTTTATGCGTCACGGGTGGATTTGTTTAACCCCTTCCCGCGTTTATGTGTTTTGAAAGGCACTCAAACTCAGTCGCAATTTGGAAAGCGACCATTGCAACACCATTACTGTTGTTGAAGGTATCGAGTGTAGAATGAATAAATGTATCGACAGAGCCATTAAAATTTGATCGACATCGAGCACACGCGCGTGACGGCATCCCGTGGCCTCCATGCAGTGCATAGTGGAGCCATATAGCAACAATTAGGAACATGGCGCTTGGAAACTGACCGGTATTGTAGGACACTGCGTAGCGGCTGCATGACTACATGCGTGTTATTGCATCAAGTTATGGAATATCTAAGACTGAACTGAGGCTCAGTTATTTTCTATATTATCATTTCGGGAATAAAAACACTTATGGCATATTGGCATAAGATAACAGATTTGACCTCGAGGACGTTCCGATCGAAAATAAATTATATGTCGGCGCCAGCGCCAGACAGACGCAAGCGCAACCCACGCCCACGCAAGACCGTATTTTAAACTTGACTGGAATGGCGCCAGACACCGCACCGAGAGGATCCCACTCTCTCGACCTGCCCGTTAATGAGAGTTATGACCGCGTAAACATTAAATTCCCTTTTCGGGTATGCTTTTGTTCTTTGTGAAAGTTCATGGAGCTAATTTGTTTCCAAAATAAGACAAGTCTTTAATTACTCCCATTAGAAGGTTTATGATGCAACTGCAATACAACAAGCCATAGGTATAATAACGTACCAAGTAACGCCTCCTTGCCCAGGTGATGGATGTTGCAGTAGATGTGGTGGTCAGCCGCCACGACCGGCTCTGCTGTCGTTTCACCTCCAGCCTCCATTAACTTTAACTTCGCCGTCAAATCGTGTACATCTGTAAAGTTCAACACAGTTATTGATTGAATATCTGCTATTGTATTTCTAAGTAGGTACCACACATCATCATAGTGTATAATTTACGATGGCCATTATCAAATTTTGGTCAACGCCATAGAGGTGGGAGGTTAATGAAAGTAACAGAATCTGTACAACAGCTCAGACCAAATAAAAAACCTTTTTGGTCTCAGTACAACAGTTCTAAATTCGGAATAGTCGAATGCAACGAAAACCGTTAGCTATTGTTACGCGTGCGGTCCGCTACGCACAGGTCAAAATTAGTAGCGCACATGTTCAAACAAACTGGTATTGTTTACATGGGATCGGAGCGCGCGCTCTGCCACAGAATTGGGTCTACGCCTACGCCTGCAAGCTTAGATTTATGACTTTTACTTAGGTATTATTTTGATTATATGCTCAATCATGGGTTCCTACCCTTTCCATGAGACCGCTTGTAGCCAGTTATTAGATACATCTTGTACCTATGTGGGTACCTAGTTCTAGTTGGTCTACCTAATAAAGGATTTATCAGGACATTGGAAAGTCTCACCACCCCCGACTAAGTTCCGGTAAACTTATCTACTGTAATAGTGTCCATCTTGACACTGAGAAACTTCTAATAGGGCTGCTGCAAGGCAACATACCTAGAGTTCTATATTACAATGTACAACAAAGACTCACAGAATCCTGCTGTACTTACTCAATACAAAGCAATGTTTCGTAAACAAATCCTATTCCTGCATAATTTCGACCAATAACAAGAACCAAACCTTATATAAATAATTCGCATGGTGTAAACCCGTGGTGTAAACACGTTGGACGCGGCATAATTTGTTATTTATTCAGGATGAACGATCAGCTCGCGCGACCTCCGTGTAATGTCGTTTTTATTATCCAGACGACGATGACGTCTGACGAATATCAACAGTAGCGTATAACGAAATTTGTTGTGGGTCGTCTAGTTCCCAATACAGTGGTCAGACTGGCAATAAAATCATGTTCTATAACAATAAACGCTTTGTTGTGATATACAGACAAGGCGCAAAACATGACATGCCAGTCTTGTCTAAAACACTTGTGCGGTTTGTAATTGATTACTAAATAGTAACAAGTTGCCGGCAAGTAAATACCTAACTAGGGAGAAGCTAACAGGATCTTCTCAAGGGCCTAACCATAAGTTGAGTTTAGGTTCGGAACCGTCGTTCATTCGGTTTGGATTCAGGACTTAAAGAAATCTTGGATATTAGAGGCTTTCCACGATGTGAACGTTCCTTAAGGTACGAAGTATGATGGCATCCTTTTGTCACTGAGACGCTGACCACCTCCAGATCGCGAAATAGCCATCCCACTTGGTTTTAAATTATCTTATTAGTCGGTGACGTGACCGATGGTATTAACGCGGTCTCGTACCAAGATGATCTTAGGCGGACTCTCTTGTAGCTATTTATATAAGACCTTTATGTTATATATAAGAAACTTAAGTCTCAGTATAATGGATATCATACCTGACTTAAGCGCTCGTTTGATCACCCTCCACTGCCTCGCATGGTACAGAGACATCACCAATACTACGACGAAGAACACGACACAGCCACTCGCGGCCACGCTAAGGCTGGTCGTCTGCAGGTCCCACGACACTTCGTCATTACCCGTCACTTCACTATCGTAGTCCACATATTCATACTCTTCATCACTTGGTACCAGTTCACTCGACTCATTGTTTTTTTTATGCACCTGATGCGTGTTGAAGGGAGATATCTGGGCCTCGTATAACGACTGGCAGATAGTATCCCTGTGGATTTCGCAGGGGTATCTGACGACCAGCCGCTTGGCAGGGTCGCATCGGGTGCAAGGCAGGCAGGTGCCACGCTGGCGGTCCCACCAGCTCAGCCCGCGCTCGCAGGCGCCGTCGCTTCCCGCCACAGACCCAAGTGCCAGTGTAGCAACCAGCAAACACAACTTGGGTATATCTCCTCGCATTACCTGTAATGTATGATGAACGTTTTAGTATAATGTAAGTGGCAAGTAACACAGCACCATAATTGCCTCCATTTTGGGGGTGAAACTATGTGCAGTATGAATTCTGATAAGCTGAGTAGGAAGGTTTTACTGTTGTTTACTAATGTAGCACTTATCTAATTGTAGAGGTACTTAATCAACATGGAATGCAAAGTAGGTTTAAGTGTCTATAGTCATGAAATCAGTACAAAACATAGGTACAAAGAGTAGAGGTGGCACCGTCAAACTGACCAATTCAAACTTATTTTTGTTTGTTTTTGACAAATATGTGTATAAAAAACAGACATCTTCCGGACGTTTACATTAGGTAACTATATAATAAAAACACGTTCACTATGATCATACTATTATGATAATCTGTAACTCAGGACCCTCCTATCTCAGACACCTTTTTCTATTTATGAGCAGTGGTGCCAGTAATATGATGTTGATATAAATAAGATTTATGATTATGTATGATGATGAGGATACATCTTTGCTAGGTAGGTACTCAAATATTACGAAGCTAAACAATTAGGTAAGATAATAATTAATTTGGTAAACATCTAAATATCAGGTAGTTAATTAAATATAAATAAATATATTAATTTCATTACCTCCTTGCTGACACTCATGTATGCTGCCTAAGTATTCATGAAGGACCACATCTCAGTACGGAATAATTATGTTCGTTTAGAAAGCTCACTTTCACCGGTTTCACTGTCGAATGATTTGTAGCGAGCGACTATTTGATTTGTATTAAACTTCTGTGTTAAATCCATTAACACTGTTTTATCACTCACACATCACAGTCGTTGTTTTTGATAAGTAAACTAATAAGAGTTAGCGCATACGATGCGCTGTGGTTCGACCGCGGTCGCCGTGCGTTCTGCGCCCGTGTGGGAGACGCGGCATCACATTCAACTGTTCTGAGCGGTCCCCTATCCCTCCTCCTACGCAGGATGCGCGTACGCGTTACTCGGCAATAGAAACGTACGGTAGATCGATTCGACGTTTCTTTTGAGTACCTATCTATCAATTTGTTTTTGTATAAAAATTGGAACATGTCCATTGCAACCTTGTCCTATTATTTTCGTAGCGCAGTTCGATTTGCCTAGATAAACTGAACGTAATTTATTGATTAGGTACTTAATCAAGATAAGAATTTAGTTTCTTCTTTAGCTACATAGGCTAGCCTAGCATAATCAATGTGTATTCATTCTAGTAATAATAGTTCTATGGTATTCATAATATAATTCTAGATTCTAGGGTCGTCTGGAGTGGAGCAAGTTCTAGTGATCTAGTGTATCTACTTAGGTACCTACCTTTGAATCTATCTGCTCACTTTATTCAGGTTTCTTATACATAACATCAAGATCAAGCACGGATTTCCAGAAAGCAAAGCAGAGGTGAATACATACAGGGTCAATGATGTGTGCGGGTACCTATGGCCAAATGAGGCCAAATCTGAAACTACATTTACGAAATATCGAAAAATACTCAAAGGAGTGACTGTTGAGTATTAGTAATCAGCCCCGTGAACGTGGGTTCAAGGGGCTAATTTTAACAAAAGCTAAAACCGCTTCATTAGATTTTCCTACCCAGGAATCGAACCCGTTGATTTAGGAAAAAATATACACTAATAATGCACTATCCATCCGATAGCGTTGCTAATAACAATCAAACTTTTGGAAAGTAATAATATACGGCCAACATTTTTTTTATTTACTTACGAGAATTATTCATTTCCATAAACAGATTCATTGATAAATCGTTAAGTACAAAAAAAGGAACAGCTTGCGTAAAACAAACCTACAACGATCGAATATCAATGACCTGTCAATTAGTTGGTAAGTCAACAAGTGTCATCTCTTTAATGTCACTGTAGTGTCATCAGTGGCAGTGTTCCAATTCCAATTTCCAATCAGAATTCAGTCCTTCCAATTTCTTATTTTAAGGTTAGTTTAGCATTCAATTTATCTGCCACTCTGTCTAAAAACCCTATTATGAGAGAAATAAAAGATACGTTAATTTTTACCAACAATGCATTTCCTGATTTTTCAAACATGCCATGAAAGATTCGAATTCCGAATCATCATCCTGTCAGTGTCACACTCACAGTGAACTCGTAAATTTTTTGAATAAAAATATATGTTTTTTGTAAAGTGAGTGAATAATATATTAAACTTATAGGATAGTTAGTGTAGGTAGGATTTACGGATAATAATATTACAGACATACTGAATAAAATAATTTGATTTTATTTAAGCAACGAAAATGAGCGCAAATAATGCTAGAAGAGGAAATTCTCGCGGACGAAACATTCAAGGTGATAATCAAGACACTATTCAAGATCCCTACATTTCATCCACGGTTTTTATCCCTTCCTACACCATCACAAAACCAAGAATAAGGAATATAAGACCCGATTGTGTTGGGCTGTTTCATCCTCTACCAAGTACCTACCTATTCCTCATTTTCCTTTTATGTATATTGCGTATGTAGTAAATTAATATTTAATAAATTTCTTATTACATTCCAGTACCTACCTACTTTGTTTTTCTTATTAAATTATGAATACTTACTCTTATGAAACCTACTTTTCAGGTTCAATGACTAATGTGTCATCTAGTGCAGAAGACTTATCAACATCTAAATCTATAGTTCTAGTTGCCATAATATTTGTATCATCGCTGTTAGCTTTGGGGTTGTTATACTCACAGTTTCCAGATTTAGAAGAGTAAGTACCAATCAACTGTTACACATCTATGCAACTCCTTACCTGTTATAATGGATTCAGTACATGATTCTGAAGCCCGATATTGATATTTTTCGTTGGTTATTTTAAAAAAATTGCTCTTTCATACATTGACCATGTAGGTATTGCACTTTTCTATGTAACATCAGATTTTAATGTATAAGTAACCAATGAAAAATGTCATATGCTTTCTCTCTTTCTAGGGGTCTAGAATTATGTGCTGAATTCATGGTTACATTTTGCACATGGATGTCCCTGCACCCTGTTTATTATTGGAAGTATAAAAATTATTAATATTTGAAAGAATATTGACTTCCACCCTGACATCTTATCCGTCTAGTTTTATTAATATTGTGAAGTACTATTTTGTTTGATCAAAAGACAGGCTAGCAAAGGCCTTAGGTTGCTGTTTAGTCCATAAGATCATTATTCCTAATTTATTTGAATGTATTTCTACAATTTGTCCCCTTCTCTGTTAGGCACGCTTATTAAGTTCAGTAACAATAGAAAAAGTAATTGTGTCTCATTAGTGACAGTTGAGCTCATAACTAATTTTTCATTTCCAGAGATGAAAAACAACATATACATCTGCCATGGGACCTTGAGGACGCTAAACACTTAGGTTTAGTATTAGACCGTTATAAGGAAAAATATTTTTATGAAGTATTATTTGGAGTCTTCTTAGTTTACATATTGTATCCTTTTCACATTTCCTGCACTTGGTTTCAGGCATTTTTACATCATTTTATTATGAATATTTTATCATTGATTTCTTTAACTTCTGTTACAGTTTGCAAACATTTGCAATACCTGGATCTATTTTTCTAAGTATTCTTTCAGGGTTTTTGTTCCCGTTTTATTTAGCATTACTTCTAGTTTGCTGTTGTTCAGCAATTGGCGCAAGTCTATGTTTCTTTTTATCAAACATTCTTGGGAAGAAGTTGGTGAAGAAGTTTTTCCCCGAGAGAGCAGCACTGTGGGCAAAAGCAGTGACGAAGCACAAAGATAATTTGCTCAACTATATGATATTTTTGAGGGTGACACCCTTTTTACCAAACTGGTTTATCAATATGTCAGCACCTGTAATTGGAGTGCCTTTAATACCATTTGCATTAGGAACATTTATTGGTAAGTTGTTATCTACAATAAGAAGGTTTATGAACATACTGTTTGTTGGAATAGATAAATGGATTATAGGAGGGAGATATTATTGTAATGAACTTGCAGCAATTGATAACAGATATCTATTTAGATTGATGACCTTTCTTTGTAGTTATGTATTGAATATCTAAGAGGACATCTATGTAATAAAAAGAAAGAGAGAGAGCATTAAACTTACGCCTTTTTCCTATTGGGGTTGGCAAAAAGAAAGCCACCTGCAATGATTTGGACTTAAATTCCTTTATCTTCCACATTCATGCAGGGAGAGAGATTCATAGTAGGTAGTTTCTAATTTTTCTCGTTGTTTTCCAGGTGTAGCTCCACCATCATTTGTGGCTATCAAAGCTGGACAAACTCTACATACATTAACGTCGACAAGTGATGCATGGTCATGGACATCAGTCACCATACTGAGTCTGTTTGCACTAATCTCTTTAGTACCAGTATTCCTAAAAGACAAGTTGAAAGACAAGTTTGAATGAGAGCATTTAGTTGCTTTTTAGTTAATTTTATTTATTTATTTAATAAATTGATGTTTTGTACATTCCATTCATGTGTTTTCTTAGGTGTGATCCCATCATCAGCAGTATGAGCCAACATGAGCAATGAAAGTGTGGTTTCCCATAGAGTTTTGTACCACAGGTCTCCAGTACCACCAATTATACCATACTGCAAAAAATAACCATTACATTATTATCTACATATTTTCCTTTTATCAGTGGTGGCCCAGTGGCAACTACTAAGTTGTAGGTCGTAGGTTCGAACCCAGACAGTCGGTTTACTTTATATAAATTATTTCATCACCACTTCTTAAAAGGTGAAAGAGGATAACATCGCGAGGAAACTTGTATGGCCTAGACATCTATCAACCCGCACTGGGCCCGCGTGGTAGATTACAGGCCACTCCCTCTCACAGAGAGGAGGCCTGTGTCCCAGCAGTGGGAACATTATAGGCTGATTATGTATGTGTGTTGCGAGAGTAGAAAACAGTTTGACTTATTTATTGATTATTTTGGAAGAGGTCCATTAATATGGCAGTGCATATTTGGTAGCAGACTAGAAGACATTTTACTTACATAAATATGTTTCTTTAAGTTCAACTTTCAGTGACTTGCACTGATGTTCACATTCTTCAGCTGGTACTAAATATATTTCTCTAGATCCACTTAATGCTAACAGAAATGAGAAACTGCATTCTGTGTCCGGTATATTAAACTTCTGATGACTTGTGTCAACAATTAGAAATCTTTCAGTACTTTGTCCAAACTTTGGAACAACCATCGGTCTTGGTATAACTTGGCGTAACACCTTTGCTAAATTCATGTTATTGAACTTCCTGAAACAACAAAAAATAATTAAGATATGTTATTTAAAACATCATCAACATTTCATTTGTCATAAAATATAATGAACCATATTTTAAAATTTTGCAAAATACCAGATGTAAAAACTCTTGTCTTCTATTGGTCTGTTAATAAATAAATCTTTGGGACTTGAGTTATATTTATTGTTTGTTAAGATTTTTGGAGATTCTTTGTCAAATGTATCTCTATTTCTTAAATACATCTTCTTTAGTGCTTCCATATTAATTACTTGTTGTTCAGTCTGAAAGAAAAGTTAACAGTTATTCTCAATTCATCCAAATATGCCCCAAAATATGCAGCCACCTCATGTGACCTCTGCTCTGCCACCTATAGGGGAGACTGAGGACACTTGATCCCCATGGGAGACAAGGTACACCAACATTTTGAAACTACTAAACGTATTAGAATAGTTTAAACTAGCAACGCTAAACCTACATTGTAGCCAACATATAAAGAAGAAACTCGCATGTAAAAAATCTGTCGCTTTTGGAAATGACGTCGGTGTGTTGTTTACGAGCACGTGGAACTAAAATTGGTGAGTTTTTGATTACGTTTTTTTTTTGACTAAACTTTATTGTACCAGTTGTTCAGATGGAAAAGATATTGTGTATTTTATGTGGTTTCCTATTATTCGTGTCATAAATGGCAAATCGTTAGTTTTATATCTAGAGTGTTATAGTTTTTAATGAAATGTCATTCGGGAGACATGGTACACTCGGTTGAGGGAGATTTGATCCTCGGATCAAATGTCCCATATGGTGAATCAGCTACGTATGGTATTCCGAAATACCGCTCACCGAAATGACGGTTTTCCGATAACACTCTACTCCGACGGTTAGTTGAACGAAAAAATAATTGGCCGATGAAACGTTTCGCCGAAAATATTATTCATCGACGGTTGGTAGTCCGAATGAATCCTTCGCCGATGTAACGGTTCACCGAAAACACTTTTCAACCACGATTGGTTAAACGAACGAATCTTTCGCCGATAGCACTCGTTGTAGGGGAATTCTTTTGCCAAATGGATTGTTTTTCTTTCAGCTTGACAACACCCTTAGGTCTTGTAGAAGTCATGTTAAAAATACAGGTAATAATAAAATAATACATGGAAGAGTGGCAATAGAAAAAAAAAACAAAGTTACGTCCGATAATTTACAACAATTACAAAAACACAAACGTCGACATAGAGTGCAAGAGCAAGCAAAGGGCACCCCGAGGTTCGGTTTGGTTAGGTTACTTTATACCCTTTACACAGAAATAGGAGCCCCGCGTAGCGGGGCTACGTCGACATAGGATGCAAGAGCGAGCGAAGGGCACCCCGAGGTTAGGTTTGGTTAGGTTACTTTAAACCCTTTACACAGAAATAGGAGCCCCGCGAAGCGGGGCTACGTCAACATAGGATGCAAGAGCGACCGAAGGGCACCCCGAGGTTCGGTTTGGCAAAAGAATTCCCCTACAACGAGTGCTATCGGCGAAAGATTCGTTCGTTTAACCAATCGTCGTTGAAGAGTGTTTTCGGTGAACCGTGACATCGGCGAAGGATTCATTCGGACTACTAACCGTCGATGAATAATATTTTCGGAGAAACGTTTCATCGGCCAATAATTTTTTCGTTCAACTAACCGTCGGAGTAGAGTGTTATCGGAAAACCGTCATTTCGGTGAGCGGTATTTCGGAATACCATACGTAGCTCATGGTGAATGCGCAGTGGTAGACCGCGAAATTCAAATTTTCTTACGTTTTTTGCAATTTGCAGGTCAGTATCAGGTTGCAAAATTTGATTCGCGACTATAACAGGTACGTATTTACAGAATTATAATCATTAGAATCATTAATATATCTTTCTAAGTTAGATTTGTACAGACGCCAGCACATCAACCTACTACAATCTGTCAAATTTCTTTGATAGATTTTCAACTTTATCGCTGAAGTGTAAGGTTCAAAGTTGATTGGGAAAATGTGACAGTTTCGGGTAGGTTGATGTGCTGGCGTCTGTACCATAAGAACAAATGTCTTATGGAAAAGTGCCTATGGTACTAATCTAACTTAGAAAGATGTATTAATGATTCTAATGATTATAATTCTGTAAATACGTATCTGTTATAGTCGCGAATAAAATTTTGATCAAGATACAACCTGACACTGACCTGCAATTTACAAAAATCGTTAGAAAATTTGAATTTACACCGACGACGTTTACAAGTTCAACAAAGGCTTGTTATACACCCACTGTGCAACAAGCCCTTCCGATGTGACCGTGCAGCAAACATTTTCAAATGTGAACTCTGCTCTTTGCCTCGGCAATAAGCCTATGGCGGCTGAAAATAAAACTCTTACCGATTTTGCAGCACCGTCGACCTCGAAATACGTAAGCCCCGATATTATTAGACCACATCCTAAATCAGGACCAAGAAATAGTAACAGAAGAGGCAAGAAAAAAGGCTCTACAAGAACTATTACTGACACACCTGAAAATAATGAAATAGAAGAAGAAGCTCGTAAAAGAGAAGAAATAAATTAGCTAAAGTAGTCAAAAAGAACTTTAAAGACACATCAACAAAGCAGCAAAGGGCTAAAAAGCAACAAAAGCGAAGCAACAAAGACGAAATTCTAAGAAGAGTGCAAGTTCTGAAGAGGACGTAATCTTACCATCTTCGCCAGAGTCCGATTATGTTATAGAAGATGAAATAGAAGAAAATAGTGAAGAGGAAGAAGACGACGGAAAATACCTCGATAAATTTATTGTTGATACATTATATTATTGATGATGATTGAATAGTGAATAAGAATTTTGAAACAAGACTGTTTAGAGAGAGTAATTGTTACGTATGAACAGAAAGTTAAAGATATGATGATAATTTTTCTAAATAAAACATATAGTTTATATTTTGTGCTTTACTTTTACTTCACTCACAATAGATTAACTTTTAATTAATGAATGTATGGAGCGTATATTCTGTCGGTCATGTTTGGCAAACTTGACCCTCCTCAACAGATCAAGTCCCCCAAGTATGTGGAAAACATGGTCACATCTATTGAAACAAGTGTCCCCAACGTGTGGGAGACTTGATCCGGGTGGATCATGTCTACCTTAGGGTGGGGACCAAGTCTTCCACATATAGGGGACACTAGATACCAATCTATGCTTACGCTTTTAGTTGAACTTTCATTACAAATAAAAGGCAATCCTTATTTTTGATTCATATAACACAAAACAAGTTAGATTTCGAAACTTTTGGTCATTAAACATCCTAAAATTTGCTTTAACTACAAACTTTAGGGCCAAAAAACAAAAGGGGGGATCAAGTGTCCTCAGTCTCCCCTAACGCTATGGAAGTGGTGAAGTTTAGGGCCAACAAAATATGAATAACTGTTGTGCCAGCAACACGCAGTAGACAAATCCAAAATGATATGGCTGGAAAGGGGATGAATTCTGAGATGACAGGTAATAGAGGTGAATGGAAGAAGACTTGCTGTGCTGACCTTAACTAAATTGTGAGAAGAGCAGGAGAAAATTAATGAGATAATTTATGTCACTCAGGCTGGCTGGACAAATCTTCAAAATAACTCGCATTTAACTAGGTCAATAGGGCATTTTATGTGACGGCTAAACACCCTTATTTCAGAATTTGTGACGCAACAGAATCTTAGATAATCGATCGAAAACGTGTCCAGCCATCTTGATAAACCACTTTTCGCTGGTCTCTCAATCTCGGTAACGGAAGTGATTTTGACGACATTTTGCTTATCAACGGGCGTCACATAAATTTGTGACAGGCATCGAGCTAAAAGTTTTGTGATACGTACAGCGGTTTAGTGGAAAAATGCAAAAATCTGTGTCCAGCCATCTTGATTTTACGTATAAAACTTTTGGCTGGCACTTCCGAATCTCAATAACGGGAGCGTTTTCGAATATGGTTCCTTTACTAACATTTAGTGACGCAATTTGTGACAGTAATAACGTTTGATTTATGGCGTCACATGTAAGGGTTTACGAGAAATCAATAAAAACTTAATGTCCAGCCAACCTGAGCTCAAGCTGGCTGGACACATGTATCTCAGCTGCGTGATGATCTACGGCCTTCGAAATATGTTCAAATTTTTGTGACGGGGACGATAATGATTTACTGAATTTGTGACGGAGAAACTTTGAGTAGTTTCAAAGATATTGATCATTTAAGTTTTCCCATACAAACACTGCAGTAGGGTTACCAATAATGTAGGTTTTATGTAGGACTAAGTATGTTTTAAGGTGTTTTCTTTAATGGATGAAAATCCGTGTTTTGGTGATATTAATACAAACAACTGTAGGTATTTAAGGAGTAAGCGCTAAAGTAGCCCGCGAAATTCAAATTTTCTTACGTTTTTTTGCAATTTGCTGGTCAGTATTAAGTGGTACGTTGATTCAAATATGATTCGCGGTCGTAACAAATGTGTATTTACAGAATTATAATCATTACAATCAGTAATACAATTTGTTAACTTAGTATAATCCCCAAATGTGAAGATTTCATGAAATAGTCATTCTTGGGGATTACTTGGTCTTAGAGAGTTGTGTTGGTGAATTATAGATTATAATTCTGTAAATACATTTTGTTACGGCCGCGAATCATATTTTAATCATCGTACAACTTAATACTGACCAGCAAATTGCAAAAAACGTAAGAAAATTTGAATTTCGCGGGCTACTTTAGCGCTTCCTCCTTAAATCGATAGAAGACAAAAGTGTAGAAGTGAGGAAGGGGGGGAGGGGTAATTTTTTGATGTTATTGCTTATTTACATGCAGATACCTACTCTTTTTAGTAGATAGGTATTGGTGTTTTTCTTGGTAAGTACATAGGTAGATATTGTGTCAGGATAACTAATGCTCGAAGGTATTTAAATGAAAAAATAATGTTTGCTGTAAATAAAATCACATTTATTGATTTGTACTTTTTATTGAGCGTTTCAAATGACGACAATCAACTCCATTTGCGCTTCAGTAACCCCCGCCTTGTACACACGGCTAGGTTGTTTTTACCGCCGCCCTAAGTGTTTGAAGCGCAAATGAAGTCGGTGGTCGTCATTTTAATCAAATATATAAACGGTGACAGCGAGCGCGATACGGTCTGCACAATTTTATTTTTAGTAATTTTGTCTATGGGAGTATCGCTGTCATTCTATTTTCTTTAGTAGAGTAATTGGCTGTGGTATTTTTATGCCAAAAAACCAATAAGAATCCACGATTCTAATAAGTTATCTGTAGTTGAAATTAAATAAATGGCCGCATCGATGTATCGTCGTTCATAAACATCGATATTGAAACTGGTAACATCGATGAAACATTGTTCTTAAGAACGATGTTTTCTCAGCGCCATCTATGAAAATCAAATACAAAGCAGGCGTGGCTGCTACCGGCCGATTAGTCGATTAAAAAAAATCCTTTATTTATGTAAAAATGATGGTCACCTCACAATATTAATGGATGTTTGTATGGGAAAACTTAAATGATCAATATCTTTGAAACTACTCAAAGTTTCTCCGTCACAAATTCAGTACATCATTATCGTCCCCGTCACAAAAATTTGAACATATTTCGAAGGCCGTAGATCATCACGCAGCTGAGATACATGTGTCCAGCCAGCTTGAGCTCAGGTTGGCTGGACATTAAGTTTTTATTGATTTCTCGTAAACCCTTACATGTGACGCCATAAATCAAACGTTATTACTGTCACAAATTGCGTCACTAAATGTTAGTAAAGGAACCATATTCGAAAACGCTCCCGTTATTGAGATTCGGAAGTGCCAGCCAAAAGTTTTATACGTAAAATCAAGATGGCTGGACACAGATTTTTGCATTTTTCCACTAAACCGCTGTACGTATCACAAAACTTTTAGCTCGATGCCTGTCACAAATTTATGTGACGCCCGTTGATAAGCAAAATGTCGTCAAAATCACTTCCGTTACCGAGATTGAGAGACCAGCGAAAAGTGGTTTATCAAGATGGCTGGACACGTTTTCGATCGATTATCTAAGATTCTGTTGCGTCACAAATTCTGAAATAAGGGTGTTTAGCCGTCACATAAAATGCCCTATTGACCTAGTTAAATGCGAGTTATTTTGAAGATTTGTCCAGCCAGCCTGAGTGACATGATAATTTAGAATAAAAATTGGCTTATGGTAGACATACTAAGTATAGGTTTTTAAAACAATTTCTTTGATCACACTTCATTGAAATGGTGATCAGGAATGATAGTTTTGTTGAATGAAAGCAGTAATATAAGAGAAAATGAACTATAAACTAAACTCTAACCTCATAAATAAAAGGTGCAGTTTGTTGTTGGCTCACTGGGATAGGATCATTCACCTCCCTGATATTACTCACTGTGCTGCATGGCCAGCAGTCCATGTCCACTACAGCAAAGTATGGATTTTGAATCAAACATGTTTCATGGTAGAAATCTGGAAGAACATAATTTTTTGATATAATTTGCCAAACATGTTGTGCAAAATTGATATAATTATGTACTTGAGTAGTATTGTGCCTACCAGTCAAGGAAGGAAACAATGATATTAATGGAATTGATATCCTCCTCAGAAGTTTTAAGCCGGGATATATATACTCTTGCAAGTTACATACAATACTGCTGTAAATAGTCTTATAATTATATACAATATACACTCCAATGATAACACCAACTAGTAATATTCTAAATTTAGTAACAAATCGACGTGGAGTGTTAACTTCTGGGCGTCCAGTGTTCTCTAAAGATCTAAGAGACTTAAAATACATTCTTCTGAATTCCTCTTCACTCATGCCAGCATCACCACACTGCTTCTTCAGATTTTTTATGGAGTTAGCATACTCTTGTATTACTTCTTGATTCGACATGACAACTGTACATTCGTTAATACTGAATTAGTTGAATTTAAATTATGCTTTAGTGGCAAATATATAAACAGCTCAACAGAAGTTTTCAAAATATCAACAGCTGCTGATTGTCATCTGTCAGTTTGTCCTTCTCTCTGTCACATTTGTCAAAAAGTTTTTTTTAAATCTTTATTCTTATCCACGGATACATGTCCTTCAGGCGTCGTAGTCAAAAAGTCTACTGTTGGTGTTGTCAGCTTCTAATTTGGAAAATGAATCCCGGATGAAAAGTGTGAGGTGAAGATATTAGATAAAAGAGATTTAGAATCTTTGCTATTTTATTTAAATGTTAGGTACAGATTTTGTCTTATAAAACAAATCAAAATAATCATTTATTGGTTTGCAAACATGAGTAATAGATGTTTTGTCCTAAGTGTCCTCCATGTTCTACCGTCACATGGGTGATATCGGCATGCAAATCATATTTTTATTTAATTTACACTTGAGAAATTATAATTTTAAATAACAATTAGAAAAATAAAATAACACAAAATACAAATTAATGTCAAATCGTTTGAATAACTGTAAAAATGCCACAATAATACAAAAATGGCAAATGTTTTAGTATCTAGTATCTACCTAATAAAATAAAAGTCAAATAGCATGTCAATCAGTCAGTGATTCATCATGCTATAAATGGGCAATCCACCCACCCGGTTTTAAGCCCTAAGGCCTAAAAAGGCCACTTTGGCAGAATCATAAAACAATATCACGCAATTCATATGTTTGACAGTTTCATACCTATTTATCCCTGAAGGGTTAGGCAGAGGTGTACCTATAGCATTTTACGAATCTCCATACAAAACTGTCATTCAGATGAAATTGCGTGATATGAATTGTTTTATGATTCTGCCAAAGTGGCCTTTTTAGGCCCCCTGGGTTTAAGCCGGGTGTTTTGGGGTTAAAACCCGATTTCCACCCAAATATCGGGTGTAAATGATTTTTATCTAAAAAAGGTAACTTTACTTACCTACTTAAACAATAACCGTACGGAAGAAACGTATCTAATGCTGTCCAACACAACGACAGTGGACAGTGATTCAAAGGCACTGACCTGGCGTACTTGTTTAATAGAGGTCAGTGTTCAAAGGGGATATTCTGATGCAAGTAGGTTTGGTTTTTTATAACTATTCATACAATAAAAGGAAAGGACTTAATTTATCGACTTATGCAAGATACCTTTTTTAGCACCCCGCCTTAGAGAGATTAGATTTCTTTGACAACTTATTGTAGAAATACAATGATATTATAAGTAAAAAGGTGTAGCAATAGCAGTTGCTTTGTACAGACGCCAGCACATCAACCTACACGAAACTGTCAAATATTCCCAAACAACTTTGAACCTTATGCTTTAGCAATAAAGTAGAAAATTTATCAAAGAAATTTGACAGATTATAGTAGCTTGATGTGCTGGCGTCTGTACACTTATGCAGAAAAGCTGAAGAAATGAGAGAAAGTATGATGCAGGAGCGAGCGAATTGAGCTCGAAAATTTTTACCATCGTAACCGGATAACGTTGACCTATCATTTTCTAGGACTGACCAACCTACCCATTCATTCGTAAGTCAGTACCTATACGTACCTATAGTCTACCTACCTATATATATATACGATAATCCGACGAATCGTACGTGTAGTGGTCGGTCAGTGAAGAATGATGGTCTTGCATCAATCAAGTTATGGGAGTCCCTCCGCCTAAGAAAATGAGACAGTGGCGCCGATTCCCTTGTTCACAAACTAAACTAAATTTAAGTTCAGTGCATCATTTTCTTTCTATTTCATTAAGAAAAGGACAGAAGATAAATATTAGTTTAGTGCTGCCAAATTAAGATACTCCATAGACAGCTTAGACGTAATTAAAAAATTGGCTACTAAAAATACGTCAATTTACGTCAGGCGCTGACTAATTTGACAGGACTAAACTAATATTTATCTTGTCCTTTTCTTAATTAAATAGAAAGAAAAAGATACATTGAACTTACAATTTAGCTTAGTTTGTGAACAAGGGAATCGGCGCCAGTACCACAGTATTACAATATTTCCTACAGTAGCGCGACGAATGTACTTGCGCAGAGCAACGGAGGGGAACTCGCGAGGGGTCGGGCGGCGCGGGCCGCGTACCGCAAACACGCTTAGTTTGCGGCTCTATCAAAAAGTACTCTGTGGTTTGCGGTACCGAGCGCGAAGGGCAGACGCGGGTGTGTTTTTTGTGTAATAATTTTATTCTATAATGGTGCGCACAAACTGTTATGTGTATGGATGTAAATCGACATCGAAATCTCAGAAGGACTTAAAGTTTCATAGATTTCCCCGCGACGAGAGGTAGGTTTTTTCATTTGTGAAGAATTTAAATCACAGCCATGTTCATGTTTTCCTCATTCTTTTCTTATCAGATTGTTCATCCGAATGCGAATACATTACGTAGTTAAATTTTATAATAGACAATTAAGAACATCCAAAAATAAAGAGTCATGTAAATATTTAGCAGTGCAACATATGTAAATATATATTTATGAATAAATAATTACATTAGATTTAATAATTACAATTATTTTGAATGTACATATGAATAAATGATTACATCATAATAGTAATAATCACAATTGTTTTATTTCCCATTTGATGACAACCCTAGCATATTTGCATGTGACAGCTAAGTACCTACACTGGCGGCGGCGGCATCGCGAGACATCAAAGGCGTTGCGCTACTGTAGGAAATATTGTAATACTGTGACAGTACTATATACACAGAGTACTTTTTAATAGAGTGACTATATACGTACAGCTAAGAACTGTGTATGTTTTAGTAGCTTAGTTAGTTCGTAACTATGCATACGCACATATAGATACTTACTAATAAATAAAGCTGAAGACTGTTTGTTTGATTGAACGCGCTAATCTCTGGATAACTAGATACCTACCGGATTTGAAAAAATCTTTTTGCGTATGTATTCTTGAGGAGGGCGATAGGAGCCGAGCAAAAAGTAAAAAAGAACTAGGTAAGCGAAAACGAAGTAAAAGCGCGGTTAGGCGATGCTATGCGACGGGACGGGGCGGGGTGGACGGGGGAATAAGAAATTTCACGCGGACAAAGTCGCGGGCAAAAGCTAGTGTAGGTATTATTATTAAATTGGTAGTTAGGTACTTTATTTAATGCCTACATAGTAAATATGGTAACTTGTTGCATAAAGAGGAGAAAGAGAGAGGAGCCAAATCAGGTATTAGATCCGATGAAAGTGGAAGTGGAGGTAGCGACGTTTGTGAAGATCCAAGAACAAGCATTCGTTAAAGAGAAGTGACAAGTGCGTCGCCAAAAAATGACGAAGGCATTTGAAGGACTATGGCCACTACTGTGACCTTCCTTCGTACACTACTCTGGGATGTTAAATAACATAAATTTAATTCTTCTCTAAGCTCCCATCTACCTACTTTTATTTGCATATCAGACTGAAATAGTTATTATCTTATAGATAGATAGTAGTCAATATTATTTGTCTAATGCATGCCTACACAGTCTAAAACAGTAATTAGTAAGTGATTCCATTATAGTTCTCATCTAAAAATCAAGGTCAGGATAAATAATGTTACTTTGATTTGATGATATTGGAGCTGAATATAAATAATTTGTACATACAAAAATAAAAACAATTAGAAACTAATATTGGTTTCTTTCACTGAGACGATAAGATAAGACAAAGTAACTACGTGTTGGGGCCTTTTGATAACACCACTGATGTATAGAATGCTGTCAATACGACGATATGCTCTCTTACGACCACAAGTTTTAAAATAAACAACATATTTTTTCATTTCAAAACATCTTGGTGAGGTTAACGTTCGTGGTGTTTGTAAAACAGTATTTCCGAATAATGTGATTGAGCGACTGTTACGTTAAGTGCAATTTTATATGGATAATGTCATTTTACGACTTCAGAAAATGCAGGAAAAAGAAGACTAGATGGATTTTGATGCAAGAGCGCATGGCGCGACGTGGCGCTGGCCTCTACTGCTATCTGTCGTGTTCTTGAACGTAAGTCTGTCTAAACAATAAGCACAGAGTACTTTTTGATAGAGTGAGAATAATAAGTAAATATTTATTTAGATTTTTCGAATAACAGCCGAAAATCCATTAAGTATTTTTGTTTTAACATAATCGACAGTGCCACTTGCTAAAAAGATAAAACACTCCATCATTTACTTTAGCAGTAACTATTAACCTATCTATACCTAAGCAGTGGTCGCTGTTTCAGATTATTCAGTTGAGTACCTACGAGTCCATGAATTTATATCAATGCCACAGTGACGTCACGCCTCTATCGTTCGTATGAGAAAACACTCATGTTATAGGACAGATGCACATAGCACAGGTAGATGATAACGATAAGGAATTGCGTGATTTACTCGTCACGCGACCATGCCACATAGTGGAACTGACGAAATTACTATCAAAATATATCGAAGTGACTATCAACTATCTCGATTTTTTACGATGTGTGCAAAATATTAATGACCTATCACATATAAATATTGTAACTAAAGTAAAATTTTCTAATAATAGGTACTTAGATATGAATAGTAAGTACGCAATACTTTCCAGTGGTTGCAAATGTTTCTAACATTCAAAGCCAGCTACGATAATAATTACCTATGTTTCTAGTTCACTTTAACGTAGTTTTCCTATCCGATTACTGTAGATATTATGTGAGCGCATAAGTATCTACTTACAAAGTAACCACGCATCATAATTAATCAAGACATTGATGTATAAACCATCAAGTGATATTTGTTTGTTCTATACCTACTCGTACCTATCTACTTGTCCCTTGAATTAAAATAAGTAGGTAGATATACAATATGATTGATTACTACGTTCCGAACGTATTTATTTGGTATTGTTTCTTTTTCACAATGTCAAGAGTATCTTGAACGATAATTTCGTCTTATCTCTTTCATTGAGCGAGAATCAGTACGACTTCTTATTTGTAAAATAAGCATTCCTGTCTAGATTGGTCTAGTTAGTAGTTTAAGCCCTAGCTAGTTATCATCACACGTAGAATAAATAAATGACTATGCTAGATTAAGCAACTGCCTACTCTCTTCCCCCTACTCGAATGTTCTCTGGCTCAATTGCTCCAGAGAGGAGAGGTGATATATCCCCACATACACTGACCACCTTCTTTGAATCGAATATCAGATCATGTATGAATAACCTACAGACCAAAGAAACGATGAGATGACGACTAATGGAGATAATTTAATTAATATCCATACCTATATTGATGAAAAGCTCGTGCCTTGTCTACCTCAAATCCGAATAGGCGCAGGGTGATGATGATGATGATACGCTAAGCTAAGGGCAGCAACACACTGACAAAAGTTTATTTGATAGGTTTCCCAGGGTACTGCGATTCTCCTAGACATCAGGCAGCTTTATGGCGTACGATTACCTACGAGTAAATTTTTAGTTTTCTTTATTATTGTCATAGATTGCCCATTCATCGGTACTTACAAATATGGACTATATGTATAATCATTTACCAACAATGTAGCTTTTGTAAGACATTGGCATAATTCCGACTTTGAAATCGCGACATTGAAGTGCTACGTCCGATACCCCTTTTTTTTTTTTTTTTAAGGATGGGAAATCATCCAATGACTCCTCCCGCTCTGGGTGGAGCGGAAGGGAGTGTCAGTCTCTTACTGACTAAAACCCATCCGTGTTCCTTCCTTAGCCCTTTATGTTCCGGGGCAGCGGTAACCCTTTCGGACAATCCCGCTGCCCCGGCAGGCTTCGGCCCTAACGGGCCCCTCCATGTCTGCTGACATCTCTTTGAGGCGCGCGTGGAACACATACGCGCCGTCGTCCGATACCCCTTACAACGGGTTATCCGTCGTTACTATAGACTGATTATCTTTTCAGATCTGCCTGCCGAGTCTCGTGTATGCTTATGGAGTAATATTAGTACATTTGGATGAACTTCACGTACCGATATGGCTCGGTATCTCCACTCCTGCAATTTATATACTCATCTACAATCTTACACGTAAGGGTTTTATGATTTATTCATTGTATTAGTATAAGCATTTCTCATTCTTCCTCGAGTGAAGTACCGGTTATGGGCTGCGTAATAGACTGCTGTGATAAAAGGCTCCTGGCTCAGTAGTGAACGAAAATTCCTAAAGTTCCAACGCTAATGATTGTATTATACATTCCCTTTACTTACAAAATATTGGTGTATCTTTAGTCAGTTATAAATTAGCTTAAAAAACTGTAGCATTATAGTCCTTATTTCGAAAAAAATTGTTAATAATAACGAATTTGAATTTTCTTGATTTCAGAATGCTGGTGCAGGGAAGCAGCAGATTCCTGGGGCGGGACTATCGGTTATCGTGTCATGTCGGCCATAGGTCTTACCATGGTGGTGGCTAGTCTTCTCGCCTGCGCATTTATACCCTATCATCTACAACCATTTGTATATGGAATCCTCGGAGGTGATAATTTTTAACAATATTCCTTTTGATCATTAAAATTAGCATACTAAGTTATTAACCAATTTCTTTATTTGTCATTTTCAGGGTTCGGATCATCACTAATATCAGCTCAAGTGGATGCAATAGTATTTGATACCTACGACAGTCGGCTGGGTATTATCCGTGGATTATGCTTCGCTGGCCAAGCAGTCGGACAAGCAACGTTTCCCCATATCATAACAGCACTGATAGACGTTTATGGATATTCCTTTATGTACATAGTACTTGGAGGGATAATGCTTCAAACGTTGCCAGCAATCTTGTTAGTGAGAGTAGACGAAAGTATACAAAGACCAATTTCCTTCTCGAGATACAGCGATTTGGCCAAAACATACGCTGTATTCAGTAACGAAGGCATGGAGAAGAATTTCTACACGACTGAATTACAACTACATGACCTGAGCCAAAAAAGTTGGAAAAATCCATCAGACGACAATCTGCACACAGAACAGGATTTTACTGAAGATTTTGATTATGAAGGCGATATGGTCGCCACAATTACGCCACCACCTAGTCCTGAGGAAAAGAGAAGAAATATATTTGGCGTTGAAATACTCCCAGAAATTCCGGAAGAGAGTGAAGATAGTGAGTGTGAAGAACCTGAAAAAAATACGAGTAAAAATAAAAAGCGGCTAAGTGTCGTTATAAAGAGACTGAGTACATTAGGTGATAGTTTTGACGATTGTATCAGCAAACAAATAAGACGAGACTCGCAGTCCGAAGGCGATGGTTTTGAACAGAAAGAATATACTGAGGTCGAAGTGACCTATGATAACGTATCGCCAGTAACAGAAATCCAGAGAGAAAAAATATTTAATTCATTTAGTTTTCGTTGTCAGTCCGCCTATGCTAGCATGAGAAGGAGAATGTGGATGCCGTCTTACAGAGCTTATACGATACGACGGAGACTGATATTTTTCATGTATAACATTAATGATACGTTTTTCAAGCCATTGACGAGATCGTTGTCATGTTGGAAGTTCTATCCGTCATTAATGTTGTATTTCTCTAGATTGAGTTTAACGTCAGTAACAATGGTGTCGCTGTCTATAATTGCTTCTGAAATGCATCCGAAGATTTCAATTTCTGACGCCAACTTCTTAATGACATTGTACGGATTTACTTGGGTTTGTTTCTTGATGAGTACTCCATGGCTCGCACAAACGCCGAAAAGGAATTTCAAGTACGTCACACTTGTTGGCTTGATGATATCCACTGTAGGATGCTATGGTAAGTTCGATAATTGCATTGACCTATTATTTATCATAACTTTTACATTTTTATACTATCTAACCGGCTGTCACTAGTAAATATTAGCACAGCCGATAGGGTGGATATAAAGATAGATATCATATTTTTTATAATATCTGGAAACTGAAGTCCTTTGATATGCCTTCAATTTGAGTCGTTTTTAGTGTGTGTATATCTTAGTTGGTATATATTCTCCTTTATTTTGCAGTTTTAGCAGTGGCAGACAACCATGATTCATTCTCCATCGGATGCGTAATAGCCGGGTTCGGGTATGGTGCCATTTCATGTTGTTGTGAGACCGCAGTTCAAGATTTTGTTGGCGCAAGAAAATGGTCGAAACTCCACAGTCCTCTAGAAACGATCTCGGCTACTTTACTAGCTGTATTTGTAGTAGGAATTTCTTTCATTGTCGATCAAGAAAGAGGTTTACAGTTTGCTATGTTTATTTTAGCCATATTATTATCTATTATAAGCTTCGTATGGTTGATAATAGCGATCGCTTACATTTACATCACCAAAACAAAATCCGTAAGGCTAAGTAAACGATGGGTTTTTTAATTTATCTATCAGTGTACCTATATACATATAGCAAATAAGGTTAAACTCATTTGTATTGTAAACATCGAAAGTGGAACAATGCGATTAATAAAATACGTGTGGTGCAGTTGTGAAGTTGTGATATCAAACGTAGGTGCATAAGTAATTGTAATGTATACCTAATTAATCAGTAAATTATATTTTATAAATTATACTCCAATTTTTATTTGACTAGTAGGTAGACTAGTAGGTAGCCTTGTCCCAAATATCTTGGAGTCGACTTCCAAACTAACCGGATGCAGCAGAAAACCATGCCTATATCTATTTATTTATTTATTTATTGACACTTATTCACTAAAACATTACATTAAGTATATTCCATATAACAGCTTTGCGGCGAATTTGTCACTTATAGGTGTGCACAGCACTTGTATAATCAATAATAAAAAGTAAAATGGAAATATAATTATGATCATAAGAAAATTAAAAATTTACATTGAATTTAAAATGACAAGTAGTTAAATTAAAATACAGTATAATTCAAAAATAAAAAAAAATATCAATTAACTTGGAAGAGTATAACGATTATAAATTGGAACTATGAAAATGCAAATAATTTAGGTAATCATATATCTGACGTATCATACATAATGCTTATATACTTTGCAAGTTTACAGTCAAAGGTATTCCATAGTTAGTTTAGTGCTATCAGTGGCAAATTTTATAGCCTTCGCGCGTCAGAAACTGCAGTTGTGGTTAAATCCGTGTAGTTTGTACATAACAATAACTCAAATTAGAATAATGAATTACAACGTAGGCGATTATGAAGGTTATTTGATACAATGTGTCATAACATAACATCTTGATAGTAATTAGGTAATTAACCTTTTGACCGCCAAACGTCAAAAAATCAAAAACGTGCCCTCGGCGTCAAAGTCTGTCATGTAGTCGACCGTGGCATGCTGGGCACATTTTGGTTTGTCATCTATACATTACTGTGGCGGTCAAAGGGTTAAGCTGCCCCAGAGTGCTATATTTAGGTTATATATACTTAGGCCGATTATTGACTGTTTCATTTGAAAATTCGTTGTCTCTGGTTCGCACCAAGATCACATTTCAGCTTAATTTCAGTGGGCGCAATATACCTACTCTACCTTACATACATAATAATAATTAAGCTTTATTTATATTATGATTATTTATATTTATGTCGTCGTCACATGTGGGCCATGTATAGCAAAATTTTTTTTTACTGAATCACTTCTCTTCCCGTGAATTCCGCGTTATTATCTAAAGTTGCTACCTAAGCCTACCTACTTATATCGTTATGACTCAAATGTTTCGATTTGAATGAATGTGTACCAAATAGGGTAGCTTTAGGTTCTGCGGTGATTGATTGTCAAAGAAAGGATAGATTTCGAATGGCTACCCCTCCGGGGGTCATAAATACCTATTTATGACCCCCTAGATAGAAATCAATTTATATACCTATATAAATTGATTTCTATCTCTCTTTCGTATCCTTGACTGTTACTGTTAGTCACACATGTTGCGATTTCGCCTGATCCACTAGGTACTTAGGTACATCGGAGATGGAAACTTAAATGCCTTTGTATATATACTCGTGGTCTACACTAATCCACCTTGGTCCAGGTCCAATTAATTATGCTAATAACAGAAACCTAATAACTCTCATAATGAGTCTTGTAAAGCTTCTTTACTTTGGCCAATAACTCTTAATACATAATCCCATCCATATGTAGGTAACTAACATTTACCCCCCAGAGCTCCAATAAACATATTTTCGATCATTCTTTAAAAGAGAATTCATTAACTCAATAACAATACGTAGATACTGAAAAGCCGCAGGAAATAAGGTGTCAACACTGTTTACCTCCTGTCGGCAATCTACTTCGTGATGTAAGTAAATGAATCTTATGTTAACAAAGGTTGTTTTATGCCGTCGTTCATATTTGTTGGGAGAAACACAAGAACGACATTCGCGAGTAAGCCTCATGAGATAAACGACAAGCGTAAACGAAATTTTAACGACGAGACTGCCAATTTCTGATGAAATTAATGAAAATGGCTTCCGAAAGTAACGACCTAAAAGGAATTTTAATTTTGGTGAGTATCAATTTGTTGGCTTATTTCCTGATGAAAGGAAAAAAACTTCATGAAATATGTTTCGAAAGATAGTTAAAACTCTTAAATGAATATTTTCAAGTAATTAGTTTGTTTCTTTTTAGACATTATTCGCTATCCCAATGATAGCGTCCACGAATATAAACTGCAGTGGTAGAGCTTTTCACTGTGTCAACTCCACACATTTCATGATATGCGTGGATTTGGGTGGCGGCGTGTCCACCACGATTGATGACTTCGTCATACCGTGTCCAGCCACTACAGTGTGTCATGAAAATAACGTTTTTGAATGTGACTTTCCTGATGTTACTACGCCTCCACTTCAAGTTATTGGTGTTTATAAACAAAGTGATACAAGTGAACTAACTTCAGTGACTAATAGTGTAACTGCTCCAACGCCATCGAGTGAAATATTCAGTGAGTTCAAAGAAAATATTACTGCGACAACTTTGTCGATGCCTGAAGATGTGACACCAGCAGTCAAGTTGGAAGTACTTGAAGATATTAAGAATCCCGGTGGACTTAACAGTGACAATACTAGGGAGGCAAGTTTGAAAGTGACTTCTAGCTTCATCGACAGTACAAATGAAGTTGTTAACGATAAACAAACAAATAATAATACAATAACAACTTCCGCTACTGATAACAACAAAAATCTTGAACCTGCTGTAGAAACTTCAACACATAAAGCAGAAAATACTTCCTCAACAGATAAATCGAAATCTATTGATACGGTCACTTCCGTTATAGGACTTATTAATTTAGTATCTACTGATCTTCCAAGTGCAATGAATATAATGCCATCTTCCGATGTATTAACTTCTTTAGATACTTTATATGAAAACATTGCTATTACAACTGAACAATATATCACTAAACAGGTAACAATACACGGTGAGAAAGTCGAAAATGTTAGAGAGAAAATACCAACAGAGGTCATATTCAATGAAAGATCTGCTACTACGGATGAAGTTAGCACGTCTCCTGTGGTAAATATCGAAAGTGATATAAATAAATCTATCGAATTTAATAATACAATCGATAACCAAACAAACGCAGTGGGAAATTTTCTAGGTAAAAGCAAAAACACGTCTGAACTAGTACCGGAAACTACAACCGAATATTTAGCTCCCATTAACATTATTAATATTTCTGAACCAGTAACTGTAGATCTGAGTCCCCATATAATGACGGATAACACTTTTGTTCCCTTAAGACTAGTTGACTTTATTGCTGGTGATACCAAACAAAATGCTCCGAGCACAAACGATTACATAAATACTTTTTATGGTGACACCGCTACGACGGAAACCGATCAATATAATACAAAATTAGAAACAACATTGAGTGATAAACCTGTTACTGCGGAAGTAATAAGCACGACTCCTATAGTAAATACGATTTATCAAAATGTTTTCAAAAATGATGTAAATAATGATTCCCTCACTGAATTAAACTCGACAGTTGAGATAAGTTCAAAGAAAAAAGTTCCAGAAACGGACATTAACTATTTTATTCCAGAACCCACACCTATAGGAAGTCTACAAACAGTTACAGAGCAGACTTTTATTGTTCCGATAACTACGGAAGCGAATGTTATGTACACCACAGAAACGAATGACTTAATCAGGAATGACTCATTAGTAGAGAAACACGCAACTGCTACCCAGCCGTTAGAAATAATAATAACTACAGAACCACCAATAGAACCCACATATAATTTATATCAGATAAACCGAGAAATAAATCAAACAATGATAACAGGAAAAAAGAATACTGCCAGTACTATAAATACTACGGAAAGAGCTGAGACAGTGTTCGATGTTTCAAGTATAGATATTATTAATAACCAAATCACAGAACCTACTTTACTTCCACCAACTACTATGAAAAACCCTGCGATTGAGTTAACGACAGCTGAAACATTACATAATGGATTAACAGCACATGCAATAGAAGCTAAAAATGAGTTGCATGCAACAAATGCCCCTATTATTGTCGATGAACGATATGTAGAAAATGTTAAAAATGACACGCTCTTGTATAATACGACTACTAATAATACTAAAACTTGTAAGACAGTGTCCAATGCTTCAAGTACAGAACCTTCTACTATAAAATACCCTACGATTGAGATTTCGACAGCTGAAACATTACATAATGGATTTACTACCCATGCAATAGAAGCTAAAAATAAGTTACCAGCAACAAATAGCCCAATTAGTGTTAATGAAGCCAATTTGGAAAATGTTGGGATTGACGCAGTTTTGAGTGGTCACACAACACCTGTTCCTTATAACGTGGCATCAGACTTGGTTACAAACACAACAGGAAAAGATTTGATATCTCAGTCAGATATTGTGACAAATTCACAAGTAGGCTTTACTGCAGAAATCATTGCACATAAGTCTTCAGACGGTTCTGCTTCAATAGATTACGGAACAACTCAAAATGTAACAACCGATCTAGAAACTAAAAATCCAGGCTCTCTGAATCAGTCGGAGATTTTGAAAATAGTTTCGCTCCTGGAAAATTTGAATACTGATCATTTAAATAAAACTGTTTTGAATAATGATGTAGTTGGCATGACAACGACCTATTGGAAAAAAAATTATAATAGTGCAACTACACCATTTCCGAGTGACGTTACTGCAAATACTAGTCTCAGTGATAATGTCCAATCTGCTAGCCAGGATAAGATCTTGGTTACAAATGTTGTAAATACTCAAGATGGTTTGATAAGAACAACACTGCCTCAAACGCCTTCGACAATATACTATGTGTCTGAACTTACCAGTACAACGCCCATAACCGTTCAAACAACACCAATAAGTATAGACACAATGAAGATATCTGAACAAGTATCATCCTATACCCCAGAAATAGTCGATATTTATAGGGCATCCACGACGGGTTACAAATATGATACTAGTACTTCACTTTCAGTAGATGTAACACATAAAACGAACATTAAAAACGTTACAGATGTACCAGTAACAACTTTATCACCACAAGGGTCAACTAGCCAAAAATTTGGTACAGTAAAACAATTAAATACTACTAGTACAAAAACTGAAACAGTTAGTGATTTGGTGCCTTCCACTGTTAAAACTGCTGGATATATTGTATTTAATACAAAAAATCAGAATACATTAAGTTGGAAAGATTTAGTCAACATAGACACTGTAAATTCTAAAGTTGATCTTCATGCAGATGTAAATAAAACTGAGACTGTTAAACCGATCAATGGCGATAACGCTACTTCACCTTCATCTACGATTAAAGATGAAGATAACACGATAGTATCAGTATTAGATATCGTTAATTCTTCAGTGAATGCGATGCCAAATGAGACGTTGCAATCGACAAGTTCAAATCCTTCACTATCAAATGATTACATCAACACTGGGTCACAAGGCTCGAGTGCTTATGTAAATGCAACTGATAATGTTCCTGATTATAATTTAGTGCAAGCTGGAGAATTGGCTATCCAAGAAAACCAAGAAGGAATTGTGTCCTTTGCACAAAATAATGTAGTGAATTCCATTTTGTCCACACCAAGTATGTATATTTTCCCAATAACAGAAATAAATACAGAAAAAGTTCAATATGTTGGCACTGAAGCACCTTTACCTAGTACTTTAGAGCTCAAGCATATAAACCCAACCAAAACAGCAATTCAATATGTGACAGAAAAAACAAATGATTATATTTCCATGATAGAAGCCATTCCTATTAATCTTAATAATCTGCCTAAAGTGGAGACAGAATCTTCCGTAAGTTCAGTAAGGAGTGTTACACCTAGTATGGCTATAACGCCCGATAGATTTACGACTGTACCAGTATATGACGAAGTTACGACGATAAAAGACAGTGATTTTATTATGAGTACGACACAAACATCACCTAAGGTAGTGATGGATAATATTAAAAAAATAAGCACAGCATCCCCACTCTTAACAAAAGCCATGGAGACACAAACTGTTAAGTATAATACAGAGTCATCGCTGCCAATATCAGGGCTACAATCAGTCGCACAAATGATTACTGAACCTACTCATACATCCAATGTATTTGATCAAACTACGCCTCTTAATAAGATGAATCAAGATGTCCTGACTGGGATAACAACTGTTGATTTACCTCAGTTTGTGACGTCAACATTAAACAACAATATTCCTCAAACGATGGCATCGCTACCTATAGTAGGAGTTACAGCTGCGCAAATTACTACTGAACCTACCCATACAATTAAAGTATTTTCTCAAACCACGCCGCCGTTAGCCGCGGCTAGTAAGAGAAATCAAGATGTTCCATCTGGAATCAAAACTACAGATTTGCCACAATATGAAACGAGAACGGTAACATACAATAGTACTCAATGGATTAGTGATATAACGACAGAAACGATTACTGATTCACTAACTGTCCCAGATTCTATGGTAGAAACTATAAAAGTAGTTGGAGATAAAGCAAGTGGAACATATCTTGGAGACACAACTTTGAGTGACGTTATGTCTATCAAACCAACGGTCTATAGTGCTAATTATAGTCTTAAGTCAGTAAAAAATATTATTGACCATGAAAGCATAATAATTGGAAGTAGTTCTATAAAGAATGCACAAAATACGCAAAATAAGTCGGTGGATATTAATAAATCAGAGAGTGTGAACCATACAGAAAGTAATTGGATGCGATCAGATGTCAATATTGACAATGTTAAAATAAAAGAGTCCTCTATTGAGGAAGATGACTTCAAATTCTCGGTTTTAAAATCTGGTACTGATGTTCAAAATAGAACCTTGGTTTCAAACTATTCAATGTCTAAAATTAAAACCAAAGATGACATATCAGCCGATAAGATTGAATATAGGCTTACAACAAACCGCAAAGAAGCTGAGTCAGGTGCCCCAAAGAATGCAACGCAATTAAAAACGATAATCACCAAAGAAAATAAAAATGCGGAAATTGATAGTTCGTTGAATGTTGGTGTTAAAAAATACCAGTTCCAAGTTGATTCTAAAAACATTTCTGATAGCTATAATATAAATAACACAAAAGCAAATATTACTACATCACATAATAATTTATCACTACAAAATAGTACCATCAATGACGAATTAGAACAACATCTATTATCAACGAACCACACAGTTACGACAGAAGTACAAAGTCATTTGAATGAAAGCGACAAACAAAGCAATAAAACCAGTGATGAGCTAACATTAAATGGAACAACTGTGTATAACCCACATCTTACAAATATAAAATTAAATGAAGGCAGTAACGGCACAAGTGCTATTACAGTTTCTGCTTTAGATTTTAATTGTTCTAATCACACTCGCGGCAAATACGGCGATAAGAAAGATTGCCAAAAATTCTATAGTTGTATAGGTAATCTACAACCTATGCTAGGAGCATGCCCAAATAATACTGTATTTAGCGAGATTAATAAACAATGTACGAGGAACTTATCGCATTGCGTAAGAAACAATCAGTTCCGATGTTTATTTGAAGGACGGTTTAGTGACTTCTTTAAAGATAACATTTATTACATCTGTGTTAAAAATAGAATGAATGGTTTTATAAGATATAAAATACAATGCCAAGATGATTACCACATAAACAAGGACTTGGTTAAATGTGAGAAAAATGAAGAGATATCAACCCAAGAGTCTTCTGTTAGTGAAACGAACAATGATGAAAGTAAGCCTCAACCTAAATCAGGAAAAATAGTCATTGCAGATGATTTTGTATGTAAAAATGAAGGTAAATTTCCATATGCTAAAGTCTGCAGTAATTATAACGTATGTGATGAAATTAAAAATGTTTATTACATCTGTGTTAAAAATAGTATGAATGGTTTTATAAGATATAAATTACAATGCCAAGATGATTACCACTTAAACAAGGATTCGGTTGAATGTGAGAAAAATGATGAGATATCAACTCAATCAGCGTCTTCAGCTACTGAAACGAATAATGATGAAAGTAAACCTAATCCTAAATTAGAAAAAATTGCGAGTACAGATGATTTTGAGTGTGAAAACGAAGGTAAATTTCCTTATGCTAAAGACTGCAGTAAATATTACGTATGTACTAAAATGAAAAATGTTTATCGGCGAAATATCAAGAAATGCGCTAGCGAGGAAGTTTTTGATAAAAAGAAGAAAATGTGCGTAGAATCTGATAGTGGCGAGTGTTAGTTGTTTTGATATATTTAAATACATCTTTTGTAACTTCAGGATCCTACAAATTAAAATACATTGAACACGCTTTTTTATAAGTTTGAGTATTTACGTGGTTGATCCCAGAAATGTATAGAAATATGTTTTATGCTGAATTACATATATTTCAGGGGTAAACAATGCCTACGTTTGCGCATTTCATTATGAAATGAGGTAGATGGAAATAAAATGAGGTTGTCTGTGTTATTATTACAATTAGTTTAATTTATTTAATCCTTTATTAAAAATGATAGAAATAATATTAATATTAATAGTACCTGAGTACAACTTATATTTAAATAAATGCAGATCTTTTTTTTGACCTTGTTGTTACATTCAGTCTTCGAAGTAATTAGTTGAGTCCATAACATTATTATTTTACATTCGCGCTCGCGGTCTTCGAGCTGGTGCACCGCTATCAACAATGAATTGGTCCTCGTCATCCCTTTCTAAGGTTACACAGAAGTTATTGGAAAATATTGTGCAGCGAATTGAAGTTTCACCTCTCACGGCTCGCGGGGGACAGAAATACGTCACACTGTTTGGAGCATCGTCTTGTGTCACTCTAAACTTGTAATTCTTGCACTCTATTGATGCGGGTTGTTGACCTGAAAACCGAATGCTCAAGCCCGAGTTAGACTTCCCATCGCTGTAGTAAGTATCCTTTCGGTTATCAGACCCATACAATTTGGGAGTCGACTCGGTCGTGTTACTAACGGGACACTTGTATTTTAGCGAAGAAGTACAAGAGCGAGTGTAGCCGTTGAAAATAGTATTGCCTGAACACTTGAAGTTGATGCCTTGGAAGCGGTTTCCATTGGAGACACAGAGGATATATCCTTTGCATCCTGGGACGTTGGGATTTGCGATCCTTTCATTTCGGTGACATCGCAGTCTTTTGGTCAGTTCTGGGTCTATGAAGTTGAGGGCATCTTCACAGACTGCTGTAGATTCCTCGTTGCAGAATGTCCCGGCTGGGCAGACGAATTTGGGACCAATCAATTTAGTGCCTTCACATAATCTCACTCTATTGTTTCGTTCGCAGGTGAAGCCATACTGCCCACAATCGTCATTCGGATTGATGTAGTACGCCTCCGTTAAACTGGCGTAAATTGATAACTGAAAGAAAAATATTGATTGTTTAAAGACACATTTAGTTACTAAGAAAATTATACATTTTAATAAGATGTCAATATTGACAATGTTTTAGGCTGTAATGAATGAAATTCACCAGGATCAGGTTCTCAGCTCTATTACCTACCACGTACCGGACGTGAAAATACACGTGCAAATAAGATTTTCGTGTGTCTTTTTTTCGGTAGATCGTCGTAATCTACAAGACAAATAACATAATCCTTGTTTATTATTCGAATGGAAAAAAGTGAATGCTAGTCAACAACCATTTGGGTGTTACTTATCTTGGAAGAAATTACAACACATTCCTTATAAATTAAATTTTATAGCACTTAAATCATAATTTTTGTTGCCTAGTAATAGCTACATAAATAGATTAATGTTTGTAGATACTTACCGCTAATAAAGTCTTTATAAGTTTAGCACTGAACATTTTTGATTTCCACTTTAAACTATGTTGTCTATAAGAAGTTCGAAACACGACTAACGGACAATAACTGCTTTCTTTATGCTATTGAGTTAGACTTCAATTAGCGTATTTAACACCTCTGGGCTATGTGGAGAAATGTGTGACACATTGTCACGGTTATTTCGAAAAATTCGTATGTTTTTAACGGTATTCAACTGCATGGGGGCTTAGAAGTAGGCGATGGGTGATAGTTTTTATAAAGCTCCGTTTACACTGTTCTTGATGGAATGCTGTATAAAATAAAAAAAAAACGATTTCATATTATCACTTTAAGCATAATCAGGCTATAATGTTACCACTGCTGGGCACAGGCTCCTCTCAGTGAGAGAGAGTGGGCCGTAATCCACCACGCGGGCCCAGTGCGGGTTGGTAGATGTCACATATCTTCGATTTTTTTATTCTCGGACATGCCCGTTCCCTCACGATGTTTTCCTTTAACTGTTTAGAGAGCATTCTCTCTTTAACGTACTGAAATCGTATCTTAGTGGAAGCCGTGGAAGGCTTAAATATGACAACGCACTAAACTCTGAAATGTGTAAAATGCTTTCCGGAGTGTCACAAGGACGCATTCTAGGCCTCGTACAGAGACCTGACAAAGCAGATTCACTGAACACAGTAAAGTTGGTGAACTATACTGTTCAGAGCATCTGCTTTGTTTGCATAAAAACGGCCCGAATCAGATGAGTGGAGCATAGTAGGTGCACGAACTTAGTGGATACACAGCTTAAGATACATGGAATATAGAGCATTTAGGTCAGTATTTGTCATCAATTAATTAATTCAATTTATCGCTTTTTTGCGTTTAGGCTTGGGACAGCCAAGCCACGTTACAGCGCTTGATTTTTAATTGTCCGTACTTACTTGATATGTGTCATAGTCGTCCCGGCTACGTTTTACGATCTTTTGTCAGAAACGTTAACACTGCTTGCTTAATGTGTGTAAACAGTAACTGCTACGTCAGTTGTAACACTTGAACTACGAATACCACCCTTACTGCAACGAAATAAAGGCGCTGTCAATGTAATATTGTTACCGTGGACGGTTGACTGTACGTTGCAAATAAAATAATAAGATATAAAGGTGTCTTCTCGCAACTACTCGCAACCCTTACCTACATGTATTTATATTGTTAACGTTCGTGTGTCATGCATGCGTGTTGCCTGGTAGTTTTTTTTAGGCAGAACTTTTTTAACGTGAAAGATTACCATATTGGATTTACACAGGTCATGTATTTAGGTGGACGATATTACAAGGTCAAATTAAATTAGCTACCGAAACTCCGAATATGTAATAGGTACTTATCGATAAACATTATGAAACGAAAAAAAAAAATATTACTTACTTTTTTTGGGATCAACGCCCTCACTTAGTATGAGTTTAGAAAACAGTTTTTTTCCGTTTTATCATTTTCACATCACCAAACAAGTATGTGAGGTTTTCTCAAAAAAAAAAAAATATAACTTCGTAAGAACAATAACTGCGGTCGCCGGTGACCGCGAACAATAGATTTTCTATTGTGTCTGTTGCCTGGCAGTCAACGTGTTAACACGAAAAAAAAAATTTTTTTTTCGTTTAGATACATCTCTATATCTACCCATCACGTCTGCGGCGTTTCGCTAGCGAATTTAATTTGTCCCTGTATAAAAAAAATTAAAAATTAATAAGAGTAAGTAATACCTAAATGCATTTATTAAACTAAATCATTCTGATATATACAAATAACATAACATTACTCATCGTCGGACGAGGAACCGCTGTCGCTGTCCGAACTTGAGGACGTTCTCTCTGAGTCTTGCGTCAATGGTCCGCCGGTTTTTACTCTGTGGACAAACACATTAATAAGATTATAGGATACTAGCTGTTGCCCGCGACTTCGTCAAAAGACACGTGGCGCCATCTATTATCATAATTACGTTATTGTTGTCTTCCTCGGGAACAGTACTTTTTTGTCGGGATGAAAGGTTATGTCCGTTTCTGTACACCTGACAACGTATATGCAACATTTGAGGATGATCGGTTCAGTGGTTTTGGCGTGAAAAGGTTACAAACAAACTTACTTTCGCTTTCATAATATTAGTTGGGATCTAATGAGATTAATCAGGCTGCTGAGCTGTCTAGTAGTAGTAAGTTCATATTTTAAACAGTTGGTATTATGTTGAAATCGAATTTATATGCATGTACAGAGGCCAGCACATCAACCTACCCCAATCTGTCAAATTTCTTTGATAGAATTTCAACTTTACTACAAAGGAATAAAGTTCATAATGAATTGGGAAAATTTGACAGATTGGGGTAGGTTGATGTGCTGGCCTCTGTACATAAGCAGATCAGATAGCATGGTAATGCATATTAGACTTTTGACGACACGGTTGGCGCAGTGGTTGAGCGATTGACTGCTGCGCAGCATGTCCCGGGTTCGATTCCCGCACGGAACAAATATTTGTACGACCTACAAGTATTTGTTCCGGGTCTGGCTGTTTTATCTATAAAAAGTATGTACTTACAAAAAAAAAAAATGTATATACTTAAGTAATTTATCAGCCATCTCATTACCATAAGTACCATAACACAAGCATTAGGTTGCTTAGCTTGGGACTATAATATGGCGTTGTGTGAAATGTCCAAGGATATTATATATTATTATTATTATATTATTAGAGATAATCTTTTATTAGTTTAGTGCATATATTTCGATGTCTAGTAATAGTTTTAGCTAAGCTAGGACAATAAACTCAATGCTTACTTGTTCTCCTGTTATTTGTAAGGTAGTAGGAAGGAGTAGGATTGATCAGGGTTTTTGAAAAATGAAGCGCCCTAGACAACACAGTTAAATATAAGTGACCTATCAATTAGGGTAAGAGAACAGGAGGAGGGGAGGCCAAGGGGGGGGGGGGGGGGTCCATAACGAAATTTTCACTGGGAGCCTGGAGTCTAGATTTGTGGCCTGTATTGTGCAAGAGTTAGCAAGAGGCTCCTCCTACTACATAACACTGGGTGATATGCGGGTGAACAGCCAGTTTTAAAATAGGACCAGAATTCAATTGAGTAGACAGTCAAAGTAATAATAATAATAATTTATTTAATTCACTTCAAGATACAAACATCAGTGTAGCCCTGGCTCATGTACTAGGAGGTCCTGTATCACAAGAACCAAAGTGTTCCATATTACTGTATCAATGTGTACCTACAATTAAGTGGCCAATGTGTACTTAATATAATTTTAGGTTGTACATCTATATGTATATAAAATTCAAAATCCTGACTGACTGATATATCAACGCACAGCCTAAACCGCTGGTCCTAGAGATGTAAAATTTAGAGGATGTGTTCTTTGTGACGAGTATGTGTCTACTAAGAAAGAGTTTTTCGAAATTCCACCCCTAAGAGCGTGAATGGGGGGTGGGTGAAATTTCACGCGGACAATGTCGCGGGCAGAAGCTAGTTGATACAATATTATGGAAAAAATATTGTAGACAATTAAATAATTCTGAGGCTGATTGTACTATACACCTTTGTCTACCACTTCGCAAATCACAGGCTGATGTAACTTTGCAATACTTACAAGCTATACGCCTCAGCGACGGCCATGGCCGCCGGGTGCAGAGAGCTAACCAGAGCAGAATGTCCCTGAGTCAGCAACGTCTCCACTTCTTTCTCGGGTCGGTTCAGCATCGTGCCCAGGACTTGTACGCTCGCTGGCATCGCTTCTTCGAAGCCGCATTCCGCTAAGTATGTTACTGCGGCCTGTTGGTAAGAAAAAGTTTGGTATTTGTTTCTCTGATACTTACTTAAGGTGATGTGAGGCTTGTGATCATAGAGCTGATAGATATCCTTTAATTGACTAGGTGAAGAGATGTCTCTTGAACAATCGAATAGGTTATTGTATTGCGTTGCAGAGTGGAGATGTGAATAGCACATTCATAATTTATTGAAAGAATTTCCAGTCGGCTTGACTAGATATTGTATTTGACAGTAACTGGGTTGCGGATGTCTGAACACAATTACTGCGTATGCGCAAAGAAGACGGTTGAATTTTTTCGAAGACACTTCAGGTTTTCCTGTCCCAAATTGGCCAACCTTACTACTACTACTTGTTTCCTAAATGTGCTCAATTACTCACAGCGGCTATGCCCGGTAGTCCAACTGTGGCCGCTTTCTGTGCGACGTCAGCCAACGCCTGTGGTCGGGCTGGCACGCCCGCGGCCTCTTCTCTACGAAGACGTTGTAACGCCTCTTCTACGCTTTTCCAGTGTGGGTCGGCCTTGTCTTGTGTGTCCGAACACATTTCGATTATGTTGCATATTGCTGATGCTGATAACCTGGGTGAAAGTACATGATGAATAATTGAAATCTATATTATAAAATCTTAAATTCATTCATTCACGGACAGACAACGCACAACCTAAACTTTGGGGTCTTGAAGCATGAAACTCAACTTCATAATTGTGTCTTCACATAAGAAGCAAGGTTTGTATGGAAGTTCGAAATTATAATTATAATGATGGGAAATTCCACGCACGGCTTGTAAGGCAGGCTGAGACGAAATATGACGATATTTGCATTATAATGACGAATGGATGGTTTCGATTCTGAATTTCTGAAGCTTGTTATTCTAATTACGCTGAGAATCCGCGATGTGCAGAACTAAATTTGGCTTCCTAGTGTTTTAGTTGGTAGAAGAAGTAATGCAAGAAATTCACAATAAGCTATGATTATATACCTACCTACTTTAGAACTGAAAAATAAAAAAATAAACCCTATGTATGAATGTTAAGTTAAATCTGCAGTTTTCTGATACTTACATAGATCAAATAAAAAAAAAACTAAACCTAGAGTGGCACAGTTTCACCAGAACTTACTTCTGTACAGGTGATCTAATGTCTTTCACCTCCTTCTCTTCTGGCGTCATTTGTCCAAAGCTTAGCATATCAGCGGCGGCCGCGCGCATTTTACTTTTTACGTCATCCTCTGAAAGAATAATTGTAATGTTCACCTTATATGTTTATGTTGATAAAGGTCACAAGACTGTATTTATATTTTTGTTGATTGTGAAAAGGTATTCAGATGCATCAGGTTAGACTGGAAGCCGACAGTAACTTACTTGGGAAAAGGCCAGGCAGATGATTATGATGGTGATTTTGAATAAAGGTAGAAGAAGTATATTTAAAAAAAGACAATGTGTGCAACAGTACCTTGCCGAAAATATACGGCACATTGATTTTTAGAAAATGTTCGTCAGTGGAAATCGTTGTCTCTGCTACAGAGAGAGAGAGAACAAACTTGTGAGGCATACCATTTCTAAGGCTTGGTGTGTTTTATTTACGGTTACTACTCCATATCAATTATAATACGACAGATGTACGTTTATAAAAATAATCAATATTCGCTAGCACCGAGATGATATCTCATCATATAAATAGTTTAGCAGCCTTGTCACACCACTTGCCACAGTGACACATGTCACAATAATGCAATATTCCTTGTATGGTCTCACCTTGCCCCGGGTAGGTGTTGATCATAGCCTCCAGCAGTCTCTCTACGAGTCGGGCTCGCTTCCCGTGACCGAATACGACAACTTGCGACCATGCCTGTGCAAGACGGTCCCCGGACCCGCCCACTTCCAGTGTCTTTATAATCTGTTTGCAAAAGAAAAAAATGATGATGTCCACATTTTATGTTTTCTATGAACTGATATTAAATGTGGATAAAATTCAATGTTTCTGACAATGGTCATCTTGGCAAAGTCTTAACTTGCTCCAACACCACTGAGATAACGGCTGCGTTATCTCAGTATTCACCCATATGATGTGGATAAAAATGGAAGTATGTAAATTACAATAATTGTGTAACTGATTTTTTCATAAACAGTCAATGACAGTGCCATCTACAACTCGGGGCTCAAACTATAGAAGCAAACGTCGACAAACGACACCTACTATGAGCACAAACCGCAGCGACTGTTGAATGCGACTTTTAGAAAGAGCTTGAAATAAATATATTTTTGTTGAGTATCAAAATCAAGACTGTATGTAGGTACCTAAATAAATACAATCAATACGTAAGTAAACTAACGTCATAATAGGCAAATTTATTCAAAAGCAACACAATTTGTTTATTTAACAAATACATGATTGTTCTAAATAATTTTACCTGCGTCATTCATTATAATTAAAATAGTGCTTGCGGAAACAAATTCACATGAAAAAAAAATTACTTTAATTCTGCATGTTAGAGAGCTATAATTTCGGCCACTACGTCAGCTGTCAGGATGGCCGAGCGGTCTAAGGCGCCAGACTCAAGGTTTCCTTGCTCACTGAACGTGAGTAGAGTTGTTCTGGTCCTCTCTGAGGGCGTGGGTTCGAATCCCACTTCTGACAAAACTCTTTTGGCATTTTTTTTGAATTATTTTTATTGTAATTTATTACGTGGATCGCTAATATTGCAGCTGTTTTAGTATTCATTTAAATACAAAGCTGCATTAAATTTTTCGATTTAAAAGTTATACATAAATATTTCAATGACTTACCTCTTCCATTACTGTTGGTTCAGGAACATAAACATTTGGCACCAATGTGTCTAGTAGTTCTAGAGTTTTCTCGAAAGGTGCGTGTCTGTCAAATAAAGACATACATGATTCAATTCAATATTATTACACGAGAACTAATTAAGTAATGTCTCAGAAATGTGAAGTTTATTAACTTTAGTATAATTACCTGCAAGCAACTGTGATGTAGTGCCTGTAGTAAATGCTTTCTTTGAATGCGTCTCCAACTAGTTTGTAGTTGTCTCCTTTCATCAGTAGTGCGTGTAATCTTTCTGCCATTGTAATATTCTGAAATGGTTTGTAAAGTTTACTTAGGATCTTTTTTGCCTATATAAAAATTACAAAGATTTAAAAGTTGAGTGGATATAATATTGGAATTTAATATTCTTGATTTCATAAATTCCTGACTAATGATTACTGTTATTACTACTTATAAATCAACTTACCTGAAGATGGTCACTGCAAACACCCATAGCTGTTATAAAGAAGTTGGTATCAGCAGGTTCTTTGGGATCTAAATTTTCCTTTTGTTCCAGCTCAGTTATTATTGTTGACAGGACATCAAAACGAGGTCCTCCTGCAAGGACACATATTTTTGTCAGTTTTTTTTACAAGAATTGCATCTTCAATGAAATTAAAATTTACCAAGATTTGTTATAAAGAGAGTGGATGGCATTAATTCAAGGCTAGAGGCCGTATAGGCATAGGTCATTGACATAGTTGTAATTCAATGACATAATTATATTGAAAAATGGGTCAAAGACATGGGTGAATTTATGCTGAGTCTGAGTAGAATAGTATACTGAGAATTCTGTGTATTTCTGAGAATGACCTGCACCAGTAAACCGATATTAGGGGAGAAACCAAAAATGTAGGTTATGTATTTATTACAAAAATAAAATTATTGCGCGACGTACTTACTTTCCTTACAAAACAAGCACAGTAAGTAATAGTAAGCAGCTAGGCCGGGTTGTATATCTATTCGTCTGAACTCTGCGATTATCTGTAGCGCCATTTGTTGCAATATCTTGCCACCTCCCCAAGCAGACAATGAGCGCAGGCATGATGACAATGTCTCGTTGTTCGGGGCTATACCCTGGAAAATAAGAATAAAACATTTACAGTAATGCACTGTGGCATTTATTACGCTTTGCTGGCTATACACTTTATCTCTTCTTAGGCAATGTTACACATAAATAAATAAAGTCTTCCAGACCGGCCATGGCGAGCAACCTCAGCGGAGACCAGCCTTCGTTACGGGATATGTTATAGTGCACAAGACAGTGTGTGCACTCTCTCTTCCCTCACTCTCATAGTCCAATGGGACGGCAATCCGACGCCACAAGAGAGAGAACAGGCGCGGGACCGACGGCTTAACGTGCTTTCTGGGGGCTTCACGGGTATTACACCGCCAATTTCCAAACTCCGGGCTGTTATTAAGAAATTCCCAATAGAAAAATCCAATAAGACACTTTGCCCAACCCGGGAATCGAATCGAGGACCCCACCTCAGCAGTTGCGCTTGCGACCACGAGACCAACGGGGCAGTCAATGTTATGTTACACATTCAATGTGCATGCACTTCAATTTCATACCTTCTTCATTTAGCAAGTTCTTCGTCTTCACAAATATTTACAGTTAAGATAGTCAGTATTTTGCTAAGACCGCCACACACATTCAAAATAGCAGACTAAACATATAATAATATAAAGATGCTTTTTATGTCTGTCTGTGAAACCATGTTGTTTTTCTTAGCTGCAACGGATTTTGATAAGGCATTATTTTATAGTAAAAGTGCGCAGTGCTGCACACGCCCATTTCAAGTTAAACAAATATCAACTTTATTGCAATGACATTGATTTCAGAGTGACTAGCACTTTTGAAAAAGTTATAAAAATGTTTGAAGTTGTAGCGTAAACTGAACTTTATTGTGTAGGAATTACAATTATTTTTCCATTAATTCATATTTGTTTACATTTTTGACAAATAAATCGCGAACGCAGATTAGAGAAGTTATTCCGAAATTACACCATAATAATACAATAGAATTTTGATGTTTTGTGAAGTCGTAAAAACCGAGCAAATCATGGGACAGGTTTACATCATCATCCACATCTCAGCATAGGCCTCCCTTTTCTTATGTCAATCTCCACGCCTCTGTGTCAGCCTCATCGAGGTTCTACCCGGCGGGTCACTAGTTATGAAATAAAGAACTGACATTTTTCTATCAGTGTATATTCTATTAGTTACCAAACAATTTCTCACCTGTTGATGCATCTCCCCTAATAAAGACCTAAGAGCTTCGATTCGCAGGGTGGTCCCTTCGCGCAGGTATCCGACGCATGCTATCAGTGAGTTGTAGACGCTGGTGGATAGAGGGACGCCTTTCTCTATCGCTTCCTGGGTTAACGCGTGAGCTCTTTCTGCCTGAAATGTAATGAATAAAATCACACTAATATTAATAAAAAGGAGAAAGCTTGTGAGTGTGTGTGTGTGTGTTTATATGTTTGTCTTCTTCACGCTCAAACGGCCGGACCAATTTTGATAAAATTTTATATGGTAGGTAGCTGACACCTTGGATTAAAATATAGGCTACTTTTTATCCCGATATTCCACCGGGATCAACATTTACGAGGGCGAAACCGCGGGGCGCAGCTAGTGTTTTATACTCAAACATGAAACTTTGATGCTGCAGTTTTAATACTTAGAAGGGGGCGCTTACACACTTTTTCGAGTCTGCTTGATTCGGCTCTGACGGCGGCAAAATATTATATTTGTTTTGCCAACCGGCAAAATATTATATTTATTTGTTTTCCGACCGGCAAAATATAGATGGAGATTGACTCATTGGAACTACCTGACTTTTTTAAACTTTTTAATCATAAAGATTAATGATTAATTTACATTATCTAAAAAAATTACAAAGAAATGGCTGTCCAGTTACTCCATTGTTTTAGTTGTCTCCTTTGCACTTATTTTTTGAGACGAAACAGGTGGACAGTTGTGTCCCTTATTAGTACTATTCTCACACAATTCTTTAAACAAGTGAAGTAAGTATGGATAATCATAATTTACCTGGTAATATTTAGCCATGCCCTGAATCATGGCACAGTAAGCTTCTGGCTTCTTAGGGTCCATTGAATCGAAGATCTGATCAGCAAGACCACCAAGTCTTAAAACAATGATATCAAACAGTCAAAAATAAACAGGAAAAAGGATGGGTGAATTGTTTCCATAACCTAGTTAGAAGAGCAGTGCAGTGCTCACCCACACGTTTGTAGAAATAGTACTTATTTTGTAAAACTCTATTTTTTACATGTTCTACAATCCTTTGTTTTTAAGTAATTAATAAAATAAATACAAAAATGATACTTAAATACAAATAAAAAATATGATGTTTTGCAAATTCTATTGGGTCTCTTATGATGATCTAATCTGCAGTCCGCATGGACCACTTTATAAGTGTCTATATCTATACATAGTATAAAACAAAGTCACTTATAGTATCTGTCTGATTGCTTAGTTCTCCAACTGTACTTCTTTGATTTTGATCCATTTTTCACTATTATTTAGACAATGTATTCCAGGAGGGTTTGTCTTACCAAAAGGTATCGTATTACCCAGTAACTGGGTTGTGGAGGTCAGATAGGCAGTTGCTCCATGTAAAATACTGGTATTCAGCTGCATCTGGTTAGACTGGAAGCCGACCCCAACATAGTTAGGAAAAGGCTAGGCAGATGAGGATGTTTCCAGGAGGGTTTGTGATTGTATTTAATTTAGATGCCAATGATATTTTGAGTTGTCGCCATATTACTAGATTGCACTCTGCGAATCAAGGACAGGTCACTAGTAATTGACAAATGAATATGTTTACCTCCAAGTGGCCGCTTGCCTATCTCTAACATTAGCAGCAAACCACCTCTCCTCAAGCCACTCCATTGATTCAGGTTCCCTTTCATTGTAGAAGCACAATAGTTGCAGGAATTGCAGCTTCAATTCATCACTCACTCCGCTTGCAGCTCCCAGCAGTTGGTATATTGTGATTGAATCTTCTATTAGGGCATTTTGTATTGTGTACTTTAAGTCTTCCTCTGTGACCTGGAAGAAAGGCAAGCTTTTTTCAACTCTGGTTGTCTAGATGTTAAAGTCTGTGCAAAGTTTGTTCCAATTCAGCCTTTAGGGGCAAAATGTGTAAGATTTTGTATAATTCTGTTTTAATAGAAGTATACACAGCTTAATTATTAACACAATTAGGATTGTCGAGCATTAACAGCAAATTTTTATATATAAACCTAATTATGTTATTTATTTTTACCTTGCTTGCATCATTGTAAATAGGCTTAGGAGCGAATGCTTCTATCTGAGGGTCCGCATTAAAATATGGTGTTTTGTTCTTGCTAGGTGGATCCCATTCCCTTGTGGTGAATAGGTCAGCATGTTCATCACGTATCCAAGCTGCGGCTTTTCGGCCAGCTTCAGCTGATAATGCATAGGATCTCTTGCGGAAGTTTGACAGTGGTATTAAATATGGGTCATCATGGTATCTGTAAGCATAATATGTAGTAATTTTTTTTTCAACAATTATGAATAGACAAATTGATTATTATTATTACAAAATTGTACGCCAGTTTGAATGATTCTTCAAATTAGCTAAATATTAATTTGAAGTAAATAGGTACAATTTATTCTGAAGTAAATTGTTACACTTAATGAAATATATATTTTACTTGTAGTGTGCAGCTGTGGGGTCAGTTCCAACAGTAGCCGCTAATGCTTGTAGGATGTCGGTAGGCCCTCTAGGCTTGCGAGGAGGAGGTGAAATGCCATCGCTAGATTTACTACTCTGAGGAAGCTTCTGTCCTTCCACAGATGTCAGTGAACGACAAAGACACGCTAGCCTTGTCCATTGTCTGCAAATAAATACATTTTATGTAATAAAATAATAATTTAATTGACGATCTCTAACCTAAAAGACTCGATTAGTCTTACCTTGGAACAATAACGTTCGAATACATTGATGGTGTATTTTTGGCAAATTTATGGCTTTAAATTTTTATTTATTCGCTCTAATTAATTATTAAACCCGTTTTGAAATATATTGTGAAATCTTAACAATATACATACACATAACCTCAATTATAAATGTCACTGTCAGATAGGTTTTGTTTTGACGTTTAATGTGATATTATTGCCACAAATAAATAAAACAGCAGTGTAAAACCTTGTAAAACAGTCTTCTTCAAGTGGATCTAGGCAGGCAGTGGCTCTAGGAGCATTGACGATCAATCGGGCATATAAATTCAATCCGGTCAATCTTCAAATGTATAAATAATATAACATTTAAACATAACATTACGACTATTATTAGTCCTAAAGAGTTAGGCACTCTATAGTTTACACACATTTCGCCAGTTACGTTTAAATCAATCGAAAATTGAACTGCTGATGCATTGATCGTCTATGGACTACTAATTTACTAGGTAGCCTGGCTGCGGTAGTCAAAATATAATAAAGAGCAGATTCTTGTACACCTAGTCCCTGGGCTCCAAAAAGAACAAGAAGTATGAAGCACGATGACATGAAGTGACTGCCGCAGTCGGTCACACTATTGAGCGCGACTCGGGAGCCTTTACTAGGCAATGCTTAGGCTGTTTAGCTGCTGGCAGCAACAATATGTCGCGGGTTCGCTTCTCAAATTCCTTTGCCATGCTTCTGTCTCCATCATAATTCTAGGTATAACTTTAAAGCCCTTAACTATTTAACCTATGCACAGTATGAAAAATGACCTTAAAGCGGTCATCCTCTTTTTATTTGTTTAATAGATACTTACTACAAGCTATTTCAATTGTCAGAGTAGAACTCTCGAAGTGCAGATGTACAGAAGCCAGCACATCAAGTTACCACAATCTGTCAAATTTCTTTGATAGATTTTCAACTTTACCACAAACAAATAAGGTTCATATTCAATTGGGAAAATTTGACAGATTGGGGTAGGTTGATGTGCTGGCCTCTGTACCTAGAAACGAAGTTTCGGCTATTTTTAGTTTTCCATAGAATTTCGAACAAATCCAAAATTATGTATTTAAAAAACATATTTTTATTTTTCCACTACTATAGCCAAACAGCAATGATTTTTTGGCACATATTAGACTTATCAATATAAAAAATGCTTTTAATAGAAGACGTAAATCTATTGCTTTGTATTTTTTATTTTTTTTACTTAATCTAAGCGAATATGGATTTTATATTAATGGGACATATTCTACAGAACTATATGTATTATTAAAAAAAATCTCGAATCTTTATCTTACAAGATTTTGCATTAAAATGCTTCTACAGTTTCATATTTATTTCTATGGTTTTAGGGTGCTCAACTGCTCATACCAAATACTTTTATTTTTATTTTTGTATGCAATAGAGATATCGTTGGGCATATTAGGTACATACCTATCATATGATAGTTCAATAATACACATTTATTTTAAAAAAATCCGAGACCTTAATTTTTTTTTATCGTACTTCCAGGACTTCACCACCTATCGAAAGGGTGTGGTGTGGAAAGTATTAAATAAATTTACGTGATAATAAAAGAGTTTTAGATATAACGACATGATACATAATGGAATGACCAAATTTTAAAGTTTCTTATAATTAAGTTTTACTGAGTTTATTGTACAGAGGCCAGCACATCAAGCTACCCCAATCTGTCAGATTTCTTTGATAGATTTTCAACTTTATCACAAAGGAATAAGGTTCATATTCAATTGGTAAAATTTGACAGATTGGGGTAGGTTGATGTGCTGGCCTCTGTACACAAATTCTATTTACATAGATTTTGGGGAGTTACAATAATACGAGTATATTATACATTCTCAGGAGAGTTAAACTTATATGTACAGACGCCAGCACATCAAGCTACTACAATCTGTAAAATTTCTTTATTAGATTTTCAACTTTATCGCTAAAGCCTTAGGTTCAATGTTGATTGGGAAAGTTTGACAGTTTCGGGTAGCTTGATGTGCTGGCGTCTGTACATATAATACTTAAACTATAAAATTTTATTTACAAACCTGGGTTGTAACTTTTCTTCGCATAATTATGTTTATAAAGTATCTAAAAAACGATTTGCAACAGACGTTAAGAGATTTAAAAATAATAATTAAAAATAGGCCTACACAAAAAAGATGTGTAGAATTCTCCTTCTGTTAAAAACTATCGACAGACGACTATAATAGCATGTGTTATCACAAATTTTATGTAAACTCATACTTTTCACAAAAATTAAACGGAAAAAAATACGATTTGGTGACAGCCCTGACAGTTTTTAAAAACTTAAATATCTCTGAAACCTTGCATGAGTAAGATTAGGTATTTTTATGGTTTATAGAAAAGATTCTAAGGAACCTCTGGTAAAATAATAAATCCACATTCGTAAAGAATTAAGTGAAAAAAAAAAATTAAAGAAATAACACTAAAAACGGCAGTTTTGTTATTATTAGGGATAAACTTATAGGGATTGGTGGATAATGTAGATAATTAATCTTTTCATAATATTACATATAAAACAACTTTATTTACCTAGTACTTTTACATCACTGGCGTTTCTATGTTTTTTTTTAATGTTTCCATAGAAAATAATGTAAATGGCCGTAATTCTGGTTCCAAAAACATCTAGACTTCGTTGTAGTGTCTATTAAACAAATAAAAAGAGGATGACCGCTTTTAAGGTAATTTTTCACACTGTGCTATGGTCTATGACAAAGAAAAAACAGAAATAAATCAGTCGATCTAGACACAGCTCTACATGCCTAGGAGTAGCGGAAGTGTTTGCCGAGGAAGGCGGATTTTTAATCATAATTTAGTACACAGGACCCCCTGCTTGGATTAAAAAAAAAAACATTTGTATAATGACTCATTTATTTACTTGTAGAATAAGATAAAATTAAATTGTCCAGATTTTATCCTAAGTGGAGAAAATGTTCTCATATTTTAATATCCTTATTATTTTAACATGGAGTGCAGCAAAATTATAGAGTAAAACAATGAAAATGATATCGTCGCAAGCACAGCATTGCTCACTGCCCCATCTGATACTTCTTCGTGAACACTGGGTGGGTTTTCTACCACCGTCACGCCCTGATTCACATTTATTTTAGGAGTTGTACACGTAAAATCAGTATTATTAACACAGACACCTGCAGTGGTATTAAAAAGCGTATTTCGCGGGCATCCAACAACTCTAGCTGTTCCTACGCTGCCCAAGCCTTCGATGCAGGCAACATACGAAGAGCAATCCGTACTATCAGGAACGGCGAAGTTCCCGACACCAGTGCAGTTGAAGTTCGGAAAACATTTATAATTTGTTGCATTAGTGCATTGTTCCTCTAAGTGGCTGTAAACAGAGCCCATGGGACACATGAGCTTGTACTGGGTGAAGTTTGTGAGACCCCCCAAGAGACACATTGTGTACCCTCGGCAGTCAGCAGACTCGTCATTCGGGAATCTTCCTCGCGTGGTACATTCTGACGCCTTGCTTACCCCGTGACATAATCCCTGTAATTTGAAATATTGTCTTATCAGTAATCACACCAACCACGTTACAAATTACCCGTTATCTAGATGTAAGACATTAATACCTTTACAGATAAAAGATAACAAGCAAATTGAAGCTATGAGATGTGTACACATAGCCTTATGTAGATGGGCCATAATCTTGAGATGAACCACGTATGTTATTCGACCTTAAAAAGTTGACCAATGAAGACAAATCAACCAATTTTTACACTTTACAAAAGGTGTTAAAAATCCTTCAGGATTACAGAATTGTATCAGCAGATATATTGAAGTAAAATAGTAAACATATTGTAAAGGTACTTACAACGAATAATATAACAATACAAAAGTATTTCTTTTCCATTGTCCAAAGGTCAAACACACTGCTGCTGTATTAAAATGATATTTAAGCAATAAAATATTTTATTACAATAACTATTTTTTACCTAATTCACGACTGTACAGTTGTCTGATTAACTCAGTTTTATGGGTATAATGCTACTCTGCTACAAAATATGGAAACTAAAGTAGATGTTCCCTTTTGTGGCCTTCTAAAGAGGTGTGAACCACATTCCAGTTATCGATATAATTTATAATAACTAATTAATAGGTATAATGGGGGAAAATTCGTGATGTGTATTTCTACACAAGATCAAACTGGTTGCTTATTTAATTGTAAATTTATTCCAATTTTTTGGATATTGTTTTACATTCTGTAGTTGCTCTGACTCACACCCTGACTTATTACTTGTTTTTTTTTTTTGCATGAAAATCGTTTAATTTCGCCATATTTGTAAATATGTGAGCACCATGTATCTATCAGATAATTAATTTATATGTCATGGTTTCATTTTTAATTCTTTTACCTATCGTGGTATAGTAATTTTATTTTAGGTGCATCGTCTTCACATATTATTTGTTATATAATTGATGTACTTATGCAAAATATTGTAAAACATTTTAAAAGAGTAACGGTGGAGTTTCTTGCCCATTCTTCTCCATACGAAAACTACCTTTTGGAATGGGCGACTAGAATCAAAATCTATTTCATAATAATTTTTGACGTTCAAAAGTGCCTTTTCTGTGCCTATTTGAAATAAATGCTTTGACTTTGACTTTATTATTTGGCATTGGAATTCATATTCAAGTAGATTTAATCATTACTTATCTATTCGTGAACTAGCAAAACTAGTTCTTATCTTCTGGAACACTAGTTTAATGGCGTTAGATTTCGCCACGTGATATGTAAGTTGAGGGTTTTGTCGAGTCCAGCTCCAGTTTCGATAGTCAACAAGACCGGACATATAATAGCGAAACAACTGTAGCCCTAGAATGAGCAAGGTGTGTGCCGATGGACCAGGGACGAAGACCGCGAATCGGCAAGCGTGATATAGGACGTTCTGAGATGGGACTAAGCGGAGGGAGGTTCTTCGCGGAGTGGCTCGTAGCAGCTGGATGAGAGTGGCCGAAAATCGAGTTAAATATGGTAGTAATTGGAGAGGCTCTATGTGCAGCTGCTATGTGTGTACTATGTCTAGCTACAGCCTGTAAGCTACGATGTCGATAAATCTTTGCCAAAATAATTTAATTGCAAAACTTATGAATGTCGCACCTCTATGTTGTTGCGAGATAAAAATGATAATATTGTTTGATTTCAACTCTACTTTATCAAGATGCTTACTATGCTTGTTAATGGTAAAACCGTGTCTTCTCTTAATGGCAGACTTTGTTTGTTTACAGCTCTTTGAAGAAAGAGTAAATGATGATACAGAGTTCCGGAATGCTAGATTGCAATGTGGTTTCAGGTAACGGGGATGCAGCCTTGATGTCCGATAACACGCTGCGTTTACCAATTCGTCTCCCAATGTGCCGAATTTGGTGTCATTCTCTGAAATCTGCTAAATGAGGAAGGCCCATGGTCAGCGGTGCCCTCTTAGGACTGATGTGGTGGAACACATGGTCCAAGTCATGTAACATCTTTTGCGGCTGGCAGCCAGTCTGCTGTTGGATGATGAAGAAACTGGTTTATCTACCAGTTATAAAGATATAACAAATCATAAGAAGCATCACTATTATGCTGGTAATGGGGTCCTGTCTGAGCTTGATTCTAACTCAGGTAAAATATTATCGGGTTTTTCCGTTTATGAATCTTAGAAAGGATCTTAGAACGGCCTCTAGTGTGGATTTCTAAAAGGACTTAAAACATTCCCAACTGTTGGAATGTGGGTGTACCTACCTACTTTACACCCTATCTAACCCCTCGAGGAATACTCATACTAGCGTGAAGTTTGTAAGTTATGTTATTTCAGCTAATATAGTTATTCGAAAGTATAACTAACCGATGGGGTCGAAAGGTTCTGGAGTGGCGACCGCGTACCAGAAGACGTATCGTTGGAAAGTCTCCCACAAGGCGGACTGATGACCTTGTGAAGGCCGCAGGAATCCTTGGATGAGGGAAGCACAGAACCGGTGAAAGTAGCGGTGCTTGGGGGAGGCCTATACTGTCCAGCAGTGGACGTCTTTCGGCTGAAATGATGATGATGATGATAACATTAGGGGATATATAACTAACTATAAGCGGAGTAGTAAATTTATGGAGTACGAAGACAGACGCCAAATAAGTGTGGTTATGGGCAGGAGGATAATCATCATTATACGCTCATTTCCATTAGACATCATAAACAAAATTTAAGGTACCATTTTCAATCAAATCACACAAAACGCCTCAATTTTTTTTAACCGCGTTAAAAAAAGGAGCAGGTTCTCAATTCGACTGTATATTTTTTGTGATATATGTTTATGATAGGTATATAGTATTTGAGTTAGCTTCATTATTACGTATTCTGCCACTTAGTTTATATTGGTGATGTTATAATAACTTTCTTTCACTGATATTTACATAGCAAGTAGTGTTATACGAATTTGTGTGGGGTAAGTAGGTATAAGGTGAAAAATAAAAACTTAAAAAAAATAACAACCGACTTCCAAAAAAGTTATTTTTCACTTTGTAGTGTCTTTTTTGGAAGTCGGTTGTTATTTATTTATTCATTTGGTACACCAACATAAAAATAACTAAAACAGAACATTTCCAAGTCTTGTGCATCATTTATGACGAATTTGGTTTATATTGACATCTTAAGAAGCTTTAGTAATTTAACTAATTAGGCTTTAGTGTATTAATTGGAACTGCTTAACGTTGCAGAAAATAGGTAAGTACATACCGTTTGTCTACTTATTTATTTGTCAAATGTATAAACGAGTACCTATATATCTAATTGCGGTACCGCAGTCCGCATATTTTTGTTTGGTTAGTGATAAATATAGGTACTCATGAATACACTGTATGCTGATATTATTTATATTACTACTGTCAGATAATTATAATATTGAAGTAAGAAAAACCTTGGAAGTTTCCATACACCAATTCTCGTCATCTCACAAATGAGATGTTGGTATTGAAAGAAGCAGCCTACAATATAGCGCCAAGGTAGCCCGCGACATTAAAAATTTCTAACGTGTTTCACAATTTATGTTGAATGTTGATTAAAGTATGATTTGCAAGAGTGCTACCCTTGTGCCATTATACTTTCACGCTAAATCGGCTGAACGGATTTGGATGAAATTATGGATTGACCATGACCTGGAGAAGGACATAGGCTACTTTTTATCCTGGATCGCAGACGAAGTCGCGGGCAACAGCTAATAATATTATAAATACAAAAGTAAGGTTGTTTGTTTCCTTTTCACACCTACCTAAACCACTGAACCGATCATCTTGAAATTTTGCATATACGTTTTCAGGTGTACAGAAACGGACATAGGGTACCTGCCATCCCGAAAAAAAGTGCTGTTCCCGAGGAAAACAACAATACACGTGGCACCATCTACTATCATAATAACGTTATTGTTGTTTTCCTCGGGAATATTTGTCACTCTTGCGAATCATATTTTAATCAATGTGACACTGACATGCAAATTGTAAAAAACGTAAGATAATTTGAATCTCGCTGGCTAAGCTAACTTTATGATCTGTGGCAAAGTAAACTAGTCCATTGAATTGATGGCAATAATCAACAAGGTAAGATGAAGTTTTATTAAACACAGACCTTGGAAACGTATGTAGAGTCATGTAGAGTAAATACAGAAGAGTAGCAATAAACAAATACAAGTGTCCCGCAAATTGTCCATTATCTGTTATCTTAACGATTGTATTAATCTCATCATTGAGCCTATTAACTCTACTTGGTAACGATTTTTTGGTATAAAAGATAACGTATGTTTAGTAAGGCTTGCTATTCACTCAACCACTATGAAGACCACGATTGTTATTCTTACGATCATTGTAAGTGCCTACAAATAAGTTTTATATAATACCAGCTGTGCTCGCAACTTTGTTCGCGTGCATAACGAAAAAAATAAAACCCATTAAGTCAATTAGTTCAAATTCATGGGTTTTTTTTGCGCAGAACCCTAATAATTTTTCTAAAATAAAAGTAAACCTAAACCTAAGTTACTCTTCATAATCGGTCCAGCCGTTTCGAACATTAGCCGAAACAAACAGACCGTTAAAAATAAAAATAAATGTTTTTTTTTTGTTATACGTTTCTACCGTACATGTATTTTCATAATTATGCATTTAGTAAAAAGCTGTTAATTTGGCATTACAAACAGACAATTTTATTTTATTTGTGTGTTTACATGATTTTATTAGGGCATTAACTTTTTGTATCGTTTCTTTTTATTGTTGATACCAAGAAAACTGCAGTAGGTCGACTCGATCGATTGCTTTTGAAATGAACTCTTTTTGGTATTTTGCTGTCAAGCAATGTGTGACTTAAGCTTTTTTTTTGTATTTTCAGACGGCATGTTTTGTGTGGCAAGCGTACGCGACTGCAAACTGCACGGCGACTGGCCCCGGTCGGTACGTGGAGCCTACCGACACGACCTGCAAGAACTACACCCTATGTGTGTACGTGATTGCCAACAACACCTACCTGGCCTACAATTATGTGTGTCCCACGACTTCCCTCTTCAACCCTAATTCACGCCTCTGTACCACCAACTACACTTGTACCACGGCTGGTTAAATTAAATGGGCATATGGTCGGGTACCCCTTATCCGACCGTAAATATGACACATATAGTTTAATAAAAGTTCAGTTTTGTAGGGCTGGTTAAACTAAATGTGTTATATTTAGTTAACCTTTTGACCGCCACAGTCATGTATAGATGACAAACCAAAATGTGATCAGCACGCCACGGTCACGACTAGGTACATGACAGATTTTGACGCCGAGGGCACGTTTTTGATTTTTTGACGTGTGGCGGTCAAAAGGTTAAATAAAAGTTCAGCTTTTTAGGGCTTCCTCTCTGTCACTTAGGTATCTCTGTTACATTCTTTCTGTAAAGCTGGATGTATCGTATTTATACGCCCGGGTAGCGTAGCTAGTTACGATGTCGTCTGTCAAGTTTTTCTGCATCATTACATCTGCATTTGACGTGCAAGTGATATCTGCAACTCAGCAAACGACTTGCACTGTGGAACAGGTCGTGCGTCTGTTCTATAAGTTTTGTTAGTCTCTTCATTTTCGTGTACTTACTTATGTTTTTTTGTCAGATTGTTGAATATTTAATTTATGTAGATAATATTGGGATCGCTACCGTGAGATAATTTAGGCCATAATATTTTGTGTGGTGGGCAAGAATAGGCTGTACCTATAGGCTATGTATTTAGATTTAACAACAAAAAGGGATAAATGAAGTAAAAGGATCGAAGAATCGTAGCAGGACGTTCTGTAGTTTCTGCCTAGCCCCATGAGAAGAAGGCGTGAGTTTACGTATGTATGTAACAAGACCATTATTGCAGTAATCGCAAGTATTTATGTAAATTGTAAGGTAATGCACGTATTAGGTCATGTTCATCAACTCATCAAGATCATGAAGTCATTACCAGAATATCTATTGCTTTTTTTGTACATTTAAGATGTAAGATGGCGTTTCGTGTCTGAGAAGTTGCCTTAGGAATATTTATTAAATATTTAATCAACCGTTGGGTAGTAGCGACTTCAGTGACCCTATCTCCCGGGAGAATTCTTGTTTCTCATCTTTTGCTTGCCTGTATTGGCCGGCTGGAGTGAACGATGACGAAAAACAGAGCTCCCACCTCATTCTTGCTTTTATTGGCCGGCTTGAGTGGACATTCACAAGAGCAAACCTGTTCGGAGGAAGGAAGTAGGTATTCCAGTAAGATGCTGGTAGGGATCTTGATCGTACTCGGAGCCGTCCTGATAGCCGTGGAATACATCTGCACTCCTCATAAGCACCTCAGGTTAAGTTGCCCCCTTGTCGCTACGACACTATGTGCTAGCGACCTTTTTCCCCATTTGTCCCGAGAAATGTCGAATAATATTTAATTGTAATAAACATTATTATATTTCTTACTCTCGTGCATAAGTACTTTGTAATTGTTGAATTATGTTATATGGAATAATTATTATCGTATACTTAAACGATATTAAAACAGTAGAAACCTGTAATGTCTGTACCAAATAATAAGTAAGTCGTTTGTCATATGTTTTTCTAATAAAAGTACTGTAACATGTTATTATCCAACAGTTTTAGTTTATTCTTCAAGCTTCCTAATCCTGACTAACTCAAACTTAAATCAACAAATTGCTCTCTTCATCTTGCATCTGAGTCACATGTTATATCAATGTAGACTTAGGATTAATAAGAGCATACATAATGTATGTAGGTACGTCGCAAGCATCAAGGTTTATTTGCCAATTACTGAATTATCTAGCCTGCCAGTTAAAATATGGCATACAGCGACCTACGCGTTCAATATAATAATGCACTGAGAGTTCTGTTTTACTACTCATGTGGTACTGCTGCGGCTGCCGTGGCGTTGTAGTGCATCAGGGATGTTTGCGGATGGTTTTGCTGCCATTATTAGAAACAGATGTGCATCCCTGATGACGCGTGTTCGCGCCAGCACCAACAGTATTCTCAGTGTGTTTGCAGATCGGTGGGATTGCCCGATGTTGCGGAGGTGGATGCAGCTCCACGCTGAATTTTAATTGTTTAAGTGTCTGTAACCTACTAACACTAGAATTTAAGTAAAATTGTTACTAACCTGAAATAAAATTTTTCTATTCTATTCTAAAATGGAATCGGTCAATTTTAGACTGGCTTTACAGTACCAATGCATTCTACCTCAACTAGCTACATAATAAACCCTTTTTTCTATACTTGTAAATAATATTAAATAGGTACCGGCTTTTTTTCCAAAAAGCTTATGTAATTATTACAAAGTCGCGTTGAAAAAAAGGTGTAGACCTAAAACTTAAACAACTCTCGTTGGATTTTGTTGATGCGGAGAACAGTGTTTCAGGACATGAACGAAAGACCATTATATAGCTAGGAAGACCATTTGATCGATAATGATCGAGTTTGGTCGGTCATTCTATTATCACATGGACACAGGTTTTTTGTATTAGTTACTTACTGCATAATTAAAAGAAGATATATTATCCATAATTTGTAAAATTATTTTCATACAGTGGCGAATTTTTCAGTAGGAATTAAGATAGTTGAAGTGTATCGGCTAATGATCATGATGATAAAATTCCTAGCAGTGATTTAAAAGTGTGATAGTGATTGAAGAACTTAATGCTTACATTTGACCTTATTTTATTTAATTCTAAGAATTAATATGCTTATTTGAAAAGAAAATGCTAGATACAGACTCTGTGTGTTCAGAGTTTGTTTGAACGCCCTATTCACCATAACTACCAGTCAGATTTGAAAAAAAAACCAAGTCTCGCAACTCAGTTACTCAGTTCTTCTACCGTAAAGAGTTGTGAGATCCATGTAATACCAAGTCGGTTAATTTATTCAGTTTCTACTTAAGGGACCTTCTGTCTTAAGTTATTACGTAATTAGCTAACCTAACATAACATAACAAAAATCTTTTGTGTTTGAATAAATAGGTTGACTTGGCCATCGCATGAAAACACAATGTATCTCACAAGTAGGTAATACCTACATATTACATTAGATTGTTTAGTGCGATTTCCAAGTCATTCTATTTATTTAAAACATAAAATATTTTTTTAATATTGATATATATGTTCCCTATAAGATGTTGTTAGGTTAGCTAATTACGTAATAACTTAAGACAGAAGGTCCCTTAAGTAGGGACTGAATAAATTAACCGACTTGGTATTACATGGATCTCACAACTTTTTACGGTAGAAGAACTGAGTTGCGAGACTTGTTTTTTTTTACAAGTTATGTTTTTGATGGCATCTCACTTCTTTTTGTAGATATTCCTACTTACTTTTTTTCCATTCCGGTACCTTCTACTTATTGAATACCAACAACGGATTTTCTTACAATTTCCGAAAGTTAAATAAAACTTGGTTTGTAAGTATACCTGCGATATCGCAGTAAGACCCAAAGGTTGCCTGGAAGATAGTGGCTGCCTTTCTGTGACTGACGGGAAGCGTGGAAGCCGCGGCGCGGCAGACACCTCCGCCGGCCGCGGTTTTTATTATTAGTGTTCTTTCTTTCATGGTAATTTCGGGCAATTTAGTCTGCTTAATACTTTGTGGGATTTTTGTACAACTTCGTAAGACATGTCCCATTCTTGTTTTTTCATTCCGTTGATTGACCATTTTACAACAACACATAATTACTTATATCTAGGTACCTATCTACACCTATAATTCCATTATATTATACATATACAGGTACACTGATTCATTCACTGCAAATGTTACTTTATATTTTAGTTTTTCCTTGATTTATACACTAAACATAGCATTCTAAATTTAAAGCTTCTATGTCTGCTAGAAGTGCCTTAGAGTTTTGATGATCAGTCTGTCATTGAGTGACAAAATTAAGAAACTTTGACTAGTATAATTCTTTAAAAACTACTCGTTCAAATTGAATGAAATTTGAAATACCTATACCGTGTTTATACAATGCTTGCTTGGTTACTGAAAAATCAGGATTCTAGTTTTATCCACAACGAAGTTATAGGGGGTCGAAAATGGCCTGAACTGTTTCGAGAAAAGGATCATACGGCCGTGTCGGTTTTTGCTCGACTTGGCGGGGGCACTATCTATGATCTCGTCACGGATACAATTTAAGTTTAATAGTCATTTAATAGATTACGTAACGTAGGTAATGAAGGATATCTCCTTCATTACCTACGTTACGTAACCATCGGATAATCCAACAATTATGAGACAATCCGATTTAATGATCGTTTACAGTTCTGTGTATCTAAGTTTACAATTCTTGATGGTATAAAGCCTGAATTTCCGTGCGAGTTTATTCACATCAAAAAACATGGCGAAACTGATCATCATTATCGTTTTTGTAAGTATCCATTCCCCATTCTGTATCCATTTATTTTTTGGAAGTTTTAAGTAAATAGGGCTATAAGGATTGGCTTGGTGGATGGTTTCTTCATCATCACTTTTGTGTTTGACAAAATCTTTAAAACCTTGTTTGTATTTAAATTTAGACTTGAAAACGTTTGTTTTTAAAGTTCTAACAAAATAGCCTCATAACATTACACTCTAATAATTTCCTAGTAATCAAAATGTGGCAGGCCTTGACGGAGATGGCGGGATGAGCTGGCCTCCTTCAACAAGAACTGGTCCTCAGCAGCGCTAAACAGAGAGAAGCGGAAAGACAGTAGGGAGGCTTTTGCCCTGCAGTGGGATATTAGAGACTTTTAATAATAATAATCAAAATGTATATATATACACTCATGGCTGCTCATTTTATAGATGCTGTCTGTATGCGCGTGGCAGACGCATGCCGTTGTGAACTGTACAGCCACCGGAGCTGGTCGCCAAGCCGATCCCGCCGACACGACCTGCAAGAACTATACTCTTTGCGTCTACGTCAGCAGCACCAACACCTATGTCTCCTATAACTACGTCTGCCCCACGACCTCTCTCTTCAACCCTAACCTCGCCCAATGTACCACCAACTACACTTGTCCCGCAACCACTACCGACTCCACAACGTCGGTTTGCACAGCTGATGGGTTCATCGCCGATCCCAACTCTTCAAATTGCTCTTCTTACATAGAATGTGTCGGAATCAACGGAACCTATTCCGAGACAACATACGATTGCCCAGCTACTACATTTTATAACCCAAATACGACTTTTTGTGATGCTTCTTATAACTGCACCAGTACTACCACATTCTCGTGTACCACAGCCGGCAGATTCGCCAATACTGCTGACACCACTTGTAAGACTTATTTCTACTGCGTAATTTTGAGTGACGGGACGTATACTCAGTACAATTACACCTGCCCCAGTACTTCATCGTTCAATCCTTCAACGGCGCGGTGTACTGCATCTTACACATGTACTAATTGACAGCGTTGATGATGATGACTGTTCAGTTATCATCATCGATGATGAAATATATCGTATGGATGCAAATCCTCGACCTAAACTTTTTATCTGGAAAACGTGATAAATTATAATAACTTTCTTTATTTTTGTTTGTTTGATAAATTTACGAATATATATATATTCAATGCTCTATTTTTGTCTTTTACTTCTCATCGCCAAGTTACTCCCGGGTACTGGGTGTTATACCTAATTGTGTGCAGTCAAACAATATGCTGTTGTCACAAACAAATACGTTTTGAAATAAGTCAATCTAATCTAATCGAAAGACCATTGATTCTAACGATTTCCAGACCTCTGAAATAACCACAGTTGTATGAACAACGGGTCTACATAGATTAGATTGGATTGACTTATTTCAAAACGTATCTATTTAATTTTGTTTGTGACAACAGCATATTGTTTGACTGTCGTAGTCAGAACACAATTAGGTATAAAAGAATTTAAAGAAAAATTTCTGTTTATTTTTTGTCCAGGCTAGTTGAGACGACATAAGAAGCTTAAAGTACTACCTACAGCTAGGTTACTACAATATATTTTTTCCAGTGAGCTCCAAACTAGACAGTTTAGTATCTTGGGGTCGGGATACGAATTCCAGTAGAGAATAGAGACTACTAGAGAGTCAGACTAGAGAGGTGATTTCAGATATGGTCCAGATGTGTGTAATGTTTGTGTGGTGCGTGTGTGATGTGTGTGTTGTGCGTGTGTAAGTATGCGTGTTTGTTCTAATGTGTTTCGATTGATTCGGTGGCAGGTCAGGGTCTTTATAAGCATTTAGATATATTGGTAGGAGTTTTTTTTGTTGTCAAATACAGACATCAAAAGTGTCTAGGGATCAACATATATTTTTGCAATAACTTTTCTCCTGATTGATATTAATTAAAATTTTCTTTAAGGATTCATCAAATAAAGTGTTTTCGTTTGTCACAGTAACGATAAACCAAGTCACCTTTGCATTAATAAAGAAATTTGCCATTTTCCTAATAAAGGGATTTTTGACATTTGAACCACTAACACAAAAGTTCGAAAAAAAGACTGAAATAACAGTTTTCTTTAAAATTTTATTGGGTAACTTAAACAATTAATAATCCGTGTTTCTACCGCGAACACTAACAACACAAGAACATCGGTTTGGCATACTCAAAATGAGTTCATCCAAATCACGCTGTGGAATGGCCGCCCATGTTCGTTGCAACAACAAAAAAAGGTCTTCTTGCGACTGGATACCCTCCATATTCGGCAGAGCTCTTCTCTGTAGCATATCCCATGCATGCTCAATCGGGTTCAAGTCTGGCGACTGAGCAGGCCAGGGCAGGACATTGATGTTAGCTGCGGCGAGAGTCTGTCTTACAACTCTTGCGGTGTGCGGTCGTGCATCATCATGCATTAACTGAAATAAGGGACCGATTTGCACTTGTAGAGGAACGATGACGTCTGATACAATCGTCTCAGCATAAATTTGAGCGTTGAGGTTGCCTCTGATCCAAATCAACTCAGTTCTTCCGCCGATCCAAATACCCGCCCATACCATGATGGTTCCACCACTATAAGGATGGACTTCCTGGCAGGATTTTAATCGCTGTTGGCGTCCAGGGGTTCTCCAGTGTCGTATACGTCTTGTATCCGGTCTCATACCAAAACGAGACTCATCAGAAAAGCACACGAAACGCCATTGTTCTTCTGCCCAATTTCTGTGTTCAAGAGCCCATTGATATCGAATCCTACGATTGTGCATTGCTATAGGTGGTACCCGTAGCGGTCTTCGGGAATGAAGGTTCACTTCATGCAAGCGGTTTCTGACTGTTTGGTCGCTAATTAAGTTCCCTGAAGAGTGATGAAGCCTCACGGCTAACATCATGGCGGTTATTGTTGGAGCTCTTCGAGTTAAGATTTGAATGTATCGGTCTTGTCTCCGTGTGGTGCAGCGATACCGTCCTCCATGGCGCTCAGCCACGGTACCAGTGCTTCGGTAACGTGTCCAAAGTCGACTGATAACACTCTGACTTGTATTCAGAGCTAAAGCCACAGTACGTTGCCGGGAACCAGCTTCTATCATTCCCACGGCTCTGAGCATTTCTTCCCTGCTTAAATGACGTCGCCGCTCCATAATAACGTTGGTTTTAATCAGTAGTAGGGAAACAGTAGCACTAATAATGTCTTCAATGCGTTGTATGTTTTTATAGGGAAAATATTGACAGCTGATTTTCATCTTTTACTCGAATTTGATTCACAGTTCCTGATTCAAATTATGAAATGCACCAAAAAGGATCCATATAAATTTATAAAATCATAAATTTATTACAAGCCACATCTCAATCTCAAGAAATCCGCATAAAAATGCTTGATCCCTAGACACTTTTGATGTGTGTATCATGCCGGTCCTAGAAGAGATGAACAACTGGTTGATTGATTACTGAATTGTAATTGATTGATAATTAAATACGGAATGCGATCTGTGATGACGATTTTTTCGGTTTTGTCTGTGTGTGATCGCATTGTTCTTCTTAACTACGCAACAGATTTTGATGCGGTTTTCAACATCACTTAGAGAATTTATTCCGAAAAGGTTTATCTAATCTAACTAGCCTGTATTGTCCCACTGCAAGGCAAAGGCCTCCCTCTCCCTTTTCCACATAATTCTGTCTTTTGCGAGTGCCGGCCAGTCCCTATGCTAGGAGTCAAGCTTGTCCCGCCATCTTCGTCTTGGCCTGCTGCGATGGCGTCGTGCGTTTAGACCCAATCGGTAGTTCTCTTACTCCAATTGTCACCTGACATGCGTCAGACAATATGAGTATGTCCAGCCCAGCGGCTTTTTAAGTAACGTCTGTTATTTTGGTTTTTAACCGACTTCCAAAAAGGAGGAGGTTATATGTTCGACTTTATGTATGTTTTTTTTTTATGTATGTTCACCGATTTCTTCGTCAATTGTGAACCTATTAAATCATTTTTTTTTTTGGTTGAAAGGTTATACTCTCGAGGTGGTCCCATTGTCATCAAGTTGGAATCTGATGAGAGGATACCATGGAAATCGAGGGAAACCCTCAAATATAGGCAAATCTATAGCGATTTGGGTATTTTTTTATGTAACTTGAGCATTTGCTCTCGGAAATCATCATTTGGTAAAGTGGAGCTGATGATGAAGACCACAGATGAAATAACAGCAGAATTAAACAGTTTTTCTTTCTTTCTTTTCTTTCTAGATGGCTATCGGAACTACTCAATGATAAATATTTCACGAGTTGCGATTCGATTACTTTAATATGGTTGCTAAGCAAGTTATGCTCGTCACAATGTGTATAGTGTGTGGGACGAACCAGGAGAACTCCTCAACAATTAACGTCCCAGTATCGGGAAAAGCCATATTTTGTAAAAGGTAATGTGCAGTTGACATTAAGCTACTGTAACTTAGATCAATAATTACAAACTCTTCCACTAAAAAGTGACAAAAAACTATTTTACAAAAAAGTTTTTTTTTATTTGGCACGCAGTGTTGTGTTCTTTGTGAGAGCAGTGGTGGCCCAGTGGTATCGGCCGCGACTTACGAGTTGTAGGTCGTAGGTTCGAACCCAGACAGGCGCTTTACTTTGTGTAAATTATTTCATCACCACTGCTCTCAAAACGGTGAAGGAAAACATCGTGAGGAAACCGGCATGTCCTAGAACCAAAAATTCGACGACATGTGACATCTACCAACCCGCACTGGGCCCGCGTGGTAGATTACGGCCCACTCCCTCTCACTGAGAGGAGGCCTCTGTCCTAGCAGTGGGAACATTATAGGCTGATTATGTATTGAAAACATTAACATTGAACTTACGTAAAATAAAGAAATCTTGATGTTTTACCAAAAAAGAAAACCCGTGCGATGCAGGGGCGGGTCGCTATAGTTATATGTACATATAAATAACCGTTTACGGAATGTATTGTTGGATTATCCATTGTGACAATAAATAGGCTTTTGTTTTAAGAAGAATGATCTGCAGTAGCATGTGTGTCCTTCCTAGTTTAGTCTCCACGAAGATATGACCATGGCAGCAAGGATATTTGTTCCTTTATTGGTGAGTTTTCATTTGTTTATTCATTGCCTCGTTGATTTCGTGATCGCAAACGTACGCTTTTTACCGAATAAAAAAAAAAAGGAAGTTATCAATTCGACACGTAAGTAATATTATAGGAACTGCATTATATTAACATATGACAATCTGTTATGGCTTCCAAACAAATATACAACATTTTATAGATGAATGTATGTAGGTATGTATGTTTGTCCACGCATTTCTCCGCAACTATTAATCGGATCGTGACCATTTTTTTAATGGCTTACATTTACATCAACTTAGGGAACAGTGCAAATTCATTTCAAAATCGATTCAGTAATTTTCAAGATTTGGACTAATACGTGTAAGTATAAATGTAATTCATAAAAAAATGGAAAAAAATATTTCATAAAAAATTATATTTCTTTTCTATTTCTATTTTTAATTATTTTTTTAAAGAATTCTAGTTTGCACTAGAATTTGATCAAGGTTTTGAGATGTTTTAAATTTAGAGAAATTAACTCAAAATTATGAAATAACTTTAATTTCGGAAGTCGGTGGCAAAAAACTAAAACTAAAATACAGATCCCAAGACACCGACTTAGGGCACGCCGCGATAGCGGCGGTAAGGCCCCTCTTTGAGGAGTGGCTAGAGAGGCGTCACGGCGCCCTCACCTACCGCCTGACGCAGGTCCTCACCGGACACGGATGTTTCGGGAGGTTCCTGCACATAATCAGGCGGGAGGAAACGCCCGGGTGTCACCACTGCGAGGATCGCCCAGAGGACACGGTGGTGCACACGGTGGAGGTCTGTCCCGCTTGGGCAGAGCACCGCCGTGTCCTCGTAGAGGCGATCGGCAGCGGCGGCGACCTCTCGCGCCCGGCCCTGGTCCAAGCCATGGTCCGGGGCAAGAGGGAGTGGGAGGCAGTCACCTCCTTCTGCGAAGCAGTCATGCTAGCGAAGGAGGTGGCGGGATGGGAGAGGGAGAGAGCCGAGAGGGCCGCCCGTCCCAGCCGCCGCGGTAGACGCTCCGGGCGTCGGGAGCCGCGTGACGACTCCCGGCCACCGTAGGCGCGGGCCTGCGGACGGCGAGTAATGGGTAGCTCGCCGTCCGATCAGGACCAGGCCCGTGCCGGACGGCGCGTATGTGTTCCACGCGCGCCTCAAAGAGATGTCAGCAGACATGGAGGGGCCCGTTAGGGCCGAAGCCTGCCGGGGCAGCGGGATTGTCCGAAAGGGTTACCGCTGCCCCGGAACATAAAGGGCTAAGGAAGGAACACGGATGGGTTTTAGTCAGTAAGAGTCTGACACTCCCTTCCGCTCCACCCAGAGCGGGAGGGGTCATTGGATGATTTCCCATCCTTAAAAAAAAAAAAAAAAAGACACCGACTTCCGAAATTAAAGTTAAATATTTCATAATTTTGAGTTAATTTCTTTTTGAAGTCGATTTAATTTTTTTATTGTAGTTTTGTCAATAGGCTGGACCCCCTAGGCCCCTATAAGGTATAAGTGAATTTTAACTGTTAAATGTGGGTGTACTACTATTTGCTCTTTTCTCTACCCGTTAAACCTATCTGTTAGTATATCGAATGATTTTTTTATCTTACATGTACAATTATTAGAAGTATAGTGTTGTGCGGATTATAGATAAATGTGTTTGACCTAGAAAATTATGGATCAATTTTATAACGGTAACAAACCAATCAAACCATCCTATCACAACATGTCTATTTGAACATCGATCGGTCCAAGGAGGTTGTTATACTGTAAATTTCTTTTTTTCAGGTATTGTGTAGCACGTGGTGCGCTTATGCTGCTGTCACTTGCAGGGAAACAGGAGGTGGTAGATTCGCTGACCCGGCGGATAAGACATGCAAGAACTACACACTGTGTATTTACGTGCATAACGCAGACACTTATATCGCGTACAACGCTGTCTGTCCCAGCGTATCTGTGTTCAATCCAAAAACGTCCAAATGTGTCTCACCGACCAAGTACACCTGTAACAACAAAACTAGTGCCACCATCAAACCTAAGTCGCCTGAAATCTGCTCTTATGACGGCTACATCGCAGATCCTGACAACCTGAATTGTTCTACTTACATACAATGTGTGAATATCTCTGGCGCATTTACTCAATTGAAACAAAGTTGTCCGGGTACCACATATTTTAACCCAAAGACGACTTTATGCGAGACCAACTTTAAGTGCGTGAACTTCACCTGTTCGTCAGCTGGCAGGATCGCCGATGAGTCGGACATCACCTGCCACAAATATTACTACTGCGTTTATTTGTATAATGAGACTTATGTTAAGTTTGATTACAGCTGCCCTGCAGATTTGATGTTTAATCCTATAACCAAAGTTTGTACGACGGATTATGAATGCTACTAGGAAAATTCTTGTTACTTTTTTTCACACAAGTTTTTTCAATTGAAGTACTACTTAGTAGTCGGTAGGGAACTTCTTACTTCTTTTTTCAGAATTGTAACTTATACCATTTCATGATTCAGAAAAGTAGAAAAATTTGCTTCTATATATCACTTTTTCGGGAGACTATTATTTATTTATTCATCTTTGATTCAGGCACATTACTCATAATTTTGTTAGTATTACCTAAACTATGTTAGTACCTATAATTATAAATATAATCTTGTGTCATAAAATTACTGTCACATAGACTCATATAGGTATTATTATGTAGTTTGCTAACAAATAAATTATAATTAAATAAAATGATAATGTCTCATTTGAATGGTGGCATTGGAAACTAACGAATTATGTAAGGTCATGCCCTTAGCTGGTTGCGCAGATATAGTATTAACTATCTATGCAAGAATCTTGTATTCTCATCTCCAATGTAAGATTTAGGTAAGATTCAACGAAACAGGAATGAATTAGGATTGCAGAAATTTAGCATATATTTAATAAACATCATCTGAAAAAAAAAAAAACCTATGTTTTCTTATGGATAGATATTTTATGGTAACTTAATGCTGAGGCTCGTGAATTCATAACACATCTATATTATTAGTAAAATACCTACTTAAAAAAATCAAGAGAACCACATTCTTTCATTGCATACAAAAGGATTCTGCATTTTTATGAAATCATGACTCAAGCAAGTTGCAAGTGATAACGCAACATGTATAACAACAGATTAAGATTATCTTAGTACTAATTCTTGGTTAATCTTATGGTTATATCAATTAAATAACCATTGTTTCTGTTTTACTATTATTAAATACGTAATGCGAGAACTTATTTAGCCTCTACACGCAGCGAACGATTGTAAGATGATGGGGAGGAAAAGCATCGTATTTTTTTTGTGAGTTTATTATTTCGTTTATTAGTATAAAAAAAAACAATTAAAAATATAAAAAAATAGGGATCCGCCGGTGTCGGGAGCAGGGTCCAAGCTACCGGTGGTTAGGGCTCCAGAGACAGGAACCTCCTCACAATGAGTATTTTTATTGTTAACAAATATCAATATTTAGTCAATAACATGATATCGTGAGTGACACATGTCAACATCTGCTTAGCCTCTTCATAACTATATTAGATAGAGTCGACTTCCAGAATAACCGTATTCAACTGTATACATACATATAAGACATAATCAGCAGGTTATGTCATGTATATTTGTGCAAAGTATTTGGATTTGTTGGAAATAAGAAGACCTTTGCTGTAAACAACGGGTTGATGTAGGTATTCTCTAACTTACGGCGAAACCCAATTATCTATCTACTAACAGTTTTGGCATACTGGAGGTAGAATAACCTATCTATCTCTGGTTTTAACGTCTTAATAATCTACGACTATATCAGTAGCGATCTGATTATACTAAGCTGACAGTTATAATTATACTGGCTACCATCAGTAGTTATCTGTCATAAGGTTCGGCCGTAAGTGAGCAACACAATAAAGTTAAATCTATGGATACTGGAATACATAATGGACGACCGTCACAACTTTTGCTTTGGAAAATAATAACAAATTAAAGTCATTAATGTTCCAACGATTACAATACTCTGTCGTAACGAATGCTGTGTTTCATTACCTGCTTTAATTTAACGCTTATATTTGATTATGCACAAACAAGAAAGCAATGTGCATAAGTAATTTATTACTGAGTAGGTGTAATGTCAATATTGAATACATAATTAAGTCTGAGACACCAGATTTTGATAACGTGTGCGATAATGTTGAATTGTTATTTTCTCTACTCAGTTATTTTAGTTAAAATATAGGAATTCAAAGGTGGTCCTAAATACCTTTTGTTGAAATCAGATACATACATCTTTGGGAGCTACAATGTGCAAAATAAATTAATATTCAAGATGATCAGTCTGTATTTCAACATATCCTTATTGGTACAACAACAATTCTTCTTATGTACAAACACAGGGGTTCTTAGTTCCGCTGTTATCGTTCAAATTATTTGAACGCAAAGTCTGACCGTTAACAGTAATGACCGTTTCTGAATTTTAGTTGGATATAATTTAAAAAATTGGATCCAAAGTCAGATAATGTGAAATATTCCTGAACGTCATGAACACAATCTTTTTATTAATGTTGTTAACTTAAAATAACGAGATAACTATATTATCTCTTGATCTTAGTATATAATCTTCAGTGCTTGAAGAAAACATTTAGAAATTCACGATGCAAAGAAAGATTACAGTCACAGTATTTCTCGTAAGTACTTTTGTTGTTGTTTTTTCATTTGTAGCCCTTAGTTATTATTTAATATAGGATCCTTGACCTCCTTCATAATCCACTTTTTTGCAATAAACAGACTATTAAGATTATAGGATATTAGTAATATTTTCATTACCTAACATAGAATTTTTATCATTAGTAAAATTAAACTTAAATAATAATTATACAATAATTTTTTCTTATGTGAATTAAGTGCAATTTTAATTTTTTGTGTTTATTTTTGAATTGTCTCAAGTATGTGTATTTTTCTAAAAGGAAAGAGGAATGCGCGAAAATTACGTGCCTTGTAATTGAGATAATGCCTTTAGTAAAACTCTTCTTACTAAGTTTTGAAAACCATTCGATTCGAAATGCTGTGCTATACCTTCTACTTATACTGTGTGGCACTTTATTTTACTAGACAGAAGTTATTTTCAGGATTTTTGAGTAGAACCTTTTAGATTATGTGTGTTATTTGAAGATAGTAGAAAGAGTTACTCCGTTCACAAACAACATATTGGCTTTGGTGATTGTTTAACTACTGTGACCAAACATGGTGATTAGTGATTATGCAGTTTCTATACCATGGTTAATCCAATTACAGTAAACAACAGCTCTTTAGCAACAAGACTTTTCCATTGTGTACAAATACTGCTGGTACCTTGACGAAGAAGAAAAGCTGATAGCTAAATACGACCGTCTTTAGGTATTTGTACATAATTATGTATATATTATCTGTTTATCCTAAACATTATGTAGGTTTTGGCATCTGAGAGGTAGCTGCAGGCACACAATTTTGGTACACTCTTGTGTTGTATTATTTATTCTTGATTCATAAATACAAAAAACTAATAATATGTTTATGATTCTCAGCAAAGCTATTTTTAGAAGTGAAATTATGACTATTTTAAGAGATCATAACCCTAATAATTAGAAGTGCTTTTTAATTTGTTCAGCTAGCTATACTGCATAGTAATCTGTGGATAACGTCTTGAGTAATGTATTTGTTACTTTTAATATAGGTAGGTTATATTGTGTGCCTACCATGTAATATACTTACTGCTGTTTGTTATTCCTATCAAATAAAATAAAATAAAACAATAAATTCTTACGTGAGTTTCTTTCCTAGAGACCTGTAGATTTGATTTTTGATACGAAATTTTATTTTCAGATATTCGTAACAGTATGGACTACTCATGCTGCAACGATTCAGACTTCTTCAAGTGGTAACAGCCAGTCATCTTCCGACAAAACAAGTATATCAAATTCAACTGGTTTCTCGACTAATGAGACTTCAGTGAGCACGACAAATGCAACGAGAACTACAAACACGACTGATGCATCAAATACTGACGATGCATCCACTACGTATTCTGTCAATAAGACGGTGCTTTCGTCTACGGAGAATTTAACCAACAAATTAAATTCTTCAAATACTGATGTTACATCTGAAGGAAATAATATAACGACATTGTTGTCTGTATCTACTTCAGACACTGCCAATGTTACAACATCTACGGATAATTTGGACACACTTACTTCGAGTTCTACTAATTCTACAAATTCAACGTCAGCCTTGGATGTTGAAAGCTCAGTAAATACGACTGATAAATTATATGCAACTGTTGCGAGGACTTCAGATGACAGCACAGAAAATTCTGCTTTGAATTCTTCAAGTTCATCAAATGTTACATCGATTTTGGAGTCTACAAGCTATACAAACTTAACGGAAACATTAGATGCTACCATTTTAGATAAATCTAATTTTACGAGCTCTACAAGTGCAATTTTCAGCTCAAATTTATCAATTATCACCGATAGCTTAATTTCTTCTTCAGCCAATACTACGACCGTAACTAACTCTACATTTGACTCAGATTCGAAGAGTTCTATAAGTTTGTTGAATTCTGCAGAGACTGAAATTTCAGATAGTTTAAATTTCACAAGCTCAACAAACATCACAGACCATGCTAATTACAATTTTTCAACAAGTAACATAGAAACTTCCAATATTACAACATCTGAAGATGCTTCCGATACGACTTTATTGGATTCTGCAAATTCTACAAATACAATATATGAATTAGTTACTGTGAATTCCGCAAACTCCACAGAAAATTTAAATTCTACCTGTTTGGAAACTTTTGACTTGACAAATTCAACAAATATTTCTGAAACAAATACCTCATCATACCTGATAGATATTCGGATTTCTTCCGGATCAAATTCTTCGGGCATTACAAATACAACGTTCGATTCTGACACTGCAACTTCAATAAACTCATTAAAGTACACTAACAATACGACATCAGATACTGTGAACACAACAAGCACGACTGATATTATGGAAAATTCCAACGCGCAAAGCACCAGAACCTGTCTCGATTCGATCCAATCCTCAAATTCAAGCGATTCTTCAGAGATTTCCAGTTTGGAATCGGAATATTCATCAAACTCTACATCTGCCATAACATCTGAAAATTCAGTAAATTCAACCAAGAGTCTAAATTCTTCGGCTTCAGAATCTTCTAGTGCAACCAGATTAACAAATATTTCAGACATAACAAACTCATCCTATGCGATAGATATTAATTTTGCTTCTGAATCAAATTCTACAATATCGATGAATACGACATCCGATTCACAAGATACAACTTCACAAAGCTCAGTCAGGACGACGAATAACTCTACATCAGAAACTGCAAATACAACGAGCTCAAGTGACCAAACAGACCATTCAAACGCGAGAGCTACACGAAAAACTTTAGATACCATCAGTTCTACAAACTCTAGTGATTCTACAGATATTTATAGTTTAGAATCCGCATATTCATTAAATGTGACATCTTCTGAAGTAACTCAGAACTCAGTTAACTTAACAGAAGCTTCAGATTCTACAATTTTAGAAACTACGAATTCCACTAGTTCTACGAATGGAGAAAATGTTTCAAATTCATTTCACACAACGGATATTTTATCATCAGTGTCAAACTCCACGAGTTCCGCAGATATTACGTCTGATTTAGATACCACAATATCTTCAAATTCATCAAATATAACAGAAACAGTTATTTCAGAAACTGTAAATTCGACTATTCATGATGATAAGTCACATAACAGCGGCCATTCCAACATTTCTGGATCTACAGAAACCAAAAACATTACAAATTCTAACGATTGTTCACAATCATTCCTATCAGAGTCTGCGTATTCTTCGAATTCATCCTTTGCAGCAGACTCTGCGAACTCAAAAAAAATAACTGAAAATTCGGATTCATCAACATTGAAAATAGTGAAATCATCAAGTTCAAATAACACCGAAGGTACTAAGAATATTTCCAGCGAAGTGAATACATCCTTATCGGCTGCATCTAATTATACAAGTTCAAAAAAATCTATATTTACTACAGACATTAATGATGTATCGAATTCAGGAAATATAACAGACATTGTTACTTCTGGTACGACGTCCAATTTAAATTCAACAGCAAAATCAGAAGCTGTAAAGTCGAATTATACAGTCGTTAATGCGGAGTCAATAAGTTCTATTAGTGATAGTTCAAATACTGCCAATACAATTGAGAAGTTATCAAATTCTACATCGGCAGTAAGTAGTACAAGTTCATCAAGTTCGTCAGTGCCCACGAGCAGTTCAAGTAGTTCAGAAAAAGCTTCTGTTAATTCAATTGCTAATAAGAACACAACACGTTCAATGAGTACAGACGACATAGAAACGACTTATTCATCTGAAAACAACGCCTTCAGGAATATTACCGAAGTTATTGATACGGAAACTTCTACGATAATAAAAAATAATACTGACACTACAATTACCACGACTTCTATAGATACTTCTGACAATATAACTGTTATTACAATTATAACAACTAATATGACTATTACAGTTGACGACGATATAACAAACATAACAGAAACAACTGTTGTGACCAACATAACTAGTTATACCAATAGTACAGAAGATATAATAACAAGTGATATAACTGATACAATTACTACAGTAATCTTCACTAATACAACAATCACCACAATTACTATTGATGGAAACGAAACCACGGTTGCTACTACAACTTTAAACAGTACTGATATTATTGAAACGACCTTAATTGATGACACAAGAAATGCTACGACGACTATTATATCCAGGAACAGTTCAGATGCCACGACGTCTCTAAGAACATCTGACGTTTCAAATAAGACTTTTACCAGTGAATCAATAAACATGACAACAGGATTAATAGTTGACACTACAAATTCTACTAACACCAACTCGACTTCTGCCTGCACTGCACAAGGGTTTATCGCTGATCCAGACTCCACTAATTGCAGCAGCTACATAGAATGCATTCAAAATGAAAATGGCAGTTACACGGAAACAAAGTACACATGTCCCGACCATACACTTTACGATCCTGATACAACTTTATGTGACTCCGATTACGAATGTCCTACAGATTCAAGTGATGGCTCAAATTCGACCCACAACACCACAAACTCGACTTCTGCCTGCACTGCACAAGGGTTTATTGCTAATCCAGATTCCACTGATTGTACTAGTTACATAGAATGCATTCTGAATGAAAATGGCAGTTACACGAAAACAAAGTACACATGTCCAGACCATACACTTTACGATCCTGATACAACTTTATGTGACTCCGACTACGAATGTCCGACAGATTCAAGTGACGGCTCAAATTCAACCAACAACACAACAAATGCGACTTCCATTTGCATTGCACAAGGGTTTATTGCTGATCCAGACTCCACTGATTGTACCCGTTACATAGAATGCATTCAAAATGAAAATGGCAGTTACACAGAAACAAAGTACACATGTCCTGATAATTCACTTTACGATCCTGATACAACTTTATGTGACTCCGACTACGAATGTCCGACAGATTCAAGTGACGGCTCAAATTCAAGCAACAACACAGCAAATGCGACTTCCATTTGCATTGCACAAGGGTTTATTGCTGACCCAGACAGCACTAATTGCAGCAGCTACATAGAATGCATTCAAAACAAAAATGGCAGTTACACGGAAACAAAGTACACATGTCCAGACAATTCACGTTACGATCCTGATACTACTATATGTGACTTCGACTACAAATGTCCAACGGATACATCTGATTCAAATTTAAATACGTTTACATGTTCTTCAGTTGGAAGATTCGTCAATAGCGCCGACTCTACCTGCCAAACTTACTACAACTGTGTGTTATTGAGTAACGGAACCTATGTCCTGAATGAGTACACATGTCCTAGTGTTTCAGTATTCGACCCGATCAATAAATATTGTACGACAGCTTACACTTGTACTGCTTAAATATTTTATTTAAAAACTTTTTCGATATTGGTATACCTACTGCAATAGTGTTGTAATGTGTAAGATAATATCCATTGACAAAAATATGTATTTGTAATCATTGAATTCTGAATAATGTGTCTATTTCGGTACCTGTAAAGAAAACGAATTGACTTTTCTGTTCATAGAAGTTCTATTGTTCCTGTAATAATAGTAAGATTGAATGTTTGTTGTGTTGGTGGTTGTTGTTGTATTTAGTTTATACTTGGAAATAAATATATTAGTTTCGATAGGTACTCAAATAATCAGTGATAACGAGAAAAATAAAAAAGTACATCCAAATATTTTTATTTATAATATTTAAAATACTTCGGTACTCTCACAAAACTTGACATACTTATTATATAGTATTATTATGGCATTAATATCAATTTCATAGCATTTAACATGTAGCAACCAAATTGTGGTTAAAGATATCTTTGCAATGAAAAACGTTGCTCTATAAAAATAGAAACATTGTTGAAATATAAAAGTAACTTCGATATTGATTTCTACACAGACCTTTGAAATACATTTGGAAATTATACCTCCTAGTAATTTTATACAAAGTTATAAAAAAAATCATTTTTATATTACATTGCTGATATTTTAAATATCCAAAAATTTCTATATCGAAATGGACTTGGTCCCTCTATCTTGACGATAACTGGTACGCACGGCTACACATCAAGCAATACATAACCAGTGTAAACTGACTTCTGGTTGTACGAAAAACCTACACAATACCAGGTCAGCTAAAACTGGAAATGTAAACTTGCTATGTAGCCGTGTGTACAAGTAAAGCGTGCGTCAAGTGAGCAAGGTAAAATTTTTCGAGAGTCTTGTACGCATGTTGTTCCAAAACAAACCTAATGGAAATGGCTCATGTCTTTGTTTTTTATTGTGCATATTTCGTTTTCTCCTTTTAACCCCTTCGAAAAAAATGTCTCTCTTCCTTACATCCATCTGATATTTATTAATTAATAACGAAGCGATTTTCCTTGCTTTTACAAGATTACGATTGAGTTTCACAGTTAAAGCAGTACTAACATTATTGCTAACCATCTGACAAGGAGTCATCTTGTCTAGCAGCAAACTGTGGGAAGTCTTCCTAACCGTTGTATAGTAAGTGCGGAAGTAGTTTTCTCTAACTTTTTTAATAAACTCGGGTGAAACTGTTTTTGCCGGTATCTTCCGTCTTTTATCACCGACTGTGACACTGCTCATAGTGGACTCATGGTGTTTAGTAAATCTCTTATCATCATTGAGAGAAACTAACTTTATAATTTTATTGTGGCTAAACCGTTTACGATTTTCGTTTTCAAATTCTGGTAAACTTGTTACCATATAGGTAGATTCATTAATGCGTCGCACTTGGTATGTCTTTACACTGATCGAAAACGTTGTGAAGCTATTGAATATTAATTGTATAAATAATATATATCTTGTAATCAAAGAAAACATTAAAAACTGTTTTACGGTAAGAATTACGCGTCATGTTGACATTCTTTGACGCTTTTCTTCACGTGATGAAAAATCTTTTAGCTAAGAACTATTTAGTCGCCATCGAACAAAGAGTTTAGTTATCTGATAAACCCAAACTTTTTAAATATACCCAATTTTTTTTTTGCTAATAGATTCTGTAAGAAAATATATATAAAATTAGGGATGAGATCACTTAAAGTTATACAAACGTCTTGACTCTAAGACGCGTGATACTAACGCGTCTAACTCTTAGTAAAAAGTGAATGAAAATCACACAATGGTTGTCGAGAGTCAGCTCCCATACCGCGGAATCAAGGTCAAATTAGTCTGGCAAATCATCCAAATACACTTTGCATCTCAACGTAGGATTTCAAAGTAAATCAAACTTTAGTGTCTTGGATTTTAAGATTGATTTCATTTGTGACGCTTATTGCTTATTTCGAACTGAAGAAAGAGTCTGAGATAGTTCCCGATGCTGTTATTGTTTTCAATGCCACCGAGCACACGCTTCTTAATTGCCATTTCCGTAAACGAACAAGAAAGCCATGGAGAACATAAAGAAAAGCTGTATTTAAAAACATCTTTGAACATCAAATATTGCCTGGAATGTTTATGAAAAAATTAGTACCTAGGTATATATTTTATTGGAACACTTGATAACTTGTTAAGCTTATCAGTATTTACGAGTAGTGCTGTTTTCAAGTAATGGATGCTGAAATATAAAATAGCTTGATGACTACCTACACCAGCTTCGAAGAATACCGGCATCGCATCTCCCCTGGAACACTTTTTGTACTGATTGCAACAAAAGCTACATGGGAACAACCATTGGTATGTCACAATTGCTCTCATTCCCCTGAATAAACATAAGAAAAGAAATAACAAATCACAATATTTTTATAATACGACTCAAAAATGAGTCGTCAGTTTACTCCGCTCACTTTCTGTTTACTTAGAAGCAATATTGTGATATGCGCTTTCACTCGCGTAGCTTCATCACTACAAATTGATCGAAATGTTTTAAATAGTTAGGTAGCTTTTATTTAATTTGTTGTAATAAACTCAAGAGAAAAGATGTATTGAATAATAATGTCTAATCCCGGTAGTAAGTAGGTACCTACAAGGTCTCTTGGAGACAAGTGCCTCAAAGCTCAAGTGGTCAAAGGTGCCTCGTTGGTTTAGTGGTCGCAAACGCTTCCGCTGAGCATACGATCTTGGGTTCGATTCCCGGGTCGAACAAAGTGTTTTTGGGTTTTTCCATCTGAAATTTTTCAGTAGCAGCCCGGAATCTGGATTTGTATCCAGTTGATAGCAAACATAATTACCTACTATAGGTACACCTATGCCTAACCCTTTGGGGATTACATGTGTGATGTTATAAATGTAAACTGTCAACTATTCGAGAGAAAAGATGGTACTAATGATAATTTCTAAACCCGGCAGTACCTATTTTACAAGGCACTTTCGAGAGGTCGGTGGTATGCGTCACTGAGGCACCGTCATCGGTCATTCTGGCTACACACGCAACGATTTATACAACCCAAACAATTGGAATGGAAACATCAAGATTGCGTGTCGTGTTTTCTAAGCGAGATGATCAGACACGGTCATACGATGTTTGTCCGAATCCGCGTCAGAGCTATCTAATGTTACTTAAAGGTTGCGTTGGTGCGTATAGGATGTTTGCATAACTTCCGTAACATTAGGTTTATGTATACGTGTGCCCTTTGAGCTCGCAACGTAAATCCTTCTCCAAACCGAAATTCAGAATGTACAGGTAATGTAGTATTCAGGCATCACAAGGGTAGATACTGCCTGCCTTGCTAAGTTCCAGAGAGTGACGAGAAGAAAAAGGACCGGTACCCTCAATTCGTAAACAACAACAACAATCAACATAAACAATCACAATCTGAATGATTTTGAAGGATATAGCTTATATGTTCGAAAAGTTTGTCTACTCAACAACGTAAACAACGCAATGAATGTTGTTGATCTTTCAAAATCTAAGCCATTGCTACTGAGTACCTACTGTTAGTAGATATACCCCAAAACTTTACAAGAATACAATTGTACAAAATCGTTAAATTGTAGAAACTATTTCGTAACGCAGAAATCACAAACATGTTAATTGTAGACTTATCACTACAATTTACATATTTGTAAGGTTTTTTCATTACAATTATGTGGTACAGACAGTACTTGAAAGATTTAACTTTGTAAATTGTAATTATAAAGGTTTGTGGTATTGGACCTTGCTGGATATATCTAATCTTAGTAACTAACTAGCCTGTTTTGTCCCACAACAAGGCAAAGGCCTCCCATTTCCATACATATCTTTTGCTAGTGCCGTTTAGTTCTTTCGGTAAGGAGTCAAGCTCGTCCCGCCATCTTCGTCTTCCTCTCGGCCTGTCAGCGTGTTGATATTATAATTACGAAATCAATACTCATACCGAGTTTTAGATGGTATAGCATAAGGATGTCTTCTTTAGCTGTCACGGTAATACCTAACTTTGATTAGGTAACTAATAAAATCTAAGCTTACATCCGGGTGTTTTTCCAGCTACTGCTGATAGTTTCTTAAGTAACATAATTCGCTTTACACGTCCAAACTGTAGCAGCAGTATTTCTTGCCGCCTACTTTCCTGCTTGCTAACGATGTCACGCACAGCGTTGCAGCGTATATTTTGCGTAATCGCGGTTTATAGTTGCATCTCACATGCAGAACCTAACACTTTATTGCCCCATAGTTATAATCTTGGCTGATTTGCATTGAAAGCTTTGTTTTAGGTATTTAGAACGTTTCTCTAAGCGGAACTATTTTAAATTATAAATATTTTTTCATTGCATTTTTTTATACCCGGATAACCAGGTATAAAAAAATGCTATGAAAAAATATTTATACACACACTACTACTGCTGCTGCTTACTTACTGTTACTTTTTACTTTATTTGTATAAACACTACACATTTTAATTAGTTTTTGTTGTTATTATTACCTGGTTCAGTTGAAATAAATTTAGGGCTTATGTCACAAGACTACAGATCGAACAGTAGGTACCTATCTCTGAAAACATAAACCCTGAAATGAATCCTAATAGGTAGGTACCGTGTTAACATTTTTACACATGTTACGTATTCCGAACAACCGAAAACCAAGATCATGAATAAACATGTAGCATTCATTGCACAAAATCAAAGAATGCAGAAGTGTGGTATCCAAGTAAAAGTTCGCTCATATTCAACTCATGCGCAGTCTCGGCCGTTATTTGCGAAAGCCAACTGCTTTGTAAATAAAGCGCGTAGATGCTCTTCGAAATTTAACAATTTCACTGAATAACGTCGTATCTTGGAATACTAAGTAATTACATGTTTCGTAACATCTGGGGCTTTTCAAACCACTTGTGGGTTTTCGATATTCACTTAAATAACTTTACTTATGGCCGCACCTTGGCCTGTGCGTTTTTGATTTTTATTAGTTCAGCAATTTCTTCATCATCACAATTTCAGCCGAAAGACGTCCTCTGCTGAACATAGAGCTCCCCAAGCATTTTGGAAAGATTTGACAGGTGGGTTGACGATCGCAGTACTTAATATGGTGTTAAAATGCTTAGAGAACGCTGCTGCCCATTCTCCAGTAAATTTCTTACTCGAATTTTACGAAACCCACGAGACGAGACAGAACATACAATTCCTTAGCTTCTAAGCGATTTTTTAGTTTAGGCTCATAACTTCTACTTTACCTTCCACTAATAAAGAAATTGAAAATATATCGTTTGTTTTATTAGTCAAAGTTATGTATGTCTCGTAGCTAGCCATTAATTCTTTGTCTGGCGAAGATACTCGTAAATGTATAAATCTAAAGTGTCCTTAAATGGAAGCTTTGTGAGTGGGTAGTAAAACATCCATTTAAAATAAGTTCAGTGATTGTCGAGACAAACTTGGGGACCGTCGGAGTGACAGACGTTCAGTCCTTTTCATTATGTATGTACAGTTTCTTGTAAGTACGCTTAAAGTCTTCTACTAACCTTTTTACGTCTACTTGAAATTTTAATATTAGGTACATTAAGCAAGACTTGTCTGCGGGGATATATTAAGATAATAAACTCTTCTTTATTTATTAAAGAATTGCTGTATCTAAAGCCAAATAATAGACAATGTGAAAATAATTCAAACTTGTATCGAATTAGCCATTCAATTGATTAAGATAACGCAAATCATTTCGTTGCACACATTTCAAGTACGTAGGTAATACTTTAAAAACTTTTCGGAAAAAGCCAACAAAACATAGCGATAGTAAAGTCATTACTTGGATCGGTATGATGTATGCGCGTGCACACTACATGGCTTGTCTTCCGCCAATCGTTACGGAAAGGCGATGTCTCATAAATAACGTCTAACATGCCAGTAATTTGCACATAATGTGTTTTTCATATATATCGCACTACTTTCTATCAATGAATGATGACGTGATTGAGTATATTACATAATTATTTTGTCCGCTGATTGATGTCAACATTCTGTATCATTGTTATAAAAATAAAAAATAATTTTTTTAAGTCGTTTATTCATTCGGAAATACATAGAATAAAGCAAATCAGGATGTGTCGGAAATATTTGAAAGCTAGCTTTGCTCGCGGCTTCCTATGAAATAACTTGTTCCCCAGACCAGACCCAACGCATCGCATACCCAGTCTATTACTCTCTTTTTGCTCGGCTCCTAAGGGTTATAGCGTGATGTTAAATTTTATTACCTTCCTCAAAAATTTGACTATCAAATGAAAATAATTTTTGAAATCCGACTGGTACCTAGGTCCAGAGATTAGCGCATTCAAACAAACTTTTTAGTTTTATTTATAAAGATATAAGTAGATTAGACTACTCTTGCTTGAATAACACCGTTGAGACTATCATAGAACCGCGTAAAGCTTAAATACAGATCCGAAACTACAACAAGCCTGCAGGACCTATTCTACCTAGGGGTCAGCAATGTACTATCGCGGACACTCCCGCCTGACTTTTTGTTTGCACTCAATAAATAGAAGCGCTCTCTAGTAAACGCGCCAAGATCAAATAGTTTGTCCATAAAATTCACAAAAGGAGTACACGTGATGTGTCACTAAGCTCCGCAGTGCAGGTTGCACTTGCAACTAATTACGTTATCGCTTTCCTAATTGGCGAAAACTTTAAGGGGCGTGAAAAGTCTGCGATAGTACTTTGGAACAGGCGATGAAACTTAGTACAATGAACCGGAAAATGAAAGCTGTGTCCAGGAACAACTCTTACTAGAAGGAAATTACAGCACAAAAATATGAAGTATCAATCTACAGTCGTTAGATAATCAACTTATTACTATAATTGGCGGAACATTGAATTCTGGTTTGTGTTAGATTCCTGTATATAACCAATCGTTATTGGATCAAATTAACCCTCGTTTATCTTTACCAGCAATTAAGTATAGTTTCCATACTACAGACTTGGCTCGCAGTACATTTTTACAAGTCTTAATATTACTACATTTGTATTAAGTAGATACTTATCTATTGGAAAGGTTAATAAAACGATTCGGTTTTGGATATATGTACCGAAAATTCGAATAGTTATTCCACGATCTCATACCTACTTCTAAAGCTAAACGGATTACTGCACTAAAAACTTAAACTATTCGTCTAATGAACTCTGGAATATTGAACAAAGTTAACTATCGTATTCCTTCGTGGTATGTGATCACTATTAGACGTAATCTCATAAAACTTGAGCTCGTAAAAGGGTTTAAGTGTGAGCTTAGTGGGGAGAAACCATTTATCAGGCTTTATTATTATCTAAGTACGAACCGATTTGCATTCCTGACATAACTTCCCTATGTTTTACAGTGATACTGGTGTTGAAAATAAAGAAAAAGCCTAAGTATAGATCGCCAGAGGTATATTTCAAGGGTAAGTAAGAAAGTTTAAATCGCTAGAGGCGTACTTCAAGGGTAAGTTTAGATCGCTAGAGATGCCTATACTTCGGATGGTAGATACTTGGTCCGGTTCATGCTCATAATCATTTGAGATCTTCTTATTAAATTGTGAACCTAAAAAGGTTTACATTACTCTATGCACCAGTTTTGAATTTTTTACCAATTAAAGTTGGTAAGGCTATTACTACGTGTCTAATTCAAAAAATTAAATCAAAAACGATTATTGATCGAAGATCAAAATGGTGTATATCGCATCAACTTGGTCTAACTCTGTAGGTACTTTAATGACAACTTTGTCACAGCAACTGAACTAAGACCATGCCTTTATCTATCAACTGCTAATAGATTATCACCTAATAAATATTTGACACGTAATGTATATCGCAAAACTATTAAATAATCTTTATGTTAGATCAGTATTACATCTATTGAGCACGTAGCAGCTAAGTATTGTGATAAGATCGTTTTATTTTAGATATAGATCATCGAAAGATTGTTGGATTAAATTCTTTAATTTTATTTTTAGACCAGGATTTTAACAGGCTGAAAACTGAAGCTGTAACTCTGCCGGAAAAGTTTTCTATCAATCAATAAATTCAATAAAAAAGCACTGCGTTATACTTATTAATTATTATTTAATTTTACCCACTGTATTATTCATAGAGCACGTAGAAAATCCCCGAATAAGAAGAATTAAAAGACTTCTCACTTTCTAATACCAACAAAAAAAAAAAACTGAAACCGAGCTGTCCCAAAATCGAGTAGGGGTTTAAATTCCAACAATGATTGCGGTAAACATTTGAAATGGGTCAGCAGGTACCGGGCGGGGCGGCGTGGTGTGTGCGCCCGCGCCTGCGCTCATTCGCTTTTTGCCCACCTTTCGACTCACGCGCAGCGCAGCCTCCACCATTGTTCGCCACGCGCATTTCTCTCACGTGGGAACTGTTGACTTCTTCGTGCTTTACCCGCGGCGTCATTTATCTACACCGCCGCTGGGGACCGCACGTTATGCTATTACGAGTACGTGACTATTTCACGAGTGCGAGCTTTGTGTTATCGCTTCGAAGGTGACTGTGATATGAAAACTGAGGATTATCGGCATGTCGGGTGATGTTCCGGGACGTTACTTGGTGAAAGTTGAGTGATGATCAAATAGACACAGTGATTGGGATCTTGCTGACTGATAAGAGGAGACATGGCCGTCGCGCCGGTGAGTGATACCAAACTACTTATATAACTTAATAGTCCATCCGTGCTTTATTTGGTACTTAGTTTTTACGTTAAGATAAGGAATTTTTAAACGAATGTAAAAGCTTCATTAACTACGATGCCATGTGTTTAGATGCTGTTCATGACGAGTTGATCTTGATTATAATGATAATTTCTTAAACTATTATAGTTAGTAAGTATATCATATTACAGTTTCTTGAAGATATTATTATTATTTCTTGACTTTAATTGGGTATTTCACTTCTTGTTTATGTCATTCTGTTTACTCTGATTTTATATTGAAATAACTTAGTTGTAGAGTGACAAATAAATAACTTAATAATTAAACTTGGAATTAATGATCCAACTAATATTTTTGTAACAATCTAATTTAAAAGAGTGTCCATGGAGTTACTTGCCCGTTGTTCTTCATAGGTACCTATTACGCTTTGGAATGGGCAACTAGCTTCATATTTTTCTGACTAACCGACTCCTTGATAATTCAAAAGTACCTACCTATTAGTTACTTGAAATAAATGCTTTGAGTTCGAATTGAGTGAAGATTATGTCTTCAATTATACTTTATATACTTTGAAATCACATGAGTTCGAACTGAATATTACATACTCTGATGATTTAGAGTTAAATGCATTCAATGAAGCTCGCTTTAGAAAATATTAACGTTACACGGACGTAAGTTAAAATTAGGGCCATGTTCGAAACAATAACAAAACAAATAAAAAATAAACATAAAGAGTCATAACGAGAAAACATGTTACAAGTGTGAGTTGTCAACGAGTGAAATATGAAATTTTTAAACAAGCTTAGTCAGCTTGTTTGTGAAACAAGCTCGCTTTCCATTAGTTTTATGACAGTAGGTAGTACATGTGTAATTAGTAAGCTCTGCCTGCCTTATCTCCGATTACTTAACGAGCTGTTACAACTGTTAGCGGTTTACTTAATCAAGATGATGTAAAGTGGGCGCTATCTTTAGGACTTGCTATAGCTTTAATGCTTAGGTACGTAGTGTTTTATTTGCCCCATTTCCGGATGATATGTCACTCTTCTACATTGGTACCTACTAAGCGTTTTCTGGAACTATTTCTGAATACTGGAAGTGTGTCTGTAATTAAAATTCCCAAAGTCTTTAAAATATAGCCAAAACGTTTTTTTTTTGTTGATAATACAAGTACTATTAGTTATTCTGTGGTAATACTGAAATCACCTGACCATTAAAGACCGTTTGATATATAATAGGTATGTAGTGCACAAAGTTTTCTTGTCAGAGATGGAATGCATCATCTGATAAAAACAATAAAATCCGGAACCTTCTCCAAGACAATATTTATTATCTAAAAACGATGCCACCAGACATGATGATTTTGAGAGTACCTAATAATATATAACAAACTCGTACAGATTTTCACTTCTAGCATGACACTACACATTCTTTTGTTATAAAGTAACATTTTCTGTTTGAAATTAATGAAACTAACATTCTTTTGCTAAATTAGAAGACATTTAAACAAGTGATGCTTTAGAAATTAGGAAAATAACAGCCAATTTTGTTATAAAAAAAACTGACTCAACACGTCAAAGAAATTATAATACTGTAGAACAAAAACAACGTAAGTAGCTAGTTAAAAGCACAGCACAATCATTATTCCTACGCTTATGATGTGACAAATGGAAGCATCTTATGACGTCAGCAGAGTCTTGTTAGGTGACAAACCCAGGACAGCGACAACGGTATCCCAAAGTAAACACAACCCTTTTTTGTTACTTTGATGAGAATCCAAAAAAGGCTTTGAAACTCACTGATAACTCTGTTTTGTTTGTAATTAACACGGAAAGAGTTTTACGACTAAATCTAATGGAACCCTTTTACCACGGTTTTGTTGATTGTCCTGAATAAGTACGCAGAGGTATTAAACGCCATTGTGATGGACACGGATAAGTTAATGATTTAGAAGTAAACAAAAAGCTTGATAAACAAACAGTTTATTTAAAAAAAAAATCGTCAAATCTCTCAAAAAAATTGATATTCAGTCATTTGAATGTATTTGTAAAGTTTGTAGTCTTGAAAAGAACATAACAAATTCCAATATCGTTCGCGCCCATATTCTGACACTAGACTACGACTGTACGAGTGAAATCTGAGAACCAGTTTTATTTGCCTGTGTTCTTGATGGACGAGAAGTGCCCATCTAAATAAGCTTGAATATTGATACTGTTGTGGAGAAAAGTGCTATTCAAATATTGGGGATTTCATAACTTTGCTAAGAGTTATATGTATAGGAATCTATGCATTAGGTACCTACCTTTACACACAGTGAAAGTATTCTTAGTAAAAGTATTTGATATACCTATCTGGATATTTTGGAAAAGCGAAATCATAAACCCGTAATCCAGATTTACCTTTATCAGAATGGCAATAAATGAGAGATTATTACTACAAATTACAAGTAATCTAACGATAATATTGAAATGTTATTGTATGCTCTATCTCAAGTCACTCTTCGTCGTGACTGCACTCTTTACTTAGAGCCGGGCTCGTACGTGCTTTAGCTGTAGTGTCATTTCTTAGAATCTACACATTTATCACTCCATATTCTATTTAATTATGCACATTATTATCACTCACGGGCATTTTATTTACGAACATACAGACTTCTTGGATTTTACATTGAATTTGAACACTGCTGTCATTATAAAATATATTATGAGATCCGGTTATTACAGTCTGAGTCAATACAATTTCTTTAACTTTCGGTGAATCTTAATTTAGTAAATTATCATCTTCCATAAGTTCTTTCTGGCCGGCTTGTTTTCTCCCGACGATGCCGTTAATATTATAGACCTTTGAATGGTTCCCCATTTTTAAAAGACTTCAAAAAAAGGAGGAGGTTCTCAGTTCGTCGGAATCTTTTTTTTTTTTTTTTAATTTTTTTTCCCGATACGATATAAAAAAGTTTTACAAAAAAAAACAACCGACTTCCAAAAAAAACTACTAAGTGATAAATAACTTTTATTTCGGAAGTCGGTGTCGTTGGTTCTGCATTTTCGTTTATTGACACCGACTTCCGAAATAAAAGTTATTTATCACTTTGTAGTTTTTTTTGGAAGTCGGTTGTTTTTTTTTTCCTAAATTGCATATACATCCTTCTTTATACGATCGGAACGTTGAACTGAAGATAGATCGCTTTCAATAATATTCCATCTAACCAACAAAGGCGTACCGTACTCGTCGGTGCATTTGAATGCTTCACTTATAAAAAAAACATAGAATATTATTATTATTAACGTATCAATCACAAATACCTACATATTAATTAGCCGATCGGTAGTAAGCGCCCGCGCATCCTACAAATGTTAACGATACGAGCGCGCGTGAGTTGCGTGTGATTCACTTTCCATTTCGATACATTTACTTGCTCTAGAATTCCCGAATACAATGTCTACCGCATGTTTGACATGTTCAACATAATTTAATAAACAATGTGTGTTTGGCAGTTGTTTGTGTTTGTAGACATGATTTGGTATAGTTTGAATTGAGTAAACACGTGATATACAGTTCCGAGTGTTAATGATAACTTTAATTGAGTAATTACTAAGGGGACATCTAGATGTGTATGTTACAGGATGAATTATGTAATGATCGTAGCAGGTGACTTTCTGTAGTTTCTTTCCCATGGAAGAAGGCGTGAGTTGACGTTGAAAGACGACGACTGCCTCGTTAGTCACTAGACCTAACCTACGTAGCGCCTGCGACCACTAGGTGCATGCATGAGGCAAAGCGTTATAGGGTTTTACCATCTGGTATCTTAGTAGCAGCCCGTAGTCTTTGATTTGTGCCCGGCTGATGGCAATACGTTCACGCCTGATTACTTGGGACGTAAACATAACTGGCGAAATGTGGGTGTACTATTTATAATTACATCTCAGCCTAACCCTTCGAGGTATACAGGCGAGATGTTATGTATAAATGTCATAGTGAAAAAGTTTTGTCTATAACAGCTACAAGAGAGAAGATTAGTGTTATTTCACCAGCACCAAGTGACCTAAAACGCGGTAGGTACTCAGAACAATACGGTACGACACATCTCGAGTCAGTGCACTGGAGTCGCGGATCATTGTTCTGAGCAATTGTTACGTCTGTGAATCCGCGCTTGCAAAGCTCTTCGTGAAAGCGCCGTTTCTCACAGCCATAGTAAACGATATTACATTCAATGTTAAGGTGTTCATTTCAAGTACTTTGTATTCTCTCATTGGTAAAGGTAACGCGTGTAATTTCTTTATTAACACGAGTTATGTTAGTTCAGTGTGACGAGAGAAATTTTTAACATCTATGTATACCTAATTTATTAAGTATAAGTATAACTATTTAAAGTCTTACCAGCTCACATTGTTTATATTAGGTATATTAATATATGTTCTGACTTGAAAGACACGATGTTATCCAAAAACAATATAGCGGAATGCGACAGCTTCCTTATTACATTCAACAATTTTACATAATGTATCGTAATATTGTAAACAAAGCACGGAACAATGCATTATAATGATCGTAAATGTCTGACTAACAACCGTCTAATAGTCGACAGTAATTAACACTGTCACCGCGTTGCACTTGGATTATTTATGAGCAGCGTTACCTAAAGGCTTATAACATCACATGACCTACCTAAACAAGTTAGTAGTGATGGGAATGTGAGCGTAGACCGGAAAGAACAGTTTGCAATGCAGGAGACAGGTAAACCTAGCATTGGGTGGTATGAAGAAGAGAAGGAGAAGAAAGTGTCAGGGCCCTTACCCGTTCTAGATAGTACCTATATAAAACTCACAAATGCACATCCTTTGTGAGTTTTATATAGCTTTATAGACATGAAAATAATTATTCACAAAAGATCAGGCGGCCTAAAACGCCACTTTGGCAAAATCATAAAACAATTCATATCACGCAATTCATCTGTATGACGTTTTGTACGGAGATTCGTAAAATGCTATAGGTACACCTCTGCCTAACCCTTCATTATATAGGTGTGAAACTGTCAAACAGATGAATTGCGTGTTATGAATTGTGTTATGATTTTGCCAAAGTGGCCTTTTTAGGCCTGAACATGCTGCACTTTTTGCTGTTATACGTGGTGCTTTCATGAGTGACCATTATCATGAAAGTAAAATAAGATACACTTATGCGTTTTAAATTGATACATTCTAAGATCTTGGGAATTTCGGTTTTTAGCTTTTGCACATATCAATTGTAGCCTACTTTTTGTTTTATATAGCTTCTTCTTTTTCTAAATATACAGTTTCTTGACTGTAGGTACTAAAACTAGAGAGTTATGAAATTCCTTTAAAATGTTAGTTTCAACAAGCTTTTGACTAGCTAAGACTCTGCACTTTATCATGGTATCATTCTTCATAGTTTATAACTAATGGTTTGTTTTGACCATTATGTAGTTACAGCTGATGCACCGTGCATTAATGTTTTAATGATTAAGTGTCTGTGTGCACGCACTACCACTCTTGCTTCCGACTTGATGAATCAGTATCGTTGGTAAATCGATTATTTGATCATTATTTCATTGTATGCGGAAAATATAGTCTATTCTTCTAGTCTCGGTAGCTCCCATAGCATCCTGAGTGTATTGTGTGATAGGTGGGACAGCCTCATGCTGGCTCACTGGATACGGCTGCACACGTACGTGTCAATTGTTTCAATTTTGTTTAAAGAGTGTGGTTTTTACTAACATTAGGTTAAGACTTTTTCTAACAACATAATATGGATCTTGTGATTTGATCTGAAATAAAATATTTATTACTATTAACAAGTAATATAACTTTATCACTAGGTACTGTTTTTATTTATTCTTAGTTTCGAATGAAAAGCGATAAACCGATTAGAACATTTGTCGTAACAAAATCTGTCTGAAAGTTATTTTGACCATTATCAAAACCAGTTTCATTTTACATTCATTCTTAATTTCTGAGCGTTTCAAAAGAGACAATTTGGACGGAAAAGCGTGTACAATATAAAATTTGTTACAGAATTACATACATCTCGTCAAGATCTAAGACCTTTCACCTTGAGTGAGGCAATGATACTCAAAATATTCCACGCACGACCCCGTAATGTTACACCATTAATATCTCTACTTTCGTTCATTTGTTTAATATTGTCTTCGGTAAATCAAACACATCTATATAATCGTGGTCATTCACTGTATTATGTCAAATCATTCTTTGTACCTATTATTATAGAAAACATTAGAGGTGAAGTTTACATTACGTAATACAAGAATCAAAATGACTTCCCTGTGGTCTGTAACTCACTCCTATAATGTGGCTCATATGCCTCGATTTCGGACACATAAAGCACCACAAAAAATAGATTATGTAAGGCTTCGAATTCCGATCGTATGATTAGGTAAACGGCGGCATTCACAGTTAACTCATGTGATTCGATCACGGGTCAATGCATCTGTCAATCATCTCATGAATGGAGGCATAACATGCTGTAATCAAACAAGCATTTGAAATCATGATCAAGTTCAATGTTAATGTTTGATATTGATCGAAACACGACGAACACCCACACACATGAGGAATCCACTCTCATTTTCTATGTTGTTTAGGCCTGGTGCAATGAAGTTATAATTTATAGGATCGCTTTCAGTAATTGTGGTGTTCGGAATAATAAATTGTGCATTGGTAATATTAATTGATGGTTATAAATTTATTCTTATGAAGATTTATGTTGTAACTTTTATTACATTGGAGCTTATCTTATTTATATCTTAAAATAGTTTCGAATGGTCTAACAAGTCAGTGTAGAGAGCCTATATGCATATAGCACTCTAGTTATGGTTTGAAGGCATTCGCGAATGTATTTGTCCCTATAAAAAAAATTGTATTTAGGTTAATTGTTTACATTTTTCTCTCCATAGTTTGGAGGTAACTGTTACTCTTCCGAACACAGAGCAGTTAACAATCAGAGGTTACAGGTCTAAGATTAACAGTGGGACATGTGAACTTTACCGCATTATTGCTCGTATAGTCACGCGCTGTACTTTCTCTGGCTGTTCCCACCCTGTGGCCTGAACATCAGTCACTTTATTGACAAAGGATCACAATAGTATTGTCATTTCGCACAATGTTCTTGTAATGACCCCCTTGTTTGAAGTGTTCGTGATCATCGCTGAGTTTTCTTTTCGTGGTGCGTTGTGCAAGAATCATTTCGTTAGCGCTATGCTTCATGAAGGTAGATATTATACCATCGACCCGATAGTAACCTTCATTATGTACCTATAGTTGCTACTATGAGTTGCTTTTAATTTTACCTTGGAAATAGTATACCTGTAATTAGCATCAAGACATTAAATATTTAAACAGGCCAATGATTCTGACCTGTGACGTACATACTGTCTTGATTTCTATTGATAAACCTACCGCATTTGCAATTAATTCGATTGTGTTATAAACCCGTCTTTAAACAAATATCCATTTCTTTTACTTATTTTAAGAACTGTTTAGTTTATCGCTGTTGTTTATCATCCGCGAAAGGAGTGTGTTAAGGAGCTCATTGGAGGCAACAGGTTTTGTTCAACAAAGTTGTAAGATATCAAGATTAATCGTTTTATTTTAATATATTATTGCTAATATCTGCAGGTGTTTATAAGGAAAGTGAAGCAAAAACGGAGTTGTGGTACACCGCATTCTACCATATAATAACGGAAAAATATACATATATACTTACGTAAAGGCAATCGAAAAAAGGTGTGGCTTTTTGCCATTTTATAATCATAAAAATCACATAAATATGTATAAATAAATATTATCACTTTGAATTTGAAAGTGTGACACATTTCAAATACTTAGGTACACACAATAAATATTATCAGAGGACTTAAAACTCTTATCTGTGTGATATAAAAAGGAAGGACGAGTAGGTATTCCGTGTTGTAACAGTGAGTTACGAAACAGTAGTAATGGGAGACTCCGCATTGCCCGACTGCTTAGCCCTTTGCCCTCGCCATGAAACGCGTTTATCCTACAATCTCTAAAGCAAGCCACTCACCATTATCTTTAGCTTTCTTTGGCATTTAAAACGTACTTGTTTGGTCTTCACTAATGTTTTCATCTTCAGTATTTGGTCTGGTTTCTTTTCTACAGTATTTGATTCATTACTCAATGTTGTTACACTGATCTATTTATTTAAGTGTTTTCCTCTTCTTCTTCTTTTTTTTATCTTTGTAGTTTCTAAAGGAAAATTTCATGGATGTTTTCAGAGAACAATTTTTATTAACTTTATTTCTAGATGGTCATTCCTGTTTTCCAATTTTGTTGATAAACAAAAATCTTTTTTATTCAACATAGAAATCAAATATCTACAAGATTGTAAAGTATCTTGATTGCTCAGTGCCGTTGCAATCATTATATTCAAATGCTGAACCGTTTGGGCAGGTCCTCACGTATCAATTGTCAGTGGAACAATACAGACCACTTTTACTTTCAACCTGACATGTATATTAAGCATAAATATCTACTGATTACTGTGAATAGTGATGTTTTGTGATGTATTGATAGTTTCCTTGCTTCCTGGAGAAAGTATGACATGCACACACAAAATCCTTTTTCTTGTTTCTGTCGTAATGTTTTGTCTGTAGGTATTTACAATTCAATTATGTGCCAATAAAACTTTCTAAACATTCCTAACGATATATGTAACTTTCCTCCTAAGTTCACCTACAATAATGCACCATCTTTGATATCATCAACGCTTGCAATTAGGCGAGATTGGTCAAACGCAAGGCTATTACTTAAAAAAATAATATATACAAAGCTATCTAAGAAAGTACACAGTCACCTCTAACATCAACGATGTCTATATACTAAATTGAGACGTAGATCACGATTGTCATCAAAAAAATCAAGTCACGATTAGTTTGACCGGCTCTTCAACTTTCAACGAGCCTATTGTCGCTTCCACTTTGTAAATAAAAGTTCTGTGTCGGACTATCAAACGGCATTGATAAATTGATTGAAATGTTAACAGAATAACGGGTAGAAAAGGTAACTTGCTCATTTGATTTCTTTGTAGATCAAATATAGAACCTTCAAAGCATTATGCATGGTGTGAGTGGTAATGAGAATAGAGGAAGATCAAAAAAACGATGGATGGATTGTGTGAAAGATGATATGCTTAAAATGGGGGTGAATACTGAGAAGAGGAAGATTTAAAAACGATTCAAAAGCAAGATATTTCAGTTTAGGTTCTTAAAATGCATCGCTCACAGTCGTACCATGACGTCCAATACGCTCAGCAGCATTTGGATCGTTGAAAGTGAATGAGCGTTAAGAGCTCGTGGTGTTTATCCAGATGGCACGGCCTAAATTGAATCGTTAAACTGACGTCATGGTACGAATTAGAAGAACAGTTCAGTTTAGGTCCTAAAGTGGATCGCGTTAAGAGCTCGTGATAGGTATCCAGATATACATACTTTCATTCATAAACTCACGCCGTGTTCCCATAAGGTAGGCAGAAACTACAGAACGCTACCTGCTATGATCCATACATTCTCTTTTTGCCTCCTTCGGAAATACACACCTACGCACCTGACCCTTCTGAAGAACATCACCAATAAGGTCTATCACTATAATTATGTCCTCCTAGGACGTCCCCTTCCGGAGTTTACACTCACATCTGCCATGTGAATTCCTACTGATACGATTAATGGTAAAAGATTCTGCAATAGTATTAAATTACTGTACAACAAGAGAAAATCCTACAAAAATTGGTTTAGCTAATACTACAGCCGTTACACGGGCTGATCCAATTATACAACTTAGCAGTGTTCTAAGAATTTTAAACCAAACTTGATTAACCTACTTTAGTTCATTTTCACTTTCGTCTGTGAGAAATAGCATCTCCGTTTTATGTCATAGCCAGAGGAAGAAAGCATTGTTGCGTTTTTGACCGTCAATTAAGTAAAAGTTCTCTTACAAGAGCGTGCGAACTGTCAGTTCGGAATTCTTAAATGATGAATGACCTGTTAATATTAACAAAGGATTTACTATTATTTTTGTTGGTCTTATTCTTCATCTTTTTGTTGGTATTGTTAGGGTTGGTATAAAGAGGTCTTAGCTCATTAACTGGCACTAGAACTTCCTATAAACTTATTCTAACAGTTTCGTATTTATGGCATCTTCAGCTAGCCAGTTGATGATGTTACTGCAGCGGTTGCAGCTAGACTTGAAAGACCCAAAGAAACGAGAATTCTCTTTGTTCTGTCCTGCGTAGTGATTTGCTACATACATAAACTCACACCTTCTTCCCATGAGGGAGTTCCCATATACCTACATACTTGCTAATTACTGAATTTAACCTACCATAAAAATTCAATACAATAATTACGGGCGATTATATGATGACCATTGCCTTTTATTATGTCCTATTGTCCACAGGAGTGTTGTAACTAAACCTAATGCTCTATCCACGAACTCTATCTATCCTTTTCATACCTGAGCAGACTGTACTGTACTGTTACATGTTTATGATTTATATGGAACATTAAATTATGTCATATCTAGCGGCTAGGATGGTGTTGTTTCACTTATTAAACATTCATTATTGTAATTTCTATTTATAATGATTTGTGATTTATGTAACACACGAAATGTCAATTATTTTTTTGTATGCATGAACACTAAGTTATTTATGAGACAGTGACTTACTGAATGAGATGACTTATATTACTTAGTGTTTATAAAATAATATTTCGATGAGCCCACGTCAGAATTCCCTGAACGATTTTACTTTTCTTCACGTATTTATTTAAATGATGATGGCACTGGCGTGTGGGTAGCATACTTGTGTAGAGAAGTTTCGAAAATCGAACGCAATACGAGTTTTGAATTGATCATTGCTGATTTGGTTACAGTTTGCGCCAAAACATGCGTTTGTGCGTGATTGCACTTCAAGAACACTCGGGCGCACCCAGAATTTACTACAGCTATAAATATATTTTAGGCTTATGCAAATGTGATGTATGATGCTGCAAATTATTCAAGTTACACAAGTGATTGCAAACGCATAGATGGTCACTTGGTTACTAACTTGTAGATTGTGTAACTTAGAGACAAACAACAACACTAATAGCATCTAAAATAATTATTACAATATTCTTAGATATTCTCACGGCACTGACCTCTGATTACAGCATCATAAACAGATGCATAATATCTAATTGTCGTATTAATAGGAGCATTTCTCATAACAATAATTACAGCGTATGTAGGTACTGAACTAGCAGGCATTTATATAGGAAATCATGGGCTTCGTCTGTATCCATACTTAATATACTTAATATTATAAATTCGAAAGTAACTCTGTCTGTCTGTCTGTATGTTACATTTTCACGTCTAAACCACTGAACGGATTTCGATAAAATTTGGCAGAGACATAGACTGCATCCCGGAGAAGGACATAGGATAGTTTTCATCGACATATTTGCACGTTTATTTTGCACTGTACGTTTCTAATAAGAAAACATCTAGATCATAATTCAATTCAAAACGTGGCGTCTTCCGATCGCGACCATTGACGGTATATTATGAGAAAAGAGAAAAGTGCAAAGAATGGCAACTCGTGGGAAGCATCTACAATGGCCCCGATATGTCACGACGAGTGTTTCACTATATTTTCTAATTGTTAAATTAAATATACTTAGAACCAGAGTACCTATTCCTATTATCTCCAGAAGGATGCTCCCGTCCATAATTCATATTTTTTTGTTTCTTCTTTTTCAGATATTTCCGGTGTTGCTAATAGCTGTGGTGGTCACGAGATGTAAGTGCGATCCCGCAAACGGGTTCAACACACGTGGCGGGATCAGCGCATCACAGTTCGGGACGCTGCTCAAGCCGCCTCCGCCAACACCGCTCCCTCCCGTGCCCGTGCCTTTTCACAAAGGCCCAGAGAGAAACCAGCGACAGAATACAGATGTCGGATATCAATACCAATCACCACCACCCCCACCTTTAGCATCTAGTGACTTCAAATTCCCAGCCCCTTTCTACAAACAATACAATTTCAACTTTGTCCCACCTCCCCAACCTTTCTCTACAACCCCATCGCCAAGCTTATTCCAAAAAGTTTCAGGATGGCTTTTCCCATCGCAACAAACTAGTTATGCAGGATCATCTGTATTTAATAACATAGGACCAATAAAAAAGGATTGTAATCCTTGTAATTTAGTGCCATGGTTACCAGTAATTAGATACAATTTAGGAGCTAAAAATGTATATCACAATTTATTGCCAACATACGGACCGCCCAGTCCTACAGCTTACGCTAATATGTTAAAGGTTCAACCGCATCCTTTTAATTCACAAAGCCAAGATAAAATGCCTCCGCAACTATTACCTGGATTGCCTCACACAAACTATGGCCCACCTAATCTCTCCTATAATGGCGGTGCTGTGAGAATTGTGAGCTCAACTTATGGTCCACCAAGTGCAACACATACTTTAGACGTTGTATCACCAAATCCTCCGAGTTCTACGTATTCTCAGCCAAGTTCATCTTATGGCATACCAAGTTCTTCATTTAGTTTACCTGGTAACTCATTTGATTCTCAATTCTTACCTACTCCATCTCATGAAATTTCAAACAACCTCTACAATGTAGCTAGTTCAACCTTCCAACCACCGTCTTCTTCATATGGGACTCCTTCTCCATCCTACGGAGTTCCTTCTTCATCGTACGGTACTCCTTCTCCACTGTATGGAACTCCGTCTCCGTCGTACGAAACCCCTTCTCCAGGGTATGGAACTCCATCTCCGTCGTACAGAACCCCTTCTCCAGGGTATGAAACTCCACGTCCGGTTATCACAAACTTCCAGCCCGTCACTCCGCAGTACGAACCTGGGACTTTAAATAAAGAACTGCCGCCACAAAATGACGTGGAATTATTGGACGATATAACTCCTAATGGAGAATTACAGTTGCCGAAAGTTTCACACCCAACAACATTTAAGAATTCTTACGGTGAACCTATTACTAATACACATCTATTTGATATTTCGTACCCTGTGTCAGCTACAGCAGCTGAATCATCTAAAGTAAAAACACATGTATTACCACATGATAATCCAACAACACCTAATACGTCATTTGCCCTAGCAAATCCAGCTCCATTTGCACTAAATAGAGGCAGAAATATCCATACGTTACAGCCTGTCGCACTTCCTAATCTAAGTGTTTCACCTTTGCCACCGATATTTAATGCCCGACCTTTCCGACCTATGCCAACGCAATTTCCTAAAAATGTCCTCCAAGGTATCAATCAGATGCAACAGACTAACAATAATGTCCATATAGAACAAAGTATACCTCTTGCAGAATTCACCCATTCTGTAGACTATCCTGCTACTATTATTCAATCACCTATTATTGAAATAGATCCCCCATCGAACTTAAATCAGTCAAAAGCATATAGAAATATACCTAATAGTTACGTAGTAGATGAAATTAGGGATATATCGTCGCAGGCTTCAGAAGATCATATTTCAGCAACAAAATCGATTACAGATGCGAGTTTTGAAAGCACTGGGGGTGATGTCGGCAACGAACTGTATGACAATGGTGTACCTGCAGATTTAAAACCTGTGTCTCGTGTTCCTTCTAATCATAAATTCAATTTTGTTGATTTGAGGGGAATTAATGATGACGATGTTGATAAGTACCGCACAGAAAGTAATTTACAAAACATCGATTCCCCTCTTTTGTACCTAAAGCCAAGTGCACCACATAAAAACCATGGGAACTTCATATTAGCCATATCATCGCCTGTACCAGATAATGAATATGAAATTTATGATGATATTCCCACAACAGTGGCACCACAGACCCCTACTATTACCAGCAGTTGGGATGAAAGTAGAGCTGAGTATAACACATATAAACCTAAGATTGTCCAAATTATAGTACCTTATACAACAGGAAATAAACAGGCAGAAACAAACGATGACTTCGTGCAAATGTCACAAGATTGGCCCTCTACACCAAAAGATGAATATCAAGGTCGCAAAGTTCCATCTAACACAGAAAATTCTTATGTGAGTCCTATAACAGAAAGTTATAATACTGCACCAACAACGACTGAAGATACACCGGCAATGGAAAACTATGACTCGGAAAGATCGAAGGATTTCTATGATGTGAAAGAACCACCGTTTGATATAATTAAACTCCAGCACACTATAGATGACTGGACGGAACAGGAATATTCTAAACAGTACAAGACTCCACAAAGGACGCGCAGCAGCGAAAAGCATGCTAAGCAGATCCCTGACGACTATTTTACGACTACCATGCCGACTAATTACGTAACAACGACAAGTAATTATAATTACGAATTCTATGACCACGAAGGTTCAAGTAGTTTTCAGAACATAGTCACAGATGAAAGCAATAATACATTTAGTAAACCACGAAAAGAATATAATACAATAGAGAGAACGAAAAATAGGCACAACAGCGGCAAAAATGAAGAAATAGATGAAGTACAAAAGCTTCATATTTACACAGCAGCATCGTCTTTCCGCACCACGAGTTCGACTACCACTACCACTCCAGCTCCATGGGGTAAAATACAAACAGCCATATCACCTTTAACGAAAGAAAAAGTTTATGTGGTGACTTCGAAACCTTGGAGGGATATGCGAAATGTGTCTGAATGGTATGAAGTAGAACCCATCGAATCTAAGAAAACGAATGCTGACAGTGAGGTCTCAGCATCTAGTAATTTTCCGTTCAAGTCTCCAAGGTTTATGAATCGACCATCATTTGGCTTTACTTCAGGAGGAAAGATTGAGTCTGATTCATCGTATGGATTTTCTAAAAGCTGGTATCAAAGCAGTGAGTATATAATTGTTACTGAATCATAATTATGTATGTTCTGTGTCTCGGATTAAATTAAAAACTAGATTTAAATGGATTTTTTACTTTCAGTAAACGAGCTGGAGACTCAGAAGGAGAACAATAGTACGTCCTTGCCAGAAGCTAGCCAACAGAAAGTTACCACCACTAACTTGGACGAGGTTTAATTCTTAATATTTACTAACTTTCAGTTTACTTTACAGAACTTATCACACTTTAAATTAAACTTTAAAAGAGTTTTATAAACAATTTTTTTTTCTTTGATTTATCATGATAATAATCCGCCTGGGGTCCGTGGCTAAATAAGAACAGCCGCACAGGTCGATCGGTCAGGTTAAGCTACGCTTGCCGCGGTTGGTCTGTGGATGGGTGACCATCTTTACATACCCCTCCGTGCCTCGGAAAACACGTTAAGCCGTTGGTCGCGGCTGTCATTAGTGGATCTTTGACAGTCGTTACGGGTAGTCAGAAGCCCGAAAGTCTGACAACCAGTCTTACCAAGGGGTATCATATTACCCAGTAACTGGGTTGTGGAGGTCAGATAGGCAGTCGCTCCATGTAAAATACTGGTATTCAGCTGCATCCGGTTAGACTGGAAGCCGACCCCAACGTAGTTGGGAAAAGGCTAGGCAGATGATGATGATCATGATAATAATCGATCAATACAGAACAGATTGGTGCATGAATAAAAAACTAACAATGGAATTAATTAATTGAATGACAATTCCGGCACCAATTTGACACGCACCTATAATTTCACAATATTATCCATTATTATGATAACTTATAACATCTGCCCCGCTATGTAATAACACTAAAATAGTTCGCAATAACCAATACTCCGTCCGTAATAAACAATACTTTTCGATGTATGTAGTGACGTATACCTACATAGGAGTATCTATATAGAAATTTCACTGTAGTAATCACTCACTCAACGATTTTCAATACTTAAACCACGTGTATATAAATGCACAAGTATTTCCTAAACCTTCTTCCTGAAAGTTCTGTTATTATATTAATATTTAATGAAAAAGTTTAAGTTAACAAAAACCATATCAAAAAGTAACTCATACAATATTATAAGCAAAAGGACAATGCAAGCTTGTCACTAATTCATGTTTCGTTTTATTTTTCAGGACAGCACGACTGCAAACCCTCATAATGGCTGAAAAGTGTTTTAAAACGTGAACTAAAACTGAAACAAGTGACAGTGACGATTAAAATATAAAACAACTTTAAAATTGAAGTTAGTGCGTGAAATAGAACAATTTAAGAAGAACGCAAATCTATAATAAGTGTTCTTTTTATTTTGATCTGATATATTATTTAAAAAAAGTGTACATGCACACTAGTTATTAGGTAAAGTTAACCAAAGTGGGACTTCATTAAACATTTTTTTCATTAATTTTAAATGTAATCATTAAATATCCATCCTCTATAATATTTTAGCTTTAATTTAAGTAGATATGTTTTCAAGTATTATGTGTAATATCTAAAATTTTTATAAAACTAAGTAGCAGTAATACATTTTTGTAAATATTGAATTGTACATAAATGAATGAATCGTGACTGCATTTTTACTGGTCTTCCAAATGAAACACGTTGTAACTTTGATCGAGATAAAATATACTTAAACTAATAAACAAAGGTACTATGTTACTGGTTCAGGTTCAGGTTTTGTTTTGTCTTTTAGCCTAAAGTACAGGAACTCTGCACTCCAAGATATAATTGTTATTAGTGTGACGAAGTTTAACACGATGATTGGCATTATGTAGGACCCAGAAGCCTCGCGCACTCGAGCTGAAATTAAAAAGATAAAAATGTTATAAACGAGTAATAAAGTATTTTATCTCTCCGGAAAGAAGGACAAACAGTTTGATAAATCTAGACACAGGTGTTTATCTTCTCACGCAAATTGTGAAAGTTTTCTGAACTAATGGTTGATTTAATAGTCCAGTAAAAATATTGTAATTTGGCTAAATTGATTAAAGATGTTTGTAATAATGTTGAGGTACAAAAGAACCTCTTTAACTCTGCCTGCTGATCATTCGACATTAATTAGAAGCCAAACAAAGGTCAAAGATCACAACAACAAACTGATAGTGTCAGGTTAGTGAGTATAGTCACGTCACGACTCTTTCTTGCTGGGGTAACGTACACCTTCGACACCACAACACTAACTAAGACTACATGTTAGTTCTTTATTTCAGCACCACGTACATTTAAATCCATGTCGCTCACTCTATCTAGATAATTATGTTCTACTTTAGATAAATGATATGTATTCCAGCTCTTTTTCTTTCGGCTAGGTTTTGTGTTGCAAGTTTCGAGTTTCGTAAACGAATATTATCAGTTGGCCGCAGAAATCGTTCCATGCGAGAAAAAAAGTCATGACCTGTTTATTATAATAACACGTTCTAGGTACTGTAGAGGTTATATATGTAACCTTGTCCTATGTAGCACAGGCCGGTCATAATTATTAATTTTTCCTTTCGAACATCCAAGCAAACGTCTAATACTTCAATATGATATTTCTAGACAGATAGAAAGATTGGTTGTTTTAACTTCGTAATGTAAAATACTTATTCTAAAATAGATTCAGTTAATCTAAACGCTGTTTGAATATAGCGTTTGATCCCCCTGAGCTACGTGTTCCCACAGTACCTACCAAAATAAAATAGAAGGTATGGTTTTAGCAACATTTGCAAAATGTCTACATAATTATTTACATCAATGGATTCCATCACCAATAAATATATCAATAGAACAGTAACCGATTAAATTATATCAATCGACAGCATTATAAGTAGGTCGGTGCACTTACTCAATAAAGTTCCGATAGTGAAGATGGTGATGCCGCTGAAGAACATTTGGATCCCGGAAGCGAAGGCCAGTCTGTGGAGGGGCACGTAGTTGGGGATCACGATGTTGACGTACACGGTCCTCATAGCCTTCGTGATGCCGAGAGCAAGCGACACGAATAACATGCCCATGAAGGATGACGTGAACAGCATCACTGAAAAATAGTTCAAAACGGGTTACATTTGAAAAAATCGGCCCTTGCAGAGGACAGGAATCTATTGTAGTATTTCAATAACGAAATTATTTACTTTCAAGTGAATCCGAACGACAGGTACCTAAGTTTTTCCATGTTTTGCTAAAAATCCTTGAGATTTAGTTGTGTCTAATTTTTTGCGAGTCAATGTCGTTATGCATTCGTAATATGAAAAACGAGGAGTACCGAGAACAACTTAAACTGTTCAAAAACAATCTTTCGTTCTGTATCTACTTGTATGATGATGTATGAACTAACTTTGAACAACTATAATAAATCATAAGGTTACAAATAAACTTTCATAAAGTAAATAACTTTCGCTATCGAATGGTATCAGTCTATAAATCTAAAAGACGCAAATGCTCGCCATTCATCAATGATATGACACCATTTAAATACATTTACATACAATGAGTTTAACAACCTATAAATAAACGACATTGATGTACATAAAACAGTAAGAAATAAAGTATTGTTTGTACGAGTTTGTACGCTTTTATCAATTACTCAGAACAATGATGCAGACGGTCATTTACACTAAACCTATGCTGATAAATATTTATCTTTAAGTTATTCCTGAAACAGAGCTGTAATACTTTTTAATAAAAAGATACTTACTGCTTCTGGTGAAGATAATCATAAGTAAACTGACCATGTACATGACACGCGGTGACTTGTTACACCATTCTCCGATAAACGGTGACACAAATCGAAATAGCGTATCCGAAAAGCCTATGACTGACATCAGTTTTGCAATATCTGCTGTTTCAAATTGCATCATGTCTTTGAGAATGATTGGCAACAACAGTGAGAAGTTCGTTTCCACGCAAGCAGCTATTGATAGACCAAATATAATGTTTACGAATATTGGATCACTCAAAAGTGTCAGGTCGAAGAACTGAATGAAATGATCCATATAACCCTTTTTCTCCTTTTCTTTGACAATTTCCTTTTCTTGAGCATTTTTGTGTTTCAGATTCTCTGTTTCGTTAAATATATTTATGGAACTGCTTAGATTAATTTCTTGAGACTCCCACCACTTGTAACGAGACTCTAATAGTGGCGCATCTGGCAATTTGTTTCGTATATCAGGGTGTGATATGGCATTTCGGGTTTGAAGACTAGAGCTACTATTAAGAGATCGCATTGATAGACTCTTTGACGGGATCACACCGTTTTCGGCAGATTCTTCGAGCTGCGGCGGTAGTGAGGCAATACCTGTAAAAATTTTGGTGACAATAGTACATAGTTGCGTTAAAAGTACTGAACATATAACATGATAATAATAAAATAATCATACCAACAACTTTAGACGAAGGAGTTACACTGCCGTTAATAAGCTCTACCTCAGGTTCCTTATTTAGAGGCTCCGCTTCTTCTGATGTGGGTGGATCTCTTAAGTACCACTTAGCGGGTCTAAGTAAACAAGCAGCTACCAGTGAATGGAGGCAAATTGCACTTAAAATTAATACTGCGTATCTCCATCCGTAAGTGTACATCAAGAAACTCATAAGTAAGGGCATGTATATAGACCCCAATCCTGTGATAGACATGCCTACGCCAACGGCTCTTCCTCTTTTATCTTTGAAAAATGAATTTATTGCTAGTGTGAACGCTCCCATAATTGCAGCAACACCCATCGCTGAAATTAAAATGATATCAGGTTTCGTAAAGCGGATCACACACTACAACTCACCACTCGGCAGGGCACGGGAAACGGAGCTAAATTCCCGTCACGCGTGGTAGCGCGTTATCTGCGTCCCGTCGCGTGGCGCGTTGAAGTGTGTGATGCGTCTAACTCAATGAAATCTAAACATATGAATATTATCAGCAGATATGGGTACTTACAACATATAATACTGTAGGATAAAATAAATTGCCAAAATTCAGTTGCTGCTGACATAAACATTAGACCAGCTGATATGAATATGGCGCCCAACACGGCGATCTTTCTGTACCCGAAGCGACTTAACATAGGTCCTCCGAAAAACGACAGTAGCATTCCAATGCTATGATTTAACACAATTACGAAGGTAACTTGTGTAGCTGTCAGATCGGTATCGTTCAACACCAAAGCGAAACCAGCGATCAAGGGAAGAACAACCACCTGAAAAACAATTAATTTAACGTTAACAGCAAGATTGGTAGGTCGAAATAAATCAAGTATAATATGTATTGTATGAATCATTATGTTACAGAAAATGGATAAATTCCGAAAAATCAACTGGACAGTTGTTGGAGGAAAAATCATCAGTTGCAGATGCTACAGACTTTTTTTTTAGAACTAATAAGTTACCTAACTTTAACCGAACGAGTCTGAATTAGAATTGAGTTGATTGGATAAGGGCTTAGGTAGGAATATTATTTATACCTAGAGAAACAATTAAGTAGGTATGTATGAAAAGACTCATACTAATTTGGTTCTATATAATAAATCATGTCCTTTGGCCACTTGTTTTGTATGATGGATTTATGCATTTTATTTATTTCTTAAAAAAATATATTACAAATTCTTGATTGAAGTTGTTATGTGATGCGGAGAAATGAGAAAATGTCGTCAGAAAAGTTTTGAGCATGAATCTGGATGTGGACTACGATTTCACTTGTTCTTCATTATCACATTGTAAATGTTGCTACCCTGTCACGTCTAATTTTGTATAATCTTCAGTCTGTACCCTCGCCTTTTGTATATGTATCTACTTTTTGGTCTTGTCGTGTCTCAAAGATAAAAAGTTCAGTACAAAAAATGAGAACTTATTATTTCTTAACCACATATACCTTTTCTTTAGATATAAATGAGCTATGCTAATTAAAATAAGCGATATAACAATCTTTTACTGTAATAATATAATTCAATCATGAATGATATGAAAAGTACCTAGCTGGACATTTAAAAAGATTATGATTATACATACAATGCGATTCATAAAAGGTAATGACTTTGAGCAGCCTATCACTATACCAGTGAGCTAAGAGTCTATTGAGATAAGACAATTATTAACACCTAATAAATAATTATGAGTTGGTTGAATTCTTTACATAAAATGTGCCATAGGTATTGCTTTGTCACTGTATAGGTAAGGTAACGTATTCAAAGTTTCTCGATCGAGTTATCATAGTTGCAAAATATAATCTTGATCATTTTGGCGAAGCAATTTAGCAAGAAGGAAAATGTGCGTTATCAAATATTTTTCCTTGCATAGTCTTAAGTCACTTCAAAAGTGCACTACGTTAGTTTTGTATCTAGTAAACTAAAGGAGCTCTATTGTGTTGTTGATCTTAAATCTTAATAACAGCCTTTTGATCATCATCATCTGCCTATCCTTTTCCCAACTATGTTGGGGTCGGCTTCCAGTCTAAGCGGATGCAGCTGAATACCAGTATTTTACATGGAGCGCCTATCTAACCTCCACAACCCATCCCCCCACTCACCCCCCCCCTCACTGGGTAATACGATGCCCCTTGGTAAGACTGGTTGTCAGACTTTCGGGCTTCTGACTACCTGTAACGACTGTCAAAGATCCACGAATGACACCCGAGACCAACGGCACGGAGGGGTATCGTTGTGTAAAGATGGTCACCCATCCACAGACCAACCGCGGCAAGCGTAGCTTAACCTGATCGATCGACCTGTTCAGCAGTCTCTACTGCTGAACATACATGCTGATGATGATGTGTAGAATAAGACAAGTGGTTTCCAATAGTAATATTTTACTAGTTTCCACTCATGATCAACCACTTTCGTTACCACATTTGATCAAACTTTTAGTGCTGAGTTCGTTTGGTAAAATTAACACGTTGAACGCCAAGCAACAGACACAATAGAAAATCTATTGTTCGCGGTCACCGGTGACCGCGTTGGCAGTCAACGTGTTAAAACAATGAGCGAAAATTAAAATAAATTAAGATATGTTTCATGTCTAGGTCATCTCGTAGAAAGTCTTTCATCGCGAGATAGCAGAAGCTCGCAGAAGAGAGTTGCTCTTAGTAGGTATATGCGTCCGTCTTTTGGACTACAGATTAGCAGACAACGCTGCTGGCTGGACTGAAGTTGTTGATTCAGGATATTTACCAGAAGTGTAGGTTTTATTCACTCGTCCAACTTATGAGTGTACCTACTTAACGAAGTAACACCACAGAAACACATAATCAAATACAGCATTTAATTGATAAGAGGCGTCTTGGTGATAATATCAGAATAGCAAGTGCATGGCATGACAATATTATGTAGACCTAATTTACTTTTTGCTTAGCTTATTGTTTATCAAATAAAATGCTCGTAAAAATAACTCTACATTCAAATTAATATTTCATTGCAGTTTTTAAGCTTTCAAACTTCCAAGACAAGATTACCTAATATAACTTTTTTAAGTAAAGTATTAGTGTAAGATTCCTATGATTGGTATTAAAATTATACTCACATTATTTAAAGCGTATGCTAGAGTCACAACCCACCCGTAGCCCCCGTCGGGGGGGACCTTATTTGTTTCAACATTCATTTTGAGTACAGAAGCACTAATCACATTTCTTTAATCAAAACTTTTGTCTAAATAATTAAATAACTTTCAAAGTTAACGTCAAGTCACAAAGAATACACATTTTCCATCACTTGGGTGGTATTTACACTGTTTTTCCTGCGGAGATTATTGATCCTAAGTTCAGTTTCAAATTCATTAGCAACAAATACGTGAATGTTCGTAGCACTGTCTACATGTTATGTTAGTAACAGACACTGTGACTGTAGGCGCATAGCAAATATTCACATTCGTTATCGGTTTGACTTTAGTAATGTGTCTCGTTATCGTTAAAATGTTATTACGTGCTCACACGAATTTAGGTCTATCTTAGCAAATTATCAGAATCAATGTAGGTACTTAGATCTCGTTAATATTGTTTTAGGCTAGTTTCAAATGTTACAAAAATTTGATTCTCGGGTTGTCCCCCTTTAGCATTACTGAAAATTTGCGTGTTCTGAAACTTTTTGATACTTAGTTATTTACTCAATTATGCTGAAAGAAAAATCGACTCTTTCGTTTACCAAAAGGAACATTTAAATAAATTAGTAACTATCTCCCACATAATTGGTGGCTACCTACAAAATACAGAGACAGGTAAATAAATGAAATATTATAGTTGAGATAGTTAATTCAACTTTCGTAACGAAATATCAACAATAGTAACTAATTATGTTGATTTTTTTCTCAAAGGTTTTCAGCAACTCGGTTTTTAATTGCTACACTACCTACCTGTTGGTAATGATCATTTTAATAATTTCCGGTTATAGGTATACGTAGGTACATAAATATGAATTTGGAATTTTAGCTGTAAGTAAAAGAAAGTCCCAGTATCTAAATAAATTCATTGTTCTTCTTGTCATTACTATTTGTGTAAATACGTTAGTAAATACCAATTTACGTAGGCGCGTTGCATTGATAAAGAGTTATTTGGGGCACAATCCGAAACAGTAAAAGTATTCCGAAACAATGAGCTACATATTAGCATTTAACTTGATGGATGACGTATGATTAAACTACTGAAATTGTGTTCTCATTAACCTAAGCTCTGATTAAATAGTCACGCATGGCGTTAATTTTTTTATCTTCCATAATCTGTTGATAAAATATTAATAAGAATAAATTTTAACGTGGTTAATCGTTTCAATGATTTGATCTTTTTTTTCAATAAAAAATGATTTCAATATTTTTTTTTAAATCTATTTTTGAAATTTTTATTTGAATTTTTCTTAAATAGTTCGTAGGTAAAGTTACCTACCTTAGTATAGTGTATATACCTAGGTAGTTTTAACTTCTAGGTAGTGTTGAAGTAATGTTATCATTAAATCCTTTATGTATCATTAATAACTAATTCATAAGATTGTAGTAGACTAGACAGGTATGACTTCGTTTTGAAATCTTGCACATTATCTACAAGATTGTTGGGGAAAATCTTTGAAAGAAGAATTTCTCTTGACGGACTTTCCACTTACAAGTTCTACAACAGCTTAGAGTAGGTATATCTGAAGGGATTGGAACTACCTATACGATTTTGTGTTGTATTTTATAACTATAATAACTAATACAGTTTGGATACTCTGACTGTTGGGTAAATATTGCTAATTAAGAATGACAGGCGTTATTTACATGTATTATTAAAGTGCCTATCAAATACAGTTTACTTCACATACATTAGACGAATGGTTGCTTAGTTACAAACACTGGCACTATCGATAACACAAACATTCACAGTTGTCTAGTGAATATAAATATATGGGTCATTTCTCATTTATGATCAACTAGGTACCTACACCACCACTTCTAAATAATAAATAAATTATAAATCATTAATATTCTGACACTACACTCATTATAACAGACACAGTACTCAATTACGTCAAATCAACAAACAAATGTTCGCACTTGTTATTTATTTTTAAATGCATTTTACTAAAGGGCACACACTTCAGAAAGATGCGTCCGCACATGGTCCGCACCGTGACAAATTCCGTTTGACCTGTTAACTCTACTATTGCTCGAGTACGGGCGAAACGGGTTAATCAAAATCCGGCGGCTATTAACCAATGATGCATCATTGGTCCATAGTAGTCACACAAAGGTTATTTCCTTCATCTCGCTGTAAATCTATTTGTCGACTGTTCCTCTTTAGAACATTCCTTTAACAGACTACTTAGCTGCAGATTTAAAGACCGTAGAACCACTTCATTATTGTAGTTTTTGTAACTAAAGTATTAGGAATACAAGTACCGGAATTAACGCACACCACCAAACACTCCAATTATAAAATTATGTTACTCTTATATTCGTAATGCATACACTGAATTTTTATTATTATCTAAGTATAAAACACAGTTTTTTTTAAATAAATTAGTTATACTGATTGTGGGAGAAAATTGTAGTCACATTACAAATCTACGCATGCACACAGTCGGATCTAGCGTAGTAGGTACTTCATACATTTTGGTTTGTTTTGACTACAGCTGAAGTGTGTTTTAATAATTTTTGGGATAAAAAAATACCTATAGGTAGGTAAAAATTACAGCAATCGATTCAGTTGACGATTCTGAACAAACTACTTTCATAATGTGCATTAACTCAGTTACACATTGTTTAATAATAATCGTTTGTTTCCTTAGGTATTCTCACACATTAATAATGCTGGAGGATCCTCAAAGGCCTTCGAGGATCAGTTTAGTTGTTATGAGATAAAAGAACATCGTCCAACCACTAAACTACAATCAATGACCCCTTTTTTCGCGTATATACCTACTGTAAACCTTTGAAGGTAGGTAAATCGCTGATCATGAATTTTAGAAATAGTCACTTTTGAGAGGCGTCAACCCAAATCAATTCCCGTAAAAAATAGAAAAAACAATATCGTGTAACCCCGGATGGCCAAGCTAAATCACTCGCTAAAAACGTCCAATACCAACTTATTTTGTGTCCATTCGTATCATTTTGAGGGTCTGGTTTTATATCTCATTTATCGAACATTTGTGTAACATCTGGCTTGCGTGATTGTGAGTAAACAAACAATTAAAAGTAATTTATTAAATGTCATGAGGATTTTTATTAGGTCAAGTTTATGCCCAATGCAAACGATAATAATTTTACGACGTACCTAAATCATTAAAATGTTGTATATAAAATTAATATCGTCTCTTTTTCAATGCAATTCCAGTTCTGCAAAAAGTGAAGGATAACTTAAAAATAGGGCAGTTAAATAATACACAAAGAAAAGTAATATTATTATAATAAAATAAGCATAAAATAGACTATAGATAAATTAAGCCTTAACAACGTCTTGTTCGTCAGTTTTCTGTCGTCTTGCTGTGATGAACTTCTCAAGTCCCCAGGAAAGGGCGGTTAGCCAAGTGAATATGTTCAGACAATGCAGCGTCACTGCTGTTGAAGCATTGTCTTTGATCCAACCTATAAACACAAAGAAGTAAGTAACACTCTGTATCTTTGAAATCAATGTCATAAACGAAATTGATTTAATAGCTTTCTACCTTCGACAAAGCATACAATATGAAGGACCAATATGTACAAAAAAAAATGAATTGTGAATTATGCTTACCAACAATAGGTCCCAGAGAAAGGTAAACCATCCCAGCAGTAATCAGTTGAATTCCTGTAGCCCCTGGCAGCTTATGCAAGGGAACATGAGTAGGTATGACTAGGGCCATAAATACAGTTCGCAGTCCTTTTCCGAAGCCAATCATCACAGCTACCAGAATGACCACATAATACTTTTGACAGTACGCCAGAACTGAAAGAAGATTGAGGACCTTATGAGAACTTTTGATGGTTTTTTATTTCAACTTACTCTACATCTACAGTAAAAAGAACTCCCGCGAACGTCTAAACGTAGACCTTTACATACATTTTTAGAACAATCAGTTACTTTGGTTGCAAAGTAACTGATTGTGCAGCAAAAGGTGTGTGAAGCAAAAGGGCTAAACCCAATTTAATCGTCGATATCAACAAAAATGATAATAAAATAAAGAGTATATTACCTACTCTTCCCATAGCCATCGTCATTACTCCGAAAAGAAAGAATGAGTTGTTATCCCAACCGATTTTACCAGCGACGAACGGAATGCAGAACCTTACACAAATATCAACCCCAGCTAAAAGTGACATAAACAGGGCCACTTCAGATTTACTTTTCCCATAGTCACCGAGAATAAATGGAGTCAAAATAGAAAAATTCAACTCATTGAAGTTAGCTAGAGTAATGCCCAACATCAAGTTAATGAAAGTATAATCCTTTAATAAATCTAAATCAAAGAACAAGGAAACTTTTTGACAAAACGTCAATTGTTCTTCTTCATCTTCGACCTCATCTTTTTTCTTTTCCTCATATACATCATCATCATCATCATCATCATCATTGTCATTTTCCTCCATCTTTGTCATCAATAGTTTCATCTTCTCTGTTTTGTCTTCGCTTTCTTTTAAATATTGCTCCAATTTTAACGATGCTTGTTTTAATACTTCGCTTTCATAATTAAAGTTATTCGACTTTCTTCTGTGTCGTGTACGATACGACTGATTGCTGTGATTATCTTTCAGATATTTGTTTTCATCTTTTTCTTCATTTTCTTTTTGAATTTTAAGTGATACATTGCTGTGGTTATCCTTATTATACTTTTCACCATATTGCCCATCCATTTTAAAAGATTTAATGCTCTTGCTTCCAACAAAATGTTTTTCCGCTCTATCGGCTATATCTTTGGCATCAGCTGGATCAATTTTTTCTACAACTGCCTTTTCGTCGGCTTTCAAATCTTGAGGAGCCTTAAGTGTAGGACAGTCTTCTATTTCTGATTCTGGAATCTGTGTCTCTAATGTAATAGACGTTTTCCGTTTAGGTTTGTAAGTATCACGCTCTTGAGCCAAAGCACCTAAATTAGCAGAAGAGTTTTTCTTAGACTCGTTTAAGTACAATGTCGAAGATTTACGAGAACGATCACGATCACGATCTTGAGCCACTGTTAATAAATTACCTGATGAGTTTTTCTTAGACTCATTTAGGTACAATGTCGAAGATTTACGAGAACGATCACGTTCTTGAGCCAAAGCTCCTAGGTTAGCTGCCGAGTTTTTCTTAGATTCATTTAAGTACAATGTTGAGGATTTACGGGAACGGCTTTCAAGTAAATTTGTCATTGATGGCTTTTTTGAATTTAGTCGTGAGTTCATTTGTGAATTTTTAGTCGAGCCTTCTCTTGAAGAGAGTCTACTTTTCGATTGCCGAGATTTACTGAAATAACCATCGTTCGCACGTAACATCATTGGTATACCGGGATCGGTAATTTCGTAGCCAGGATTCAGTGGGTCATCTTCATTGTAAATATACTGGCTTGAAAAAGCACTTACATTTTTGAACTTTTGACTGAAATATCCGCTCTCTTGTTTTTTATTTTCAATCTTATCATCTTTGGTGTCTGCTTTCAGCAGTTTCTCTTGATCTTCATCTTTTTCGTTTACTGTTTTAGTGTGCCATTCTACTGGTTGCAGTAAAAGAGCGCAAGCTAAGGCATGCAAGGAAATTCCACTTATGATAAGGATGGCTCCCGTTTCTCCAAAGCCTGCAAAAAGGGCGGTGATGATATGTGGCCACAAGATGGGCCCTAAGCCGGTCGTCGTCCATGATAGTCCTGTGGCCAATCTTCTTCTGTTTTTCCAATAAGTATTTAATGCGAGGGCATTTGCCGAACTGCTTATACCATAGCTAGCACCTGAAAATATGCAAATAGCGAATTAATAATAATCCAGTTTCAACATTTAATTTAAAAAAAGACATTTTGAAAAATCATACCGTACAAGACTGAGAATGATACAAGATAGGTGATGAAGTTATACGAAAACGTAGTCAAAATCAGGGATATAAAGACAAATATTGCTCCAGTCATAGACACCTGTCGGTAGGTGAATGTTTTAAATAAAGGACCATTTGCTAGACCTGAAACAAAACAGACGAAAACTTTGATAAATAGCATCGCAAATTGACATTTAAAAATATTTGCATGACTGGGCAAGGAAATTACGAAATCTAAATATTTCGACTAGGGTACAACTAAAAACTTTCTCATTTTAATTATCAATATTTAGTTCTACTTTTTGCTCTTTGAACGATAGATAAATGTAGAAAAATACAGCATCAGAATGTTAAACATTTTTTTATGTATTTACTGCGTAATTACAAGTACACAATGATAACTTTAGATAACTTTTAAATCCTCGTACATAAGTGCAATGTAAATAAACAAATTTTGTTAACAGCTCGTGATTTGTAGTGTATTTGTCGGTAATTATGTAGGTATAGATAGTTTTAGTATAGGTAATGACAGCTAATTATACTGTGGGGCCGGTATGGTATCAGAGAGTTACCATGCGAGCGCGTCACGCACCGACGCAAGAGGTCAGGGCAGAGTTCATGTTGATTATAGTGGTCGTCTCTGAGCTGCTGATGCCCAGACGAGTGAACTTGTCCCGGAACAGGAGCCCGAACTGCTGCAGTATCGGCAGCGCGGACAGCTGAAATAGACAATTATACAATGATTAAAAAAGGTAATTAGGGATATGTAGAGTCTTACAGGCTCTTACTGACTAAAACCGACATGGTGTTTCTCCTCGTCCCTATATTGGCTGAGGAATCGGGAACGCAATTGCAATCATATGCTATGGATGGGATCTACTCTAGCGGCGTATCATACGCCCCAAAAGTTTAGGATAATAAATAAAATAATAATAGCGCGTTTTTTAATGAGTTCGGAACAGGGGTTTCGCTTCTAAACGTAGCATGTTTTTTCTATTTTTATTTCCACTCAAGAACTGCAGGAGTCAAGTATGCGGTTCTGTAAATATAGTCTAACTAGCTTCTGCCCGCGACGACGTCCGCGTGAAATTTTTTGATCCCCGACCCTCCCCGTCGCATCGCATCACCTCTTTTCGTTTAGCATTAATTCTGACTTTTTTCTTTTTGCTTTGTACCTAGCGGTTATAGTGTGATGTTAAATAGCTTATGCCTTCCTTAAGAATTGGGCTATCAAATGCAAAAAAGAATTTTTCAGATCCAACCGGTAGTTCCAGAGGTTAATGCGTTCTAGCTTTATTATTAGTATAGATTTGTTCGTATAAATAAATGCTCTAGGACATAGTGTCTCTGTCTAGTAATTATTTTTTATAGATATCGTCATCAAACGACTCATAGCTGCACATAAAGATTCTCTGTATAGCGAATCGCGATGCAATTATGTACCTACTCACACAAATCACGTGCAAAAACATTTAGCTTCAGTAGGTAGGTATGTATTTCTGTAAAAGTTTATTATGTCAAACGTATCTACTTTTGCCTACTTGTTGACATAGGAGTTGAAGTCACAATCCCAAGGGGGACGCCAAACGGTAGCCGAACGTTGCAAATTTCAGGTTCCCGATTGATCTCTTGACCCAATAATGACCTGCATATCTATTCACAACCAGTCGATGCGCTTCCGTACCGTATGTTATCTTAGGAGTCCTCACAAGTCCAAAACCCGAAAATTTTGTCCGTTTAAATCAAATAGACGACCGATATATTCTTCCGACAGCTGTCTGCTGCCGTCGGGGGCAAGGCAAATCAGGTTATCGAAATGTGTCATTTTCGATACGATAGTCTATCGGATGTTTGTGAATAGCTATACAAGATTAACATAGTGCGGTTTTAGTAACTAAGGGTCTGACAGGCTTCTTCACCCACCCCAGGGCGAGAAAGACATCCATGAGGAATTCCAAAAGAAAACCGCCGCCGCCGCGCGCCCGCGCCGGCCGGTCAGATACACGGAAAAGACGATTGTCAAATAAGTACTTATATTATGAGTAATTTTCAACAGAATTTAAAGTACCCCAGTATCTCTACTATTCGCAACACTTATGCTTAACCGCTACCGGGAATACTTGATGAATATAAGCTAAGTCTAGTCTGGTAGACTAGAAAGACCACTTGAACTTAAAGCCACGTGTAGGTAGTTACACGTTACTATCGCCTATCCGCCATCACCTAATTGGCACAATTAGGCGTATTGGTACATATTACAAGCCAGAATAAAATTTAGCGTATTGTCAAAAGCTCAACCAAAAACTAATTCAAAAATATTTAATAAAAATTAAATAGGTACCTAGTATCATGATTTACAATCATTAAACAGAAGTAAAAAAATTTTTTGGACGCTTCATTTCCAATTTTTTCAGCGTAAACTATCCTATTTTAGGGGGATAGAGGGAATAATAAAGGGAATTCAATCAACATCAGAAATAAATAAAAATTATTCCATCGAGCCGTGCATTTATTTTTTAAATTTAATTAAAACTGCAAAATTACTTTTATTTTGGTGGTCATACTCATTCGATTCAACTAACATCAAACGCATCGCTGCCGCTGGTTTAAACCTTATTTTTTGCCCAGATGCGCTACCTAAAAAGCTTCCTATCAGAATAGACTATTATACCAACAGGTAGGAAGTCTATGGCAATAGCCATAGTGTCCGTGATCGTAATAATAGGTTTAACTTGTTGTAATTCTAAAAACCACCACGTTTTCTCATATTATTATCACATCTGAAATTGGCACAATTGTCGACATCGGCACCATTGCCATAAAGAAAAATAGAATAGAATATATGTGTTCTGTGGTGTAACTATCTATAGACAGATACAGCTGATTCCTATGGAACGTCATTATTATGCACATTTGCACTTGTGCATTTTCCTCAAGCCCAGTTTAGAAATAATCTATAATATAAAAATGAATCGCTGAATGTGTTGCTAACCGCAAATCTCGAGAGCAGCTGAACCGATTTCGCTAATTCTTTTTTTGTTGTGTTGGGTATTGTCAGGACAACGTTTGTATAAAAGAAAATTTAGAAAATTCGAAAAAAAAAATTGCACCCATGCGAAGCTGGGGCGGGCTGCTAGTTTCTCATAAAAACACATGAATAGTTTGTAGGTATTATTCGCATATGCACGTGAAAGTAAGTCTTTATGGTTGTTTGAGAGTTTTTAATACGAGACGAATTTTCCGTAGCGGTATATAGTTTTTAAGTCCGGGTACCTATAGCAAATTGTAGGTAAGAATTAAGATAATGTTTTGACGCAAGGCTGACTCTGCTGATAAAGCACTTATTTATCCTTAATTAAATACAAAATAAAGATTAAGTTGGTAAACACTTGGTGCTAATCCATCAAACACCTCGATTGTTGATATCGTGCATATAAGTCGCACCAGATGAGTGTAATAATCTTTATGCAGTGATGAGAAACCATTTTTTTTTTTACATTTAGTCACGTGCCTATGTCGAATTTGTGGGAATGTTATAAGATGATTAGGTATGCTATTTCGAATTTAAATTATATCAGCATCTTAATTTTGCACCTGAACTTATAAATTGTGGTATAAATTCTTTGTAGCGTCAAATATGTAGGTATAGGTTCTGCCTACTGCTAAAAGATAAAACTACATACAGTCAGCCTCAAAATGATACATAGACAAGAATGACAATTGAAGAATGATGATTTTCATTAACAAAGGAAAATCTACTGCTTGACAAGAATATACGTATTCTTGTCTGAAATACCGTCCACAAACCGCAGCAACACTATTGTACTTTCTTAGAGATGCAATTAGAAATTGGCACACTCAGGGCACAGTGACATCTCTGACAAACGTTCACCACTGACATTCGTAAAATTATCAGGAGCCATTTGGGCTCTCTGAGTATTATGTTCTGTGCACTTGGGTGCCTAATGAGTTTTGAAAAACTATACGACACAACACAAACCTATTAATTTCTCAGGTCGTAAAGATACAATGCAATATGCAATAAACACAAGTGCCACTGAGTGTAACGTTGTTATTTCGCCTTGTTGCGAACGTTAGTTATAAGCCTTCATCATTTTAATTGACGCTCATTTATTACTCCGCCAATCCTAGGTAAATATAGAAGTATATAATAATAACTTACATTAGAGAATCCAGCCGCAATGACGATCATCCATCCCCAGCCGCCATCAGGAGGAACAAAATCTCCTTCTTTCTTCAACTTCGTATTAACTTGCTTAGCTTTCATCATTTTCGTGGTTATCTTTACCAAGCCTCATGTAAGAAGCTCACTACAGTCTCCGTTTACGTTGCGGACAGAACTGATAACTTTTGAAACAGTGATCACTTTAATGTGAAAAATGAATCAAATGTGTTGGCAACGCTTCCTGGAACAAAGAGACTAGTTCACTACGCAAACATAATAACTTGAATGACTAAAACCATCGAGTCTTTGTGCAGCCGGTGTGCATCCGCTGCCAAGTCTTATCTAAGCGTGCACTATGTAAATCTGTGTTAGTAAACTACATTTACCTCGTGCATGGTTACCGCTGACAGATATACTAGTACACCTATAATCTACATACTTATTTAATCTAGAAATATCATTTTGCTGCAATAAATGCGTCAAACCCCTCACGTGATCAGACATTACTATGTGTAGTATAGAAAGCATTCTGTAGCTGCATGCGGGACTTACAATCAAAGGTGATATTAATAAATTTAATATCATAAAATCGCAGTCTATAAAATGTTTATCGGCTTATCACTATCAAAGTATCAAGAAGTAATTGAGCAACGCCCTTATACATATCAGTCTTTGTAAACGTGATGCCTTGAGTAGGTAGCCATGGAACATCAATTATATTGGGGTCATCAGTCAGTTAAAATGTGTAATTATCAAAAATATACCTAACTAATAGCAGATATGAATATTTTCAATGCGACACACTTCCGAGATAACGTTTAGATAATTGTCAATCGTCAAAAAAATAGGGTTCATGGATTTAAATTTACGAATAAGTATAATTAAGTACTTATTCGTAGATTTAAATACATAAAAAATGTCACGGCATTATTTTAAATCGTGAGAAATGTTATAAGTCCTTTTGTCAATTAATGTAATGGACAAGAATGCAATACCTAATTACCTGTCCATTACCTACTGGAGTTAATTTATCTTTTCACAAGCAACATATACCTACTTAGGTATCCACCTACATGAATAGGTACCTACCTATTTGTAATTTGTCAAGGCATAAATTAATATGACCACATAACTGGTAGGTATTTGTTGAGTGCCCATAATAAATAAGTATATTATTTAAGATTAAGAGTAAATCTGTCATGCATAGAAGTCTTGATTTACTACACTACCTAGATAGGTACGAGTAAATACCTTCTAAATCCTTGTGATGTAAAATTACATAAATATGCGAGTGCATGCTGCATTTAAAACTGTAGTCATGTGTAGATGACTAACAGTAGGTAATTAGGTGTAGGTAGGTACTTACTTATACTAGGTATAAGTACATGAATACAAATGTTACACCATTCGAGTGCAGCTTGGTAAATCTATCAGTTTCTAAACAGCGATTATCAGCTCCCACTTTATAAATCACGACCTTCTCAACATTGATTCGAACCGGGGAAGCATGGAACTGAAAAATGTTCCTCTCTCAAAGAACATAAATCTACTGATCGAGCATAATATTCTGATATTATATCAAATCAAATCAAAATCGTTTATTTGCATAAAATCTGGTAGGTTATATGTATTTAAAAAAATATTAAAATGCATTTCTGAAGTGGTAGGACTGACAAGATTTTTTGTTCAAAAATTCGCCTACAGAATAAAAACTATGCGATATTAACCATTTTTTCAAAATCACACAGAATTTTTTGTTGGGTCGTTCTGTTATCCAGATAGGTAATGAATTATATAAAAGTGGCGCCATTACACGCAGCTGCGCCTGAATAGTTCTATCCTAGGTACAGGGATTTTTAATAAATACTGTGTGACTTTTCGTTTGTTAAAATTATTTTTAGCTTCAAAATTATTTTTGTGAATTATCATAATCCACAAACGTATGGTTGAGTACCAGGTTGAGTACCCAACTACTCGTGCCACATTATTTCAGGATCCCGGAGGCAAGGAATTGGTAACAAGTAATAAGTACCTAGTAGGAAATAATAGTTTCAGCTTAAACCTAGGAAACCTATAGGAAAAGTCCCATGAGAGTTACGAAAAATGGAAACTTGAACATGTTTTTATGACTTTATAAAATTATGATAAATAAAAATAAAGTACCTGCGTAGTTATTAGTACCTAACTAAGGGATTAACTTTATTAGTATTAACGATCAGGACAAAGATTAAGAAATAAAAATAAAATAAAAATTCAAAAGCTACCTAGGTACAATAATTTAATAAAACTCACCTTGGAACAAATATTGCACTTCATAAATATGACCTAGGTAAGTAGGTATTTGATTTTCACAATTTCTTTCAGTAGGGAAAATTATGTACAGTTACAACTCAACTTTTTACCTAATAACTGGTCGTAAATGTAAGTAAGTATCTGTTTTTTAGCAAATAATAATCGAGCGGTGCAAACGCGTAGGTCCGTAGGACACGCTCGGCGTACGTGTTTCCTTAAAATGAAACATGGATTTACAACGTTTACTTATCTGCCTTTGTATGAATTTACAACCCTAAACTGATGCTTAATTTAATAACAAGTCGTAAATAATAATACGCACCTCATAAAGAGATTTAGTCAAGGCATTATGACAAAATGTGTGATAGTAAAACTGCGCCTATTTACTACTTATGTAAAGATAATAAGGTCAGTGGGTCGTCTTAGGGGCGGAGTGTAGGAGTTGGAGTATACGCTTAGGGGCACTATGAGCAGCAAAGAAAAGACAAAAAAAAATTGTTAAAAAATTTTGGGACAAAATTTTTCGAAGATTTTTTTTTTATGGAATTCGACTATTTTTATTGCAGCAACTGATTAAGTTTGTCCATAGAAACTATTTATGCTCTGAGAAGTTAGTCTGAGTTATGAGACTTTTTCTTTTTTTTCTTTTATATAAAACGATTTATATTTCCGAAATGGTAGCTCGGACGAGATTGTTTTCGGGAATGAAATTGTTGCAAACAGACACCGGGAAGGTGAAAGTAAAATAATAATAAGACGGACCTAGTCGACGGGCCCCTATTTCTGTGAGAGGGTTTAAAGCAACCTAACCTAACCTAAGCTCGGGGTGCCCTTCGCTCGCTTTGCTCGCTCACTTGAGCCGCCATCATCCCCTTCGAACCCCTGTCCGAGTCGGGGTGCCCCAAGTCCCGAGCTCGCTTCGCTCGCTCTTGCATCCTAAGTTCTATTTGACATGGGTCAATTGTTCTTTGAGTGAAAAGGTATTGGTCAAAACATTTTGTTGGTTAAACTTTCACTGACGTAGCTCGACGGTGGAAGAGATTGTGTGGAGAAGTGGGAGGAAACGGTGCGTCGTAGGGCCATGCTTGTCAGAGCATAAATGGTTTCTATGGACAAGCTTAATCAGTTGCTGCAATAAAATTGGACGAATTCTATAAAAAAAATCTCCGAAAATTTGAAAAAGTCCCTCTGCCCCTAAGAATACTCTAGCTGAAAGACGACGACCGACACTTTTGTTTTTTTTTTTCGAAGTTTTTGCTAATTTTTTTACATGACCTCGTGGCTTTTGAGTAGAGCAACAATTTCTTTCCCGAAAACAATCTCATCCGAGCTACCATTTCGGAAATAGAAATCGTTTTAAATACTTAAAATAAAAAAAACTAAAAGGTTCATAACTCGGAAACGGTGCGTCGTAGGGCCATACTTCTTAGAGCTTAAATGGTTGCTATAGACAAGGTAAACCCGATACTGCAAAAAAATCGGATAATTTCCGAAAAAAAAAAATAACGAAAATTTTTCTGTCCTTGCTCCATAGCGCTACACTCCAACCGATAATAATTTTTTCTCCGAAAACTACGCCGCCAAGACGACACATGGTTTTATTTGTTGTGCAAACATTACTAAATGTAACCCGTTAAGTAATACCATTGTGAGTGATTATAGGACATACCTAATAAAAAAATATACCTAAAAATTATATTTTACGAACAAGTAAGTGGGAATAAAAGTACCTACCTGAAAAACTGTGAAAACTAATCTGAACACCACTATTATGTCCGAACATAATGTTCATTTTATTTATATTTGTAAGAAATGTTGTCCCTCTGCAGGTTCATTTGTTTATTTTATCAAATGACTGCTTAATCTGTGCGACAACAAAACGAGGGCACTCATAACTAATAACATTGTTCGAACTTCGCGCGCTGGCTTCATTTATATTTAATTTTATTAGGTTGGCAATAGAATACCGCACCATTTAAGCGCGTATCAGACTTGGAACACCCATTGTCGTGTCAATCGAACTTCTTTCCTACTTGCGTTGACATTGAAAAATAAAAGTTCACTAATGTTATTTTTACCTCTTAGTTTGCATCAAAAAGATCTTCAAGTTGTACTCGTAGCTATACAATTGCTGTAAAATAACTATGATAGGTTTGTAGGCCCGCGCCTGGTAATCGTAAAAATCGTTTTTTGTTTGTCTCTTCAGACATGTGTTCGTCATCTCAAATTTTAAAAAAAGAGTCAACGACCGACTGCTTGGCCAGGGTTTGGTACTTGGCCTGACGATGGCTTTTAGAATTTTTCAAGGTGCTTGTATCTGGCAGCACTCCAGGAAAGTGCTGAATGGTTTTTGATAAGACAAGAACTAAAAAAATCGCTCAATCGGTGAAACAATAACTTTGTATTATCCAATTATTAAGAAAATAATAGTTTGGCAATCATTTAATTCTTCTGAGCGGCGGAAACTACTCTATCTATTTTATATTTTATCTGTAGTCTAGGACAAAATGACAAAATATACCCTGCACCACAAATAGTGGCATTGAAATTAAATTTTCGTTATTGAGATAAAAAAGATCGCATAAATAGGGCTTAAATTTTATGTAAGCCTTCTAGTAATTGCTTCTAGCTAAACTTGTTTTAAAGTTTTTAGCGTGTGGCTCATTTCTACGCAGAAACAAACAGAAATATACTAGTTTTATTTACAGTAGAAAGTCCAACCGAAACACGATTTTAAGCCGAAACCTCCGAACCTCCTCCGAGGCTCCTCTTCTAGTTTCGGCCGAAACCGAAACTTATGAAGTTAAGAAAAAGTCAGTACCTATAGAGTAAGTAGTTAATTAGTTTTGTAGATTTGTTACAAATAATGAGATTAACGGCTGATTTTGCAATTAACAAATTTCTTTAGTAAAAAAATGCTGTCTATCAGTCGTTCGTATTCTATCAAAACCGCTACCTCACGAATGCCGATTACCCGTTTCGTTCAGGCCGAAGATCCGGCCACTTTTTGCCCGAAACTGAAACTGCGTTCGAAACCTGACTTTTTGCCCGAAACTGGCTGGAACCTAAACCGAATCATCAGTCGGTCTCTAGTTTTAATTTTGACATACACTGTCACTCTGTGCTGTGAATGTGAAAGCAAAACAACTAAACAAAAGTTGTAAACTTGTGTAACATAACTTTTTTTATTAAAATTCAATATTCTGTTGTATTGTTCGCGCATGGTTTGTTTTGTGCCACGATTTGTGAGCCATGCTTTGACGTGCCAATGTTGAACTTAATACTCTGTGTTGTACATGTAAATAATAAATAGACAGCGAGCACTCGGCACTCACACTGACACAATAATTTTACAAGCACAAACAGAAAAGTGATGGTAGCTCGCCGTTCGGTCGGAACACGGATAATTGTTTTGTTTTAGAAAAAAAAGTGTTGCATTATTTTAAAGCGATGTGCTTCTGTTAAATTAGTTTATTAATTACACGTGTATCTTAATTCTTACCACCTTTACATAGAAATCAAATACGATAAGTACTTATCTTTTGTTTTTTTCGTCAAGTATTTAGAATACGAAACCAAGTGAAATTCTTTGTTTTTCAACACTTGTCGAAGGTGCTATGTTATTGCAATAATTTTGAAGAGACTTTATGGGAATTATCTTCGGAACGGTGAGTGCCTTGATTTTATTACAGTTACCTGTAAGGATAACTCCTTGACCTTTATTTTAATTAACGTTTACCTACTTACAAGTTCCATTTCTTGGTAGTTTTGAAGGAAAACCTGAACTATTTAGTATAAGAACTACAGTACAGTACAAAAACTTGGTATTTCTGTAATGATTAAGTTTTCTGTCCCAGGCCCTGAAGATTCAAATTAATTTCAATGTACCTTTCATAGAATAATAAAGTGTTAGAAAATTTATCTGACTGACCTTCACTGAGCTCTATAAAAGACATAAAGTAATTTAACATATTATTTAAGTAAGATTATTTATACTAAGTACCTACCTACACAATTTCCAAAAAGTTCTGAAAGTCAACTTTAGCTGTTGGTCAATAGAATTGCTTACTTTTGATGCTAAATAAAAATTTTTGTTGCCAGAAAAAGACCACAATTATTATAGTATTCTGTCACAATTTCATACTTTTCTTTGTGATAACTCAGCAGACAAATTATAGTAAGAGATTATTTAAACAACTCATATTTAAATTGTGATCTTACTGTTTCTAGTCAAATAAAAAAAAATCATTTCATTCAAATGCAAGCACCATACACCATCCCACTATCACTAAGCATCACTTACTCATTTTCTTTGTCATGAAAAACTTGCAGACAAACAAAAGAACCAAAGTATAATCTACACTAGATTAACTTTTGATTGGAAATGTCATTTATATATTTTTACTAACATACTGTGTTGTATAAATCAGTATTGATATTAATTTCATTCTAGAATTATCAATAGGTAGGCACTTTTTTGGTTTGGTCAATTTTCATTGTAATGTATATAAGTAGTTTATCAGCCATCTCGTTACCATAACACAAGCATTAAGTTGCTTAGCTTGGGACACTATATGGCGTTGTGTAAAATGTCCAAGGATATTATTTATTTATTTATTGTCAATATCTGAATAACCAATTCTCCTCAATTACAAAAAATATTTCCTAATTTTTTTGCTCATTGTCCTGTTGTTTTTCCCTAATCTCTACCAGTATTTAAAAATTGTAGACTTGATTTATTTGGTCCTTGTTTTGTTTTGGTGGCCTGGTAAGGACCAGTCAAGTAATATGACAGATATTGTCAATTGTTATGCACAATATATAATGAAAATTAATTTATGTTTATACAGCTTCACCTTGTTTGAATTCCATAATTAATATTATGTACTTATTTGTAATGTTTTATCTATTACCATCCTTTTCTTTGAAAACTTCACATTAAATCCCTTATATTAGACCTTAATTCATTAATTATTGTGGGTCATTTTCTAAATTCTATTCTGTTTACTTTTGTGGTATTGGTAAAGTGACTCATATTGCATTATTAATTACTTTAATTAATAGGTTTCAGTGGTTACATGCATTTAATCAACGGCCTGTCTGTACCTATTTTATTAATTTAAAATTATCTTTTTGTCAAAGTTCATTGAAGCTGTAGTCATTATTATAACATTCTGCCATTGACATATCATTCTGCGGTTCCTATCGTCATGCTACCAGCTGTTATAATTGTAATCAACATATTTTATTGGTTTCTGTACCTATTGGAGAACCAAACTGGTTCAGTGCTTTTAAATAGTAAATAAGTACCATGTTAAATTCTCTGGTTTTGTTTTGAACTACTTATTCATTATGTTCCGTGATATCAGCAACTTATTTATCTTTGCTGATATTTAAATATTTGGTCTTAGTTGAAAATATCAAATGAGAACAGTCAGTCTCATCTTTTTCTGGCCTACACCTAGGTACAAGAAAACAATACATACCCCATACTATCTGCTGTCTGTCTGCTGGGGAGTTTGTTGCGCCACTTCTTCTCCCCAGCGAAAGCACTAGGAAGTGGTGAAGGGCAGGCGTTTTGGGGGACTGTCTTATGTAATTGTGACATTCGAAAAGTGCTGAGTCTCAGCCTAGTTTGAATAAATGACTTTTGATTTTGATTTTGATACCTTATAAAGGTATTTGTATACAAACCTATAAGCATTGGTTTGTTTGTCAGCACACTCAGCACCATTATTTCACACTTTATGTTATTTACTTAGTTGTGTGATGAAATACTTTATTAATTTCATTATATTGCTGCACTAGCTGCACATAACTTCTTGTCCATTTGTTGTGGAAATCATGTTCTATACTTAATAGGTAAGTAGGTACCTAATTTTGTGTTCATGACATTCATTAATGTAATACTTACTGAAAATGGCCATATCCATTTGTGTGTTTAAATAAAATACAATAATTATACATATTTTCATATGCCTAACTATTTTGCTTTGCATTTTCTTAAATTAATAAATTAAAATAATATCTAATAATATAAATAATATCTAATATTTAATATAATAAATATTAATATAATTTTCAATTTAAATGTAATTTTATTTCTTCAATTTGATTAATATTTTATAATTAATTGTATGATCCAAAGTTGATTGAAATAAATAAACAATAATAATAAATTAACTCGTGACTAATGACCACAATATTGAACAAATCATTAATAGCACGTGTTGACCTTATGTAGGTAGGTCAGATCGACGGCAGCAGAAGCTGCGACAGTTTTATTAAATTCTCTTTGAAAGGAGACGTTTTATTTTCGTATGGGACTCTGGCCATAACATGTACACTTTAGAAAACCTAGAAAACGAACCCCTGAATACAATAAAGAATGTTTTTTTTCATAATAACTAATAGTCTTTAGGCACTAAATAAAAACTGAAAATGTTTGACGTTTGTTATTGACCATCGACAGCCAGCCATGACAGGTTGGAAAGATGACGTTTACATAACCTACAATTTGTCAAAACTGTGATTGCTGTCTTGGGGTTTGGGCCCACCAAGACACGATAAAATGTTTTGCACCATTTCTAGGTTTCAGCTCATCTTGATTAGGTTATAAAAGTGCGTAGAATCGGTATTAACTGTCTTATTTTATAATAAATATATTAGTATAGGATTTTAAAGGGGCTCGTAGCTAAGTTATAACAGCCGCACGGGTCAATCGATCAGGTTAAGCTATGCTTGTTGCAGTCGGTCCATGGATGGGTGACCATATTTACATACCGAGACCCCTCCGTGCCTCGGAAAGCACGCTATGCCGTTGGTCCCGGCTGTCATTTGTAGATCAGTCGTTACGGGTAGTCAGAAGCCCGAAAGTATGACCAACCAGTTTTAAAGAGTGCACGTGCAAGTTGTAGTCACCGCCTGAGGTATAGCAAAGAGTGTAATTTTAATACGGGAGAGGTATAATGTGAACGAGACCACAACGAGACTGACAGACTGACGTGATGTCAATGTCATTGTCAACAATACAAACAAAGGTTAGAATCTTTCGTTCAAAAGTACCTACAAGTCTACAATCTACAAAAGAAGAAGAATATATATTTTTTTAACGATGAATTGAATCGTCACACTTTCTTGTAATTAGTCAAAAAAGTTGTTAGATACATGTCTTACCATCTTATCATAATAGCAAAGAAATACATGCCTTCTAAATCTAAATAAATAATGTCTGTGTGATATTATTTTGTTTTAATGTAACATGATTTCTGGACGAAAGCAGTATGCAAGTTAGACGACGCCATGTTCAATAGAATATGGCAATAGTTTGAAAAACTATATTTTTTTTGTGCCCAAGTAATCAGGGGAATATTCAGAAAAGAATATTTTTCCACAATTCGTGGAATTATTTCCTATTTTCTCATTACCGTACAGTTTATGGCCGAAAATGAAACATCTCCTTTGACGTAGTCCAAAATATCTCTCGATATGGCCTGTTTGATGTTCAAATCATGTTCTTAGCGTACATACGCAGTGCATGTGCTTACCCCGAATATAAGAAACAATGACTCAGTAGCTTCGCGGATGCATGTAAACGTGCATGAAGTATTTTAGCAAGATAACGGTTCCGAAAGAAATCCCCAAGTGTGCGACCGTATGCAGTCAATCCATCTGTGCTGATGCGACACTAAGAGAAAGTTACTAGAAACTGTGAGTCCTAGATTGACTACGTACACTGCGTTAATGTCCTCAATAGTCTGATTGTATATTTTTCCCTTGTTCGACAATTATGAGTATGATTATCGTAAAGTTGCTAATTTATATTAGGTTGTTCAAGATTTTCTTAAACTAGATCTTTGACTTTAGCAGTCACAAGGCCAATTCTCGTAATTTAAAACGTTCAAAATCTAGTCGCAGTCTCATCTCGGAGATAAACAAATGTCAAGCTCAAGAACTTGTCTAAAATATAGGGAAATCAGGTATTTTTACAGGTTGAGACTGAGATCAGACTGTAAACGTTCTTAAAATTTCGAGAAGCGCCTGTGGTCACGAACTAAGCTCTTTGTAACCGACTTCAAAAAAAGGAGGAGGTTCTCAATTCGGTTGTATTTTTTTTTATTTTTTTGTTTGTTACCTCAGTACGCCGTCATTTATGAACCGATTTGGAAAATTATTTTTTTATTTGAAAGGACATACTTCCAGATTGGTCCCATTTTTGAAGATGAATATTTGTTGTTATGTTGCTGTAAATTGCCCCGGCGGCGGCGGGGTAATTGCGTAACACTTACCCCCTTACTAATAAACGTATTACCTATATCAGATGAATTGTCTAAATCTAAATCTACGTCACTAGGATGTAGATACGTCGACAAAGAGAACCCTGGAAAGAAAAGAAACGCGCAACATGATGCGTCTGGTTTCAAACAGTCATACTCATAAGTTCACCTTCCCCCTTGTTAGTTGTTCTTCCCCCTTTTAGATACTCCTCAAATTATTTAGGACATTCCTAGGTGCGTACTTAGAAGTGTTATTTAGGTTACCAAAACTAATTAATGACCTCGTTATTAATGTTAAGTAAGTATTGTTTCACACAGATGCTACTCACCATTCTACTACCAGACCACACGGTTACTAAGAGGAAAAGACAGCCTATAAATAATGTTATTTGTCCTACAGCTACCTACTGAACTCAAATATTACAAAGAAACGTTTGACTCCACAATGGAATTAGTCGCCGGGGCGATCTTAGCTAAAAATTATAATAAAAAAAAGCCCATTTGATTAAAAATATCCGTTTATAACTCGCAACAGTTACTTATTTCGTTTTAATTACAAAATGTAGCTAAATATTTACTCAATCATTTTCATGTCATACGACTTGAATAGTTTACAGATAATGGCAATGATCAGCTTTTATGTAATGCAAAGAAAAGCAGATCTATTTTGGTCCAAGCCGTTACTTAGTTTATCGACGTGTGAATTGCATGTGAAATAGCATCATTAGTATTATGATTGTGCATAGTGCATCATAGCATTGGCTCTAAGTAATACCGAGACGAAACATAGCGTAAATTTACGCTTCAATCTGTCATAATCTTGCCTAAATTCACTGATTTTCACATATCGAAGTGTGAATTTACGCTAAGTTTAGTCTCTGTATCTTACCCTAACGGCTATTGCCAAGTTCTTTTATTATAAGAATCAACTGCACGATCTGTTATAAGTAGCATTAAGTTTACCTACTATACGATTTTCATATGCCGAGAATTTCTGGTCTTGTAGATTAAATGTTTACTAAAGATCTGGAATAGTTTGGCCACCTGTCCCTAGGGCACAAGTGGCATCAAAGCAGGAACTTTGGTTAAAAAAATATTATTCCAATTAAACTCCTTCAGTTACAGGCAGCCAGCCACATGTGAAAAATCGTCCTTATATCAGTTGCTGATAACTAGTCTAAACTTATGGGGTCGCGAAAGTCACACGCTCAGCTTATTTATAATACTGTTATCTAGCATTTGGTTAGTTAGATTAGAAGCTGATTTCAACTTTAGAAGACGGCTGGTTTTGTTAAGTCTTTTATGAGCGTTTACGACGTACGTCATTTTATACAAACTTTCAAGCCCTTGTTCTTCGAAATGAATGAACCCATTTTATTTTATTTTATTTTATTTCATAAGAAAACTTACAGCTAGGATACAGATAGTTAGTGAAAGAAGGCCAATTAAAAGTTTTCACTGACAGTATTAGGGTAGCACAAGAAACAGTAGACAGGTAAGCGAAAGCATGAATAAGTAAGCACTCAGAGAGAACTAAGGAAAAACTGAACAAATTTTAGTGATTTTCAAAGAAGTTATTGCACAGTATTTTTTTAGTTTAGGAACACTGGTGTAGAATAAATCAAGATCATCAACACTCTGACACATCGAGTTGTATGCCCTAACATGGCATGCTTGTTGTAACATGGTGTAAAAATTATTAAAATCGATTCAGTTACTTATTCTGAACAAACTATATTCAGGTTTCGCATATACTAAAAATAATGTTGTATATTTAAAACTAAACATAAATCGAAAGTGAGGAAGATCTTTATTCCATTAAATGCCATACTAAATAAATACAGATGATGCTTATGATTCGAGTCTATAACCATAGCAGATGTGTAATATAGGACTGTAATCATGAACATTTCATCTAATACTAAAGGTCGCGTAAGTCAATTATGTAGGCCAAGTCTACTACAAATCCTTATCCGGCCAATAAAAGTAAACAGTAAAGATAATTTCACATCATTTTTCCTTTAACAATAAAAATCATGTTATCGTGGTTTGATAAAATACTTGAGTGTTGTCCTAAAGATAGGACGCCGTGAGTAGCTAATTGACCGAGATTTGTGAGAGTGATTAACGCAACAAATGAGCTATATTTCTATAATTTCATCGGCTATTTATCTTATACTTAGCCGATAAGCTACAGTAATCAGTACTTATAGCAGAAATGAGAGTATATAGGTACTGTCATCGTCATCTTGCATTGTTAAACTTTTTCATACCATTAGATGGACGATACTAATCATTTCTGCTGCAAGTTCCAATCCTTATTATTTGCTAGGATTTAAAATATGTAATTATTCCTTCCGTCCCTAGAAACTTCCTTATAATCGTTATTACAGTAAAACATTACTACTAAAGATTCAGGATAACAATCTTGAATAACAGTTTACAAGCACGCGATCTTTAGTTTTTTTTTGTTAGTTTTGCTAACACTGGGTTATCGGCCTGCCTCAAGTTGTATGGGCAGTTTTTTGTTCCATACGATCGTTACGTAATTTTGCAAGCTAAAATATGTATTATGCCAAGGTACAAGGTTCAATTTACTTAACCATTATTTGCTCTCCATTGCATCGCTTATAATATTGAGATTGTGTGGTTGGTCTGGGAGTCTCTTGTCTGAGATATTAATAAGCACAAAAATAAATATCGTCATTGCTTTGTGTTTTGGCATTAGCATTTACATTTACTTAATTTGATATCAGACATATTGTCCTGAATTCCATTGCTTTATGAATTTTCTCATCTTAGGTTTTACTAAAAGAGAGATGCTATCGGAATTCTTGAAATTTATAAGTAATGTTATTACATTAAACAGTTATTATTATAACTGTTTCTGTAACTGCTCGTATTGTAATATATTGTCCAGTATTATCAGCACAGTCAGCACGTGATAATAATTAATTATGCGATATTGTACTGTATAAATTAATTTATTATTTTTTTGCTTTAAAAATTCAGAACATTGTAAGTTCAAATCTAGATTTAGTACACGTGAACTTACACTAGTATCGGTTTTTCACAATTATTAAGAATATAAAGAAGATAAGACAGGTTGTAAATAGTTTCACATTTCATGTGTGTTGAGTATGGCGACAAACATCAATACGAGGTCACATGCGGATTTATATGGGATCGTGAAATCTATTTTAAGTAACCTGAAGTTACCTATGCTCGGTAAATACACTGGTATTTTTGACGTTTTTTATACTTCCTTATAGCTTTCCTGCATTATACAATAGGTACTAGCTTCCGCCCGCGTCTTCGCCCGCGAGGTATGTCGATAAAAACTATCCTATGTCCTTCCCCGGATGCAATCTATCTCTCTGCCAAATTTTATCAAAATCCGTTCAGTGGTTTAGGCGTGAAAAGGTAACATACAGACAGACAGACAGAGTATGGATTATATTTTCTTAACGATCACATGATCGCCCGACCTTTGTAAGGTCTCATTGACTTATTGAGCATTCCCTGAAAGAGAATGCGGCTAATGTGGTGACTTTATCATCATGTTCATTATTTACTAAATGTGCAAAAAACAAATAATTCGAGACAGTCTTTTTGCTTATTTTGCCTTTATGTTTGGTTGATAAACATTATGTTTGTTAAGTAAGCACTTATAATTTTAGACAGTTCTGATGTAGTTTTATACATAAACTTAAAATAATGTAGGTGCCTATATCTCATTCTCTGAAATGTAGTTTATACTAAGTACTCATTTCTATATATACCTTAAGGCGACTACATGACCTAAAACGCGGTCACTATCGGACTGCATAGAAAAGAAAGAGAAGCGCGATGACACAACGCTGGTAATTTATTGCAAAATATGAAACAATCATCTATTTACAAACTACGTAATAATAAACAATCCATCACTGAATGCAGTTTGGCATTAGCAATTTAATGGTATATTTTTAATTATAATTAAAATTGTTAATGAAAAGATACACTGCTTTTAAAGAAATGTCAGAGGTGTATTTGAAGATTTTTTTGATGCATTAATGTACGTTTAATTGTGATTTGAGTTCCATTACTGTTTTAAAATAAGACTTGGAAATATGTCAATTTATTTTTGGTCAAAATTATTACGGTTTAAGAGATACACTGCTTTAAAAACCAACTTTTTGACCATTTTCAAGTAACCTCCGCCTTAACCCACCTTAGATGCATGTTGCTCTGCTCATTTTCAAAATCAATGGCAAACTAATCTGGATAGTGAACGAAATAGCACTGCTGTTGTGTCCTGTAGGTAAAAAAGCCAATAAAAACCCATAATATAACGTTGTGTAATTAAAAAAAAATGTATCCAATTACATCACTCAACACTTTGTTTTTTACATCGGAAGCTGTTATCAAGAGAATGATGTACTTATCCATGTTATTGTTTAATTTTCAGTCTCTCTACTATGAGTTTTTATCGACGTAACTTTCTAGTGTCGTCTATGTAACTTTACTCTTTAAGTTTTGTTTCTTTCTCAGTAATAAGAGAGAATATATGCACAAAATGTAGTGCCTATGCTAAAACTGTTATGACAGTCCAACTAAATTGAAAGGTTGGCGGTTAGTGAACTGCTTAAGATATTTAGTGGTTGTTAAATTTTTATTCCTTATACATATGTCACTGTTAAGTCATCGAGTGGAAATTTTGTTGACACTATGTGGTTCGTGGCGTTTTTTAATTAAATTCAGTGAAATAAGTTTATAATAAAAAGACAATAAGTAATACAATGAGGACCAGTGTGGCACAATTTCCAGAAACTGCACCAATCCTGTTGCTTCTGCGCTAAGAATCGCCGGTTCATTTCGTGTGGAGCAAAAATTTGTGTGATCTATACTACTCATGGTTCGAATTTACAATTCTTTCTGTGACCGCTAGGGGCGCTGTACAATATTAGGTATTATTTATGGAGACGCTTGCGAGTTTTGGCTGTGCAAACTCATGGTAGAGCTACAGGCGTTGCACTAAATTATGGAGCACGTATTGCCAGTTTGTCAGTCATGGTCGTCTGCTTTAATTTGGCATGCCGAATGTATAATATCCACGAGGTTAGGTGAAATTCGGAATCGAATTTGGTGTATTTGAATTTTTTTTTTTTCAACCTCAAGGCCTGCCTCACTTTGCTTCATCAATAATGCACGTAATGTACACAAGAACTCAATTCAATGGAATTGAATGTTTATAATGTTTTTTTACACAACTGCCCAAAAAGGAGTGTAATGTATTCAGGGTTGATGTATGTTTTTATGTATGTGAGTTTCTTTATTCCACCATAACTTTTAAATGCCTGAACCACCATAACTTTTAAATGCCTGAACGGGGTATCGTTAGAATCCTTACATCATCCCGAGTGACACTGCCTATATTTTTCTTTTGAAAGAAGTCAATATGGCGGCAGTATGGCTCCATTTTGAAGTGGAAAAAAAAATTTTCAATTATTACAATATGGGTATCAAATTGAACGCCTTGATGAGCACATTCCAAATATATATAATTTATGGGCACCAGTTGTACTTAGGTACGGTGTACGTGCAAAACAACCATTTCATCTTTGGCTGCGCAAACGATTTAATCAGACTTTAGTAAGACTGAGAATGTCTAAATGAGTGAATGGTTTCTGGGAAATCACTCTAACAATGACTTGTTAGGCCATACCGGCACGACCCAGCCGCTAGCCCACGCGAGTAAGCGCGACCGCGCGACTAAACGGGAGCCGTCCTTGTCCTCGTCCATCCTATCTACGCCTCGCCTCGTCGTGAGACTAAACCACCTTAGTGCTTAAATTAAAGCCACTTAGCATGAAACTAAAATGTATAAAAAAAAAACACGACTGCCCTGCCAAAAAACGAACTAAAACGTAAAAAACAAGCTGTATTCCCTGACTAAACAGATTTTATTTATTTCTCTCGATTTTTTTGTTCGTTCGTTTTTCGTTCGTTCGTTTTTAGTCGTGTTTACATTAATTTTTATAGAATCGTGTTCATCTACATCACTATTTCCAAGAACGTTCTTGAACGGTTAAAGGAAAATGTTGGAAACCAACAAACAACCCTGGCAAAGTTATGAAGTCAGTATCCGACAGTTTAACATATTTTTTATATAGGTGTGAATTAGTGTAATAATTAACCATACAAACATAATATGAATCGTTATTAGTAGTGCGTAATGTGTAATCGTTGTACATTTTGTCTCTCGTAACATGAAGTCAGCGTGTGGCAACCGAGGACGTTGCACGTGGTAACCGAGTGGATCGCAGTAAGCACGTGCTACCATCGTGGTTCTTTTTCTTGTGAAGCCTAACTTATAAAATTTAATGTTTACTGTTTTGTTGCCGAGCTGCGGTGACCGGCCGGCAATCAAATCAAAACACATGCTATCGCAACGCTGTGCTGATAACTCGTCATGCCGCGATGAGTCTAAACATCGACACTTCATTTGATTGTGATAGAGTAGGCGTTTAATAAAACATGATACATTTATATATGATGAATATAGGTAGAACAGAGCCTAATATATTGGCTTACGATATGTGTTGCTTGCATGGCATACTTAAGTAACTAAGCTTTTTGTTATGGATTATGTAGATAATGTAGTCACACTGCAATCACTGCATTTTCTACATAATTTGGGAATGATTTCGTACAAGTTTATCTTATCGAAACGAAATGTTTTATAGTGCCTATCATTACAACATAGCGTAATTATGTTAATTCGATCATTTCGATCAAGATTTGATATTTAAGTGTGTTATCTTTATCTGATAGCTTCTGTTTGTTCCAGGTGAGGTGACAAAGGCTGAAAATGACTGTGGAGAAGAGCAAAGGCCTAGAGGCGAAGAAGCCACCGGTGACGAGGAAGGTAGCTCCTGATGGAGGGTGGGCGTGGATGGTCTGCTTAGGAGTTAGTTTAGTTAATGTGAGTGTCTATACTATACAATAATAATAAGAATTATAAAGCTACATAGTACGAACCCAGTTCAATATGGGATGTGTACGATTGTTCGTTTTTAATGCAAATAATGATAAAAATAGTGAATAGCCTCTATAAGAAAGGATAAATAATGTCGGGAAACCCGTGCAGCAATTTTATGCTTTGGTGCAGTGCACGTAGGTAATATTCAGATAAAGTGATGGATATGTCGCAGCCAACTGGTTAAATTTATAAATAACTTAACGGCGGCCGTTCAACTAACTGCCTGAATGATATTCAATTACAGTTTAGGTTGGAAGTCTGTAACCAATCACGCGCTAGCGGAATTGGTCGCAGTAACGTAAGCCAGGGCACCCCGACCAAATGGGTTAGGTTAAGTTAGAACTGTGATCAACCGCGTGCGAGCCGAGAGAGCGAAGCGAGGCGAGCACTACTTCTAAAGGCCAGGCGGTTAACTAAACGGCTAATTTTACCAGTTGGCTGCGACAGATATAAGGAATTGGTATTGTTGCGATAAAATAACTGCTGACTAAGTTACGGCAGGAAGCTCTAGTGCTTCGTATAAAGTTCTCGGAAAATATCTAATTTCAACAGCTGAATTTAGTTCTGCATGTTGTCTGTACGAACCTCGAACCAAATAAAAAACCAAGACGAGAGCGCTGAGAGCGATACAGTGAAGCATGCCAAAACTACACCTCCACTCTGTGCATACACGCTCACACGCACACATTTACAATCAAACTACACCTCACTAAGTGCACACATGTTTACGAAACGGGCTTCACTTTACTGTTGACAGCCCTGTCTTGGTTTTTTATTTGGTCAGAGGTACAAAAAAGCTAATTCCTAAAGTTAATGACCGGTATTGTGTCCTTCAACGTTTGCCAAGTGTCTGGTACCACATGAGTAGTTATTAACTACTCATGTGCTGGTACTCTCTAGCAACATTTGCCATTAACAAATCGTATACCTTATTATAAAAATTAATTAAATATTATCCTTGTCTTTTGCAGTTAATGAAGTCCTTATGTTTTTAGCCACTCTGTTTTTAACGTTTTGTATAACGTCTTTGTTGTACAATATTCACACTGTAATCACAGTTAATTTGTGGTAGAAAGAGGTTTTTACTAAGTTACTTTTATTAATCTTCGAAAGGTTTTGTTTTCTGAAAAGTACAACGGCCGGCAGCCGTGTGCAGGGCAACTTTGTGCGCGTAATTTTCTGTAGGCTATAGCTGTTTTCCATATCCCTTATTGAGGGTTCGCCTTTGTCCTTCATCCCATTTGTCCCTCAAGGCCGTATACTCGTACGTCGCCAATCTTCTCGTCGAGCTATATCCCGAAATTCGATCAGGTTTCTACTGTAATTGCTAAGACAACTAAACAATCACCATTATGTTAGTTTCTAGGTATTCAAACAAGTTTCGCAAAATCTTTGTGTTCATTCTAAATCAAAACGATAAGGCAGGCTTACTCAATTTAATCTGTTAAAGTAGTAACGGATACGTAGAAGTACCTCATTTGCATTAATCGAAAACATTTCAGTTTATGAATATGATTTTTAACCGGTTGAATGCCGTAATTACAGACACATTTAAAAAGCCAGTGTGTCTCGCGTAGATCTACGTTCATACGTGCGTACGAAGGGTTAAGGAAAACAAGCATCGCTCTCGTATGTAACCTACATTATCATAGAACGATTATTTAAAACAATAACGAAGACTTAAACATTTCAGCAAGTCTCATGAAAAATCTAAATGGATTTAGATTTTTTGTTTACATATTGCGTTCTGTAAACAAACATAAAACTAAAGGCGGCTAATTTAATCCGAGGGAAATGTAATGTCGCAATGTGTTGTTCAACTGATTATAATTAACAATAGGTTTAAAGCATTATGCATTGCGTATTGTCAGTCTGAAATATAACGCTTTATCGCTGCATACACCTTCAAGCACCTATTGTCGAAACAGAATATTCGGTCCTCTGCAAACTCCGATGGAAAAAAACAGTTTTAATATATTAATAAATTAAAATGCGTAATGTTGCGGTAGCATCATCATTATAATGAATGCGAAGAAATATTATTTAATCCGTCTTTGTTTAACCATTTTATATATAAAAATCAGTACCTACCTAGCTAGACTATCGATGCTTTTATCGATCTGAAAAATATAGCCATCAGATAATTATTGAAGGGCAGTATGGTGCAGTGCGTACGTGACGAGATCTCGAAGTCTCGACTCTCGACACAATCATTATGATTGCCTAACTAGTCACATGCTCCCCTACCGTTGACACAATTACTACTTCAAGTGATTGTGTTTAACTATGGAAGGATATTGATATCTACTGATTATTTTGTTTTCGAGGTGGACTAGGGAACACATGGTTTTGAAATCAATCTCAATTGAATTGAGCCATCGCTTGTAAGTAAGGTACATGAGCCAGGTACCTTCATTATCCTAGTTTGTCCTGCACTGCACAAGCGCAGAATTTTCTTTTTAGCCAACTCTTAAAGATAAGATTTATGTAATTTATGTGCCACTGGTTTGTGTTATTAATTACGAAAATGTATGTGTTATTGCTTAAATGCAAGAAAAGCTGTTAATTTTCGCTCCCATTGTCCTTCTGGGATATGAGTCGTTAGTTGATTTTAATTTCCATGGATAGTTAAGGAAGATTTGAGCGAATGAGATAATCTTCATGAGAATTAAATTCGTCTTTGTTTGAACGGGTTTCTGCCATCATAGCGACCTTGAACTTACTAGACCTTGAAAACTTATACAAATTGGAACTGTTAACACAAAATTCAAAATAATTATGTTGATATTGGAGAAATCCAAATGATATAGAAACCAAAATGCCACTTGAATAAATTGCTTTTATAAATTAAATAAAGACGTGAAGAATTTTCATATTAAGAAAAATATAGGCTAAAATGACTAAAGAATAATCCAATGATTTCGTTCATCTTTATTGCTTGAATCGTCGTTATCTTTATTTAATACACCTGGTTGTCCCAGCAAGCACAATCAATATTAAGAAGGCAATAAATTGAATACAGCGTTTTTAATGTCATTATTTTATTCGTCATCTAAAACTTGTATATTATCAATTTCAGTTTTCGACGCGTTCTCTAGAGCCGTCATTCGGACTGCTGTTCAAAGACTTGCTGGATGACCTCGGCGTCCACACCACAGGCGCCTCAGTGATCGCCAGTACATTAGATTCAGTGGTGAACTTCTCCGGTTTCTTCGTTGGACCTGTGATAAAAACCTTCTCGTATCGGAAGGTGTGCTTCGTCGGCTCAACAATATGTGCTTTGGGCTTGCTGTTCACCGCACCTGCTGCCAGCATGTTTCACATTATAGCTACTTACAGTATTTTGGGAGGTGAGTTTCATAATTTATGTTTATTAGATTAGAGCGTAATAATGGTGGCAAGATGACTTGAGGACTCAGTTAATCTTGTGATGACTGACAAGATTGAAAAGAAACATGAAAGAATGGCGTAAATAAGAGATCTCTCGTAAAAGAAAAATTCTGTGGATACTGGTAATGAAGATGATGAGTTAGTAATTTTTTTTCGTATAAATATCGAAGGCCATCCAAATATAAACTGTTTAAAACATTAGAAGTAATTCACCTATTCATTATTTGCAGCTGATTAATGTTCGTCGATTCGAACTCGTTATTTAAATGTCGAATTCGCGCGCATCTGTTTTTTGGTGCTCAGTTCAATCTTTCCTTGTTATGTCTAGCTCTAGCAGGATAATTCAGTACCTAATAAATTCATATCATAACGTATCCTGTTATAAAACAATCGCAAATTGAATCCTTGTGTTTTTGTCGAGTTGGTGAAATGATATATTTGTTTTGATATGGGTTTTATCAGCCATTTAAGACTTATTACATTATATTACATATAACACTCTCGCTTATTGTTATAACCTTCTTAAAAGACTTGAAGGTTTCTTGGAAGTTTTCCTTTATCATTTCACTAAACTCGACTGTCTTGCCTGTGTGTATTTGTTTACTTAACCTCGTAACATAATTGTATATCCGGATAATATCTAGACTTTATAATCGCTTTACTTTTATCTTCTCTCTCATTAGCATGCATATTAATATCCGTGTGTAACCTTTTGCTCAAAAATAATGAAGATATACCTATTTATATTATTATTGTTAAAAAACATCATTATTCATTATTGGTGTTTAATACCTAATTTAACTATTACCTGCACATTATGCGTAGTAAGTAAAATTAAGTGTTTACCTGTTCTTTTAATAGTAATGTTCGTCCTTTCGTTACGCACCCGTGACGAAACATTTTTAATTGGATCTGTCTGATTCAGATGTTCAAAATTTGCATGAGCAGAATGTTCTTTTTCAGAGAGATAATTTGCAATGTAATCGAATTTAATACGCCTGTTGAAGACAGTTTAGTTTCGTCTGTAGCTAGGCACCGGCGACGTAGGTGGCTACGCAAGTCCGTTACGTAGTTGCAGAAAACGTCGATAAAAGAATAATTAAAAAATCTTTCGACGTATATCAAGGCCAAAGCTAAATGTGGAGCATTCTGTATCTAGTATACTTTCGTTGAGCTGATCGATATTGAACTTGAACAAACAGGGACTTTGCTAGGCTTCCTTTATGCAGGCTATGTAGGTATATTGCTATATCCTCCGAAATACGGATTCGGAATGTACGCATTCATTGGCCTTTGTTTGTAGCTTCGTCTCTATGATCATTGTGAATCATACTAATACCTACAACAATACTTTGTAGACAAGATTTCTACCCATTATTTACTTAGGTACTGGCACTGGGACTATACCCAATTGTGTCGTGTGTCTGAAAACAAACAATTCAAAACTAATTTGCTGTTTTTATGGGTCGTAACGTAAATGGTCCGTTAACGCTTTTCATTACTTAATTCCGTGTCTTGCGTCATCTGCGATTCATGTAATTTATACAGTGGCTGCTAATCAACGTCACTATCATTTCAAGTAATTAATATTTCCTTTCCTAGTTACTGGAATTGTGTATTTGTTTATTCGTAAAACTCGTCCAATTAGCTGACCATTGCATAGGGCAGTAGACTGCCCCGGTTCCCAATATCTATTTCACCGTTTTCATAGCATTCCATATCAGTCCTTAACAAGTGAGTCTTAACGGATGCATTCGCGCTTGGCGAAAGGATTAGTGATTGACAATAGTATGTTATAATAATAACCGATAAGGAATCTGCCCATCCTCCTAGTAAAAATGTTTTTTGACACCTTAAAAAGATTTTCAAACTTGAAAGATGATGTAGCCAGTTTTGTCACATTATTTTTTCCGCACATTACATTAGTTTGTTCTACGATGCAATAAATTACGTTCAAGGTAGCCACGCTGCTACCGTATAACCGATTTCACGCTTCTTCTAGAGTCGTGTTTGATGTCACGTAACGTAAAAACTGACGTAGGTGTACTTCGGCTTGGATATATATGACGTCTCTTTCGTTACGTAGCCTGTCTCTTGCGTAGGTATATAGGAATATGAACCGTAAAAAGATACTTAAATTTTCTTCCAACCTATGTGTATGCTCTAACTGTTATTTACGTGTGGCTCTTACTGTCATTCAGGAATAAGAATACTAAGTCCCATTACTCATCGAAAGCGTTAAGATTTTAGCCTTTTTCAGTTCCATTTAATTTCACTGGGGGATTGCCACACTCTCAATTTTAGCCCTGTTTCTGTACCTTTTAATTTCATTGGGGGATTACCACACATTCAATTTTAACCCTGTTTATGTACCATTTAATTTCACTGGGGGATTCTTGCACACTCAATTTAAGCCCTGTTTCTGTACCATTTAATTTCACTGGGGGTTTAGATACCACACTAATTTTTTGCCCTGTTTCTGTACCATTTAATTTCACTGGAGGATTACCACACACTCATCTTTAGCCCTGTTTCTGTACCATTTAATTTCTTTTCGGGATTACTCCTAGGATAGTATCTATTTAACTTACTTATCATTGTGCAGTCAGAACACAGACAGACATGCAAATGCAAGGAAATCTTGAGCGTTTTCTTTGAGTCATAATACTGTTATGTTTACATGTTCACACTTCATCCTCACAAACTAATCTTATTATAGCGGACGCCTGCCATGTTCTGTAGCAAAAGTTTATAACTACCGACGACGTTCGATTATGACTACAAACACTAATTATTGTTCTTTGTAATGTCGGATCAATTAAATATTGCACCTGTATAGTAAGAATTATTAAGTAGTACTTGATGCGCATGATTTGTTTGATTACTCATTGGAGATTTCTATGATATGAGACATGAAAAAAAGCGGCCAAGTGCGAATCGGACTCGCAAACGAAGGGTTCCAGGGGTCTGCTCCCTAAGCACGAATTCCTTAGTTTTGACCGAAGTTACGGGCGTTTCCAACTCCGTATGTCATTTGGACATAATAATATGATTAGTTCGGATTCGGGGAAAGAAATAAAAATTAATGACAAAACAATTTCATAGTTGTCCTTACTCTTGATGTGTATTTTCCCTTCCGAAAAATTGAATTCACTCTTTTGGGCACCTTTGCGCCGGGAACAGTCAGGGGCGGGTTATTTGACTAGTTTGACGTGTTGTTGTGACTGTCATTATTTTGTATAAGAAGTTTATTCAGTGTATATATTCTAGTAACTAATAAACACAGCCATTATGGCTTGCCTTTAAAACATACCTGTTTTTTTACTAAGAGCACCCCCTTTATTTTTTATCTTTATTTAATTGATATTACTCGTTATAGCGGAAGTAGTAGTACACACTCTGCGAAAAATTCAAGTGTCTACCTATTACCACAGAGTAAAGTTACTCATGTTCTATTACGGTTCAAAAGATGCAGCCTTGTGACAGACAGACGGACAGTGGAAGCCTTAGTAATACAGGGTATAATGTCCCGTTGGCACCCTTTGGGTACGAAACCCTAAAACGTAATTTAATGAGATTGGTATTACTTTATCTGTTCTGTGGGTATTATTATAGTACCTAACTTATATCGGAACCTATTCCCACGCAGCGTGGAATATTTATCTGTTTCCAATATGAAAATCACAGCTGGTGATATAAATTGTATTGAAATAAACTATTCAATTGTCCTTGGATAACATTGGTTCGATTAACGGGTGTTTGTCTATTAAACGGGCCGTACTTGTTAACTTGTAACTGTTGTACTTGTAAAGACCCACAAACGTCTTTCAAAGATTACGATATTGCTATCCATACTAATACCTATTGTAAATGCGAAAGTGTGTCTGTCTGTTACCTCTTCACGCTTTAACCGCTGAACTGATTTAGTTGAAATTTGGTATAGAGATAGTTTGAGTCCCGGGAAAGGACATAGGATACTTTTTATCCCGATATTCCCACGGGATCGAGACTTATGCGGGTAAAACCGCGGGGCGCAGTTAGTATTGAATAAGAATATTACAGTCTACTGTCCTCATACCTATGTAAGACTGTTTTGGTTAGGTATAATGTAGACATAATTTTGATGCACATGTTAAATTAATAATTAATTAATAAAAAATTATATTATGTTCACAAATTAGCAGTTGGTAACGTGATGTAAAAAAATTACTGCAAAAATGCAATTTAATGCTGACACAGCAAAAACCATTTTCCTTCAGTAATTTTGTTCAACACTCAAGCTGCGAGCTAAAGAGAAGGCTTGTGGCTAAGTAAAGCCACTGGGTTGTTGAGGTCAAATAGACAGTCGCTATATGTAAAATACTGGTGTTCAGCTGCATCCGGTTAGACTGGAAGCCGAACCCAACATAGTTGGGAAAAGGCTAGGCAGATGATGACACAAGCTGCGAGCTATTATCAGTCATAGCTGTATTCGTAGAAATGTAAAACGGACTTAAATGTTTTATAGAGTTTCTATTTTTATGGCCATAGGTAATAAATAAAGTTAGTTTCCTCATGAGTTATAAGGATATTAGATCATTTTAATGTTTTCTTCAAGTACTTGAATATTAAAAAGCTTGTGTAGTCAAACAGCCATAAAAACAATTAAGTACCTAGAGGTTCCCTAAGTTTTCAAAATGAGATAACAGAGGGGTAATTCTCGTAATTTTAAGAACGTTCAGTCTGATCTCAGTCTCAATCTGTCAAAAATACCTCTAATTTCCCTACATTTTGACAAGTTTTTGACAATTGTTTGTCGCTGAGATGAGATTGCGACTAGATTTTGAACGTTTTAAATTACGAGAATTGGCCTTCTGATATTACGCGTTTATCTCTAGGTTGCCTCGTTGGTTATGGTATTATCGAAGTTTTTCATTAGAACAATCGCAATAGCAACCTGGAGTCAGAACTTGTACCCAGTTAATTAATGACAATAATTTCAAACCCTATTGTATGGGACTTTAAAAACAGGCGAAATATGAATCTGTCATGTTGTTATGTAGCATAATCAGCCTATAATGTTCCCACTGCTGGGACACAGGCCTCCTCTCTATGAGGAGTGGGCCGTAATCCACCACGCGGGCCCAATGCGGGTTGGTAGATGTCATATGTCATGAATTTTTGGTTCTAAGACATGCCAGTTTCCTCTCGATGTTTTTCCTCACCGCTTTGAGAGCAGTGGTGATGAAATTAAATACACAAAGTGCCTGCCTAGGTTTTCGAACTAACCTACGACTAGCAAGTCGCGGCTGATACCACTGCTCTCAAACTCTCTGGCTCTGTTGTTATCTCTTTTCAACCCTCATTCCAGGTTTCGGAGTGGGTCTGGCATCGTCATCGTCGTTCGTGTCCCTTAACCATTACTTCACCAAGAAGCGTGGCCAAGCCGTCGGTCTCTCGATGGCAGGTACCGGCTTCGGACTGATGGTCATGCCTCAACTAGTCAAGATCCTGCTAGGAGAGTATGGGTTCCGGTGGACGGTCGTCATTCTGGGAGGGTTGGCCTTCCACGCGGTGCTAGGGTCGTGTTTACTGCAACCAGTTAAATGGCATCTCATTGATGAGCCGGTTGACTGTGAATTACAGACAGTGAAGGTATGTATTGTAGATGCTTTTTATTGTATTTCTACAAGGTCTAGTTGCAATAACTCAGAACCTCTTACGAGTTCATTGTACTCATTATTATGTACAACTTTTACTTTGGTACTAACCCTGAAATCACGAAAACAAATCAGCTTTTCCCTGTATTTTGTCGACTTATGCGACCTTGAGCGACTATAAAATATTCAAGAAAGGTTTTTTGCTGATTACAGTTAAATTACAGATAAGAGTCCGAAGTCCTATTAAAATGGCTTCTCATTCGCCACTAATGACGTTGCTTTGTAGCTTCTAATTGTCTACACAAAACTAATGCCTTTTTTTACTAATTTCAGGAAATGGAGTGTATATTAGAGAGTGAAGAAGAAAACGATGACAAGTTCGAAATAAATCCGCTAGTTTCACCACCAGTGCCAAAGATAATAAAGCAGAGGTCTCACGGAAACATGAACCACCCTTCAGTTAGGACTATAGGATTACCGAGGGCGAAAACCTGTGATAAACCGTTGCAGGACTTTGAAAAGTTCGAGATAAATAATAGGCTTTATCCTGGGTTGACATCGGCCGCGTCTGTGGCTGCGATGCCGAGGGTCATATCGAGTGGTAGTATGAGTGAAGCGGCGAGAAAGAGAAAAGTGTCAGTCATATCCAATATCTCTAACATGGATTTCACTGGCAGTTACTTGCAGTTGTATCTTGATGTGAGTACTTAGACTCTTTTTTTTTACTAGCCTACGCAGTTCTTTTCCTTGGTAAAGGCCTCCTTCTCCTCTTTTCATCTTACGCGAGCCCGCGCGTCCTCCTTCCAGTTTTGACGGAACCTATCCAGCTCGCCCCTCTATCTCCTACGTGGTCTGCCGCGACCCCGCCACACACTGTCTCAGAGCACCATTTCTGTACACAGTTTGTCGGCGTCAGAATGCGGCCCAATGTCCAGTCCCATTTAAGCTGAGCAGTCTTTGGAGCCACGCCAGCTATCTTTGTTTCGGACCGCAGTATTGTGTTTCGAACACGATCCGTTAATTTAACCCCTAGTATACTGCGCTCGATTGCTCGTTGGCAGACCTTGAGTTTGTAGTAGTAACAATACATTATTTTATAAACCTGTACTGGGCCACTGCTGGGCAAATATGCCATAGAGTTCCATCGCAATACATTACCGATCAGACTACATAAAATGTATGCATCATGTAGCATCGTATGAAGTATACCGACTAAAGTATTTTATGCGTGTATGTACCCATAGTTCACATAATGATGAACTAAGTATGTAGAATACAATTTAATATAAATTTATTGTGCGATTAAAATTTTATTAACGTCTCCATACATTATATTTACAGACGGTGGACGACGACGCCATACAAATGAAGCCAATAAAAAAAAGTATAGAGCCCGAGGAAAAGAAAAAGGGCTTCTTTAGAAGATTTATAGCTCTTATGGACTTAGATTTACTTAAAGACTGGTCTTTTTTGAACCTTTTACTAGGGCTCTCGCTCTTTTGGAGCGGGGAGCTACAATTTAGGATGTTGACGCCATTTTTTATAAGAAGTTTGGGCTACAATATGGATGATACGGCGTTTTGCCTCTCAATGACTGCCATAACTGATATTTTGGTGCGGTTGATATTGCCGCCTATTTTCGACAGGACGACTATTTCGAAAAAGATGATTTTCTTTATTTCTTCGTTCTTCTTAGCGGCTACTCGGTCCGGTGAGTTATGACCTATGTTATTTTTATTTTTAGATTCATGACGTTTATCATGAAGGTTTTGTTTAAAGTAGTCATTTGGCGCGTTGAACCACAAACCAACAATACTCTGTAAAATCTATTTTAAATTTAATTTTTGTTACACGGTTAAAAGCATGTAGGTAATTGATTTGGTGTGGTTTATTTACCAAATACTAGGAACATGACATCATCAACATTGCCTACTCCACTGAAGTTTACGACCCTAGGTCATGTAGCCATAAATAAATCGATAAAACGTGCATTGGCTATTACAGAATATACCTATTATGCAACCAGTTGTGTGCAAATATTTCTTACTATTTGTGTACCTACTAGTTCTTTTAATAACTAGTCGGGAGTAGAATTTCTTATGAAATGGCTTTTGGCTGAAATGAAGCATCTACATTTGTTTGCGATGCGTTTGAAATACCAGCGAAATTACAGGCACATGAGACAATTTTGTCTGACAGCATTGTCTCTAAACTTGGCAGCCATGATAAGCCTATAATGTTCCCACTGCTGGGACACAGGCCTCTCTTCAAGAGGGAGTAGGCTCGTAATCTACCACGCAGGTCCCGTACGGGTTGGTAGATGTCACATGTCTTCGAATGTTTTGGTTCTTGGACATGCCGGTTTCCTCACGATGTTTTCCTTCACCATTTTGAGAGCAGTGGAGATGCAAATATTTACAGAAAGTAAAGCGCCTGCCTGGGTTTGAACCCACGACCTACAACTCGTACGTGGATGTGATACCACTGGGCAACCACTGTTCTTTAGTAGTTGGCAGCACATTGATAAAATTCAATTTTTTGGAGGTCAACTAATTTCACACAATGCAACACTCAACGATGTACTTATCTCTCAATACAAGCGTTTAATAAAATCATATCTATTCCAGTATTAGCAGAGCAAACAGAATGGGTGCCCCTAATGATCTGGCTCTCAATCTGCGGGTTCTTCCGAGGCATGTGTCTGAGTAACTTCACGCTGACCATCTCGGAGTACTGTCCGCTTGAGAAGCTACCAGCCGCCTTCGGACTGCACATGGTCAGCAAGGGAGTGTTCGTTGTTGCTATTGGACCTGTTATTGGTAAGGAATATTTATTTTATTTCCCTAACTGTCGTATCGATCGTTCATTTTATGCTAGACAAGTAGGCGATTAATATAAAAATACTACAGTGAGAATAAGTGAATAGTTGGTTCTTTAATAAGAACAATGATCTTAAGTTTTTCATGTAAAATATAAGGCCCGATTATGATCTCGTCGTGTTAATTCTAAATTTCAACCCATCAAGTTGATTGCCAATTGATTAGCTGTAGTTGTTTTTGTCAACCAATCACAACAGCTAAACGTTTGTCAGTAGATTAGGTGTTGGGTTTCCAGAAACCATTTTCGCATGGTAACTTCAAAAGATAGTATTTCGATGATAATTACAACCATCTCTTTCTTAATAAAAAAAAATATCTCACTTTTGATCTCGTTTTCATATAGGTTACGTAAGAGACTACACCGGTAGCTTCGCGACCTGCATCCACGTACAGAATGCCCTCATTATGTCCTGCGTCCTCGTCTGGGGCATAGAATATGCCCTCGCCTTCACACGCCGCAGAAAAGTGGTGCAGATTTAGTGGCCGCATCGTTCCGACTGAGGAACGCAATCGAAGCTCATCGTATTATGTAACAGTTCTCTGGGTAATCCACTATTTAGACATGTTATTTTCTTGTCTATTAATGCTTGTATAAGTACAATATCGTTATTGACCTGTATATTCAGGCAACGCCAAGTAGAGAAACAGTGTTTTCGATCAATTCTAACATGACTGTATAGTAATACATCAGAATATAAAAATACTACTTTTTTAATCGAGAAATTATAATAAACTACAGTCCATATCAGAGTCATATCAAATTGAAGTTGATTTAACTCAAAATGGAGTTGATTGACTGCACTGTATCCATAAAGGGTGAAGTTCGCTAGTGTAAGAAATGGCGGTGTTGACATTGGAGGGTATAAAACGGGCCATGTTGATATTGCTTAGCCTTAGCGGACTCTGCTCATTGCTGTGCTTGTTTGTAGGATTTATTAGAGAAAGGTCAAGTTGCGATTCAAACTTGTACCGTCTTATGACAAAAGGAGTTCTAACTTAGACCTAGTCTTAAATGTTCAAGCCATTGTATTTTGAACTTTATTCCTAATTCAAAATTGACAACTTAGAGTTTAAGAGCCCATACTACCTCAACTAAAATTCACTTTTTGTCTCGCTCGTACGATACTGCTCGCGGACTAAGTGTGAGCGAGTCAGAGTGCGGTGCTGGGCGGCAGGCAGCGCCAATAGTTTAGGTTTTTGCTTTTTACGGCGAAAATAATTGTAATTAAAAAAAAAAACACATAGTCGCTGCTTTATAGGTTTAGTTATTATACAAAGTTTCCTGATCAAATTTGAAGCATTTATTTAATACCAGCGGTTTATTGTTCAGTTTCGAGGTAACTTTGGATTTTTTTTCTATCAAATTTTTTTTATGGAATCGTGTTTTCGTCACATATAGTACCTTACATTAATCCTCAACTTTACCATATATTTATTTCAAAATTAATGCTGCAGTATTTTCGACATAACGGAGGATCATGCTAAGCAATTTGAGGTAGTATAGGCCCTTAACGTCAGTGTTTGTAATAAGAACTGTAGTGTCCATACCATGATTCTATATCCAAAATACGTATAAATATGTATGAATTTACATATTTTTAAACCTCTAAATTAGCTCTCTAAAATCTAAATTGCCCATGACGATACATGGTGTGTATCAAATGGTATGGAATGCTAACAAGTAATGAACATTCGACATATGGGGCTGTTCATTTATTACGTAAGACAATTTTGACCACTTTCTCACCACCCCTGGGGGGAAAGAAAAAAATAAGACTTGGATGAATCCCCTCCCCCCCTTTTAATCTTACATAAGATCAGTATCTACCAAAAAATTGCTTACTTTTGTAATCTTGCGTTAGAACAATCTAGACCCCTCCCACGTTGTTCGGACCCCCTCCACCCTCAAATCTTCTTACGTAATAAATGAACAGCCCCTAATAAAAAATTAGGAATACTAAAAATCATTATAATCTTATTCTTCATGTGTCAAAGCTTAGTTGCTAACGCTAGAACCAGTGAATTTGGAAAGAGGAACATCTTATAGATATTATTATGTACTATGTAGTTACTTCGAACGTAACTTTTAGACATTGATTTTAACGATTAATATTTTTAGACGGCTGTTTGAAGTTCGGAGAGTTTTGTAGGTGTGTATTTTTAGATGATATTAATTTATACACATAACTTAGAAATATTATCTATCTTTTAAAACTTGAAGACAAGGATTTTGTCAGAACATGTAGGGGTTTATAAACTCTTTTAGACAATGAATGTAGATGAATGAGAGTTCAATGGATTGAACTGCATTTCCTTTTTTGCTTTATTTTTATACTTTTAAATCATGACATAATTTTCCAAGTTTTTTTTTTTGGAAAATTACACGCTGTACTTATAATTACATCGGTGACCGCAATTTGTGGTTTGTTTCTTACATACCCTAGTGTGTACCTATATTATTTTTGCTTAGCGAGGGTTGAGCATATAGTATCGTCTTAAAGATACCGTCAAGTTCTTGTTTTTGTTTCGACTATTTTGTCATCAAGTGAACTTGTGAAAGTAACCTATATTTAAATATTATACAACTTACTATCTTAACTGAACTGTTGTACGCAAAATAGACCCTCATACTTTCCTTATTATGAAACATAGCATTCCTAGTGATTTGATTAATATAATTTTACATTTAATAATGGGATACTGACATAGCAATGTTAATATTGACACGTTGCCACAATTAATAAAATGCGAATTACTTGCCTAGCGAATATGTTTTTACGTGAATCAAGTTATGCAATAGGATGTCATACGGCTAATAGGTATGTGCTTACTAGATGATTTTTTTGTGATTGTTTACTTAAACTGAATGAGCTGACTCAATATTACATTTGTACTTACTTCATAAATTCCGTAGAGAATCATGATTTTAATTTGTGACAAAATTGCACCTATTTGACGTAACATGAGGACATTTAAGGCGCAAGCGTCAGGGTAACCCGCCAAATTAAAATTGTCTTGCTTTTTTGTAATTTGTATTCAATACTCAATCATTTATTGCATTCCACAATGTATATGCTTAGGTTAAATAATTAGTATCATTAATTGTTCCTTAAGCACTGAGGTTTGCTCTTAAGGAACAAATATAACTTAGAAAGATGTATTTATGATATTTTATTTTATGATTCTAATTCATTAAATACTTACCTGTTATAGTCGCGAAACATATTTTGATCAAGATACAACCTGACACTGACCTGAAAATTGCAAAAAACATAAGAAAAATTGAATTTCGCGGGCTACAACTGCGCATGCGCACCTTAAATGATAGAGTACCTGAGATAGGTTCCACGATCAGATACTAATTTGTTCAGTGTTTTGATCATTTATTAAAATCGTCTCTTCCAATATTTCGTCTTCCAAGGAGTATTCTATACTAATAGGATCTTATTCTGCAACGTGCGCTTTTGATGTGTGATGTAATTGACCAAATATATCGTGTACTTACTAATGTTTGATAAAAATGTAGAATTTACATTATAATAAGAATTCTTAAGCAGTTATTTTATGTACTTATTACTCTTAATCTTTTTGGACTTCGTGTAGGAAAACGATAAGAGTGCCATTTAAACGTCTGTTGTTTTTAACATAATAAAATTATTGCAATCAATTTTTGAAACTTATGTGCCAATTGTACATAGATCTTTAAAGGAAATGACGTAAAATAGATAACTATTTAGAAAAAAAAACTTTACAATTATTAAATGGATGTAATCAACTAATCATGTACTTATTATATGATATGGAAGTAGGTGTGAAACAAAGAACGTACATTATATTAATCCAATGCATTTTATTACTTACATAAAACTGTACTTACACAAAATCAAATTTTTTAATGTTGGTTTATTGACCTTGTTCAAAGTATAATAATAATAATAATGTGGACTGTTCGTTATCAATATTCATTAACGGTTAAAATAGTCACTGATTTCCATAATGAACATTGTTTTTTTAAAGTGATCGACTTATCAAAAAAAAACACGTGTTAGAGCGGTTCTGCACTACATCCGATCAGAATTAAGATCCGACTTCAATCCGAAGTGGGTATGTTCTAAATTCAGAGTTCGGATCTAGTACACCTCATAAAAATAGGACTAGTCACTTCCGACCGGCATTTCTCAGATTCGGATCGGATGTAGAACAGAACCGATCTTACGGTATTTTTTTTATTGTGCAACAAAAAAACCTTACATCTCAGAAATAATTAATATTTCTACTAACGTGACATTTAAAACAATGCCGATTATCAGACCACTAAGGAAATTTGTTGATCGCCGTATGTTCGGCATATTTCTTGAATGACGCTGTATTTTCTACAATTAGAGTCACGAGAGGCAGCCAGACAGCTTAAAATAATAATAATACAATAATATCCTTGGACATCACAACGCCTTATAGTCCCAAGCTAAGCAACCAAATGCTTGTTATGGTAACGAGATGGCTGATAAACTACTTATATACTTTTTTTTTTTGTAAATACATACATATTATAGATAAAACACCCAGACCCGGAACAAATACTTGTAGGTCGTACAAGTATTTGTTCCGTGCGGGAATCGAACCCGGGACATGCTGCGCAGCAGTCAATCGCTCAACCACTACGCCAACCGTGTCGTCAACTAATTAACTGTGTCGAAAACTAATTAATAAATAATTTATTAGCTTTGTCTACAAAACATAAATAACAAGACACATTCAAGTCTTCGTTATTGCCACATTTAAATAAAGTATTCCGGCGAATGCGACAAAGTGTTTTTTCTTTTTTACATTAACGTAGATAATAAAAATAAAACCTGTGTTATTAATAGGGATACGATAAGGCAGCCCGATTATAATTCTGTAAAGCCATATTTGTTACGGTCGCGAATCATGAACGTGACACGCTTGTGGCTAAGTAAGAACAGCCGCACGGGTCGATCGATCAGGGTAAGCTACGCTTGCCGCGGTTGGTCCGTGGTGGGTGACCATCTTTACATATCAAGACCCCTCCGTGCCTAGGAAACAACGTTAAGCCGTTGGTCCTGGCTGTTATTCGTGGAGGATCTTTGACAGTCGTTACGGGTCGTCAGAAGCCCGAAAGTCTGACGACCAGTCTTACCAAGGGGTATCGTATTACCCAGTAACTGGGTTGTGGAGGCCAGATAGGCAGTCGCTCCATGTAAAATACTATTATTCAGCTGCATCCGGTTAGACTGGAAGCCGACCCTAACACAGTTAGGAAAAGGCTAGGCAGATGATGATATAACCTGACACTGACCTGCAAATTGCAAAAAACGTGAATATTTGAATTTTGAGGGCTACCCGGATGCTTTCGCCTTAATTAAACATAGTTAATTCTTGATAAACTACACAGTGTCTGTCTGTACGATTGTCTCATTTCGTTTTATGACAATAATTTTGTTGAGTTTTTCGTATTTAGTGGTATTGTTGTTGACGAGCTTTGTTTAAATATCAGTTGAATCTTTTATTAAATAATGGGTGTCTGCTTATTAGAATGCTGCATGCTTTAAGCGTTCATAAAAACAGTATTTTTATCTCACGAAGCAACGCGCGCTTCACTTGTAATATCCAAGTGTACAAACGCGCTGTAAATGACGACGAGTAGCGTGAGCACATATCACGCACACACACTTCCGACTTCGCCTCGGACGGTACCGATAGCTCCTGCGCTTACACACGTTCACAGCGTGTTTGTATTGTACACTTGGTAACGTTCCACAAGCTAAGCGCGCGTTGCTTCGTGAGATAAAAATACTATAGGTAGGTACTTAGTATCTTAAGAACTAACTTGTTCATATAGTTTTAAGTATATTCTGTAGGAATAGTAAGTACAAGATTAATTAATTTTGATGTTGCATTGTAATAAGCAGACATCCTATACTTTTATGGATGGTGCGAGCTTAGCCTTTATGTTATAATATTATAAGTATATGTAGTTAACCTATTTTATTAACCATGTAAAATTTATAGTGAACATTTTATATAAAAGAATGAAAAAAGACAATGGATTAAAGTAAAAGGTGGTTACCGAAAGATTTTGTTTTATTTGTTGATGACGTACGCTTTTTCAAAACCCTGTGCATATTAATGCCAAGTGCAAGACTCGTTGGTTCCGCACAACCGAAACTTTTAAATGCAATGTACGCACGACGACATATCAAGCTATACATTTCCGCAGTTTAACCCCTTGCTAATGAACGTATAGCGTCTGTATAGTAACGGCAACGCTTTGTCTTCTTTCGAAAGTCAAATTACTGACGACTGAAAGAGAGAAATCGGTGTGTAACTATTCATCTGACATAAAACGTTTATTAGTAAAGGGGTAACTATAGTGACGGTTAGGTAAAACTGGACATGTAGGTACCTATACCTTAATAAGTCTTCATGAGTACGGGTACAGGCAATGGTGGCGCCTCTAACGGCCAAAAAAAGATTTGAGATGAAGGGTTTATTTGATCTCAAATCTCATCACCTGTGTTCTTTCCAGTCTATTCCAGTGTTGTGGTTCAGTATCCTTATTGCGTGACAAGCTTTCAATTACAACCTCTGTGAACGAACGAAACTCTTTTTCCCGATCGTCTTACAGTGTGGACGACGGGGTGTCTGATCGAGAATATTCGAAATAACGCAGTGAATGTTGTTAAATTGTCAAAATGAAAGCCATTGCTAGCTACTGTTACCCCCTTACTAATAAACGTATTATAGGTAATAGGTAATACGGGCTGTTGGTCGATCTCTGCTTGAAGAATGGTCAAGTTATCTAGGGCCAGTTTCAGAAACGAAAATAATCGCAAAATTAATGTGACAAATTGTCAAGCACGCGTTAATTGCCGTGTTTCTTTGAATTATTTAGATATCAACCAATGGCAGCGGATTACCTACGCGCGTGTTATTTATTTGACAAACTGGCCAACTGTCATTCAAAGACTATGATGACAGCACATATTTTTTTAACCTGGAGAAATGCTCATTCATGCATTGTACGGGCCATTGTTCACACGGGCGGGCGTAGTTAGGTATAGGCAGTTGGCTGTTTTTGATGTCTGCAAGCAGATGGGTAATCCTAATGCTGCCGCTGACAAATCAAGTAAAAAGTAACTAAAGTTTTCCCGTAACAACCCAGACGTTACATAAAAATTATTAATGATTGCTACAATGCAATTAATTAGCGGCCTGTAGCGAGATAACAGCTACTTAGTATTTAAGAACTGGTAGCGGTGGTAGTCGAGTAAAGACTTATGGCGCATCGGAACTGCACAGCGAGTAGCGCATTTCAGCCGCCTTTGAATGTGGCTGTACCTTGTATGAAATTAGATACAGGTACCTACTGTAACATAGACTTATTGTGCTTACATAAAGAAGCGGGTTTTCGGTCCCGACTCCCGGTACAGGTCTCAGCAGGTTGATCTTCGGAAGGAAACGGTTACATGTTTTACCTGTTTCTTTATGTGTGAGCGCATAAGTTAATGTGGGACAATTTCACTCGCACCGATCGGTACCGACCCGCACAGACTCGCCTGTACCGGAAACCCAGTGTTGCCAGTAGTGATTGAAGATTTAGAACGCTGGGATGTCTGAAAAGGAACGAAATTAGCGTCGATAGAAAAAAATATATTTATTCATTATGACTCAATTTTTGTAGTAAGTTATGTTAGTTTGACAGTATCATGCATGAAGGCGGCAAACGTCACATCTTATATTATTATTTTTGCAGATCATATATCATTATCGCTCACAAAGTAGTAACTACATAAATAAATATGTACCAGTTTGTTTAAAAAAAATTGCTTGATGGCAGCCTCAGTCATATTTTTATTTAAAAAAAAAACATCATACTTATAGCTAATACTACAGCTTCCACAAATTTTCATTTTGTGTAGGCTCATAATTTCATACTCGGTGAACGAAAATACGTTCACTGCATAATTATACCTCCTTGAAGATGTATGCCGTCTCTGGCGTGCATGGGCTGTTAAAGTGTCTGTATTTAATTTATTTCGGTTTTCCGTTTTAGTTAATTTAAGTATTCTGAAGACACGTTCTACAGATGCGGCGTCTAGAGATCACAGAGTGCTTTTTGATAGACTGAGATGAAGTAGTACTTTTAGTACCAGTTAAAGAAAAAGGAACGAAGAGAACGCATAAAAGATGGGAACGCAAAGGGAACGATTTGGCAACACTGCGGAAACCTGTTTCTTTTGTAAGCACCCTTTTTTTTTTTTTTTTTTTAAGGATGGGAAATCATCAAATGACTCGCTCTGGGTGGAGCGGAAGGGAGTGTCAGACTCTTACTGACTAAAACCCATCCGTGTTCCTTCCTTAGCCCTTTATGTTCAGGGGCAGCGGTAACCCTTTCGGACAATCCCGCTGCCCCGGCAGGCTTCGGCCCTGACGGGCCCCTCCTTCGATGCTGACATCTCTTTGAGGCGCGCGTGGAACACATACGCGCCGTCCGGCATTGTAAGCACCCTTACTCGTATAGACACGTTCCGTATGTAGGTACCCACAGCTAACTGAATGTCTATGGTAACAGTTTGACAGTGGGAGCGCCTCTATGTCGTACTAGCTTTTGCCAGCGGCTTCGTCCGCGTGTTTGTTGGAAATTATCTCACGGGAACGTAGGTACCTACTACCGATATAAAAAGTAGGTACCTATCCTATGCGTTAATCCAGGTTAAAAACTATCTGTATGCTAAAATTCATCCAAATTCGTTTATTCGTTTTTGCGTGATTGATAAACATACAAACTTTCACATTTATAATATTAGGAGGATTAGGTAGGATGTTTTCCTAGTTGCTTTGGCAGTTATTACGGATAGTCAGAAGTTCGAAAGTCTAGCAACCGATCTTACCAAGCAATATCGTATTACCCAGTACCTACCTAACTGGGTAGTGGAGGGTTACCTACCGTATTTGTTACTGTCAGCTTTTATTGTTGTCCTCGTTAAGACCTCCTTAGGTATGTCCGCGAAACAAGACTGCAAAAAAACAAAACATTCTTATTATTCTACCATGCGAATAACAAGCTGCACATTTGAAATTTGTGATTAAGGGTCTCCCCACATTTACCGACGCGGAATCGGCTAACACGGCGAAACGAGCCGTTTGTCGAGTAGTGTGGTGATACGCACTCGGTTTAAGCCGATTCCGCGTCGATAAATGTGGGGAGACCCTAAGAACATAAATTAGGACTAACACGTTTTCGTAGGTACTTAATTAAAAGTAATAGATACTTAAACAGACGATGCCAAGCGGACTTCAGAATACCTATCAGTTCGATAAAAATCTGCGGGGCGATCGGGTAACACACTAGCTATGGGTTTCATTTTTTGACAGTTCTTACACAAACACAGCACAATCAACCTTAATTTTTTTTCTAAAATTAAAGTAGCCTAAGTTACTCCTTATTACATCAGCTATCTGCCAGTGACAGTCCCGTCAAAATCGATCCAGCAGTTTCAGAGATTCGCTGGAACAGACAGACAAAAATATTATAAAATGTTATTTTGGCATATGTACCGTGTATACATCCATATGCATTTAGTAAAAAGTGGTTATTTTAATATTACCTACCTACAAACAGACACTCCAATTTTATTTATTTGTTTGTACCTATAGAAGATTGTGAAGTCGGACTGTCTGTCTATTTTGTACCTGTTTTTTCGACTAAACGACTAAACCAATGTCAATGAAATCAGACAGTTTAGGTAAGGGTTGATATGCATGATTGATGCGCAGTGACAGAGCGATTCGTTTCTGAACTGCACAAGGATTCGATTCCCGCGCTAAGCAGTAATCCAGTTTTATGTGTCGTGCATGATAAGGTAGGTCTGTACACCATTTTTAGTCTGCAGGTTCACATAAGAGTATTATTTACTAGCAGTGCCCCGCGGTTTCACCCGCATAAGTATCCCGTGAGAATATAGGGATAAATCTATCCTATGTCTTTTCCCGGGACTAAAACTATCTCTACCAAATTTCATCTAAATCGGTTCAGCGGTTTAAGCGTGAAGAGGTAACAGACAGACAGACAGACACACTTTCTCATTTATAATATTAACATGGAAGCCTATACTTATAAAAAAAGATGGACTCCGCGCTACGCATATCGAAAGTGATATAAGTATGGATTCGTGTGATGTGATATCCTGTTGTCAAAATCAACTATCAAACGCTACAAATATTTTTATTTCATATCAATTTCAGGGTCAAGGAACTGTGTTATTTACCTCATCTTTGCAAGTAAGTATATTAAGTTACATAATACCGGATACTTAGGTATCTATATACCTATTTACGATGGCGTGTGTAGTAAGTGATAGTCTATGATATTAGAACGGATTAACTTATTTTTATTGGTTTCCCGCTCGTTCACGCTTCATGTGACACCTAATTTTCAATAGGTAACTGGATACAGTTAGGTACTATGAGGTAATTTTCAAAAGCGGTGAAAAACTTAAAAGTGAAAGTGATTGGGAAATCGTGATGATAAATTTTTTCATAGCATGATCAGCCTATAATGTTCCCACTGCTGGGACATAGGCCTCCTCTCCTTGAGAGCGAATGTCTTCGAATTATTGGTTCTACGCCAATTTTAGAGGGCGAATAAAAATTATTCACTGAAAGTAAATAAGATAAGTACCTAGGTACAATGACGATGATTATTAATAGTCAAAAGATTTTTTTGGAAAATCTTTCCCATTTAACTTGTCGCACATGAGAAATCGTTAAAAAAACCGGTCAAGTGCGAGTCGATTCGTTTTCAATGTATTTTATATTTTCGTTCTTGGGTAGTACAGTACCTTTACGTTGTGCTTTACGTCAGTATGTTATAAAATAAATAATAATTAGGTATGCAGATACCTACCTATTGATTTTTCAGATTCAGCAAACTGTCAACGATAAAAAACACAATGTTTGTGTGAAACGTGACGTTACACGATGCTCGATCATGGCCGCCCGCGTTTCAGTTTTTGTAATCCACAGATAAAACAACTCTAATTTATAAAAAAAAAAAAACAATAACAAAATAACTTGAATTACGGAAGCCGATGTCGTTGGTTTCGCATTTTGTTGTTTGCCACCGTGGTTTTCCTGCAACTCATTTTATTAATTTGATAAGTCACACTTACACTACAGTTTGCAAACCTTTTTTTAAAATTTGGCACCCAATTATCTCCCCATATTTAAATTTCATTTATTTACGTTACACGTCCGTGTTTGGGTTCAGAAATTCATATTGTGTACCAAATTTAAACTTATTCGGTCGAGTAAATTTGGAGCATTTGGCAGTAACAGACGGATAGACAGACTACATTAGTATAAATTATAAGGGTTCAACTTTTTCATTCGGTCGGGTGGAACCATAAAAACTGGCGCGGAAACCTGATTTTGCGAGCTAGACTCACAAAATTGTTTTTTTTTATGTTTTACCTCGTCACGTGTAAATATTTTCGTGAAATATGAGTAGGTAGACAACATTATAGCATTCCTAACAATATCAAAATATAGATCTACATATTTATAAATAGATATAATAAATACCAAATTACTAATCGTTTATTGAAAAGAGTCCGCTTTGCTTATATAAATGCAAATAAGTAGTTATTCCTCATATTCGAACTAATACCTAGTGTCCCTGGTCCGCTCGCGTTTTAGACTAAAACTTAAATTTAGAGAATAAAGCTACGAGTCTAAGCTCTAGAAAACAAAGTTACTGCGGATCGTGCTAGCGGTTCTCGATCTGGAAGTGCACCATGGCACTAATCGATAAACAGACAGACAGATACCTTCAGTGGCTTCAGTGCCTTCAAATTTTAAACATCATAGCTTTCTAACTTTTCCTGGAAGCTGACCCATAGGTCGGCTTCCCGTCTAACCGGATGCAGCTGGTTGAAATCATTGTGCAATCAGTGCAATCAGTGCATTGAATATTATATTAATAAAAAGCATTCAGCAATTTATGATAATTGCCCGAATAATGTCACTTTAGCAGTAACAAGATACTTATCTAGGTATGCAATTTTGGTCATTGCCTTATCTTAAAAATTATTACTTATAAGTATGCTTTTCATGCAGTTTCGCAAAACAAGAACAAGGTATTTAAAAACAAGCGTCTATCTATGTACTTAATTAAATATGTTTTAATTGTATGAAAGGTGTAATTGGAAACCTGAAACGGGGTCATGCTTATCACACCTTATATGCTGCATTTCAGTGCATTTTCAGTGCCTACAGCATGCACTGAAAATGGCTGTTTGTAGGTTTTTTTTTTATTATGCAGGTATGGCACCTATATTACGATAACCTGAATAAATGTTAAGATTAACAACTATATTTACGTACTAGCTTCTGCCCGCGACTTCGTCCGAGTAAAATTTCTTGCTCCTCCGACCCATCCCGTCGCATCGCATCGCATCGCCTGCACGCGCTATTACTTAGTTTTCGCACGTTCTTTCTAACTTTTTCTTTTAGCGCTCTAGTAGCATCCTAGCGTAATGAAGCCTTCCTCGAGGTTTGGGCTATCAAATGCAAAAATAATTTTTCAAGTCCGACTGATAATTCCAGAGATTAGCGCGTTCAAACATTCAAACAAACAAACAAACTCTCCAGAATTATTATTAGTTTAGATAAGTTTTCATAAATGAGCAATAAAAATATACCTACTTAAACGACTGCTCTGAGAGTTTTGAGAGTTCTGAGAGTTTTGAAAATGTCGATATACTCGTATTTAATTCATCCAAGCAATCATACCGGAAACAAGTCAAGCAGATATTGTTTAATAAACAAATTGTGCCATAACTCATTCTTTTAATTGCTGAGTGGAAACATATTTTTTCCTTTTGTTAATTAACATAGTCATAGTATCTAGGTACATATTTTGAACTTTATTTTAATGTCAGTAATGTGTCAACAATCGCATTTTACCTATTATTGATAGCTATACTTGCTTAAGTTTTTTTTCTTTTGTATTCTCTCGTTACTTTCTAGTTAACATAGCTTTATCAATGCCGTGAAACTCTATTATTGGCTTCAGTGATAATTGTCATCATCTCGCTATCACTGAGCAGTGTATGCAGACTGTAAGATGCTGTAACTTTGAAGCAACTGCACTGAGCTCTTCATTGATAGTGGGGTGAACATTCAAAACTCATGTAATTTTAAATATACCTAAGCTGTTGAAATTCCAAATAACAAAAAAAAATTGGCACCTCTATACTTATAGCTGAAAACCATCGTTGCTGGCCCGCTCTGTTACAAGCTGTGAATATATTTTCTTCTAAATAGGTAACACACATAATCAGCCCCTCCTCTCTTCTTTGTGGGAGAACGTGGACTGTATTCCACCACCCACGCCAGTGTCAGCAAGTGCAGGTTGGAGGTTTGACGTCAAATGATAAATGATTTTATTTCTGTAAGTAGGTTTGTACAAATAGTTTTTGTCACAACATATCCTAGAATTTTTCGTTTAAGGACATGTTTCCGGGCTTGAAATGGTTTTTACTTTTGTGTAGATACCTTTTGTGTTGTCATCGCAAATAAGATCTTTTCTTTGAAAACTTACTTTTCAGCAGCTTGGTTGGTTGTTTACCTTCAGAAAGGTACCTACTTATCACTTTTGATTAAAAGAGAAGAGTATCCATCAGTCCACACACTTTCTGGCGTTACTAATCTGGCCGTAGGGGTTGACATGGAGAAGTTTTGCAATGTATACATGAAAGTTTGTCAGTGAAGGTTGAACTCTAGAGTGTGTAAAAACATATTACCTTATCTACCTATTACCTAAATTTTGATAAGTCTAAAAGATTACAACATTCATTCAAATTATTAATATCTCTAATAGCCTTTGTAATGAGTCAGCGTCTAATTAAGAAGAAGGTCACCAAATTCTATTTTAGTTTTTATGGGTCTATGTTACCTTTGTACAGGTTAAAGGCCTCTTTTTCTCTCTCTTTTCCTGAAAAGACTACTACGATGGACAACTGATCGCTAAAAACAGGTATTTTTGCGATCAGGCGTTATACAGGAGTTTGTAAACATTACGCAATATTACGTTAATTCCGGTTCCCTATTATTGTGAACCTACGATCTTGTGTATGTCGGCGCTAGGCCAGCTAAACAACGCCTGCAGTTATTTTTTTAAACATGACTATTACTCACATGCTATCTACTTTGTAAAATTCACCAATATTAGATTAAGAGTTAACATAAATCTCATAACGTTATTTTGGTTAAGTTTTGTCAATTAGTTAAAATGGTGAAACGATATTTTTTTCCTTTCTCACAGCAATTCATAAATTAGCCATACATATATTACCTCTCTTGTTGTTTATACTTAGGTACGTGCGGAGTCTGGCATGCATTTTTTTGTTCACTCACTGGGCGAGAGGGAAGTATTGATTGCCCTAGGGTCAAAGGAGAAGGGTTTGGAATTTGGACATTGTATTTTTGGCAGTTGAATCTGACGATAGGTACGGTCGCTACTTCGGTTGACGAACTATCAGCTCACACGGATGTTACCCGATGTTCGAGCCCCGTGAACTTGTAAACGCCTCTTCTCATAATTAGACATAACAAAAAAGTTGTGTGTTAATTTTATTCATGTAAGACTTAAGAGGAAATGCGGACGGAGAGACTTTTGAAAAAGCCTAAGTTAAAAGTCATAATTAGAGGTTTGGCTCTCGCCTGTTTCCTCTCCAGTATTGGACCAATTTAAAAGATATTTCATAAAATAAATAAGAAGGACAAATACTGTGTCAGTAGGTTTTTATTTTTTCATTAATAGTTGTAAAATTTGTAAACTAGGCCTCTGTTGACAGCGGTTTAAATCGGAATTTTGTTGAGGGTTCTAGTGCTTATAAAAATAATGTTTCATAAAAAGGAAAACATAGGGACATACAAGTAGTTATTATTTATTATTATGTAAAAAAGCATTGCTTTATGGCCATTAACCCAGAAAGAAAACAGGCGAGAGAGTTTCTATGGAGAAGAGACCACCCGCATAAATTACAATTTCCCATCTTACTGGTGCGTGTTACTTTCGCTTACACAAGTGTCTTCCCTGACAACCTGATGTCTGACAAGGGAAACTACTAGAAAACAGCACAAGCCATCTCCCATTACGACATCAGAAGTGGTCACCGTGCAACAAGGTGGAAGTGAAGCCTCAGCGAAATGAAGAAGCCTCAGAATGTGAAACTCGTAGAAAACAGCATAAGCCATCAGTATCTCCTATTACGACATGTTTGTTAAAATAAGAGCAACAAAATAATAAATCTACTTGTGAAGACACGTTTAATTAATCGTTTAAATGCAATAACTCCAAATTATGTAAATAATGGATATTTACGATCTCCATAATTATTAATTAGGTATGTTATCGAGCCTCATGAGGGTTAAAAAAACGAGTTTTTTAATAATAGTTATCATTAAGGAGTAATTAATTATTTTAAGTTCAAATCAAATTGATTAAAGTTTCGTTGTGCGGTACATTCTCTTAGAGTATTTTCATTGTAGACGCAGTGTTGTGAAGACGTGCGCTGAACATTGTCGTTCGTATCTACAAAATGCAAACATCATCGTAACATTTTGTTGTACAAATGGATTCGTATTTATCCACCAAAATAAATAAATAGCTTTAAAATAATAATAGATTTACCTAATAAAATAATACAGTCGTCAAAATTAAAGGGCGTTAATTGGCGACAAGTCATTGCCATCTTTTAACATTGTGAACTTTATTTGTGGTTGAAAAGAAATGGATGAGGCTTTCGCGCATATTGAAAGTGATGGTAAGAAGACTAAAAAGGGGATGGTACCCCCTGACGGAGGCTGGGGATACGTGGTCGGAATTGGCGTTGGATTTACTTTCGTAAGTATATAACATACACTTTTCTGACATAAATGTGCCCCTTTGTAAATAATAACATGCCAAGGCGTAAATATTATTTGAATAGGTAGTAGGTAAAGATCCTACTCCTTGATTCAGCGAGACATTCTTTCACTGAAATGACCTCACCCTACCAAGTCTTCATTCGTATTTAAATTAACAGACGGCAGGGTCAGGGAGTCAGGTCCAAGGCATCCAATACCAATTGCCTAACGATGCTTAACACTAAAACAGAAATTGTAAGAATTAAATCTGTGCTAACTATCGATACTTTCTTGTTGCAATAAAGAGATTAATTAACATTCATTATCTGTGAACGATTATATCTAATGGTTGAGAAAGGTCTAGTTTGTGGTAAAAAAAAGTCGCGTTTTGGGTGTTATCGCAATCATTTCGTACAATAAAAATGCTTAAGTAAGTAATTGCTATCAATTATCTACCACAATGTCATAAAAAAGTCATCAAAATTCATTGAGCCTTACCTAACAATCTTTCGCCAATAGCCTTGACCATCAATAAACCATCTCATCATATCGTGTGTAGTTAGCGAATTAAAAACAAACAAATGTTTTATTTTCTGATTACTATATGACTATATATAGATATAGGTTAAGAGATAAGGAACCTGACAGGGACCTAATAGATGGGTACTCCTTCGGCCTGTAATTAGACTTACCTATTGGTCATTTAAAATTGCGTGGTCAAAATGAAAGGATGTCAATGAAATATGGAGGAACTGGGTGGTAAGTTCCTGTATAAATGTCATACTTGTGATTACAGAAAAAACCCCTTTAACCTCCTTTAAATCTAGCTAGTCACTAATATTATAAAGGCTAAAGTTTGTGAGTTTGTTGTTGTATGTTTGTTACTTCTTCACGCGCAAACGGTTGGATCAATTTTGACAAAATTTGGTATGCAGGTGGCTGACACCCTAGATTAACACATGGCCTTATTTTTATCCCGATATTGCCACGGGGTCGAAACTAATGCGGGTGAAACCGCGAGGCGTTGCTAGTTGTAACCAATAAGCTTCTAAAGTGTGTCGCGCCGACCTCAAGTAGGTAACATGGGACAAGGGCAAGAAGATGATGATGTGCAATGCAAATAGTTATCTAATTTGTGAGAAACCTTGGTAGGTCAATTAATATCGTTAAGTGAACAAGTCTACAAAGAAAACAAGTCTAAATAAGAACAAAACAGTTTTTATGACCATTTTTTAATGATTTTCATCTTTTAAGTATTTTATTTGTGTAGATCAAATTACCATCTCTTGGTTTACCTATTCTAAACGTAATTTTAAGTGAGATATCTTAATGAAAAATGTGTAACATTTATCACGACACTATTATTACGTAACATAAGTGTAAAACTTTACACTTTTCTCGGTCTAGCTCTTGGGCCTGAGTTCACCAACATTCTAACCATCGGTTAGGTATTTAAAAAGTGGATTTCCTTAGGAAATTTGACATAAATCAACTGTTTAAATACCTAACCGATGGTTTGAATGTTGGTGAACTCAGGCCTTAATCGCCAAGTGTGCAAAAGCAAAAGGAACTTCGTTCTAGATAACCGGTTGTCCCACGACATCTGTCGTTTTTAGGGTTCCATACCAAAATGGTAGAAAGGAACCCTCATGGTGCGACTCAATCTGTCTGTCTGTCACAGCTGGATATCTCAAGAACTACTAATGCTATCAAATTGAAATTTGGAATAGTTTCAGACGACGTTTGCCCCACTATTGTGCAAATAAGAAAGAAATGTTTTTTTTTTGCAACAGGGACTGAAAGGTGTTCTGAAAAATTCGATGTGGGGCGCTAGCTACTAGGGCATGTGGGGTATCATATGAAAGAGCGCAGTTTGCACATTCACAAACATTTTTTCCTTGTTTTTTAGGCCGCACCATTCGTTCATTATCTCCAAAGTTTGCAAAGAGAAAAATCTGAAATTATTCTATGTGATAGAAGTTTATGTAAAGATTACAGGAAAAATAAAACGAAGTGTCTAAATAGCACACTTTTTCTGAAATCATGAACAAAAGTTGCATTAGTTTCACTATCGGTCAAGTATATCACTATCGTATGAATAATTTTATGTATGCCACAAATAGAAGTTAAAAACTACGTTGTTTTGATCATCATAATTATGCACGTGCTGCCTTAGATCCTATTCTACCATTTTTTGTTTATTTTATAAGAATATTCATTTGAAAGAATTTTAAATAACTTTATTATATTTTTGTGAGGGGCTTGTGGCTAAGTAATAATAATAATAAATGTAATAATAGTAATACGGGTCGATCGATCAGGTCAAGCAACGCTTGCCGTGGTCCGTCCGTGGATGGGTGACCATCTTTACGCTCCCCCCGGACCTCGGAAAGAACGTTAAACCGTTGGTCCCGGCTGTCATTCGTGGATCTTTGATAGTTGTTACGGGATGTCAGAAGCCAGAAATTCTAACAACCAGTTTTACCAAGGGTATCTTATACCCAGTAACTGGGTTTTTGAGGTCAGATAGGCAGTCGCTCCATGTAAAATACTGGTATTCAGCTGCATCCGGTTAGACTGGAAGCCGACTCCAACATAGTTGGGAAAAGGTATGCAGATGATGTTTTGTATGATTGACCATTTATTGTGTGCAAGTAATTAGGTAGTAATCTGTAGTAATAGCTAATTTAGCTTAAAATTGCATAAACATGATAACATAATATATAATAGTTACACCTTGAATGAAAAAGATAACTAGTTTATCTATTATATTCAAGGCATTAAAGTTTCATCGACGAAACGGCTTATCAATCGATTCGCACGAGTTTATTCACCCGAACAGGCAAATCGTCACTTTAAAATAATATTAAATTATTTAAATCAAATAATAATAATTTAGATCAAATTCAAAATGTGCCAATTGCCTAATATCTACCTACATATTTCTGGAGTTGTCGACTCGCCCACAAATAAATTAAATTCGTGCGAGTAACCTATAGCAGAAAATATTAAGTGACGATTCGCACGTTTCGGGCGAGCAACTTCGAGTACGAATCGTTTTATTGCGACGAAACAGATCGTTTTGCAGTAAGCCGAATTATGATTAGCCCATTACCTAGTTAAATAAAAACTAGACATTTATAAATGCTACATAATAAATACGTACCTTTTAACCGCGATTCATGTTAATCTAATGAGGGCAATTCTTCAGAAATTTGCAGTTTGGGTTATTATAAAATAAGTGTAAAACTATAATTGCATTGTTGTCGTTGAGGTAATAGAGCGATGATTATATTTTTTTAGGATTTACCTGAGAGTCATCCTTGACATTTTAGATAATCTGCGTTGGATAATAACTTTCGTGAGAGGCATAGCATAGTCAGCCTATATAATGTTCCCACTGCTGGGTCAAAGGCCTCCTCTCTGTGCGAGGGAGTGGGCCGTTATTCATCACATGGGCTCAGTTTTGGTTTTGTCAAAATTGGCCCGAATATTTGGTTGTGGGACATGCCGGTTTCCTCACGATGTTTTCCTTCACCATTTTGAGAGCAGTGGTGATAAAGTAATTTAAGTACCTACTTAAAGTGCCTGCCTGGGTTCGAACCAACAACTCGTACCTAAGTAGCGGCCGTTTCCACTGGGCCACCCTGGCCATCACTGCTAGTATCTTTGAGTGAGCGGTTTAACTCACGTGCATACCTATTTTTCGGAAACGTGTTCAACTAGTCGGGTATAGGTACCTAGCCAATACTTGCACAATTTTTAGTTTAACAAGGGTTGAAGCGTGATGTTAAATGGCTTATAACCTTCCTCGAGAATGGGCTGTCAAATTTAAAATTCAAATCCGACTGGTAGTTCCAGAGATTAGCGCGTTCAAACAAACAAACAAACAAACTCTTCAGAATTATGGCGGGACATCGACGATGAAACAATGAATTCAGCACATAATTTTAGATACCGACTTCTAAAAAGGAGGTGGTTATATGATCGACATTATGTTTTTTTTTAAATGTATGTTCATCGATTTTTCCGTCAATTGTGGACATAATTATTATTATTTTTTTTTTTTTGTTCAAAGTTAAAGTCAAATCATTTATTTCAAATAGGCACAATAAAGGCACTTTTGAACGTCAAAAATTACAGTAAATAAAATAGAATTGATTCTAGTCGCCCCTTCCAAAAGGTAGTGTTCGTATGGAGAAGAATAGGCAAGAAACTCCACCGTTACCTACTCTTTTAAAAATGTTTTACACGGTTTTGTATACATTCATTATATACCTAATTAATGTGAAGACGATACACCTAGAACCTAGAATAAAATTAGTCTACCTACAAAAGGTAAAAATAACTAAAAATAAAGCAATGTCAGGTAGGCAGGGCCGTGGATGGGTGACCATCTTCACATAGATGGTCACCCATCCACGGCCCATCCGCGGCAAGCGTACCTATCTTAACCTGACCGATCGATCCTTGTGGATGTTATTAGCCACAGCCCACAAGCCCCTCGAAATAATAATTCAATATAATGCATGATGGAGAAAAGTAAAATTGCTGTAAAAAGATCGGTTTCGCTGCTATTGTCAATTATTTTCACGGTCTCATGTTGCACTTTGATAAAATTCAATGCAAGTTAAGCAAGACTATACATTTTTTTTTTGTCAAATGTACAGAAAAATTAATTGGCTTTGATATTTAGGTGTTTTATCGAAATACGTTTGTATTAAATATTTGTCCATAAATAAACTAAAATATCACGAAACTAAGTAGGTACGATTCATATGAGCAAGAAAAATGATTTTTTTTTGTTATGCGACTATATTATGTACTAATTTTACAAATGTGAAAGTTTGGATGTTTGTTAAGTACTCAATCACGCAAAAAACGGCTAAACGGATTTTGATTTTGCACACAGATAGATTTTAAGTAACCTGCACCCTAATTGTGTATCAAACTATGAATCATTTTGCTAATCCATGGCTTTATATGTTCAAGAAAATTATCGGCTCAACAACGTAAATAACGCAATGAATGTTGATGAATTGTCAATATGGAAACCATACTGCTATTGAAGCATTACATAAAACTAGATTCAAGACATTTGATTGGTTGAAACTAGTTTTAAGTAATGCTTGAGTATTGAGTGACGTTCTGTAATACGGGACTTAGGTATTTACTTAACTAGCGTTTCTTATTTATGCAAGTAAAGCTAAATTCAGCACGATTAAAACATTGACGTAGGCACGTAGCCGTAGGTATAAAAACACATCTAGGCGCAAAATACGACTTCAAATATTATAGATAGACTATCAAAATAAGTTCAACTTGATCCTGCTGAAAATCTTTCAAGGTTGGTCATGGACAGATAAATGAACCGGATCAATCACTTAATCCCCTCTAATGAGACACGATAAATTTTTATTGTAATGGGCCGCTAGAGACCCGCGCCAGGACGGAGCGATCATGTAATAGCTCTGGAGATAGCCATCAACTCACTCATCATCAGCTTCTTCCTGCCTTGTTCCATGTTACTTGGGCGCAACACTTCTTCGTCCATTCTCCCCTGTCAACTGTCACGCTATCATTCGCTCCTTTTACTTTTAAGGCCCGTGCAGACGGTCATGGGTCGTTGCCAGCGACTTCGTCTGCATGTACCTGATACTGTTACAGTTAACCTGTATCATCCCACTGCTGGGCAAAGGACTCTCACCACGACTTCCAGCTCTTTCGATCCAGGGCTAAAATGGACCTCTGGTCGTTTGTTTTGTCCAGCTCGTTCCGCCATCTTCTACCGGGTCTGCCGCGACGCCTTCTCCCTGTGTCAGGCCTCCACGTGTGGTTATTTTGGCCCACAGCTTATTGGGCATACAGCAGACGTAGTCAGCCCAGTCCCACTTCAGCTTAGCGGCTTTTTAAGCAACATCAGTAATCTGTGTTTTGGAACGCAGTGTGGTGTTGCGAATATGGTCTATAAATTTGACGCCTAGAATACTGCGCTCCATTGCACGTTGGCAAACCTTGAGTTTCGACTTTTGAATGAACTCTCAAACTCAAACTCAAAGCATTTATTTCAATTAAACCATTTACAGGCACTTTTGAATTGTCAAGAAGTCGGTCAGTCAGAAAATATGAAGCTAGTTGCCTATTCCAAAGCGTAGGTACCTATGGAGAAGAACGGGCAAGAAACTCCATGGACACTCTTTTAAATTATATTTTTACAAAATATTAGGTACATCATTAATGTAGAATTTATAATTATATGTGAGAACGATGTAATGAAATAAAAAAGACGTACGTGTTAAGAGCGTCCAGAGTACAGCAAATAGTATTATATATTAACAAATATATATTAACAAAACAACAATAAAAAATAAAAACAAGCCGAGGCAGCCAATTGATGACCAGCCCCAACTGACGGCGCTCGTTCACGAACATGACGCATAGATCAGTACCATTCAGCTCAACCATTTTAATGAAAATGTTGAGCTAAATGATCCAACACACACGCCACCGTCAGCGAGACATTTTAGTGAGCATGACATGCTATCAGCCGCCAGGGCACATTCAAGTCAATGAAAGACATATTATTACCCGGTAAATGGTAGCTCACATAGAACTCACATCTGTGCTATGAAATTATACAATACAAAGGAAATTGAGTTTATACAATGCAAATATAGTAATAGTAATTAGTAATGTTTGTCTATATTTCGTAATTTTTCTACACAAGTATCCTTGATGAAATGTAGCATATTATGTCCTTCTCCAGGCCATAGCCTAGGTAAGGTCTGAGGCTGTGACAAATAGGTATTTTCATATTTCATTACGATCGATTCAATGGTTTGGGCGTGAAAAGGTAACAGGCAGAAAAACAGACAGTTACTTTTGCATTAATGATATTAAGTATGGATAATCACTAAACTTGTGGTAGTAGTTCTCAATACTGCGGATGACATTTCTGTTTTCTCTCTGACACCCACGAGTTGAGAAACTAGACAAGAAGAAAACAACACGCACGAAACACGCAAAAACACAACGCACTTTAAAAAAAATGGTTACTGTTTTTATATTTTCGGCTTTTTGAAAGATATTGCTAATACATTGCTTCATAAATATTCGAAAAAAAAAATCTGCACAACAACGTAAATAACGCAATGAATGTTGTTGAACTGTCGAAATTAAGATTTATTCCGGTCTGATCCCCTGAGTCCCCGGTCCAACCCCCCCCCACCCCCCTCCTCGATCCCCTGTTAGTTCTTCTTCTGTTTTGAAATCTTTCTTATCCAATTTTATCTAGGTTTCTCTTTAAGACAGGTTAAGTACACTCAAGAGAAAATAAACGTTTCATAAAAACCCATTGCTACTGATAGTGTGTTACGCCATATATTATTACCCCGCTGTTTAATATTTACTGGAACCACACGGGGCGATAGAGTAAACAATTAATATCAATTCTAAGGTCGATGACAATATAATAATATAATTAACACGCTGTCAATAAATGTTTAATAATGACAATATTTACTGCTAAATATCCCGATACGATACGAATATTTATGTATTTTATTTATCATTATTTTTTAAAGTCTCTCCAATAGTGGGGTCAGATTTATAATTATGCTCTTTCATGAACCTTTTTACATTAATTTAAATAATTAAATTTAAATTTTGAGAGTTTAAATGACTTATTAGCTACTATTAGGCTAGATTGTTAAATAACCGGCGAAATTTCAAGGCTCGTCTGCGTTGAAATTTTTTGGCGATTATGATTAACGTTATTTAGCGGCTACAAATCTTCCAGCATATACGAGTATCTCGACCGCTTTTGAACGCTTTGTACTAATCATAAGCAATTCCATTTCAATTGAAATTTTACTGAATTTCCGTTCAATTAGTTCAATTCTTTGAACTTAGTGGAATAGGGGGTCCAAAACATCTGTGTTGACTGTACACTTTAGTCCAAAATAGGCTTGGTAGTGTCGTTAATTGTAAACGACACTACTGGTAGTGCGGCTGGTAGTGTCATTGCCAAAACATGGGTTATTTAACGTCGGATCAGAATCATGTACTGAATCCATGGTAGCAGGTTGTGCGTCGATGGTCCTACCACCCCGTGTAAGGAAGAAATAAGATTTACCTACTTCTGTGGCGCAAACGGTAAACACTTCTCTAGATAGGTATAGTTCTATGGCACTCTAATTAAATAATGTGATCCTGTAATGATTTAGGGTGTGCCGACGTTACCCTCAAACAACTGACAAATTAGTTGGTCAAGGCTAAGGATTAAGGTATTTTTTTACCAAACCTATTCCGTGTTTTTACGAAACATTGTTTGACTTTAGACTGTAATTAACCTATTACAAAATAAAAGATTAATTGATTTGGACACTATTTTTTTGTATTTAACGACAGTTTATTTTTTAGAATAGAGTAGTTAAACCAAGACTAGTTATACCACTTTTTTTTAAAGAATATTATGAGTATCAGGACGAGTGAAATGTGGTGTGGTGGGTACAAAGGGCAAATTTTTCAATCGACAGATATTTTTTATTCGTGGTATAAAATTGACGTCTAACAGATTTTGTATGGTAGAACCGTCAAAAATTCAAAATTGTCTGGCGTTGGAAAAATCAGCCCTAAATCATGTTTTGTTATAAGTCTGATTAGGTTCTTATAGTAAGAAAATAATCATAGATTTTTCATTCTTTTGCAGATGTTGGGTTTCGGCTCGTCCAACGCATTCGGCATACTGTTTCACAACTTCTTCTTAGAGCAAGGTAGTGGTAGCGGCTTACCTCTGGTAATAGGGGTTTACAATGGAGCCCTTTCGATTTCTGGTACGTATTAAGCTGAAGATATTTTTGTGTTAAGAGCGTTTACGCCGTTCTTAACCAGATTCCTATTAGATTTTCATCAGCCAAATAACAGTTTATTTGGCCGAATGATGATGTCCAGCCATGGGCCTCCCCCAAGTTTCGCCACAATGCCGTTCATTGCCAAGAGTCAAGTGTTTTCTTATCTTCATCTTTCGCTGTTTTTTTGGGTTGCGTAGGTACTCAAAGGGTGCCAACGGGACTCTATTACTAAGCCTCCGCTGTCCGTCCGTCCGACTGTCTGTCAGCGAACCTTGTCCCTGTCTGTGTGTCATAAGACTTTTTTTAACCGACTACCAAAAAGGAGGAGGTTATTTATGTTCGACTTTATGTATGTTTTTTTTTTGTATGTTTACCGATTTCTCCGTCAATTGTGGATCGATTTTGAAAATTATTTTTTTGTTTGAAAGGGTGTACTCCCAAGGTGGTCCCATTGTCAGCAAGTTGGAATCTGGTGAGAGGATCCCATGGAAATCGAGGGAAACCCTCAAATTTTATTGGCAAACCTATAGCGATTTGGATTTTTTTAGAGTAACTTGAGGTTTTGCTCTCGGAAATGATCATTTGATAAAGTGGAGCTGATGATGAAGACCACAGACGGCCATCGGAACTAATCAATGATAAATATTTCACGGGTTGCGATTCGATTACTTTAATATGGTTGCTAAGCAATTTATGCTCGTCACAATGCCTGTGGTGGTGGAGTGGAGTTCTCCTGGTTCTTACCAGGAGAACTCAGCATCGAAAAGCAATATTTTGTAAAAGGTGATGAGCAGTTGACGTTAGGCTATTGTAACTGTTGTTGGTTGTTGTTGTATTGTGTGTGTTGTTTATTTTTGTAAAAAAGTTTTTTTATTTCGGCATTTTTTGCCTTGTGGTACGGGGCCCTTCGTGTGCGAGTCCGACTCGCACTTGGCCGGTTTTTTTTCGTCTAGTATTTCACTGTTTGACTAGCTCGCCCCTGACTTTTTAACGTAATTTTTTGGCTAGAAGAATTACATAGACTAGGGGTAAGTTCTGACTTTTTTTCTTCCCCTTTACAAAACAATACCAAATTTTTCAGGTTCGCACGTGTAATAATGACCCATCAATATTACTACATTTAAGGACCCCCCAAATAGTCGCCCAAGCGCACAATACTTAACCCAATTGTGTCGTTAGACGGATGCACCGTACTGTATGTAATGTCGGTCAGTTCAAGTATCGATCATGGCTCAAGTTACCATTTCTAATTAAGGATAGACAATGTGGCACAAATCGTTTAATCAAGTCGGATTGGGCAAAGAGACCGATGGAGCACTAAAATGTTAGACTGACCTCTTTTTTGGTATTCATTTGTTTGATTGGTTGGTTGTAAAGTAAAAAATGCATGCTCTACTATACATAGACTTATAATAAAAGATGGACTCCGCGCCAAGTATATCGAAAGTGAAGCACATTAAGTATGCCGGGACCGCTTGTACAAACACGGCATCACGCTCACATTTACATCAAAATTATATATTGCCGACCGGCCGCCATTACGAACCACGACAGCGTCAATCGTCAATCACGCACACACAGATCGGTACGGTTTTTCACTTTCGATATACGTGGCACGGAATCCATCTTTTTTTATAAGTCTACGGCTCTATAACGTGGAGAAAAGGTCAGCGGGGAGTCAACTGTGTAACACACTAACAGTAGGAATGGCTTTCATTTTGACAGTTCAACAACATTCAGCAGACCAATTTATTTGACATAATATATGAAGCAATGGATTAGCAATATCCTTCAAAATGATTCAGATTGTGATCGATAGTGTGTTACGTAATTAGGGTTCTGGTCGGATTACGATGATTATAAAAAAAAATGTGTCGGGAAGAAAAAGGAAGAATCTCTTAAGTCCTATCTTAAAACTGTCATTGAAAAACGGAGAGTTAACGACATTAAAGTAGTGCTAAAATAACGGCTATATCTTTCTGGGGCCGAAATTAAAAAGACAGTTTCGACTTTTTTTATAATGTGCGTTGTTTTCTTGATTGTTTCGTGCGTGTTGTTTTCTTCTTGTCTAGTTTCTCGCCTCGTGGGTGTCAGAGAGGAAACAGAAATGTCATCCGCAGTATTGAGAACTAGGTACTACCACAAGTTTAATGATTATCCATACTTAATATCATTAATGCGAAAGTAACTCTGTCTGTCTTTCTGCCGGTTACCTTTTCACGCCGAAACCATTGAATCGATCGTAATGAAATTTGAAAATACCTACATATTTGTCACAGCCTTAGACCTTACCTAGCGTATGGCCTAGTGAAGTACATAATATGCTACATTTCATTAAGGATACTTGTATAGAAAAGTCCTATCTTCATTAAAGTTGTGCTAAAATAACGGCTATAACTTTTTGAGGCCGAAAATAAAAAGACAGAAACAATTTTTTTTATGAGTGTTATTTTTTTGCGTGTTTCGTGCGTGTTCTTTTATTGCTATTCTTTTCAAACCGCTCTAAACCTGTAAACTAATACCATGCGTGAAATGTAAATGACACCATTTCCGTGAATTACTACACTCTTGTATGTTACGGATCTTTGACTTGTTATTATGTAACAGATTCGTATAATTTACACATAATTTATATAGATTGCCGTTTCATTAGCTTGTGTTAATTAAAATATTTAAATCGTTTGTTTTTAAAGGCGCATAAGTTTTTAATAATTGGACAGACATTTTAATGTATTCATCTCATTTTGACTACGATATCTATCTCGATCAGACTCTTGTTATGTTTTTCACCTTTGATTTTAAATTTGTTTAACTGCATACCTACCACGAGCTCTTAATGCGATCCACTTTAGGACCTAAACTGAACTGTTCTGCTAATTCGTACCATGACGTCAGTTTAACGATTCAATTTAGGCCATGCCATCTGGATACCTACCACGAGCTCTTAACGCTCATTCATTTTCAACGATCCAAATGCTGCTGAGCGTATTGGACGTCATGGTACGACTGTGAACGATGCAGTTTAAGAACCTAAACTGAAATGTCTTGCTTTTGAATCGTTTTTAAATAGATCATGGTAGGCCTACTGGTCTACTAGGGATACCTTATTATAATATAATATGTCTCAATTTTATTTTTATTTTTTTATTGCTGAGTGAGCCTGCTCTTGACATCGATTACGCCTGATTGAAAGCGGAAATCGGATAATAGTAGATGTCTCGTGACATTTATTCGAGTTGAGCATCATATCATCATCATAATCAGTCTATAATGTTCCCACTGCTGGGACACAGGTGTCCTCTCTGTGGGATGGAGTGGGCAGTAATACACCACGCGGGCCCAGTGCGGGTTGGTAGATGTCACACGTCTTCGAATTTTTGGTTCTAGAACATGCCGGTTTCCTCACAATGTTTTCCTTCACCGTTTTAGGAGCAGTAGTGATAAAATCATTTTTATTTTTTTAGAGGGGCCCGTGGCTAAATAATAACAGCCGTATTGACAGTCCTTACGGGTCGTCAGAAGCCCGAAAGTCTGACCAGTTGTCAGACTTTTACCAAAAGATATCGTATTACCCAGCAACTGGGTTGTGGAGGTCAGATAGACAGTCGCTCCATGTAAAATACTGGTATTCAGCTGCATCCGGTTAGGCTGGAAACCGACCCCAACATAGTTGGGGAAAGGTTAGGCAGATAATGATGAATGTTAAAATAATTTTACACAAAGTAAAGCATCTGACTGGGTTCGAACCTACGACCTACAACTCGTAAGTCGCGACCGATACCATTAGGCCACCACTGATCCTCCGAGCTACACGATAACTGACAAAAATGCTTACACTAACTGGACTGGTCCGCTCAATTAATTTGGTACTTTCCTCAAAAGACCATTTCAGACATGGTCTTCACATGATCTGATCAAGATTATGTCTGGACTTTAAAAGAGACTGTGACCTCTGAGTTTGTTATAAAAAGAGAAAATATGACGTATATAAGTGATATCCTATTTACAGAATGAACAATTTAATTTCATTTCATTCTTGTGACAGCTCATCTGCTGTACCTCTCGTATTGCAAATGATCCTTCTAATAGGTGGCGATGCGTTTCGTATTGCAGATATTCATAGGCAGTGGTGACCACTTACCATCAATTAGGCCTCTTGCTTGTTTGCCTCCCCGTAAAACTAGAGTGACCAAAGTAGCAGAATAAGCAGGTTGCTATCTGTTGTTCACAGGTTTCTTGGGAGGTATAGCTCTGAAGCGGTATTCCTTTCGTCAAGTGGGACTCGTCGGAGCAGGACTCTTTGTGTTAGGAGACGCACTCACAATCTTCGTCCAGAAGACATATCAATTGGTATTCACATTCGGAGTTATAAGAGGTAAGAATACAGATTCTTCAACGCAAACACAGTCTTATACACATTCGAAATATGTGACAATAATGCAAAGTTAACCTGAAGATACCTGGGGCGTATTACGAAGAATTAATGCCATCATGATTCCAGTCCGAAAAAGGAATGGTGTGGTCATGTATTGCTCCGTCTTTCTCTTAAATCCGAAACACGATGGCGTTAAAGCGTAATAATACGGTACGTGTGACGTTTAATTAACACAGCTCCAGGCGTTCAACTCTTTCTAATAATGGTGACTGTTAATAAATGATTTTACAGCTTGATCCAGTTTCAGACAGTATGCTCCTATTTATCTTTGCCTAATTTTTTCAGGTGCAGGCTTCGGTATGATGATACCAGTTAGTTTTACAGCGTTCAACTGCTACTTCACCAAGAAACGCACGGCGATGATGAGCGCTAATCAAGCGATGAGCAGTTTAGCGTCCATTACCTTTCCAATGCTGGTGACAATTCTACTGTCAGAGTACGGGTTAAGATGGACCTTGGCTCTAATCATGGCGGTCGATCTACACTTGGTCTTCGCTATGCTAGTCATGCACCCAGTGGAATGGCATTTGATCAAATCTGAGGAAATAATTGAAAAAGGTACCAATGAATTTTGGATTGAACACAATATTTTCACGATAAACTTTTCAAAATCAAGATCAAAAGTCATTTATTCAAACTAGGCTGAGAATCAGCACTTTTCAAACACCAAAATTACAAAAGACAGTCCCCTAAAACGCCCGCCCTTCACCATTTCTTAGTGCTTTCGCTAGGGTGAAGAAGTGGCGCTACAAACTCCCCAGCAGCACACCTGTCAGTTCAGTTAGAAAATACTTGATTGTATACAATACTAAGTATGCAAAGTAATTAACATTACAAGACACAGAACATTAAATAAAAATGTCGACAAAAACTTACTACCTAAATTAAAGCCTCCACGTATAAAGGGCGTGACAGCTTACATACTCGTACACATTGCATCTGTCACTTTGAAGTCACAAATGATAAACTAGGACCATCGAAGTAAAATAAATAAACAAGTTATTACTTACTAGCTTCCGCCCGCGGCTTCGCCCGCGAGGTATGTCGATAAAAACTATCCTATGTCCTTTGCAGGGATGCAATCTATCTCTCTGCCAAATTTTATCAAAATCCGTTCAGTGGTTTAGGCGTGAAAAGGTAACATACAGACAGACAGACAGAGTTACTTTCGAATTTATAATATTAGTATGGATAGTATGGATTAGCCACGACCAGTTATCACAAGCAAAACCAGTTCACAAGCATAACGTAAATATCAGCCATTACCTCCTTCGCCATATTTGAGGAAAGGAGGCTAGAAGGAGGCAATCCGACGCCCGGCGCTACTGCAAGCGGTGACATCTAAGGGAGCATTTTGTCGAGTGATGCTAATTTATTAATATTTTTTTCAGAATTATGTGATATAAGTAGTTTAAAAAATAAGAACACGGATAGCTTCGATGAATTCGCAGTGAGGATGTTACCAGGAGGTGAAGAGGACGTAGAAATAAAAAGTGTCAAGCGGAGAAAAAAAGAATCTATGAAGATGAACTTAGTGTAAGCATTAAAGATCACTTATCTGGACTTGGAGTACCATGAAACTCTACAGAAGTAGGAAGATTGTTAATTGCACTATAGGTTTCGAGCACCGAACTGACCTATTTCTTTAAGATGACAATACACGCTACGAAATAGCCAATCTTATCTTTCTAGTGTCAATTAACGTCATTTCATTGACACTTTCTCGATTGTCAACTGTTTCCTTACATCATTTCTTACAATTCTTTTTCAGAAAGATTGTGTGTGAGAATGTAGAACTGGACTTACTAAAGGATCCTAAATTCGTGAGCACATTGGTTGGGCTCGGATTCGCCTTCGTGTCAGATGTGACATACTTGGCTATGGAACCAATGCTTCTCTTCTCGTACGGATTTTCTAAGGTAAGTTATCATTAAGGTATATCCAGTGCCACCCTTAAAATATCTAGTCCACTTCATACCACTTAACGACCTTCCAAGAGCGACGACTAGGTATAAAAAATCGTAACTTCACTTCCTTGTGTTGAAATCCTTAGATCTAATGTAATGTTAGCCAAATATCATAAATTCGTAATTCTCTACAGCGAAAAATATAAATTTCTAGGACCCATGAATTTTGTTTTGCACTTTCAGATACAAGTGGCAACATGCGTGATGGTTGGTGCCATATCAGATTTACTAGCAAGGCTGACGCTTGCTGTAATAACGTACTTCTTCGTCGTCGACAGTCGATTAATTTTCTTCGTTGGCACTTGTGTCACAGTTTTCCTCCGAATCGGTAAATATATGTTTGATAAAAAAAGCTTTTAGCATTTTGATCTATGAAATGCTAATATGGACTTCGTTGTCAGCCGCTATTTGTATCACTATAATATATTTAACAGTCATTTGTTTTTATGTCTATTATAAACTAAAATTTATTTCCTCGAGAACCTTGATCTACCAAATATTGTAGAGGGTATAATTACGTCCATTTATATTTATGATTATGGTTCTGTTTGTTCTATGTTTTTGACTAATAGATTTAGACATAATTATACGATGAGACAGATGGATATAATGATTTTTGGTACTACAGATATGGATGTTTATTACATAACCCCAGCTTCGCACGGGTGCAATTTTTTTTTTTGGACAATTTTTTTTTCTCTCCGTAAGAACCATTCCTCGTACTTCAAGGAATATTATAAAAAAAGAATTAGGGAAATCGGTCCAGCCGTTCTCGAGATTTGCGCTTAGCAACACATTAAGCGATTCATTTTTATATATAAGACTAGCTGTGCCCGCGACTTCGTTCGCGTGGATGTCGGAAAACAATAGGTAATGTGTCGCTTAGGAAAGGTGTAATTGCCACTCTTTCATTGAAAAGGAAGAAACATCAGATCTTGCCTGGTAACGCTTTCCTTACCTAGCTACCACGGCCCTTTCGACTGCAATCACTGCGTCTTCATGGTTCATAATGACAATGCCACGAAGTGTCACTTTGATTTTTGAGAATAAATTAAAATAAAAGCGCCTGCTCGAGGCTGATTATCTAACCAAACAGCCATAATTATGTCCATTTTATTTTGCGTCTGTCTTAGAATACGAACTTGTAAAATCATATCACCATTTTATCTAAAGTATATTTGAGATTAGTAGGTGAAGTTTGAAGTTAGTTTTTTTAAGTTTTTTTATTTAGAATTTAGTTTTTTTATTTAGAATTTCTTAACTTGGTATTGAAGATATCATATATACCTACCAATATTATGCCTTATATAGCATCGAGATATCTAGATGATAAAAGGAAGAATACATTAATGGTAAGAGCTTCTACATAAAGTTGCCCGTGTAAAAAGCAACCCATTAAACTTCGGTTAAATTTGACACCGGCCGCCATTTAAACTACGAAGATGAAACCCATGAAAACTTTAGACATGATTTTGATTTAGACCTTATACTGCCGAAAACCAGAAAAAAAATTGTAAAGATAATTACAAAAAAATATAACCAACTTCCATAAAAAACCCTACAAAGTGCAAAATAACCTTAGTTTGGGAAGACGTTGCGCGTTGGCAAGAAATTACAGACTTCTGAAACCAAAGGTCTATTGCACTTTGAAGTGTGTTTTTAAGTCGGTTGTATTTTATTTTATTTCACACTAAGTCGTATAAGTTTATATTGAAAACCATGAAAACGACACACATGATAAAAAAGAAAAAGAAAATTCCAGCCGCCATTTTCATTTTGACGTCACAATCGGCTTCAGCACTCTCGAAAACCATGAAAACGACACACACTACGAATTTTTCGATTTGCAGCCGCCATCTTGGACTTTCATTTTAACCAGTACTGAAACGGTTTACCAACAGTCGATTGGTCCATGAACCGTTGGTCAACACCATTAACTTTTCATCCAAAGGACTTGTGACCCACGAACGTTTCCCCAACAGAAATCTACGTCAGTGAATGCTTAACCAACAGAATGTTTTGACCAATAACTTTTCACCCAAAGAACATTTGACCCATGTCAAATAGAACTAAGGATGCAAGGGCGAGCGAAGCGAGCTCGGGACTTGGGGCACCCCGACTCGGACAGGTAGGGTTCGAAGGGATGATGGCGGCTCAAGTGAGCGAGCAAAGCGAGCGAAGGGCACCCCGAGGTTAGGCTTGGTTAGGTTACTTTATACCCTTTTCACAGATATAAAGGACTACGTCTTATTATTATTTTACTTTCACCTTTCCCGGCGTCTGTTGGCCTTGTTCTTTGGGTGAAAAGTTATTGGTCAAAACATTCTGTGGTTAAAGCATTCACTGACGTAGAGTTATGTTGGCAAAACGTTCGTGGGTGAAAAGTCCTTTGCAAAAAATTTTATGGTTTAAAGATAATGTTCACCAACGGTTCATGGGCCAATCGACGGTGGGTAAGCCGTTATAGTTTAATTTTAACCTCACTATTGGTTTTAGCACTCTCAAAAACCAATAAAACGAAACCCATAAAAAAAAATTCAACCTCCGTCTTGGATTTTCGTTTTGACCTGCCTATCGGCTTCAGCACCTTTGAAATCTATGAAAACGACATCCATGACAAAAAATCAAAACAAAATTGCAGCTGCCATCTTGGATTTCATTTTGACCTGACTATCGGCTTCAGCACCCTCAAAAACCATGAAAACGACAAACATGATAAAAAAAAATTGCAGCCACCATCTTGGATTTTCATTTTGACCTGACTCTCGACTTCAGCACCCTCGAAAACCATGAAAACGACACCCATGACGAAAAAGTTAAAAATTTAGGCAACCGCCATCTTTGATTTTCTTTTTGACCTCACTTACCGGGGTCAGGATCCTCGGAAACCATGAAAAATAGCTCTCTCTCTCTCTTTCTGTGTGTGTCTCTATCTACCTATTACTTTGAAAAATGAGGCATAACGCTTTTTCGTTATTTGACGATTTCTCCCTTAGAACTCCTACCGCAAGCTCCATATAAGAACTTCGTTAAAAAACGCTCTGCGTTACTCAACTTTCTATATCAATAATTATCTAACTTCTTTATCGCTCAGAACACCACATTAATTATTATTATCTTACATTATCCTCACTTTTTGTTTAAAATTATTTTAGCGCCACAGGCGCCACTAAATAAACCATCAATAGAAAGCGATTTTGTTTAATATTATAATCATTATCATTACTTTTTAAAATAACATAGACATAAGTAGGTATCTGTGTTATTTCGTCAATTATGTAAGCATAAACTAATAGGACGTGATTATTCACATCACAAAAACAATATGTTTTCGTTAGTAGGTACTATATCGCGCCAATAGATGTCGTTACGTGTTACTAAAAAACGTAAAAAGTTGTTCTAGAATACTTTAAATTGATTATATCTTTTGATAGAGTGAACCGATTGCGATGAAATAAAAACTAATCACTGCTCCGAGTTCTACACCATATTTGAGTATAAAAAGTAACCGTATTGGTTTGGTACTTTTTACGTTGACCCTGTTCAAATCAATAATCTGTCACATCCAAACAGACAAACAGACAAACCGACAAACCGACAAACCGACAAACAGACAAAAATTCCAAAAATTGATGAAATGGCATCTGTTAGTTATCCTTTAACACCCCAACTATTTTTTTTGGAAATATTTTCAATGTACAGAAACGTCTCGTCTACAGATTTATTATATTTTTATATTATATTATATATAAGATATGGCGAACAATTTCCATGTTAATCTTTAAATTTATTTCAGCCTTGGTGACTTCAAGCTCGCTCTGGTTTGTGTTTGCGGTGACTGCCATATCTGGGCTGGTGAGGTGTTCAGTCCAGGTGCTGTTCCCACTAGTTCTAGTTACTGCAGCACCAGACCGGTTTCCAGCAGCATTAGCACTCCACATATTGTTTTCCGGCACTCTTATGATGTTGGCTGATCCTATGATTGGTGAGTTTGCAAATTCTCTGTCATTAAATATATCAGCTACTTACATAATTATTTACTGATTGAGGAAGGCTTTTAGTTTTTGTAATCTATCGAATATTAATCGGCATAGATGCACGTCTATAGTTAAGATCTTAAAACATAACATTTAACGTCAAAGATTAGTAGAACATTAGCTATACCGCTGTCTGTTAAACCTGCGATGGTTTTTGTGGTATATTTAACAAATACTTGTAAACTGTTTTTTGATTAATAAACAAAAAAAAAACTATTTCTTTATCTATGTTGTAAAAAAATGCATTAGGCAGATTGATTATGTCGTCTTTTATCCATTAGGATATTATATTAGTTAATATGAATTATTTACAAAAAAAAAAAAAAATGTCAAGTCAACCAATTATCATAGGATTTTTCAATGAAAATAAATTAATCAAACTATGATTACCCTTACTCTTTATCGATAATCATTTCATCGCTTATTTGATTGGTTTCTTATCATTGTAAGAGTCTAATGTCTTTCCTCATTAAATTGTAAAGTTCATTACGCTGAGCGCACACTGGTGCTCATAAACACGAGCGGCACGTACGCTGTTATTATTATTTTGATCTATCTTATTTTTCTTTATTTCAGGTGTCCTCTACGAAGCGACGGGTAGCTATGTGTACTGCTTCTTCGCAATGAGCTTCTGCTGTTTAGTGTGTGTTGTCCTATGGACTATTGAATATGTAGTGTATCGTAAAAGTAGATCCTAAAATGTGCCTTAAGTGATAGACATAGGAATAGTTTGTAATTAATCTAATGAAAGGATTATTAAGAAACTTGATGGGTTTGGTCGTGTTGGATTTTCCATATCTATACTCTATATACCTAAGTAAATAAAATTGAAGTGTCTGTTTGTAATATCAAAATAACAGCTTTTTACTAAATTCATATGAAAGTGTATAAGTACGCTACTTATAACAATTTTTTTTTTAATCTGAAAGAAAGAAAGAAAGAAAGAAAAAACGTTTATTCGCGGTGAACATGACGCAAAAAAGAACAAATACAAAAAATAATAAAAGGTAGGGGGGAAACATGCGTCACATTCACGCAAAACGGCTATCGCTCAGCATTATGCTGCGACCCTATGCTAGACAGAGCCCCAGCGCTGGTTTTCAGCGACAGCCGGCGCCGACGTAATGACGTCACTCGGTGCAGCAAACAATTAATAAGATACTATACCGGTACAGCGTACTTAAAGAAACATAATATAAACTAATATACAAGTGATAGAATAATAAAGTTAAACAGGAAATAGACATAGGTACATACTTCGAGAATATCATCCTCAGGAAACGTTTTACACTTTATGTAGTGGCAACATTTCGCAGCGTCCTCATAGATAATGAGCAAAGAAATTGTGATGTAAGAAATTACGAAATGGCCAATATGATGTAATGTGATGTGTTAATAATATGTAATAGGTGTCACTGTCAGTGGTATATGCGTTTATGAGTGAATGTGCAAGGTGAGATGGACCCAATAAAAAGACAAAAACAGAAACTTGGAAACTGGAGGGTGACCCGACATGCCAACTATTTACAGAGCTATAATAGCTCCAAAAACCGGTTGACGCGAACCTAACGAGCGCCTGAGCGGCAGCGGCCGCCGCCGTATGATAATCTGCGGCCAGGGAGCGAATTCCTGGTGCCACTCACCGCGCCCCATATCGAGGTGTCGCGACTTCCAACAGCAAAAACAGGAAGGTATGAATAAAAAAAACTAAGTAGAAAAGAAGCAGACACGAATAGAAAAGCAAATTAAAACACAACTTAAATATAAATGATATGTATAATTATTGGAATTTAATTTGAGATTAGAATGTAAATGGATGAAAAAAAAAAAAAAAAAAAAAAAAAAAAAAAAAAAAAAAAAAAAAACTAAATATTAAGAATATACATGGACAAATAATATAATTAAAATATATTTCAAATGAATAGGTTGTCAACATAGAAACAAAGTGGACAGGGGAAACGCTGCCAGAAGGTAGACCTGGCAAACAGGGTACCAAATCTGTCTGTCTTTCCGTCTGTCTTTGTCTTTTTCAAATGTGCATCAGTGTGGACGTTGCTTTAAGTTTTATTGCCCTATTATTTGTCTACGAATTAAACTACTACTAATATTGCATAAGGTTTTATGTAAACACGAAATAGAGGCGCGAGAATAAAAAAATGGTAGATATAGCTATTAAATTGCCATTTCAATATTAGTACCGATAGACGTTCCTCTATCACATTCCATCGTATTATATGTTTTGTGTTGGAAAGAATGTGAACGAAGTAAGTTATTTACCTAAGATAATTTTATACACTACTTAATAGCTGCCAACAACATAAATGTTAGGTAGGCATAACTGAAAACCTGAAAAGGCGTAAGGCGTATCTTTTGTGCAAGGTTAATAAAAAGTGAAAAAGTCACCCTGTTTATGTGATTATTTCAATAATGGTCGTTTCAGTAGTTGACTGGAACTCAAAATCAGTGGTCTAAAATGCGCAAACGCAACTCGAAACTCGAGCTGCGTCAAAAACTCGGCCTCAATTAATTGAGGCCGAGTTTTTATTATTTTATTTATCCATTGTTTTATAATAAGGTGTAGAATATACTAGAGGAATCTTTTATATTATAAAAATATTATTGGAAATTATTGTTCTATGATATATTGTGGTTACTGATTAATGTAGAATCGAGTTTTACTTTTTTACAACCAGGAAGTCGTAATTTAAAATGTATTGTTATAGGTATGACCTAGGGTTGGTAATTTAAATTCATAAGAATTAAAATAACAATCGACACGTGTCATTTGATCGGCAATCGTATTGAATATACTTACATACATACATAAACTCACGCCTTTTTCCCACGGGGTAGGCAGAATCTATACAGCGTGAATCAGAAATTTGTGGTCATATCAAACTGAGCAACTTTCTCAATGGGACCAATATCGTAACGCGAAAAAAAAACGGTCCCGTACATTTGGATCGAGTAGGTATTGAAGTTTGGTATGGGACAGCTGTTTACCTATTCTTCGCGATTACGATGTTGGACCCATAGAGATAGTTGTTTAGTTTTTAGGTCTGTATTACACCTTTAAAAATATGACCTCACATTTCTAATTCACGCTGTAGAATTGAGTTTAATTCCGTTTATTTTATAATTTATTTGATGTGCCATCGTATTTTAAAAGAAATGTTACTGTTGACTGTAATAGGTAACTATGTTAAACATTATACCTAAATGACTATTGCGATATTCAAAGTCCCACTTTGGATTTTATTGCTGACTTTTAAGTATTTACATTATAGTATTGATGACAGCTACTTTACATAACGCTAGGTAATTTAAGTTTATAATTAGAGTACATTATGGTTTAAAATAAATTTTATAGTTATACTAACATTTTTTATGTTTTTCTATAAAATCGTGAGTTTATTTTTTATTGTTTAATAACAATTACTGTAATTTAATTTGCGACTTTAAGGCGAAATGCTTTTGTTACACATACCTACTAGGCACCTACTATTGATGTCTAATAATTGTTGCCAATTTTCCATCGCGAAATCTTTTTCATTCGAAGCTTTAGTTCAAAAATGATAAAAACGGGTTTGGAATTTGGTAAGCTACCATCAATATATCTTGCTATAATTAAGCACAATTAATTCATAATTTTTCTGTCATAAATATAAAAAATAATTATTTATGTGGTCGACTTTGATTATGTATTTTATGCTAAGTACCTAATAAAAAATTCTTACAGAATGTATGATAAAATATCTGAGACTAATTATTACCTACTAATTCATCCTTTCAGTCATCATTTGTGTAATTTAGCTTAGGTAAGTATAGAATAATAGAGCAGAGGTGGCCAAGCGGTAACGGCCGCCACTTACGAATTGTAGGTCGTGGGTTCGTACCCAGGCATGCACTTTACTTTGTGTAAATAATTTCATCACCACTGCTCTTAAAACGGTGAAGGAAAACATCGTGTGGAAACCAGCATGCTCTTTTGTGAAAAAGTGTCCCTCAAACTGCCTTAAATTAAGGTAGCGCCACAGTATCAACAGGGAAAGAAAGCGCCAAACGTTATTAGAATAGAATAGAAAAAAAAACAAGGACAGAAACTTTGAAAACTACGTAAATCTGGGCTGTCACTAACTACTCTAGTCACAAAAAATATTAAATTTTCTAACTGCATACTATACTTCAATCCGTCAACAACTGCTATATTCATACCTTACCGTTTCGTAGAAATGTGACATCTTATACCAACCCGCACTGGGACCACGTGTGGGCCCACGTAATCACAGTCCCTCCCACAGAGGGGAGGCCTGTGCCCCACTAGTGGGAACATTAAAGGCTGATTATGTAAGTAAATAATAAGAGAAATAAGTATTTTATATTTTTTATTATCAGACAGATTTTCGTAACTGGACTTCTGCGATATAATGACAAAAATAACACATTACACAAGTAATGATTAAGTTATTATTTACGTAAGACGGTCTGTAAAGAACCGAAATCCGAAAATCCTGATCGAAGAAAGACAATTAAATAAGGATATTTTTAAGGATCCAATTTCGACATTGTTTTCGTAAAATATTCTGGCAGAGTGACAGACCGAGTTTCAAAGCCACGTGTCTAATTTTCTGTTTTAATTTAGTTGCCTTAATGTTAACGATTTCTTAATTAGGACTATAATACTAAGTTTTCTTTAACATGATTTGGTGATCAAGCGGCAGTTGATGGGACTCGGTTTCTTGGTTCGATCTTAATCCTGAAACCGTCGGATCTCTTCAGAATGATATCTGTTTTCAGCTGGAAATCTTTTTCAGGTACTTCGGACACAGACTTATAGTTCCTCAAGATGGTTGACAGAAGTATTTTCAGCTTTAGAAGGGCGTACTTGCGACCTGAAAAGTAACGTTTAAAAGATTTAAAGCGGCCACTAGTTTTTTCCCGCAATTTCGTCCGCGTGGAAGGAGGAAAACTGCACAAATACTACCTTAAACTTATACATATTAAAGAAACTGAGAGTTGTGCCTGTAAAATGTTGTGAAAAAACAACATTGCTTTGAGGGTACCTGACAACCATATTGTACGCGATATTTCTGTCTTCTATCCCTTAAAAAAGCGTCTTATAAAACAAAAACGACGGAGAGTTTTAAACAGGATGATTGTAAATTTATTCTTTCTGTGTGCTAATAATAAGACCATGACTACCCGTGATCATTATTGCAGATATAATATTAATATGACGTACAGTTAATTATGAAATGGTATTTAAACTAAGTATGTAGGTATACGGAATGACGATCGTTCATTGAATTTAAATAACTATTCGTATATATTTGCAAATTAATGTGCTAATCATCGTGATCCAAAAAATCTATGATTTACCGAATCACGTTATATCAGGAAAATAATTTAAATTAGGTTTGGCCCCACGACTAAGAACCCGATTTCTTTGTCTTCAACTTTTGGCATAGCTTAACCATAAAGCCATTTTTCGGCCAAAGTTAGGTTCTTAATACATAAGAACTTATCTGTGGTCGAAATACACTTGATACAAAATTTACAATATAGTACCGGAGTAAACCGTCATTTTTTATTTCGAACTTTATTTGTACAAATAACTTCTAGTAAAGATAAACTTCGAAATACAAAAACTGTCTCGAAGGCTAGGACTAAACCTATATCTCGTTTTGACAACAAAAAACATACCATAAATTTCCCATTGCTCACTAAAAAAGATGATTCTAATTATCAATGCATGATAATATTCTGTACTAACCGACACAGCTTCTGGGTCCAGCACTGAAGGGAATGTAACTGTAGTAGTGCCTGTTCGCCATGTTCTCAGGCAAGAAGTTGTCAGGGTTGAAGGTGTCAGGGTCCTTGTAGTGCTTGGGGTGGCGGTGGACTCCGTAGGTGCAGATAACCACGGTGGCTCCAGCAGGAAGGGTGTAGCTGTTGGTTGCTGTGCGAGAAAAAAAAAATGTTGGTAAGAATTTTGTGACACATGTTTAAGTTGAGTATGAACATATTAGGGCCAATGTGTCCTTCGTTCACAACTTAGCCCACTTACTAGTTTAAGCCCGTTTTTAATAACACTAGACAATACGAGACGAAGGTTGAATGTAATTAGCGCTCCCAAAGAAAGTAAGATGATAATATAAAAGCTGGAGAAAAAGATGGGGACGACCAGACATGAAGAAATTAATGGACCAATGTGATGTCCGGTGAACCCGAAAGTCTAATAACCAGTCTTACCAACGGGTATCGTATTACCCAGTAACTGGGTTGTGGAGGTCAGATAGGCAGTTCAGCTGCATCCGGTTTGATTGGAAGCCGACCATAACGTAGTTAGGAGAAGGCTAGGCAGATGATGATGATGTGATGCCCGTTGAAGCTTTTTCTCTCTGGGGATCTCTAAGACTAGGACACTCAAGTATTCATTAGATGAGAAAAACTTAAAGAAAACTGTTACCAATCTTTGCATCTCTTTTCAATTCCCTCGCTATGATAGGTACAGGTGGGTACATCCTGAGGGTTTCCAGGATAACTCGCTCCAGGTACTTCATTTGAAGGGTGTCGTTGAAGGTGGCAGGTCGGTCAGAATCACCGAAGATCTCGTACAGTTCATCGTAGACCCTCGCTTGTACGTCTTGGTGAAGTCCCAGCAGGCACATCACGAAACTGGAGCCAGCTGCTGTTGTGTCGTGACCCTGAAGTATTATAGAAGTTATAAATCTTTGAGTGTCGTATTACCCAGTAACTGGGTTGTGGAGGTCAGATAGGCAGTCGATCCATGTAAAATACTGGTATTCAGCTGCATCCGTTTAGAATGGAAAGCGACCCCAACATAGTTGGGAAAAGGTTAGGCAGATGATGATGATGATAAATCTTTGAGTAACGAGAATTGGATAGTAAATTAATACCCTGCTAATTTCGCAATCCTTTGACTTTGTTTAATATCTTTGGGTTTTATTTTTTTAATTGGATTCTAATCAAAATGAATGCATAACAGTGTGGATGGGATTGGTTCATCCAGCGTTAAAGACAAAAAAAAGAGATATTTTACATACCTCAAACATAATCGTGTCAACTTCTTCTTTGATCTCGTGGTCAGTGATCTGGTTCGTGCCATTTTGAGAAGATTCAAGCATCAGGTCTAAAAAGGCCAAGCGTTTTTTCTCACCTGGAATATTTCGGTCACTTTAAAATTGATTTATCGAACCGCACCCTAATTGCGTAATACACTATAAATCACAATCTGAATATTTTTTGGAGGATATTGCTTCATGTGGTCGAAAAATTTGTCTGCTCATCAAGTCAAAGACCACAATGTATGTTGTTGAACTGTCAAAATGAAAGCTATTCCTATTGTTAGTATGTTACGTAATTACCCCGCAGGTAGACTATAAATCTTTTATACGATTTAATAACATTAAACATCTAGCCTACCAAGAAACAAGTGGCAAAACGACGAAGGCTGGTTTGAGGTGGCGCAAAAAAGAGTACTTGGAATGATATAGGGTAGGCTTTTGATTAACAGTGGGGCATTCTAGGTCACGAAAGAAACACATTAAACTGCTCCTAGCAGGTTTAGAAGTTTCGTCTCTGTATTAATTTTGACTGTAGCCGGACCACTGTTGACCTGGGAGTCATTCTTCGATAAATTTTAGATATGTCAGATACTTACCAACATCATTTTCGTCGTTGAAGTCCAAATCATCGCGGTAGCCCTTGAAGACGGTATCTGACAGCGTTTTGCCACCATTTGCCAGAACATTGTCGTTGCTGACGCCCTTGCCTTCCGTCAACTCTTGGATGCTTGGAGGAATGATACCCTTAGCTTTGTTCTCGTTGTAGATTTTCTTCTTTATCTTGATTACCTTGAAATAAGAGTAAAAGAATATTATAGTACTTATTAATGTTTTTTGGTACTGAATGGTGAAAGGAAGTTGTTATATATTTAGTATGAGAGTGGGTTATGAGGTTTGAATAACAAATTTTTGGCGTTAGGTATCGTATGCCAAATTATTCTTAGTTGGAAATAAGTTTGTCATAATAGGTACATTTTGGTTTAATTTTAAACAACACATGTACGAACTTTACTACATGCTAAATACTAAACAATCAAAATACCCCGGAATAAAATTATCATAAATGATGCAAAAGCCACTCATTACATTCGTGGTAAATAGGCGTAAGTATTTTGTATTTATACCTTTAAGTATAAATAATTCAGGTAAGTAGGTACCTTATTAGTAAGTCCATGAATAATGTCCAAAAGTTTTTGTTGAGTTTTAAATAGCGGGTGTAGCTTGAAGATGAAATCCAAGCGTAGCCAGAACTTGTAATGCCTCTGATGGATGATGTCGCACATTCTAGAACATTAACGAAAATAGACGTTTTAGGAAAACACCACTGGTATGGGTACTAGAAGCTGAAAAACGATTTATTTTGTTATCAAATTCATTCGATTGTCTATCACAGTCTGGCGAAACAGGCACTACTATAAAATCGTGTACGTAGCACGTATTCTGGTGGAAACCTTTTCCTTAATTTATTTTATAAATTAAAAGGAATCGGACTCCATATTTTAACTATGTTAATAATAAAATACTTATTTATAGCTATCATCAGCTACTCATGCTCGAAATTATGTAAGTTGCAATGATCATCACTCTAAGTCAATTATTAGTATTGTTCTATTGTTATAATAGTCTTGTTCGTTTACCTAATAGGCAGCACTATATCAGCCAACATAATGTCATCAAAAAAATTTAAACAATCAACTTACTTCATTACAGCCATCGCATAATCGTAGCCAGATTTATCTTGAGTTTTCCTTGTGATGCCCATAGCAGTCTCTATAAAATAATAATAATAATAAAATAAAATAAAACAATAAAAACGTAAAAGGTGTACATTTAGCCAAGAGGAGCTAATTTTCCATACAATTATAGTGCATAAAAATAAACTAAAACTAAAAATTCTATAATAATAATAATAGAATAATATATTAATATTATTCTATAATATATTAGTCTAGTAGTAGTATTATTTTAGTATATTATTTTATAATAATTCTTACATGAGTTTCGTAATGTTTCTTAATAGGAAATAACATTACTGTACTATTACGTAAATAAACATAATGCAAGGTTATGGCCACAATGGTTACCTCGCTTCATTAGAATAATTCATTAAACATGACACATTGTTTTAAAATTTTAACAGTTGATCTAATTGGTTTTTCGTATGTCATATTCGTCGCAATTAGGAACAAACTGATGATATCATTTTGGAAATTTACATGAAATTATCTGTGAATGCACAGTTAATTTCGACCACATATTTAGCTTTGTTTGATTCACCTTACAATTAAAGAATCGATTTCTTAACCTGCACATATTACAGTGCCCACCTAAGATGTCATGGAACTTTCTATTTAGGATTTCGCATTGGCCGGTTTTAGTTAAAAGTTGTGTCCGATAATAGAACAAGCTTCTATTATGACGGTGATGGTATTTGGTCCCTTAATTGATTTAGGTAATGGAATATCATCACAGCGACGGTATATTATAGTACATCTCTACTTTTCAGATCAATAGTACCCTACGTGATTACAGCCAAATTTATACGATGCATGTTCCTCGCCTGTGGCATACAATAAAGACGAACCAACAAATGACTTGCATCGCATCGTCTAAACACTGTTTGGACCGTGCATCTCTTATTGTTATTTCAAGTTATGGTATAACTAGTAAGCCAGAGGCAATTAAATCGCAAACTGTAAATCAGGCTATAGTCTTACAAGAGTATCAAAGTAACTAATACCAGCTTACCCAATAAGATGTCAACGGTAACTTCACTCATGTGATCATGGACATCAAAGGTCTTGCCGACTTCGGAACGCATCTTCTCCACCACGTTCTTGCTATTTTGGTTGAATGTATCCACGAATGACTTCAGGATGTTTATGTGGAATGTTGGAGCGATCATTTTTCTGTGGGAACGCCATTTTGCTCCTAAAAGAGACACAGTATAATTATTTTAAAGCGATAGTAAGAACAGCTACGAGCATAGACACCTATGCTTTCCTACATAGTAAATCATTTAGAAAATTTTGTCTAAACTTTAAAACATAACTTCGGCTTTCACATTCATATGTGAAAGACTACAATTATGACTAAATTATGCTGAGTGTGACCACAAACTAAAATTATTTTATGGTCTTTTCCTGCAGAACAATTTCCTTTATAGGTGGTTGGGGTGACCTTTTTGAGAACAAGTCTCATATCTTTCACTTTTGAGTGAAAGTAGTGTCAGAAAAATTGGTATCCATAAAACAAAAAATCTTACCTGAACTGATCAGAAGACCTTCGCCAAGCCAAGGTTCAAAGTATCTATAATCTGAAGCTTTATCGATATGGACGTTACTGTTCAAGATCACCTCCACATCCTCAGGGTTTGCAAGGAAGATGATCAGCTTTGAGCCTAGCCAGCCTCGGATCACGTAGCCATACTTGTCGCAGATATCCAGACCAATTTTAATAAATTCTGTAACAAAATGAAATGTTTAGACTTTCTACGTATAAAATATAATACTACGCAATTATTGAAACCATGTAAGAAAAGTTGTACATTATAACATATAATTTATAGACATACCTATTAGGAATAGTAATGCGTCTTGCTGCGCAAAAGTGCCGCTAGTATTAGTATTGTAGAACTCTGACTGAAACATACTCCTTCGGAAATAGTAACACGATTTTTTTACAAATAACCTTGAAACATTGTTCAACTTGCCGATGCAAACACTTCATCATCATCATTTCAGCCGAAAGACGTCCACTGCTGGACATAGGCGGTGCTTGAGGGAGCCCAAGCACCGCCACTTCGACTGATTCTGTGCTTCGCGTATCCAGTAACCTTGGCTGTGAAAACACTTATTATGGGCGGGTTCAAAGTTGGGAACAGACGGTTCTTCTTCGTAATGAACCTTTCAGAGCCATCTAAAAAAAAAACACAAATAGACAAGGAAATTTTACTCACCTTCAGGTTTTTTGAAAAGCGCCATCAACGCGTTTCCGAATACCGGGACTGCCGCAGGTCCAGGGAGGATGTTCCCCATCCTGTAAATCCTGGACTGTTGCTGCCATCGGTGGATCAACCAGACACATGATGCTAGTATCACCAACGGATAGAACACCAGCTTTGTAGTATTGATATTCTGGTCGACGGTGACGTCTACTACCGACGTCATTTTGCTGCAACCAAAATCAGTGATTGGAATTAGGCAAAGAAAAAAGAAGACAAAACCGGCCCCAAGACGCACCCTTGACTACTTTCGGGTATTTGAGCTGGAAAGAAGAGACGAAACAAAGCAAAGTATGTTTATAAGAACTTTGGATTCTTTCCAATATTGGTACGAGTATTGATAGGTATTGTTTCAGTACGTAAATTAGTTTCGCTAAGTAAAGCAAATATTTTATTTATTAGTATGTGGCACAGTTTTCGTGCTCCCATTTTGATATCTGCAAAGTTGATTTGTCAGCGTTAGTGCCAATTATGTGAAGTCGTTCAAAAAAGTAAGCATTGCTGACTGTAGTGAACAAAACTATAAAGATAAATCTTATTTTTTGTTAGAGGATTAAACAAATTGATTAACTTTGATATTTGGTACTTTAATAGTAGTTCTAGAATAAACTATTCAATTCTACAAGATTTCAGTTTATTCAAAGGCAGATATTGGATTTAAAAAATTATTATTGGTTATTCAATAAATGAGCACAACAAAACTACTATTACCTAAATAAATGTTATCACCACGGTCTTATAACTGTTACTGGGAAATTCACTTGAGTATGTACGCATTTTATTTATAAGCGCAGTAGTACACGTCGCAGTCATTTTGAATCAGTAGTGTTTTAACTGAAATACGAGGTATTTCGGGAAATGCATGCAAATACTTCCATAATTCAAGAAAGTGTGTTGTCGTTAATAATTTTTTGTTCACAATAACACATTTACTTATCCTACATTTATTTATATGCAACGTAGGTGCATTACAGATGGTCAAGTTTTTCACAGTTACTAAATCAATTTGCTGACAATAGCATATATTATCAATGCATTATTAAAATTAATTAAGCGACTTAACTATTCATTACAAAATTTATATATCGTCTACATATATAGGAAAGTCTAATAATATATTTAAAAACGGGCCTCTGTGAGCTTCGGCCCCTCTCACGCTTTCCAAAGGCCCGGGACCCACGGTCCCGAGTTATGTCAAATCATAAAAGAAATATAAATAACATACTCCTGAACGAATTTTGGACAAGAAATCCAATTTCAATGAAGTCTATAGCCAACTATGCAGGAGATAGTGAACACGTGGGAGCTCAAACGCAGGTAACTCACTCTTCCCTCAGTCTGATAGTCCACTGGGGTGCCAATTAATACGACGACTGGAGAAAGATCAGGCCTGACTGCTTTGCATGCCTTCAGAGTTACGAGAGTATCACACTAACAACGTTATATTTCGGGAATCGATTGCAGTACCCCCCCACGCACAGCAGACGCACAGACTAACAAGGAAGTCAAAATCTAGTAAGTACCTAATCGCCAAATTAAAAACTTGAGGAAAATATTTTTAAGAATCTTTCTTCAATTTTATGGAAGCTGTTTTAAAACGATTGATAAATATTATGTTTTAATCATTAGTGTTTTAGCAAATATGCTTATTTTAATTAATGACTGCAACATACGCAATGTTAACTAAATTATGTGCTTCATTGTTTCGTAAACAATTTCTATTATCAATAAATTCTGGGGTCTTGGTTACCTTTTTCAAGTCATGGTGACTTTTGGGACCCTCTTTATCATGAACTTTAATGCGCATCAATATGCATTTTATCTTAATTGTCGTATTAACCTTACCTAGGTCCTACGTCCACAGCTAGAGGCCTAACCTGCTCTAAAAGCAAATAAAAAAAAGCCGTCAAGAGCGAGTGGCACCCGCGCACCGGGGGTTCCGTATCATAATGTGTTTTAAAATTTTCATCGACAAGGCCTATATTCATCAGAGAATTTTAACACCGCGGTATAGAATATTGTAGTTTTAGGTCAGCGTCATCTCTTGACCGATAGTGGAACTAATTGTAACTTTTGTTGATGATTTCTGAAAAATGTGCTATTTAGAGACATCGTTTTATTTTTCCTGTAAACTTCTATCACATAGAATAATTTCAGATTTTTCTTTAGACAATCTTCGGAGATAATGGGGGAAAACGGTATATTTTTTTACATTTTTCATCAAAAGTCGAAAACAATGCTTCCTAAAAAATAATTGTTTGAGAATATGCAAACTGCGCTCTTTCATATGATACTCCACATGCCTTAGTAGCCCTACTTAAAATTTTTAAGACCCCCTTTCAGTCCCTGTTGCAATATATATATATTTATACATTTTAGAGGGGCCCGTGGCTAAATAATAACAGCCGCACAGGTCGATCGATCAGGTTAATCAACGCTTGCCGCGGTTGGTCTGTGGATGGGTTTACATATCGAGACCCCTCCGTGCCTCGGAAAGCACGTTAAGCCGTTGGTCCCGGCTGTCATTCGTGGATCTTTGACAGTCGTTACGGGTAGTCAGAAGCCCGAAAGCCTGACAACCAGTCCTACCAAGGGGTATCGTATTACCCAGTAACTGGGTTGTGGAGTTCAGATAGGCAGTCGCTCCATGTAAAATACTGGTATTCAGCTGCATCCGGTTAGACTGGAAGCCGACCCCGACACAGAAAAAGGCAGGCAGATGATGATATATATATACATTTTTATTTCTTTCTTATTTGCAAAATAGTTGGGCAAACGTTATCTAAAACTGTTCCAAATTTCAAGTTGATAGCATTAGTAGTTCTTGAGATATCCAGCTGTGACAGATGGACGGACAGACAGACTGACAGACTGAGTCGCACCATAAGGGATCCTTTTTATCATTTTGGTACGGAACCCTATAAAGTTCCATCGTCAAAATGGTATGTTTAATTTCCAGTGTTCTGTTCCTTTGCATTGTCTGTCAGACGCTGCTCCCTCGATCCATATGATCCCAGAAGTTTGTGTTACTGGAAAAACCTTTCATCGATAGTCACTTCTACAAAATTACCTCTTGCCGAATAATTAATTGAATTGTAAAATATGATAGATAAATATGCAAGTACTAGGTACATTTATTTGTTGATATCCTACAACTATCCCTTGTAGTATATCTGTATAATTATATCAACAACAACACAGAACAGAAAATCAAACATTTTTGTTAAGAAAACCTAGCGTTTTGGACATCAAACATCTTGTTATATATGGGATTCAAAAGCGGGATCCAACGAAAATAAATCAGATTTTTATGATTTTATAATCACTACCATTATTCAGCTGACGGACGACCCTTCTGAACATAAGCCTCGTAAGTCAATGTCAAATTATTTATTTCAAATAGGCACATAAAAGGCACATTTTATCGTTAAAAAAAAAGATTCTAGTTGCCCCTTCCTAGTTTCGTATGGAGAAGAATGAGTTAGAAACTTCACCGTTACTCTTTTAAATTTTTTTAACAATATTTTGTATATACGATAATTATATAAATATACTTTATTGTACACCAGAAAATACATAACAAAATATACATTTAATACTACAAAACATACAATGGGCACAAACACAAACTTAACTTGGTTTTCCTGCGAGTCTCTTATTTTCAGATTCGCACACGCATGAATACTCTCTATTGCCCTTTGGGTCGGTCTAAATTCAAATTGGTATACAGGTTTATTTTCAGCATTAATTAAATATTCGGACGTTAGGCAGTTTGCGCCACGATTTGTCATTATGACTAATGGACGCTATGTTCAATCTATTTGTTGCTACGGGCTCTAGGCAATCAAGGAAGGCAGAGGTTCATACAGAAAAAAAAAACCTATTTAAAAACTTAGAGTGCTGACAGTACTTTTAACTTACTAACAATCGGGGGCGATTTGAGGTATCTAATATTCAAGGGGGCGAGTAGATGTGTAGGCAATTAGGGGCAAGATCTAAGGGCGAGCGGAGCCCAAACCGAAGAGGCTACAGGACAGGTAGTGCTGCTGTAACCGCTACAATGATATTTTTTTTTTAATCAAATCAATCAGTTTGACCTAGGAAATACGTAGTTTTAATAAGATGGAGCCAGAAACAATGCAGCACGAAACATTATCGAAACTTTGAGAGGAATGGAACAATAAATTCCAAGAAATGTTGATATTAATTGAAGCTCCAACTGCACCAGATTCCTAAAAAAAATTAGGACATGTTGTCCTGATCTTTTTCTGTGGGGTTATAAAGGGAAGTGTTCTGTTCGATTTTGAACACTAAAATTAGAATTGTGACTCTAAATATATCTGAAAACTGTACATTGAATAATTTATTTGTTTTATAACTAATTTTTGCGAGATCTGGGAGCGACTCTAAGGCCAAAAAAAATCTTTTAGAATGTTTGTTTGAATGTATGTTGCAGCACCACGCAAAAACTAACACATATTTTGTTAAATTTTTGCATAGATATTCCCTAACTCTGGTCAGTTTGTAGGCTATAAATTACCACGCTATTTCCTAATAGGCAATGAGCAATATTGAAATTTGTTCGTATTCTTCTATAATTTACCGCAAATTGCCAACGTGGCCTTTTTAGGCCCCCTTGTCTCCCTAACCAACAGCTTACGGAGACTCCATGCTGCTTCAAAAGCTCATTTCAGACTACGCTGTAATATAATAGCATAATATAGTTCATAGCACAACAATATCGCTCGCCATACATTAATTTAGAACAAATTCACACTTTGTTAAACTATAGTTCTAAATAAATGTATGGCGAGTGATATTTTTGTGCTATGAACTATATCGACGGTTAAGAGGAAATAGGGTATGTGACAAAAAATTAAATGTTTAGGAGTGCCGTTCAAAGTTTAAAATTTTAGAAAAACTGACGTATTTTTTTCATTTACGATTTTTTTTGCTAGGCCCAATAAATGCCAAAAAAGTCATCGTAGAGCCATGGGAGTAAGCGCATTCGAAAGAGATTCTATATTATATAACTCATTTTTGACCAAAATGTCGCTTATTACTTTCCAAACTTCCTTTTTTACCGTCGATATGCTATTATAATAATAATAATATTCTTTATTTTTCGGACAACAGTAATCCATTGTGTTAGTAAGCAATACAAAATAACTTATTTCTAGTGTTAGTAGCTGAGATACATTATTTTGACAGAGTAAATAATAGTATTGTGAAAAGGGCATCCCCAGATTAATGTTCTGTGATCGTCCTTCTCACAAAACTTTTAATAATCGGGGAGTCAATACTTTCCGCCATAGTTTTAGGATGCTGTTGCCACTCGCCCGCAACCTTGACAACAGCGACGCGGTTTTCTTACGAATGACCGCCGTCAGTTCGGTTTTGCGTAAACATAGCAGAAGCACTGCACCATCGCGGCAGTCCCAACAGCTTCCTAAAAATATTATTGTATTGTACGCGTAGGTCATCCAACGTTCTTTTGGTATAGTTGACCCAAAGATTCCTCGTGTAAAAACACTGGCATTATGCCTTAAACAGTGTTAATTTTACTAAACTGCTACACCGAGCGAATCTTCGGGCCAATATGTTACCTCGGACCGCCAGTGCCCTTATACGCGCTCTTTCAATATCAACATTGTCCTTAAGGTCGTCAGTGAGAAGATGCCCTAGATATTTGAATGTTGTCACTCTTTTTATTACTCGTATATTATAGCGTAGTCTGAAATAAGCTTAAGATTTTCTTAATGGAAGAATACTGCCGACCACAGGACACCAAACCAACAAAGCAGTCTTGTTTTCTTCATCAAAAATATCGATAGAGGTAAAAGAGTATTGAATATTCCCGTATTCGTTCCGCATCAGTGAACTTTCATTTAAAGAGGTCATGACCAATAAAAATATTGACTGCCCTTGTGTAATGTAAAACGATGTTCCTACAAGCTACAAATTCATTATACGCTACTTTATTTACATGATATATACCATTTTTTTTTCAAGTCTGAAAATAGGAACGTTATAAGAAAAAAAAAAACTGATTTTTGTGGAGTCATTATAGTTGCAACTAAAGAAAGGTCGATGCATGACATCAATCGTTCAAAGGAATCCTTATATTAATATCACAAAAATGTTTTTAAATAATACAATACAATAAAAACTACAAACCGCTGCAATTGAACGGTGTGTTAATATTGCAAGTCTAATAAAAAAAAAAACATTGCAACGTGTGTGGATCAAGTGCATTCAAACCAATGATTTCAAAAGAGTAATTTATCAGTCAATGATTCAAACCAAACCGCTGTGCGTTGAATGCACTTGAAAACAAATTGAACAGTTCTCTAGTTCTAAAATAAATGAGAGTCAGGACAATACTGATGTTGTGAAGGTGCCTATAGTACAAAATATGTATACGGACTTTAGTCTTGTGAATGAAGGTGATGATTTGACATGGTTGGGCACCTCAAGTTCTGAGTTAAGCTACACGAATACTGACAAATGCTTGCACTGACTGCACTGGTCCAATCTAATCTGTGTGGTTCTTTCCTCAAAAGAACATTTTAGGTAATAATCTACATGTCTTCACATGATCTGACCAAGATTATGTCTGGACTTTAAGAGACTTTGACTCTGTTTCGCCATTTCTTCTCAGGGGTAGTCAGATAGTAAATATCGAATCCATATAGCTTATTTTTTTAAATAATATGGCGTGTAAAAGTGATTCCAATATCCCATTTATAGAATGAACAATTACATTTCATATTTTTTTAATTCTTTCTCGCTAGGTCTGAGGTATGCTGATTGCCTAGAGTGTGCCACATATTATGTGAACAAGAAGTTAGATTCGGACTTGTTAATACGAACTATAGGTACGTTAAAATGCATCTTCGCTGTTTTAATTATAGCGGTCTTGATTTTAGACGTGTATCTATTTTGTCACTTCGATGGTTGTCAGAGAGTCGAAGTTCAATTGGCTCGAGTTATGCTTACCTTGATAGTTCTTGTGGGTTATGTCGATCATTTTTGTTTTTTTTTTGCAATTCTGTCTACCTATACTTAATTTTTTTTTTTTGTAAATCGTCATTATCCTCGTCAGCATATAGCAGTCCATTGCCGGACATAATACCTCTAGAATCGCAGGCCAATAAACTCGTTTTGTAATAAATAAGTGAAACAAGTTACGATTCTACTCGTTGTAATGCGCTGTTGAATATGTGTTGAGACCACTTGCTTTTATACAATGATCAGGCGCAAATGTAGCTAAATACATTGAGTAGGTACTTGTTTCTTAGCAGTCCCACGTTATTTGTTTTTGCAATTTAAGAGCTGAGTTTAGGACGCCTGTCTCTGTCAGTGGGTGGGTTTCAAACACTGGTTTTGTGATTCGACATTGTGGTATTGTTATCCTAACACTTACTAATATACAAGCCATGTGCCCACTGCGATTTTCCATCGGGAGAAAAAATACAAAATTTAAATGATATATGTTATTTTTTAGAATATAACCAGTTTGATTAACATAATTATCAGATGATAATTAAAAGTCGATTCTTTAGATTTTTATTATGACGTAAATGTAAAATAACCTCTTTTGAGCTGTGTTGGAAGTCTTTTTGCTGTTGCCTTTGGCGAAAGATATGAACGAACAGCCTGTTGCACATCAGTGAACCAACATCACATAGTGAACAAAAATCGCCCTTACTGCTACGACATAAAGACGTCGTTATTAAAAATAATTACCACTGATTTGCGCTTGCCTATAGGTATCCCACGAGTTAACAGTTTATATACTCGTCGAAATGTATCGAAAATAACAGGTTTCATGTCTCTAAAATAGCAGTACAACAAGATGTTTGCATAAGTAACTACTTTTACAGACTGATACCTGCTAAATATATTTTCACGCCACCTGATCGCTAATGTCAAATTATAAGTGCAAACTTAACCTAAAGCAAGTCATTAAAGTCTCTAGCCGGACATTAAAATTGTACTGAATTTCATTACGACCCGCTGGTGCATAATGTGATTAGAATTTGGAAGCTCAACAAAAAAAAAAAATATGAAAACTTTTACCACAAAATAGTAGATTGTTTGCCACGGGAGCAAACAACAATTTTGAAGGCGAGAGTGTTTCTTTGAATCCAGAGAGATTCTAGAGTAGAATCAGTCACTCGAGCTTAAAATAGTGTAGCTCCCGAGGTGGACACTATTTTTTATCAACCTCTATGAAAAATAAGTAAGTGCAACTTATGAATAAGAATAGTACCTACGTTTATTCATTTACATAAAATTACTTGAGGAAGACATACTCATTTATAATAAAACTAAGTGAAATCCTAATTTGAGTAAACAATTACGAACGAAAGCAGAATGCATTTCTCGCGTTTTTTAGTTTTTCAATATTTTTTTTTTATGTTTGGCTCGCGCCCATTTTACTTTATCATACAGCCTGTTACTTGTTCATACAATGTTCGTGATTGATTTCTTTGCTGATTAGAACTTTTACTAACAATATCCACTTTTCAAATTCAAATCACTTTTAGTCCCTAAGGACTAAAGAGCTATTTTAGTCCCTGTTTACGAGGAATACACTAGCTCTTTTTGAATAGGTAGTAGTGATAAAAAAATACTTTTTTTAAAATTAAAGTACAGCTCGACCAAAGGGTTATCACTTTATAGGTTTTAGTTGCCATCGATGAACAAAATAAAGAAATTACGCAATTTAATAGAGATTTTATAGTAGGATAATACGTAACATTAGTGTATATTGATGAAAAAGATAAAACACAAATAATTACAACAAAAAAAAACAATTGTTTTCTGTATATTTAACTAGATAAGTCTAAAATTATTGAATAATCTGCATATTTGATATTAGACGCGGCCACCCGCTGCCCCGCTGTTTCTTTTGCTGGGTTTTTGATGTAATCGCATGAGTTTAGATAACTATTAGGTATAAACTGCACATTATTAGGTATTCCCCGGTTATTTAACAATTTCTTAAGCTACTAATTCATAATCGAATTGGTTTTTATTACCTGGCAGTGGGTGTGAGAAGCAGAGTATTCTCCTCGGGGGTATAATTGTCTTCGTCTTTGGCGAGCTTGAATCCCTCGCTGCACTAATGATTCTAGTCATTTTCATTTAACTCAGAAGCAGTCCGGAGCCTGGATTTGTGCCCGGTTGATGGCAATAGGCTTGCCCCTATTAGATACATGGGACTAAAACATAACTGGCGAAATGGGTTTACTATGGGAACACCTCTGCTTAACACTTCGGCAAATACAGGCGTGATGTTATGTTATGTCTGAATATACGCTGGTTCTCATATTACAGTCAGAAACACTTAGAAAATAAGTTTTACTAAAGGGCACCTACTTAAAACCATTGAACATGAATTAAATAGTTAAGCCTCAAACGGTGCCTCTTTGAAACTTATATGTTCAAGCCGTTTGGGGTAGGGTCATGGAGTCCCAGTCCCCACTTCGTTTTTCGAGACATAGCCAAGAGGTTCGTCGATTTTTCACGTGACTAGACGGTTGTTCTATTTTTTGGCCAAAGAATCAGCATTGCCATACAACGTGGCAATGCTGCCAGCCATTTGGGCACTTTTCCTATTGACAGAGATGCAGGCGATTTTTTAGTGCCCTTTGATTATTTTCCCTACTTTTTATATTCGTGCACATTTTATTATTATTAGATTAAGACTGTTAGCTTTTTAAATTGTGTAAATACAATTAAATAAACTCAATTAAATAGATAAGCATTTATTTAATATTTTCTGTCTCATTTTCTTACAACTGGACAGGTCCGCTCAATCTGTGTGGTTCTTTCCTCAAAATACCATTTCAGACACCAATCTACATGGTCTTCACATGATCTGACCAAGATTTTGTCTGTACTTTAAAAGAGACTGTGACCTCTGAGTTTGTTTCGGCCGTTCTTCTCAGAATAGTCAGATAGGAAACGCCGACCTCATCTAGTTTAAAAAAAATTATTGACGTGTAAAAGTGTTTGTACAAACCTACTTACAGTAAATAAATCATTTATCATATAACGTTATCTTAGATCCGCAATAACATCATTTATGACTTTGTTAGTAGTTAGTTCATTTAAAAGTATTTAATGAAGCTTATTCCATAAAAAAGTTAATAATTCCAGCCACATTTATAGTTGATTAATGGATCATCAACATTGGATAATGGGTTACTAAACGATGTATCATCGTTTATAGATAACTAGCTTCTGCCCGCGACTTACTCCGCGTGAAATTTCACTCTCCCCCCTTTCATCCTCTTAGGAGTGGAATTTCAAAAAACCCTTTTCTTAGTGGATACCTAATCTTTACAAAGAACACACCTCCAAATTTCATGTCTCTAGGACCACCGGTTTAGGCTGTGCGTTGATAATATATCAGTCAGTCAGGACTTTGGATTTTTATATTTAGGCTGTAGCGTAATTAATGAATAATCCTGTATCTGCGAATGGAGGACCCCAAGCCCTGTAATATAAAAAAATTGTCAAACCCCATTGTCGACGGGTACGCACATTTTTTTTTTAAATTTAGCTTATTGCAAAATTGCCACCTTTGGTCACTTCCTCGGCCCCCGTGTTCACAAATTTAGGAACTTTACTGTCTGATTTCTACATAACATTCTTAAATAAACGTGCGATGTGTATTACAGGGTTCTCTGCCCTTTCGCCGAAAATTGTTTGGCAGATTTTCACTTGCCAACTAACGTTTCGCAGAATTTTATTTCGCCGAATAATCATTTGCCAACTTATCATAAAATTTTGTTTTATTTCCCAACCTCACAGTTACCAACTGTACGTTTGGTCTGCTTTTCATAATAACACTTTTTAAAATGCCAACTTTCAAGACTAGCAGAATGTTTCCACTACACTTCGATGCACGTTACCGCGAAAGATTTTCACTGCGATACCTACTACTTGACTTCGATGCACGTTACCGCGAAAGATTTTCACTGCGATACTACTTGACTTCGATGCACGGTAAAGGTATTTGTATTGTTATTCACTCGCTCTTGCATGCTATGTGACGGAGCCCCGCTTCGCGGGGCCCCTATTTCTGTGTAAAGGGTTTAAAGTAACCTAACCAAACCTAACCTCGGGGTGCCCTTCGTTCGCTTTTGCATCCTACGTCGCCTATTGCGTTCGTTGTGTTCGGGTGCGGTAACGGTAACGTAAGTATATAGCGAAAGAAGAAAAGTTAATTCGGAAATAATTCCGAGTATTGAAAATCGTCATGTCGTTTTTCGGACCGAGAATCCATCGAGCATTTGATTCTTCGAACATATGAAAATCGGAATTATCATTATATCAATGTAGGTATGAAAAGGGAACTGTTACACTGACAAAACGTCATTCGTCTAATAGTTGTGTGGCCTAGTGAAATGGTTGACAAATGATAAATGTCCCAAACGTTTTGTGTCTATTCTATTCTATTTTTCTTTATGGCAATGGTGCCGATGTCGACAGTTCTGCCAATGTCAGATGTGATATGAGAAAACGTAGATAATAATCTAAGCTGATTATTATACAATAATTCTACCAAATGAAACGTTGTCATACAAAAACATCACTCGTTTTTGTTTTATCTTTTAATGGCCGATTCTTATAATTTACGGACCGTTATTGGTTAAAATTAAAACTCTTGTATCTTTACTAATAATGAAGCAATGACCACATAGCTTAGCATAGTAGACCCTCCCATTTGGAAGTAGCTATCACAGGTAAAATTAGTTTACAAATCTATTTATATGCCCAGTTTGGCAATCAAAAATGCTACCATTGGTAAGCAAAACGATTCATTTTTGCTTATAGGAACCGAGCATAAACCTGTTTCATTTAATTTGACCGTGTTTATTATGAACTGTGGTTATAAATTCACAAGAGATATACTTTGTTGCTAATCGTTAGTTGTCAAAGTGAAACATCGGCGAAAGGGCAAGTAATAATCTGGCAAACAATTTTTTGCGAAAAGGCAGGACACCGTATTACAGTTTTAAAGTACCTCATAATTTAAAAAAAAATCTTAATGTGTAAAAATTGTATTTCTTTAAAAAAAATCCTAAGTTTGAGTTCGTCTGGTGTAAAAAAGTGTAAAAAGGTTTGACAATTTTTTATATTATAGGGATTGGGGTCCCCCACTCGCATATACAGGGTTATCCATTAATTACGTTACAGCCTGTATAGATACACGAAGGCCTTGATTAACTTCTTAAATATGATTTTTATATAATTATGTTATATAAATAAAACTTATCATAATAAATAATAGTGTAATGTCATAATGAGTGTTTAATATCGCATCATAGTACTTCTAATTCAACACCAATACATTGTGTGAGTGATAACAAGATGTGATAAAGAATTTTCTTTGGTAGATTAGGCGACGGCAGTGGACACCCTCTGTCTGGGCTCAATCTTCAGCCTGAACCCGTCAGTTCTCTTCAGGATGATGTCAGCCTGGAGTTTGAACTGGTCTTCAGTTACATCGGAGTTTATCTTGTAGTTACGAAGGACGGTAGAGAGCAGAATCTTCAGCTTCAAGATGGCGTATTTGCGGCCTGAAAAAGCATGAATTATTATTGTTAATGTTATGATTTGTTTATACCACCGTTGAATATTTAACCTCAAAGATATTTTGGCAACCTTAATAATTTATTCTCTCAATCTTGTCTAGAAAATAAGAGGAGGAGAAATTTATTTTGAAAAGTATCTTGCAGTAAATACTTTTAAGAGTATGTACTAACCGACACAGCTCCTGGGTCCAGCACTGAACGGAATGTAGCTGTAGTAGTGCCTGTTTGAAGTATTCTCAGGCAAGAAGTTGTCAGGGTTGAAGGTCTCAGGGTCCTTGTAGTACTCTGGATTGCGGTGGATCTTGAAGGTGCCAACCACGACGGTGGCGCCAGCGGGCAGAACATAGTTGTTTGTGGCTGGAAAAATACAAATATGGTGCAATAGTTCCATTTGAGTTTAAAGGCTAGTGACGTAATTTGACCCTGCTATAGAATTCAATTTCATTGTACAATTTATAGAGTCCACTTAAAGGTTAAATGCTAATGACGTAAGTAAATCCATAGATTTGCGTCATTTCAATTCAACTACACGTTAATTTATTAGAACTGTTTAATTAAATTCGTGGATGGACGTCATTTCTTTTTCATACACGAATTAATTCTTCCTTGTGGCTAGCACGTGTAACTGTGGGCGTTAAAGAAGTCACCTAATGGATTAAGCACGGCAAGACTACGCACGCTGAGAATCGTTCTTCTGTCTGCGTAAAACATGAAACTGCGTAGATACATCTATTTACCCGTTTACCGTATTGGTAATTTGGAAGCCCTCACTGAACATTCACTGACGTTTTTGAGTTCCGGGAAACATTTTGTTGGCAAAAATGTATTTGCAGCAACACAAAATTATTTAATGTTCTGAATATTAACACTTACCGATTTTCACGTCACGATTAAGTTTCCTAGCGATGATGGGTACTGGTGGGTACATCCTGAGGGACTCAAGGATGACTCTCTCGAGGTACTTCATGTGCAGGGTATCAGCGAAGGTGGCGGGCCTGTCAGAGTCGCCGAAGATCTCGTGCAGCTCGTTGTATACCCTCTCTTGGATTTTCTTGTGGACACCCAGGAGGCAGAGCACAAAGCTGGAGCCAGCGGCTGTGGTGTCGTGACCCTGAGAATCAAAACAATAATTGTTAAAGCTATTAATGTAACATTATTTCATCTGCCTAGTCTTTGCTGAATTATGGTGAGCTAGTTCGGTTTCCAGACTACTCAGAATGAATAAGTAGTACTTTAGATTGGACGACGGCCTCTTGATCCTTTCAACCTAGCTTCATTCAGGCTAGACTGGTAAACAGACTTTCGGGCATCGGACCATGAGATCAAATTGTTGCGCATCGTGATTCTGGACCAGCGGTTTAACTTGCTCACCGAGGCGGAGGACTGGGCATGACTAACTCAGCTGCATTTTACAGATTAAAGTAATCGAGCAGGAATAATGCTTAAACATAAATAATTATAAAAAAATACATTTTAATTGACTAGATTCTGCTAAATTTGTATTATGATGTCTGCATCTACTACACTTAAAATTGAAGATCATTTAAAAAGTTTATTACCTCAAACATGATAGTGTCGACTTCCTCTTTGATTTCATGGTCACTGATGTTGTTTGTTCCATTCTGAGCTGATTCGAGCATTAAGTCCAAGAAAGCCAGACGTTTCTTCTCGCCTGTAAAAAGTTATTCAGTTGTGTGAATACTGTTTAGAGATAAAATGTGTCCGCATTTCGGTGTTATGTTTAGTAAATCATAAATAATAAGTTTACCGATGTCGTTTTCATCATTGAAGTCCAAGTCATCGCGGTATCCCTTGAACACGTCCTCAGAAAGAGTTTTGTGGTTTGCCAATACATTGTCACTGTCATCGGGAGTCTTGGTAAGTTCTTCAAGAGTTGGTGGGATCACTCCTTTGGATTTGTTTTCTAGGTACGTTTCCTTCTTGTTCTTGATAACCTTTGCAACAAAAATGACAGGTAGTGAGATACTTACAGTTTTTAAAAGTCAAAACAGAACTTTAAATTGAAAATAATAATGTCTATTCCAGGCTAAATAGCCTATTCCAAAAATATATTGTCTAATCTTATATTCAAAGGCAGGTTTGTCTTTAGACTAGATTGACAAGAAATCAATTTCAGTTAAACTTTATTTTGGTAATGATCAAGTGATGTTACCTTGTTGGTAAGCCCGTGAATGATGTCCAAGAGTTTTTTCTGCTGCTTGAAGAATGGCGAGAAATTAAAGATGGAGTCGAATCGTAGCCACAGTTTGTAGTGTCGCTGGTGGATAATGTCGCACATCCTGAAACAGTCAATGAAGATAATAAAAAAAAGTGACTAATCTGATATGAAAAAATAATCAGCCTATAATATCCAAAGTCAAAGTCAAAGTCAAAGCATTTATTTCAAATAGGCACATAAAAGGACTTTTGAACGTCAAAAATTACAATGAAATAGAATTGATTCTAGTCGCCCCTTCCAAAAAGGTAGTTTTCGTATGGATATGAATGGGCAAGAAACTCCACCGTTACTCTTTAAAAATGTTTTACAATATTTTGCATACATTAATTATATAATAAATAATATGTGAAGATGATGCACCTAAAATAAAATTACTATACCACAATAGGTAAAAGAATTAAAAATTAAACCATGACATATAAATTAATAATCTGATAGATACATGGTGCTCACATATTTACAAAAACGGTAAAAGTAAAGAATTTTCATAAAGAAAAACAACAAGTAATAAGTCAGGGTGTGAGTTAAGAGAAATTACAGAATGTAAAAAACGTAAAAAAAAATACAATTTAATTAGCAACCAGTTTGATTTTGTCTAGACTCTAGATTGTCCTATGGAGCAGGACCAGCATGTTTCCAAGCGTTCTTATCCTGGATATAATCTTCTAATTTATAGTATGCTTGTTTACTAAGTGTACGTTGAATGCAAGTTTTAAATTTTCTTTCATTTAATTGCAATATATCACAAGGTATTTTATTGTAACATTTAACACAGTACCCCATAAAAGATGTATGTGCTTTGGCTAACCTGAAAAATGCTTGATGTATTTTATCTTTATTTCTAGTATTAAAATTATGTCTATCGCTTATTTTATTAAAAAGATGTAGATTTTTTCTTACATACATAATATTTTCTTATGAATTGGCAAGGTACCGTCATGAAATTAACCTTTTTAAATAGTTCCCTAAGAGATTCGCGGCGACGTAGATTGTAAATGGCTCTGACAGCTCTCTTTTGTAAAATAAAAATGGATTCAATGTCAGCAGCCCCAGCAGCCCGACCCCACAGTAAAATGCCATATGACATAATACTGTGGAAGTAACTAAAATAGACCAAACGCGTGGTTTCTACATCTGCTAACTGTCTTATCTTTATAACAGCATAAAGGGCCGAGCTTAGCCGCACCGCAATAGATGTTATATGAGGTCCCTATTGCAATTTATTATCTAGCGTCATTCCTAGGAAAACTGTCTGATTAATAAATTCTAGTTTTTGGCCATTCAATATGATGTCACATTCGCTACTTCTAACATTCGGTAATGTAAATCTAATGCATTTGGTTTTCTTTTCATTCAGTACTAAATTATTTACCGTAAACCAATCTTGGACCTGAAGAATAGAGTTATTCACGTCGTAAAGTTTTTGTGACCGTCGGTCTATTTTAAAGATCAATGATGTGTCATCTGCAAATAACACCATCTTCGGTTGATTTTGAAGTAATTGGGTAAATCATTAATGTAAACTAAAAAGAGAAATGGACCCGATATCGAACCTTGAGGAACGCCCATTGCCATTTCAGACCCTAATAAGTTTACGCCGTTTACTTGAACTTTAAGCTTTCTATCTTTTAGGTATGACTTTAGTAAATCAAGAGCTAATTTCCTAACCCCATAGTACTCAAGTTTCGGCAGAAGTGTCTCATGGTTTACGTAATCGAACGCCTTAGAGAGGTCGCAAAAGATTCCAATGGCATTTTGTGCTTCTTCCCAGGCGTTAAGAATGTTCTTTATTAGGGTGACACCGGTGTCAGTGGTACAACGCCCTTTGGTGAAACCGTACTGTTGTTCATGAAAGAAGGAATTTTTATTAAAGTGTCGTAACATTTGATTGAGCATCAACTTTTCAAACACCTTACTGAGAACTGGCAGAATTGACACAGGCCTATAATTGTTGGGTTCTATACTATCACCGGCTTTAAACAAAGGAACTACTTTACTGTGTTTTATGAGATCCGGAAGGACTCCTTGGTCTACACCGATATTAAATATGAAAGCTAAATAGGGCGCAATTGTTTCGATGATAGATCTACAAACTTTTACAGACATTCCCCAGAGATCTTCTGTTGATTTAATTTTAACATCCTTAAAAGCTTTTATAACAGCCTGGAGGTTTGTATGTTGAAATCTAAACTCCGAAGGGCATGCCTTAACATTCTTTCTAAGTAAGTCAGCAGAAAGCGCGGGTCAGAAATTTAAAGCTTCAGTAGTTTTAATGGGAATATTAGCAAAAATTTCTACGTTTGAATTGATGGGGGCATGTGCAGTCTCTAAATTAAATTCAGTACTACGCTGTTTTTCCTACCTGTTTCATTATTTATTATTTGCCAGGTAAATTTTATTTTATCATTGGCTGATTTTATTTTATTGCTAATATAAAGAGCTTTAGCTGTTTTGCATACTTAGAATATGTTGCAACATACTGATGAAAGCTTGTGTTATTTACGAGTATATGTTGCTTCAGGCCATAAAGTTCAAAAAGGTTTTCCCTGCTTTTACGTCCTGCTGGGCCACAGGCCTCCTCTCTATGAGAGGGAATGGGCCATAATCCACCACGCGGGCCGAGTGCACGTTGGCGGATATCACACGTTTTCGAATTATAAAAAACTTTTAAAACCAAGTCTGATTATTTTATTAGAAGTTTTTACTGACATCTTATATAGAGATGAAAGAGAAATTGTACGGTCTCAAAAGGAAGGATGGTTTAAAAGTTTGTAGCATCTTCCTAACATCATCATCTGCCTAGCCTTTTCCCAACTATATTGGGGTCGGCTTCCAGTCTAACCGGATACAGTTGAATACCAGTATTTTACATGGAACGACTGCCTATCTGACCTCCACAACCCAGTTATTGGGTAATGCGACATCCCTTTGTAAGACTGATTGTCAGACTTTCGGGCTTCTGACGACCCGTAACGAATGTCAAAGATCCATGAATGACAGCCGGGACCAACAGCTTAGCGTGCTTTCCGAGGCACGGAGGGGTCTTAATATGTAAAGATGGTCACCCATCCACGGACCAACCGCCGTAAGCGTAGCATAACCCGTGCTATTATTACTTATCCTAACAATATTGATTGAAACTAAAACTCACTTCATCACAGCCATAGCATAATCAAACCCAGATTCATCCTGAGTCTTCCTAGTGATTCCCATTGCAGTTTCTGTAAAAAATAATTAAATATTCATTTGATTGTTACTGTTACTTACAAGTCACTCTTACTAGGAAGCTAATTTAAAAGTCAAATGGTTAATAGTTTATGGAATAACATTTGCTAAGGTCACCTTCAACAGGTACTTAAACAAAGCAAGTAAAAGTTAAAGAGGGCAATTCATTTTAATAATTATGTAAGTTTACGATTGTGTAGTAAAATATAATCGTACACTATTGTACGTATTAAATGTTGATAATTTAAATGAACTTACGACACTTACTTATGTTAGATACCTATATTCTTGCAAATAAATATAATATCATTCATTCGTCAAATTAATTTACAATCTAATAACAGAATTACCTAAATAAACGTAGACAATTTTCAGGATCATCATCTACCTGGCCTGTTCCCAATAATATGTTGGGGTCGGCTTCCAACAAACACAACAATCAGACAATTTTCAGGATAAGAACCTAAATTGCATTTTTCATTTTCGATTACTATATATCAAATACCATTGAATCATTTAATCAAAGTTATATGACGAAATAGACAACAATAATTAAGAAAAAGCTGACGATCTCATGAGCGGTGTGTTGATAGAGTTTGATGTAAGTACGTAACAAACATTGTTAAAAAACCTACAGATTTTAAATTGAATCTAGTAGTTTTTGAGTCTAATAGTCGGCACAAGGAAACGGTTGTTAAAAAATGGGTCACAAAATAGAGGAAGTGCAATAACATTATCATGATGAAGAATAATGTCAAAATCGGCGAAATTATTAAATAATTTCAAAACAATGCACTTGTGCAACGTAAAACTTGTTCACATTTGTTTCAAGTATCTACCGTTTCTATTGAGGACCATTGTACCAAATTAAAACAAGTTTATCTGAACAATTAAATGCTTCTATTTTGACTCTCTCCCGAATTTATTATGGGCAATGAAACTCTAAGGTCGGACATTTAGTTTGAACATCTATTGCATTTCTCGTCTCAGAAAAAAAAAATAGGTAAGTAATCTGTTTATTTTGAGATTACATGGAGATTGTAAAAATGACCGTAACAGTTACGATCTTCTTAGCGTATCAAATCTGTTCAGCGGTTTAGCCGTGAAAACGTTAAGCAGATGTTAGACGCTTATTTTTTTTTTCATTTTCGTTTTTCACTCGAAGTGAAACGTTTGAACAGAAAATGTCATACTCGAGTGAAGTAACTGATATAATTATCAGACGCTTCAATTGAGTATGAAATTTTGTGTCAGCTTTATAAACACAAACTTTCGCATTATTATTTGTTAGTATGTATAATCTTACCAAGTAGAATATCAACAGTAACACCAGACATGTAGTCGTGAACATCAAACTCTTTTCCAATCTCTGGGCGCATTTTCTCCACCACATTCTTGCTGTTCTGGTTGAAAACGCTCACGAAAGACTTCAGGATGTTAATGTGGAATGTTGGAGCAATCATCTTCCTGTGAGAACGCCACTTCTCGCCTGAAATGTTTAAATGTATTAACAGATTGAATGGCTGTTTGTAATTTAAATGAAAGAGTCTATACAATTTTTTGGCTGTACCTACGTAAATGTCAAAAGACAAACCAAGTGTACAAAAAATCACTTTCATTCATTCTAAGATATTTGGTCTTAGTGGTCTCCTGTATACCTATCAACATTAAAATTGACGTATTTACGGCAGATAAACTTCTAAATAGCAGATATTCATAATCTGCCTAGCTTTTTCTCATTTATCTAGGGGTCGACTTCCAGTCTTTTACATGGAACGACTGCCAATCTGACCTCCACAACTTAGTTACTAGGTAACACGATACCCGGTGGTATACAGCGATTGCACGAAAGAAAATAATTTAAAACTCTAAATACCTGTACTAATAAGTAGACCTTCTCCGAGCCAGGGTTTGAAGAATTTGTACTCTGAAGCTTTATCGATGTGGACATTGCTGTTGAGGATGACTTCTACGTCGTTGGGGTCAGTGAGGAACACAATCAGGTTTGATCCTAGCCACACTCTGACGACGTTGCCAAACTTCTCTCCATACGCTAGGCCGAGTTGCACCAGTTCTGAAATAAGGAAGAAGGTAATTTAAAGAAAATTCTAGAAAATCCATATCTTTGCCAGTTTATGATAATCAAAATGATTAGGCATTTGCAATGCTGATTATTACAGTTAAGGAGAAAATGGAAACGGTAAAAATATCGGTTATTTCAAGGCTGGATTTAAAGTTTTAAAATTTTTAAACCAAAACTCTCATACTGCAAAACAGGTTGGTCCTATCCACGTCGTTCGACCATATAGTTAAGTCGAACCAAGGCCAAAAATCAAAAGGCCAAAAGTCTGCATGATCAAACTTGAATTAACTTATAAAACATATTCAACGTACCACTGGGTTTCTTCCTCAGCACGAGAAGAGCATTTCCCAAAAACGGTATGCCAGCTGGACCGGGGATCTTTTCTGCAAACTTGTACATGCGCGACTTCTGCTGCCATCTGTATAGGATCCATATGCTGGATGCGAGAAGCAGGAGAGGGTAGAAGATCAGTCTTGTGTTGTAGCTCGGCACCTCGGTCTCTTCGACCGGCGTCGTCATTGTGCTGTAATTAGGCAGTTTTTGTGTTTGTGTGCAGGTACGTACCTGCTATAGCGTTAACCCTCTACTGGACGTTCAAGACCCCATAACGGTATGGGGTCTTGAAAATCTAGTAGTGGGTTTAGGCCATTTTTATCTTTATTACAAGGTAGTCGTTTAAAGATAATTATATTGATTAGAATGATGATATTGATTAGAAATAAAAATGAAAGCAAAACCATAGTAGTTAAAAAAAAAAGAAAAAAAATACGAAGTTATAAAATAAATAAATACCTATTTAACAAACGAACATAGATATATTTTTTTCAAATTGCGATTTATTTATTGTAAAATCAATATTGAGAGCATTTTTATGAAACTTAATATATAAAAAAAAAACATATAATAAGTATCTATGACTTTAGTTTTTTTTTCGCGATTGATCAAATATTATTTCTTCGACTTACTTGTTTTTATTTAATTTCTAAGAGTATCAGTCAAACCTATCACCTCGTGGTCCAGTCACAATTAACCAACTTACTAAACAAAACATTTTATATATAAGCACGGATGGCATCAGTTACGCATGTTTAATTGTTAATGCCTTTCCCTATCGTATATTCTGAATAATTAACAAATCGTTATTCACAAGAGGAATGCAATGAGTTTGTTTTATAAAACATTATATAGTTCATTCTTTTTATGAAAATGTATGTTTTGTTGCGTTTTTAATACTTTACTTTTGTAATATTTTAACCCTTGGCCCTTTATTATTTTTGCTGTTAAGGGGCTTACAGGACCTAAACGCAAGAAACACAAGTTTTAGAAACAATAAAAGTATATGATCGACTACAGTAAACAAAATCAGAAAAAAATATTTTTAGGAACCAGAAGTGGATTTTATTAAAAAAAGAAATAACGGCTACGAACCATTTTAATACAATCGAAAAATATTAATAATTAGAACACAAAAATAAATATGAGGAAAACTAAATATGACACAGCTGAGAGTGTGAACGCTCCAATGTTGTGCGGAAAACACACAAGGGCACAGAACACTATACTCCTAAGGGGCTGTCATCTCTTTGACACTACTTTTTTAAGCATGATTAGTAGACAGTAGTATTTTATCTATGGTGAGGCCACTCTATGGAGTTATTACTCGCTACTGTTCATTCCCAACAATATGATATTCTTCAGGATTTAGGCTAGGTAAATAGTGTGTTGAATACAACTAATTTTATATAATGGAAAAAAATTATGAAGATACCTCTAAAAACTTTATTTTTACAATAAAACTATACTACGAGTAATATACCTACATACAATCATTATGATTTTTTGTCAGATTATTCTACAAGCAACATACTAAAGCACTAGTGTTTTAATTTTTTTGTCCAAACAATAGATTTTTGTAAATAGATAATTGTTTCATTTTTTGCAATTAATTAACAGCGTTGTGTCATCGCGTTTCTCTTTCTTTTCTATGCAGTTCGACAAAGACCGCGCTTGTAAAATTATAATTGGGGTATAGTAGTTACGTAGCGATTTAAAAAGGTACGAAGCTTTCATTTGTCTATTTGATGTATATGTATATATATAGTAGGTAGGTACGTACTATCCAAAATATTATTTCCCCTTTTTTAAAAGGAAAGGGAGGCCTTTGTTCTGCTGCGGGACAATACAGGCAGTATTGTGTGGCAGGCAGGCGTAGTATTTTATGTAGGTAAATATCGAAAATTGGTGCAATTAGGACAGGCGCTTTATCTACGTTGTGTAAATTATTTCAAACGGTGAAGGAAAACATCGTGAGGAAACCGAAATGTCCTAAAACCAAAAATTCGAAAATATGTGACATCTACCAACTCGCAAAAAAAAACTTATTATTATTTATTACTGTTATTTATTTATTTGTTCTTTATTTTTAAGTAATATAAAAAAAAAAAAAACTAAAATAGTTGTATTTTAGTTAGACTGGAATCCGACCTCAAGATATTTGGGAAAAGGCTAGGCTATAATGGGCACATTTTAAGACGAATAGTTACTACCTACTAATTCAGTTCAATTCATAAGCATACCACCCCAAAGAGGGTGAAATTTCACGCGAACGAAGTCGGGGGCAGAAGCTAGTAATATAGCATAATTTCACTTCTCTAATCCTCGAAGGGCTAGGCAGAGGTGTAGGTACTTATAGTAGCATCCACATTTCGCCAGTTATATTTAAGTCCAGTTATATCAACCGGCACAAATCCAGACTTCGGGCTGCTAAAGAGAAATTCCTATTGGAAAACCTAAAAACACTTTGTCCGATCTGGGAATCGAACGCTGGACCTCATGCTCAGCAGTAACACTTGCGATCACTAGAACAACTAGGCAATCAAACGTCAAACGTTTACAGAAATATTAATGGTATGTACACACGGTTACACATCTAGCTATACATTTCCAGTTTTAGCTGACCTCACATTGTATAGGTATTTCGTACAATCAAGAAGTCAGCTTATACTGGTTATGTATAGCTTGATGTGTAGCCGTGTGTACGGAACAATAATGCTACAAGGACCAACTCGCACTTATTTTAATTGATTATACAGTGATACAGTCGTATCGTAATACTTACATGTCATCCACATTAAATCAGGATACTAATATTATCAAGCATAATTTGCAAACTTACGTCGACACAATACGGACACATTTCGACCCTGTCACCTACAATTTTTTTTAAATACACAAAGTACCTAAAGTTCATAATAAGATGAAGACAAATTAATGTCAGTGGTTTTGGTCAAGTTGATCAGTGCAGTAATAGTGTTTTTATCACATCTAAAAAGAGCTTGTGTATTCCTCGTAAGCAGGGACTAAAATAGCTCTTTAATCCCTAGGGAGTAAAAGTGATTTGAACTTGGAATATGGATATTGTTAGTAAAAGTTCCAATCACCAAAGAGATCAATCACAAACATTGTATGAACAAGTAATAGGCTGTTTGTAAGAGTTATATAAATAAAAAAAAATGTGAAAAAATAAAAAACGCGCGAAGAGCATTCTGCTTTCGTTCGTAATTGTTTACTCAAATTAGGATTTTAATCAGTTTTATAAGAAATGAGTATGTCTTCCTCAAGTAATTGTATGTAAATAAATAAACGTAAGTACTATTCTTATTCATAAGTTGCACTTACTTATTTTTTCATAGAGGGTGATAAAAAGTAGTGTCCACCTCGGGAGCAACACTATTTTAAACTCGAGTGACGTACAGACGCCAGCACATCAAGCTACCCGAAACTGTCAAATTTTCCCAATCAACTTTGAACCTTATGCTTCTGCAATAAAGTTGAAAATCTATTAAAGAAATTTGACAGATTGTAGTAGGTTGATGTGCTGGCGTCTGTACTTTGAATCCCTCGCGGCCTCAGGATTCTACTTTAGAACTCGCTCTGGATTCAAAGAAACTCTCGCCATCAAAATAGTTGTTTGCTCCCTTGGCAAACAATCTACTATTTTATTAATGAAAATAGCAGTGCAAACAAAAATAAAATGGGAATGGGATAAAGGCAGTACGACGCTGATGCCTTGTGTACAATGATCAGTCAGTAAATATTTTCCTAGTATATATTTTTGAGTGCATTTCAGTTATTGTGTTTAGAGTAAGGATGTAAAGGATTACAGTAATTGGATTAGTTTATGAAGAAGTTAATAAAGAGGATACTGTAATCCTTTATTTATCTTTTACGTAGCTTAAATTATTACAGACACCCGCGTGGAGGTCGGAAATTATCCTATGGCAACATACTGCCGACGTTGCCTTTAGGATACAAAGTGTGTGTTTATCCAGGTTATAAACTTATCTGTGTGTCAAATGCGTTCATTGGTTTTTACGTGATTGATAGGAGGACCGGACAAAATGGTCCCCACGACTAATAAAAACCAAACATAATGTCTTTAGATAGGCATTTTAATATAGAGCAATAACTACTATGGCGGTTCATTTCAAATCGCTGTGCAAAAAAGGATATGGCAATGTTTCGTAGGACGTACCTAAACGGTAGATGACGGAATCACTTCTCGGTCTTAGTTTCAATATTCGCAAATTTATGGATTCCGATGATAACAAAAATAATATATCGTACCATCGAGCTGGTCAAATGATAGACCTAGATAACGACGCAGATAACGGAACTCCTGAATAACTGTTCGTAAACACATCGAGTGTGGGCTCATTAGATGTTTCACAACGAGTTCAGCATACCTACCACGAGCTCTTAACGCGATTCACTTTAGGACCTAAACTGAACTGTTCTGCTAATTCGTACCATGACGTCAGTTTAACGATTCAATTTAGGCCGTGTCATCTGGATACCTACCACGAGCTCTTAAAGCTCATTCACTTTCAACGATCCAAATTCCGCTGAGCGTATTGGACGTCATGGTACGACTGTGAACGATGCAGTTTAAGAACCTAAACTGAAATGTCTTGCTTTTGAATCGTTTTTAAATAGATCATGGTAGGCCTCCTGTTCATTTAAACTTATGACGAGGATCTGATGACTAATCTGGACGCTAGATAACGGAACTCTTGAATACCTACTAGTAAACCTATCGAGTGTGGGTTCATTAGACACATCTAATGAGCCCCAAGGTAGCCTCTTGCACTTTTTTCATTTTCATCAGCTTTTAAGGGACACAGGGACGCTTAAAAATTTAGGGGACCGAATATTAATTCCTTAACTAGCCACTAACAAAGTTACGGAACGACACGTGACGTGTATTTTATATAAAGTGCTAAAATGCACGATTTTTCGGGGAATACTGTAATCCTTTATTTATCTTTTACGTAGCTTAAATTATTACAGACACCCGCGTGGAGGTCGGAAATTATCCTATGGCAACATACTGCCGACGTTGCCTTTAGGATACAAAGTGTGTGTTTATCCAGGTTATAAACTTATCTGTGTGTCAAATGCGTTCATTGGTTTTTACGTGATTGATAGGAGGACCGGACAAAATGGTCTCCACGACTAATAAAAACCAAACATAATGTCTTTAGATAGGCATTTTAATATAGAGCAATAACTACTATGGCGGTTCATTTCAAATCGCTGTGCAAAAAAGGATATGGCAATGTTTCGTAGGACGTACCTAAACGGTAGATGACGGAATCACTTCTCGGTCTTAGTTTCAATATTCGCAAATTTATGGATTCCGATGATAACAAAAATAATATATCGTACCATCGAGCTGGTCAAATGATAGACCTAGATAACGACGCAGATAACGGAACTCCTGAATAACTGTTCGTAAACACATCGAGTGTGGGCTCATTAGATGTTTCTCAACGAGTTCAGCATACCTACCACGAGCTCTTAACGCGATTCACTTTAGGACCTAAACTGAACTGTTCTGCTAATTCGTACCATGACGTCAGTTTAACGATTCAATTTAGGCCGTGTCATCTGGATACCTACCACGAGCTCTTAAAGCTCATTCACTTTCAACGATCCAAATTCCGCTGAGCGTATTGGACGTCATGGTACGACTGTGAACGATGCAGTTTAAGAACCTAAACTGAAATGTCTTGCTTTTGAATCGTTTTTAAATAGATCATGGTAGGCCTCCTGTTCATTTAAACTTATGACGAGGATCTGATGACTAATCTGGACGCTAGATAACGGAACTCTTGAATACCTACTAGTAAACCTATCGAGTGTGGGTTCATTAGACACATCTAATGAGCCCCAAGGTAGCCTCTTGCACTTTTTTCATTTTCATCAACTTTTAAGGGAATATTCGGTCCCCTAAATTTTTAAGCGTCCCTGTCGCTTAAAAATTTAGGGGACCGAATATTCATTCCTTAACTAGCCACTAACAAAGTTACGGAACGACACGTGACGTGTATTTTATATAAAGTGCTAAAATGCACGATTTTTCGGGGAATTATTGAAACATTAGAACCCTGTAACTAAACCTAAATTCTTCAATAGGCCGCGAATTAGACTTACACTTTGCTTTTAACAGTGAAATTTGGTGAAGGCTGGATTTAGAGGCCACCTAAGCCAACGGGCTCCTAGTTAGGTGATGATTTAGGTATGGTTGGTGAAAACGGGCAGCCGAAGATGGTAAAATGGAGGTACTATGAATATCTACGCAAGTAGGCAGTAAATTTTACTTGGAAATGCGACTTGACCTATTCGAATTAATATTATTGTCTTGTGGTTTATATGAATTTTAATTACCTACAGGTACTTTTCATTCATTGTGTTTAATTTGTCACGGAAGCGTATTTGTGTGCGACTACTTCGAGTTACTTCTTGTACTTATACTAGGTACATTTGCCATGGGAGGAGGTAGTTATACACCATAACGTCAACGAAATGAAACAAACTTGGTGGTCTACATTTGTATCTCCTTATTAGCTACCTTAGGTAGCCCTACCTCCTTGCTTTCAACACTGCGCACCCTGAGCGTACTGAAGTTCACTAAACAGGAATCTTGACTTCACGTGTCTTCAATATTAAGGGATAGATTTAATGGCACCTCAAATAATGCATATTTTGGGATACTAAACATGCTAAATTGCCAAGTAACTATGACCAACTTGGTTGTAGCGTGCGTGGTTGGTCACAGTTCCAACGTAACCTAACTTATTTGGTTGGGTTGCCTTAATAAAATAATCATAGGTAATATTTATAATAAAATTAGTTCCTACTAGTTCCAGTAACCAAATCGGCTCACGCATGATTGGTTACAGTTCTAACCTAACCTCACTCGTTTGGTCGGGGTAGCCTAGCTCAATTATTGCGACCAACTGTGCGAAAAGACTCAATAATTTTATCAAAAACACTATTACACATTATTAGGAGCCCAATAATTTAAATAGCGTACAATATCATTAAGATACGTGTTAAATGCATAAGCATAATCAGCCTGTAATGTTTTCACTGCTGGGACACAGGCCTCATCTCTGTGAGAGGGAACGGGCTGTAATATACCACGCGGGCCCGGTGCAGATTGCTGGATGTCACATGTCTTCGAATGTTTGGTTCTAGGACATGCCGGTTTGGTCACAATGTTTACTTTCACCGTTTGACAGGGGTGATTGATAAATGATTTAATTTTTGTAAGTATGTACCTACTTAACAAAAACACTTTTACTCGTCAATCATATTTTAAGAACTAGATGAGGTCGGCGTTTCCTATCTGACTAGTCAGAAAAGAAAGGCCGAAACAAGTCTCTTTTAAAGTCCAGACATAATCTTGGTTAAAATAAATTTAAAAAAGTACAGCGCCTGGGTAGCGAAGGAGGTGGCGGGACGTTTGAGGGAGAGAACCTCACGTCCCAGCTGCCGTGGAGACGCCTCGGGCGTTGGGAGCCACGCGACGACTCTCGGCCACCTGCGCGGGCCTGCGGACGTGAGTAAGGCCCGGTATCCACCAAAGCGGAGAGGAGAGGAGAAGTGCGGAGTCGTCCAATCACAAACGAGACGAGTGACGCGGTTGAGGATTTCAACCATTGTGATTGGACGAATCCGCACTTCTCCTCTCCTCTCCGCTTTGGTGGATAACGGGCCTGATGGGTGGCTCACCGTCCGATCAGGACCAGCAGTACGATTCTGTAACCATCTCACCATGAAAACTAAGGTGAAGTGAGCGTGGAGTGAGCTGTCATTAGTGTAAATTCCTATAGCATCAGATGGAATGACAGCTCACTTCACCTAACTTCTCACGGTGAGATTCTAACAGAATCGACCGGCAGGCCCGTGCCGGACGGCGCGTTCGTGTTCCACGCGCACCTCAAAGAGATGTCAGCATAGTTGACGGCACCCACTAGGGCAAATGCCTGCCGGGGTCAGTTGGAGCCGCTGTTGAGTAAGGTCCTGAAGTTACAAAGTTTACATAAAAAAAAAAATACATTAATTGTAGATTAATAGAATGTAGTGATGAGCGGAATACATTGTTTTAATTTACCGTTGTTGATAAACAATCGTACCGTGTTCATAGTTTACGTAGATAGTGCCAGTCACGTTAATTAGCAAACTAAAAGTGTATAATGAGTGTGTTTATACTTTTCTAATTGATTACAAAGCTTCAGCCAGGTGACGTCGTTTGATATTATTTTGGTTCGTCATTTGTTATTTCATCATCGTACAAACACAAAAATGTTATAAAGGATTTTTTTTTAAATTTTATTTGTGTTTAACTTGCAAACAATGCAATTCTTTGTTTTTTTTTTGTTTAATATTTTTTAGTAATCATCTAATATTAATAACTTTTATGTTCTAATTTTTTAATGTTAAATTAATTTAAATATCTAGATTATTTGTTGGTGTATCTCGGCTGATCAGACGGTTTTTTAGGGTAACACGGGCCAAAGCCAAATGCTGCCTCTGAGAGTACTAACCTATGTCATAGCTGATGATAGAAATAGCGTAGTAGTATAATGTTTTACGTTACGTTATAATGTTTTAACGGACAAATCGGCAAGAGTTCAGGATAGCAGCTTTGTGTAGGATTTGGTAGGAGGGAGCTAAGTCCAGTGTTTTTAAAGATTAATGTAGTTGTTTGGTAATGACAGTGGTGGTTGAAAAACTACAGGAATAATGGCAACGCAACCTAATCGACACATTCGAATTATTTATATTTTTAAGTCTGTACATTTTGACAGATTTTCTGCAATAGGGTTTTGTAGGTTGTGTGTGTTTGGTAATGCTCTACTAATAATTTGCGCAGTTTTATTAATTTTATTTAGTAAAGTTATCATCATCTGCCTAGCCTTTTCCCAACTATGTTGGGGTCGGCTTCCAGTCTAACCGGATGCAGCTGAATACCAGTATTTTACATGGAGCGACTGCCTAAGTATCTGACCTCCACAACCCAGTTACTGGGTAATACGATATCCCTTAGTAAGACTGGTTGTCAGACTTTCGGGCTTCTGACTACCCGTAACGACTGTCAAAGATCCACAAATGACAGCCGGGACCAACGGCTTAACGTGCTGTCCGAGGCACGGTTTCAATAATTTGGTCTTGAGTTGCTGTCATGAACGAATGGCTAGAATGACGCCTGAGCCATTAATTCGATGCTATCTTGTCGACATTATGTTGGCAAAAGTCATGGCGTCAGTCATCATCCATTCTGATATTTTAGTCTATCAGTCTGTTTCTCATTAATTTGTGTTGTTTTGTCAGACATGTTTAGCGCTGTTAGTTTTCGATCATTATAAACTATAGCTTTGTGTAAGGTAGAGCCAAACTTTTTGTGTTAATATATTTTCTAAGGTTATGTACTGATTTGTTTATAGTGTAGGTTCGTTATAATTATATATTATACCTCGTCCTCCTTCTTTCCTGATACCTAGATTATTATTATTATATTTTTTTTTAATATTATCATTTTAATTTTGTTTTGTGTTTTTTTATTTTATTTTATAATTTTGCTGTGCTCGTACAGGGTCCATATTTTTGTACCTACTTAGCTTTAAGCCTTTTGTGACATCTTCTTGACAATATGGAATGCAATAAATGAATATGAATAAAATGTTCTACCAAAAAGGCTCTAAGAGATATCGTAAATGAAAACCTTAGGGGATTATCAACGAATTGTCTATAAGCATTGTGTTAGGTAGGTCAAACATACCTATTACCTGGTACTGACCTTGGCTAATGATGAAATCTCAAGGACAAAGAAAGAAAAGGAATAAGTGAAGTAATAATAATACAGTAGGTAAAGTATTAAATGAAAAACCATCCGACAATCCATGAGAAGAATAATGTATTAAATCACAACGACTTATGCAGGCATAATTCGTTGTGATCATACTTTTATTATCATCATAATTTCTCAAATGATAATGTATTACCTTAGTCAATGTTAAAGAGCTCAAAACTAAGTCCTAATCATTTTATGCAATCACATCATTACTTGAAAGCGTTTATTCTCTTCCCAGCTAATGGTAAATTAGACTAAATCTAAGCTACGTTTATTGGTACTCTTTTTCTAGGTTCAATAGTAAGTCTAAATCCGTCTGATCTCTTCAAAATAATGTCGGCAAGTAGTTTGAATTCTTTCTCAGGTACAGTGGAGGAACACTCGTAGTTCCTCAAAATAGTTGAAAGTAAAATCTTGAGCTTCAGTAAGGCGTACTTGCGACCTGAAAAAATAATTTGTAAAGATACATTTTATTATATTTGTGATTTCAATGTAATTTTCATACAAAGCGATAATTAAACCATAAAATAAACATAATATCACGCCTGTAATACCAGAACGTTTAGACAGAAGCGTACCTATAGTACACTCACTGTTTCGGCTGTTGCCACTGTGTTCTTCGAAATAATGGACGATATTGGTTTTTATGATCTGATGTATTAGGAATATTTTAAAAGTTCTGAATTTATAATCTAATAAGATTTGAGCGACGTCCGCAATGCGATGGCGAGACGACGACTGGCGCCACTGGCGGCGCGAAGTGGAGGCGCAGGTTCGGCCGGGCTCGCGTTATGGCTCCGCAGGAATGGTCTTAAAAAGTCCTGCCGTGCGTCATCTGGCGGCGGCGAGGCCGTAACACTCATCTTTCGCCAGTTATATTTAAGTCCCTTGTAGTCATTAGGGGAAGTAGATACTTGTTTCCGAAAACCTCATCAAGATAAAGGCAAGTTTGATAAACCAGGGAGTGATTAAAATCGAACCATTAATAGGCACTAACCGACACAGCTCCTGGGTCCAGCACTGAATGGAATGTAGCTGTAGTAGTGCCTGTTTGAAGTATTTTCAGGCAAGAAGTTGTCAGGGTTGAAGGTCTCAGGGTCCTTGTAGTAATTGGGACTGCGGTTGACCTTGTAGATTCCAATTACAACGGTGGCGCCAGCGGGGAGGACGTAACTGTTCGTTGCTGGAAATAAAAAAGGATCAGTATCTATGTCGGTTTCTGGCTAAGAAATATTGAAAGAAAGGGGATTGAAGATTTTTATATGGAGCCTGGCATAGGTATGGGGTTCAAAGTTGTTCACGCTACATCAAATTTTTTTAATTTACTTAAGTTTTAACTTACTTATATACGAAAAGTTTTAAACATTCACAGAGATTATTTAAAACATCTATGCAACAAGATGTGCGCGAGTAAAAAAAATATGGATGTCACATGATCAACTAGAACGTTGAAATCTTGGAAACGTGACACTTTACTGGGTTTGGTCTTAGTTTGTTTTCTATTTGCAATGATGTCAGATATCAATTTATAAAGGTTTCATGCGTTGCCGCCATTTTGAAAAACATCAAAATGGCGCGACAGTAGGTATGCCCCGGATCTTCAAACCCCTTTGTATTTTTTTTCCTATAAACTTATCAAACTAGATCAAATAGCTTCTAAATTGAATATATTACAATTACTGTTTTCTAAAATATGCTTTAACCACAAAACTTTTTCTGAAATTTTTATTTATGAATCAAGTCGTAAACGAAAGATTCACTATAGCATCGCCAGAAATGTAATGTAGAACCTTTATTAAAATCGATGAAAAATCGAAACCTACCAATTTTAACATCGCGATTAAGCTTCCTTGCGATGACAGGCACAGGTGGGTACAACCTCAATGTTTCAAGAATGACTCTCTCGAGGTATTTCATTTCGAGAGTGTCTGCAAAGGTGGCTGGTCTATCAGAATCGCCGAAAATCTCGTATAGCTCGTTGTAAACCTTCGCTTGGATATGCTTGTAGACACCCAGAAGACATAAAACGAAGCTGGAGCCAGCTGCAGTGGTGTCATGACCCTGAAATATTTGGATCGTTTTATCTTCTTATATTCTACTTATGACATTAGTTATGAAATTAGGAAATGAAGATCATAACTGAACAGTCGTATTTGAATGTTGATTTTGAGCCTATAAAAAAAAAACAACCGACTTCCAAAAAAAACTACAAAGTGATAAATAACTTTTATTTCGGAAGTCGGTGTCGTTGGTTCTGCATTTTCGTTTATTGACACCGACTTCCGAAATAAAAGTTATTTATCACTTTGTAGTTTTTTTTGGAAGTCGGTTGTTTTTTTTTGTAAAAAAGTTTTTATTTTTTACTTTTTAGTGAGAGAGTTTGTAATTTATCTAAGTTACAATAGCCTAACGTCAACTGCTTATCACCTTTTACAAAATATTGCTTTTCCCGATGCTGGGACGTTAATTTTTGAGGAGTTCTCCTGGTAAGAACCTGAAGAACTCCACTCCACCACCACACGCATTGTGACGAGCATAAATTGCTTAGCAACCATATTAAAGTAATCGAATCGCAACCCGTGAAATATTTATCATTGATTAGTTCCGATGGCCGTCTGTAGTCTTCATCATCAGCTCCACTTTACCAAATGATGATTTCCGAGAGCAAATGCTCAAGTTACTCTAAAATATATCCAAATCGCTATAGGTTTGCCAATAAAATTTGAGGGTTTCCCTCGATTTCCATGGGATCCTCTCATCAGATTCCAACTTGCTGACAATGGGACCACCTTGGGAGTATACCCTTCAAGTTACTCTAAAAAATATCCAAATCGCTATAGGTTTGCCAAAAAAAGTTGAGGGTTTCCCTCGATTTCCATGGGATCCTCTCATCAGATTCCAACTTGCTGACAATGGGACCACCTTGGGAGTATACCCTTTCAAACAAAAAAATAATTTTCGAAATCGATCCACAAATGACGGAGAAATCGGTGAACATACAAAAAAAAAAAAACATACATAAAGTCGAACATATAACCTCCTCCTTTTTGGAAGTCGCTTAAAAAAGTGAGAAATGCTTCGTGCTGATTACTGTAATATAGTTGCTAATGCTTGTCACAATGCGTAAATTGTGGAGTTCCTGGTTCTTACCAGGAAGAACTCCTTAACAATTAACGTCCCAGCATCGGGAAAAGCCATATTTTGTAAATGGTGATGAGCAGTTGACATTAGACTACTGTAACTTAGATAAATTACAAACCCTCCCACAAAAAAGTGAAATATAAAACACATTCTTACAAACAAAAAAAAAACCGACTGAAAAAAAACACAAAGTGAAAATAACGTTAATTTCGGTGTCAATAAACGAAAATGCGGACTTTTTCACTTTGTAGTTGTTTTTTGGAAGTCGGGGTATTTTTGTAAAAAAGTTTTTTATTTCATATAAATGTACCTACATATTATTATTTTAAATGTTAGCTATTATTATGTAAATATTTACAGATATATAAATAAAAATACATATCAAAGTAAAAAAAAAGTACAAATATTTTTAATCTTACCTCAAACATAATAGTATCCACCTCTTCTTTAATTTCGTGGTCAGTTAACTGATGGGTCCCGTTCTGCGCAGACTCGGTCATGAGATCCAAGAAAGCGAGTCGTTTCTTCTCACCTTTGGAAAAATATGTTTTTTACGTCATACCAGTACTTAACTATACCGGGAATAAATATCACACCTCCGTAAGCATAGATTTAACAGTATTCTATTATGTGATCATAATTAAATGCTTGAACCATAGCTACAGTAAAGAATGCGTATTTTGTTTGCTCAGCCGCTAGAAGATTAGCTTATAAGATTTAGAGCTTTCTAAGATTGCTACTGCTACTACGTCTTCACCGAGGCATGGCCGAGGTCTCCTCCTCGTCGTTTTCTAAATAACTAACTGTCTCTGATAATTTAAATCACTATTTCTTGCCAGTTATAGTGATTCTTATCTGCTTGTTAACCTAGAATGCATTTCGTACTAACCAACATCATATTCATCATTGAAATCCAAGTCATCTCGGTACCCTTTGAACACAGCATCAGAGAGAGTTTTGTTATCTGTAGCTAGTACACTATCATCGTCAGTATTTCGTGTCAGCTCAGCTAATGTTGGTGGAATGAAACCTTTCGCTTTGTTTTCGAAGTACGTCTGTTTCTTACTTTTTATTACCTGAAAGTTTAATACAATGATTATATCTTGATAATGTACAAGGAAGGGCAACCAAGATGGTTAGCACCATGCGTAATTTACCTCACGAACAGCGCCTCAAAGACCTTGGCCTCATCACATTGGAACAGCGTAGATAAAGGGGTAATCTCACTGAGGCGTACACAATACGCGGCTCATGCTGTGCACGGGCACGCGGCGCATTTTAGCTGCGTGTATTAATTTGTTTGACAACGTGGGTCTACGTTTCCACACGAAGACCCACGACTATGTATAGCGTGGAGAGAGTGCCACTGCATTCCACGGACACGGGTTTCACTGTGGGAGGTGGAACGGGCGGGGAAACTGCGCTGCGATAAGCGAGCTGTACATAGTCGTGGGTCATATTCGTGTACTCCAGTGGAAACGTAGACCCACGTCGACAGCGTTGAGCTATGTAACCGCTTATTCGAGCAAGCCACGCATGTATCAATGACGTCAATTCATGCGTAGCCTCTCCGTGGGTTGCAGTGGACACAACCACATACATTTTCTTACAAAGCGAAGCTTAATACACGTGCGTAGCCTCTCCGTGCGCCTCGGTGGGCCGGCGCCTTTACACTTTGAATGCCAACAAACATTTGTGTGGGCATTCCCTAAAGTTATGGAAAAAATCATCAAAGAAAAAGCCTTAGAAGCAATTCTTGTCTAACCGATTTGTAACAGCATGGAATAGGCTACCGGAAAATGTTGTGAAGGCCACCTACTTCAAGAATCGACTGGACAGGTTAAATATCTCCAAGCTATTTAATATATATGCATCAGCTAGTGTGTCTAACCAAATAACAAAAAATTTTATGCTGATATGAAAATCTTGCAAAATCTCAATGATGGTAATTTTTAAAAGTTATATGTTAAACTAATGATTGCAGATTTTATAACCGAATTTTGTACAATATTAAAAATTGAGGATATTGCATGCCTTCCATGCAATATCAATCTCAAATTTAAATATTGTTATAAAAAATCTAATTTACGTAATAAAAACTAATATATCCAATTCAACTTAATAAGGTCAAATTATCTTCAAGCACGCGATATCCATTCAAGCAGAACAGTATTGTATGTTACCTTATTAGTTAGTCCGTGGATAATACTTAGAAGTTCTTTCTGTTTTTGGAAGAATGACGTGAAATTGAAAATGGCATCAAATCTTAACCAGAACTTATAATGCCTTTGGTGGACTATGTCACACATCCTGGAAACATTGAGATAAAAGAACAAAATTAAGTAAATTTTCAAGTAATTTGGCTCATGTAGAAGACTATTGATGGTGAGCGAACTTACTTCATAACGGCCATAGCGTAATCAAACCCAGATTTATCTTGAGTTTTTCTTGTTATGCCCATTACAGTTTCTGAAAAGTTTACTGGTTTAATTTTAAGTAATTGAGACTAACAAATGGCCGAGCCGATACAATAATGGTGATGACGATGAGAAGGGATACAATTTCTCAAGTTTTAATTGAATTGAATTTAAAAAACGGTTCATCTGCAGTTACACCAAAATTCAGTACACATTTTAAGACAATATAAATTTTTAGGTAGAGGCTGGTACTCGTAAGTTGTATATTGTTTCCTAATAACACAAGGTGCCTTAGTATTTACAATAATTGTTTTTTTCGATCGAAGGCAAAGGCATATCATTATATCTTCTTATACCTAGCAAGATGTCGACAGTCGCTGTGCCCATGTAGTCGTGGACATCGAATGTTTTTCCCGTCTCTGAGCGCATTTTCTCAATAATCCTCTTGCTATTTTGGTTGAACACTCCTACAAATGATTTCAGTATGTTTATATGGAATGTTGGAGCTATTATTTTCCGGTGGAAACGCCATTTTGAACCTGTGGGAAATTATATTTTAATTTTAATTACAAACTTCTTGAACTACTTTCTGAATTGCCAGTAGTACAATCCTTTCTCTGATTGAAATTTATATGAAGGGCTAAGTTTAAAAAGAGAAGCTACTGTCTATCGATCTAGAGGAGGCTATCTGTAACCATGTGTCTATGTAGTTACAGCGCTACAGTATTTTGTTTAATCCTACATACCCCTAACGTTTCAAGTTCCTTCATGACACATTTTGAGGTCATCGGAAAACCTGAGACTAGAGATGCCGATGCATTCCACCACTTTCTATGACAAATCTTTTCCTGTTCAACCTGTACGGTTATGGAATGATTTGCCCTTGTCGGTAAGGCGGGCTCAATCTTCGTCCACTTCTAATGATAAAAAAAGCACTTCCTCTCTCCTTAAATATAATGATGATGTCATTATATTTTCTTTGCTCCTGTTTCATGTTTATTAATAAGTAAATATGTATTTATTTAGATTAATATAATATACTTCACGTTTGTATTTATTGTACTATGTAAACGGTAGGAGTCCGTGGCTAAATAATAACAGCCGCATAGGTCGATCGATCAGGATAAGCTACGCTTTAGGACGATGATCTAAATGGTACACCACAGACTATCTACATTTTTTGTCTCTACTTCCCCTTTTTAATCATCCAAAGGTTGTCTTTAAAAGATTGCTCTTAGCGATAAGATCGCCCATTGTGTCACTCTGTAATTTATATGGTTTACATAATAAAGAGTCTTCTATTCTATTCTTGAGGATAACTGATAAGGCATGAACCAAAATTTTGAGGTAATCTCCAGTATGTATAAAATAACGTAAATAACGAATGAAGGCTTTTCTAGCTGGATAAGTTGCCAGTCAGCTACACACAAAGCCTTATCCTACTATAATATAGATATGCTTAAAGACCTGGTAGTTAGAAGTATCTAAATATTGACATTATACCTGTGCTAGTAAGCAGCCCTTCTCCAAGCCAAGGTTTGAAGAACCTGTATTCAGGAGCTTTGTCGATGTGCACTTGACTGTTCAGTATGACCTCAATATCGTCGGCATCCAGTAGGAATATGACCAGCTTGAACCCAAGCCATCCTCTGATTACTGTGCCGTACTTTTCGGCATATTCAAGACCGATGTTTACTAATTCTAAAATATAAATTAAATGTAAGAATTGAGAATCTCTTTTTTTTTTTAAGATGTTAGTAAAAAAAATAAAGTTAAAATGTTTGTCCTTTATAACAATTGGATGACTAGAACTCGTCCAATTGCGATGAAAGTTTGGTAGGTTGTGTGCACGTTTACAAATGTTTCTGAGTTGGTAACCTATCCTCTAGGCGAGGTAAGCTGCGGGCTAGTTTTGAAATAAATTGTATCGGGTGTGAAACTTGTTTCGTTGATTTTATATTGAATTCAAATAGCAAAATGTCACTAGCGATTGTTTAGCGTCAAGATTGCTCACATGTAAGTATTTATTGAAAATGATTTTGAGTAAATGTTAATAATTGAATATTATGGGGTTGTTTTTGTTTATTTCTTTCTAACTTTTAGTTGAATTTTGTTAAGAGTGAACGCTAATTTAACTTTTAAATAGCCAAATATTATAAAACCACTTTTTTGCAGTGAACATACCTTTTAAATTTCCCTTTACTTGTAAATCATTGATCCCTTTCTAACGATTTGCAAATAAATATTCCAATTTAGGTTTTGGCATTTAACATAATCAATATCTTTGTCTTTGAATCAATTCGATGAATAATAATAATTACTTTTTATTATTTTGAATAATTAATCTGCTCATCAGAGCAGCAGCAATGGCATACATACGTAGGTAATTTAGATAGTAATATTTTCCAATGAAAAATAATTTATCTATTCTAGGTAAATGACAATTCTTGTTTAATCACCCGGTACGGTACGTCACTTTTTTGGAAATACTTAGAGTGGTTGAAAGCAAAATACTTACGGTCTGGTTTCTTCCCCAAAGCAAGAAGAGCGTTTCCGAAAAATGGTAAAGCTTCAGGTCCTGGCAGTAAGTTGCCTAATTTGAAGAGTCTGGACTGCTGCTGCCATCTATGTATCAACCATAGGACTGACGTGATGAGCAGTAGGGGGTAGAATATAACCCGAGCATAGTATACGTGATTAGTATCGTCGACGAAAGACGCCATATTGCTGGAAAAAAGAACCAAGTTTCAACCGGGAAATTAAATACTGTTAAAAAAAGCTCTTTTGGCGCTTGAATGACGTCAATAAGGAGGCACTGTTCGTAAACATTCGTGAAAACATGTATTGAAGGATTCTCAGTAGGAAGGTTTTAAAATGGATAAATGCCGTAATGCAATCATTATTGTGGCGTTTGCTACCGTTTTCTGTAACGAAGGTAGGTACAGTCCGTTCACATATAGGTACTTTACCTCTGTCAGCAGCGACCTTAATGTGACGAGACCAAAGATCACCTGAAAAATCAGCTGTTTCCTACATTTATGTTCGCATTAACTCGTCAAAATGTAGGGAACAGCTGATTTTTTTTTCTCGATTTCAGGTTTGGTCCCATAGTAAAAGTTGTTCATAATGATGAGTACAATCTCCCATTTCGATTTGTCGCATGTTTTCAATTTCATCCTGTATAACTTTGTTGCGCCTGGGCTGTATTGTTAGCAATTGACCTGCAGTTTCTTCTTGCTATAGTTAAAGTAGTAGGCGCCGTACGTTGTTAAAATTATGGTTGCAGGTAGGTATTTTGTTTATTTTCTTGGAAAATGTTTTTTAATTCGTATTGTGACCACTACCACTATCGGTGACGATCTGATATATAGTGAAATGGAATTTATTTTAAAATAATTGCTAAAGTAGGTAGTATTCGAAGTTCATGTCCAAATGCCGCACTCCCGCAAGACTCGGGATGTAGGCGACTTCCTACTTAATACTATACCTGTAGTTTGTACTCAGACGAGTGGTATAAATATTGAATTATTATCATCCGAAAACAAAAAAAGGGGATTGTACAAAGAAGTCTAAAAAAGAGGCGAATTGGACGTAGCTGTTGGCGTCAAACAATTTTTTTTTATTTAACTGAATTTTATAAAATTAAGGAGCCTATAAAAAATGTAAAAGGCTTTTGTTACATTTTGAATAATCTGTATCCATTTCTAAATAAAGTACGGGATAGCTTTGTCCTCATTACACAAGACACGACACTAATAATTAAATTGTTCTTTTAATGAAGACATAATTTACTTATTTCTTTTCATTATATTCCAATAACCTAATTTTAAAGGTAACCTTCTGAGAGTTAGATTTTAAAAACTAAGACTAAGACGAAGATGACGGGATGAGCTTGGCTCCTACCGTAGGGACTGGCAAAAGACAGAATTGTGTGGAAAAGGGAGAGTGAGGCCTTTACCCTGCAGTGGGACAGTACAGGCTAGTTAGATAGATAGATAGAAGACCATTCCCTTGTTTTTAATAACAAAGCAGCATGTAGGTACGGTAAAAAAAAAAACATAATACATGCAACACCAGTTAAATTACACTTCTAGTCCATGCATTTCACAAACCATCACACCAAACACACCATGAAAAAAACACAAAAAATTATTAAATTTGAAAACCTTACGTCAATCGAAAGTCGAACAGAGTCAAAATTTTGTTAGCGGTGCATTTTCCTAAAACTAAAACGCCGTAACACAGTGTAATACCAATCTCACGCATGACCTTAGCTATTGAAGATTAGAAACTCAATGATAGCATCGGCAGAGGAGCGCTAGGTGCTTCGGAGTTTTGTGCCTGTTTCCATCATCATCACGTACGGTTGTTCTATATATCGATAAACTTTGTTTCAGGGTAGTATAATAAGCCTATAATTTTCCCGCTGCTGGGATCCAGGCCTTCTCTTTTCGAGAGAGAGTGTGCTATAAATATACCAGGCGGGCCCAGTGCGGGTTGGTAGATGTCACATGATTTTTTTTTTTTTCATCACGTTCTCAAGATGTTTTCCTTCACTGTTTTGCGTACTGTTTCAGCATAAAACGTCTAATTGTCTCACACAACTTAGGTCTCCTTTTAGAAGACTATGAAGGCCTTGTGACAATCATAACATGACCGATTAGAGGATATCCAAGATAAGAACGCTTGGAAACATGCTGGTCCTGGGCTGTTCCAAAGGACAATTTAGAGTTTAGACAAAATCAAACTGGTTGCTAATTTAATTTAAAAATTTATTATTTTTATGACATTGATTTATATTCTGTTTTTATTTTAACTCACACACTGACTTATTACGTTATTTTTTTTAGGAAAATCGTCTTCTATTACAATGTTTGTAAACATGTGAGCATGCACCATTATCTATCACATAATTAATTAATCTGTCATTACTTCATTTTTAATTATTTTATCTATTGTGGTATAGTAATTTTAATGTAGGTGCATCGTCTTCACATATTAATTTATAAAAAATATTGTTAAACATTATATAAGAGTAACGGTGGAGTTTCTTGCCCATTACCATACGAAACTACCTTTTGTAAGGAAGGGGCGATTAGAATCAATTCTATTTTTTGTAAATGTTAATGTTCAAAATTGGCTTTAACATGTCTATTTGAAATAAATGATTTGACTTTGACTATAACAGTCTTTACAAGAGACTTGTTTCTACTTTTGGAAACCATCAAAGGCATCCAAAAGCTTAGTAAGGGCTTTAAAGTTTAATTTACGTAGACGGGATGAGGTATGATGTTACAATGAACCATAACTATACTGAAGACATTAAGTAATAGTAGCAATCTAAGGGTCTGATTTCTGCAGGTAGGTATAGGTTAAAAGAAGTATCACACATGTGGAGTCCGTGGGCTGGAGAATTGTTCGGATAGGCTCAGTTAGAAGTGAGTCCAATAGGCTGAAAAACATTGTGCTATAGCCATGTGGGTTTGTGGAAACAAAGGGCCACAATCCATTTTTCTGCGGGTTATTTTATTAGGTACCAATTTTCTTTGTAATGATAGCTTCGTCAACAACTAACCTAATTTGCGATTAATCAGTAGTAGTTCATCAGGCTTGAACTTAAGTATTTACAAACTCCCTTAGCACCAGTCCTGCAATGGTGGTATATCGGTCAATTCGATTGTATCAGGCTATCCAGATAATAAATTGTAATATATAACATTAGTACCATCATACCCGTAATCGTATTTATCCATTATTGGCTTATTGGTAACATCCATTAATGGGTAAATATGATAAGAAGGGCTCTTATTAGATTTACTATGCACTACGGTCAAATATTGTGGTGTTGGGATTTTGATAATGACAAGTTAGTGGTTCGTCAAGGAAGTTGTTAAATGTTTGAATGATAGAACGAGAAAGTTTAGGTAGCAACTGTCTACGCTAACCTACTTATTTAAGTTATGTTTTGAATATTTCACAGTTTTATTCTAAAATACACTTGGGAGCAAATAAATCGAGCCACTTCCTTTTTTCACGTATAATGGTTTTTATTTTTGTTAATATGGAACGTATCAATTCGAAACATATATCGCCTAAGAGGTTATTTATTAACCTTTATAATGAGAGTAGTTTGTTGTCAACTTTTCATTTTAAATTAAAGTTTAAATGGTAGACTAAAATTATCGCATTTGATTTGCTTAGAACATTTTCATTGTACTCCATTAATAAAAGATTAATTAGGGGTTTTTGTTAATTATACCCCCATTGACGTGTTATTGTTGTCTTTATCTGTGTCTGTGTAATCAATTATCTTGATAAAATGGATACTACACCGACGGAAGCTGCCCAAGTTGTAGCTTTACTTGAAGCTGGACACGGACAACGTGAAGTGGCTCGCAGACTTCATTTGAGTCGTTCAAAGGTAGAGCGAGTATATCGCAGGTATCTGGAGACTGGTGCTTTTGTTCGGCGACCTGGAACCGGCAGAACACGGGAAACTACAGAACGTGATGACCGCTTTATCGCAACCAGTTCGTTGCGCGACCGTGGACTTAATGCTGTTCGGCTGCAGCATGCGTTACGTGACGTCCGAGGTGTCGAAATCAGTAGGTGGACAGTGAGACGAAGACTAAAGGAACGAAATTTAACATCACATAAACCGGCAACTGGCCCAAAATTAACTGTAGCTCATCGCCGATGTCGCCTGGAGTTTGCTCGACAACACATTAATTGGACTTTAGATGGAGGTCAGTTTTGTTTTCTGACGAGTCGAGAATCTGTCTTTTTAGCAATGACGGGAGAAACCGAGTGTATAGACGACCTGGTGAAAGATTTTCCCAATGTTGCATTCGAGAAACTGTAAGTTTTCGCGGTGGTTCTTGTATGGTGTGGGGAGGAATTTCCCTAGACGCAAAAATTGAACTTGTCTTCGTCGACCCCGTCAACGATGAAAGTGGTAGACGTGGATTAACAGCTGATCGGTACATAACTGACATCCTCGAAGACCACGTAATGCCGTATGCGGGTTTTATCGGAGAAAATTTCATGTTTATGCATGACAATGCGAGACCTCACACCGCGCGGATCGTTACGGAGTACTTGTCGACTGCTAACTTTTTAGACCTTTGTATCCTGCTTATGCGTATGAAGTTTCATTAAAATCGGTTCATTCATTTCGAAAAACAACGGCTTGAACCCCTAAAATTTTTTTCTCTTAACCCTAAAATTTTCTATCAAAATTATCGTTTTTCTTTTAGAGCCAATAATTTATCATTCAATAAGGTTATCGTTCAATAATTTACCCTCATTGTAAAGGTTATTAAATAACCTCTTAGAAGATATATGTTTCGAATTGATACGTTCCATAATACCAACAATAATAACCATTATACGTGAAAAAAGGCAGTGGCTCGATTTATTTGCTCCCAAGTGTAGTTTCAAAAGAATTTGTGTTAGTATTTGGTTTATTTACTTATGTGTGTTTAATAGCTACTAACTTCAGTGACACCCGATAGCACATCAACATCATCATTTGTTCATATCTGTAGGGTTTTTGATCAAAGCATGGATTAAGAGTACGATAGAATCGAGATTTGAGTATCACCGTTTCAGCTCTCAGCATCACCCTTTAGGCGCGGGACAAATACGAGAGGTGTGGCGCGGGCGCGGCGCCACTTCTCTGATATTTCACACAAAATTTATATAGAAGAGGTGAGGCGCAAGACGGGTAAGTATATATTTTGCATGAAATATCAAAGAAGCGGCGCCGCACCTGCGCCACACCTCTTGTCCCGCGCCTTAGAAGATTTCATTGTGAACTAACTTAATAGAAGCTTTATAAATTCATTTTAATACTTAAATCTTCCGTGATAACCTGATTTACTTACGAGTGTAATGAATTAATAATTAGGTTGTTTGTCGAAATATGTGGCATCAATAGCACGTAGTCTCAAGATGGTATTTTCCTAGAATGTAAAATCTTTAAAAGTTTGACATTTCGTATCAAAAACACCTTTTCGTTTTTATATACATTATCCATATTTTGGCAGTTATCACGTTTCTTCTGGCGAGTGAAAGAGGTCCCATAATCACAAGTTCATGTTTACCGAAAAACCAGTTTTACAACACGTTTCCGTCCAAATCTTTACGTGCAGTGCAATTATAGACGTTTCGTTATAAAAATACAAATGTCATTACACGACAGAGCGTCGGTTAACTTGAGTGAGTGATAAGATAAAATACAATCTCCAAAGCGTTCGGAGGTTCATAAAGTCGTTGTTTCGAATCATGCGTTATGCAGTGACTCGGAAACATTCAGAGATGGGAGACGATACAGTGCCGGAATTAGAGAAAATCAATAAAAATGGAACGGACCACGAAAGGGAATTTAGTGAATCTAAAGACGAATATCTCAATAATGACGAACGAGCACCGTTTAGGAGACAGGTCTGTGTTAAAAAGCTATTTAAATAAGTGTTAGTCGTTTAGGATTTCTAAAAAGTTGTGCACGCAAGTGACGTGTGATAAGTTGTTCTTTGTAACGTTACGTTAACAGTGGACACAGGTTTGATATATTTTTATACAATTACTTCTTAAATTGGTTAACCCTCACCTACATCGTAGATTATACAGTTTAACGACCGGATCTTTGAGTGTATTGATTTCCTCAACGCATATTATCAGTTAATAGTTTCCCTTACTGTAATTATTGTTATTTCATGATTAGTTTCAGTAACGTAAGAATTAGAATTACACATGCTTGCTTGATAATGTATCATTTATTGGAGCATATCATTAAGCTGGCTTTAGAATGAAGTTATAAAGTAAAAACAAAATGTTGTTTTCTAGCTTAAAGTTTGAAAAGTGAATAATGTGCTTACAAAATCCATTAAGAATCACATGAATGACTGTATGTGACATTTGCAAATCTTTCTTATTATTACTGAACAAATTGTTGTAAAAATACTGTGCTTACCTACATTCCTATACTTAGGCTTCTTTATAAACATTGTGCCTAACTCTAAAAGAACTACGTAGGCAAGCTTTTGGCCTATTCACACACAAATAACATGCAAGTACAAGTTTTTAGTCGCTTTTATGCAAACGTTGTTGTTTCGTATGCTCTTTTTTTCCATGCTGGAAGAGTGTCAGATTGCAAACCAAAAAAAAAAGCGATTTCAATATTAACATGGAATAAAATGATATGTTTTGATTCAAATTAATTATTGTGCTTATATCTACAGTTTTAAAATATTGTAATTTGATTAGGATATTCTGTTTAAATCAAAACGGTGAAAGAAAACATCGTGAGGAAACTGGTACGTCCTAGAACCAAAAAAATCGAAACATGTAACATCTACCAACCCGCACTGGGCCCGCGTGGTAGATTAGAGCCTACTCCTTCTTCTATATAGGAGACTGATTATGCTATTCTGTTTCGTGCATGATCATCATCGTCTTCATTGGAAGCCTTTGTTTCACCCACTATCGAGCCGTTCTCCCTTTTGTGCCATGCTTCAATAGTCTATGTCGCTCATTTTTTATTATTATTTTTGTGTAGATAAATTTAATATTAGGGCTTTAGCTAGTGTTTGCTTAAAATTATATTTAATTCACACTGTTAGCAATTAAACTCGCATTCCTATGCAAATATACGTTAATTGCTGTCTGTGTTTTGTTTGATAATTTAAATAAAAGGATTCTATGTCGGCGGAATTTACATTTTGGATATCGAGAAATTAAAAACAACCGAATGTTTAAAAATAACATTAAGTTTATGTCTATTTTATTTAAAAATAAAATGTTTTAAACCTGCTTTAGTAACCCTGAAATTAATTGTTAAATATAAGGAGCTATTCATAATCATAATTATTAGTTTCATTCAGTATTTTTTTTAATATTATACAATTATACAAGCTGTGGCCCCGATGGGATTTCCCATCGGCAAAAATAACAAACTTTTATCCCCTATTTAACCCTTTTATTAAATCCTTCCGTAGTTTCACCATCACTATACAGGGTTATTGGTTAAACACTAACAATATTGCAGGACTGGATTACTAACGTCATAAACAACAACTTTTGTTCTATGACTTTTTACAAAACATAATACATTTACCAAAAACAACTAACCCCCGCTCCCCTCGGCTGAATTTTGTACCAGACACGGCTGCAGTTTGTTTACCTACCTAACTAGCGCTTTCTTTTGCTTCGCGAGTTCGTAACAGAAAATCGAATATTTCAATTCTGGAATTGAAATATTTTTATTTTTGCATGAAAGTCTGATGAATTAAAATATGATGAACCAATCAAAGTCATAGAACAAAAGTTGTTTATGATGTTAGTAATGTATGTAGTCCTGAGAGGTTGTTAATGTTTTACCAATAACCCTGTAAATAATTCTTGTGCAAAATTTCATACTTCTAGATGCATGAAATTTATGGATATAGGTCCAGCGGTTTAGGCTGTGCGTTGTCTGTCAATTAATGAATTTAAAAAAGTTATTCAGTAGATGAGCCAGCTAGTTTTTACATTTTGCAGTGGTCATAAAAATTACATACCCATGGCAATAATTCATGATAATAAAATGCAGGCTTTAATTTCGTAATCTATATAATCACTTAGAGCCGCGTTATCTACTATCTAAAGTCGGCTGACACTTTTTATCCCTGTAGGTATTGCACGTGAGATTTTGCCTAAAAAGGTTCAAGTGCGAACAGATTTATGTTAAAAGTTTAATAGAACACGCGTTTTTATTAATTTTGTAGTTAAATTAACATAACTTTCTAAGTTTATATAGGTCTCTTGATTCAAACTACAGAGTATTTGAAAGAATCCGAGACAAAAAATTTAAATCATGAGTCAAAACTGGTTGATTATATTGTTTAATTGGAAGGTGTGTTCAGAATAATGCAGACTTTCTGTGTGACGATCAGAATAATGTTAATTGTGTTCTACATAATTATAATGATTACATTCTGTTTACCTAATATTAGATAGTGATAGGTTACACGTGCATGCACTAGATTGTGTTGTGCGTAAAGTTCATAACAGCTGTTTTGTTACAATGTAACTATTTTGTTTTGCCAATTAATTGTCTCGTGAGTCTTATTTTCTGCTTAAAAGATCTTGATCTTTTGACTATGTAGGGTGATGATAACCATAATTTCGAATGCCCATGGGAGATCAGTTGCAGTCCAAAATTTTCCTTCTTTAGTGCTATAAAAATATAGGTTTTCATAGTCTATCGCGATTTGCGATAGATTCAATTTAGGGTACTCAATAACCGAAGTTATCTTTAACGTCGATAGCAGTTGCACCATTTACATACCGTATTCCACAATATCTAAAGAAATCTAGATAAATCAAGTTTATTCACTAAGATGAGGCAATATTTTACTTAACACTAAACAAAAACTTATATTATTTTACAATCCGTATATCGTGTATAACGACTATTTGTATACGAAAAAGTGAAATATATTGTGAAACAATGTTCTAATTTTGTAACGAATTTTGTTTACAGGCAATCATCTCATTCGGAGTGTTCATGCTAACTCTCGGTGCCGGTGCCACGGCCGGCATCTCCGCAATCTTAATACCACAACTGAAACATGCCAAAGGAAAGCATGCCTTCTCCGTGGAACTGGTATCTTGGGTAGGTACGTATATATATAAGTATACTTCGACTGTGAAAAAGCCTTTAATGTTTGTTAATCACATCAATTGACAATGTTTTTCTTTTATCTTCAGCCGCTATATCATCACTGGCCCTGTTCTTCGGTAACCTGATGGCGGGCTATTTAATGGATAGATTTGGAAGAAGACTGTCTACCTTATTACTATCAGGCACATTTGTAGCTGGTTGGGTGATCATCGGATTTTCAAACGACCTCATGTATTTAATATTAATAGGAAGATTCATCACAGGTCTGTGTCAAGGGTGGCTTGGGCCTCTTGGTCCAGTGTATGTGGGAGAAATAAGTTCCCCAGCCTTCAGAGGATTATTTTTAGCTGCTCTATCTTTGGGGATCGCAGTTGGTGTGTTCATGTCACATTTATTCGGTACTTTCCTTCACTGGAGTTTAGCTTCCTTGCTTTGTGGATTATTCCCTCTATTTGGTGGCATGATACTTTATTACGCTCCAGAATCACCATCGTGGTTAGCATCTAGGGACAGAATCGACGAATGTATAATTTCTTACCAATGGTACAGAGGAAACAGTGTACCAATGAAAACTGAACTGGATAAAATGATTGCGGATCTTTCATCCAAAGAAAAGAATCATGGTAAAATGCAAACTTTAGCTGCAAATATCAAAAAGCCAGAATTTTATAAACCATTGGGAATAATGACGACATTCTTCGTTATAACTCAACTTTCTGGAGTCAATGTTATTTGTGCGTACACAACAGATATGATGAAAGAACTCATTGGTAGTGGTTCGAACAGTTCTTACACCTACGCCGCTATGTTGAGTATAGATCTGTTGCGATGCGCGTCACTGGGTGCTGCTTGTATCATGCTCAGGAGATCAGGCAGAAGACCTATGGCGATATTCAGTGGTGTGTTTACAGCTTTATCGTTAACAGCGTTAGCATTGTACCTATATCTTTACAGCTCTGGTGTCGTCCACCACATGTCACCATTTATTTCATTAGGACTTATGGGATTCTATATAATTGTATCTAATTTGGGAATATGTCCTTTACCGTGGAACATGGTAGGAGAACTCTTTGCTGTAGAAACAAAGGGCTTATGCTCAGGTATCAGTGTTATGATGACATCTGTCGCCTTCTTCGCAGTAGTTAAGACAGCACCCGCCATGTTTATAAGTATAGGTCACCATGGAACGTATCTCTTCTACGGGTTGTCAACTTTGGTTGGTACGATATTCTTATTCTTCTGTTTACCTGAAACAAAGGACAAAACTTTACTGCAAATAGAAGAACACTTTAGGCATGGCAAGAAAAATGATAGTAAAGAAGTAGATATATAGTCAATAGAATTTGGAACATCATTAGATGACTGTATACTGTATAGTTTGTTATTTTAACGAATTTGTTACTGATCTCTTGGGTGACTTTCCGACGTGATTGCGTAGGTTATAGATGTCAGTTTGAATGACCGATCAATGGAGCCGTATTTATTTTTATCATTGGAGTTGAAATAAACCCAATATTCCCACGGGATCGATACTTATGCAGGTGAATCCGCGGGGTGCTGCTAATTATATGTAAAATAGTTCATAAATTAGATAAGGTTGTTGACCTGATGATGCTATAATTTATTATATAGAAGATATTGTTGAATTAAATTATGACTGTACCTATTCATTCTTGAATCCTTTTGTGATGTAAGCATAAGGTTATACTTATTCTATAAGTGTCAAAATAGGAAACCGATATTAAATATTAGTTTTATTAAAACGACCTTGTTGTTATTGTTGTTTATTGAGTAACAACTCATGATCGCACCAATCAAATAGAATTATGAATAGTTTTATAATTGTCTATGTGTGTCAAGACCATTCTTTTTCATTATGGCATTCCAAATATTTAAGGAACGTACTGCCTTAGTTAAGTTCAGCTGATTTATTCTGTAGAAATCTCACTGTGAACTTGGGTGAAGTGAGCTTTAAGAGCGTTTACGACACACGGCATTTTATTCAAACTTTCAAGCCCTTGTTTTTCGAAATGAATGAACCGGTTTTAATGAAACTTTGTACGCATAAGCAGGATACAAAGGTCTAAAAAGTTAGCATTTTTTTTTTTCGAAATGTCTTATTTAAAAAAAGATAACTGGAAATCTTTGTTTCTATGGAAAATTTAAAATCGGTCTGGCTGTAACACAATTTTTCGAAAATGTTCCTAAGTAACTCTTCAGACCTTGCCTGCTTATGCGTACAAAGTTTAATTAAAATCTGTTCGTTCATTTCGAAAAACAAGGGCTTGAATTTTTTTTTGAAATGCCGTATGTCATAATGTTGCCAATTGTTTCAATTCCTAGCATCAGGTAGAATGACGGCTCACTCGAAGCTTACTTCATCCAAGTTTTCACGTTAAGATTTTTACAGAATAGTTCCGAAGAATCAAACAAACCCAATGTTTTTCACAGGATTGATATATCACACTTACGTTCTACATAGAATAAGAACCAAAACTTTAAGTACATTTTTATACAACAAATCAGTAAGCTATAATATGCCAATTAACATATTAAATAAACTTAATAAATTATGCAATAATATGTCAAGGGTTCATTGACATTGATAAGTTACTATTTCACAATAATCATATCGTTAAATATTTGTTGGTTAGTTACCGTTAGTAAAAAGGTTTTTTCCATTCATAAAAAACTGTAAAATTGTAGTTAACTCTGTGGCCGAGAGATTTCTCATCCATACTAATATTATAAATTCGAAAGTAACTCTGTCTGTCTGTATGTTACCTTTTCACGCCTAAACCACTAAACGGATTTCGATAAAATTTGGCAGAGAGATAGATTGCATCCCGGGGAAAGACATTGAATAGTTTATATCGACATACTTCGCGGGCGAAGCCGCGGGCGGAAGCTAGTTAATTATAACATTTTATGGTTCCTATCAACGATCTGTCCTCCTGATCTTGTTTTTAGCTTTGACTTTTTAGCTAAGTTTAGTTTTAATATTTACTAAACAAAATAAATTTAGGTCAACAGTATACCTAAGGGTGCCTACGCATTGAAAACTGATCCTGCCACGGTTTTTTAGCAACAAAGCCAACATCATACTTCGCTAGGCGCCTACGTAGGGTCTACGCGGCGCCTACGTGGAGTCTTGGCGGGGTCTACGCTGCTTCTACGCCTATGCTATTCCTACCCTGAGTTTGCCTCAGTATGGAAACCCACACTGGGGAAAAATCCTATCCTGGGGCCCTAAAAGCTTAACAAACAATACAATGCTTTTTTATTAATTTTTTCCCGTTTGACTCGAGCGTTTCATCTTTCCTCTTATATTACTATCATACAATACAAAGCAAAAAAAAATTTTTTCAAACAAACTATAAGTAAGTACGGTATCACTTCTCATAATATTGCCTATGTCATTGTGACGCTCGAATTGGCATTAAGTGCTTAGATGAAAAGCCAAATATCGATAAATGCAGTAAAAATACTTTAGTTTTATGACACTAGAACGTGTAGAATACCTATTTGTATTTTTTAGCCTAGATAGTGTACAGAAACTTTGACATATTTATAATATTTTTTTATTTTATTTCAGCGATGTCGATACTGATTGTAAAATTAATTCCTAGGAGGAAGGTAGAGGAGAATCATGTGCTGAATTCATGGTCACAGTTTGCGCATCGATGTGCCACTCTGTTTATATTTTTCTTATGAAACCAATACAAACAGAATTCTTTCAGGAACTTTGAGAGATGGCTGACCTTTCCGGGTCCAGGTAAAATACTTGCGATAGGTCCTTTTAGGTTTATTGTGTACCACGATTGAGTGTCAAAGGAACTATAAAGTTTACATTTTATGCAATTATTTATAAGTAGGTATCTAAGTAATAAGTAGGTAACTAAGAAAAATAATGTTAAGATTTGGTTTAATTGCTATGTTGGGAATCAAACCCAACACAACACCTTGCGCGCGGTCTGCACGCGCAGTCAGCGTGATCAGCGCGCGTCATCGGCAAGCTGAGGCGCGGCCCGGCAATGACCACTCTCTTCAACGGACTCTACCGCGACGGACGATAGTCTTTACTTAAATTATTAATTGTTTTTCCGGGAAAGTTAATATTTGAAGATCAGACGGCATTAAACCATTCCCTTTTATTGTATACAGTCCACTCTTTTATTGCTCCCCGCGCTAACAGCTACGTAAATAAATAAAAAGACTGATAAAATCTAACACAGTACCTACGTATCCACTCAGTGGTATATTTTAGTCTAATTTATTTATTTTGCTTTCCAAGCATCACAATAGCAGAACAGTAGTTGTACCTATTTAACACCATTTATATTGTAGAACAAAACTTTATCTCGTGTTGGTCGAGTAAAAATGAAACATAGTTCGAATCCAACCTGGGCTGACTTGTAATTTGATTTATTCCTTCCAAGACGTTGTTGTTGCAAATGTGTCACTTCACTTTTAACAAGTTAAGTGACCCATTTGCAACAATTAAGCAACCAATAAAACCTATAAGGTAAAAATTTATAGAATTCGAGAACAATTAATTTTCATGTATTTTTTTGAATTTCCCAGAATTCGTCATAATATAACTTTTCTCTAAACTCTCTAATTGAATAGCCTTCATTGTTATTCCATTAGGTAGGTACTTACCTAATAATTTAACAACGCTTTCTGCAACAGCTAAAAGCTAAAGGAAGAAGTTTATTAACTATATTTTAGCCGGTATACTGGCTGATGATTATTCAAGTAACTTAATTGAACATGACGTGCTAGTTTAACACATTAATCGCTACTACTTTCTACCTATACAGCGGAACAAATGAATTGTTGTAAGACGTTTACAAGAAGGGTGTCTATCGGCATTGTAATAAAAACAGTAGGTCAATTTCACAGTCCGTTAATTTACGTTTAGTCTGTGGCACAAGTGGCACGCGTCTCCTACATAAATTATCGATTCTTCCTGTCTGACACGTGGTCTTGAGGCCAAGATTCGCTACATCTGTGAAGATTTTTTCCAGATTCAAGTTCCCACGTTGGTACGCGACATGTTCGGGGGCAAAAAACAACCAGGAAAACATCTGGAGACTGGATTATCTATTTATAGTAGACTTGAGTGTTATGAAGTAAAAGTGTGAGGAACTTGTTAATGAACATGTGCGCCGGTTGACATAACGACGTATCTGTACGCGATTGATGGTTCAAGGTTCCGCATTAAAATGTAGATTAACTTGAAGTTTTTGAAGCATATATTATGTTCAGCGTTTTATTCAAATAAGCTGCCAATAAGAGCAACCCTACCGTTACCCAAATTCTAAAATAAAGCATGCATCAACAAATTGCCTTTATTTTCATGTCAAGTGGTTCCTGTGCTTTAGTTTATTTTTCCCGTTCTGTGCTACTTGCATATCATATCATCGGCATTAAAGGGCACGATGGAATCCAAGCGGAACGAATATTTTAATAATCTACAATAGGACACGTGGCTGAGCGGAAACCATGCACGTGCTATCAATTAGAAGTGAAACAGATAAAAAAAAACTTGACTAGAATTTTATTGAACCCTTCGAAGTGGGAGGAGTTGCCTATAAAACTGAAAGCGAAATCATAAATATTACCCTCTGTTTGTGCACCGAAGGGTTATAAGGATTCTTTCACTTTTTAGTTTCTTGCTTTTGATGTTAAAGGCTGAGACGTTGAATGTCATGTTCAAAACTATACAGGGTCAAATTAAATTAGCTAGCGAAACTCTGCAGATGTGATGGGTATCGATAATTAAACATGATAAAAATAAAAACAAGAAATATTTTAAGTTTTTTGGGGGGGTTATCACCACTTTTAATCTTTTTACTTGAAGCATGAGTTGGAAAAATCTATTTTATTTTGTATTTATCATGTTTAGATATCGATACCCATCACGTCTGCGGAGTTTCGCTAGGTAATTTACTTTGACCCTGTATAAAATTCACTGATAACAGTTCAAGTGCTATGTTCTAGTTAGGCCTTGGCTGGATTTAGGTGATTTAGTCAATATGATGATAACAACTTTTAAAATGTTGCATACGAATGTCGTGTTGCGTAAGTGCGTTTATAACATTACCTACATAATTTATTCGGTACTGTAGAACCTTGATCAGGTAGACATGGATTTAAAATTAAATCTTAAATACATGTTTGAAAAAGGGCTGATTTTTCCAGCGCCAGATAATTTAATCGGAGGAATGATTTTGAATTTTTGACAGTTCTTCCGTACAAATCCGGTAGACGTCAATTTTAATCTACGAATAAAAATTATCTGTCTATTGAAAAATCAGCCCTTAAACTGATTGTAAATTAGGATCATTCTCGTGACATGTGACTGTTGTAGTAGTCCTACAGAATGAAGGCCTTTTCTTTGAAGGAAATGTGAAGTAAAATATTCAATCTTATTTGTTATTCTGTGTATAAATTGCATATCTACCTTTTTATGTAATAATTTTCAAATCTGCAACATCGACGTTTAAACGTCACTTAACTTTAAGCAACGTTTATAAAAAATCCCTGTAGGTATCTTTAAAACTTGTGAACTTTGCAGTCTAAATAATTTCTGTGACAACATTTCAGAAATTATTTAGACTGCAAAGTTTACAAGTTTTAAAGATATCTAGAGTCTGGCCCAGTCTCAAATGAGGTTGGATAAAATGATGTTTTAAATATACGATTAACTGAATATAAATAACTATTGACATCAATGACGTCTTATGAAGTAGTCAGTACGGCATTCAATTTAAATGCATGGCTATAAATTGTATGCTATTACCTATTTATCGTTTCTGAAAGATATGTGTGAGATAGCAATGCAATGCGTAATCAGTTTAAAAAAAAAGCCTATAATATTATTGTTTATGGCTCAGACAGGCGCGACGCGACGGTGTGAGGCGATTCTAGTAGATCAATTTCCATGAAGTTTTCATAGAAATCGTTCTACTAGAGTTGCGTCGCGCTGTAGCGTCGGGCCTGTCTTCGGGAACCTTTATACACAATGTACGTACATTTATGCATGTACCTACGTGTTTTGGGCGTTCTCCAATAAAATGCGTTTGCTTCTTTTATCTCTATTAAGGAAAAGTGCCGTATCTATATTTAACAAACCTATCAAAATGCAAACATTGTCGCGTTAGCGTGTCATTTCGCAGATTAAATAGTAACAATACACTTTCAAAATTAAAAATAAATTGAACTTTACAATTATGGCTATACATAATGGAAGAGTTATATTATAATTGATATAATTTAGAACCATGCTTTCTAGATCAATTGTTGACCGGATGCAGTTTAAGATAAGTACAGATCCAGGACGACCTGATACTTCGCAGGTTCAGTCAGGACCAGGAGTTAGTAGGTCTAGGTACACTCTAAGTCCATCACCGAAATTACGAGCCCGTCCGAAATTAGTAGAGCAGTCAAAACAATTGTGAAATTAAATTTTTAGGACGGACATTTATATGGGGAGTGATAATCAGCCTAATGTTCCCACTGCTGGGACACAGGCCTCCTCTCTGTGTAAGGGAGTGGACCGTAGTCCCCCACGCGGGCCCAGTGCGGGTTGGTAGATGTCACATGTCTACGAATTTTTAGTTTAAGGAAATGCCGGTTTCCTCACGATGTTTTCCTTCACCGTTTTGAGAGCAGTGGTAATGAAATAATTTACACAAAGTTGGGTACACCTGTTACCACTCAGCCACCACTGCTCTCACTATCAAAGCGTGTTGAACAACTATTAAATCGTGTTGGACAACTAAGAAGAACTAGCAGGGGATCGAGGGGGGGGGTGGAGGGGGGCTCGCGAGATCAGACCGGAATGATTCATCAAATCCTGTTGGACAACTATCAAATCGTATTTGTCATTCATTCTTTTTTCTTTTTCTGTAAGTGATATAAAATGGAGTAAGTAACGCCCGTAACCTCGGCCGTAACAACGGAATACTGGCGAATACGATTTATTTTTCGGTAAACACAAAGCAGCACACTAATTGCGTAACACTATCAATCACAATCTAAATCATTTTGAATGATATTGCTAATTCATTGCTTCTTATGTTCGAAAAATGTGTCTGCTCCACAACGTAATAGCGCAACCAATGTTGTTGAACTGTCAAAATGAAACCCATAGCTACTGATAGTGTGTTAGGCAACTACCTCGCAGGTGATTTCATAGAAAGTGTTAAGATGCGTTGCTCAAGAAACATAAAATTTGTGTCTACTAATAAAATGACATCATGGAGAGTTGGAAGGTATGTGTTCTGTTTTATCAGACGATGCATCACAGAATCGCATTTATTTACTATTAGGTACTTGTCTGCATTTATCTTGTTATCCAATGAATCATACTAAACTTGTTGACATGAGGTAATGTGCGATTAGAGATAGCTGTGACTGATGTCTCCGTACTCATAATTGTCTATTGTGTGCTAGATGTTAGTCACAGTCACAATGAGCAAAAATCTCATTATTTACTTATTCAATTCGTTACGTAAGTACCTAAAAAGAAAATAGTGCCAGAGACAAACTTTTTTTTCTGCTGAACATAATTACCTTAATCCTTTAGTAATTAACCACTTTTTATAGTACCGAAAACATCTGAAAATCTAACACAAGTTTGAAAAAACTTCAATCAACATTCAAGCCACTTTCCCCATAAGTACCAACGGTCTTTATTTTCCAGCCTGTACCTACATGACTTCCTTCGTTTAATTTCTTATCAAGATATTTTATGGTAGCGCCAAAAACATAACATAACATCACGCCATTAGTCCCCAAAGGGTTAGGCAAAAGTACCTATGTTCGGATATGCGAGTATTTCCTAACTAGCTGCGCCCCACGGTTTCACCTGCATAAGTGTCGATCCCGTGTAAATATCGGGATAAAAAGTAGCCTATATGTTAATCCAGAGTGTCGGCTACCTCTATACAAAATTTTATAAAAAATGTGATCAGGCCGTTTGAGCGTGAAGAATATTAACACACACATTCACAAACTTACGCTTTTATAATATTAGTATGATGAAATAATTTGATAAACACACAACGATGATTGGGTACATTCCCTAATGGAATATTTAGCAATAATCACATCTTTCGATAAATAAATACTCTCCACTAAAGCTGACCTCTGAACTCTTTTTTTATTAAACTTTTTGCAGACGACACTTTGGATTAGTCCAGATAAACAGAGTACATTATTGTATCGTGTGATTGTTACCCTAACTAGATATGTCGTTGAGGTTTTTAATAAATAAGTCAATGTTTTTTATTGAAAAAACTGTTATCATGACAGTGGTACTTATGTATGACAGTGATCTACATGTATCGAGACAATATTGTGTCATAGATAACGTAATATCTTAGTACATAGATACTTATTATATCTACATAAATATTTTGTTGTGTAATAAATTAAACGGGATTTTTTGGTAGAATCTTAGGGCATATCAGCCAATATACAGGGTGCCCCAGAAGTCGAGGTCAAGCTGGAATCCGGTAATAGGCCAATAGTTATCAGAAAAATAAAAAAAAAACTGAGTTGTGTATTTTAAAAATAAATAGCATTATAAAAAAAATAGAGAAAACCTGCACCCTGTGACAGTCTTTTGACTTCTGTTGCCACAAATCTTAACAAATTTTTTATTTTTAATTACAGGATCCTGAATAATGTTTCTGTAAACTCTTGCTTAAATGTAAAGCCAACTTGCTCTAGTTTGGAAGAAAATGTCACTTTTTGCCCAACCAAATATTCAAAATTAATACTTCGCCCAACTTTGAATGAACATATACGAGTTACTGACTTAAAATACACAATTTAGATTTGTTTAAATATTATTTTGATAACTATTATGACTTGGCCTATTACCCGATTCATGGGACATTCTGTATATTTGCTTTCAATGTATTTTTTTCGGTGGATGGTTGCATTCTTCGAAGTGTTTTCTTTGAACTTTTTCCGTCTTATTTTTAATCCAAATAGAAACGTTTCCTACATAACCTCCAGAGTGATTTTCTAAGCATTACCTTCTAAAAAATCACGACTAATAATTATTATCCTAATCATACTTACATGCAATACGAATGCAATGCATATGTATCGTGCATACTTTTGTTGAATAATTTATTGGAACACGTGACTTGCGCGCGCGCAGTGTGCATAGGAAGCAAGGTTGACATGCACCCGACTCGCGTAACCGACATGTGCACTATGCTAGCCGTGATTCCGGCGGGGTTTAAATTATTCTAACTTTAATATTCTAATTATAATAATTTACTAGCATTATTTAAGACCATTTATATTATTTAAGACTAGCCGCCTTGCTGCACCACTGCTGAGCATGAGGTCCTGGGTACGACAGATCGAGCAAATTGTTACCGGGTTTTCCTGTCAGAATGTGGATGCACTACGACTACACCTCTGCCTAACCCATTGGGGATTATAGGCGTGGTTATATAATATGCATATGTTTGCTTTTTTATGGTTGAGTTGAAACCAAAAACCTACAAAAATCTCATCTAAATCTTTCTAGCAAGTCTGTGGTCGATACTACGCTACATCAACGAAATCGAAGGCTGGCTAGTTTATTTATGGTATCGATAGTTGTGATATAATGTTGTCGTATATCTCATCGACTCAAATAATATAAGTAGGTATATAATCTACTTACCATCCATCGTCTATTAGAAACAAGATTTCGAAATATGTCTAATTTAAACTTATTATGAAATTTAAGTCAAATAATAATATGTTAGAGCCGTTTGGGATTGAAACACTAGGGCCATGGGGTCCAAGTGCCCACTTAGTTTTTCGAGACATCACCAAGGGGTTTGGTCGACTCTTCACGTGATCTGAGGCTGGCCCATTTTTTTACCAAAGAATCAGCATTGCCATACGACGCGGCAATGCTACCAGGCTTTTGGGCATTGACAGCAATGCAGACGAATTTTTTGATGCTCTTTGATTGTTTTTGTTTATTTATTTCATTTCATTTTATTTAGGTACTTTTTACTTTTAAGACTGTTAACTTTTTAAATTATGTCAATATTTCTAAGTACATAAATTAAGTACTACTTAAATAATAAACTTGTGATTTATTTGAATAACTGATAATTCCCTTCACCAATTAATTTATTAGGATAAATATGTAGGTACTATATTCACATAAATAATTAATTAAACATTTAACTGTCAGTAATAGGAATTTACATTATAAGTATAATGCCAATGTCAATTAAGGTATTTATTTAATGCTTAAACAATTTACGTTGCTATGGAAACCCGAAGTGTCATACTTAGTAGGTATTTAACAAACAAAAGACTACTGTTATTTTTTTATGCGGTTTGGTTTGCTGATGCGACCATGAAAAAAATTTTTAAATGATGAATATAATTATCTTCTAATAGGAATGTTGTTAGAAGGTAGAATAGATGTGAAAAAGCCAGAGTTTTCTTTCTTCAAAGGTTTTGGAAGACAACAATTTTAGGTCTGGAAAAAAGCGAGATATCTACAAAAAGAATGAACGTTCTTCATGAAATTTCTGAAACCTACAACCAAATATTCCATATTGACAAAGACAACTTAAATTATAGAAGAAAATTAAATTCCGAATGTTTTTGCAATAAATGCCGAAATTGTCGTTGAGTTTCTCTTTTTTTCACATAATATTTGCACAAATAGGTATTTTAAGTCGGATGTCGTTATTGTTCATGTCAACACTGAATAAATATTGCCGTATATTTCCTTTGTCTATTCATACTAAGTAGATATCTTAAAAAAAAAGAAATCCTATACAAAATGAAAAGTTACAAATTAAATGATTTCCCACGTGACACTCGTAGTGGATGTAGGTTACTGTTGTAATCGAGGAAATGTAATGAATTTTTAAACGAATCTAATATAACGAAACCATGAATACCATGAATAATAAACACCATATGAGTTATGGTATAATCTACCATATGGTATTAGAAGTACCTTATACGTTTGTGTAACATGTTACACCGGATAGTATGCTTCCGTAGAGACACATGACTCGGTTTAGTCTGTTCTATTTTGAGTATCATAATTGGGTCTTTCGTAATGCATATTATGGTTTTAAAAACACACTGGTGTTTAACATTGTTAGGGTTCCGTACCCAAAGAGTGCCAACGGAACCCTATTACTAAGTCTACGCTGTCCGTCTATCCGTCCGTTTGTCTGTCAGCGGGCTGTATGGCATGAACCGTAACAGGTAGACAGTTAAAATTTTCACAGAGTGTGTATTTCTATTGCCGCTTTAACAATAAAATAAAGCTAAAAATGAAGGGAACTCCCCAAACAAGAAAACAGGTTTAAAAAAAATTGTGTTTAACATTGTACGGTGGTACGGAATCCTTCGTGCACGAATCAGACTCACACTTTGCCAGTTTTACTGGTACAGGCACTATTTGATTTTGTTTGAAGTTATAAAACATTTTCATAATTTATTATTCTTGTTCACCTCATATGCTCTGATCGGTCAGTAAACACATAGCGTAACATAATAATATCTATAGATGTACACAAATAAATAAAATTGAAGTGTCTGTTCGTAACGTCAAAACAACAGCTTTTTACTATATCCATATGAAAGTATATACGGTGCTTATAAGACATAATGACAAGAAAGTGAAAACTTCTTTAGGCGCGTTAGGCATTTTTGAGATGAGAAAAAGCCATTGAACTCGCGCCACTTTTACCGGAACTGACACCGCTTTGGATGTGTTCGGCTGTCCTCGGGATGTACTCGGTTTTAATGTATATCCGATATGTCAGTGAGTGATGGCAAACTATTCTGTTTGTGTTTCGTTTTCACTTCTGTCGGCACTCCCGGAGTGTCACTGTTTTTTTTTTGTTATTCTGTCTTTCTGTTTGTTCTGGCTAATCTCCGAAACGGCTGGACCAATTTTGACGAGACATTCACTAGCAGATAGCTGATGTTGTAAGTAGTAACTTAGTTACAAGGAGTTACTTTTATTTTAGAAAAAGAAAAATAATTAGGGTTCTGCGCAAAGAAATAAAACCCATCCGACATCGACATGCACGCGAGAAAAGTTGCGGGCACAGCTAGTACAAAATAAATAAGCTATAAACTTCAAGAATTAATTTTAGTAGGGAAATGTGTTTTTAACTTCGTTTAGAGATAAAGATCCTAATTTTATGATCTCCTTGATTTTAAGAATTTAATTTCGAAAAATTATCGAAAATTATGTTTATGCAAAATACATAAGAAGTTGTCTTTATATTATTACCTACTCATTTGCGTAGGTAATTATATAAAGACAACTTTTAAATGTCTGCCATTTGTTTTAGTTTTTTTTTTTTTTTGGGTCATGTTCACCGCAAATAAAAGTTTTTTCTTTCTTTCTAGTTTATAGATCCACTGGACTCTTCAGATGGATATTCAGGCTGAAAAAAAAAAGCAGTGAATATCGACGTCGTATAGGTACGACATCGATTCGACGCGTCGTAGTGGATAGATTTTTATTTATTGTTTGTATAATGCATAGCGCGCATGCATGCTTTTTTTTAATTCAAGGAACTTTTATCGCGTGGCCAAAATCGGAACTAACGTTGCCATCTTGATTTTTATTACGATTTCACGAATAAAATAACAAATTTTTGACTCCGCATCAAAGTTCATACGGGTCAGGGATTTGCAGGTTGGGGAAATTGTTTTTTATGCAATGGAATCCAGTTAACAGTAACTCGAAGATGCGTGGCTTGGTTGGTATAATGTTCATAGGCATCTCTAATCGCTGCATTAAAATACATTCCTGATAATAAGCTGTAGGCTTAAATTATGATACAAGTACCTAAATAATGATAACTTGCTCGCATTAACACCTCTCCTCTATAGCTGATGCAGTCCAAAATAAACCAAATAAAAACCATCAGCAACGCATGTGTTTGTTTACCATCAATCGAATTACATTAATTATGAGCAAACAAAAGCATATGCCACCGTGACTCGAACTTTTTCTCGTCGAGAGCTAATTTGTAGTTTTTGTTGAATCTCTGTTGATCGCCAGATGGTTGTGCTGCGCCCGCGCATGCCGTATGGCGTCAGTGCCCAGAACTTTGGCGGGAACCTGGCGTAATTTCACTGTCTACTATCTCAAACAATCTGGCTCCATGTCGGAAACACAAGAATATATATTGTTGCGTTTCGTTAATTCGGTTTTTAGGTTTTTTTGCTGTAAAATGAGTTGCAACCATGAGGCAACATGAGGCCTCTTTTGATTATTCCCAATGACTAAATAGAATATTCAAATAGGAAGCACCTTGAACCTTAGCAGTTCGTGACTTCGTGAAGACATTTGGATTAGTGCTAAAGTCTGATCGCCTAATTACCTAGGTAATAATGACATTTTGTTGCTACTATTTGTGTTTATATTTATATATTTGATCATTTACTTTGCAAGATTGAAACAGAAATACTACCTAGTTACAAGATTTGAACCTAAAATAAATATATACTATAATTATATTCATACCCTTAATAATAAACGTTGTAAAGCGTCTGTATAGTTACAAAACGCTTTGTTTTCTTCTTTCGAAAGTCAAATTACCTACTGACGACTGAAAGAGAGAGAAATCTGCAGTGTGTAACTATTCATCTGAAGTAATACGTTTATTAGTATGGGGGTTAGTTTTCATGAGTTCTGCAAACCTAGGTAGTGTTTAAAAGAAAGGAAAGGGAAAATATACAGTTATGTTTTTCTGAACACCTCGGAATTAAGTATGTACTGAATCTTGATCAATTTACATAAATTATATCGTCTTGTTTTCTTTCACATGTTTGCTTTTAGAAACAGTTCATCATACATAGGTAGGTACTGTGGCCTTCAAAGTCTTAGTTAAATCAAACTATCAGAGTGTCAAGATTGTTCATGTTACAAGATATCTTAGTCAAACACTCGAAAATAATAAAATTTTGTAACGAGATTTCTAGAGTCTAGTTGTATGTCTACTATTTACATGACAGATACAAGGTCCACAAAGATGGGTATAAAAAAAAAAATCTAAGTTGATTGTTATTCATTTCATTGGACGCAAAATTTGTTTTTGAGATCGTAACTTTGTAAGTATGACAGGGCGTGACAGAGGTCTTCACGTGCAAAAGGATTTGCTGAATTAAAGAATGTCATCTTTGTTAATTAAATAAACAAACAGACAATTTTTTGTAAGCGTCTCCGCGTTCTGCCCCGAGGGTCTTTGCATGAGATGCACAGATTATTAATACAAAAATATACGTCATCTTAATCTTGGAACACGTGGATGCCGAACGTTGTGTAGAAAAAGTGCTTATTCAGTTTCTTTAGTGAATTCGGTAGTACCCTAAAGGTAAAGTCCATTTTTTGCTGGTTCCCATGAACCCTGCGACAATGGCGACGACCTCGCTGAAAGACTTCGGGGAGATCCACGCAAGAATAAATATTATACAACAATAGGGTAGCTTCTTTGACTTTACCGTATTGGGCGACGGCATAGTCTTGATCTGCGTTCTAACGTCTTTGGGTTATTAAAAGAATTCAAGGTTTAAGCTATAAAAGCAAGAAGTGTTATATTTATTTTTGAATAATTTATATTGATAGTAATCAGTTAACATTTGTGAAAGATTACAAGGAAAATCTTACTTTATAAAACATTTAATAAATATTTACAGCGTATCAATATGATACAATGTTTCATTGCAGTTATAAAACAACCAAAGAATAGCTTCATTTATAGGTGCGACTGCTATAAAGAATCGCTGTCACTAAATAGCTAAAGATAAGATTATCTTTAGTACTAGCAGTGCCCCGCGGTTTCACCCGCGTTAATGTGAGGAAAAAACCTACTAAAATACATATATTCATATATAAGATATACATATATTAAGATTATTACTTAGTACATTACTATAAGCAGCTATTTCAGATACATCACTTTATGATAAGTAAGAGTGGAACTGATTCGACGGCACGGTTGGCGCAGTGAATGAGCGATTGACTGCTGCGCAGCATGTCGCGGGTTCGATTCCCGCACGGAACAAATATTTTTACGACCTACAAGTATTTGTTCCGAGTCTGGGTGTTTTTATCTATAATATGTATGTATTTACAAAAAAAAAAAATGTATATAAGTAGTTTATCAGCCATCTCGTTACCATAGCACAAGCATTAGGTTGCTTAGCTTGGGACTAAATGGCGTTGTGTGAAATGTCCAAGGATATTATTATATTATATTATTAACTATAGTAAACCTCGCAGAGCTACCGGCGGCTGTGCGGATTTATTTTAAAACTATGATATCTCCCAAGATATTCATCGAAATCAAGTGTTGTCAAGGGCAATTTTGTTGGCGGCGGCCGACGTAATGACACGCGGGGTTGCGATAGTCGTGGAGAGGATCCGGCAGTTGGGTCTCGAGGTGGCTCTGCACAAGTCCGAAGCCATGACATTTCATGGGCTTCGGAACGGGCCACCATCGGGATCCCAACTTACGGTAGGAGGGGTTCACATCGGCGTCGAGACGACGATGAAATACCTGGGTCTCGTCCTCGACAGCCGGTGGAACTTCGTGGAGCACTTCCGACGTTTAGCCCCCAAACTGGAACGGGCTGGGGCCGCTTTCAAGCGGCTCCTGCCCAACCTGAGGGGGCCAAACGCCTCCTCCCGGAGGCTTTACGCGGGGGTCGTGCGGTCCATGGCCGTGTATGGCGCCCCGGTGTGGGCGCGTTCACTGCGGCTTCGAGCCGCCCACTACTTGAACGCGCCCCAAAAGGTGGTAGCCATACGGCTGATACGGGGGTACCGCACGATCTCGCGCGAGGCGGCAAGCCTCCTTGCCGGACTGCCGCCATGGGATCTGGAGGCGATAGTCTTCGCGCGCCTCTTAGAGTGGCGCGCGGAGGCACTACGCCGGGGGGAAAACCCGCTTCCGCGGCAAATTGCTGCGGAGCGGACGGACCTCCGGCGCGATCTCATGGCGGCATGGAAAGCGCGACTGTCGCAACCCAGCGCAGGGCACGCCGCGATAGCGGCGGTAAGGCCCCTCTTTGAGGAGTGGCTAGAGAGGCGTCACGGCGCCCTCACCTACCGCCTGACGCAGGTCCTCACCGGACACGGATGTTTCGGGAGGTTCCTGCACATAATCAGGCGGGAGGAAACGCCCGGGTGTCACCACTGCGAGGATCGCCCAGAGGACACGGTGGTGCACACGGTGGAGGTCTGTCCCGCTTGGGCAGAGCACCGCCGTGTCCTCGTAGAGGCGATCGGCAGCGGCGGCGACCTCTCGCGCCCGGCCCTGGTCCAAGCCATGGTCCGGGGCGAGAGGGAGTGGGAGGCAGTCACCTCCTTCTGCGAAGCAGTCATGCTAGCGAAGGAGGTGGCGGGATGGGAGAGGGAGAGAGCCGAGAGGGCCGCCCGTCCCAGCCGCCGCGGTAGACGCTCCGGGCGTCGGGAGCCGCGTGACGACTCCCGGCCACCGTAGGCGCGGGCCTGCGGACGGCGAGTAATGGGTAGCTCGCCGTCCGATCAGGACCAGGCCCGTGCCGGACGGCGCGTATGTGTTCCACGCGCGCCTCAAAGAGATGTCAGCAGACATGGAGGGGCCCGTTAGGGCCGAAGCCTGCCGGGGCAGCGGGATTGTCCGAAAGGGTTACCGCTGCCCCGGAACATAAAGGGCTAAGGAAGGAACACGGATGGGTTTTAGTCAGTAAGAGTCTGACACTCCCTTCCGCTCCACCCAGAGCGGGAGGGGTCATTGGATGATTTCCCATCCTTAAAAAAAAAAAAAAAAGGCCAATTTTGTTCAAAATTAAATACTTGTGATGAATAACGTATTTATTTGGATAAGGATTAATGTCATGTTTATAAAAACACCTTTGTAAATAATACATTATTTTAGAACAAATTTGATTACCATAAAAAAGGTTATAGTGAGTCAACTTTAAAAGATAGACATATGCTGTCGCAGACTTTTTTGTGGATATTGATGTCTTATATAAAATTGTGGTACATCACTTTACTCTATTGTCAATAGTTTCCGCAGCGTACGCAATATAAGGTTTTTTTTTTTGTATTTTTTCACACCATGGGTTACATTATCGAAGTTTTCATACGGATCCCAAATTTTTTTATATATTCTATAGCCTATGTTCATCAGGGATAATATAGGATTCTAATGGTGAAAGAATTTTTCAAATCGGTCCAGTAGTTTCAAAGCCTATTCCATTCAAACAAACAAACAAGTCTTTCCTCTTTGTAATATTACATTATAGGTATATTATTATTAGTGAAGATTAAAACATGATAATCTGATTATCATAAAGTTTTAATACTAGAGATAATCTTGACTCGTCATAAAAACGTTCAAAATCTAGTCGCAATGTCATCTCAATATCAAAAACCTCATACAATTTTTAATAGCAATCTGTTAATTAAAAATTGTAACAACAATCTGTTTAAAATTGTATGATTGAGATTAGACTAAGAACGATCTTAAAAATACGGAAATTTTGTCTGGTTCAAGTATCAAGTTTTGTGACGTGCGCTATACGCAAGACAACAAAAGGCATAGCGGCTCGTAACGGACTTTTTGCCGAGCGGCATCGATCAGGATATCTTCCTCGTAGGTTTTGTGATGCAAGGGACCCGCCATTCCCACGCATCGCATAACCTGATTACTGACTTAATTTATTGCATTTAAGAATTTTGTCACGTTCAAGTATAGGTACCTACGTAGATATAGTGCTCATAAGACTTTGGTAATTATTATCAACGTGAAATAGGTATAATTAAAGGTTATTAATACACATTAGGTCAAGGTCAACGTACCTGTAGGTATACATGTTGTAAAGAAAGTGTTCTGATAAACTTTGATCTCAAATAAAACAGTCAAATCAAGAGATTGAAAAATTGTAAACTAAGTACACATCAAGCTATACATTTCCAGTTTTAGCTAAATTCGCAATTTATAGGTTTTTTGTACAATCAGCTTATACTGGTTATGTATAGCTTGATGTGTAGCTGTGCGTACCTAGTAGCATTGATATAACGGAAAATAGTTAAATAACCAATAAAATTCAACCTTTATCAATAAATAATGACAAAGAAATAATAGCACTGTGGAACGTAATTAAAATGTTAAGGCACTATCTACAGAAGATGCACTTGTTACTTAACACTAAAAAGGAGTTACAGAGTTCCACAAAACGGATCTCAAAGTGTTTTAAGTGCAGTAATAATCTACGCAGATAAAGATAGTTTAAATAAACCTTCGTTAAAATAAACTGCAGATAACGGTGCAAAGATATCGGTCTAAGAAGACACTTGTTCCAGAGTATAATGGCCACTTGCTCAAGAAAATATGTGTTCTTAGCATTTTGAAAGGAGAAGCCGTCTACAGGTGTCTTTAAAAAATGGAACTAAATTTATTCTTAGTTGACCTCACAATAAGGAATAAGGGATTACAATGGGGTATATCGCTCATCTAGGTAGACTGAAAACTTGTTCTTTTTATCCTATTTCAAGACATGCTCCTAACTGTTGTAACAAGTATTTGTGAGTGTAGACGGTCGTAAAAGTACGTCAGACAAATGAATCATGTTGTGCTAGTTAGTTTTATTTGTCTAGTAATTATTGTGACTAATGAAGCCATAGTTAAACATCTTTGACTAATGCTTAAACTAGATTGTAACGCAAATAATGCTATTAAAATTCCTTAAAGTGTGAAAGTGGAATGCCTAAAATTTTGCAGTGGAATCTGACCCACTAAATCGAAGTAGTGGGGCATATTTCAATACTTTGATTCTGCCCCACTAGGGTTCGCACCTTAGAATAAAAGTACAAATATTTAATCTCTATATACAACTACAACAACAATCAATTCTATTTTTTTGTATGAAATAATAAATTATTTGGTTTCGACTTATGACTTTGTAGTAGGTAGGTACTATTACGAAGCGGAAACTCACTCGCTAACTATGATCGATATTCACCCATGTGCATCAAAAACTTTAATCATTTGAAACAGCGCCTGACGAATGGAGCGGAAAATATTTAAATGGAAGTCAAAATAGCGTGCAACTACCCCATAAAATATGGCGATATTTTGATGTGGAAAAAAATAAGGGAGAAATTAACATTCTTACCATCCCGGATACAAGGAGCGTGCGTAACGAAACCAACGAAGGAAGAAATAGGCGAACTTTCATGTTTACTAACTTTGAAATTCATGGCATTCTTCAGTAGCGAAACTTCCGTTATTTAGCTGAAGGAAGGCGTTGTCAAGAACGGTAAATGAAAAATTTCGGGCTGATCTTAGTTTGAATACAAACATATCACACAAACAGATTGTACTATGAATTTTTGAGCAATGTTAAGTTGCAATTTTACTGTAGCCATCATACCAACTCATAAAAATCCCATCAATGATCGAGAATGGTGGTATAATAACGTTTCAGCTAAATGTCCTAATTTTCTAACACTGTCCTAAAGTTCCTGTAGCTAATATTAAATAATGAAATCTGTTCGAATAAGTATTAAAACCGACAGTTAAAATGAACTTAACTACACAATAATCAAATCTGTAAGCTCGACCCAAGCTGTAATCAACCCGTTTGTGGTTCTCCCTTGAAACTTGGTATTTTTTATTCGGGATAACGGCGGCACATTACAATCATAATAGCGCTATCGCCTTACCGTTAACGGCTCGGGTTTTGGGCTGGCTCCACCGATTTTGTTAACCGGAGATTAAGATTTTGGTTTTGACGAAAACTTTTTTGGTAAAATTCAGAGACAAAGAACATTAATTATAATTTCAAAAAGTTTTATTTGATGTCTAAAAGTTACAAAATCTAGTAAAACTCTAGTTTTATGATGCTACAATGTGAATAATTTTATGGAAGAGTAATTTGAAGCTTTTCTCCAATTAGGGGGGGTCATAAATATTTATTGCTACGATCTTCGCTGGATGGCTGGTAGCAGCTGGATGAGAGTTGCCGAAAATTGAGTTGAATGGCGTGCAGTGGTAGAGGCTTATATCCAGGAGTGGGCTGCTATAGGCTGGTGATGACAATGAAATATTTATTGGTTAAAGTTAAGTAAAGTTATAGTATAGTAAGTAATAGATCCAATCATAAAGTATTTAGAACAGTTTAATTCTCAGTTAACAAGAGATTTAGAAGATGGTGTAGTTGATCGTAGCGGCTTATGTTAAGCTGCAAAGCGTTTTAAGTAGGTCATTTACTGTCAAATGATTTGGTTGCATTAGCATAAGGGTCTTTGTCTCAATGGGGTTGCATTAAGGGAGCGTGTTGAAAATGGGCTCACTAGATAATTGGGAATCGATAAATTAAGGAAAGGGATCCTTTATAAGGCCAGAGTCAATTTAAGTTTTTTCGTAATATGTCTTCATTACTTGCGAATTACTTTTCAGTCATCTATATATTGCAATAAAATGATGTAAATAAAAAAAAAAAACAGGAACGAATTCATTTATTGTCGTAAAATAACTATCATCTAACATCACAATGTTTATTAAAATAGAAGGCACTATAAGTTAAGTTATTCCATTTGTATTAAGAGGTGCCCTTTGACACTCATATTTACAATATTTGAACTATTCACGAGAGCTACATACAATACACTGGACAGTCTAAGTCATTGAACTATGTAAAATTACTAGAATAACATATAAATAACACGATCAATGTACAAAGCTTGAAGTGCAGGCTCGTCTGTCGACCGTTACGACACACCTTGCGCCTGCGCCTCAACCGACTTTGGCACTAACAGCTGTATGTTATGTTTTACTACACTATACTTCTATCGCAATAAATATCTTGAATTACATTTATCTATACAAAAACTACAATAAATACTTAAGTTAATTCTTATTATTGTTGTTTTTCAGCGATCTTGCTTGTCTAGTTTTCTCCTGCCACCATTTCAGGGTTTCCTCAAACTGTTCTCTGTCTTCTGGTGTCACTTGGATATCAGGAAGTTCTCTCTTTAGTTCCATATCATCATTGAATTGGTCTTCAACGAAAGTGTTATCTACTGGCTTGAATTTGTACTCATTGTGAGTTAAAATTAATCCAGGATCAATCGAAGGCAGACTGGTTTCTTCAGTAACATTGTGATGCAGTTGCTGATTCATTATTGCAGAATATTTAACTTCAAAATCACTCTCGTTCACTGGCACATCAGTCTCACACAGGTAATGTCGTTCCGGAATCACTGTAAACTGTTCTGCTGAATTCGGGAATGCGAAATGTCCTTCCAATAGATGAGGGCTTATATCTTCATGTCCAAGAAGGTCGGATGATGGAGTGAGAGGCTGGCCAGCTCCTTCTTCTTCTTCGTATAAGTTTGGGGTGGCTACTAACTGGAACTGTTCCGTTGCTTGTAAGTCAACATATTGCTGTCGAGGAAGGTGCATGGACCCATCCAGTTCATCTTCATCCATATCATCGTCTTCAACAGCGGGTGAATGCAGTGAGTAGTAACTTCTCTCTTGACTGTTTTCTCTTGGTGACGAAGATGCTGGAGACGGAAATGATTCCATTGATGGGCGTGACGAGTTTTCCTTATCATGACCGATGTTCAGTAAACTCTCCAAGTTTCGTATGTATTCGACTGCCATTCGCAGTGTTTCCACTTTACTTAACTTCTTATTAGCTCCTCGGTTGGAGTTGGCATTTTCGAAAGCTGATGCTACTTCTTCGGGAATATGTTTACGGAGAGCGGCAAATCCATCATTAACTTGGCGCACTCTGTTACGTTCGCGCGCATTTCGTCGGGCAACTGCAAGAGGTGTTGGTGACCGCACTGATTCTTCCGTGCTATTTTCACAAGGCCGAGGTTTCTTAGCCGCTGAAGCTTGTGACGTTATAGGCTCAGCAGCACGCACTAATGACGTCACTGAAACGGTCGCTGGTACAGATTGAATCTTCGGCTTCTTTCTCACTATTATAATTTCACGTGTGGAGCTTTGATTGGGATCATTGTTTGTTATATTCACGGTATTATTCACGGATTCTTGTAGCACCTGCGCTTTGCCGAGCGGCGAGTTGCGGAAGACGACGACGCCGATGGAACTCATTTCGGCACGATGAGTTGCTGTTTTTACATGTTACGATTGTTTATTTTGGATTTGTTGCGGACTTGGGTTAGATTGGATCACGTAGAAAATAACTGTTTTCTAGTAAAGTGGAGTTGGACTATACGATGGCGTCAGAGCGCCGGCCGCGACAGGAATGGCGCGTGCCGCGCGGACGCACCTGGGGTGGCTCGCGGGGGGATCAACAGGGGTACTTACGTTTACTAGTTGCACACATGCTCTTTCAAAGGGCGGAATGGGGCAGCGTTCCTGTTCAGTTTTGTTTGAGCGTTCAATTATTTTTGTATCAGTTTCATCTTGGAAATGTTTTACAATGCCTTGGATGATGACAAATCTATATCTGCTTTGTGTGTTACTACTCAAAGCATACAAATAGAAAAGTTATCTAATAATAAAATTTAATATCATCCATTTTTATGTACTTTCGAATATCTTCCAAGGGGCTTTTTCCATACGATAAAAGTTTCGTTATAAGAATTTTGCAAATTTACGTGATTTATTATAAAACTGTAAATAATAATTATACTTACAAGTTCTAAAGCACTATACTTAAGTACAAAAATCAGTTTTTGAAATCACGAACGTTCTCCGCTACGAACCACAACGATGCCCCGAAAGCTGAACAACATAGAGGACAATATAATTTTCATGGGGTGTCGCACCCAACTACCGGTATGTCTGTGTGTGTAAGTTGCAGTTACATACCAACACATACCTTTATTATGTCATGTATACCCACACATACATAGACAGTTCACACATATGCAGTAATCGAGCTAAAACCGTTCGCGTGTTTGAATGGAACTCCGAAATGATTGCGCTGGCGCAAGGGGGTTGGTAATGGAATAATGTAAGTCATGGCCGAAAGTACTAATATTGTATTGCTGCTTAGGGAGAATCCTTAGTAAACGTGTTTGCAATGTAAGTCCCTAACTAAAATTGCAATGATTTCAGGGCGTTCACCTTCCCCGAAAATCATGAGAAAGAAAAGCATAAAGTTTATATCATTTTTATGTGCTAACAGTGAAAGTAATAGAGTTTCTTCAAATCTTTTCACTCATCTGCCTAGCCTTTTCCCAACTTTGTTGGGGTCAGCTTCCAGTCTAACCGGATGCAGCTGAATATCAGAATTTTACATGGAGCGACTGCCTATCTGACCTCCACAACCCAGTTACTGGGTAATACGATACCCCTTGGTAAGACTGGTTGTTAGACTTTTGGGCTTCTGACGACCCGTAACGACTGTCAAAGATCCACGAATGACGGTCGGGACAAACGGCTTAACATGCTTTCCGAGGCACGGAGGGTTGTTGGTATGTACAGATGGTCACGTATCCACGGACTAACCGTGGCAAGCGTAGCTTAACCTGATCGATTGATCCGTGAGGCTGTTATGACTTAGCCACAAGCCCCTACTCTACTGTCTCCAAATCTTTTCTTACTATGAAAATAAATATAATTACTTCCATAATTATTATTTTCAATCAACGAAGCCTATTCTATTGTAGGTACCTATATATATATATATATATCTCATTCAAAACGACTTATCTCTTAGATAAAATATAATTAATCTTTTTTTTTCTATCCGATCTGTTTATCTGTATGTGTGTGTTTTTACATACACCCACGCCAGCTGCGTGCCCTTTAGCTTTTGTGACGTGGCACGCGCCACTGTCCTAGCAAGACCATTGTTACATCGCTAGTACAACTGCGTACTAGTTTGATAGACTGTTTTGATTCTTAATATTGTTGTTGTAGAGTTTAATTTTGGTCGTCATAGAAGTAACTGAAATAGTGGGATTTTGAAACGGGATTTTCAAACGGTTCATAGGTCGCTTCATGAAGGTACCTATTCTTAAAAAATTAAGGATACCTCCATGAATCAAAAACCCAAATCATGGACTTATCTTGCATCTAACATCGGCTGGCAATGAACACTGCTTACAAAATTTGTTTTTTTAGAAGAAACAATTTATCTTTGATAACTATGTAGGAGACATAGGATTCTCCAGTTAATGCTAAGGTTATTGTGGCAGTGACGCTAAAGCAGTGCCTAATTCGTCAAGAAGGCCTAGGTCAGGCTTTATACTTACTACATACCTAATAATTTAGGCATAAGATATATCATGCCCATGGCTAAATAATAACAGCCGCACAGGTCGATCTATCAGGTTAAGCTATGCTTGCCGCGGTTGGTCTGTGGATGGGTGACCATCTTTACATACCGAGACCCCTCCGTGCCTCGGAAAGTGGTCCCAGCTGTAATTCGTGGATCTTTGACAGTCGTTACGGGTCGTCTGAAGCCCGAAAGTCTGACAACCAGTCTTACCAAGGGGAATCGTATTACCCAATAACTGGGTTGTGGTGGTCAGATAGGCAGTCGCTCCATGTAAAATACTGTTATTCAGCTGCATCCGGTTAGACTGGAAGCCGACCCCATCATAGTTGGGAAAAGGCTGATGAGATGATGAGATATACCCAGTAAGGTTATAATGGTACGGGTAGTAGATCCAGTAAATGTGAAACAAAGTTACATAAAGAAACTATCACTAAACTTATTCGTTGATGAGTGTCCATAACAGGCGGCGACAATAAGGCCAGAATGAACCTGTGGGTTTCCCCTATGTTTTATGCCAAAAAGGGCACCTATAATAATATTGGTAATTAATAAGACGATATTTCTATTAATAATTAATAGAGATTGATGATTATTTATGCGTCAGGTTTTTGTAGTAACATATTATTCCTTCATATCGGGTAAAGAATCTATTTTTAGTAGTCAATTGACTGCCAAAAATTGATCTTTTACCCGATTCAATCATGCATGACATGTGCTGTAGTGCTGGTGGTTGGGAATGTCGAAAGAATTGGAATCACAATAGGTACTGTATGTTGTGAATTGACAGGTTAATCATCTATAACGCATCACCTTTGTGCCTATTTGTCTGTTCTGTTTTTGTTTATATATGTGTAAATAAATGGTAAATAAATAAATAAACGCCTTGTTTTATAAATTTTTTTTCTGGGGAATCGCCGCTAGTTGCTCAATGGAAAACTAACGTCTTTAATACCTACATAAAAGAGTGTTTGCAATAAGAAGGCTAAGAAGTAGCCTCACAGACTTTTTACCTGACCTAAATGCACAAATGTTTAATAAAAGACGTCAGCTTGGTTACGAAGAGAAACATTAGGTTTCTCTTAAAGCTTTACAAGCGCCTGATGCATTAATAAGGCAACGTATAGCAACGCCGCTGAATGTTACCTGAGTTCCAACAGATCTAATAGGCGTATGTTGTGTTTAGGGAAACAAAATATATAAATTTTTACGGATCCTCAAATGTAGTTAGTAAAACTATTTTTTGTTAGTCAAAAAAGGATATGAGCATCCTTTTTAGACGGGACTCGCTTGGCATTTGTTAAAACACCACAATTAAAAAGTAACTCGAACAACGAAACATTAAACTGTCTTTGGATTAGTGAGGTAAGACGAGTGTTGCTCCTAATACTCAAAAGTGCATCCTGTAACTCAAGATGTCTTGTTTTTTCGCTGCAATCCGCTCAGTAAGGCGAACTCCAAGGCTCCAACATCTTGCGAACATGTGGGATCCGTAAGTGTGACTATGGTGCATACTATCCTGGCTATATTTAGCCAGGCCATATGGTAATTGCTGGCAGGGGAAGGTGTATCGAATTGGAGATGCCACAGCATTCGAACGAGGTGGATTGATCTGTCAAAACATTCACAACTCTTTTTAAAAGCAACTTTTTTGGAGGACCATCCGTGTTATTGTTTTTCGCTGTCATATATCTTTACTAAAACAATATTGTAACCAAAATTCTTTTTCTCAATTATAAGTTTAATGATTTGGTCGCATAAAAAACTACGTACCTACAAACTCAGGTTGATGTCCCAGTACCAGTAGATATAGGTATCTCCATAGGTGACAACATTGATGTGCTGCCTGTCAATTCATGTGTGTCTTATTATTAGCATAATTTCTACAGACGTGCACTGGATAAAAAAAAAACTTCTGAAGCACATATCAGAAGTATTTTTTTATTCAGTTCACATTTTCGCCTATAGTCACAACTATAGGTGAAAATCCGAAAATTTTATATTAGGTATCTACTGTGACATTTACCCACCCTCCAAACTAGCAATCCTTTGCATCTATAACTGTTAAATTGATACGCTCAAAATAGCTACTGAATAGCAGTTCTAACTTAAGTTTATTGAAAAGTCCACAAAAGATTGTTTTCTAACAGAAAACAAATCCTATACACCCAGTCTAGACCAAAGAAACGCACAAAGACGAACCTGCGCATTCATCTTCAACAGCTGTGTTATGAATAGTTCCCGCCGACCGAGTTACCTTCTAATGCTATAACCTATCTCAATATAGGACACCTTGAATTAGCTAGGCTATTGAGGGCTTCCCCGATCTAGACGTACAGCATGACGCAAGTCATAGTAAGTAAACCAGTATAACCTGACCTCTTATTCTATTGTAACTCTGTACTGCGCTAGGTCAACTCAAGGTCACTCGTCGCGTTACCATCGACGCGCAGTCGACTGTAAGTACACTATTATTAGAAACTAAGAACAAGAATAAAGGGGAACCTTCAACTTGAAAATTAAATAAGCTAAGGTCAGTATAACAAAAGATGTCTGGAACCCTTAGACTGCATCTAGACGACTAGACTAGCTATTGAATAGACGTTTTTATTGCAAGGGGGAGTTGTAAGCATATCCGCTTCAAAATATTGGGTATGATTCTGAGGGAAAACAATGAGACAAAGGTGTCTTTGATAGCCATTGGAGCCAGCTTATATCGAATGTAAATGTCTTAGTTTATTAAGTCTTAGTTCACGATAATTATTGAGAATTTATTAAATCTATATACTTACTTAACTAAAACAAAGTCTGGTTAGTTACACCATTTACTTCGATCAATCATTTTATAACTCAGGAACGGCTGGACCGATTTTTATGATCTTAGATTTGTTGGATACTATTATAATATTGGAAAAATAATGAAAATAATTCACATTTACATGATTTTGTAAGGAGCGGCTTTTTTAAAGATATCTTGAAATTCATTTCAGTTTCATTTTTGTACATTTATTGAAAGTAATTCATTTTGAGTATTTATTATATCTTAATAAAAAATTGAATTTTTATCGGCTATTAAGTGGACACAACATTTATTGTTTCTGAGGCGGTACAAAGTTCGCCGGGTCAGATAATTCATTCATAAAAGCAAGGACCCCCCCCCCCCCCCCTCCACCCCTGAGAACTTTATTGCAATTGAAATGAAGAAAGTTCCCGACCGTATTACCTCTAACCGTATAATTACCCCGAATCCAGCTCTAATACAATGAACGTCTGATAAAAACATCAACAAGTTTCCATCTACAAGGCTGGTTGTATTAAAAACTCGTCTGGCTCCATTTGTTGCAATTCAATTTCGAATTCTGGAGTACATTTAAAAAGTATTCGCACAGTACGAGGTGGATTCATTGGACCGTGGTCCAGACATCCTTCCAACCTCTCCTTTCAACCTCTTTGTTTAACACCACGCGAGACGTTTGGACCTGCCCCTACCTCTGGGACCTTAGAACTGCATTCGTTTTCAATGAACTCTTTGCCAACTTCTTATAACAAAACAACATTACATTTGCACTCACAAATATACTCCCCTATTCTATTTCCTACCTTATTCCATACAATTGCTGATTATGCTATTTTAAGTAGTGGTTTTGATAAGTTTGTAAAAGTTAAAGATCAGGTTTTTTCTTTAATTTGTTCTGTTCAACTCGGTCTCCTGTTTTCAATGGCAAAACCGTTACATGCTGTGAATTAACATTTTGTTTGGCAATAAGAGTTACTAAGGACTAATAGGGCAAAAAAATAAACAGTGCTCGGAAAAAAATCTGTACACGATCATTGAACTTAATTAGCAAATCATACTACGTGAGCCTTTAAACCTATAAGATACCTACCTAATAAGGTCAAAATTCGATTGATCGATATCCGTATCGTACACCTACTTTAACAAGGGGATATCTTGCATTGGAACTGTATCAAAATTGATAAGCTACAGTAAAATCAATTCCAACTTTAATCAAATTTAATTCAGTATTATTATTCGACTAACATAACCGACCAAAAAATATCAGGAACCTGGCAGATGTTTGGGCCCGCGCCGTTTTACCCACACGACCAAACACCTTGTCCCGTTCTATGCTACCAAATACGTGAAGGCCAGAAAGAGAGAAAAGATATGAATAGGGGTTGTGTAGGGTTCAGCCACATGATCTCCTCCCTGGTGCGTACGCACACATACAAAGACAGGGAACCCTTGATCATTTTATTGATCTAGAGAAAAAATCTCTGCGATTAATTTTGTTACTGGCCGAGTACTGGATTAACGTGATTTGTAGATGTTGTTTTAATTATTATTATTGCTGGGTGATTAATGAATGTAAGTATGATTGATATTTTGAGTAAGCGTGTTATTTAGAAATCAATATTTACATTTAGGAAATAAAACAAACAATGTGTTTGTCGAAATTAATTCCCTCGCCGCAGTGCTTTTGAGTCATAAGAAGACTGAAGATCAGTAATGATGATTTAAGGGCCGACAATGATACTGAATCGCCATAGAAAAATATAGGTACAGTGGCAGCAGTAAGAATATGAATTACTTTCCTAATTGGACTAAGTAGATAACCAAATTATGTAGTAGATAATTGACCAATAAACAAAAACGGATAAATTAGTTTACTTGCAGTCGCTATCTATGGTTGCAATAGATCCAAAACCGGATTACTTTTTGTTCCAAAGTGTATACGACATAAAAACCAACTTTACAGTTAAGTGCCCATAAAAAACCACTTCCGTAAACATTTAGACGCGCCGACAAGCCCATAAAGTCTACGATGGGTCTTCGGCAAAATAATATCATCATCTCATTGGCTTCCGACAATTTCGAGTGTGCAAGAAAAACAAACTACTGGACTCGCGTATCGAGTTGCACTACTTAAACTGTCGTCAGCTACTACCACCCACATGGTCTCCTTTTTTTACCAATCTTTTTACCAAAACTAAATAGGTTTCCTGTTAGAAAAACAAACAGAGACATTTATTGAGTCGGAAATTTTTGTTTAAATGTCTAGTTGCGAATGAATGATGGATTTCAAATGACTGTCGACCCTTGACGGAATGATGCTTCCGTTCACAAAATTATATCTTGATGTTTGATATGTGAAGGAATGAGGTAACTGATTTGTCATTTGATTGATAATAATAATTGATTATTTGATAATCATGCTTTCCAAATTCATGTGTCCATGCTCATTGGTGGTTAGAGCAAATCATATCATTTACCAAAATTATAGAACGGTACTATCAAAGGTTTATCTGTTCATCGGTTTGCGGTAAATATATCAAGTTTTACTAAATTTTGGAAGCGAAAAGATTGGGCTGACGGAGCGTAGGCAGCGACCCTAATCGATGTCTATCTGTTTGATTTCGTTTCACGATTCACTGACGACGTTGCTATTACACCCTTTCATCTTTTAATTTCTAAAGAAGGTACTAACAGGAATGCGTTTTTTCAAAAAACTAAGACTCTGGGCATTACTTTTGGTTCTTCATCAGATATAACCACAGAATATTTGAAAGAAAAAAACACGGGGACTACCGTGGACACCGCTTTGATTTACGACGAATAAAATTTTGGGATCTTTTTAGCGTCGCAATTAAAATATTTAACGAACCTGTCGCAGTGGGTGGTGGGCGACAGTTCTCACGAGCCTATTAAATATAATTTTATTTGTTTTTGTAACGATTTATGAGTAGACGCCATCTCCTTGTTTATAGATGTGGATACTTTCGGCGGAGTTTTGACGTGTTTTATGATGAGGAAGCTCGAAAACTTGTCGCCAATATTTTTTGTAACCGGTTAAATATTGTAGTTTTCGATATTTTGTTTTTGTTAAGTATTGGTAGTTATGTCCTTTTTTTTGGTCAGATTCGGGGACGTTTATAAGATTTGATAGGATGAGAGAGCGTCTACAAACAGAAACGGCAAGCGTCTTACCATGTTAAATAGTCACGTTTTCTAGATATGGAGATGAAGCAAACCTGCCGACGTTTATATTATATAATATCATGCCCATAAATTGCTAACGTTTTAACAATACAACCCTTTTAATAGTTTCGTTATTCATATGTCAACATTCATAACCACGATACTTATCAACGGAGCGCATACGCATCCCAACTAAAATAAAATTCTGTTATAAACGATTTGTGAAATGCGTTGTCAGCATGACGCGAACTGAGTTTAGTGAAATCAAGTTTTTTCCCTCAACAAAGGGTAGTTATAATAGTTTTGTCCCCTGGACAATATTGTGATGAGACGTCTTAGTGGATTCACAGCGTGAGGCTGACGGCGCGTTCACTGTTTGGAAGCCACCACCCGCCTTATAGGTAATGTTGCTCAGAATTAACATATTATAATAATTTTTAACCCCATACATCGACTCATCGTCGACAGTTGAAGATAGCAATAAGATCGTATTAGTTTATGTTTATAGTTTTAGTAGCGGTGCATGTCAAAGCCGTTACAATAAATTCGAGCGTGCACTAGTGGCTGCAAACATAGTGGCGCGGCTGTCTTTAAATCACTTACCTTCGAACGCACGCCGTGTATTATGTTATCTATTGCAATAATTTCCGAGGCGTTAAAATGAGCCCGGCATGGGTGTCGGCGCGCAACGAGAACAATTTAATTGAATAAAATTAGCCAATAAACTTTGCTCGTCGAAAGCTGCTACAATGGCATACCGCCTCCGCAGCACGGTACTCGTAAACAGGCCTTATTTACTGGAGACTCCTTTGAGAATCCGCATTAAATGCCCTCAATATACTGTTGGGAACGTTTGCGTACATTCATACCTTAGGCGGTAATAGTTTTTCGATCCCATTGTGGGAAGAAGGTGATATATTTGGGAGACGTAATGTCTTGTAAATTTTACAACACCGCGCCGCGGTGATACTGAATTTTTTTCTTGACCTTACTGGAATAAATAATGAAAAAGTTTTACTTGTGCAGAATATAACATTCAAATGAATACAATCGAGCGGGTGTCCCGTTGTTTAAAATCAATTATGAAGAGCAAGGCTTGGACGAAAAATTCCGTAGCCCGCGGGAGAGCCGCTTGCAAAACCAGCAGTGAGGTCTCAATCAAGAGACCAATTACTGATGATCACTGAACTTTTCATGTCATATAGCCAAGGAAGGCTTGATCCAATAAAAAGTACGAGGATGAGAGAATTTTGTCATACTTGCCCCAGCTATAACTAAATATTATTATGATTATTACATTGATAGGTATATGTAGTAGGTAAGTGTTGATGCATTCATCGGACTGAAGATCTTTTCTCATGAAAAACTGAGGCGATTAAAAGATTTAATAGTCTGAAACTGTCCATGGTTCATGACTGAATAGGTACAGGCTTCCATCCTAATAACATTGGTCTGGTCTCTTGCTACTTTGTTATATCTACACACATCAAAAGTGTCTAGGGATCAACATATATTTTTGCAATAACTTTTCTCCTGATTGATATTAATTAAAATTTTCTTTAAGGATTCATCAAATAAAGTGTTTTCGTTTGTCACAGTAACGATAAACCAAGTCACCTTTGCATTAATAAAGAAATTTGCCATTTTCCTAATAAAGGGATTTTTGACATTTGAACCACTAACACAAAAGTTCGAAAAAAAGACTGAAATAACAGTTTTCTTTAAAATTTTATTGGGTAACTTAAACAATTAATAATCCGTGTTTCTACCGCGAACACTAACAACACAAGAACATCGGTTTGGCATACTCAAAATGAGTTCATCCAAATCACGCTGTGGAATGGCCGCCCATGTTCGTTGCAACAACAAAAAAAGGTCTTCTTGCGACTGGATACCCTCCATATTCGGCAGAGTTCTTCTCTGTAGCATATCCAATGCATGCTCAATCGGGTTCAAGTCTGGCGACTGAGCAGGCCAGGGCAGGACATTGATGTTAGCTGCGGCGAGAGTCTGTCTTACAACTCTTGCGGTGTGCGGTCGTGCATTATCATGCATTAACTGAAATAAGGGACCGATTTGCACTTGTAGAGGAACGATGACGTCTGATACAATCGTCTCAGCATAAATTTGAGCGTTGAGGTTGCCTCTGATCCAAATCAACTCAGTTCTTCCGCCGATCCAAATACCCGCCCATACCATGATGGTTCCACCACTATAAGGATGGACTTCCTGGCAGGATTTTAATCGCTGTTGGCGTCCAGGGGTTCTCCAGTGTCGTATACGTCTTGTATCCGGTCTCATACCAAAACGAGACTCATCAGAAAAGCACACGAAACGCCATTGTTCTTCTGCCCAATTTCTGTGTTCAAGAGCCCATTGATATCGAATCCTACGATTGTGCATTGCTATAGGTGGTACCCGTAGCGGTCTTCGGGAATGAAGGTTCACTTCATGCAAGCGGTTTCTGACTGTTTGGTCGCTAATTAAGTTCCCTGAAGAGTGATGAAGCCTCACGGCTAACATCATGGCGGTTATTGTTGGAGCTCTTCGAGTTAAGATTTGAATGTATCGGTCTTGTCTCCGTGTGGTGCAGCGATACCGTCCTCCATGGCGCTCAGCCACGGTACCAGTGCTTCGGTAACGTGTCCAAAGTCGACTGATAACACTCTGACTTGTATTCAGAGCTAAAGCCACAGTACGTTGCCGGGAACCAGCTTCTATCATTCCCACGGCTCTGAGCATTTCTTCCCTGCTTAAATGACGTCGCCGCTCCATAATAACGTTGGTTTTAATCAGTAGTAGGGAAACAGTAGCACTAATAATGTCTTCAATGCGTTGTATGTTTTTATAGGGAAAATATTGACAGCTGATTTTCATCTTTTACTCGAATTTGATTCACAGTTCCTGATTCAAATTATGAAATGCACCAAAAAGGATCCATATAAATTTATAAAATCATAAATTTATTACAAAGCCACATCTCAATCTCAAGAAATCCGCATAAAAATGCTTGATCCCTAGACACTTTTGATGTGTGTATGTTAGACATTTGGGCATACCTACTTTAGAGGTATAATTATTGATTGATATTGTTGATACGGTGACTTATTCTCAACGCTGGGTTTTGCCGATCCAAGCTTCTTTCTGTTCATATTACAATTTTTCCTACCTTTTATACCTACATCTCCCATAACCAGTTCTTTAGCTCTCATAACATCAAGCTAACATATTTTTGATCACATTCTGCAGAGTACCTACTACGGGCAAAAAATATTTAATTAACGTGCCCAAGTATTCAAAATTACATTTTTATTATAAGAAAACTCCAATGCTCATCATTTTAATGAGTTTTGTGCGGAAGTGCGTACGAGTCATCGGCAGTTGGTGATCGGGCGGCTGTGCGCTGAATGTTAACGTCAACGCGTGCCGCCGCGCAAGCGCAGCCTCCCCCGCTCCGCTGCCGCTGCGCCCGGCCGCTCAGCTGCATCAAACTTGATAGACATCTCAACACCACTTAATAAGCGAATTCCTCACACCACTTTACTGGTACTCGGAAACATCGATGTAGTTATCGAAAAACGCGAAATTTGTAATTTTTTCCCCACTGATTTATTGTCACATCTTATGTAATTTTCTCGCTCGTTATTCCCCTTGAGTGCAAAACATGGTATATCCCTAATTAGCAAGTAAAAATCACAAGTGCATAGTTATAAATTATAAAGAATTTCGCTATTTGCAACTGTTCGTTTGACAAATGCTGGCCTACTGGGGCTTTGTCGGCAGCAGTAATGAGACACTGCGCAAGCGGGAGACAAATTTATCCCATAAATATCTTTGGGATGCGTCGATCTGCATCGTTAATTTACTACACTGGATATCGATATCGTAATTCATTCACATCTTTATTATGTCATTTATTCAAAAGTGTCTCGATATATTACTGAAACTTCACTTCGACCGGCTAAATAAAATCCACTTAATTGACATGGAAGGGAAAAAATAGCACTTCGTGCCGCCCTTATCTTCAATTTCTTAATTTGAGTTTCGCAGTTGAGTTGGAGAAGGCATCTTTCAAAACATCATACCTGACAGCATAAATGACGAATTCTGACTGTAACCACTACTTGTATTTACACGTTGCGATGAAATCCTTATAGCTTTGGGCTTTTAACGAGTGTTCCTGAAACCTCAATTTTCTTGAACGCTGACATATAGTGGAGACAGAAGGATGCCACACACACCGCGACTTCAACCGCCAATCCTTTATGCAAATACCAACAATATCTGACCACTTTACTTTTTAATACAGTAATCATGTTATGAAACGGGCAGCATAAGATAACGTTGGAGACTTCGCTCTTCATTGTTAAGACTGTTATTAAGACAACACTCGGGTTTCTTCAATTAAAAGTTTTGAGACATTTTAATATTTGCCTTTCGACTAATCTTTGGTTGGAACACAAATTCAGAACTTGTTAACAAGTTCGCGACCGCTCATTATTTACTAAACAAACAGAGATAAGGGTCGAACAAGCTCGAAGATTTTCGGAACACTTTTTAAGATTTGGCAAACGGAAAAAATGTCGGCAGTTTTTTGTTGTTCACCTGTTTTTATGTCGATATCGCACAAGTTTTCTACCACCCGTGTTCTAATAAACACTTATCGGAGCCTGATCTTAGGAAGCAAAGAATTATGGCATATTTAAACAATTTATTGCCGCCGCTGAACAAGGGAACTGCTGATAAGCCTCCGGTTTTGCGATAACGTTCTTTATGCTCTCAAGATTTGCCGAAATAAAAGAATTATGGAAATGACAGAAACGGAACATGTTTTAATACGGTCCGATCAGATCAGAATTAGAACAAGTGAAACAGCTGGTTTTGATAGGAATCAAGAGTTTATTAACGATTTCATTGATTTATTGAAGCACGACGCTATTGCCAATTAAAATTTAGGTACACATAATGGTACCTATCAGGTGTTTCTTGCAATATATTGACAAACTAATAATATTTTTCCATCAAATGATATGAATAGAAGAGTGATACTAATTAAGCCATTGATGCAACGAATGCTGTTTTAAATATTTAACGAGTTATAATGAATGATATGTCACTGTTAATTGCAGATATAATGCCATAAATTGCATACAAATTGTTCATTGCCATGATTGTCTAGGTTCTAATCATCATCACGAGGAAGACGTTTTGTTATTTTTGTAGTGATAATTTTTGTCAGGGCTATGAATGGAATTTCATTTAATATTCGCGAAAAATGCAATACCGTCAACAAAAAATATATCGAGATCCTGTTTGATTATTATAATTTTTTTTTTAACAATCATTGTAAAATAGAGTAAATTTGCAACAACAAGCGGAAGATTTATATCTAACGTAAAATTATTATTGTGTTCATGACGCATTATATGAGGAAATTTATATAAGTCTCGCCCGAACCTAGATTAGATTAACGATAGAGGAGCAAAATTTCGTCAACGTCTGACACAAGCAGAGTGGCGCAGTGGAAGCGTGCTGGGCCCATAACCCAGAGGTCCGTGGATCGAAACCACGCTCTGCTAAATACTCTTTTTGTAAATATTCATTGCGCCATAGGCATATTATTGTAGGATAAAATAATAAAGATAACGTAGTGTTCTGTTTGTTCCACTTATTTTTATTATTATTGTATTTTCAACAACTTTCATAAAATTATTGACACCATTTATTTTTTATTCCTCGGTTTTTGCAATACGATGATCTTCTTAAATTAAATTTTAGTATCTTAAGATAGACCGTGTTACATTCTTAATTTGTATGCTTTCTTTAACACGCTTGTCACTTATTTAAACAATATAATTTTATATCGTCAAACAAAATATCGATTACAGATTCATAGATAGTAACTCGATCTTTTCTGCCGACCGTGAAATCAAGAGCACGCTTTGACGTCTTAATCCAATCAAGCAAATTAGTTATTAGATTACAATGTGGTCGTTGAAAAGTAAATTATGTGTTTATTGATAGCCTTACGCGTGGTCAAACGATTAACATTCAGTAAATTAAGGCAGGTCGAGGATAAATAATGACGATTAATATTTGGCGGTTATTAACTAACTTTTGTTTTTCTTTCCAGAAAAATATAATTACCGTAAAATAAAATAAAGTTGAATGGCCATAATTTGTGTATTTTATATTTTTGGTGATATTTTACTTGCCTAATGTATCCTAATCTGGCTGGCTGTTTCGAGAAATTCGGCGTGACTATCTACCACTTTTTTCCCCTGAGTGATTGTAGCTAGGTTTCTAGTGCATTACAAACAATGATATACCCATTTAGATGATAGTTCAGTTATATTAGGTACCTCATATGGCTTTGTGAAAAATAAACCTTTTGTTTTCTTGCCATCCAGTTCGAATTACTTGCGAGTGTTTCTTTGAAGTCCAATTAGACTGTACAAAAAACAGCTAAGTATAGAGATAGCAGCATCATGTCTCGTATTAGGAAAGTGTCAAAACTATCTTTCAACGATAGAGTTTAAAATGACACCATTAACAACAAAGAATGACCAGCGTTTCGGAGATGGTCACTATAAAGCTATTATTAATACATATCTTTTTTTTTAAACCAACTCGTTATCTGACGCAGGAATCCTTTCAATCCATCCGTTCTATTGTTTTTGGACCACTTTTTTATGTTGATATCAATATTTTTTACGATGGGAGTAACGATAAAACAGTGATTTGTTCCGAACAGATATCGACCGCTCGAGATGCCTTGAGGCACTTATGATGCGTTTATCATTCGGCGGCAACGTTTCTTTTGTATGTAAATATTTTATTGTTACGTAAAAAAATCTTATTCTTTAAAAATGTATCATATATAAATAGCCTTAAAAACACAAATAAAGTTGAGAATATTCGAATATGTGGGAACTAAATTATATTATAAGTAATAGAAAGTGCATTGATCAAGCTTATTCGAATCCGATCCGACGTTAAATACATTTTAATGAAGACATTATCCTTTTCGCAACATATTTCTCTGGCTCGAATCTTGTGTACAGAGGTACCGACAGAAAGTTCCAACAATCGGATTTGTGCTAAGTAGATCATAAAATATCGAGCATTTTTATGGCGGTGGTTTTAAAGAGTTGCGAGTTGTAAGAGCTATATGTTTTCCCAAAAAAATATCACCTGCGAAAGAAAGATGTACCTATTAAAAGGGTTTGGATATTCTCAGAAGATTTTCATACTGTTAGAATAGGAAAAAGCAATAAATGAAGGAATACCTAATTTAAGCTTTTGTGTAGAAGTAAGTTGGTACCTACTTAAATTAAATAGCGTTTGATATCATCCATCGTTCAAACTGCACGTAGCAAGTAAATGGGATCTAGACTATCTTAATAGAGACGGGTTTTTAGTTTTATTTGATTTGAATTTAAGTGGTACCTAAACAGATCAACTGTTTAGGTTGACGTTTCATTTCTTTCCATTGACGTGTTTGTTTCATTATTCAATCATCAGGCAAAAGAAAATTAATATTAAATTCCACTTTAAGAAGCTATTTCAAATATCACATTATAATTCATTTTAATTGAGTTGTTAATAGATGCATACCGTGTTAGTTCTCGATTTGAGTATTCGATTGTATATCGATTATCGGTTCGGACACATCGGATGATTGATATTGGTCTCGGTATATTTTCGTAGTGGATTCCTTCATATAGTTGGAATTAATAGAGTTGTTTGTTTTAGTTGCGCTAGTGGGCAGCGCCGCGGGCGCAGCGTATCGCCTCGCCTTAATGAAGTGTCGAATTTTGTGTTCTTGTGGGAGTTAAGGTGACTATACAATAGCTGGGGGGTATTGTAATGTATATTTCAACCCCTGTCAGAGTACGAAATACTTTCTACGTTTTTTTATTTAAAATTTAATTCATACTTTATACATAACAATTTCTGTTCATTAAGTTTTTATATTTTCTTTCTTAGGTCTTAAGTTTACTTTTACTTTACATTAAAAAACAAAGTCAATGAACAAAACTATGGACTAGAATTATGTCTGAAAAAAAATTTGGTATAAATTAATTGATGTAATAACTACCTACCATGATTGTGTTTGTGTACTCGTTTGTCCAGCGTATCGTATACCTACTCCACGTAGACGCAACGTAGAAGTTACTATCTCTGCCCTGTAAAAACGCTGCACTTGCGTAGCGTTGCAACAGTGACTGCGTAGCGTAGCTACGACGACTGCGTAACGTGCCAATAACGACTGTGCAGCGTTGCTACGAATATTGGTTACGGCGAACGAGTAGCGTCTGAACTGCGCTTACGTTCAACAAACGCCTACGCCGGTGTCCGCTGGACCAATTAATGAGAAGGCGTTAAAAGTAGTATTTTAGGTAAAAGCTTGATTTTTAATATGCTGTTCTTATCCTTATTGATGTACCACTATTGTGTAGGCCCTCTAATCCACTCGCTTCTGAATTAACTTTTGGATCGGCCATCGATAAATAAATATTTATATTGTGTTAATGATAAAGAGTGTTTCGTCTTAGATTTAATAGATAACAAATTATGGCCGTCGCGCGTCGCCTGAAGCTGTATACATTATAATATCTTAATGCACTATGTTTAATTGTAATCCTCTGCGATGTATTAATAATGAATTTGTTAGTAGCCGTTATGATTTGTATTGTTTCGAGTGTTAGTTTTAATTGTTATATGATAAAGCTTGATCTTATCTATAGGTATTATAATGGTGCTTTTCACTCAGTAGGTTAGAGGCATTTTAACTACGACAATACGACTGTAATTTAGTCAATGCTGTGTACTCTGCCACTTACTCCATAATCATGGACAAAACGGTTCCGATGTCTTAAGTATAAAATTGTACACTTATCACTCCACTTCAATAATCAGCTGGTAACATTCGATTATTGTTAAAGTTCAGCATTTTCAATAACATAAAAATATCTCTCTTGAAACTTGTCTCAAATGCGATTGGCGACATTGAATCATTTTAAACTGGCCGTAATTGTACTGTAGCTCGAGATAGCCCGGCAATTTGATGATAAATACTACAGTAAGTTTATACGCTCGTACACCGTCACGGTCCTTATGAGTTAATTAACGACAATCATGCAAATGACACGCCACACTCAATACTCAGTACATGCGACCAACTGCAGTAATAAGTGAAAATCGACTGATCGAAAAAACATACGACGAGCTTTAACATTAAGTATAGGTAATTTTGTAGTTAACAAGCGCAACTACGTGAAGAAATTTGAAATATCGTAAACAAGTAACCTGTTTGTAGAAAAAAGGAGAACATGAAGTAGTACCTATTCATACATGATATTACTAATATCACATTTAGAAGATTACTAATTCCTATACAAAAAGAAGCGAGTGTAAGAAATCGTACGGTCACGATCGTACGCCTCCCCAAGCTCGCTCTATTAAAATTTCCATAACATGTACTATAACCATACATTAATCTAAAAGCTCGCCTCACTCAAAGCTATCTCGCATGCATCACTACTATCTGCTAAAACTTCTAGTTGCTGTGAAAAAAAACTTTAATAATTCCAATTAACCCTAATAATAGGCTCCGGGCAATGGAGAGGCAGTGCGATTAAAAAGACAAATCCCTCAACCACTAGACTACAATAGCAGGTTGCGAGCATTCCGTCGAGTGGAAGTCTGCCCTTTATTAATAGACCAACGACCGGTAGCCGCCACGGTTGCCATACTGAGCGAAAGATATGATTAACACAAAGGCGATACATAATAAGCGATATTGGGACCAGTTCGGGGAGCTATGGACATAATATGTAACCGCAGCAGGTTTTCGATCATATCCATTACAGGCTAATGCTCGTGGCCGCGACAAACGCACGCGTTCACGTTTGCTTTTCTTTGAAGCGGGCTCAGGAGCAGGCTGTGAACGTTATCGTCGCAGACTGTTCCATCTAATTCTCAGGATGAATGCACTTATGAGGTATGCTACTTTGTCATTGTGTTTTGCAAGTGTATGCTCGGGCTTTTAATTAACGTAACTATGCACTTCTATGGCCGGCAAAGGTTTAGAGACCCTGGTTCTAAGCCTTTTATATTTTAATTTTCAGTCCAATTAAGCTAACTAGCTAGCATGCTTCTATAATTTTTATCAATAGGCAGATACTTTATCTTATAAATAATATACAAGATATTAATCGATTTTGATAAAATTCCTAGTGACTTGTAGATATGGAACCACCGACATCGTCCACATTATCTTATCCTCTTCATGAGGTGCAATGAAAGTGTTACACGCATTTTTTTTCGGATAACTGTTATTTGATTGGGAACAGTTAATTAGAATCTCGATTAGCTGACGACCAAAACAAAAACAACAAATAAATTAATGATTTTTAAATTACCTAATAATTGAAAGGAAAATATTAGTTAATGAGCAAGTCAATTAATGGAGCTAATGAAGATATCTGCGATATAAATAATGGAATATTTCAAATAAACGTATTTATAAGCTGGAGTCCCTTTGAAAATGAAGGGCTGTATTTTGTTACTAGTCGTGTTACTTTTAATAAGTGTTGTGGTGGCGATCTCTCTTTCTGCCATTGGAGGCGTAGAAAAAGAAACAGAGACAGAAGTCCAAGAAGAACCAAGAGTAGTGCAAAAAACCGTGTTACAATCACAAAGCATGGTAGTTGCAGGATGTGCACCAGGAGCAGTCAGAATGTGCAATATTTGTCAATATAAACACTAATCAAGTTAATGCGTAAAACCAGTGTTGTCAATATGTTTGTATTCTATGGAAAAGACTGGTGTTTTTAAATAAAATCACGAAATAAATAATTAAAAATACTTATCTTTAGTTACAAGTTCATGCAGATTATGACTTTTTTTGTCTGAAAATACCGTGGTCTTAATCGAAGTCATTACAATCCCGCAGATGTATATTAGATTGTACACGCAATATTTTATCGTTATCTCATAAATACACACAAGATGACTGTAAATAATATCTCAACGACAAGAGAAGTAATTGGATGGGCTTCCACATCGATCAAGCCACATTTTTGTATGAACAAGCTCGTGATAATTAAACGTGATGTGAACGTTTTATAAATGGCGTTCATGCTAATTGTTTAATAGGCGATGCATTTAAGAGTCCTTAATGTTATATTCTCTTTCTTTCACTGTAAATATTGGTGGTTAATGAAAGGAAAGCCATGACAAAAAAGGAAAAATTTTAGATACAGTTATTAAAAATATGGCGGAGGACGTCAATAAGTGGATAAGCAAATATAACTCAAATTAAAATGCAAAAAGCAATTCTAACCGCAAAGTTGCATGGCACATACCTAATGACGAGTATCCGCCAATTAAGCGTCTGCGCATGGTCCGTGACAAAAACTTGTCTTGTGAGCCTTTAAGAGGCGCTACCGAACTTAATTGGACGGTGGTTATCGACTGCTGGTTATTGTGCCAACTGGCAATGGCGAATAATCGAAGGTCGGCCGAGCGGATTCCACCTAGTCGACTCCCAGCTATGCCATGATCTATTTCTGTCTACTCCAAGACAAAAACTGCCGTGAAATTGCAGCGTTGAACAAAACGAGCCAACACCAAAATTGGAATTTGAAATTTTAATTGTGCTGTTAGAGCCTTAGTTGCATTGCTTGTGCGCAGCTGAAACGACTTACCTTTGAAGCCTTAAGTGTGATTGATGATTGTTTTATTTTAACGCCTTATTGAATAGAACTTAGAATTATTGGAGAATATTTACTTTTTTCAGACCATACAATAACTCGGATCCGCTCGTGATAAATTGGAGAGATAAATAAAAATCTTTCAAGATGTGGCTTATTATAGGAATCCTATATAAGATATACTCGTAGTTTCCTAAAGTCCAAGTCCTATTAATGAGCCCCTTAATTAGTAACTGCAGCAGAGCTCATAGACAAGGTCTGTTGTGTTATATTTTATGTTTGATAAGGTTGATGCAACAAGTTGAAAAGTCATTTCATATGTAAACCGAGGCGTGTGTCGTCGGCGGCGAGTGGCATCGAGTGCCACGCGCCACTCCCGCGCACTCCGACTGGTTCCACCGCCGTCTGTGCACTGACGACCACTCCTAAATAAAAATAAAGACACGCGCCCGATGACGTCTATCACCGGACCTCTTCAAACTTTATCCTTCTCCCCCATACATAAATTAATTACAATACCTATCTATTCCCGCTTTAGCACCCCAGAATTCCTGTTTTCGAAACAAATGCTGAATTAATCTGTTCACTCTTATTTTTCCATTCGTTTGGAATAAGGCGTGTATTTTATTTATTTCTTAATAAGCGAAGCGACAGTACCTCGGGTACGATGTTTAATTAAGAACTAGCGAAATGTTGCGGACCGCGGCCTCTGGCAGAGCTACATAGTTATTTGTTTTTTAAACACGAATATTTATAGGTGCTATTTTGTCAGGTATTTTTTAAAGACTTATTTTATGTGGGAAATAGGTAGGCAATTTCGCTGCAAAGTAAACAAGTTCCGTTCCTTATCGTTTCAAGAGAAGTATTTTGCAGTCAATTTGATAAAATGTGTTCGGGTATCGCAATACATGAATGCGGAAACACCCGAAAAAATTAGTTCAATGAAATGAGGTCGATGCACCGAGATGCTCACAGAATACAGGTTCGTTTGTTGAATTTATTAAAATATAATTGATACGAAAGTATAACGTTATTACGCTAATAACGTTACAACTCTGTCGTAGTAAGAAAAGTTAGGAAATCGAGTACTTTTCGTTTTGTTCACGGATTGCGTTCATTCGAAAAGGTTCCAGTGTTGATGACTTGTTTATCGAGTATTTCGGGTGGGTAAAAAGAGGAATCTTGTGTGTCCAGCGGAGCTGTCCATTCAAGAATTTGTTGACAAGCAATTAAGGGTGGGCCGAGTATGTACGAAGATCAAAACAGAAGCGAGAGACAATTTTATATAGGTATTATTTTTTATTGAGTCAATTGAATGCTGTAGATAAATATAATTTTATGGATTGTAGTTATTGTAATTAATGTAAAAACACCAAAATGTTCAAGGAATGTATTGTCAGGATATATATCGAGTCGTATTGCCTAGTCGAGCTAGTCATTTTCACAATTATTGTTTCTTGTTGCCAACGGAAACTTAAAGCGGTTCTTGTTTACGTTAGAGACCAACTACCATCATATCCTTGCATGATATGTAGTATTGATGATAATGATGTTTATGACATTGTCCTACAAGTTTTTACTACTCACTCAATAGCTACGCATGCTACACAACCATAATGCTGTTCCTATTTGTAGTAGCTATACGAATACAATTCGCATTTTTTGTCACAGATCTAATGAATGTTTCATGGTGTTTAATAGAAGTGTATTAAAAAGTATATTGCGTGAAAGGAATCATTAAAAATTGTACAACTTTATGGAAATGTTAAGAAAATGAACTTAACTTACATAAAGAAACGCATAATGACGTTTATTGTATTACGACTGTCTGAGAACAACGGCAGGAGTAATTTTAACATTGAAATATCCATTAAAACCCAGCTCCATATACACTCAGGGGCACATTAAACCGGCCACCCACATTTTGTCGATTTCTTCAAAATTCTATGGTAATTTAATTAATTTTGTTATAATATTACATTGGGTGAACCTTTACGAAAACAAATGAAACATGTGTATGTTGTGAAATGGTTTAATTGAGACAAAATTAATCAAGAATTTGAATATGCAGTTTTCTTACAAAAAATAAAAATTAGCAAAATCTTACATTAAAAAAAAGTGTGCTCTAAATTGTCGGAATAATAATGTGTATTTCCTCCTCTGGCCCTAATGACCTCTTGCAACCGATTATAAAGCCCGTCCATTATGTCTTGGATGTCGCTTTGGGGAATGTTCTCCCACTCCTCAATAGCTGCAGTTTTTGGCTCACTGATGGTCGTAGGAGCTGGTATACGACTCCGAATCCGTCTTTTTAGGTTGTCCCATACATGCTCTATTGGGTTCAGGTCAGGACTGCGAGCTGGCCACGGTAATCGCTGAATATTGACAGCGTCCAAGTAATCGGTGACAATTCTCGTGGTGTATGCACGAGCGTTGTCGTGCATTAAAATAAAATTATCGCTAATGAATGGCGCAAACGGAATCACATGTGGTTCTAGGATTTCTGTCACCTACCTGTGAGCATTAACGCTGCCTCTATCGAAGATGACCAACTCTGTACGGGCGTCGTAACAAATGCCACCCCACACCATTATCGAGCCTCCCTCGTAGCCCACTGTTCCAACCACAGCACATTCAGCAAACCTTTCACCGCGGCGTCTATACACGCGCTGACGTCCATCAGGACCTCGTAAAGCGATTCTTGATTCATCAGAGAAGAGAACTGCCTTCCATTGTTCCGAAGTCCAATTTAAATGTTCTCGAGCAAATGAAAGTCTCGCTCTTCTGTGAGTTGCGGTCAGCGCTGGGACTCGAACTGGTTGAAATGCTCTCAGATCCCTCTCAGCTAACCTTCTTCTTATTGTTCTTAGGCTCACGCTTACATTTCGTACCTCAAACAAGCGGTTACGAGCTTCAGAAGCCGTTATAAACCGATTTCGAAGAACGTTCGAGACGATGTAACGATCATCTCTCTCTGACGTACACCTTCTACGACCTTGCCCTGGCCTTCTTGTGTAGGAAGCAGTCTCTCTATAACGCCGGATAGCATCTTGAATAGTGGTTCGTGGATATCCAAGCATCCGTCCAATTCGACGTTGGCTAAACCCAGCGTTTGCAAGTGCTACAGCCCTGGCTACTCCAGCTGCGTCCAGTGGCATTTTTTTTGGTGTAAATGAAATCACGGCACTCCAACACCTCGGTTTTATTCAAAGAAATGGTAGCACAACGTTTTAAATCAAATGTATCCGTCACACAAAACGAAGGGCGGGACTGTAAAATTTCGACTAAACTGATTATTGTTAAATAAAAACCACAAAGGTAAACAAAACGCGGGTATGATTGTTTTATTTATTTCAAATATACCCACTTATGAAGTTACGCCTAGTATTCAAAGCGTAAGTTAACATAAACAAACGATATGCAATTCGAGATGGGTGGACGGTTAAATGTGCCCCTGAGTGTATTATGGCACGGTAGTCTGACGCTCCATACTAAATGCTTCACTAATTATTATTTCAATAGTTCTTACCTTTGTTTTATTAACAATAAACTCTGCCAAGATTAGGGGTAATGAAAATACAGGATGGTAACACAAATGGTTTTTTCTTCATAAAAATTAATTTTCTTGCAATAAAACCGGATAACTGTGCTGTTAACCAAATTCAATTATAACAAAAGGCGAGGGTTCGGCTCTAGCTGTCGGTCCGCTTGTTCAGATTATATGGACGGAATAAATATATTCGCTTTTGCGAACAGGAAGTAAGTAGAGCGATCTTTACGGAGATTTGGAGTGATTAAAGCACTCATATGCGTCTCATTCAGCACAATATAAGTGGTTTTCAGGTTATGTAACTGTGAGCAGTAAGGAATCAAAATTAAGTGGATGATGAGTCAGTTCGCGTAGGTAGTTACACACATACCTATTTACCTAAGTATGGTTGTCAAGCTGTATGTAACGTTCGTATATCGAACAGCCAATTTAAAGGTGTTAATTTAGTGGCGCTTTATGACCTGAGTTTATTAACAAATGTTCCATATTGCCAATTCACCATTTTAGATTTATTTAACAGAATGCTCCAATTATTCCCATTGTCCACCGTAAAACCACAAATAATGGTTAAAAATAAACTGTCCTAAAACGTTTATCCGTATTCTTCGTTCCACGGCTAAAAGTATTCCGAGTGGTCATAAACTCGTCCACCAGTTACGCTACAGACCTTCGTACAATGGTAAATGATAGTTATAAACGTTTATTAATAGAGGTATACCTCCGTTCGTACAAACAATCAAGAACTTAATGTAGGTTTAAAAAAATAGAGCTTAATAACATGACCGGTGCACAAGCTCTGAATCAAGACAGAATTCTGTTGTTACGCGCTATTATTAATAATTAAAACGATTACTTCTGTGAGATAGTAGCGTAGTGTAATTAATATTATTATTAGCGAGGAGGCTTGAAGTACGCGTTACTATGTGGTGTGGAAGATACCGAGGTCCGTGGGCGAGCCGTCCACTAGCTTGGCAAATCATTAGCTACGAGTAGTTCGCGCTTATATGAAAAGACGGCGCAAGATAATCAGATTCAATTCTTATTAAATCAAATTGGAAAACCAAGTAGAAAACCGGTGACGATAAAATAAGAAAAACTGAGGATATAAAATGTTTACTCTCAAGGAAGATTCGCGATAACACAATATTGTTAGTATTTTTGATTATTATCTAGTTATTGCCCCTCGTTTTAAATAATTGTTGGAATGAACATATTTTGTATATCACTGGTATATCTCCGACACAAGTTATGGGATTCCTTTAAAGAATCTACTAGTACCTAACTTAATGCTTGGGGGCGATAGCAATCTGTCACTGTTAATACATTTATGTAAATCAAGCGGTGCCGACACAGGTTATATGAAAAAAACTTAAAGTGATACATTAATTCTTGCTATATTCTTGCATACATACTTGTGTTTATTTTTTAATTTCAGCAGTTTTATTTTTCATTCTAGAATTTTTCCAAACGTCTGAGTTTATTTAAATGGCCTTAATTTGTTATCACACACGCAACTCTTCAGGGAGCATTACCTACATCTAAAAGCTATTTAAATCTGATACTGAAAACACTGAAAATAAACTGGAAAACACAGTTAATCCACGACCACCGCATTATGTACACCTCAAATAAATAGGTATCTACCTACCCCAGTTATTTATAGGAACAAGTAGAAGTAACTTTAACACGATTCAATGAAAAATCTCAAAGCACAAAGCATTAATTATCGCCATAGCTTCAACCACTAGCTGTAACGAGAACCAGCAATTACATGCTGCGAGTCTTAAATCTGCCATTTCAACGTAACCTAGAATATCCACTCCTACGGTTCGACATCATTTGATTTGCAATGATTTATAGCTCCATAGGAAACTTAGGGCCATATTGCTGTAAAGATAATCATTGGTTTAACAAACGCACGCGGCAGCTTTTAAAATTAATGGACACGTGAATTAAAGTTGCGGTGCACAGTCGTAATGAAGATAACGCTGGGGTGGACAAGGCACGATAAAGTTCTGACGGCGTTTCTGACTCGAAGATAAGCCTTTAATTATTGAGATAAAGCCTCTACGTATGCCGTATAGGCTTTAAAACCTCCAGCAATTAGGACAGGAGCGACTCGGTGCCCACAGCGGGTCGTTGATCTGTAATTAGCGATTGATTAGTAATTTTGATTAATTCGACTCCGAAATCTGTCACCTAAGTTTTCAGCTGGCAGAAAGATCCGTGCTCGCGAATAAATACCACTTCCATTTAACAAATGACGCATATTGATAACCGACTTGATAATGTCGTTTAACTTTGATCTTTTGAAACATCGAAACCGATTTGATTTGCATTTTTTCTATGAATATAAAATGGTTGCCGCGTACTTTATTTAAGTTCGATTTAAAAGCTTCTGTACACTAATTAAATTTACAAACTTGCAGTCATCAAGGGCGCGGTTAGTATTTGCGGAACGAGGCACCCAATTAGCTAGAGACGCACGTATCATTATCAAGAAGTAGGTACAGGTAGTAAAGGTCATTAATCTCATTCATTAAGAACATCCGATTCCTGATTGTTCGATGTGAATTCTTGCGCCCCCGACTCCGCCTATACTTCGCGCGGCGACGAAATGTGTTTATAACGATTCTAGTGCAACACCCACGACACTTGCCGATATTTTTTCTACCAAAGAGATGTCCATTCGTTTCCTAGTTAGGGAAATTGGCATGATTGATGGCCGACCGAGCTATTAGTTGCGAATTAAATTAATCTTAAAACAGATATCCGTTCATTTCATACGTAGGTAACTTATAATTATAATCGCATCAATAATAAAAATTAAAGAAATAAAAATGAGTTGTATTAAATCGATTCCATGAATATGATACGTTTTCAATAATTTGGACGGAAATGACAGATAAAAGCAATAAGACATGAGATATAAAGCTTCCGCTATCAATCTTGGTTAAGAAACAATAAGATGGTCGCTTTTGGCGTACCTATGGAAACTTTCCCACGATGGCGACCAATAACCGGAGTTTCAATTTCAAAGACTATCGACAATGCCATGGAAATGGTAAAATTGCTAAATATGTCTTGCCTGGTTTTAGTTTCACTTATATTAATTGGGAATTTCTATACAAGCCTTTATTTATTTAATACTTCAAGCACAAAAATGTACAGAGGCGGACTTAATGCCATAGCTGGATTTGCATGGCTTTATTTATATGTCTAAAGAATGTGTAAGTATTTAAACAGCACACAAGTACCTACTAATAAGGGATTTAACGAATGGTGGCATCCGAAACTCGTGCGAGCTTAAAAAAGGTAATATGGCTTTACAATTGTACGCAAGTTAAAATTATATTAGCAGCTGAAACTACACGTTGTTTGTAAGTGAGATCATTATTATAAATTGGCAACGATGTTGGGATATGGGCTAACGTTACTTTTTAATAAGTTTCTCGGTAAAAGTGGGGAGTTTACTCCACTCGCTCAGTTTCAGTCGTACGGCCATCGCCTTGACATTTATTGGCGGTATAAATCGTACCTTGATAACTTAATCTCAGATGATGGCCGCGGTTTGTACACACCTGTATTACGCTTTACTACATTATTATGTATGTATTTTTGAAACGGGTTAAAAGACGTCTAATACTAAGTCTCTTAATTGCAGTAAACATAAAAAAAAATACGAAGTTATTAAGACGATAAGGTTTCAGTTATTGAATAATGATTGAAAGCTTCCTATGTCATAAAGATTAATGATCTCGATTCTCAACGACAAGTAGGTACATCTTATTAATAAATCGAGAACATGTCACGTGCGACAGCTAGAGTACGATTTATTACTAATTACACAGTTAAAATAGAAGAACAAGACTTACTAAGAGATGCATTAAATACCCATCTACATCAGTCAAAGTTGCACTTTACATAATTTTCATTGTAAACAAACGCCTTTGGCTTTCGGCGATACAAAGCGGTCCGGAGAGGTGGGTAACATACGTAATTGCTCTTGCATTTCAATTATGAGCAATTATTAAATCCCACCAATAAATTGTGTATGTTGGATTTTACAAAATGTTTTATGAGTACGATTTAAATCGGTACGGGAGCCTGCAATTAGTGGCGCTGATGCTTCGCTAGACGTGGAACGGTCGTTTAAAGAGTGTGGTCTTGTAACAAGTTCTTGGTATTGTATTGTAAAAACGTATTTAGTTCCTAAAACTTTACCTTATTACTCTAATTATCGATAATAGTTGAAAGAACAAAACAATATTTTGTAACAAGGAAAAGACTTGAATGAGGAATAAAAATTCAAACTTAATTACTTAATAAATTTATTGAACCAATGTAACAATTATTACCATAAAATCAACTTAACTTAATTTCGGTCTGTAACTGTTAGCGATCTTCATTTGGATCTTTATGACCAGAGTTGTGATACATAATGCTATTTACCACTGGAGTTTATGTTAGAATAGGTAAGTAATTGCAAAAGATTATAATTGAGATCAAAGTGAAGTTCTTGTCTCTCCCTCAAATCTATAACAGAAACACATTTATCTCTACAAAGATTACTAATTCCTCGGTCATCTCAAATATAGAAACTTCTCAAAAAGTACGATTTATTTATCGTATGCGACACAAGTTCCTCCCACGTCGCATCACATTTTCGCAAAGAGCGGCGCGCGACCAGCGCGCCCCCGGCGGCGGCAGGTTAATTCCAGTCTATATATTTACACTGATTGCCGGGACACACTCGTATTTATTAACTACCCCCACTACTTAATACTTGACATGAGGAGTTTATTTGCAATGTTAATTCGAGAACTGGAACGTTTTCCACTTGTTGTAGGATGTTGCTCTATATTTCTTTTGGATTTATTTTGTTGCTTTGATTTTGCGTAGGCTGTTACCACAGAACAGATAAAAGAAGTGCTGTTACAGTGTAAAATGCAGGTAGCCCATGTACAAGGGATTAATAATAATAGTTAATTTCCAAAAAATTAGTAGTACTTTACAATGGCAATGTGGCATCAATTTCAATTAGGGTAAGAGATTAGCGTCTATAGCCGAACTAGGCATAGACTGTATTTCGACTATCAGCACCATTCCCCTCAAGTATTAGAATACAAGAATAGGTGCCAAGCAAAGAGGTAAATAGGTAAGTAAATAATTTTAATCTAATTAATTAAATGGATTTAGTGTATGTGTGTTCATATATTATGTGTGTGTGTGTGTGTTCGTGGTGCGTGTGCGTGGCGTGCGTGTGTGTGGTGAATGCATATGAGAATGAGTAGGCGTGTGTGTGAAAGATAACTAGCGAAATGTGGGTGTGCTTTGCTCATAGATCTATATTTCTCTGCCTACCCATTTGGGGAATTACAGAAGTGATTTAAACGACACCAGCACCCGTAGCATGACCACCGTAGAAATGGAAGAAACGAAGTACAAAATTACAGATTGAAGAGAGCTTTTTAGGGGACAATGTCAAAAATGACGAAATTATATGTCTAAGCTTTATATACAACGACATTGTGTCTATTCTTCGTAGAGTAAAAAGAGTTAGAAGTCATGCTAATCATACTGCTGTTGTTCTATTGAAATCCTAAACGAGGAAATACTTGAATCAATTTAGCTGATTTTAGCATACCAAAAGTTTTTACTTATTTCTTGAAGCCAAAACTTTTAACCTATTTACCATTCTGTTCCCACATTACTCAACATACACATACATATAAGTGCTCCTTAACAGCCTGCGCCTGAGGTGTGCCGGTGGCGTTCAGAACGGCGGACGCATAAGCAGCTTTTTGTGCCGCAGCATTGTCGGTAAGGCACTGGACACATACGAGTTTTTGGCTAACGAGCGGATAGAAAGGCCGTTATTTCCTCAGGTTAAGGTAGCTGTTGTAACAGAATGTTCTGATTCTTTGTCAGTTATGAAACTTCCAGGTCATGTAATGGGATATTTGAGATTATAAGAATACTTAAAATCTGACGTAATGGTAATTAGAAATCCTGAAATTTTTGTACCGACTTTAAGCTTAGGTAAATTATTAATATTAGCACGTGAAAGATACAAAACTCGATGGAGGTAAAATAATATACTACCTAATAACTTTTCAAATAAATATGATATCAAGCTGCGGTATTCTGAATGGCCAGTCCATTACACAAATCAAAATTCTGATAATGCTTTGCATTTCACCTTGACCAAACAGTATCAATACGTTTCATTACAATACGTTTGCCCCTAACTCTGTTACTGCGGCAATAAAGCGTGACGTTACACACATTATTTAATGCAAATCCACATAGTTCACCCTCTCGCCCTCCCTTTCATAGCGAACAATTAGGGTTGAGGCACACCTGTCCGGCGCGCGCGCACGCCACGCGCCGACCGCTTGCGATTCCCTCCGCAATTATTCCTACGTTCGATTGTTGAATTTTATATCACCATTATTTTTATTCAAAGGTATTTTTGACACGCTTAGAACGGGTTTGGTAATGAGCAACATTGTTCAGCAATTCATAAATATTATAATTTATATTGCATTCCGGTTGAGTGATTGCGTTTTTAATTTTATATTTATAATTTATTTATTTTTTTATTATTTTAGCACTGTGTTAAATATTATAAGTGATTTTAAATGATTCATAGTTCTTTACCAAAGTATGCATTACGTATTTTTAACAGTGTTTTGCTTATGTAAGCACTGTATGAAAACACTGAACAGGTTAAACGAAAAAGGAACTTTAAACGTATATTTGCTCTCACAGCAGCAGTAAATTCAAATTGATCGCCATTATTTTATCGAATTATCAGTGATGTAGGTGTCACGACTCGTAGGTGCAGTTGTAAACCGCGGACACAACAATAAAATAGGTTGTAAAGACATTTTACCAATTTGAGCGCGCGCACAATGGTCGATTGATCACAGTCACAGCGAAGAAGCGCCTTCATTGATCACTCCCTATATATTGGTAACATGTAATACAAATAGTACTTTTCTTTACGATTTTATAAGTCGTTGTTTGGGAGAAACATGTTATACAATAATAAATATGATCCGTAGTGTTCCCCCTTTTAAATTACCGAGGTCAATCCGGTAGACGAAAACCTGAATAAAAATAAAACACCCCTCCTAAACTTGTTGAAAAGCGTTGCACTATATCCATAATAATGCACATTGCTCTACACATGCTCAGATTTAAGAGCATGCTAAATGGGCACCCTACGCGATTACCAATGCAAACCATTATAACATGACCTTTGTGGACCGGTACATTGTGGGCATTATGAAAAGGAGGACTTTACAGGGCTTGTAGGTCCCCGAAGGTCTATTTACGCTGGTGGGCCAGCTTGTGCAACTTGTAAACGTCGCGTGTCGCGAGGGTGCGGGACAGGTGTGTCGCACCCCTTATTTGAGGGAATTTGAGGCCACAACGCATAACTATACTGTACTTGTTCAATATAAAGTAGGGTGGCCGTTGGTAAGGAAAATTTGAAAATATTATTTGGTTTCAAATTATCTGTAGGAATTAGATGACGGGTAGTTAAACACTAGATCTTCTATCTTTAATGGAGTATTGCTATCACAGTTCACTGTCGAGCACAGGCCTGTCCCTCGAACGAGATTCTTTAGGCATCGCAGGATTTCGTCTGAGAAATATGACGTCAGCAACGTTACATTTGTAGACTTGGCAACAGAATGCAATTTCAGGGAAGTTTTTAAAAACTGCTCTTGAATGTACTTATTGAGTTTTTTTTCTTCTTTGGTAACTGAGCCAATGACTATAGAGTTATAAGTACACCTACTAAGCTCAAAACTGACAAGGTGGGAATCTATCAATTTCTTAATAAATACGACACAGCTAAAACCAGTATAATAAGACTAACCATATGCAAATAAATATTAAGAACGTGTTTATAAAAATATATAAATATTAACTACCTGCCATGATTCATAGTTCAGACCATACAAAACGCAGACTAGTAAAATATGTAAATTCTAACGTGCTTATAAGAATAGCTGGTAACCCTACCAACGGCTGACACTCAACGATAGTAAAAGCTCGTTACACTCGTGAAATGCAAATAAACGTGTTGTTTGAACAAGTTCAACCCTCCGTCACCGGCGCAAGCGCATGACCCGGGCGTACCCGTGATTAACCGAAATGGGTGAAAGGGTCTACTACTATTATTAATTCTGATGCATTGGTACCCTTTTTAATTGATCACTTTTATGAAAGAGTCCAGTTATTTTTCATATGGTTTGTGGAGGTGGTGAATAATGTCTATAAATGTTTGTAATAGACACTCCTCGTCATTAAAATCAATCATCACTATATCAGTCACTAATCAAAGACATTGATGCAGAGTCAGTCATCGAGTTTCAAAATAACACAAAACAAAGAAAAAGGTATTGTGAAACAAGAGCATCACTCACATAAGAATAGACTTGAATTAGCAAAACAGAAACCATTTTTACTCCAAAAGAAAATAACCAACAAATAGACAGTCAAAGGATATTTTCAGAAGTATTATTCGCTAAGAGATAGATAACTGATAACAACAGTATAAAAGACGGCTTCAACTGCGAAGTTTTCTAAGAGGCTATCCACACCTTAGATCGTTATCATTGGACGATTAAAAATAACAAAATCGCCAGTACAATCACCATGTTTATCTGTTTTGACCACAAGTATCATGGCATTCATGGCTATTCTTCGCCTTCGTCCTTGATTATATCAGTGACGTAGACATTTGTCAGAAGTGCTGGGGCCAGTAAATCAGATGGCAAAGGTGACGTGACGAAAGTACTTTTTTTTAAATTTCTAAAGATAAATGTTACCTGAGAGACAGACCACTCAGGGTTGGAAAAAACCTCTTTTATGTCACCTCAATATTTTATTTTTTATTTTCAGTAGTATCGGTTATTTATGGTCTGAAAGTCACACAGCCGCCACAAAACAGTTTTGTAAATAAAATAGATTTCAGTGAGTATATTAAATATTAAGTAATGAGAGTTTTTTGTGATGACCTTTTGGTTTAAAGATTTTCAAAGAAAAGTGTGATTTAGTTGGTATGTTATTTACGGATTATTAGGTACGTTATAGTTCGGGTGGGCTGCATGATTGTGTAACACATTTCAACCGCCCGCCGCGCCGCCACAGCAGCAAGTAATTGCTATGTGGTGTAAAATCTCTTTGGATCTCGCTACTTTTGTGGCCACATCCCGTTATTGAAAGTGTGAGTGAGAATAGAAATCCATTGTACCATCTGATCGGCGATAGTGTTCATGTATTTCAACGCTATTGTATACTTTCGGGCACTGTGAGAGGGCGATCCTTAGATCATCGCTGTTGAATGGCTACATTGAAGAACATTCAACGTTTGTCATCGTACTATTGACAGATTAGTCTTTTGTTCGACAGATAATTTCTGTATCGAAGTTTTTTTGCGTTCTTTGGTTCAGTGATATACTTGGTAAGTGTTTAATTTTTTACTAGGTATTATGGTGTTCTTTTTCAAACTAAAATTCTGAAGAAAGTAGATAGATAATTATACTCGATTGTTTAAGAGAATACACTGTCAAACTTAAAGTCCTATTAGGTTAAATATGGACTCAATAATTACAGCTTACACGTGTTTTATTTGAGCTGTAATACATTCACTGACCTAAAGGGTTTCTGTGAGTAAATAAATTTCATTTATATTCTCTGGCGGGTAGTCGCGCCGCTCCATTCCCACGCATGCAATATGGATTTCACTTAGCATAGATAGTTCATGAACCACACCATGAATAATAGACAGCTGTATTTTTGCTGTGTAATTGACACAGCGCAGTTCTACGCTCGAATATAAACTTATGATATAGTTAAAACGATTAATCTGTCTCGGTTGGTGGTAAAATCCGTACGCGAATAATGAGACGAACCTCCTTCGAGTTACTGTTGGCTTGCGTGCCAATTATTGACGTAATTATTTTGAAAATATTGCCGGCCTTTTGTGATATTTAACACTCTAAAGTGGCCATATTTTTTAATCACCCGTCGTCGCCTTTTATTCCGTCGCCACGAGGCGTGAGGCTCAGATTGTCAATTGACTCTTTATAACGGATGCGCGTCTCACTGAATTAAAACTTTAAATCAAGATGAAATAAAATCTTTAATGCTCAGAATGAAAAATTAATACCAAAAAGATCCACTTGGCGTTACGATAGTATCAAACAGCTCGGTACAAAATTAAAAATCTGTTGGCAAATAAATAACGTCAATTATGCCTTCTCTGTGTCATTAAATATTTTTCGCCGCAATTTGTTTACACGTCTCCAAATAATTAATGCTTCAATTATTTTATTTAACAACTCTAATCAAGTATGTTAGTTTGTTGCATTACCCATCTCGAAGGGGAGTCCAGCACTTGCATATTTATTAAAAAGTAAGAGCGTCTGTTTACAAATATCTACAGTATTATGATAAAGCAAAGATCGAATATATGTTTGTTTGTTTGAGATATGTTTACGTTTAAGGTAAAATGATAATTTTCCACTCGCCCCTTCGTAAGTGGCGAATCACTACACCAAAATAATAAAAAAACGGGGTGAGTGGAACATTTTAATCGAAAGGGGCAAGACCCAAGGGGCGAGCGGAGCCCAAACCAAAATCATGACCACCTTATAATATTATGTAAGTAACATAATATTCTATCGAATCAACAATAATATTTATCATCACAAAGGAAAAATAAAGCTTTGATGGAAAAGATTCCAACTCCACAATATTAAAGCGAGCTTAAAATAAGTAATTAACAATTTTTCTGCGCCAACTTGGCACTAAGTATAAACTGATCTGAGCGACGTATTAACGAGCTTGGACGCGAAATTAAAACGTATTCCAGTGTTATCCCCGCTGTTAAACACGGCACGGCAGTAATGAGATTGTGAGGTAATCTCTGGTTTCGTTAGTGAGACCACTTCTCGCGCCCAGTATGATCAGCTCACAAGTATTATCGTGCGTGAGCGACAACTGAGAACTTGCTGCTGATTACACCGCGTTCACACGGACACACGGCTATTAGTCCCCACGAAAGCCCTCCATTTATTTCGATTATCAATTAGTCCTTAACACCTAGACATGCGATAAGCCACCGACTTTAACAATCTTTAATGCACGTTTAATTAAAATGAAAAAGTTCCTCGTTATGGTCTATAACGAAACGGGAAAAATGTACTTAAGGAGATGTATGGGCGATTTTTCTATTTAAAGAATCCGCCACCTGTGTCCAGTATGTTGGGAATACGCGGATTTCGCTGGGAGCTGTGTTCTATTGCGCTGGGAGGCTGCGGCGGCGCATTAAACTGTCTCACAGGTAATGGATTGGGAATTTCATGCTCCAAAGGTCGATTTAAATTAATTTACACATTAAAAAGACTAAGTGGACTGGCTCGCGCGAAACAAGAAGTAAATAGTGTTAATCCGACTAGCGATAGACGCAGCGCCGTTCTTTAGTTAGTAGGTAGTCTGAGCTATGATATAAATAAGTATTTATTGTTTTTTGTTATTGTAATGCCTTTTCAATTCATTGTTTAGTTCGTTAACAATGTTTTTCTTATGTAATGCTTGTTATTTCATTCATTTGTAGACCACTTTGAATAGAATAAACTTGTTATACTGACTTCATTTATTCTGCCTTTGCTAATATTTTGAGTTTCGCGAAAAAAGGTTTCAACCTTATTTTCAAATGAAGTATCAATGGCTATGGCAAAAGTTTCCCTATTACATGGGACTTAAACATAACTGTTAAAATGCGGGCGTATTATTATACCTACCTTATTATGTACACTTCTGCCTAACCTGTCGAAAATTACAGGCATGATGTTATGTTATGTATTAATTAAAGAATACATTTCATATGAAGATACAATTTTAATTATCTATCCACAAGACAGCGATGGTTCTATATTTACATATTTGCAGCTCTCTTTATGCTCTTATTTTTCTCAGCTCTTCGTCGTTCATTTTAATTTTGCATCTTAATTATGTTTTCATTATTCTTATCTAGGTACTCCTACTCTTGACTAAAAGTCAAGCTTTCTTAAGCCTAACGAACAATAATATTCACAAACAAACCTAGTTATCAAAAATAATATATGAAAGTTCCATGCAGAACTTTTTTTAAGGATTTTTTCATCTCGGTACCTATAAAACTAATTTTAAATAAACTTCACTTGATACATTGGTACCAGGCTACCAAGTCGGCTTTAAATAGCCTCAGACCCTCAGACAACTAAAGGGTTAATACAAAATTCAAAGAAAGCATTTCAGCTAATGCAAAATCTTTGTTAATGATTGACGGCGGATATTTAAGATGTTTGCAGACAAAACAAGAAGTGAATCGAATATTGAACGGAAGCCCAAGTCTTGGATATTGACCCTTTGAGGCCCTTCGCCCAAATACAATGAAGGGCCAAGAAAAATTGAGTGGCAGGAGCGCGCGCCGACACATCTGCCCACTATCGAATAAATCTACTAAAATAATATTTTTATTTTGATTATGCATGCACGGGTTGGGCAGATGTTAGAAACGATACATACGGGGTGTTAGATTTACCAGCAGTGTGCTTTTCTAATGGTCAACCGAAATATTTCATTCATTCATGAAAAAAAAAACGCTCATTGTGTTATGTTGAACTGATACGAGTATACCTCTGAACGAAGTGCATATTTCGTTGTTTCATTCTAAATAGTAATGCTAAAACTATTCCAGAACACCCAATTGTTTGTGAAAATATCAAATCTATGTTATTATAATATTCCTTATGATACATATTTAATCTTGTCGTCAATTAAGAAGTTTATAGTGCTAGCACAGATATCTAACACCTTAAAATGCATTGTAAAATCGATTAAACATTCGATACTTACAACGCTCATGTGTCAGACAACCTAAGGGCTGTTTCAAGTCGCCAGTCACTGACCAACACGATATGGCATTAATAGGGTTCGTTCATTATCTACTTATTGACCGAGTACAAGGTGTGAAAGAGTTTAGAACCCGGAGGTGTTATATTACAGTGTTAACTATACCAACTTATGGCTGTAGATGCAAGATAAAAGGGAAGTTGTGCTTGTTAGTAGTTGTTAGTAAACCTCATTACGCCACTATCAATGGAAATTTTAAAATTTGTATTCAGTAAGTATAAAACTCCATTGAATTTCATACGTACATATATATGTCTAGTTATTATTATATTAAAAACGTTCTAAATCTAGTCGCAATCTCATCTCAGCGACAATCAATGTCAAAAACTTGTAAAATATGTAGGTAAATTTGATATATTTTTGACAGATTAGACTGTGAACGTTCTTAAATTTACGAGAATTGCCCTCAGACTGTAAACGTTCTTAAAATTACGAGAATAGCTCCTCTGGTAATAAGTTCACGTAGTTTATGCCCCGATCGGTTTATAAGACAAAAAATACACAGTAGCCATGCTTAGCCTCGCATAACATTAAAACCTTTTTGTACTCCTCTCGCATACATTAAATCGGAAGGCAATTTGTCTAAAATAATTTACAACTTTCTTATCTCGTTTGTGACAGCCTTTCCCTATAAGTTTATGAGTTTAGTAAGAAAATAAACTTTGTTGGTAAAACAATTCGTTAGCTTATGTAAAGATCTCCGTTTTGCAGAGGAAATATGGTCAAGTCCGAAGTGGAACATACGAATATTGTAGTTCTCCAGAGAAAAAATATTTTAGAGAAATCTCATAAGTATAAATATGAACTCTCCTTGTAGATAGGTAAGTTCAGGGTGCTTACTGTCGAATATAATTCCGATAGATCGACATTGGTCAAACGTCAGTTGGTTGAGTTAAACGTCAGGGAGCCAATCCCTGACGTTTAACTGACAATTCCAATGTCGATCTATCGGAATTATATTCGAGAGTAAGCACCCAGGGGTGTGTGTTGAGTCTATTTCAATAATTCTAACGCACGTTTTTCAGTTAAATGTATATTGTAAACAGTACAAGGTAAAATAAACATAATCGGTAAAACAATTAAAACTTTTACAAGCGTGGCGTACACACTCGGGATGGGTAACGTACTTATTCTAAATAGTTTGTTTTCCCTGTAGATTTAATTTTATTTTATTCGTTTCGTTTTACAATCGTTCCATTTCAGCACAATATCTGTAATATTGAATTACAGATATTGTGCTTAAAACAATGAATTGTGGTTTTAATAAATAAGTGTGGAAGACGCTGACGACTGTGACACAGTCTATACGAGCTAGTACAGTCGTCAACGTAATCTCTTATAAGTATGTATTCATTGCCATGATTTTGTACACTAAGAGCAATTTGTGATTTTAGGAGTGATAAATAAACTATTATATTATTATTATTATTTTGTCAGGATTTTCGCAACAGTTTGTAACACTATTTTGTATTTTGACAAATTAACTATCACCCGATTTATGACTTGAAAATGTCAAGTTGATAACTTGTCAAACTCTGCTTGTACTTATCTCAAGAAGAGATACAGCAATAATCTAGGAAGCAATTAGTAAAGTCTATAAGGGGCACCTTTGGAAAGATTTGTGTACCCTTAAATGAACTAATTATATTTCCTACACAAAACAATCACACATCTTTATCCAACGCTTTTTCGTATAACTTCTATTTCTCCATTTCAAAGCACGGACCCTAAAACAAATCGATTTGACACAGCGGCGGCATCACAAAAGACCGCCTGCACCCACGCCGCCCACCGTCTATGTAGTAGTAGTATTCCGCAATTTGACATGTCATAAAAGATACTAATAAATAAAATTAGTGTCATTCTGTGTGACAATAATGAGTAAAGAGATGCCGCGGTGCAGGGCGGTTTTACGGAGGTGAGGCTAACTTTAGTACAGGTATGAAAGGTTGTAGTATGTAGGTGGTATTGTGCAAGATCGTTAAAATGTTCTATGCGTGGTATATTGGGCGTATGATTAGATGTTATAATTTATTTGTGGCGAAAGAATTTTGTGGTCAGTAAAATTAAACTATTGGTTCGTGTAATTTCGTAATATTTTATAGGATAAGATTGAATTAACTGTGATAGAAGAAGATTTATTTGTAAGCGTACGCATGCATAACACAGGGAACCTAAGTATTTTATGAGGTAGGCAGCTACCTCATAAAATCAAAATAAAAAGCTTCAATGATATGACCATCAAAGCTTTTTATCTCATTAAAGAAACGGTACCAAAAAAAAAAAAAACAGTAGTTCAACAATGTATTAGTATTTTTGTCATTTATGTTTGGCAGAGTCGTCTCCTGATGACTGTTCGGGTGCCTTTTGAAGGTGCCCACCGACAACAAAAAAAAAAAACGTGTGCGTCAAATTGCACAAATATCATTCATTCATTTGTTCTGGTGCACTTGCGCGAATCCTTTTTCGCGAAAGACTTGCGCGTATCCAGTTTGCGTGAAATAGTTGCGGAAATGAGATTCACGCTTGTATTCCCCAAAGAGATGGGCAGAGTTAGTATGTTTTTCATTTATCTTCGAGATGGGTGTCACTTTCGTAGTTTTCGCGGTCACTGATAACAAAATGGTGTTGTTGTATTGTTAAGATTTATTTTTATAAATATAGTGTTTGAGATAGATTGTTGTTTCTTTATATTTCAATACCAAACCACCTGGCCTCTGGGCTTATGTTAGTATTCCGCTAGAGGGAACAAAAATAATAATTAAATAGTGACGGTCAAAATCCAAATTTTACTCATTTTAGTTGGCGCCATATATTATTGGCTAACCCCGCACCTGATGTGTAGGTATGCTGTGCAGGCTCGGTTCTATATCCAGACAGTTACGGCTGAAAGCACAGGCAGTTTACCGTGTGTCCATGTCCCACTGTTGCGCGTACTAAGCCCCCAATACCTCGTACTCTGGCCGGACTTAATTTTCTTTTGGATTTTAATCTAACTGCTTGGGAATGAATGAACGAATATTTTATTGGCATGTCAGAAGTACTGCGAGAGCGATTCATGAAAGTGTTGTTCATTATTGTTTTTTATGTTGTAGGTACCTGGACATTATAATTTTTTTTTATGTGTTTGTCTGCCTTTAATTAATGTAATTGGTTTTAACAGTGTTATCTAAAGATAATAAATATAAAAAATATGTTTTAAATAATGAATTCAAACCGAGTCTATAACTAACAAGTTAAAAAAAGCTTGTAAAAAAGGTAAAAATCTTAGTTAGAATTATTTGTCTCATTCTGTTATCCTACCTGCGGGATACGCTAATTTAAACAATTTCACAAAACTGGTAAACAAAATACTGTTCTGAGAGGCATTTAGAGGAAAGGAGGCATAATCAGGCTTTCTGAGACCACGCTTTGGTTAGGTTATTTGGTTATTGGTTTATCTCGAAGCCTATATAAATAGTGCATCAAGATGAACCACTTTAAAAATATTCAATATTCTCTTCAATAGTATTCTTATATATGTATACTTCTCTTCAATAGTATTTGAAAATATTCAATATTCTCTTAATAAGTAACATGCAACATAAAGAGGGATATATTAAACAACAAAAATATTGGGTTTCAATATACATTTATTATAATACTTAGTAAGAAAAGTAGACAACTCGACAGTCAGACTGATACTGATACATTAATATACAGATTAGTAGAGCCACCTACGTTTAAGATTAATTCTCTCCCACTATTTAAGTATTGGTTTATAACATTCAAGCCTTTACCCCGATGTATGTAAGTACTTCGCCTTTATGTAAGTATACTTCGGCTTTAGAGCCAAAATAAGAATGGCCAACGATATTTCGTGCGTATTTGCTGATATTTGTAAAGTAGTGATATAAATTTTCGTAGCCATGTAGATACTCGTAATAAATGACCCGCTAGCCCAAAATCCTGGCCGTTGATATAAATCTTTAACGCTTCGACACATTTTGACCACACGTCAGGATTATGATCGGTATAAAATACTTCGCATTGTAGTTCAGCCTTTAACGTCGCCGTACAATGGACACACGTCTAACTTATAAATTTTGGCGCGAACAAAGGCGCTATATTGACAATGTAACATCGATAAACGGACGTTCAGACAGCCCGAGACGGCCATATTAAAATATATCCCAGCTTCGAGATCGGAGTAAATCAATAAAGATGATGACTTAAATCATCTTTTGTGTATACCCTGTCAAAAAGCTGTTTCCAATTCGAAACAGAGTGCTACCGAACGTCAGCTTAGTGTAAGTACACCCTGCTTTAATCCATTCCAAAGAAGCGCACAAAAAGCCTTCCGCTCAATTTCCCTCGAAACGTCAAATGTTTGCTTTCGAAAAGGATTTTAAAATGCAACGACTTTTTGTGTGAGTATTCCAACGGGATTACCGTATGCAAAGCGGTCACGGACAGTAAAGCGTCGGTGTTACTTACTAAACGTAAACTTTGATGTTTGAGGTGATAAAGACTTGATATTTACTTGTGCAACTTGTCTTTGACACATGTTAAATGAGATAAATGCAGTAACCTGACGGTTTTAATTGATTTTCTTGTATTAATCTGGTTTATACAGATATATTTTTAAATCTAATCCCCTTCAAGATAATCTCTAATGTAACGCAAAAGTTAACGTTACAACTGCTACGTCAGGATCGGCCGGGGTACAATGGAAACTATTTGATTGCTTCATTATGCAGAATCGGACTCGGTTCATTGTATATCATTTCGCATGTTATATCTGTTCGTATCCTAATTTAATCATCTTGAAGATTGGACCACCGGGTAAAGCGATGTAACGGGTGGCCCTTCGATTCGCGATTGAACTTTTAAGACAGTTCACATTTCGGAGTGATTTGTTTTTTCCGATTACCGATAATATCTAAGGACCTAATGGCTCGAATTGGGTACGAGATTTGAATTATGTTATCAAGTTAACTCTGATATGAACAGATAATCAGAATTTATAAAAGTTAACTTTGAATGTAATTAATAATTATGAAGAGAAATGGGTGTTGTGGATGAGATTGAAAACCTGATTGAGAATGGAGTCGTTAAACGAAGGAGATACTACGTTTGATGAAAATGGTTATGGAAATAATACTTTCCACTTTATTTTTATTTCTATCAAGCGAAGCCCTTAGCAAACTGACAAAGCATACTTAGAAAACAGAACAAGATAATTAAAATTTTTAATTGTTTTCCGTGTAAGAAGGACCTGGTCTAACATCGTCTTTAATCTGTGCATACCAACTAAAAGTCTGTCATGTGACAGACTTTAATAAAACATATTTTTTTCAATTATATAAAAGCAACAGCCTGTTTCTAAAATTAAATCTCCCTCGATGTTCGCAATATCGGAAGAGTCTCGTATTTGGTATTATTTATTTGAAACGCACAGAAAACGGTCAATTCTAATGCCTTCACGAAGCTTTCATTCCTTTGATCCGTTTCAATTTGTCTGACGTCTTATTTTCTACGCGGTGGTCCAACTGATCGTTCGAACAACTATCAAGAAAACGGATTTTTATTGAAGAAACTTTTATAATATTACAAGCTACTGTTTATTTTCTGTATTTTTTGTGCTACTTATAGGTATTAGAAGAAAAATGTAAGATGTGAAAGTTGATTTAAAAAAATTACAAGAGAAAATGGTATGTAAAAAAGTTTGATTAAAAACTCGTAGTTCTAACATTGCCTATAATGGTTATAAATGTTTTCAGATTGGTACATAATCAAATTACTTAGGTAATTAATATAATGAACAGATTAAGACTAAATTCGTTAGTGTGGTAAAAGGTACCCATTTCAGCTATAGATAATTAAACGGAGTCTAATCGTGTTATATTATAGATTCGCCATACCTTTTTTAATAAATTCCATGTATGGAATGGAAGATAATAAAAAAGGTAGCGAATCGGCGATAAGCGGTTGGGATAATCTTGGCGCATGCGCCGTAAACTTAGGCATTCTGATAAAGTCTCACAATATCTATTTAAACATAAATCAATCCGTGATTTAAGCAACAAAAATAAGGTGCTTTTGCACCACAAATCACTAAAAGCGTTTAACGTTAAATGTATTTAATTAAAACTTAATTTCGTCAGCACCTTTAAACTGTATGTTGTCAGGAATATGTATTAAATTCAGTAGATATTTGCTTTTAGTGGTTCAAATCAGCCTAAGTATTAAAATCCTTTTAACGTAGAAACATCGACAAGAAAAAAGTATCAAATAAATGGATCCTACACTGTCATTCAAATGTAACAAAGAACGCCACCAAAATACAATTTTAAAACTTATATGTATGCATTACAGACACAAAAAGTAAGCACCCACAAACCAAACCTAGTAGTGACAGCATTTAATCGCGAATTGTCTGTAAGCTGAATAATTGTTTTAAAACTACCAGCTTCTAACATGATTGAAGACCTCCCTAAGGATTCGCCTCCTAGCGATGCAGTAATGTGGTACTAGGGAACAACTGATTGATAAAAGCTATCAAGAAATATTCTTGCTATCTAATCTGTGTTTATTTTTTGTTTTATGCATTTCTACGACGTTGTGGCGAATACAGGGATCGTTGAATTAAGACAGTGCGCACAACAGATTCAAAATAATTGTCTGGCAGACGGAACAGTTTTAGTCTCGTCAAAAGAAAATAATTTTGTTGTGTTTATTGTACGAGTAGATCATTTTTTTCGTCAACAAGTCTTGATTCGGCACTCTTAATGGCATAACACACTTGCAATTACAATCCGAAAAACTTTGGAGGTAATTGCTAATCCATTGCTTCATATGTTTGTTTGTCTGCGTAACAACGTTAATAACGCAATGAATGTTGTTGAACTGCCAAATTTTAAGGCATTGCCATTGTAAGCGTGTTATGTAATTACCCCGCAGGTCTACGCACAAATGACACACATGAGTCAAAACAGTTTTATTTTGCCAAAAACACGGTGCCTAATAGTTGGAAAACTGCGAGCTCAAAAAGTGATAGTGATAAGACAGTCTTTACCCAGGTCTGTGTCCAGCCTAAAGTAAAACATAGAGTAGCAGCGCCTAATCAACCTGCGTAAGTAAGAATCAAGGTATTGAAGTAAAACGGGTTCCTATTATCGCAGGACTAGTAAATTGTCATTAGGTACTTAGCTCTCTCTATCTTTGTTCAGTTTTCTTTATGACTTAAAGTGGCGAGAGTGTCCTTTGAAAAAAGAGTGAAAGGATTTATTTAATGGCCACGTGGGAATAATTAAACTACCCACATTAATAGTATTCAGGGTAACTGTCCCTACTCTCTTAGACATGGGAAACTTTAAGAAAGTACTTTTTCTTTTTTTTTTTGGATGAAATGGCTTTTACTTTTGCAAAGCCAAGCGAGTGAATGATGCCATAAAAGAACTCTCAAGATTTATGCTAGAGAAATGGCTCCATATCCGGCTGTGTGTACCTACTGAAACTGAATGATGTGTGCAAAACATTACTAGGCTCGTTGATCTTAACTTTTTGTCTGGCTGTTGTACGGTAGGCTGCATGTCAGTAATAACAAAACCAGTATGAACTGGCCCCTTATTTTATTGGTATTCTGTGTGTCTATGCGAGGCCAGCTCAAGGTTAATATAATTATGTCTACTGATGTGCGGCCTGTTGTACAGACGCCAGCACATCAAGCTACTACAATCTGTCAAATTTCATTAATCGATTTTCAACTTTATCGCTACAGGATAAGGTTCAAGATTGATTGGAAAAATTTGACAGTTTCTTGATTTGCGTCTGTACCTAGTTGTAGGTTAGGTAAAGTTGGAGTTGACGTTTAAAAAAAAAATTGGTACCTACCTAAGTATTGAAATCAGTTGTGTCTGTGCAAGACATTTTCTTCTTTTTGATATTTTACCTTTTTATACCTTTTGTCTATGCTTTTTCTACCTTTTGGTTTTTACTTTTGAGTGACATATATTATACTTTGTTTTACGACCGAACTAGCGCCTTTTATTCGATAGTTAATAGTGTCTTTATACTACCAAATAATTTTCGCAAGGATCTTTCGCAAATATAATGCACCGATTTACAAAGAGCCAGTACTTACTTGAGATACAAAACCGTATACAAAGGGAACATTAGTAACGTGGCATGAAGAAGTGTAACAGTACACTCAGTAACAGGCATAACAATGGGGTATCGTTTTCTTCGAAGAGCCATACGAAGCGAGCCAAAAAGAGCCAAAGCCGCCGCCACGTCTGCGTGTCCCGCGTTAAATTTAGCGTTAGTGATCCTATATGAATGTGAACGTAACCTTTGAAAGTGAGAGTTGAAAGTAAAAGAAATGTAGCACACGCTTGTATAGGAGTAAAGGGATTAAAACGTCACAGTACCGAATTATATGTTTATCCGATAGTTAAAAAGAATGCAGAAGATATAGAGTGTAGTTTAAAATGTTTACAGTAAAACATAAAATTCGTCTGTTAAAAAGAAGCTGTTTTTTTTAAGTCTGTGTTGGCGATCGCCGCGCTCTCTTTACAAAGTTAAGAGTGACCTCACCGGAGCGGCATGGTGGCTCCGAGATGAGTGCGCTGCTGTGTATCCTGAGCCGCCAGACGTAAACATCGATATGATAGGCTCCAAATTCAGCATGGGAACATAAACAAGAGCAGCGTTGCGTTGCGACCATTGTTATATTAAGATTTTATAGGGCACTTTTTTGAAGACCTTTGTAAGAGGCAGTCGATTCATGTTTTAACCTATGTCTTTATTGTATTGAGTGAAAATATTATAAATTGTTAAACTATACTTAAAGTTGTTTCAGTTAATAGTTAGTGATTTAAGCACACATAAAGTTAACATCAGAAGTGGAACGCGATACCCACACACAGCTATGGGTAAACAAAGTAAGCGTAATAAACGCCTAAAACCTAAAAAACGCACACGTTCAAGTTCAAGTTCTAGCAGCAGTAGTAGTGCCAGGACTCCGTCACCTCCGCCGAGACACAGAAAACAGGTATCACGTAAGGCTGATACCTCAACTGTGAGTACATTGAATAACATTATACCAGAGTTCGATCCGCTGAGAGATGATGTGAACGCTTGGCTTAGTATTATCAGGTCCTACACTCAAACTTTTACATGGACTGATGAAATGACCCGTTATCAAGCTCTCAACAAATTAAAGGGTTCCGCAAAAGTGTGGTATGACTCACTGTTACGATCGGATAATCATTGGCCTACGTGGAAATGGAAGGACTGGACTCGTAAGTTGGCTTCCAGTTTTCAAATCCGTCGGAATATGTATGATCTTTTAAAAGATATTATTAACAAAAGGCCGTTAGAAAATCAGTCTCTTTATGAGTTTTATTTTGAACAAAAATGTAAAATAGATCGTTTATCTTTGGAATTTTCGGAACAAGATATTATTTCTATTATTGTCGGCAATATAGGAGACAGCGGTATAGGCGCATCGATTGAAGCGAATAATTTTGTGACATGCGACAGTTTAGCTAGTTTCCTACATGGTCGAACGTATACATCAAAGAGCGCGAAACAGATAGGCACAAACGCACGCGATCGCGATGGCCAGACGAAACTGACCAGCCAGAATCAGATGTCTGCTACCACGACATCAGAGACTATGCCCTCAGCGAAAGTAGTGGATCAAGCCGCATCTGCTAGCAATAATCAACACGTGGGCCAGGTACAGGGTCGGAGGCAGATCAAGTGTTATCTGTGTGGTGGTAATCATAAACGAAGTCAGTGTGATGCAAATAAATGTGATTATTGTGGCAGGCGAGGTCATTTAGAATCGACATGCTACCATAAAAAGAACTCTGTTAAACCAGAGACACAAGAAACAAAATGTGTTTCATAATCATAATCATTTTCAGACCGGAATAAATCTATTTGCAATAGGTATAATTTTGAATAAGTTTTCTAAAACATAGGTAGTCAGTCAATCCATGACCCGCGAAATAAATTTGTGAAAACAATAATATGTACTTATTAATAATCTGCATCAAGAAGCATTCATTGATACGGGAAGCAGTTGTTCATTGATTTCTGAATCGCTTCCCGCATCTACTTTTGTTGCAAGGTTTCTCAAAAAAAAAAGTTCTAAATTTGTAACTCACAAGATAAGGGCTAATCTGAAAGCCGATTCGGTGTGTTTGACTCAGGTTGATTTCTATGTAATCGACAACCTGATGTGAAATATTGATAAGAAGAAACGTGATAGAGCGGGCTGACAAATTCAAATTTGAGTATGCGAATACATTGCAGAGTGTTGTAACACAATTAGTAATTTTGAGGTTGATAGCGATTTCCATCAGAATGAATTAATAACAATTTAAAAATAAAAAATAAATGTGGTGATTGTGTGATGCCAAATCAGCCCAAACTGGAGGCTATTCGAAATTACACCACTCCCAAAACAGTACACCATCTTCGACAGTTTCTTGGCCTTGTAAGCTACTTTTTACTTTTTAAAGTAAGAAATTTATTAAGAGCTGCGCTATGATCACTGCTTCACTTTCAAAGTTGTTGAAGAAGGGCTCTGTCTGGGAATGGGGTAAGGTTGATGAAGACACATTTCAATCGTTAAAAAACAAATTAACGTCGGAAAGCGTTCTAACCGTTTTTGACCCGAATAAAGATAACGTATTATATACGGATGCTAGTAGAAACGGTGTCGCTGGTATACTTATGCAAATCAGCGACGAAGGTGAAAAAGTAGTCCATTATAGTAGACAAACTACGGGAGACGAGAAAAAGTATCACTTGTTTGAACTGGAGTGACGATTGTTAGTTCGCTTCATAAGTTCCGATTATACATAAACGGATCATCTTTTAAAATAGTGGCCGTACGTTACGCATAAAAAAAAGATTATTCACCGGATTGTGCGTTGGGTTTTGTCCACACAAGAATTCTCGTTCGATATCGTTCACTGAGAAGGCACGCTAATGCAGCACGTAGACGACTAGAATCGTAACCCTATGCAGTCCGGAGAAAAATCAGAAACCGCGATCATTATGTCAATAACGGAAGCGGTTTGCTTTCGGTACAACTAAAAGATAGAGTTACAACGTAATTGAGCAATTATAGAATCAGGAGAGGCCGATGAAAATAAAGATATTTTTAACAGATATGTTGTCCTAGGTGGCAAATATTGGTTCCATAAAATGCGACATAATTATCATATAGAAATATATTAAAAACTGCTTAAATTGGATGTATTTTAAGAATAAAGGCGGTCCAAAGGAAGGAGAAGTACGCACAGCGTTTTCACGCCCTTCATATTTATCATGTAGGACCTTTTGTTACGACTAAAGCCAAAAAAAAAATATATATATATATTGGTCATCGTAGATGCTGCTACATAATTTGGAATTATTTTGGTGGTTCGAACAACCAAATAGACTTGTGTAATTAAAGAATGAGAAATTATTTCTAAAGACATTCGGAAATCCTCAAAGAATCATAACAGGCGCCGCGACATGCTTTACTTCAAATAATTATGAACAGTATTGTACGAAAAGAAACACGTTTAAGTACACACTATTGCAACCGGTATGCCTCGCTCTAATGGCCAGGTTGAGCGTTTTAACAAAACTAACGATACAGACTATGCTAACGATACAGACGATAGGTGGGATCAGTACGTTAAAGCCTTACAACAAGGTATAAACAGTACAGTTCACAAGGCAACAAAAACTATTCCTAGTGAAGTTTTTCTCGGATACAGATTACGCACTTATAATAATAATTTGGCTCCGGAGATTGGGAACGGGCATAGGTTGAATGTAACTTAATTGCGTGAGAGGACAGAGACAAATATTAAGTCCAATGCGGAATCACAAAAACAACGTTTTGATACAAACCGTGCAAAAGCACGGGCAAAGTCGGAAGTTGGTACCTGTTTACAAAGGCCCCGTTCAAGTGCAGAAGGTATTGGAGAATGATGATGATTGGTGACGTATATAAAAGGCAGTGAAAGGAGCACTAAGAAGGCGTAACCGCTACTGAGACCATGAAACCATGGATACATATTGATGATTAACCATGGATAGGTACATATTAATGATTGAGAGATGAATTAAACATTATGTTATAACTTAAACCGTTTCTGCCCGTGTTGGCGATGAAGGTAATTTGAAATTTGTCGTAAGCGTATGTGCGAGTCAAGATAAAATGCTTTAAGTAATTATAAATGTCCCATATCGTAACTTAGCCGACCCCAACATAGTTGCGAAAAGGCTAGGCAGATGATGATGATCGTAAATTACACATTAAAGGTCGAGTGGTAGATGCAAATGGAGAACGAACTTGGAACGCTCAAGTGTGGAAAATCCCTTTGAGTGCAAGTGGTTCTGAAATCTGGGATGAACTTGGTACGCTTAAGTGTGGCTAAAGGCCCTTTGAGTGCAAGTCGAAAGGGGACAAACTTGGTACGCTTAAGTGAGGTTATAGGCCCTTTGAGTGCAAGTTGTCAAACCCGATTGTTAATACAATGTCGCTTTAAGCGCACATGATCTATCATTATTGAAGCCTACCCTCGGATACACAGTTGAAATAATGTGTAATGAAAGATGACAGTTATAATTGAGAACATTTGATAGGTACACAATGAATGCTTGTGCAACTGATAAATGATTAATAATTTGTGTTTCAGCACTTTATCTGAACTCGTGTGGTACCTGATGGGACAGGCACCTGGTAGGACGGCCGTGTTGGCGATCGCCGCGCTCTCTTTACAAAGTTAAGAGTGACCTCACCGGAGCGGCATGGTGGCTCCGAGATGAGTGCGCTGCTGTGTATCCTGAGCCGCCAGACGTAAACATCGATATGATAGGCTCCAAATTCAGCATGGGAACATAAACAAGAGCAGCGTTGCGTTGCGACCATTGTTATATTAAGATTTTATAGGGCACTTTTTTGAAGACCTTTGTAAGAGGCAGTCGATTCATGTTTTAACCTATGTCTTTATTGTATTGAGTGAAAATATTATAAATTGTTAAACTATACTTAAAGTTGTTTCAGTTAATAGTTAGTGATTTAAGCACACATAAAGTTAACATCTGTAAGATGGAAACTAGACAAATAAGTTTATGGAGTCTGTTATCAACAGAAAGACAGAAGTTAATTTTGGTGTTCAATTATTGAAGTGAAACTAGTTAGGCAGCGATTCGATCATTGAAATTTCAAGGACGCATCACGCTTAGGCAAATTTTGTTCCATGAGAGAGAAGAAAAATATAACTGTGTCTGTCTCTCACACTAAATCAAATATCTATCTCTAAGTGCTTATTTTTTTTAGTTTAAGTTAATTCATTAATCAATCGCATTTTATTTGAAACTTGTGCAAATGAGAACAACGTCGGTAGTTACAACCTTGTGCAAAAAAAAAGATTAAATTTAACTATAAAGTAAATTAAATATGCAAACAAAACAATTTAATTTAGTAGGTACTTAAACTTTTATAGCGTAGGTAATAGATCGGGAGTCTACCTTCAACCATGAGCGTTGATATGCCTACGTATGATGATTTCACTAGATAATCGGCTGGAAGCTCGCGTATTGCTACTTTAATTTTCCTTTAGGCTATAATAAACACTAAGATTATACGTAACGTACTGACTATAGATGCACTAATCTATACACATCATTGATGTATAAAATAAGGGATACAGTAAATAAAATTGAAGTGTCTGTTTGAATTGTCAAAATAACAGCTTGTTACTAAATGCATATTACTAAATGCTTATGTACGGTACTTAGAAAAAAAAAACACATTTTTATTAAATTGTCCATCTGTCTGTTCCGGCTAAACTCCTGGACCGATTTTGACGGGACTTTCACTGGCAGAGCTAATGTTTATAAGGAGTAATTTAGATAGTTATTTTCTACTTTTATTTTAGAAAGTGTTACAGTTCCGCGAAAAAAAATGAAACCCCATGAAATCCAATGTTTTCCGACATGCACTTAAACAAAGTCGCGGGCGCACATCAGGTCTTATACAGGGTGACTGGATCTGGACCCGCCATAGCAAATTCGCATATAGAAGAGGTCATTTGCTAATTATAAAACATTACTTTCTCTAGCTAAAGTTTTATAGACGTTTAGTTTTTTTTTTAAAGCGTACTAAATTATTTTTCAACCCGATTCTGGTTCCGATTTATTTTAATCACCAATATTTATGACTACCAACAAAAACAATAAAACAAAACTACTAAAATAGTGCAAAAAAAATTGACATATCACCCAAACTAAAAAACCTTTAGCTAGGAAAAGTAAGGTTCAATAATTAGTAAATTACCTCCTCTATATGCGAATTTGCTATGGCGGGTCCAGATCCAGTCACCCTGTATAATTATATAAATAGCAGATAGAACAAATTTAAAATGAAACCAGACTAACCAGCATGAGTTTTTATGACATCAAAGCCACGTGTGTATTCATGAAGCGGTGATGCAGATACGAAATAACACGTTGCCTTACATCCTGATTCAACTTTCGCGAATTTTTCATTAGTGTGCGGTCTCCACTTAAAAAGTTACAGGTGACATCGTAGGAGCAGATGGCAATAATTGGAAGTGTTGACACGTGTTTCAACATTAAATCAACAATTTTATCGACCAACGTCTGAATCTTACAATCAAGCTTTCCGGAAGTGATTGCATTTTGAAGAGTTAATAACAATTACCGTTACGATTGATTATTGAAAGGTTTTTGTTCGAAATAAAACATTGGGCGCATGAATAGCATTTCATTCACACTGGCCGGTTCGGGGACTTAAAATGTTGTTACCCTGCGTTATTTGTAATTGTTCGGCGACTTTAAATGAGTGATATTGATGATATTTACATTTTATGATGGAGCGGTATGTAACAAGGGAACGAGCGGGATTCCTTCACTCGTCAACCAGGAACAAATTCTTATTGATATAAAAAATGAATGTACAGTAGTCCGAGAGATGCTTCGCTCGGGAAATCTTTGAATGACATTGCTTTGTGATACCAGAGAACCACAGACACGTTAAGGGCGCAGACAAGGAAAAAAATCTTTAGAGACCTTCTTGGCACATGCTAAAGCCTTTGTAAAAATATTAGCTAGTCAACAAGAAGACACAGAAGCCTCATCACTAATTTAATACCAATAAAATAAAATATGCACATAAAGTTTAAAACGATTAAAGATTAAAATCTATTTTACCAACTTGTGTTGTATTAAAGCTGTTAAAAACAACATATTCTAATAAAATTGGTACAGACAAGCTAAGGTGGATCAAAATTAGCTTTCACAAGTACATACCATAGTCCTTGTGTGGGAATGGAGTAATTACGACCAAAATTTACCACGGTCATTTGGAAAAGAAAAATAGGATGAATGACAAGGCCACGTCTACTCTCATCACAAGACCCACCAACAATTTCGTACCAACCGCAATCATATTACGTCATAAAAATGACGAATAGGCATGTAAGCATGCAACGAGTGTGCACGATGACATGTCTGCAACGGCTGCAAAAAGCTGCAACATGCTGCATTGCCGGGTTGGTGTCATCTGATAGTGCACTCACGCATAGACCATTCATCTCCGGTATTTATTGGCGCGAAGCGGATGCCGCTTCTGAATCGTGAACATTCACTGTTACGTACTGAACATGTATGAACAGTGAATTGATTTTGTGATTGAGCAGTTTCTTACAGGTTGCTGAATTGTTATTATACTTTGTGATCTGGGAAGGTAGAGTTGTTCTGAGTATATTGTTGCTCGATAAGGTAGCAGAATGATAGATGTTATCGATTTGTCGATGTTTAGTTATGTCCGCATACCGAAAACTTTTTGTAGGCGCAGATTAAGATTTGCCTTTTCCCTTGAGATGCAGTTCTTAAATATTTGGTTGTGTACATTTTGTATGCAAATGTTGTTCATAGTTTTCAGGAATCACGTCGATTTGTTATATTACTACTTAATAACAGTTTTTTTTTAGTTTATTATTTATTACTTACTCTTTGTATTTTGATAACCAATAAAATACATAATAATATCTATAATGAAGCGTTATAACTGGCTGACTACGCTTGTCGTTGTAATTACTGAAATAAATGTCAAAAATATGTTCAAATGTTAATAAAATTTATGTCCAATAATTGTCACGGTTATTAAGGCGTCTTACGAAAACGAAATGTTCGAAAAGTATTCTCTCTCATTATAAAAGTTTATTTTCTACTAATCTCCCTTGTGATCTCTATTGGAATTATATGACATTTCATATTAAAACGTAATTATGAACAGCAATAAATTAGCGCATGATAGTGTTCGAAAGAACTCATTAATTCTTTTAAACCACTCTTAAAATTTATTATGAGCAACTTATTTTTATTTATATGTCTTAATTGGACATGTTACTTGTATGAGTTGGTTTGACTAATCAACACGATCGTGTCCCCAAAGATAGTTTATCTATTATACAAGCTTTCTAAAGATAAAAGTCAAATTTGAGATTATAAAGCAATAATGTTAGTTATAAAAACTTGATTTTATTATGCCATCAATCTTGTAGTCGGCATGTCGGATGTGTCTTACCAACGGATGAGTCGTGTGAGGTTTCATTTTATTAATTTTATAATCGCATTTTCGTAAAAATTGGTATCATGTAATTTGAAAAACAAAAAAGATGAACAGGAGTTTTTGATTGACATCTTTTTTTGGCGATTACTCTCTCAGCCGAAAACAAGTTTTTATTTACAATAGTGTAAAAAAAACTTATTTTCGGTTCCATGACAATTGGAAATGTGCACTTTCATGTCAAAATTCATCAGTTTCTGTTTATGAACGATTATCAAAAAGGTGAAGCGAAGTAAACTTGCTGCATCTTTGGTTAAGGGGATAATTTAATACTTTCCATACAACACAATTTACATAAGGATTTAACATATGGTACCTAGGTCACATTAATCACAAGATTAGTCCGCTAAGGAATTATATTTAAACCTGCCTTTGCTACTGAGGAAAGTGGTTTGGCTATACCTATAATTTTTTAATAAAACTGTCATAATTTTACCGGTTTTTTTTGTCTAAAATTTATGTTACGCGTAAAATACAGGCATAAAATCGCTTTTGCCGTATAAGTATCACAAAATGTGCCATAAGCAAGGATCTTTACTGCAATGTTCAAGTCTACCTGTAATTCAAGGATAGCGTTGATGTGATTATTGCTTATTTTTTAAGCTTAAGGAATCATAAAGCACAGGATACATGGGCGCCTACAGTTATCCCTTACGGCTTTCTTATATAAATTTACACTTACCGTATCGAAGAAAAGATTAAAATGCATTCTTATATGATAGCGAATGCACTTCTTAATGTCCCTATTCTGTTTCTCACGGCTCGAGCCGCTATATGTTTAATAAATTCATTGATATAATAAATATTTTGACATCATCGGTCTTTAAAGCTATCTATCGGCTGGTTTATCTTCGCCACGCCTGTAATCTGTAATAGAATAATAAGTGTCGAGTCGATCCTTTGAGAGGTGGATCGCTTTATCTTATCTTCGGTTGTGTCTATCGTGTGGTATTGTGTCATATTACGGGTCAAGTCTTTTAAGGGACCCTATTTTTGGGACTCGTAAAAGCTTATTTTCATTTGTCGCGCTAAGTGAATAGCGGAGTTCTCTAAAATGTATTTAAACGATACATAGTAAACTGTTACCTATTACATACATAGATTACAAGAGAGCAAGCTATAATGTAGATATATTCGGACTGTTTGATCATTATCTACATTGGATGTTGTTTTCAGTACTCGGTTCTCACACTTTTTTTCTCCGTTTTGATATCATTTATAAACGACTAGCTTCCGGCCGCGGCTTCGCCCGCGATGTATATCGATAAAAATCTATCCTATGTCCTTCCCCGGGATGCAACCTATCTCTCTGCCAAATTTTATCGAAATCCGTTCAGTGGTTTAGGCGTGAAAAGGTAACATACAGACAGACAGACAGAGTTACTTTCGAATTTATAATATTAGTATGGAAGTATGGATTCTTTCTACACTATATTATTATTGTAGGATATTTTAAACACATCTTAATTCGCGCAGTTTGTACGTTTTAACACACATCCATTCTGTTATTTTTAATTTACATTAATTCATTGTTGTGATTGTTCTGTTTCTCGGTAATGAAAGTGATTTTAATTATTTTATTGAAGCTGCTTAAAGTTTAAGGTATGTAGCATAAAAATACATTTTGCGTGACATTTTGAGATTGCACTTTCACTTTGCATTTATGTAGGTACAGAAAATAAAATCTAGTAATTTACCTGACGTTATGAACCTGTAACGTCCACAGATTTTCGGCTGTTTTGTTTTTAGGAAATAAATATAGCTTTCGTATTTTCCCTACAGTCTAGCATCTTATCCGCTTCGCATATCCCACTAGTGGAACAGGGAGCTAAGCAATATTTGTATTTCTGTAAAAGGGTAACATGCCACATCACATGAAACTTTAAACGCTTTTTCCGGGAGCCGTGTATCGACGGTTCAAAAGTCAGGATCGGTTGACATTTTGACATCCGTACAAACAAAGACTTGTTTTTCTTTCAACGTTTTTACGTAGCTACTGGAATTTCAAGGACCAGTTAGAAAAGTGATACTTATTTGTTCGCATCAATGTTAAAGTTAATAGATGTTTTTGTTAAAAGAGAATTTGAACAAGGTGATGTTATTAGAATCATTTAATTGTTTTGAAGCCTATTTGTTCATGTAAATCGTAAATTAAATGAACACATTCCAAACAACGTATCTGACATTAACGAGCACGTTATCATTAAAACAGACCATAAATCACTCTAAAGTGAACGTTCATTTGTAGAAAATTATCATGTTTTGTCACTTTATCATTTCAACTGCAGTAAAATTAAGTTTATTTATACGAGTGTATTAATGACCTTATCTTAATATACAGACTTAAGAGTATGTATAACTCACGGAGCCTTCGCATTCCTCTGTCAACGCCACGCGACTGGGAACCTTCCACAAAAACTCAAATGTCATTGCGCAAGCTTATAATAAGGCCCATTCACACGGCACCCTAGTAAATATTTTTTCAATGTCAAGTCGGGACGGGCATGCAATTTTGTAGAAAAAACGGCAAAATCAATAATAGCCCCGTGCACGTGTTGCCGATGGATTATAGATTATGTTTTGGAAGATTTTCTCAGCGCTCGCGAGGTGATGTCAGGTACGACGCGTCTTGGACGAAAATGTTTGGAGACGCTTTAGGAATACAAATATTTTAAAGCAATGTATTTTTCTCCATGCTAGATCAAGCTATATGTTATCAAAACTTGTTTTTTCAAATATTTGTGTGTTTACATAAGATTATGGAGCTGTAAAGGAAATTAGCACAGTCAAAAAAAAAAATTGCCGACTTGTTCGCCTCTGAACTTTTTAATATTGGTGTTGTGATTGACGAAATAAAGTCCAGAGAGTCTTGCTGTAACCAAAACTTGTACGCTCTTTTCATATGACAAACGATGCATTTATTGTTCAAATGCTCTCCACGAAGCGATCGACTCTATTCGTTTCACTGTGCTGTTCTTGTGCTTCACAAAGAAATTCTATACAATTATAACGGCCGAAATTGTAACTGTCTTTCTAACAAAACGCAGACGTTGTATTTCTTTTACGAAAACCCTACAAAAAGCAGGTAATTTTATTGAAAGACATCGCAGTATTTTACGATTTCATAAAAAAACTAAACAGTTATTTCGTCAAGATATTGAGTGCAAGATATTCTATAATAAATAGGTCAGCGAAGGATTATCCGAAATTCGTATTATTAAGTTTTCGGCGAAACATACTTAAGGAAAATTTATTGTTTTTTAATCAGCAGACGTGTCATTCAATTGTGACTGGCAGGAATGAGATTGGTCAAAATAACAGAGATAAAATCTTCTAACAAGAGCTTAAGGACGTGAAATTAAATAAGATACTTCTTCTTACTATAAATTGGTCTACCTAATTCCGCTAAACCTGAGGAATTGTTATTAAGTAAAAGCGAAGTTCATTATTATGCCGCTATTAATTTGAGTCAGGAAGAAAAGTGAAGTGCTTCATCTCAAAAACTCAAAAATTAAGAATTATGTAACACGAAATTACGTTTTTTCGAAGGTTCTCCCGCACTCGACGCGGAAGCCTATGGTTAGTTCAAAATATGGGTTTTTAACAAGCCCTAACAGGTGAGGTTTTAATCTGGACTTTATTTACTTGATTTTATGAGAAAGTTTCTTCAACATATTGCTGGTAATTGATACTGTTTCTCGATTCGAGGCATAACTTTTTTAGTAATTATTTAAACACGATTCCAGATCAAATTAATTAACTGCACATGATGTAGTTTGAGATTTAATTTGCTTACACCTTCAAAGATTTTCTGGAAAGGTAGACAAGTAATATTTTCATTTGTAAGGCTCGCATGGCAAAACAAATATCTGAATCATGTGGCAATTAAAGAAATATATGTTCACATTTCATTCAGCTTAAATGATAGCAGTAAACGCGTCATTATCTTCTATAATTATTTCATCGGAACATTATGTTGTGTTTGTGCTGAAAAAATTACGAATAGCGACAGTGCACGAATTAAGTTAAAGATCACGAACTGTTGTAATATATGTGAGGTAATTAACGATAGTATGGACGATTAAAATGGTTCATTTAGGTACTGTTACAGTAATTACGGGAAATATCATAAACATCGCTGGATCTTGGCTCAAGGATACTGTTTTACAATCCACGGCGGAGTTCGCAATGCCGCTGAATGACGTTTTCCTGTCACTGCTTCGCTTTTTTTACCATCCATACGTTCACCTATTTGAGAAAATTTGCCGTCGATCTTGATATTTACCTGTGCGGAATGTAGGTACGTGTGGGAAAATGAAGGTGTAAATGATTATCGTAGCAGAACTGCTGCGCGAATTAACGATACGTTACGTGCTCATGATACGATATTGAATGCTTTTAAGTGTTAAGTTTAATACTTTTGCTTCACCCGATAATTTGTTAAGCTAATACAAATAAGAAGTGTACTGATTACGGTCGTGTGTGAACAAACCGATGACGCCAGACGTCCGTAAGCTTAGAGATGTGTGCCATTTGACATACCTACTATCTATACGAATACAGATGTTAACGAAGATGATGATGATTGATTATGATGCATTAGATCGCTATTAGATGTTAGTAATTGTCCACTTTTACACACTTTTCTTCTGAAAAGTTCACTTGTTTTTATAACATGGGATTCAACAGAAATAGCAAATGGGGCCCATCGTTAATACCTAAAAAATGGGATTCAAAAGCGGGATTCAACGAAAATAAATCAGATTTCATACATTGATGATAAATTTTAAGGCTCAGCTCATATACCTACCTACATATTGCTTTGTCATTTCAGAGTATTGGGCATTGCCATTGCAGTCTCAGTCTCAGTCAAAATTCAGGTATTCAGTCAAGTTCTCGTTAAAGAATAATACGAATTGTGAATTTCGACAATGCGAAAAAATATCGTATCAATTTGCGTGTCGCATCGACGTCAGAATTGGCGCGGGCGCAGCAACAATAATCGTGAATGAATCGTAATGGCGGGCGGTTTAATTGATGCACCCGCTGCTGGACCTGTGTCTGGCATAAGGATTAAAGTAAGGTATCGATAAAGGTAAGTTTTAAATAAGGACGTTCGGTGGATAAATATTATGTACCATTTTTACGCTTTTCCTTTGACAACTTTGCTAATTTTCCTAGAAAATGAATGTTTTTTACTTTTACGATTTCTTTGAATTTTTGGTGAGTGACTTAGTGCTTATATAAAAGTGACTCAAACATAGTAAGAGCATTAGGTACTTTCATATTATTTAATACCAAGTGTAACTTTCAAGTTAACTGAACGATTTAAAATAAGGAATCTTGTGACACAAGGAATCTTACCTACATTATTACTTAATTATTAATATCATACTCGTTGTTTTCTTTTCAGGTAGGTCAGGTTTGTTGACAATATTGCACGTTGTATATGGACATCGATACAAACCGGTATGCTGTGACAGCACTAGTCGCTGCGTGAACGTTCATTCATCGAGCCGCTCTCCTTCTGTTGAATTTAAGAGTTTGACTCTTTAGTCATTTCAATGACCACAGGGTACTCACATAGGTATTCACATAAGTATTAATCGAAGGTTCCTTAAATTATGTGCATGCATTTCACCAATGTCCTGAATTTGTTACACGGACTGGTATTTTTATACGAGGATATAAAACAGAAGTTAAGTTATTCAACTCCAGTTTACTAGCTCATACTTTTTCCATTTGAAATTATAACATTTCCTGCTCATAATAGCGTTTCCTCACTAAACGTGTTTATGAGTCATTCCGATCAGTCTGACCCAAATGAATTCATTACAAAACTAACGATCAATACATGCGATCAATTGATGACTCCATTGATAAATCGAGTTCTTGGAATACTCTTGAATAAATTACAACTCCATTTATCAAATGACGTCTGTCGTTTGACTAGTGCAGTTAATGCATTCGACTTACAAGTTCAACTCGATTGACATTAGCAAACCATCCTTGACACTCAATCGGAAGTTGTGAGCATTGAAGACGCGATTCTGTGCTTAGCAGTTTGAACTCGAGACAATTGCATCATCGAGTGATGCGTCGAGTCATCGGCCGGCCACTTACCGGGCGGATGTTGTTAACCGTGGCTTGATTAGCCGAGACGATGTTAAACGGCAGCCCGGGCAAGTTCAAACAATTAACTGTATAGAAGTGTCCGACTCTAATGAATGATACAGACTTGCTCCATTTCATTATACAAACACCGTGACAAGACGCGGCTTACAAATTGAGATTAATTCAAGAGTCAAGACGCTAGGTACGGTGGCCTCTGCGCTTAATTTGTAACGGCACATAGACTGCTTTCTTTGCGAAGTAATGTCGTCCTTAATTTAAAAGTACTGTGGTGTATAGTCTGGTTTAGATGTAAAAGGAAATAGTTTATGAGTGTATGTTATTAATATATGTTGCGCAACTAAACCGTTTAACCTTAGCTATTCAATGTCCTGATGCTATTTATATCGTGTGTTATTCAACTGAAATTCCTTGTAAGTATCTTTTGTTCTGTAATGTAGCTGATACATTGCTAGCACCAAATTAAAATTAATTTCTATCTACGCATTGATGAAGCTGTTTCCGCCTATAACATTCCTTGTTTGATGCAATCTTGTTTAGGAATTAGGTAGTCAAAAGTTGTCATTCGATACCAGATATAAATATCAATGACCTTTCATCAGGCTTAAACTCTTTAGTAGTTAGTTTAGTCCAGTACTAATGTGTTGATGATTCCGAGTCCACGATGGTATCACAATAATTGTCCCAGAGATGCGTTTCAAAGCTAAGCCGAATAATTACTTTGTATAATTTTGTTCGTAAACATTAGTAAGATATCAGCTTATTTTATTCGCCAGGGGGAGGCCATTCCTGCGTACTTTGTTGAAGACATTTAGTTAAACACTTTGATTCCGAATGCTAATTGCGTATCCCTGGTTTCTTACATTGTTGATTTTTAATTGCTACGTTGATTTCTACATTTAAATATTAAGTGCTACAACAGATAAAACAACAATTCTGTCACAGAAAAGTCTGTCAAGTAATTAGCAATAAACGTTATCTGATCTACAAGTATGACTAAAGGTGTTTTTTATATTTATTGTAGGGAGACGGTAATTAAGGTAACGCATTTTCCGTGTCATAATAAGGTCATGGCCGTTTTTTGCTACCGTTGATATGCAAGGTGTGTATCAATAAAAATATAGAAATCAGCCTGATTTAATCAGAATACAGAAGCAAAGCAAGACGTCTTAAATTGTTAATATGTTGACATTACTACTGATGAGTTGGTTGAAGAAGCGTTTAGTTAGATATAAATGATTTTATTTTGACTATATTCGAGATCGAATAACACGCACAAGTACACAAAATCAACATGTCCCAAATTACAAGTGCGTAGTCACGCAAGTTGGTAGTACCTTTACGAAAACATTTTAAAGCGCGGTGTAGTAGGTGGTTCAAATTGTTCAATTTGTCGCTGATCGCACGCACTGAAGCACTTTCCTGTCGTCAAGTCAGCGCTTACTTGATATTGATTGCGTTTAAATCGACTCACACCCACGCTCGGTCAATATTGACTCGAGATAGAGGACGGCACCGCGGCCGACGAGGAAGTGTTACTTAGAAATTTGTACTGATAACAACACTTTACCTTTGATTATATTCCATGTACAGATATTCAGGTTCTTATACGAGCATAATAACACCGAAGCACGCGTCGATACTATAAAATATTCTATCATATCAATATCACCCAGAATGACAGAAAGGATTTCAGGATTCCACGCTGTCGCATAAAATTCTTTTCAATACAAATATGCCAGCTCTTTTATTTACCATCATATTATAATTTCATAGAAAATATTGCGGAAAAACGTATCAGAGAATAAATATCGTGGAATTCTTTTAAAGGGCTGCAATAAATTTTTTTCCTCACTTTTTTATTTTATTGGTACATTTTTTCTAGGCGCCCTTTGTCAGTCACGATCATAAATCAAAATTCTCTCAACAAAGTATTAAAGATTTATACGACTGAAATTTATTGTTTACAATCGTGTGTCTGTGCGCACTTGTGAGAGCTGCGCGTCCGACTAAAATACATTCCACGACTTTCCGCGTGCGTCCAAGATTTGTAATTTAAACCCTCAATTGTAACACTCATTTAAAATTGTAAATTTTTAGATCGGCCGTTCATCACGCGCTGTTCGTCTCCAGTGGATGGCAGATGGTGGCCTTGGGGGTAACTGCGACTCTCAAATGCAAGCTTAATTTTGTTGTTTTTCTTGCGATTGTCATTGTCAGTAATTGTTGAAAGCACGAGTTGTCTATATTTACTTTCCAGCTATAGTTGTTGCGTTTTAGCATGGCAATAATGGTCATTGCCCTTTCCCTAATATCTCTCTGTAGGAACCCAAACAATAAACTATGGAGGTATGGTTTTTTGTTATTAAAACATGTTGATGATCATGATAGATGTTGATTCAGGACGTTAACGGACTTTTTTTTTCAGTTTGATATAAAAAATACTAGAAAATTATGCTTTGCTAAAATTATTTTATTAAAATTAAAACTATAGTTGAATATTTACTTACTTACTTCACATAATAAGTGTGAATAATAGAAAATTTGTAACATCTTCCATTTTCCTTCATTGATTTAATTTTGTACAAGCATCAAATCAGGACCTTCTGAAAAAAGTAAACAAAGAAATCAGTGCACAAATAAATAAATTAGAGGAAGAAAGCGTCTCAAATAAATTTATTATGTTAATTGTAGCGATTGTATCAGAAATTTTTACCTCAATAATTAAACTGGAGCACTCTCGACACCAGGGCAATTAGTCCAGACTGCACAGTGCACAAGTTATCACCCTTCATCGGGCAAAAGTAATTGTTTTGCACGAAAAATCCAAATTGTAGGATAAATATCCCAACTTTATTTATACTTGGGGAATATTTTTGCACTGATATGGAAATTCAAAAGAGGAGCAGAATAAGTAAGTATAAGTATAATATATTTTTGAAAAAAATAAATTATACTTATACTTACTTATACAACAATTTAATAGTGTGGTGGTAACCGTATGACACTTGTTTCTATGAACAGATTTTGAACATCTGTGTCTGAACTAAATATAAAATATCTTCGAGTGTTGTAGGCGACACTTAGCAAATACCTACACCTTGGTTGACCTCTATACACATATATAAACACAACATTTGATCAAGAGTAAGAATAAAATAATAATGATAAATAAAAAAGAAGTGACAAAATGTATCTAGGAGTACAATCTTAAATAAGTTGTGTTGTGATGCCCTCCGGTGAATATAGTGTAAATGAGTGAATGGGTGTAGGAGGGTAAGAATCTTATCATTCTGAAAATTGTGAGAATTGACTGAGCGGATTCCTCTATATTTAATCTACCTAAGCTTACCTATATAGTGATTTAATGTACTCATAACATCACGCCTGTATTTCCCAAAAGGTTAGGCAGAGGTCCTTAGGTATATAATAGGTACACTCATATTGCGCCAGTTATGTAATAGGGGGTGAGCCTATTTGTAATGTATTCAAATTCTACACTGGAAGTACATATTACCCTATTGACCGTTAAACGTTGGATTTTATTTATGGTAACCCAGTAGGTGAATTTATGAAAAAAGGCGGCATTTATTAAATTAATATTGTAACAGATGACTTGGCACAAGCGAGGAGTAGTTACATTCTACCGATTTGTCCCATTACAAGTGCTTCACTTGTCACGCGACAAAACCTATTCATTCACAATTTACACCCCACAAAACTGTGTCTCAGAAGGTCCTAACACCTCCACTATATCACAGCGAAATTCAATCTTATTGAAGTGTAATAAGTTTCATGTTAGTTTGGGGTTAAAATAAGGTTTATTCTTCAATAATGAATTCAAAGTGGTATCAATGCAAACATAACACCTTCGCAACCTACTCCCCCCGGTGAAGAAACAATAATTGAGAATAAATGGCCAACTTCACGCCACAAAGGTTTCTAAAGATAAAAGGTAGAATTACACGGAAATTTCGAGGCGTGTGCCATTGTAGACGTCCTTCACTAGAAAACAATTTACACTTGGAGTGTGTCGCGTATTGTTACGAACATTATAAATAAATAATACAATGAAGCTACCAGATGTGTGAAGAGGCTTTTAGAGTATACGGCGCAAGCCTTTGAGAAAATAACGCACAATAGAATTAGGTTAAGCTTGTTCTGACTCGTGCTTCTATATTTGACCGTTGACTGTGGTTCCTGAGAAAAAAAATCTAACAAAAAAATGTTGTTCAAATAGGTATCTAGCGAGCCTTAAAACGCGGACGAAATGGGACCTTCTGCCTACACAGGTTGTGTGTAGGTAATTTAAACAATAAATTCTAGCCTGCAGAATAACTATTAAAACGTGAAAAATTCACGAAAAAACAATTACGAGGATAAATCATTTTATATACATTCGTTCTTATTGAGAAGAAGAGCGTCGGGTCAGCTAGTTGTTCATAAATTTATTGACTTAATTGGCAAAAGCCTCCCATAAATGTATATTGCAAAAAATAAATTGGCAAAACATAGAGAAACTGTAATAGGAACTGTTACTAATGAGACACAATTACTTTTTCTATTGCATAATTACAATTGTAAAATCTGGCACACTGTTGTAACCTATGATTAGAATTAAAGACCAATGATTGATTGATAAAAAAAATCATTATATCAATTGAAAATTTAGGAAAAAGATAAACGTCTGAAAGCTTCGTCGCTGAGAAGTAGATACCTACTAAGAATAAAATACCTACAGTAACAATTACAAGAGTAATATTTTATATTACCTTTTTATTACTGTCACATCTATCATAATTTATTGTCAACTTTACCGAATAGGGTAGAAAGTTAGTGACAAGATAAAGGATTGAACGTTTCAGGCTATTCAAATTAACTTGATCGAAAGTAGACCGCCGTTGTACAATCCTGACAATGCACTTGTGGAGTAACAAATTCTTTCCGGTTGCATTGAATCGCCCCGAGTCACCGGGAGAGGAAGTAACACTGCAATAACAGCAGTAAAACCATCATTCAGTTGTAAAATATTTACGGCGAAACGTTTACAAAAATTACCGTATTAAACATAATAAATTGCCATAACAAAGCTTTTTACAACCATGATTTACAATCGGAGGATTCTCCGTAGTTAGTTACGTTGTGTACGAAATTGTATTAAATCATTATATGGAACCTGAACAAGATGTCTTACAAAATAAACTTACACGTCATATTTATAAAGATGCTATCATTTCCGGACGTAACAGAAGTTATAACAAAGTAAAAAATACGAAGCAGAACTTAATAAAAACACGCACACATTTATTATAAGGCAAAGATGAAGATGTGCTTCCTCATTAACCTGGTCCAATCATCGGAGGCTCTACCAGCTTGTTGTTATTAATTTATAGAAAGTCATCGTGGGCCCATTAGGCAAGATAACCATATTGATCAGACGGCCGATATTCAAAACTATGAGCGCTGCTCCCGCTTTTGTATGTGATTGCCCTAATAATCACGTGCCGCTTGTTAGCCATGATCAGTGGCCCACTATTACCAACGATTGATTTTGTATCACCGCCGCCGATATCGTTAGATTTATAGCTTTCACAGTTCCTAATGGTGCAATTATGACCACAATTGACGTCGTCCACTCAGGAGTGGGTTTAGTTACTGACGCGGAACATAGCAGAGGGGGTATAAAGAAGGGAATCTTAACGAATAGGAAGTTGTTTATCATCATCGGGAAATATAGATTCAATTAAAACAAGTCAGACGATGTTAGATGTTCGTAATGAAAAGCCGAAATCGGAAGTCACTCGTTAATGTCACATGAAAACCCACCTATTACCATTTTATCGGGAAGATCTTGATTATCTGAGTGGAGATCTCACGGATTAATTCTCTAACACCTCATTAGTGTCCAAAGAGGCACCGTTTACAACCAAATGCAAATTTGATGAGTTGTGCTCGAGCATTCTCATCTAAAGGCTTTCACTTCAGCCAATCAACATCTATTAATGCCCTGTTTTAACTGAGCCTCCGATGGGTTTAAGAGCAAATAAATTTTGGATTTGGACGCTATTAGTTCGGCTGCTTTGTGTCCGTGTCTGTCTTTGTGCCGTGGCGCAGGCGCAGTATATTCTCGTCGGTACAACTTTATATTCGGACACAAACGTCTTAATTAGGGTTCAAACGGTTTATGTTATAAAATATTGTATTGGGTCGTTTAGTTTTGGGAACGCATGATATAAAATATTTTTTCTTAATTTAAATAGAAGTTACGATATGTTATTTATAATCTTTATCATCAGAAATAGGAGTCAATTATACAAATGAAAAAATAAAACGTAACTGAAAACAAAGAACATGCGTTCCAAAATAGAATAAGAATCTGTAGGTAGGGCAGTTTAATATCAGATCATAATTCGCATATTCATAAAATGTTGCTTATAATTCGAATAAAAATTAACGAGACCATTAACAAATCAATGAAAGGGTTCCAATTAAGTAGCTGGGTTATTATGTGGCGGTTGGAGTCTCGCCTCCTGATGACTATCACAAAATGAGATCTTGGACAGACTCCGTTACGTGTGATATCAGACTTACATTCATTAATGCGCGCCAGCGGATGTGCGGTAGTTGAAATGGATTTTGAAAATGTCTTTAAGATAGTCGCAATGTTGATTTGAATAAAATTTTTAAATATTCATTGAAATATGATCGTTATTAGCAATTTCTTGTTGTTTCAGAATAAATTACCGCAGCGTAGGTATTCTGTTCTAGATGAAGCCTTAGAAATTCGCAAAAAAATAATTAACGAGGCCAGATGGTTTAATCCTGTTTATTTCGCTCAAACAATGCTTAATTAGGTCGAGTTCGTCCAATTTACCAATAGTATGGTACTATAATAATATGGTAGTTGTAAATGTTTCAGCTTTGGAATCTGCTCTACTTCAATATGCTTTTAAAATCACACGAGTCATAAATAGTTTTTATTATTTACTTGTGATTTCAGAATCTGAAACTAATAGGTCACAGTAGACTGGTTTTTTATTCTGATATTTATTGTTGTTGTAATTGTTCCTAAAATGAGCAACAAACAAATCATAATTAAGTTCACACGCGATTAGTACTAAACCTAAATAAATAAATGTAAAGTTAACTTATCTGAATACCGAAATTGCTATTGGTTATAAACTTAATCTATTTATAAGTAGCTCCGCTCTTATTGCATAGTATATCCTTGAGTTAACGAATAACGATTGTAATTGGACTGATTCATTTTATACTATAGCAATTTTTGCTCCCGGCCAGTTTCCGTTAATTTTACTAGGAATTGCGAAATGTGTGAGAACCACGGCCAGAATTCCCTAGTACCTACTCTATACACAGGTTAAAATAACCTGGTCCATTACTGAAAAGTATATTAGGTACTTATGTTATAATTAAATCAATAAGTGTACATGATTATTTCTATCCGTACATTTAATAAAACCAATCAAATATTATGGGTCCCATATAAGATGATGTTATACATACTGTTTCGTCGTACAGGCTATGTTTTCCAACATTACTGTTCACGACATGCTCCTACAGGTTTTCTGGTTTAATAATAATAGGCATAATGATCTCTAATAGGCCTAATGGCATGATTGCCGTCATAAAATCGGGAGGGTAGGGAGAACGATTCAAAATGTTCACTAACAGAACGCTGGCCTCTGCTTGTGTAAGGGCAAATTAATTGAATTGGTTTAATATAGCTACTTAATAGGTACCTTAGAGCAAGTTATAGTAAAGAATTGCAATTGGATTACATTTCACACACATTTAACTCTTCTGGAACGAATACCATTTAAATTATTGCTGTTCTAAATATTAATAAAAAAGTCTACATCGCGAGTGTCATTAGTTGTATTTAGCGGGACAATATATCAGAGTTACTGGTACGTATATTGCCTATTTAATAACATGTAATTTTCTTGCTAATTTACACATAGATTCATAGCATCATACATATTATGTTTGAAATAAACTTTATCGTAAAAATTAAAGTTAAAGTTGTTTAAGCCAGTTTTACGAGTACAGCCATAAATTTTAATACTAATTTTGCGTTATATTTTACGGTAACGTTATAGGTTTTAATTCAGTCTTGAATCAATCATGGACGGTGCATCAAAGGCGGCACCTGTGCCCCCCGTGCTGCTAAATAAATAAGAAAAAAAAAGCAGCCGTTTAACTAAAACTATAAATATTAATAACGCGTTTCAAAACTGTTAAATGTATCAGTAGGGTGACCATTGGTAACCTGTCAGAATAATTTGGTAAACACTTTAAAACACTGTATAATCTCCGGCAATGTTTTTACTGTGCAATTGGGTACTTGTAAAACTTACTTTTCATGTCTTTATGATATCTGAGGCTGGAACCAGCTGATGTATTCTGTAAGAATCTCTCCGTGAAAACCTTGATGACTAGAGCTTTAAGTGAGCTCAGAAAAATGTACCTAAATCCCTAGCGTCAGGTGGAATGACAGCTCACTTCACCTAAGTTTTCAGTTTTCAGTGAAATTCTTACAGAATAAACCGGCAGATTTATCATTCAGTAAGTAGATGACAGATAACACAGCTGAAATCTGTCTACCTACTCTTTTATTCATAAACGTTATTCAGAAATTAGTCTAGCATCAATATGAAACCGTGTTTTTTGGCCTAACCCACCGACCATGTCATGAGATATCAAAAAGAAGAGACTGTAGATGTTTCAGATATATCCGGCAGTGCAGTCTTCATGGTCACCCTTGACATTGGTCGCGTCAATTTTGACAACGCTTCGCCAATTTAATATCACAGGTGAAGGCGCGGCCCTCGCCCACAAAATTAATCACTACGCCTCTTTTTCAGACCTATTTGTTTTTAATCATCGTATTTGTTTTGCTAGCTTTTTAGTCCTGGCCGCTGATTAAGATTTTATTCATAAGTCTTCCGTTTTTTGCGCGAAATTTTAACCCAGTCTGTTTTTTGTGCTGCTTGTTATAAATTTTTTGGATACTTTTGTACAGCGGGAATAGCTGTTACGGTTTGTGGGTTTTATAATCCTGCACTGCCATTTCGATTAATGCTTATTTTAAATTATTTCGTAGTGGTTATCCTTTATGAAATCAGCTCCTTAATCTCCTGTATTTAAAATTATGCGATAAAGAATGTGGCTCACGTGAGCAAGGTCCATATATATCTGATTGACAATGTCATTATGGCGCTAGTCTATAAACAATGTTCAAAACACGGCGCTTTATAGGACAGCTGTCTCTGACCACAAGGACAAAAAGTGTTCAGATACGATCAGGTCGAATTACATTTGGCCACGGGTCCTGCGACGGTGGTGAACGAAAAAAATCACATGTAAAAAAACAACGAATCTGCCGTCGCCGCAGCGGTGTAAACAACTCACTGTTTATGAGGAACTTATAGTTTTTATACTGAATGTAGCCAGTATATTGTTTGCGTTAACGCTCTGCAAACAATTACCCACAAAGTTACCGAGGTACCCCTGATGTATGTAAGATGGACCCGCTTTGATACGCCGACCGTGTGGTCATTTGATATTTAGGCGGACATAAATAAAATTATCGACGATGTCAGAATTTTTCTGTCGACGGCTATTTATTACGGTGTCCGAGGACGTTCAACGATTTTAACGGTTTTGGGATCCTCAATGCGAAATCCGTCTTAAAATGCAATTGGTATCGCGAAATAATACGAATCTAATATCGCCACTGCATTCGACCCGCGAACAATGCGCGTTTCTCTACGGCTTTTAAACATGAATAGGACGGTATTTAGATGATGTTTTTTCATCGAACCACCGTACTGTTCTCTTATTTGCCTTTTGTCAAGTTGTGGGCGCGACAAAGCCACAAACATACCCTGCTGTGTGCCCGAATAATTTTTTGCCCAAAATTTCGTATTTTATTTCATTTATTGAAGATTTACTTTTAGAAAAAGTACATTTCGTACTGCTTCGGGGCATGTTGAAAAAAACTTTATAGAAGATGCACTATGATATATCGTCCCGTAGGTAGGGACCTATTATTGTGAGGTGGATTTGTGGTCATTGCTATGCCAATGTACCTTCTGGGCATATCGATAGAGAAAATATAATATAAGATTTCAGTTTTAATGTTAAATTAGATTACCTACCCCACATAACGTGGCCTCGATTATATCATCTTGATAGATTTTGATGAAACAGTAGATTATTACATTGCATATAAAATACTTTCTTAATACTTTTAAATTCTTTGTTTTTAAGTCTCTCAAAAAGCTTTATATCACACAAGCATTCCTACAGCCATTGTTAGGCCAACTATTTGTTCTCGGCATATCTTAAACACTAAGTCATATCTGAAAATAAGCATAATTTCATTTGGGAAGGCTTTCACGGTGCCTTTGGTAGCGAGTGCAGGGGCGTGCACAAAACACTCCGGAACACGTGCAAGTTCGCACAATGAGAGTTTGCATTTCCGCCCGCCGTGCACTTCCTTTACTCGGATTTTACTTTTTATTGGGAACGCTTTTATTGCGCGGTCTGGACGCTTTTGTACGGCCGCATTGTTTGCAGGACATTCAGCCACATAACGCATCGTAGGTTTCGATTTCGTTAATGATATCGGAAGATTTAAACCACGATTGAAATCGAAAGGAAATAATGAGGAACTACAGGAACGCACACATCAAATTCGCTTTTCAAAAAGAACAATGGCTGCCATGTTTGACATAATTCCGTTACGGGACCATCCTGGCATTTTAATCTTAACATCGAAAACATGTTTAGGGCAAATTTAACACTTCTAATCTGGGTGACCAGCATACGTCAAAATAAGGGCCGCTCTACCATGAGAGACGTTTCTTGCAAAATTTATTTGCACTCCCATCTCGGGATTAAAACAAAAAGTCAAACACCATTACTCTTCGCAAGAGAAAAAAATAGCACAAGTAAGTAGATCAGAGATAGTTAGACAAAGGGATGTTTGGGGTAAGGAATGATAAATTGTTTTTGTTGTGAATTGGCATCCTTTCAAAACCACCTCAACTGCGTAGACTCAGAGCTCAAATTCCTTCGCACTGTCTGTCTTGTCCGTCAATATTGTACGTGGAATACCTTGTGGTCAACCTCTGATTATTTTTATCTCCACTGTATCTCTAATGGTGTCAAAACGTATGTCCGTTCTCTGCGTGACACAGGAAGGTAGCTGCTGGTGGCATCTGCCCACACACCGTGACATCTTATTTTTCTTGAAATAAACCCATAAGGGTTGATATGTGACAAATTGGCATATTTACTGACTGCGAAACGCAGGAGGTCCAATTGTTAGAACTTGAGAAGTAATAAGATTCTGCCAAATAGATTATATCATAAACATACCGTAATTTGTGTGGGCTTCGAACGTTCGTGTCAATATTTTCGTGATCGGAAGTAATAAGTGACGTGGGTGTCCCATGGGACCCTTTAATAGTGCAAAAAGTGACAATAATATTCCAATTTTCACAAATAGGGGTAATAATAAAATTGCTATACCTCACCCACATTTTTTGGACCAGTAGCTTTATTTAATTTGGTTTTTTCGGTTACATTCCCTGAGAACTTTTTTATTTATAGTTTTATTATAGACTTCGCTGAAAAAATTTGTCTAAAAAGTGTGTAGGTAAGTATACGAAGAAACAAGTAAAAGATCGATATAACAGTTTTAATTTGATTAAAAATTATTACCAAAAGCAAAACCATATTTAACAATAACCAACTTAATAAGTGGTACTCATAAAGACTTCTTTTCAAACTACATTATTCATTAAATGCTTGTTGTCGGATACATTCACCCCGAAGACAATACACCTTTAAAAAGCCGTATTTTTTAAGAATTATAAAATTAATTCAATTACCACATAATAATATGATTTTGGTCGAACAACGTCTGCCGTACCACGTTCGGGGCCCAAATGAACACAACTATAATTTTATGTGATGAAATGAAACAATACAGAACTTAGCATTCATTTGTTACGATGCCGCGATGCCCGATATTGTTTTTTGAGAAAACTTGTATGTTTTTAAACTTTATGAAACGTCCTTAGGCAACTGTTTGTCATATTTATATTTTGATGTTTGTCTTCAAATAGTCGTGTGTTATTTTCGGCATTATTGAATTTGAGAAACGCCTAATTGGAACCTAGCTTCTGACGTTTTATTAGTGCCCATGTAGGTTTATGTGAATTTAAATAATTGTAATTGGAGTAAATTTGATATTGTGCCGTTCAGATTTCCTCATCGTAAAGCAGTAATCGACATCGACACTTTCTACCGTGACAGTTATCTGTCACTATAAATCAGCATTTACCTAACAGTAGTCCTTATTATCTAAAACTTGGCAACACGAGCCTATTAGACCATACCACGTAGTATGTATACATTAACGTTCCACTGAAAACTTGTTATTCTGGCGGAAAGAAAAGGTTGAGCGGTTTTCAAATACATTCATTTTTCGTGTAAGGGACACATAGAATATCGCCTGTTTGAACTGTAGGCAGGCAGGTACTTTTATTAAAAATATTGGTAATAATGTTGGCATAATAGTATAGTCGTTAAACTACAGTTAACAGAGAGAGAATCTGAGTCCCAGTCGTGGAGAATAAAAGTTGCTCAGCCTAGCAGTTGCATTATCTGGATTTGTGCCCGATTGATGGCAATAGGTTCATGTAATAGAGGGCGAGCGTATTAAAAAACCAAGCCTATTAAATCACTGTCTCTATTTTACCAAACTTAGCTTAATAACCTAGTCAACGATTTTAATTTTTTTGATACTTACACTAGTATCGTGAAGTTAACGTCGTTTAAGTTAAACATAATTGGCAAAATGTTGGTGAAGACACTAGTACACCTCTGCTCAACCCGTCGGGGAACAAGATGGTGGTGTTATGTTGCTAAGCCTTTTCATTCGCCGTCTGTACATTACACATAACAATATACAAACCACGTGTTTATTAGCCCTATCGAGACATAGAACGGGTTTCTATCGGTGCATACATCTAACAAAAGATAGCATTGGTTAATGCCATTTATGAACATTTTATGTGTGACCAGTTCGTTAGCGACGTTGTGTTAAGATAAATATCTCTACATACATCTTAGTTCGGATACCGAACGTATTGAACACTGAATGGGCTTTAAGTCAATACTTACAACGTGTGAAAAAGCTTACGGGTAATAAATATTTTAAGGGGTGATTAATAAATCTTCTCAATCGATTTTTTCAATTTTGTTTCCATTGTTGCATAATTAAATGACAAATGATTTTATTTCTGTACGTATGTTTGTATTTCAAACACTTTTACACGTCAATCATATTTAATAAACTAGATGCGATCGGCGTTTCCTATCTGACTACTCTGCGAAGAACGGCCGAAACAAACTCATAGGTTCTCACTAGCCTCCTTTTAAACTCCAGACATGGTCTTTGTTAGATAATATGAAGACCATGTAGGTTGGTGTCTGAAATGGTCTTTTGAGGAAAGAACCACACAGATTAGAGTAGAAATGTCCAGTCATTGCACGAATTTGTCAATAATAATTGTATTTTCTTACTCTTATCCAGTTATAAACCTCACTACTTTAATCATGATCAAAAAATGCAACCAATTTACTTCCAAACCTTTTTTTTTTTTTTTTTTAAGGATGGGAAATCATCCAATGACCCCTCCCGCTCTGGGTGGAGCGGAAGGGAGTGTCAGACTCTTACTGACTAAAACCCATCCGTGTTCCTTCCTTAGCCCTTTATGTTCCGGGGCAGCGGTAACCCTTTCGGACAATCCCGCTGCCCTAGGACAATCCCGCTGCCCGGACAATCCCGCTGCCCTACTTCCAAACCTTATATCGTATTTTTTTTTTTTTTTTTTTTTTTATCGTATTTTTTTTTTATTTAATACTTTTTCACATTGTATAAGTGCGTGTAACATGCATATAGAAATGTATCGAAGGATGAAGTGATGCGCCGTTCAACAGATGAATACAGCATGTTCTGAAGCAACAGAATCCAGTATATCTTCTTAATTAAGCAATTGACATCTTATATTCCGTAATGCTACTTACCATCAATCAATGTTACGTGGAAAAAACAAGATGGAGTTGGCTTCTCATCTTAATAAGAATTTAACTGGAAGCTGTTTTGAAAAGGTTTTCTCCTTATTTAAATGTGGGGTTTCAAATTACTGATTGTTAGACAACGTTTAACATTATGTCTACGGTTTACCTAATCTTAGATTAGCGATGGTACAGGTTTTATGTGAGGATTGCTGATAAGTTGATAGCTGGTGGCTGGACGTAGTAAGCTTTTTTATTTTATTGTCTTTATTTTTTACTGATAAATAAAGCTGACAACGATTCGAAGACCACTTAGATATTTTACCTTTAATTGTGTAAACTTTAATGAAAAGGCGTAAAAAATAACTTAGTGATGTTTGTCATAGGCAGGTCGATCTTTATCTTGGGTAGCAATCCAAAAACTTACACAATATAAAATGCTAATATAATTTAAAAGCCCCATCTACTTAAAGCGAAACCTAGCTTAATGTTTAATGTATGTGGCATTTAAAATTCTAGAGTAATAAGGTATAATGATAGATTTTCATGTAATACAGTAAGTGTTTGCCGCGGGTTAGAATTTATGCTACGCCTCCGTCGACCCGAGTGGCATCGCGTGAAATCCTTGTAAAATCTACTAAAGACCAACCCGGTTCTGAACACAGGCCTACTTGGAAACTGTATTTGCACTTACTCTTTATTAAAATGACACTTATTTGCTTACAGATAGGAGGGATTATGGCTGCATTTATTAGTTTGTAAGTACGTAATGCGTGTAATCAGCCCCTGATTGGCTTGAATTAATCGTACGGAGCATGCGTGACCGCTACCATTGCAGTCATGAGGCAGATTATGAGAAGTTGTTCAAGACTCTGATGTGAATTAAAAATAATGGCGTCGTTAAAACTTATACTCCTGCGTGAAATAATAATCCCTAATGATTTTATTTGTTTTGAATGCGTTTGTGAATTGAATAATTGATGTTATGATGAGTTTTTACGTTAAGGTAATGGAGAAATCGTTTATTATTTAAATACAAAGTTGCAGATTTACCTGGCAATTGAAATAATAAAATAAATTGTTTTGAATGAGCTGCTTTTCATTAGTCCAACATATTTGTCACACGTAGAGTCGTCAGATCATAATCAATTACTTGAGATTGACAGCGTGTGAAACTAAAATGCAGTCCATAAATTACATAACTTTCAAGTTGGATTCAATTAAGCACTAGCTTCTAGAATTATTAATTTTTTCTTAAAATTGTTACTTTGTATCCAATTAAAACTCTAAAAGCCTTAATAAGCGTATTGGATTAGATCTTTTGTTGGCCGTAATGTATGGTAATAAATCCATTAAAATAATAGCGGTGAGCGGTGGTCCATTCGATTCGTCACCGTCATTACATTGATCTCGATGCAAGCCTCTGTGAGACCACCGGAATATCTCCATTCCGAGGGAAAAGTACCACAGACAAATAATGATAGTGCCTACATCATACTTTTGATTTCTCTCTGTATTTTGTTTTTTTTCACAGTTTCCATTAAAAAAACATCTGCATTTAGAAATTTATAGAATAAAATCTTTGAAAGCTTATTATTGTATTATTCACACTACTCACGAATTAATGTAAAAGCCAAAGCGTATTTTATTTTAAATCACATACATTACGCCTTATTTTCAGGAAGGGCTAAGCAAAGGTGTAAGTAGCTATATTATTCCCCCATTTCGCCAGTTAGATTATTTTTAGCCTATTCAAACACCATGCTTATTAAATCATTGTCTCTATTTTACCAAACTTAGCCTAATAACTTTTGATACTTAGGTACACTAGTATCGTGAAGTTAACAACCTTTTTCATCAGCAGTTATTTACGCAGTTCCGAAAAATCAAACGGATCCTGTCCACCACTCGATTCCAACTCGATTAGTTCCGTATCTTCCACACCAGTGGCGCTGATTGTCTCATTCGATATGCGACTACCGCCCATTAACCGATTGCTACTGATTGCCCACACAGCATTCTCTATGGTTGGCCTCCCGGCTGACATTGTTGTTTTAACGACAATTATAACCATTACGATTTGTTACAGTTCATTAAATAATTAAAATGTTCGAGCTGGGTTCTGTTTAAATTATTACGGTGATAAGGTTTTGCTTGAGGGAAACCTCTCGGAAAAGGTATCTAACAATGCTTCCCGATGCTCATAGATAGTAAAAAGAAGACATTAAATAATAATTCAAAAAACGGGTCTTCTTACCGAAAATAAAATAAAAAAAGGACTTATTTATGCTAAACATAGTGCGTTTTTCACTGTACGCGTCAGTAATCGTTGCGAAACATCTCAATATTCACTTATTAGGGTTTAAAGAGTGGTTACGTCCAAAATCAACGGCACGGTGCCGGTTGCCGGTGCCGGAACTACGCAGGCGATCAACTTCCTAACCTTTAATTAAGATACCACCGTCTTACACCTCCACTGACGTTGGTGGTCTCGCTTCATCGATACTTTTTCGATGTACAATTTCGTAGATCATAGGAATTTCGATATAAAGCTTCTATTATTTTGGGAAGTTCAGCTTTTAAGGCTTGAGCTTTAGGGATTTTTTTATTCACTCCATATTCCATCAACCGCATGACGAATGAATGCCATCTTTGAGGAAAATTAAAAAAATGTTTTTCAGAACGATTCTGGCAAAGTCTTAACGAGACAACATTGAGCAAATAGGTTAAGTATCAAATACAACAAAGGAATTAGTCACAGCCAATATTTTGAAAATATTTTAAAACATCGAACTACCGTCTCGGTTCAGCAATTCGTGACTCGTGCCTTACCTTGGTTTACGCAGTGAAATAGAAAATTTCTGAGAAAATTGATGCGGTCAGAGCAATCCTTCCAGACAGTGACCCGCTACTTACCAATAGTTTTGACTAATGTCATTGACATTGGCAGAACGGACCGCTGTGGTTGCTACATAGTGGCTTATGATCTGCGTCCGCACAGTGCGGTTGGAATAACCCGAAAAGATCCTCCGAACCGTAAAATTATTATAAGTTATCATATTGTTCAAACAACTTTATTACATGCGCCAATAGTTTTATTTTATCATCGTTCACTTTTTCTACCACTTCATAAAACTATCTGATGCTGATCAATTAAGAAACATGTCATAAAATGTTAATAAATTTTGTAGGGGCGCCGCTGATCCAGATAGCGTTATCTAAGTCGAAAGAAAATAGATAATATATTTTAAACTGGATTTGAATTAGTATATCCTGAACCTTATCTCCGCACTTTGTTAATGTGGCTCTTTATCAAACTTAAAATCCAAGGAAACATTTATAAAGCGAGCCGAGCTATACCGCGCTACCTTTTAGAAATAAGCATTAACAAATTGCTTTTGGTCAGATATTTTTGTAATGTTACTTGTTTGTGAATGGTTCTATCTCTAGTGATCAATTTATCGGCTCGTTAACGTCTGATAAATGTGACTGGATTACTCCATGATTATAAAGCAGTATATCATGATGAGAGCATTGATTAACACTGTGGGAATATCTTTAAAATATTTTTAATAAACGCTGCTACCTCGACTCATGCATTTTAATACATCGCAGGCCTCAAACTTTAGCATGATCGCGTGATTGCGGAAAAGCTTCTTGCACTACGATTACCTCGTATCTGATTTCTGCCTTATAATCGTACATTTCATCGCATAAGACCAGACTTCTGGGCGGTGCCAATCGTAATGAATGCCTACCAGTACCAACACCTTAACGTTTAATATACTTTAAGTACCGTAGCGGCTCAAAACTGAACAGAACAAAGTGGTACATTATTAGCAAATTTTGAACCGCACACATTAAACTTAATAACCGTGAAAGGGGAAATTGGCTTCAAATACTTGATGATTGTTAGTTATCAGGTGGAAGCGCCTATGACATACAACGCGTCGATCAGCATCGCCAATTACAGTTCGGTTTTGGAAGCGTTTGATGTAATGTTCCCTTTGATGTAATGCAGGCGTCTACCGGTACATACAAGACGTATCCTTAGGCAAATTTCTTCATGAGCTACGTGACAAGAACTTTTAAACAGCATGAATTTTAATTATATTTGTAAGAAATTTCACCAGTTCTCTCACGAAACATAATTATGTCCTGTTATGTAACAAATTACACATGCATAACTGTCAATTAGAACTTAGCTCAATTAGTATTAATATATACCGACTATTGGGCATATAATTGCCTTGTAAAGTAATTCACATCGGTATTGTTGCATAACGAGCCCTGTCTCGCGTAGACGGGTTGCGTTGACAGCAGCGGACCACCGGAGGCGAACACCGTTTTTTGAATAAACCTTCGTTAGAGTCGATCTGGATGACATGTTACCTCTTGCTGAGGTTTTCCTGGACAATTGCGAACGTGTCTGTACTTATAGTGTATGTAAATTTGTGCGTCAGTAAGTTTAGTCACCCTGTATTTCAGGTATGTAAATATTCCAAGACAGATACATGTCCGAGTTAAAAAGTTAAAGAAAAGTAAATTCGGCTATCAAATACTTTTAAAATAGTTATCATTGCTTTGACAGCTGTCCAGATCACACGCGCCGATAAAATTAAATTGATTGTGGACATTGTTGATGTTAGACGTAATCTAGAGCGCATTATGAGAGGTCAGTTCAATGTTGACTGACACCAATAGCATCGTAATTTCTTCCGTTTATTGATAAGTAATGTTTACTGTCACTTACCACCTGGACGGGTCGATGAACTCGATGCAAGTTTCCATTTTGATCTCGACAAAATTATCGACCAAAATTGGTAACGTAAACACATAATCGGCGTCACCAAATATCTTACATTTAGAGGGGATTCAGTAATAATGGATGATCATTATTTTAGAGTTCTATAAGGCTTTATTGGATACAAGTGTAAATGATCGTCGACGTTTGCGAAGGCTCTATATATCACTGATGGTTGAAAGTTTTTGTGGACAACGAGTCCTCACGGCAATTTTATGTGGTTTAATTCGATCGAAGCAAGTGGTTGTATCGGCCCTAATTATTTGAATAGCGCGACACGACAGTCCTTTGACTAAAGCCGATAACTTGTTCGAACAGCGAAAATTATAGAGAAGGGCATTGAAGCTGCAAATGTGTTTTTAAGTCAGAACTTGCGAATGTGAGAGGTTCTCTCGTGAATAAAAAGGAGCATGTAAAACTCTGGTCATGCTCGGTAATATGATCCGACGATTTAAACAAGATGAAGTGCCCTGAATACAGAGGAGCTAAGTTTTGAATGGTGTAAGTGATGCCTGTACGGAATATGATAATTTAATATTATATTTCGGAAATGCGTAAAATCTGAAATTCGCCATGTCACGAGAGATTGAAACGGGGGATTCGAAAAAATTTATGGACGTATCACAAGTAGGCAGGTATAACGAAAACTGCATGATTACATTAAGATTGTTTACCACACACAAGAGGCCATATAATAAAATATATAAACTGTTTATTTTAGAGTATCTCAAAGATAATCTTTGTCGACTCCACTGCTTCCAACAATTTATACAAGTTTTTATGTAGCAAGTGCAGCGGCATTAGACATATAAAATTATAATAACAACCACTGACTAATGTTTGAACTTCTGTTTTTTTATGAAATCAGACATTTATAAAATGATTTGATCAAATTTAAAAATTCATTGTTAATGAACTCACGTATGAAAAAACAAGGTTCGATATAAACAACGTAAAGAATTCAAAGGTCGCATTTTTAGGAGTGGCAATTAAACGCAAAGTTTAAGGGTGGCATCTCAGAGAGCGGTGACATGACACCATGTGATGTAACTGTTACTTTTATAGGAATTTCGGCGGAGCTATTCGAGATATTTTAGATAAAACTACCTGCTACTGAGTTCCAATTCATTAAAGGCCATTAATGAGGTTTATTGCGGACTCTGAATTTATGGCACCTCTGTGCCGACTGATTAATTAAATAGTCATTGAATAGGACATTATCTGTGGACATTACAGTTTGTGCGTCCCGTTTGGAATCCAGTATTTTTATTATATCGCAGCTTCAACAAATTCAAAGGAGATCGGCGTGTTTGAAACTATCTTTAGAATTTAAATAAAAAGTGCGTTTAACTGTTGTCATTCATCAGGAGCACCACCGCTTTTTGTAATTCTTTACAATAAAATAATTTTAAGGATTGTGTTCTCTATGATTACGAAAAAAGTTCATAATTGATGTAATTACTTGGTATGATTGAACATAATGAGTATTTATTTACTTATGTTTGAACACACTGTGGGGACTATGTCAGTTAGCCTCATACACCTTTTGCACATTTTATAATTATGCAAGAAGTTATTTTATTGTTGTTCTTTATTTTCACAAGGAAAGCCAGCTATAACTCGCACAGCGCATGCGCGTAGGTAGGTATGGTACATAGCAAAGGGGCAAAAAAATACACCGACCAAATGTAGTGGCACTTGAACTTGATCGATATTCAAAAATAGCAGCGTGTTGTGCGTGCGCGCCGCCAAGGGATTTAGGTCACACGCTTATTGGCGGCAACGTAACACTTGCGGCCAAGGCCAGTGGTCCCTGGGGCCCGGGCAGCCCTTGGAGGCACTTGGCATGGTCAAATAATTATGGAGAAAGGACGATGCAAGGATTTGTATGAACTCTGGTCCCACTATCCAATAGCTACGTGTAATACATCGTTGTAATTATAGGTATTTTTGAGCTGAACAAAAGTTACTATGGCATCAAGTTCCAAATCATAGTCCGTGCAGAGTTATGCATTATTAAACATGTCATCATCTGCCTAGCCTTTTCCCAACTATGTTGGGGTCGGCTTCCAGTCTAACCGGATGCAGCTGAATACCAGTATTTTACATGGAGCGACTGCCTATCTGACCTCCACAACCCAGTTACTGGGTAATACAATACCCCTTGGTAAGACTGGTTGTCATGCAGACTTTCGGGCTTCTGACTACCCGTAACGACTGTCAAAGATCCACGAATGACAGCCGGGACCAACGGCTTAACGTGCTTTCCGAGGCACGGAGGGGACACGCTATGTAAAGATGGTCACCCATCCACAGACCAACCGCGGCAAGCGTAGCTTAACCTGATCGATCGACCTGTGCGGCTGTTATTATTTAGCCACGGGCCCCCACTATTATTATTAAACATCATCATCTGCCTAGCCTTTTCCCAACTATGTTGGGGTCGGCTTCCAGTCTAACCGGATGCAGCTGAATACCAGTATTTTACATGGAGCGACTGCCTATCTGACCTCCACAACCCAGTTACTGGGTAATACAATACCCCTTGGTAAGACTGGTTGTCAGACTTTCGGGCTTCTGACTACCCGTAACGACTGTCAAAGATCCACAAATGACAGCCGGGACCTACAGCTTAACGTGCTTTCCGAGGCACGGAGGGGTCTCGATATGTAAAGACGGTCACCCATCCACAGACCAACCGCGGCAAGCGTAGCTTAACCTGATCGATCGACCTGTGCGGCTGTTACTATTATTATTAAACATGTCAGTTTAAAAATAACCTAAACTAATGCTTTTCCCTAATACAATGCACTCTAGTATTATCTACCTATCTACCTATGTCGATGTCGGGTCTCGGTCGATCGATCAAGTTAAGCTTCGCTTGCCGCGGTCGTCAGAAGCCCGAAAGTCTGACAATTAGTCTTACCAAGGGGTATCATCTAGTAACTGGGTTGTGGAGGTCAGATAGGCAGTCGATCCATGATCCATAAAATACTGGTGTTCATCTGCATCCGGTTATACTGGAAGCCGATCCCAACATCGTTAGAAAACGGCTAGGCAGATGATCATCTACCTATCTTCCGTTATCATCAGAGTCGTAAAGAGTTTTTTTTATAAATAAAACACAATAATAAGGTATTTTAGGTTGTATTTTTTTATTTAATAAGTTATTTATTCATAGAAAAATCAAACATTTTTATTCCTACCTTGCGCCTATTATGACCTCATTTAAAAATAAGGCTGGTCTTGTAAATCCCTCATACCTTGCGTGCCCTAGGTACCTATCAAACGATTGACACAATCTGCGCACAGGTAGGTACCTACATTACGTCGGCCGGCCATGCAGGTACAAAATCTTTGAATAATATTGTTGTTGTGAAATAATAAGTAACAATTGTACCTTATGTTGTCTATGGTCGCGACTGAATGCGACCACGTAGCAGCCAAGCATCCTCATCAATGCCAAAATCAGGAAAATCCTCCAGTGCAGATTCTCGGTATATTTCCATTGTATAAATTCCATTTCGTTAATGTTCGCTGCAGTAAGACGTTGCCAATTTCAATTGATAGGTTAAAGCATAACTCGGAACGGACTAAGATTTATAACTTGGCGCCATAGTAACTTTTGTTCAACTCAAAAATACCTGTCCAATGTTGTATTACATGTAGCTATTGGAGGGTGGGACCATCCTCCATCCTCATTTGTATAAAAACTATAAATTTTCTCTTTGCAACCAATATTGTCTCTTTTAAAGTCATTCATGTCACAAATGGAGATGTCTAAAAAATAAAGGAAACCAAGAAGTAATTTTCCTTCATGTCACAATAATTCATATCGGTAACACAGCCAGCTATAAAGTGGAGCCAAATACAATTTGGTAATATTTACGGTTCCATTGTTTCCCAAAAGTTTAAAAATATTTTAATGTCCTTTGAATTCATGGGTGGTAGCTTCTGAAATAGGCTTTCAAAGATACTTATGGACATACATTACCTGTCGGTTATACATTACCTCAAACAAGACAAATTGAAACAGCTGTAGGTATCTTGAAAGCTAATCTTACAGGTTATAAAAAAAAGATAGAATGGATAAGAAAATGAAGGTAACTGAAACCAAAGATTACATTATTTCATGGAAAATCACTGTGACTACTGTCTGATTAATTCACGAACCAATTCTTGAAAAAAATCCATAATCCAAAAATCACGTGTACCAATTTCATAATTTCCATCACATCAAAGCAATCTGTTCTGGGCAAGTGGTCACCAGTCGCAGGCAGCTGTGCGGGCAGCGCTTGCGACGGTCGCGTGCCTCGTAAACGCACGAGCGGAGCCGAGCTCGCACGAGACAGCGCCGCCGCTCGCCGAACTCTGACGCCGCTGAACTTTGCGGGGCGGGCGCAGGCGTAGCGTTTGATGCTGCCGCGGTATTACATCGAACTTTTAAAGTTCCAGAAAGTTAGCTAGGTTATATTTTGATCATTTTCATAGGATTACAATATTGTTTTGTACATAAATCTACATTATGAGGAGACTATTAACTTCCTTAAGGACCTTTTAAAGTTGATAATAATAAGTACCTACTGCTCCCATTAATTAACGCTTGACAATGAATTTGAAATTAACATTCCTTTTTGTAAGATTGTGATAATCGCTATATATCTATAAATGAACGTAAACACTAGGTATGCAACAAGACAGACAAGATAATGAGAAACAAGTTTGTTGCAAACGGATGCGCCAGCGCATAATAACCAACAATTAATACAAGAAAATTAACTAGACTGAACGACAAAGCATTCGCAAATCCACAGGTGTGTTCGTCAAGTTCCTGTCATATCTAGCAGATCTCGTTTTTTAAAGAACTTAACAAGTTCAAACAATTAATATCCTCCAACGGAAATATCCACCCATAATGGTTCGTGCTTCCCTTCCATTATCAAAAATTACTATTGCAATTTGATTTCGATGGGCGGTGCGGCGACGTGATCCAGTTGCAGTACGAATTGTCTTTTTCAAATTAAATGCACCAAAGTATGCTTAGGCCCCCCATTTCGTATATTTCGAGTACCTCTATGTTATTATTTTTCTTTTGCAAAATGTAACCTGAGTTGAGGCACGTGTGGAAAAAGCACCTTTTGTTATTTTAATTTTGCAACGTCCTGTGTTTGTATATTCAAACCTACGTAGATAATGTTGCTTTTTATTTATTTCAAGGACTTATGAAGCATTGGCCGTCCCAAGTTATAGATGTCAATGGAGTGGGTGATAATTTATAGTAAAGTAATCGAATCCTAGCTTGTTTGTTTTACCTAGAGTTACGACTTGAGAAAGATAAATAATGGAGGTGTGAATAGTAGATTAACTTCTGTAAGATTATGATAATATAAAACACGGAGTGTATCAGCTGCTTATCGTTGTGAGCAATTCTAAGTTAACTAAAAGAAACAGGTTCTTCTGGTGATTGTAGTCGATGGGATACCAACGTTACCAACCAGTCGTTATTTGTTTATCTATGCTTTGCGGCTAGAACGCAATTCTTCGTGGAACCCCGTAAAGTCCCGTTGTTCCATTAGGTACCTACCTACGTCTTGAAAACTAGATTAAAAAATATAGCTAATAAAAAAAATATTTTCGGCATCAGAATCGTTCTCACATCTCGTAGCGATTACTTTTTCAAAATATTTAATGTGTAGTTTGGACTTTACTATAATTTTATTATATGTATAGGCCAGCTGACCCAGCAATCATCGTACCGCCTCAGAATCGATGAGAACGAATGTGTGAGAAAATTAATTAACTTCACAAATCTTTTTTTCATGAATTTTTTCCATGTTTTAATAGCTATTTGGGACGGAGACATCTCTAACAAATCAAAGTAGATGTTATTGAATAACCTAGATAATTTACTGCTGTAATTTTCCAAAATTAGCATTATCCTCAACTTCTCAATGTAGTCCCTCATTATTTCCACCAATTAGTCCTTAGTATCAGGTTTTTTTAGTATATTTGTAGAGGTTCGAGAGGCACTGTGTCTATGTAAGATGTAAAGTACTGGGAATAAATCACGCTTGTTCATTTACGCTTATTAGCACTTATCTACACGCGCTTAAAATAGGGATATTTTATCGTGTAAATTAGTCGAGAGGTATGCAAAGATTTATGAGTGCAATTTTGATTTTATTTTTAGTATCATGCCATAATTTAATATGGATGTAGTGGCCATTAGTCTTCTTCATAATAGCTTTTTCTCTTGCATATTTTATTGTGGATAGGTACAATTGGGTGATTGAAAAACATAAGTAGGAATTTATAAAAAAAAATATTTAATTACAGATACAACCAAATGGTTGAATACTGGTATTTTTTATAACTATTTCATAAAAATCTTATAATATTAGGAATCTGTCTTAGGGTGCTAACTTATCTATTTACATTACAAGTCTTTGTCTCAAGATTTTCAAAATTTTATTTTACAAATTGAACGAACTAACGCACAAAACAAGGTATCCAGAATCGTTCAAAAATCTGAACATAAACTATACTTACATATTAATGACTAGATAACAATTATGAACAATTGTAAAGATTACATTCTAAGTGGAAGTAGTAATACGTAAGGCTACACTAAGTGGAAGTAGTAATACGTAAGGCTACACTAAGGCACAGCGTTATGTCGAATCACTTACATTATAACTAAATGCTTAAGTGGAACAAATAAATGATTGATTCAGTCTTCTTAGTGCTATTCCATCGATGTGGGAAATTCAGTGGGGGTATTCGTTCGGTGTCCAGTCGCTCGGAGAATGCATCGATGGGGTCGTTACAGTCCACCATTATCCCCTCTCATTAGGAATATACTGATTGCGCTTAATTAGAGGTTCTCTCGGAGCCCTCGCGCTCCGATGCTCGGCTCCTCTAGAGGATTACTCGTTTTTTCATAATCACCAAGCCGCTGATTGGCCGCACTTTGATCACCGCAAGGTACGGGTTCCTGGGAAAAAGGAATAGCATATTTGAAATCTTTGAAGGAAAAAAGCAAATATTGCTACGATTTGCGTCAATGCTTTGACAATAACAGGTAAACTAAATCCTAAATCCTTGATATGGAGCACCTTGACGGTATATAATTCCCATGAACAGTGCACGATATCGCCATATGTTTGCATAGAGCTTAGCAAATATTGTAACACGTGTGCCACGCTAGCCGCCGCCCTTCTATTTCCTCTTGAGATTTCGTCTTCCGGTACAATAAATTAATAGCCAACGAAGCGTCTCAAAACATTTTTTGCGAGCTTCAATGTCTTGTTTTTAGTTGCGGCGCTACCGGTTCTGCTTAATCTATCAGGACGGACCATATGGCGAGTTTTCGGCAAAAAGCTCTCACTGAACGGACGAAATGCATTAACTTGAGAGATATCTGTGAAAAACAGAATATGTTTTCACTTGGGAATCGGAGTCATCTGCTAGGCTACTTATTATTAGAATAGATCACTTTTATGTGCAATTTTCTCACTACATGCGGGGCGAACCGCAAGATTGTTAGAAGTAATTGCTGTTCGGCTATTGAAGCAAATAAGAAGGTGGAATGCGGGTCCCTACTATCTACAACTTGAAATAGAAAAGTCTACATTTGATCATAAAAAAAAATTACCTAGCTGCGACTTGCGTGCTTTTATAAAGCGACATATTTTAACATTTGCCATTGTAGCAGACGCGCCATTGTGTCCTAATAATTCTACAATGAAAAGATAAAGTCTATCTTACGGTTCAATGCTCACTCATAATGGAAGATGTGTTTACTTTTTTCTTAGGATGAAGGTGAATCTTCATTCAAATTGTGCAATATAAAAGATTCGGTCCCTAAGGCAACCATGACTAAAAGATCGACATAAAAAATACTATAAGCTTTAACTACCTGACTCTATGCGAAGTTTGCTAGCGTGAATAAATATAATAAAATATATTTTTGAGTTATAACGTTGATAAGCTTAAAACGTTTACCTTCCAACCTAGCTTTAACAAATGACTGACTAATAAAAAAATTTATAACTTTGATGCTAAATATTAACAGGCGGCGCGACGAAAGCAAACACAGAGATAAGAACATTATCAAATCTTGAAGGTCATGTTAACACACTTAAAATTCATTCATGAAGTATCGTGCAGTGTTATCTCTTGGAAAATATAGGTACTCTCAATATAAAATTTATGACAATTGTAAATTCAACAGACAATAATAAATCAGTTATCAAAAATGTCAACAAAAAGAAGTTGGACTAACCTCCAATCACTGTTGCTGCCACCACGATATGACGTCTAGAAGCTCTTCATCTTCAGGACTCATGGGCTCGTAGGAGTCGTACGCGTCGTGACAGCCCGGGCCAGCAGACGACTCGGACACGAACGAGGGGGCTGGCGAGTGAGACTCCTCGGACAGCGGCGGAGTGTGCGGCCCGCCACTCGACATGACTATTCCTGACGAGTCGGAGCAGCCCTCTTCGCTCTCCTCAAGTAACCGCTTCAAACTTTTAATGTACTCCACCGCCAGCCGCAAAGTGTCCACTTTGCTCAGCTTCCTTGAAGATCCTCTTCCTCCGGCCAGAGCTGCAGAGACAGCTGAAGGAATGTGTTGCCGCAGGGCTGCAAAGCCATTGTTTACTTGCTTCACTCTGTTGCGCTCCCGAGCGTTCCTCCGTGCTACGGAGGCAGGCTGGGTCGGGTAGGGCTGATGAAGATAAGATTTTTTCTTACAGCGGCTGGGGTCCACTGGAGCAGGTGCTAGTCTTCGTGGAGCCTGAGATTGAAGGTGCGTCAGTTTCTGATCGACACCGAGATTTTGATACGTGTGAATAGCCGCCATCGGCATCGCGAATGTACGAGTGAACTAGGAGTGTGTATCGAGAGAGCACTTGTCTGTGCCGCGCGGAGGTCGCCGGTGGATTGGCGGAGGTGGCTCGCACCCCCGACGCTAAGTAGCGCGCGCGCCGGCGGGCGGCGGGCGGAGCGCGGGGCAGGGGAGCGGGCCGGCGCGCGCGCGGCACGCGCCCCGCCGCCCGCTCGCTACTTGTTGCGCTGATCAAAATACGCCGGCGCTTATTATGCCATAGAGCGGTAAGCTCGCGCCGCTATTGTTGCACGTCGTTGCGCGTAATTATCCCGTCCATTACCATGTTCGGAAGACGGGCTCTGTTCACGTCTTCTATTTAGAAGTCGTTATAGAGAATAGACGCTGTAAACCGATCGGCGACGATATTGCGTTATTAATATTGTCCCGGAGCTTTTGTTTTATTAAATGAGGCTTGTAAACTTTTTGGGATACTGCTCCGTATAAAAATACCTGTGTAAACATCGCTGTAGGATACAAGAGTTCAAATGCCTACGAGCATGTTTCAATGTTTTATCTGAAAACAATTAAACAAAAAATTCATACAAGTTAGTAGAGTCGTAGCTACTACGTAGCGTCTACGCCGTAGCACTTAACTTCGTTAGCGATCGGTCAACAGTTTGAGTTGATTTTTCTCAAAAGTTAATGTTTCTTTATGCACAAGTCGTTTGGTTCATCTCGCGGTACGTGGGCAGGTGCACTGATGACGCTCATGCGTAACCTAGCCCAGTGAGTCGCCAATGGCACTTTATTTGATGGCTTACTCTCATTATAATGTTAGATCTTTTGATATTTATAGTTTACAAGCCGCTCTTTAAGTTCTTAGCTGGCATGAAGATAGATTAGAATACTAAGTTGTAAGGAATGAAGTTCAATTATATTCTATAAAACCTACCCATGAAGCCTGTTTTAATTATGATATCAGTTTTAATGACTATTTCTTCTAACATGAAAAAAACATTCAATACAAAAATATTGTCAAACCAAAACAACTTTTCCTAACATTATTTTGTCCTAAAAACGAAACAATTGAATGCATCGATAATGTTAGCTGATTTCGGCAAGTGTAACACGATGCACGCAGGACGCTCCTCAACTATTTGTGACACTTCTATGTAGTTGTGGTGACCTCATACTATTCTCTATAGTCAAATCACAGGCAAACAATACTTTCAAATGTTAATAAAATAAACGTTTCGATATTAACAATTCTCACCAAAATCTGTCAATAGCGTGTGAACTACGATATTAAAGGAGGCTGGTTGTGGCAGGTGTAAGGGCGCGCGACACTGTCCAACTATTTCTAAGGCACCTGTATTGTGGTGTTACCCTATCTCAGAGTCAAATCATTGTATGAATACGAAAAAGATAACTGCGGATGTTTTGATAAAAAGATGTAGGTACATACCTGATATATATATATTAAAATTAGTTTCATAATTTTAAGTTTAGTTTGTTTTGATAATTGTAACTATAATAAGTGGTTTGGAAACACTTTTTATTTAATTGATAAGATGTTCTTCAATAACTAACATCACATTGAAAATATTGACATTTTAGAATGTTACCATGAATAATATTATAGCAGCTGGATGTTCAATAAATCAATTCACTTTCTTAATTAATGAAGTACCTACCTACGCAAGCAATCACAGTGCTTAAGGGTTTATTTAAATTATAGCACCAATGAATGTCAATTTACTTTGACATTTATAGTCTTAACGTAAATGAAATGTGCACAGAAAATAAATTATTTCTTGTTAGACGTAACACGCATTTATGAATTTTGTAATGAATATTCATATCTGTTCAGTGCATTGTATATAATTGAAGAATTTTATTTTAAAATTGCATAAGAAAACGTCAGCCTTGCATTCCCTGAAGAGGGCGGCAGAAGTTTACCTATAGTAGGCTACTACTATAAAAAAGGTAAAACGCAAGCCTAAGAAAAGGAAAAGTCCTAAGCAATTAGAGGAAGACTCTCAAAATAGACTCCTACAATAATAACGTGTCGTATATCTTAAGAAAAAAAAAATGCAGAGACTAAGGAATATAAAAAAAATGTGATCAAATGATGACCTTTAGACCAGAGTTTGTCAAATCTAGCTCTATCAAGGACACACTCTCGCATATTCCAAAACTAATCTATCTACAAACCACCCCTTAAACTAGCACTGCCACGCCATCTGTACCCAACCCTTAAGCCAAAGGAAACTACAATCGATACTCGCGTCAACCAAAGGGAAACATTTCTACAAAAGGATAGCAGATGGCGTTCGATCGGCGCTAGCGCAAGGGTTGTTTTTAAGGGTGGGTTCGACTATACTTTCAAATCATGTTTGGCTGTATAGATGGCGTGAAACACAATCGGATATAGACCTATTAAAATATAGTATAATGCCTGTATTTGCTACGATTGCTATTTAAAACAAAACAAAAGTGAAACTGTTGTGCTTAAAGTTAAAATGTTTTTTTTCTTATTTATAATTATTCATGTACATTCTTAGTTCAAGTCATTTTTAATTTGTCGAAGTCCCATGGAACGTTCGATTGTAAAATGACACTTATAAAAGTGTGCTACGTAACGCTACGAAATTAAACTATCGTAGAACTTTCTCGAGTATGTCATTAACATTTATTGATACGGTAGCTAAAAGCCAATTACAGCAAGTAACACGGGAGATGCCACAGCTTTCACACCTAAACACACACAAATGATGCTATTAATTAAAAATATAATTAACTTCTCCCCGCGAACCTTATTACCTACCTGTTAATTACTCGCGTCCTCAGTGAGCCTTCGATAACATCGAAGCGATTTTACGAGAGAAGAAAGCGATGAAGATCTGTAAAATCAGTGTAGTTATGCTTGTGTCTATTTAATTAAGAATTCCGTAATTGAAATCAAATCGTGGGAATGTTCAAATATTTTTTTTGTTCTCGTCAACAAGTCGTATGTAGGTAGCTGTTATTAGTCTGCACACTATTTTGAAATATTTTTACATTGAAATGAATAAAGATAATATTTTTCCTTTTTCTCAGTAGCTTTGATGAGATAAGTAAAAAGTTATAAACATTTTGTTCATTGAGATTCATGTCTTCTTTCGTTACAGGCATTATACATATTTTAACGATGACGATCTAAATTTTGCGAGATGCTGTCTAAGATGGCATATAACTCGTAATTAAGACAATAATATAAAATTTATCTTGATCGATATAAGTAATTTAATTGGATTATAAAGCCTTTGACTTAATGGATTGAGAAAGGCGGCCTACCACTTTGATTGGAAGCATCTCGGTACACTCGCGTTTTTGCCGATACCAGACATTTTAAATAGGCCTCCTGCCATAATTATGCTGTCATTTTGCAAAATTTATTTACATTTTTAATAACCGCATCGGTTTCATGAATTAATTATATTCAGCGTCAGAAAAGCGTTATTAAAATAATTTATATCGATCGTACGTAAGTATGTAAGGACGAGCTCGTGTAAATAGTTATTTAATGCGTTATTCAATAAATTATACAGTCAGCTAAAGTTACATTGGAGTTTTAGCCGGAGTTACATGCAATACAAATGATAATACCACGTCGCGCGACACAGACAGATTCTGATTGTCATCAGAACAAACGTTCACCGACTCTTTCTCTCGGTAAATAACTTTGGGTTAGAGGCAATAACTTCTCTAGGCGCGCGTAGGGCTATCATTTACGAAATAACAATCGCAAATAAAATGCGATGCGCGTGCGCGGGGTATTAGCGGTGTTGCGCGCAAACATCGCGGTCGGGTGTGTAATTTCACGTGCGCTGACACGGAGGCTGTTCGGCGCGATCGCCATACCACAATATATCACATGCTCGCGTACGCCGCCACACTGTATAATTCGTGTAATTTATAGTAGTCCGTCGACTAGTAGCGAGCGGCCGACACGGTTAATAGCACGTAACCACGCGACAGAAGCATTCGTGTGCGCTCGCCGGGCAGCGCCAGCGCCGCGGGCACGCCCCGCCACCAGCCGATGCCCATTCCATTAAACGCACCTACATCATAGTCCTGCATTACGCTCTAGTCTGGACTTAGCATCAGCGGTGATTAGAATGAATTATGATATCTTTTAACTCGTAATAGTAGTCTTCATCTGCACCGGTTTATTGTTACACTTCTTCTACATTGTTACACACATTCTCACGTCCTCATCTCGCGTCCATCGGACATTAGAGCACTTTGAATTACCAGTATTTTTTTATTAAATATATTGATTGTACTTTGTTACTAATAAAGAATAGTTCTCATACTTCATTATGCGTAAACGATGGCTAGCGAACAATAAACGTCACTTTAATATTATTAATATTGCAATAAATTTTAAGTGGTGACTGTACCGCACTTGGGTACCGAGTGTATTTAAACAACGCGGCGTTTTTTATTTATACCTCTAGTTTAAAGTTCGCACACCATAGTGTTGTGCTTTTTTATTTTCAGTTCATCTGTGTCGATTATTCATTTATCAAACAAATGGCGGAGCTTCATCAAACGAATATCTCTCTGATCTTATAGAGGATTCGTGTATATTATTAATTATGAACATATACCTAGTGAAGCGAGGATTGGAATAGACGTTTTTGTATATTTATATTTTGTATGTGGTTGCTGAATACTATATGTTGGTTGTACGACGGTAAATTATACCAAATGAGAGTAAAGAAATGATGCTCGTTTAATGTGTACATATCATGCGTGTTGCACCAACATGGGGTGTTGATACTGCTTCGGGCCACATGTACTTATAATGATCTGCTCTTAAAAATGCGACAGCGTATAAGTAACGACGGCATCTAGCCGCTTCTTTACTGATATCTAACTAACTTAGTTTACTCTTAAAGCTCGCGTGACTTGTTTTCATTTAATTTAAGTCTAATTTATAAAAACAAACAAAATATTATAAACGTTACATGTTTTGTTTGGCGAAAATTAAATATCAGTAAAATTGCAAAACATGTCAAAATAATGACTGAAAATAAGTTAATCACATAAAAATATCGTCGAGCTGCTTTCAATGTATTTCTTGTACCAAATTGACGGCAAAGACGTTCAAATTAGAGGGCACAAAATAATTATCAATATTTAGCGTGTTACTCTAATTGTGGTCTGTGGTCAGATGCCTGAGGCAGTTGAAACGTCAGTCTTCATGTACATCGCAGGAACAACTTATTAATTAATAATTTCGCTTAATTAAAATAAGATTAACATAATGATTATCGCTTGAATTTAAAGGTAAATTACTTCTTAACATATGTTTGGGCGTTCGCGATGTTGTATTAATTACACTATTTTTTGGTTTTGTATGGTATAATGTAAACATGATATAGGGCCGCTTCAGGTAACGTAAATAAATGGTTTTTCCATTTACTTTTAACAAAGAAAAGGGTTTGCAGATGTAGTAGTACGTCTTTTGAGGAATTTACAGAATGTTTATGTTAATTATTTTGGCATAATTATTATAAGTTATTGGCTTCATGCCAATGAGAATTTTTTTTATTAAAATCAGTTTTTTTTTTTTATAATCGACGATATATGTCAACCCAGATCTAGAATTATGTGCTGAATTCATGCTTACAGTTTGCGAGTCAGTGTCTGTAATTTCAACTACCAAGAAAGCAAATCCACGAAAGGAAACAATATTTTCAAAGCGCTTGCTTGTCTACTGCACATTAGTTTTGTAGTCAAAATTTCAATATTATTTTCCGTTTCCAATAAGCGGCATCAATGAAATACCAATTTATTCCACTAAACATCTAAGCAACATATTTGTTACAACATTCAAGTATGGAACTGATTCATGCTGGCTGTTTTATAGCTCCGTTCATTCTAAGTAAAAACAAACAACAACATTTAAGGAACTGTAAAGGTAAAATAAAGTCAACGATTTAAAAAGACTTCAGGAAATAAATATGTTTTTCGCTTACGCATTTTACACAAACATTGCAGTCCACTGCTGGACAGAGACCGTTCCCATGCTGCACCACAACACCCTGCCCTACATTATAATGTCTAGAATATTATTCATAGGGCTGCTTTTTCCAACGCCATATTATAATTTTATCCGAGGAATTTTGAAGGGCTGATTTTTCAATCAACAAATAATTTTTAATCGTGAAATAAATTTGACGTCTGGCAGTTTTTGAATAAAAGAACTGTCATAAATTGAAAACTATTCCTCCGATAAAATTATCTGGCGTTGGAGAAATCAGCCCTTTACACAAAACTTCTCTTAATAAAATTTAACTCACCTGAAGTAACTCACACAACACGTTGACCCGTATCCAAATATTGAACCACGCAAGACTCTTTAACCTCCCACTTACACACAACAAGTTACTGTGACATAATAAGTTTGTAACTAAGTACATTCCACATCAGATTTCAAACATCTAAGCTCATTCTAAGTGGAACTGAGCAAGGTACCGTTACAGGCGTAGCTATGTTCACCTATTGTTGAATGGTGTAATCCTATTGGCCCTGTTTCGGAGTCTTGGCGATGGCTCCTCCAATCACAGCGAGGAGGCTTCGCCTAGCAATAGATTTGCGTTGGCAGTCACTGCGCATGCGTCGTAGGTATTTAGTGAGTAATTAAAGGTGCGATTCATTAAATGATCTAGTTGCTAAGTGGTACTACATAGAATGTATTTGTATGAATCTTGTTAGTTTATTTTATTGGTGGATTGTCTTAGGTGATTCGAACAGGTGTCGTTCCAACTAGTGTTTTAGTAATGGTTTTTGGCCTAATTAGAAGATTTCGTATTACAAGATGAATGTATTGGTTGTTGTGCTTGATTATTAGTTTATTTTATTACGTTTTAAGTTTATGAGTTTGCTTGCCACGATCAAAGGCCTATTGAATAATATGGCCAGTATTATTTTATAACCATTGACTTAAAAAAATAATTTGATGTAATTAGGTAGCAAAAAAAATATATTATCAGTAACTATCCTACCGATTGTCTATCTGCTTGTTCTTTGATATTTGGTAGAGTCTTGCACTAAACTGAAGTACTTATCCATATCAGAAAAAAATGAAAGTACTCGTAAAAATAATATAATCACTAATTAAAATTCATAAGCATTACCACCTAGAAAACAAATTATAATGATGATCTTCCCAAAATAAAACCATTATTTATCATCCAAATTCCAACATCCTACACTTCTCCAAAACTCCAACGACTAAGCAGAAACAACATCCCATTCACAAAAGAGTTTCGATTCCAGTTTAAAATTCATGTCACATTGACAATCGGCTTCCGAATACGCGACACTATGGTATAGAGGGCGGAACTTTTACTTTCGTGAAAAAATAGAGGTGCGTAATATCACGTAGGCACAATTTCCCCGTCATTACTGTGAACGTGTCATAATCTGTGACCGGCGCAGGCGCCAGATTTTTATTGTCCTCTCGGGTGGTTGTGGCGCGTGGACGGGTTATTGATGAGGCGTCTGGGTTTGTTTCATAGGAATAGGCGCTTTATGTGTGATGGGCTATGTGTATTTTAATAATTAGTTAACGTAAAAAAAAAAACTTGAATTGCTTTGATCAACTTTTTTCACTTCACACGAAAGAAGAGACTTGACTTTTATCTTAAACTTTATTATTTCGTAATAAATATTATAATATTGTTAAGAATTTAAATCTAAATGTCATCGATAAATCCCTGAATAGATATACACATTATGGGTAACTATTTCGTACACGACTTACCTGCGCAAGCTCCCCACTACTGAACTCGTCAAGTCTCATCTTTCGTGGCGCGTATTATACCTGCGGGTATCTGGCCTGAAGCTTCTACAATTAGGGTATATAGTATTATTAAGTTTTAAATTACTGTTTTTGCAATACAATAATATTACATAGCTAGTTATTTTAGTGAAAATACTTCATACATTCTCTTTTCGTCTTACAAAAGACATCAACGAGGCAGGCACCTTTTTTAGGAATAAAGGGATAAAATAAAATATATTATTACTAGCTGACCCGGCCACGCGTTGCTGTGGCTAACGTTTTTGTTATATTTTTTTTTTCTATCCTATCTTTCAAGTGCACACGGTGTACAAATTTGATTTAAATCGGTTAAGTAGTTTAGGAGTCCATCGCGGACAAACATCGTGACACGTAATTTATATACAGGGTGAAATTGAAAACATGCGACAAATCGAAATGGGAGATTGTACTCATCATTATGAACAACTTTTACTAACATAAATGTAGGAAACAGCAGATTTTTTTTTTCGCGATTTCAAGTTTGGTTCCATAGTAAAAGTTGTTCATAATGATGAGTGCAATCTCCTATTTCGATTTGTCGCATGTTTTCAATTTCAACCTGTATATTAAGATTGTTACAAGTCAATGTTGTTCAACTGTAGGACAACAGCCTCCCTTAAAAATACCAATGGGATTTTTTATGAATCATACGGAACCCTTACAAAAAATAACATACAAAAACATAACATCAAACAGTTAAATGACAGCACCAATTTATTACAACGTCGTCATAAACATTGTATGATATAAACGAAATAATTATCTGAATTGATATAAGGCAATGATCTCTAATTACGGGCCACAACAAAATTCTGCAAGTAGCAATTTGACAATGGCAAATGTGGCCAATTGTCAATAAGCGAGGGACCACGTGACTCCATTCATTGTACTTACGTGCAAAAAGAAAGTTGCGAACGTTAAGCAGCGATATATAATTTAAAATGATTGCTGGTCATTTATAAAGTGTCTTTTTAAATGTAATGGAAACTTTGGCGAGTAAGGATGAGAAACTTAAAATTAATTAAACATATAAAATGAATGTCTAGAATGAGAGAGTAAGACCATGATTTATATATAAATACTAGCTGCGCCCCGCTGTTTCACCCGCGTAAGTATCGATCCCGTAGGAATATTGGGTTAAAAAGTCCTATGTGTTAATCCTGGTTATAAACTATCTGTGTGCCAAATTTCATACAAATCCGTTCAGTAGTTTTTGCGTAAAAGTGTAACAAACATCCATCCTCACAAACTTTCGCGTTTATAATATTTTTAGTAGGATAGTACGATAGTAGGATGTAACCGGTATTAAAATAACTATTTACTTATTGCTAATAGCATATTTTTAAACGTACGCTAAAAATAAACCGATGTAAAATACTTATAAATATAGGTACGTTTTTAAGTATTACAGTTTAATAGGGAGTTACTTATCCATAAAAAATGCTGATCAAACAATATTTAATAAGCTTAATGCCACCGATACCGAAATTTTTTATGTTTCGTTTAATAAAAATTAAACTTTTTCTAGGTACCTATTTATATTTCCTTTAAATTTTAATTTAATAACTTTACTACGACGGTCACTTTTACGATGATTATGATTTACAAATTTTATTATTATTAGCCGACACGACTATAAAATTACTTATATTTTAAAGGTCTATAGTATCAAAAACATATTCAAATGTATATGCATTCATAATTATCTGAGGGGCCCGTGGCTAAATAATAACAGCCGCACAGGTCGATCGATCAGGTTAAGCCACGCTTGCCGCGGTTGGTCTGTGGATGGGTGACCATCTTTACATACCGAGACCCCTCCGTGCCTCGGAAAGCACGTTAAGCCATTGGTCCCGGCTGTCATTCGTGAATCTTTGACAGTCGTTACGCGTAGTCAGAAGCCCGAAAGTCTCATAACCAGTCTTACCAAGGGGTATCGTATTACCCAGTAACTGGGTTGTGGAGGTCAGATAGGCACTCAGTACATGTAAAATACTGGTAAATACTGCTGCATCCGTTTAGACTGAAATCGTAACTTTCTATTAGTGAAAGATTTTTCGGAATCGGATCAGTAGTTCCGAAGATTACCCCCTACATACAAACTCATAAATTTTACCTCTTTATAAATAGTATAGATAAATAAACAATGAGTAAAGTGACGATATTAATGCTAACACCAACGTATAGGTAACATTACACTCACAAAAAGTTTACACAGGCTTTAAGGAAATAAATAATTTCAACAAACTCGAAGTCACACTTTTATTTTAACAAAAGCCGCCACCCGCGTCGGCTCATACATCACGCCTCGCCGTCTAGGTACAGGCAGGACTGCTAAATGTGACTATCTGATAGAATCGTACGTGTCATTGGAATATTTATACCCTGAGGTACTTTAGTGTGAGATGAAAGACGCCTTTGCTGCCCGTGGGAAGCTTCAGACGACTGTAAAAGTTTTCAGACTGAAAAAAGGGATGAACTCATGCATAAAGTGACATTTGTAAACCTTTTTTTTAAACGACCTTTTTCTTTGTTTTCTTTGGGCGCATAGTTGTATAGGTAATTAGATAATGATAAATGAACACTATTATTTAAAATGACAGTATTAAACAATACGAAATGTCCATCATATTGACCTCTGACTACGCAAATATCCGTATACTAAAAAATATTTCTTCCTTGTTACTCTAGTTGGCAAAGCTTAGCTTTTACAGCCTAGGCTCATTGTTTCCTTTACAGGCACATAATATCCAAGCAAGTAACGCGAGACTGCAGAAGATCATCCAAGTCTTGTCACTAGAATAAAATGCCCATAAACCTAATTAGCAATCTAAGGGTTTACGACGCCATAAATGAATAAAATGGACCCCGGGCCCAACAGTTCACATGCGTTTTACCGACGCTTTTTGTCTTAAAAGGCTGATGAAGACATTTCAACTAATTAAAAGTCTAACTTTGCTTAGAATGCGTAGCACATCAATATGTATGAACCCAAAGTTTTCAGAAGTAAAGCAAGAATACCTCCTTTACATTCAGAACGATCAGTAGCACTAATTTCAACTCTACTCCAATCAACTTAGCCCTCATTAGGATTCATCTTGTCGATCGCAATGTTGCGCCGGAGTATTTAAATAATAACAAAAAGGTTCAGCACCTCCGGAACGATCATTATGATGATCGCATGATTGTAATTAAGCGTCCGTCTCGCGACCATACTACGGGAGGCCAAATAAAAAACCGAGACACTGTATAGCAACAATAAGGTATTAATGAAATGCCGATCAATTAACATGATGCCGCGGTGGGGTGCGCACCTCTCTGTGATGCATAAATAACACATTTCCCTTAATCTACAAATGGTCGGGTTATACGGTAAAAACCGATTTGGCGCTCGTAAGGCTCGCCCCGTGGTGCCTCGCCAGCGGGGAGTTACCGCACTCTAGTGAGAATTCACTATGCCGCCATAAAAATTAATGCTATTCCACTTCGATCGCCAAGTAAAAACTTTCGCAGTTTGAGATATTCGAACTAGTAGCGACGCCACCGAACCAAAGCTGATTTTTAAAACAATTTTGTTCTCAATTAAATGCTTATCTACTTACAAAACGCTGTATCTATTTAAGTCCGAATAGATTTTTTAATAGAAATACCACTTTTGCCCCATAAAATCCCAAGTTTATTCCGTTTAATATCGGTGAAGACGTGCACTTAAGCAAGATTACATGAGTTCTTTTTTATCCGTGCATAAGAGGCCAAGATCGGTTAATACAGCTAACGAAATAAAGTGCCAATGAAATTACCGGATCGCTTAGTGAGTATGCTTACCATTACGTGAATATAAAAGTTCCTCACTTAATAAAGAAGTAGATTTTACACAGAAACCAGATATGCAACATTTGCAAGTCCAGTTCCGAAATAATCGACGGTAGGAATTTAAATAAGGTGCCAATTAGAAGGAGGGTCGCGACTCGCGAGTGCTGGCATTATTATAATGTCTTTTAATAATTTTATGTGAGCGACATTAAATGTTTGACGTTTACTGCTTAATAATAAAATCGTGGTAGCGGCCGCGCGTTCGTGTACTCAGCTTTAAGCAACCAATAAACTGTGCTCAGTCCATTACAAGGTTTGCCTGTCTCGTATAGATTAGACTTTTGAATGCATATAGGTACACTGTTTTATTAATATTTGTGTATTTGTTAGCAGGCTCCATTGGTCCTGCACAATTTTAATTCAAGCAGGTTTAGTGCTTATAATAAAAACTAATGTCTCTACTTTATCGCAGTCATAATGATATCGCAATTAAGTCATTAAATGCAAAACAAGATATTAAGCGTATTAACAAAATGAACTTTCAAATATTTAATAAATTTTCTCAGTCAGTAATAACATTGATTTTGTTAATTGTACAAACTATTAAATCATTTTCTGAAAATAAAACTAAAGGATAGCGAAGGCTTAAGTATAAATTCCAATAGTTCACTCGATTAAAAAAGAAAAAAAACAACAATTTGCATATATCAACCGCAGAGGTTGTGCGTGTGTGGCACAGCGCAAAAAGCAACTTTTGAAACATGAAACAATAAATCAAAGCACAAAAAATACGTGTTACCGCGGTCCGTTGTTTACACATACCCATCGACATTGTCGCGAGCCCTAAAAACAACCAGAGCTGCACTTGAAACCTTTAAGGCGAAGATATGCCTTGAAGGCTTAATAGTAAAAAGTAGTCGAACTAATAAGGCAATATCAGGTACATTTCATCTGTAATAGTTTATGTTTAGAGTCTCATTGAAGATGTATGATGAGTGAGTTTTTGTGACCCATCTGTTATATTTTTTGAGTTGGTCTGCTGCGCCTTAAGAGACCAGCGTTGTAATAAATACTTCTCTTTCCTCATTACCTTACCGCCCAAACCGACGACATGCAGAATGCAAAAACAGCAAATGACATACGCCAATACACGGCGAATATATTCACTTAGCGAAATTGAGAAATAAAGAGATTTTTTACCATTCAAAACGTGCTCTAATTGATATTTTATTCAACGCTTTTGCTCGTTGGGTGGTGGAAATATCAATAATGAATATGACACCAACGACGCTGTACGGCGCTTTTATGTAAATTGAGTATATTTCATACAAAGAAATTGTTTCTTTATATTGTTAATTCAGGAGTGTACGTTCATTTAAATGATTTTATACCGATATTCAGCATCAGTTCCTTTTACAAGGTCGGGTGAATGGTAGCAGTACTGAGTGGAATCTGCAGTAGATGTATACACATACCCACATATGTACTTACTTACACAGAGTATAATTTACCCTTCTTAATGCACTTCTACCAGAGAACTACATGTCTAATACCAAATAAGATCTTATTAGAAAACAACGTTATTTATGGTTTTTTCTCTATTTTTTTAGGGTATTGTTAACCTGTTAATAGGGGCACCTAAAAACCAAAACAAGCAGATGTTACATCACAAGCTCAATTAAAAATAATAACATGATTGATTCATACAAAAACAAACCCTTTCATCGGAACAATTCATTTTGACGTCTTATTCCGAATCATTCAAATTACACGTTCCACTTGGTAGCACTTTTATTTTTGTTTATTAACTATAAGTTGCGTGTGGCATCCTGAACTAGGTACCTTATTAATAGTAATCGGTTTCGTGACATTACTTATTTATAATACCGAACAGTATCCAGATACTGAATGATAGAAATTAACAACGCTGTTTACCGTCCCATTTTTTATCGTACAAAGATAATCGCATGCCTTAATAATAATTTGTATCAGCCCTTTCGGATGTCGGTATTATTTTTTGTAGCTACGATTCACGTAGCACTGATTGGATCAGTTAAACAGTGACAAAATACTCGGGACATTGCTCCTTTGTCGTGACGTTCGGTTTTGTTCCCGAGATGTGTCTCACGATATTTAACCTCACGTCATTATTAAGACATCACTTGCCCGGTGGCTGGGAGATCCACTTGCTGATAAAATTTCGGTCATTTATATCGAGCTACGATAAATGAGAGCAGTGAACACTGAATAAATGTATTGTGCTAGTATAATAGTCGAATATTTTAATTAGAACGTTGGTATTTAAGAATTTTGTTTTGAATCTTGTTCCTTTATGTTGAAAAAAGGGACTCTACATCACCTTTTACCTATAAAAAATAGTCGGTCATCGCTAACAGTGATTTCTCTTGCATTATTGAACATTAGGCAACTTCCAAGAGATTTGTCCCCGAAATGCTTACAAATGGTTGCTCAATCGTTCGTGAGCCGTCCGAGTCGGCAAAGGAAACATTGATTAGAAGGTCGCCCTTAATTAAATTGTGACGTCTCAGCGAATTTCCCTGAGATGCTCGCACTCGGTGGTCTTTCAGGTAAACGTTAGAAGTGAATGTAAACTTTATGGGCACTGGCAGTAAATGTAACATTTTAACGATTATCAATTAAGGAGCAATCCCTTACGGTACAGTCATTAACTGAGTAATAAACTTATATACACAAGATCGCGACTGTTTTATGTCCTGGGAATTTAGGATGAGGTATTTCCTGGTGAATATGGGCAGTTTAAGGGTTCCTCTTCTTAGTACGTGCTTGGATAGTGTCAAGGCATAAACTAAGTAGAGAGTTAGGTATGTCGATTTATTTGTAGATTTTTGAGTAAAGTGCAAGCTCGATCTGGCAGAGGCACTACCGTGCCCCCAGAGCGAAGTCTTCAAGAGTAAGAAACATTAACGCTTTTGACATCGCGGTCTTTGTGTCGTTTATGACATACAATGTCGGTGAAAAGGTTAAGATCACACTGACGATACACCCTAAATTTAAAATGGGGCCATAGTGGCACCATCATTTTACTATCCGCAATAAAAAATATTATATGCCAGGACAGGAACAAAAAACAGATTATTACACTTCAAAAAATAAGTTATTAAATTGACGAGCGGCAATAGCCTTTAACAAAAAAGGCGTTAACCACAAAGAATAGATTCATATTTGTTGTTTAATTAAGGAATTTTTACGCTATAAAAGGTATCTTGTAATTTGATGGAAATAACAGCGGCTTTAGAGGCGGGGTGAGCCTGAATAAAAGAATTCAGAAGCTATACTAATAAAGTAACCTACAACCTAGTTATTAGTGTTGATTATCAGAGCAGTTTTTTCTTTCAAAATATAGAAAAGATGCAATTTTAAGGTTTTTGTTTATTCTTAAATCAAATGGTTTGAAGAAAATGGTTTTGAAACGGACCAAGTATAGTAAATATTGCATTGTGTTATAACTATTCTTATAATAAAATTACTCAATTGATCGTTATTTTCACAGCTGTGCGTTGCCACTCAATTTGTTATAGTCTTATTTCATTCAGCAATGTACGAAAACAGCCGCCTTAAAAAATAGCACGAGCAACTATTTCAATCATTTCATTGTGTCCAATATCTCATTTCAATAATTACGTGCATCAATTAAATCGAATGTTGCCAGTTCAGTGTTCCCACATTGCCCACATAAAAGGTTACCGTTGGTCTTGTTAAGAATGACATTTACGTATCATCGCTCTGCCCCTGTTCGGGTGCTCGGCTGTGTCTAATTTTCTCAGCAAGACATCTGTCGTGCTGCGCCATTGTCAATGTAAAACCATTAATCAAGGTCGAATCAACATCTTAGACCATTTTATTAACATTTGATTCGCTGCCAAATGACTTTTGATAAACTGTATTTAAACAGGCTGCGTGCCGATGCATATGAGGACGTTTGGTTACATTTATAATTCGCATTCCTGAACAACGCATGAAGTTTGAATTTGCATTAATAACTGCAACTTTGAAGTTATTCTGTCCTTGCGTGTTTCTTTTTACATTCCTTCCTCTGCATCAATTAAAGTCACAATTGAATCTAATGTAAGGCTAAACAGGGAGTTTTTGTGAGAGTAAAAAATGATATGTGCTGCGTTTGAGTCATCCGACAAACACTTAAACGACTAACCCAAGCACCTACATACAAAAGTATGTGGTCAAGTACTAGAACAAGTTCCCAAACATGTCGGAGGCTGCAGTATTAAACATGGTCATAGACTGTGGGGTGGGATCACTCGCACCGGGAATACTAATGAGTACGGAGAACTATTTTAGAACATATCATTAAGAAACAGGTCACATAATGTAAAAGGCAGTGACTCTGATCTTCGTATCGCGTTTACATTACTTTGTTGGAATCAAAAATACGTGTTAAAGGAAAGAGATGGCGATAGGTTATGACTTGGGAGTGAGAGAGAGGTTCAGCCGTCAAGGCAGGTGTCGCGATACATCTGCGCGTGCGCACTGACCGGCACGTGCGCCCCCAACAGAGCTTTCAGGCCGAAAGGGAAGGTATTAGACGGTTTTAGATGTTTTTGAAGTATTTGAAGGTCGATATTATCAATTTTTATTTGTAACTAGTCAATAAATAATTAACAAATGAGTATTCATCACTTGACCGCCTGTTACTCGTTCTCCCTCACGTTTAATTAAGTGACATGTATTTTTAAGGACCTCCAGACACTAAAAAGTAAAATTTCGAGGCGACATCTTTTTTACAACCTATCAACTTTTAATATTTCCATTATTCATGCAAACAGATACCAACAAGAGTATCGGAATAATTATATTTATTCAACGGCAACGTTCGGAAATAACATTACAAAGTGTTAATTAATACAATCGACGCAAGTTTTATTTTTCGATAAATATAGTAACTTGCGGAGAAAAAGTATAGTTGAACATACAAGATAAATTGCTCTCCATATGTCAATCTTGAATCATAATTGAAAAGTACAGTCTTGTAACTTTTTTTGTATCATTAACCACCGTGCGTACGGCACGAGCGATCGCCAATTTTATAACCAATTTTGAGAACAGGAAGCCTGCGCGTGCGACGGGCTGATTTCAATAATAAATCGATGCCCCCACAATTCACCGGTGGACAGCGTTTGTCCGAAGCACTAGCCTGAAATTATCGACATTGGCACAAAATGTACTGGGCGGGACCAACGGTTTCTCTTGAGCCCGGTGAATTTTTATAGCGGTAGCAGGAATCGTCGATTAGAGGGTTATTAAGCTTTTGCACTTCGATCCTTCCCCATCTTGCTTGATTGTAACATGTCAGTTGCTCTCTCCGTGGCTTGCTCAACATACAGTTCAACTTGTGGTATGTCGAGCTAAATACCGAGAAACATTGCCACGCTCCTGTGTACCCATACCCATTTAAGGGATCGTCCGTCTTAATTTTACAACGTACTTTATTTTTGCTGGATCTCGTTTATTATACTAAAGACCGTGAAATAAAATTTATGCCATCACTTTACTTAAATCGCTTTCGGTTTAAATAAGACACGACATCGGTGTCGCGACAAACCCTGTATTAACGTCTATCATCCGCCATTATCACGGAATATCGTAATAATTGAATTACAATCTTTCCTCAGACTCCGAGATGAGAATATTTTACGAAAGACAAAAAACTGGAGCGGAAAAAGTTTAGGTTCACACCTAAAATAAGGCGTCGGCTTGTTAAAAAGCTATTAATAATGTTTTAGACGTATTCCAATAAACGTTTTAACACCTTTTCTGTAAGGTATCATTAGGCTTATTATTGCAGAGCCGCCCGGCCGTCCGATCTGCAACCACTCCAACGAGTTCGATTTTGTTTTAATATTAAACGTGCGGCTATTACGGACAATTTATTTAAGTCACTTGGTGTTCTTATATTAAAAATATATGATGTCAATTATTGCATATTAAAGTCTATTTAAATATAAATAAAGAAATATTTTCTTTTATCTGACTAGCCACTTCGTGAAACATTAATTGGCACTATTATTGTGGTTGTAAGTTATTGCATGCTTGTTAAAGGATTCACTGTTTTCTACAGGGACACGATCACAGTGGTGATGTTCTCGTAAATTTGAAAGATATCAAAATACAATACTTGCTACCATAAAAGTAGATCCTATCAGCATTAGGACACGCATGTGAATAAATTCAAAATGGCTACTGAGCGTACGGAAGGCCGAAAATTTATTAATCTCGAAGTAAATAAAGCAATCCGGGAGTTCATTAAATGGTTTAAATTTTATCTGTGCAGTTTATGTTAACCACCGCGTGCAGGGCGCGCGGCACAGGCGCATCCGATACCGAATCGTACTAATTGGAACTTTGTACCAACTAATTAGAATAAGTTGTGGCCGAGCGAACCAAAATTTATTTTGGATCTGTGCCGCAGCGAAAGTGTTCCCCAATGTCCTTTATTTTTAATTAAAATGATTCATTTATTTTTACGGAGATCGATAGCATCCCTGTAAAATTCCTGTGAGCTCCACACGTCGCCTCGGTTCTCACATTACACACGAAAACATCGTAATAATATTTTATTGGATTTTAAAGGCACCTTATACAATATTCATCACGTAAATGGTGCTAATAAAAATAATATTGAATGGACATGATTAAAATATCCAAACATGAAAACAATTCGCATGCTTTCAACGTCGCTGAGGGGGGACTGGTCACATATTTATATAAAACGTATCAATATCAGGACGCCTTTGATATTTTTAAATATTGCTGAAATGATCAGGAAGCGGGTAAAAGGTGAAATATAGGTTTTATACTCACCTTTTTCATTAGGTGTCGAAATAAATATTAAGGTTTTCATTATGCATTTCAACCGTTACCCAAGAAAAAGCATGTGAACGGCGGCAGCTGTTACAAATTCATAAAAAATCATTTTGGTATGCCTCCTCTTTTATTTGTGACTCCGAACAATATTCAGTAGTATTCATATTTCATATTCCTGTTACATTTATGTTAAAAGGATCTTGACAGAAAAACAATGTAAGACAAACTTTCTGAGAATATGATGAATTTAAAAAAAAACTTCCCACAGTCACTTGTTTCTTGTAACGAATTATTTAAAAACTGAACTGCAAAACTAAAGTTCACAGGTTATCTAGGTCAAACAAATAATCGTCATCATGATAATTTCAGTCGAAAAATGTCCACTGCTAGACATAGGCCTTGCCCAATCACCATCACTTCGACCGGTTCTGTGGTTCTCGCAACCAGCGGATCTCTGCGGCCTTTAAGTTATTGATCCGTCTTGTGGGGGTCCAACGCTACGTCTTCCGGTACGCGGTCACCACTCCAGAACCTTTCGGCCCCATCGGCCATGTGTTCTGCAAGCAATGTGCCCTACCCACTGCCACTTAAGTTTGGCAATTCTTCGGGTTATTTCGGTTGCCTTAGGCAAATAAATAAATCAAGTTAAATTGTAGTCGTTCCAAAAATGCCTTTAAATAATTTTCTCACGATGCATAACCACGATCATTAAATCACATGCCTCCATGATTTGTCAACCCTAAATCGCGACAGGTCAAAAGGGCACCAACGGACGTGAAGTTCCTGTAGTCATTAGCTGTACTACCTCATACGCAATATTTTTATAGAAATTACCTTTTCACACCGTGATTTGTCACGGAAAATATAATTTAATACTTCCGTAGCTGAACGGTTAAACATTCATTGATATCTTTAGGAAATGTGTGTCAAAGGTGCTTGATAATAGCTACATCTGCAGTAGTCAAAGAAAAATTACTTCAGAGTTGCAGGCAGTTAAATCAAAGCATTTCCAATGCAGCAAGCATTAAAAGCAAGCAAGCAAGTCAGTTTCTGCATATTCTGGCCCTAATGGACTGTTGCCGTAAGTATTGTTTATCCACACTTGAATTGAATAGTCATACTATGTACCTACCTATCCTACTTACGGTTTTATATTTTAACTGATCATCTTCCTAGCCTTTTCTCAACTATATTGGGGTCGGCTTCCAGCCTAAGGAACCGGATGCAGCTGAGTACCAGTATTTTACATGAAGCGACTGCCTATCTGACCTACACAACCCAGTTACTGGATAATACGAACCCCTTGGTAAGACTGGTTGTCAGACTTTCGGGCTTCTGACGACCCGTAACGACTGTCAAAGATCCACGAATGACAGCTGGGATTCCGAGGCACGGAGGGATCTCGGTATGTAAAGATGGTCACCCATCCACGGACCAACCGCGGCAAGCGTAGTTTAACCTGAACGATCGACCCGTGCGACGTTTTTTATATTTTAACTAATTATTTATATTAGAAATATCCATGTTGCATATATGTATTGGTGAAAAGGCCAAATAAAATATTCATTGTGTTCCCATAGAACTAATTAAGATGGACAAACATTTATTTTATGTCCCTTTCCCGGCATTATACCAGATGCCATAATTTATTAATTCTCACGTCCAAACTGTCACATAATGATTTGCCGGTTCGATAAAGCGTTTAGTCATTATCGCTGAACTGCCTACATACGGACAAATCCAAACAATTGCCAACGCCATGTCCGGAGAGGGGCTGAAATAGCCGCAATTAAGGGTTAATAGCCCTATCTATGTGCACGAAAAATTCCCACGCACAATACGGAATAATATTGTTTGGATAAAATGTTTTGTTGTATATTTTCTGCAGCTATTTAAAGCTGAAAATATTCATATAAGATTTATCGTGTCACTTTTAGTTTATCTCCTTCAGCAAAACCGTTAACCATTGAAGAGTTAACAGAGCAACATCTCAAGGGAATGTGCTGAAGACCACTGCATGCGGTAACGACAGTCTGTCCACAATTTGCCTTTGAAACTACCGGCGATCAACCCCTTATCAGCGCATAGAAACGATAAAATCTCCGTCTGCGCCGATTTCATCATTGTCCCGCCCATTAACGCCCATTAAAATTCCAATCAACACGCACTTATTCATCTGTCGAAGATGTTACGAGGACGCGAGGACAACATGACGTCACATGCCATGTCTGGCGTCTCGCAATGAGAAATTACCTGTTTAATTACCTGAGTCTTTGTCACAGTTGAATTAATTGGTGCCACCGACAAACTTCAAGGAGCATCGATGGCCACCAAAAAACAATATCCTCTCCTATAACCCAATAAACTAAATCAATTTCATGTTGACTGTGACTAATTTTGTTAGTTTTAACGCGGACTTTCGGCGCCAGTTGTGGTAAAAAACAAACAAACATTCCGTAGAACTAATGAGTGTGTAATTTTGTTAGGGAAGCTCTATGTAGGCGGTCCTCGGGCCGACACGAAGGGCCAGAGAAAATTAATATTCTAATCGAAGTCTACGCGTTAGTGACAATAAAAAACTACCAGCAGAAGCAATTTCCATATTGTTATGGATAAAAGCAAGTGATGATGTGAAACTTGAGTTCTACCACTGAATTAAATTGACACAAGTTCTGGGCAACTTCATGTCTAGTGCAGGTATATAGGCCATAAAATTACCTTGCCGCTTGTTTTTTCAAAGCTCGAGGTAAAGCACAGCAGCTCTCAACTAAAAGTACCTAGTTAAAATTTAACTACTTGACACATTGGTCCATTCATGTTGAACTCGAAGTCAAACGATCATTAAGATATTCAATGAATTTTAACAAATATTTTAAAATTTATCGGCATAATGGTGATAAAAATATATACACTGGATAAACTTCTAATATTACATAAACTACTAGAATAAAAATAGAATATTCTAACCTTACTAAAATTATTAACAAACTAAAATATAGCGTCGAAAAACTCCTCTGCCATTGCCACGTTGTATGGCAATACTCTCTGGCCAAGGTAAAAGCCAAAATTGATTGTGTACTACTGCAGTTCACTGACACTGTCTTATGAAATTCTTATTTCTCTAATTACGCAAGAATAACAACCATGCTGTTAACTATTGGAGTTACCGTACATATCGCGAACACGGGAACATTAATAGAATAATGGGATGCATTAATAATCCACACAATAAAAAGAGTCTAGTCCACTCGTACTTAAGGGGGCAAGGACTGCAAGTACCCAAGTACTAAAATATAAATACGTATGTACCGTTGGATGAAAACTGTAGCGATCGTATCTTCATTTAATTTAGAGCACAGTAACGTTTTGAAGATAGCCTATAAAAGTCGGACTTTAAATGAGACTGTAAAATGGTTACATTAACCTTTCACCGACACTATTTAAGTGGAGTAATTGATTTCTTTCTCATGAAGATCATTTTCAAGTGCATCGAAGCGTTTCGTCGAAATATAAATTTGGTTACGTGGCGTGGGTAACTGCATTGCGTAATGATCATTTAAAATATTTGCCACCTTCGAATTCCTTAAAGCGTCAGCTTTGGCATCTTACTATAATTACTATAACTTTTGAAGTTCGACAATTTGCGATAAGTATAGGGACAAAGATGAGTCTCTATATATTTATCCTTTCTTTAGGGCGGATACAGTTATATATAACAACAAGAAGCCATTTGCGATGGATACCATGCTCCTTCACGCAATCCGTGCTGAATACAACTATGGCGCCTAACGCTGTTTGAAATCTCATTATTTTATCGAAATTAGTCTACAGCTAATAAAATAAGTATTATTAAAATCCTGATATTATTAAGAAAACAAAAATAACTAAACACCCAGCTGTTTGATACTGAACATTAGCTGAACTTTACGACAAAATGTTTTCGATTTTGTGTTTATTTTCGGGAATACATTTGGTCCCCAAATTCTTCGCAAACGGTTATGCATTTAGAAGATAACATTCCTCGGTGATTGAAAGAGTGGATTTCTAAACGATAATGAGGAGAGTTCCAGTGTTAATGTTGTAGGGACGTACTAAAACAAAAGAGGTTCGCTTCGGCAATGAAATGTTTATTGGCTGCCGAAGCCGGCGGGACGTTTCGCGCCTCGAGCGTGGATAACGAGCAGTAAATGACGTTTACAGACATTCAATCAAACCCGTGATTGGACGATTGATAGCCACGGTGCATATTGGAGCCGAGTTCGGCGTCAGACGAAATTGGAGTGAGTAATTAGGTTTTTGGTCAAAATATCTGTCCGTAATTTTGTTTTTAGTATCTAAGTAATTGGGGATTACGGAATGGTATTCTTGGTCCATCATTAGATAAAAATGTACACAATTATTATTTTTAGCCCAACTAGCTGATTTGAAACATTTTAACGTTGATACAGCAAATCAGCTGCTCGTGCTAAACAAACAAACGTTTATCTCTTCCAAAGGCGTCAGAATATTCCCGAATCTTTATGCAAGTTGCAATAAAAATTATGACCAACAATTTGTTAAAAACGAAAGAAGACATTATTGAAAACGAACCCGACTTCAAACGAACTCGACTTCAAACAAAACCACATTTATGTACTTAGCAACTAAATAAAATTAGCTCGTTCCAAATCCAGAGTCTGAGAAAGAAGTGAAAATGTAAAAATACGAATCTTTTTACACCTTTTTAAATCATTACACATTATTACGTACATATAAGGTTTAAGGGTATACAGGTTCATACATTACTGTGGTAAATAAACATCAAATTCGGTCGTTTCGCCCGAGTGTCGCGCTGGGAACAATCAGTTGGCTGGACGCGTGTCATTCAGTCGGCAATGCACTAACGAGCACATGCAAATACCGGGTACTTGGCACTAACAATATCCATGGGCTACTAGAGTACTGGTTTATTGCGACGAATGTGTTGGGAAAAACTGTATTTTGTAAGAGTGGTGCTTAGAACGGTTTGTAGAGTTTCAATGTGATTCTTAGTTCTCAATACTTTTTGTTTCAAAGGATAGAATTGTTTGTATATTTGGACACTGGAAAAGCCGAGATTTATAACAGTAGAAATTGGCTAATCCATCCAAATGCTTATTTCATTAGGGTTGTCAGTCGAATTTAATAGTTATAAAGATAGTGAAATAAGTTTTTTTCTGGAAAATGCGCTTGGTTTTCCTGTGTTTGTGTTGTTTCATAGGATTCGTCTTTGGAAACCCGTGAGTCATTACAATTTACAGATGCAGTTTTCTACAGGAATGCTCAATTTGATCACCACATACACAAGTATTTGCAAATTGTTCTCATGTTGTAATAATGGTCGAATAGCGACGGCCTACCAACCTAACAAGGACATACTTTAATTAGAATAAAAATATTCCACATTATAAATAATTATTATTGGCGAAGTAGACTAATGCAGTTATTTTACATGAGTTGAAATAATGATTTTACTTATGTAACTTTAATTATATGTTAATAAGTTATATAATAGTGGTTCTGTGTTATTGTTATGTATAAGTATATATAATTGTTATGTATAACTATAAATAATGTAAAAGTTCCTTATTAGGGTAATTTAATATTGTAAGTATATAAATACCACACCATCGCATTAGGTTAATCCTGTTATGATAGTTGTAAGGTAATTATAAATAAATAAATAAATAAAAACTTTTAGTAGATTTTTTTGCAGTGGGTTTAATAAACTTAATTCAGAAAGATAGCGTTGGACTCGCGACGCCAACCAACCGACTGCCAAGAGCTCCTAATAACGTCGTAATGTATCATCTCATGGATTTGCCTTCGAATAAGTCACTCAATATAGAATAAAATATTTTATCTGTTATACAAACATGCTAAGTTATCTAAACAAAGATAAATGGTAATAAAAAATATATTAGATTATACCTTTCATATGACTTACTTTCCTTTTCAGAGCCTATAAATAACAGCACAGCAGGAATTTAGATCTTATTTGTTTTAAATCACAATAAATAATATCCAATGAATGGATTCCAGACACCGCATGATTCCTACATTTGTACGCGCCAAGGTTCCTATAAAAATGATAAACGTTTGTCGCTGGTCGCTTTGTGTGAAAAAAATATGACGAAGCCGTATAAGGAAAAAAGTAAAACGGTAGGCAAGAACAAGCCTCGTGTAGGTACACACGATAGAATCGCTAGATGCAACCATTCCATATAATATACCTACTTACAAAGATATTATATTTGAAACAGTGGAAACAATTTTTCAAAAACAGAAATATACCGTGCCCACAATCCCTAATTTGAATTTTCCACAAACACCGTGGGATAACACAAAATTAATTCCGTTATAAATGCTCTAATCAATGATACTGTATATAAATGGTTTATAGTATTCCAATATGTCTAATCTTCCATGGTTTACATTATCCGACAGCAATGAAATGTTTTCATTCGTTAAAAGTTTGAACAAACGATTCTGACGTTTATTTCGTTTGGGTAATGTCGCTGTACGATTCGATAATCGGTAATCGTTATTCGGTGCGTTTATAATTCGATTTGGTTAGAGATGTCCACACCTCTGGGTGGGCGCCGGCCTCCCGCTAACACCAGATTAAAGCTCCAAATGTATTGCGTGGGCAATAAACATTTATTAATAGACCCTTAGATATTTGTTTCAACACCATATTTCTACGGATTAAGTGAATTAATTCGATATAACATGTGTACATAGGAAATACGTTTGAAAAACGTCTTGAAATTTCGATTAGGTGTTTACACGTGAATGTACAGTTTCCAGCCGGGTTGATATTTCATTTCTTTGATAACATGGAGATATTGAATTAATTTAATACGGAATCCATGTATCCTATTATTTAAATTGTCATGTACCGAATTAATACCACTCGCATGCGGAGAAGTTGGTACTCTGGTATGTAAGTTTTTACAATGAGGTGTAAAAGGGCTAGTTTAATAGGTCTGCAACAGTAGCGAGATGTGCTATTGTAATCGAAGATATGCTAAAATGCACGGATCAGCTGTATAATTTCGCGCACGGGTATATGAGGGGTTGTAAATATTTATAGATCCACTTTCCCAAGTCCGGTAAATTGCGGTGTAATCGAGTCAAGTTTATCACAACAATGTTTTTACATTGCTCGCAAACGTGTACGAGTGAGAAATGAGCCTGTTGTTTAAACAGCAACTTACTAGCAACTAGTTGCTGGACATTTAAATGTAAAGTGATTTAAGTGCAAAGCTTCCATTTGATATAAAAGGGTGCCTGCTGTTGATTAAGTAATATGAATATGAGAATTTGTTAGTGGGTAGGTAAGTAAAATTATGGTAGGTACTATTAAAAATAATTTTAGAAATACACATTTTTAAAATACATCATCAATATAGAACACGTTTGTAGAAGTCAGATTTTTCTTTTTTTTAGCCCATTTGTTGCAATTTTCTAGGTTGACGTAAACTCGGTGTACGGTAATTGTACAACTATTGCGCGGCCATCACCATCGCAATTTATAAACATGTTCATGTTTCAAAGTGATGGTTACAAAGTACACGTTACATGTCGTTTTAAGACAATGTCGGAGCGAATTAAGGGCCAATTAATACAGCAAATTGCTTTATTAATGTAGTTTGCGTCGGTCGTAAACCTGCAAAACCTTTAGAATTTTACCAGGTCTTGTTTCGAGATTAGAATAAAAACGCTGTTATAATATTTATCTACAATTGTAACATAAAGAATATGTTATTCCAACGTGTAATTGCTTATAAGAGAATCAAGCAAAAGCAGCATCACAAGTTATAGCAATATTTCCTAGACATAAAACTTTTTTTATCGCATCCAGTATGACAGACCTTTTACCATTTAAAATCAGAGATAGAATCTTTTCCATAAAATAAATTCACCTCACACGTATACACACAATATTTGCATCGACATGTACACCAACGAGCTATAAATTAAAAGTTATGATCATTAATGAACCAGTTTTAATTTACGATCAAACTGTTGATAAATAACCAAGTTGTTTGGTATGAAAAAATTAATCAGATGAAGTTGGACGCGACATTCTCCTTACGAAGTCTAGTGGCATTGCTCTTAATGCCTCCATTTAATGTAATAGCTATATAAATTGCAAAATGAAAGTTAAATTGCAATATTACTTTATGAAACAAAACAAAATGATGATTTACTGCTTCGTATAAGCAGTTCAGTTGATGGGAGGGTGGCTTCTTAAACGGGGTTACTTGTCGAAGCTTGTACCAAAAGATTTATGTCAGCATAATTAAGTGGATACCTTTGTATGTATTTCGTTGTTATTTCTTCATCTTTGTGCTTCTAATTTGCAATCGTTCATCGAATTTTCTTCATAAATATATCTAAAAGAATAATTCTAGTTCGAATACTACTCTACTCTATCAAAATCTTTAAAATTATTGTCCTGTTTTAGTACCATGATCTACAGTCAGTTTAAACGATAAATCCACCAATAAATATTAACCATTGATATAGATCTTCAGTAATTTGTCATAACGTCTTTATCTTGTCAAATGAGGGAATGTAATTCGTAACAATCGAAGATCGGCGGGCCCAATCCGTCGGTGATATCGATGGTCCGTCACCGCTCTGTCATTTTAGATGTTGAATGATGACAACCTTGAGTGAACACCGCTTCGTTACTGAGGGACTGGGCACCCACAGCGGAATGAGAAATTTCAATTTATTCACTAAACTAGAGTGATGTCATTTTCTTTGAAAATATTATTGAATACGTAATGACTAATTAATTAAGTGCTTAAAATATGTTCGTATGACAGAAATACATTCCAATCCAGTTAATTATGGTAAGCCCGACCTTTTTTTTTTAATTATGATAGAAATGGCTATTAATTTATATGTTTATTGTTTTAAACATTCATTAATTAAGCAAAAGCATTACTAAAACTATTTACTGCTCCTTAATAAGCCCTTCATATACCCGAGATTGTGTCAGTAATTTCCCACGTATAATGGATCGTTCGCTGAGGGATCAAAGTGCGTCGGCGCTTGCGCAGATATCGCGAATATATCGTGTTTGGTGCGATGGGCCGTGAGCACAGATGTGACAGCTATGCCTGTTAATTTAAACGGACGCGATCAATATACACTATCGTCACTTCATCTCGGATTGAGGTATCTATAAGGTTTAGATGGTGGGTGAAAATTAAAGATGCAGAGTATGTCAGTAATGGACAGTTTTGCAATGATGCATTAAGAATTAAACTTGCTATAGCATCTGTTGTCATCAATAAATGACCGGTGGAAGCATCAACCATAAACTAAACTAAAAGTGAAAAAAATTACTAGGTTAAGGAAACTAAATTCTAAAGGTTACTATCCGGCGTTTTATATGGATAGAGCTTAGAACCACTAAACCGGTTGAATGCCGTAATTACAGAAACAATTAAAAAGCCTTTGTATCTCGCGTGGATTCACATTCGGCATACGAAGGGTTAATGAGTAAACCTGAAAATCCAATTCAACCAAATATACTAAATATATTTCGACACTAAATCCAATGCACTGACCACCAGAACAGTTCACAGTCCGATTTACTTCGGATTCAAACATTCATCACGAGCCAAAATTACTTTTATGACATAAATCTTCGCATTCAAATCAAACAAGCGATAAAAAGCGACGCTGCTAACAACATCATCCCAACAACAAGCGTATCTAATGTTATTTAAGTCGAAATATTGGATTTGAAGCATACAAAATTAATAATTACACCCTGTTCAATGCGGTGCGATTTGGGCATACTTAAATTTGTATTAACATGACAGGAACAAATTGTCTTATCCAGTTTTCCATAATCCTTGTGTTTAGATATCTGTTTCAGGTTCACAGGTTGTTAGTGTGATTAGTTGTTGTTGGGCGATATGATTTGCTAATGTGGTAGACAGTTGGTATAATCAGTAATGGAACAAACAGCTGATTTAATTTTAAAGAGACATATTTAAACCATCATTCTAGTTCTGTCAATCGTTTGTAGTTGACTTGGACAGAATAATAATTTAACTTTGTATAGCAATCATTTAAGTTTCATTAGTGCCTTATATTATGTAAGATTTAAATGCGTATGTTTGTTTCAAGTCATGAAGAAAAAACAACACAGTGAGAAAAAGTGAAGAGAAATTGGAAACGCTATGAAAATATCTTTTGGCAATCAACTATTACGCTGCTTAGTTGAGTTCTTAGTTGATCTCGTACCTCCGAATAAGTTGCCACAACGTCACCTAACACAAAGAGTCACCGATGGAGTTCAGTGAGATCCAGATCGACTAGATAAGCCACTGCGCTAACAGTGGCAGGCTCCACCAAAGCTACTCGCTAATTCAACGTCTCACGCGAGAACTGTAAAACGGGTGATTGGCGAGTTAGTTACGCAGTTAACTGCCGGTTAATAAACCGAATGATTCATACCCCTGCCCCTCCATATACTGGCATTAATGTTCACTTTAATTGAGTTACTTCAAAATTTATACACCACAAAATTTAAATTGCTGGAAGTGACTATTGCTTGGTGTATTTATGTGCCCTATTTTCTTCGAGTATTCCTAGTGTTATGGATGCGATCGTAATGAAATTCCTATCTATTTATTTTATGCGTCTGTGGAGCATTGAATTCTAGTGCAGTTTTGCTCTTTTATTGGGCGACTTAGTTTCACTTGTTTTACTTCAACATCGCGTAGATTGGCGAGCTCGTTAATTTTGTGATTGATTCAACGAAACTTCTATACATCTTGTACTTTTATGCTATTCATTGTATAGTGAAAACTTTCAATGTTTTCGTTGAAAATGTAATTTTAACACCATTGTTTCGTTTTTTCCTCTCCAAAGATTGGCGGAATATTCTTTTATAACGGGATCAGCTAATTGAATTGAAATAGAGTACCTTGTTAAAACCATATCCCCTGGCTCTTGAGACCATATCAAAAAAAATCGATAACAATAAAAAATGCCAATAAAAAAAATAACTGTTTTTTATTAAGTACAATTACTATTGGCGTATTCAAAACATAAAGAACAGACAACTCATCTCACGTTAAAACACTTAAGAGCAGAAAGACCAAAGTTGTTTCAAATACACATATCCTTTGAATGATTTAAACTAAAACACACATAAATTTAATACGAAGTAATAGTTTCCATTCACCATCAAAGACTTCACATCGTTTATTTCTTAATACGAAAATATCTTCCTGATTGCTTAAAACAACGACCATTAAACTAAAATACTGTCTTTAGCCTGCTCTAATCTTCCTTTGGATCACAAGACACCGAAATCCGAATCGTATTACGCATCAAGCTCCTATGGTTCATATAAAATTGTTTTAGCTTCGTTACGCTTACCGTGCCGACATGAATGAAGACGTTATTAAAAATAATATCTACCCTGTCCACATATTAAACGATTCACGCGATAGCTATGTAAAAAACAATTAACTTTGAGGATTGAAATTGTTCGTTCTATAATTTGGACGTAACGGTAGATTGAACTTGAAAACAGACAGCATCTATTTAAGTTAGGAGCGATAAAGAGCGACATAACTTGTGTATTTTTCTTAAGACCGTTATGCAAAAAGCTCATAAGATTATTTATTCATATAAATTTTAAAACACAGGTAACAAGCAACTTAATCTTCAAAAACAACAGCCAGATTTCAGTTCCCACACACCTCAGATTTATTTTTAATAATCACGAAACTTAACCTCCATGTCCATCTCTACGGACATATTTAGTGTTATGGTGCAAGTATGACGTCGGTTGCAAGTACTTGTAGCAAGTCTTGCAACCCCTGATGTAATGGTGGGTAACGGACGCAGACCTTATGGAGGCGTGCAAGCGCCAACTCTGACACGATCAAAGCGCCGCTGTTCTTGCCTGTACCAGTCAGAAGGCTCCACTCTCAGTCACCACGTGTAGGTTGAGTATGCGAGTGTATTTAGTTAGGAAATCTCTGTGTATAATAATTTAATATTGTATTGAAATTGTCCTGTATAGCAAGTGATACCTATCTTGGTATAAAAAAACTAGGCCAACTAGAAATAGACTAAATTCTTTATTAAGCATTGGGCTTCATTGCAAATTCATTAACACAGTATAATTATTGTTATGGTTATTGTTAAAACGACCTCTTCAGGAATTTACCAGCAGCGACCAGCCTTCAAAGTCCTGTAATATAATATGCCTACAAAGATAGTTGATTCACTGGAAACAAGCAGTTACAAGGTAGATTGCGACGAAGAAAGGAGAGCTCCTGTTCTCTTCTATACATCTAAACATAAAGCCTCCTTACGTTTTGTGTTCATCACAAAACGTAAGGGCCTTGTATAATTTTGACCTATAATTTTTCAGGAGCAATTTAGTCGTCCCCACTCCATGGTCACAGCGTCCCCGTGAATACTTACGCTCATCTCTCTTTAATTGATGTCGGTTTTTGAGTGCACCAATAAGCCGCCTGAACGCGTCGCCCCAGCACCTCTGTTCAACCGCAATGTATGGAATTTGTATTCAATAATTTAAACAGCCGCTTGCTTTGGAATATTCACAAGTTATTTATTTAAGCGCAATTTATTTTACTGATAAAAAATAGATTTTATCCGTACAGGGTTTCATCGTGGCATAAATGTTTTATGGTGAACAAGTGACATTACACGGGCTGGGTTGTTGGATTCTGATCTGTACGGACCTTTGGATGCTATTTATACTGCCAGTGCGCATTATTGGACGATTCATAAATAAATACGCCAAAATATTTATGAAGTTTGAATTGAAATCGATAGCTTTGTTTTGTTCTTCTTTTGTTTTCTTTTTAATTAATCTTTGTTTTTAAAATTTATTTTCAGTTCTCACACATATCCAAATGCATTAAAACTCTACCTAGTTCCTTCATTGGTGCTTTTCCTAATTATTATTAAGATAAATAATAATAACAATAATTATTTTTAGTTTTACATAAAAATAAACTATCGTGTGCATATTGTATTTGCTATCAACGATCCGATGGCGACCACATGGCTACAAAGAACGCGAGTCACTGAAGTTTTTAATGTTGCTACAACGACACAATTGTCGGAAAAGTCTACTCATTATTTTAATCTCACAGTAAGTAAATTTACTTACTAACAAGCAAACCCTTTCACTTTCGATACAAAACCAAATAATCACAAAACACTATCACAGCGCAACATATGATGGATGACGCAACAAGACAAAAGAGTCATCCCTATTTTTTCCCGACTTCCTGTCCTGTACGGAGGGTACTGTATTGTTTTACTTGTGTCTGTTCTCTTAATATAAATCAGGTCGTGGCAGGCTGTCGGCGGACGCAGGTGGCTGACGACACGCTTATTTCTCAGTGCTGCACAAATGCTGTGATTACGTTAATTTTGGATTTTGATCGTAGTGTTCCTTTGGGCGGCTGCTTGAGAAAGTAGGAAAAACTTGATATTCATTATGTTGTACCAACTTGAATTTCTTTGACAAATAAAAATGCTTTAGGACTTCCTTTGAAGAAAATTTGAAATGCAGTAATAAAATTGTCTTATGTACTGAAAAATTATATGTGACGTGAAAAGGTTCACTTACTTTAAATTAAGTAATTTGACATCGTTAACTTGTATGTTAAATTTTAGTTATATGTTGGTGTATATATTGGACGACCTCTAAAACTCACTTCAGTTTACACCTCCCAGAACTTAAAAGAACACATAAAATGGCTTATGAAACCGTATAATGAGGGGAGACTCATTTCCAAGAAATTGATACCTGGTGAATAAAATATTAACGTAACTTTAATTAAACCCAAGACTACAAATTATTATATTAACTAGCTTATAATTAATTTAAACGCTCTTAATGACCAATGTGCCACCAAAATGTAATGAGAAGGGAAAATTTCTTCGGTTTTTTTATTTTTATAACTTATAAGCCGTAAGATAAAAAAAGCATGTTCTTTATAAAGGCAGATGCTGAGACAGAAATGATAGCCCTTAACACAGTACATCAAACTTAGTTCCTTTGTAGTACTTTCTCCGGGGTACAAACTGTCGTGTAATTATCATCATCATGAAAGTAATAATTACGTTTTTATTAATCAATATCACTTTTATTTATTACAACGTGGACCAAATACAGCCGGACGCAGGTGTATGGCAAATACGGATGTTACACAGGCTGGTCCATTAAAAAAAAATAATGGTCATATGAAAATAAACACTGAAAACGAATATAAATTGAATGAACTGATTGTACGTTTACGGAGGTCTTGGTACTTAACGAATGTAATCAATAAATGAAGCGATGTTTTTGTGGTGTATGGAAGAGAAACGATACTGTAAAAAATATAAAATGAGTTCTGGGTTTTATTTTTTTCATTGTTTACTTATTACGCCAATAATTAATACGTTTCTAGTAAGTACTTCTAGAGCAGTGGTGGCCCAGTGGTATCGACCGCGACTTACGAGTTGTAGGTCGTAGGTTCGAACCCAGACAGGCGCTTTACTTTGTGTAAATTATTTCATCACGATGTTTTCCTTCACCGTTTTGAGCGCAGTGGATTCAAAACGGTGAAGGAAAACATCGTGAGGAAACCGGCATGTCTTAGAACCAAAAATTCGACGACATGTGACATCTACCAACCCGCAATGGGCCCGCGTGGTAGATTACGGCCCACTCCCTCTCACTGAGAGAAGGTCTGTGTCCCAGCAGTGGGAACATTATAGGCCGATTATGTTATGTTAAGTACTTCTTCAGATTTTTTTTAAAGAAAATTTGCACCTACCTATTAATTATTTAATACCAATGAATTTACGTGGATCGAGTCGAATCTGCGTTAAAACTACAAAAAGAATGTCTACTTTTGTACAGTTTTGACTTTATTTAATGAATCTTTGGGAAAACAGTTTATATTTCATAAAAGGATCAAAAGCGTCCACCCAAAAATGATAATGAGGAATAGATACGTTTTATTAAAAATAAATCTGAAACGTGTTTTTGTACAAAAAATGTCTCCCGTAACAAAAAAAGGGTAGTAATCAAACATAATCCGAAACTAATCGCATCTATTTCTTTGGGTGACTATTAATTTTGTGAATTTTTTCGTTAAAAAAATAGAGGTCAGAGAAATGTTGTAGCTGGAGTAAAAATACGTTATTATACCTATGGAATTTCATTTTTGTAATGGCGGACAAAGGTTTTTAAAACACCGGACAGCGCACAGACTGTAATAGGTACAATATTTACAGGCGTTTGATAGAAGTTTAAATTGGTAACTTTTTTAAATTGTTAGGTACAGGTACCTACAGTAAGGAAAAGCTTTAGTGCTTAATTAACAAGTTTTGCTTTTATTTCATGCAGTAGATAAGTACTTTTCACAATAAACTTAAACTCTTGTGTTTAAAATTTTCTTTTCCCATACAGTTATCCCCATATTTATAAGGGTTAGGGGGCAAAATCGTTGCTTAAAGTTAAGAGACGTTTAAATGTAAAAAAAAATATGTTTAAATAGACATCAATCATTAACTTTAAGCAACTTTTCTGAATAAGGGGGATTATGTTTTGACCCCTCTAGTCAAACTAAACAATCTTCACTTATCATTACATCTAATGCTATTTTAGTTACTATTAAATAAACAAAATCTTCCTAATGATGACCGGACAGCATTCGTAAAATTCAATTTGTAACTAAGATTCTCTCGCGGCGTTTTCTGAACTCATCAATCAAAGGTCGCGACTATTCAATCATAGCTTTTCTCTATCCCTTTCTTACACTTTTGAAAAGCCTATTAGGATAGAGATAGTGTGTTGAACGGTAAGTAACCCTTGGTTCACACGAATGCCTCAAGGAAGGGTCTGTCCAGAAGCGTAATCAATTTGCTTGAAGGAGGGAATGTTGAAATAATTGATTTTTTCACTGCTAATAGTCTTGCTAATGTCAGTCTGATCCAGATGTGAATTTTGACCAGCTGTTGTGGCCATAAAATGAAAGCAAAGTACATGAGTCGGCTTAAGTAACAGCCTATGGCCATAATCAGGTAAAAACCACAGAATATAAGGTCAGCAAGCAGCAATGGAGCCAACAATTAGCTCGTTACTCTCAAAAATTATTTTGTGGATGGCTCAAAATTCAATGCACAAGTAGCTGCCAAAATACTGGTGAATGTTCCTCACCTTGCTGATCACAACTGACATGTATATAATTAAGTAACTAGTCTACTAGTATCTTGTGGGAAGGGAGTCATTCTATTAGTGCGCACGGCGCTCACAGTGATCAATGATGCAGGAGACGCTATGCGGAGGCGTAAATTAAAACATAAAATTAGCGATCGGCAGATACGACTCGGAGTTTCATTAAAAAGTAATGAAAACTTCCTCAGAATATTAATCGAGTTATAAAACGAGGAGCTGGATGAAATACCGCACTCTTTTCAAGTTTATTACGCCGACTACTTCAATTCTATCTACCTCGCCGATACGACTTTATACATGGAATACACAAAATTACTACCAACAAATATACAAGTAATGACAATAAGTGCTAGTTACATATTTCTTCGCCGCACCTCTTGTTACATTGTCGATAATTTAATAGCAAACACAAACAACGCGACACAAACCATTCGCACAGGACGATGTTCGAATCCCTACTCGCTTGACCAGTTATCGGACATTTGTTTTATTTCATATAGTTAACTAGGTACCGTGGACATCGAAACATGTAATTGTCGACTAAATTAATAGGTGTTTTTAGAGAAGTAGTAAGTAAACAAAGCTGTTCGGTTGGTAATTAGCTCGCGAGACTGAAATAACATAATAGCGTAATTGACTGGTTTGGCGCGTGTTATTTCGTAATTTCGCGTGTTTGGGTCTCCGGAGATTCCCCACAAATACGTATTATTTTCTCTTATACATGAGTGACATGAAATACCTAATAATAATAATAAAAAAAATTGTACCATAATTTTGAGTTTTGATTTGACTTTTTTGTCTAAAAATGATTTATATGGACTCCCGCTATTCTTGTTTACGAACCGATAGCCGAACAAAGGCCTGAGATCGGTATCACTTCACGTAAATGCGTTCGGCATGATGCGAGACTTTTGACACCAAACAGCAGCGATAAAATCTTAAAACATCTAATGTTTTAAACAAACTCTTTTATGTGGGTTAACTTAATTTTGTGAGAATAAAAGAGATATTTCCATCATATTGTTTGATATATTGATACCGAATATGAATTGGGGTTTTTATTGATGCGGCAGCAATATTTCCTTTGTTTTGTAGCTAAAAGGAGTTGCATCAGATACCAGCTAATATAGAAAAAGAAAGTCATCATTATCTGCGTGGAAACCAAAAATTTTCAATTTCAAAAATATTTTTATAGCGCAAGATGAGAGCCATACCTACATCAGAAACTTCATCTGTCATTAGCATCACTTATGATTAAAATAAGACTACCTCAAGGCAAAATTTGTCATGCATGTTTTGCCTATGATCTAGGTGTTTTTATCTGGCTTGCATGCATATGCAAATATCTTCTATAAACACTCGTCTGACGGACCGACGTTAACAGGTGTTCGTTCGCCTAAGACTATGGAATGAAGTCCCAAGACATTTTCGCCTGACAATGTCAGTGTGTTTATCACTTGTTTCAATATTGTTTATTTCTAGTACATGACAATGTCGATTCTTAATTGTAGCTCCTGTTTTAATTATTTTAATGTCAGTTGCAGTCGAACGATTGATTAAAATGTTAATCGTATCGATACCAATTTCTCTCTGACATAATACTCGTATTTCAAATCTAAATGATTCACATTGAGCTTCAGCCATAGCTTTAAAAACCATAAAAAATGCAATTACAATGCATCATTTGACTATATTTCTGTATAAATCCTCTTAAGTGTCACTTTGTAAAAAGTGTGCAACAACAGCCCCTTATCTGCATCAATAGAATAAATTCGCGATAAAACAAAATGAAATACCGAAATAGAATTACTAACCAATTACTAACGTGCTCTCCAATCAAACAGCAATACGTTCTAGCTAGCTTCAAGCACATTCTTCAAGCGACATTAAAATGCGGGTCCTGGCAGGTTCCTCAAGATAGCCCTACCTGCATGCATTAGGATTCCGCAAGCCACTTAGTAGCACGGCTCACCTACAGACCCGTTGCCCGTATTCCCATTTAAACATAAAAAATAGAAGCTGGATAATGTTAGGATCTAGTCTCGTGTGGGGTTATAGAAAACGATAGAGACGATTTATTGATTTGAGTTTTCTAACACTTTGAATTTAGACTCATAACATAGCATTCTTATTAAAAAAAAATGCGATGTCAAGGAAACCCACCACACATTGTTTCATTTTCTTTGATATATTATATCTGACTTAAGTGTTTTCGGGATAACCCGAAGCCCAATTCAGAGATATAGAATGATTTTAGGTAAAATCTTTAGCACTGCGCACTTTTCCAGTTGCCAAAAAATTCATTTATAATTCTAAATATAATTAGGAATCTCTACTATTTTCCTAGCCATCAGTCGTGTGAGGTGTATTAGTGGTTAGTGTGGTCGATAGTATGCAGTACTGAACCAGTCGGCAGCTGACGGTTAGACATGTATTAGTTGAGGCGCCATCTACATGCAAATTGTTTCTCCTCCACTGTTTATTAAGGTGTTAGGATTAAAACCCTCGCGAATGATCACCGAGCAGCCAGGTAACTGCCACCAAGCATGTTTAATAGCGAAATGCTTCATCTGCCACGCATTTTCATGTTATGGACATGTGTCTTTTATTCTTTAATTAGGGTTGTTGGTTATTCTTATATTTGCTTTTCTTATCTACTTTTCAAAAGTGCGTAATAAAAGTAATGGTTTCAGTTAACAAGAATATTAGATTTGTTTTGTTTTCTCGTCATCCTTTTATAGGGTTTGAACAAAAAGGGGCGAATAATTTTAATGGCACAAGCAATTATTCACGTCCGTTTGACGTATTTAGATCAGTGTTTTTATCATCGTCCTCTGTGTCTAAACAGCACGGACTATCATTAACTCCTTATAGTAAGATGATGTTGTTTTTCTGCAGCACCGTATAATGTGCAGGTATGACGTCGGTACGCACGACACAGCCACAATTAACTCGTCCTCTAAAGGAGTTGCACCTGCTAAAACCTTAATAATTACACTAAGCTAATTGTTAACTATACTGGTTTTGAGAAAACATGCACTGTTCTAATAAATATGCGGGCCAAGTGTACTAATAAATCAAATTACGTGTGTAGCCACACAACGCAACGAGCAAATTACTGTTTTTTAAACGTCATTGTAGTAGCCATTTCTTTTGCTAGCGTTTTTTCTTTCGAAGAAGGTAAACAAAAAGCAGTTGATGCCATTAACAGCTCTACTTATGTGCCCTAATAGGATGGTATCGATCGTGAAGATAAAGTAAGAATGTATAAGTATCGTAAATTAAATTAATTTCATAGGTAATTAATACGAATTGACAAATAATGTAATTTATGACAACTTTAAATAGTAAAGCTTAATGAATGGAGCAGGCGTCCTTCGCGAAGGCCGCGTGTGCAGTGAGTGTGAGTGACCTATCAAGCGGCGCGGGCGGCGCGCGGCGGTGCAGGAGTGCGCGCGCCGCCGCGTGCTGCGCTTGCGCCATGTTAATTACTACCACCAATAAGGCGCCCCGTCAACATATTTATTTTTTAGTTTATGAATTGTTCATAAAACCCACTTCATTAAAATAGGATCTGTATCACTCTTTTTTTCAGATGCCAATAAGTACTTGGGAGTTTCGTGCGACCCTGAACAAAATGTCAAGATTAATTCCCGACAAGGTATTTTATGACAAAGACGTGCTCCGGCACGAGCACTCAATAACTCGGGACCTCCTTTTTCGGTACGATCCTTATTGGTATTCGAAACGTTCTATGAAAATAAAAATCCTAAGGTGGCTACCGAATGCCTGATCCTTATATTGCAAAGACAACATTTAATAGCGAGCTGAAAAAATATTATCGAGTGGTAGTTAAGCGTCTATAAACTAGTATAGGGTTTTTATCATTCTCGAGCTTTCAACTTTTTATAATGTTAAAATTTCTCGAATATCGAACAGTAGCTGTAATGAACAGTTGACTGACCACGTTCAGCGCGCTCTGCTTGTGCGCAGACGTGCGGTCTGTAATACATTGCGAGCCATGTATGGGATTTATATTTACTATCGCTTCATGCATATAAAAAAGTGCGAAATGGAAATGATAATTTTTCCCACGAATATTTTGATTGGTCGTCGAACCAGTCAATAGTCGAGATCAAAGCGGGCCGGCCGTCTTCGCCTGCGCATATCGACCGCTGGATCTTTGTCATTCGCGCTCGACTCGACGCGGAGCGACATTGCGGTAACACAAGCGCCGCCGCTGTTGGCAATTAATGTAACCAAAGATCATCAATAAACATCTTTATCACTTGATCGCCTCTGACACCGAAGTACTTAAACAACTAGGGACCTGTACATTATAAGATTTGAATATTCAGTCACGCACATCTTTCAACATGCTCCGAGCGGAGAAGTCGTCCCGTCCTACATGTTACATTTTTTATTATTTAGCCACCGAACACGAGACGTATTTAAAAATAAAGTCATATGTTGTAGAGAGGTAGGTGTCAGCACAGGCAAACAAGACAATTAGAGAGATGCAGTTTCAAAGAACACGGTAAGCCCAAAGCGGCGTTTAGTGATTTTAAAAGCTCGAGGAAGCTATGTTATAATGACCAAGTGCTGTATTTTAAAGTCCGCTTGACCAATTATGACCATTTAAACGAATGATCGGGGCGTATGACGAGCCGCCCAGCCTAGAAGTCATGCCATCTACGGTAATCCTAAGTTGGATCAGCGCCGACTCTTTGGCATTGTTTTCCTTAGAAAATACGCAATTTGATATCGGTCAGATAGTGTCAAGGGAAAAGAAATCTAATTTCATGATTTTGAAAAAAATATAATTGACAGCGAATGTTGACCGAATTGAATGCGTTTAAGTAGCTAATTACATTTTTCTCTAGCTGTGTATTAATCATAGTTCGTTTATCGGCTACAAACAAGATCTCGGGTAGCAAAGCGATCGCGTGGTAAGATTCGAAATTCGAATCTTGAGACTCGCGTGAGCAACTCACGCGCAGATACAAAGAGATACGCGATTCTGATCATGCGCATTGATAAATTGATCACATGCATATCGGTTACTAGCTCCAATATCGTGGGAGTACGTCCTCAAGCGATGAAAATAAGAACTTTTAATATCAAGTGGAAATTATCACTCGATATGGTCACTAGTAAGAACCTTATAATTAACTTATACTGTGGGAAATAAAAGCAACGTACCTTATCTTAAATAAAACAAAATAATTGCACCTTGAAATTATTTTCTGATCTATACTACTCTTCTTGATACCTTATCCGCACTTTTGAACAAAACCGCAAGCTTAATGTAAGAAAGGAGGCCTAATCAACGAAAATGGACTAGGCCAAGTTGCTGAACCAACTATGAATCGAGGTCCCGAACGATAAACTGATCCTTTGATCTGTTGATTATTTTTCAGTTGAGTTTACCCTTCCTTCAACAATGTATTTCGTTACCAACACCAATATTTCCCACTGCAGCAATCATGCAAAACCCGTAAGGAAGACATAACACACGATTCTCAAAAACCATATGTTCTGCATGTGGTTTTATTTGGTTTCATGGTGTTTAGCCACGAGGCTGCCCCGGGCGGCGCCCCTCCCCCCATTGTGTTGGACAATGCGCTGTAACTCCTCACTAACGAGACGTAGAAAGGGAACAAGGGAGAAGCAGGCAGCGATCTCGGTAGTCAAACACTTTAATCGCTGTAATTCATATCTGAAATTGAGATAGAGCGGTTCCCTGGAATAACATCGTCGGTATTCCCCAAAGAGATGGGCAAAGGCGTGGATGAAGAACACCCAGTTACATTTTCTTCTCACATGCTTAACGACAACAAGACTGTTTATATTTAAAAGAATAAAACTTGCTTTATTCGGTTTGGACATTTTTATTTTAAGTTTATCTTGTAACTCATAACAATTATGAACCAATTATTCCCACATTTCATAGGATCCTGCAAGTAACAGTCTTCCAAATAAATTACAGCGCCCGATTCTCTGATTTCCGCAACCAGCCAATGCTTTCTTCAGCTTATATTCCGTATACTTCGTGCAGCTCTTAAAATTATCTATTTCATTAAATCATTTGTTTAGTTTCTGCTGACATGTTTCATATCATATTTATGAACGCTGGATCCATTCGTTGTAACAGACCAGCGCTCTCATGTATAACTTGGGACACAACCAAAGCCTGAAGCGTACTCACATTTGTAAAAACCATAATAAGCGCCCGCATTTGGCATATTGTATTGACACACGATAAATATTTGCAAGATTATACCGAGCTGAGATTGCAGCGGAGATCTCTTTTTCCTTCAGGGTACGAAGTATGCTCTGCTCGGTAGGCAAAAGGTTTCCTGCACAATAATACGCGTTAGCTGGATAACGCAGTCTGTTTTAGTTCATTATCTTGAATGTACAACATATTGACTCAGAGGTGTATCTTTTGTCTTTTTTTTACGGGCTTGACCGTAGAAAAAAAAAAGGAAATATTTTTTTTTATTCAGCAAACAAAACGCACATTACAAAAAATTACATAAAATACACACATATAAAGTAGCCAAACAAAAGCTTTGCAATTAAAGTTTGTCAATTTTGTCCATTGCTCAATGTCAGGGCCAGGGACCAAAGACAATGCACATTGCATTGGCCATTGTTATGAAAAGTTATATTAAAGTGATTCATTATTAACCCCAGTGGATACAATTTACTGCATCTTCAGGCAGTCTGACCAAAACATTCGCAGATACTGTTTATTATTTAAATGTGTGCGATAATGTTATATAAAATAACAGCAGTAGCTCTCAACTGGGGCTACAATGACATGAACATTAGCATAGAAGCAGTCGAGGAATGGGCTGAGACGAATGATTTGACGCTAATACAAGACGCCAAAAAATCGGCGGTTCTTGTTACTCTGTACAGGTATTTAACATTCAGTAAAAACTGCAAAATTATCTACCAAGCAGAAGGTGCTCACTCGCAACAGTCTTCTTTAGCGACTAGTCTCATTGAAGTGGGGTGCTTCGCCTGATGCGAACTCCTAGGCTGGCGTTATCTTTTTCTGCGAGTGCGGATGCAAAGTTAGTGTATACTGCTTTGAATCATCACTGGTTGCCTAAAAACGATTCCTGTACAAATCAATAGCAGAAATAGCGCCACCAAAGGTGGTAAGTTCCAGCGAAAGAGCCAAAATGGTCTCCGACCCTCGACACCTATTGCTCGACAACATCCTTGTGCCACAAAGGCTGACAAAACGTGTGTCGCCCCACTCACTGGCAAACGATCGTGTCTCCTTACCCATAACATTCGTTCCATCTACTGAAGATCTCCCGCCTGGACACGAGATGCCTTGGTTAACTTGGGAGTCTATAAACAGACTCCAGACCCAGGTTGACCAAAGCAAGGAAAACCTGTTCAGGTGGAGATTACTGGACGACTCCACCTTGGAGTGTAAACGTGGTGCTGTTCCACAAACAATGGGACACTTCCTTAATATCTCTCATCATCATCTCATCTATCGCTTTCCATCAGGCGTGATCGGGCTAAATGAGCCCGCTCTTGAGCGGGCTCATTTAGCAATAAAAAAAAAAAAACATGTCCTGCGTGTTTTGTCGACTTCCCGTTACAGAAACTGATGGACGCTAGTGATGGCGCCAAACGCGTAGTCAAGAACTGGTCCGAGTCCATTTACATATCCATCGACACGCTTAGAAGTAGAAGAACATGACATTGGAATGGACTATGAAGAATAATTGATGATGGATTTAAATGTCTTCCAAAACAAAGAAAGTGTAGATTCTAAAGCAAAATAAAACAGAGGTATTGGTTTTAAGCCGCATTCATACAAGCCAACATAAGTTATAGGCCGGTAATAACTACAATTAATTGAAACTTTGTAAGTAATAAAAAAGAAATAATCATAAAAACCATTAACACGTGTGCGCCTCAATAATCGATGAGTCCGTAAATTAATACTTTCTTGTTTCTTTTTTAAAATTTGTTAATTCAAAGCAAATGGCTACAGAGGAATGCTGAGCGCCACCCTTAAAAAGCCTAATTTAATTTAACAGGTAGGCAGCGTTATTTAATCATAGGCTTACCACTAAATTATACAGTGTGTTAATAGCTGCAGAGCAATCAGCAATACTTCATTTTTGCTACTGTTTTTTTATCTCTACAAAAACTAATTCACTCAACCCCCAAACGTGGGTTCGCTACTCCTTCCGTTTAGCGAGTATGGCTTTTGGGTTGTCCGAAAGGAAATCGTTTGTTTTTTACGATTATGAATTTGGCAAAACATCCAAATTGCCGTTATGAAAAAGCAAGATACTGAAACTTCTTTTCAATATTTTTAAAGACGATTTTGTTTATCCCTTATTAATTAAAACTTAAAAAGTTTTTAATGCTATTAACATTGCACTTTTTCTGATTTTAAAACGAAAATATTTCGCCAAATAAGTACTATAGTATCACTATTACAGTTAAATTCTATAACTTATAATGGTCAACTTAACTAGATTGCCTATCACAAAAATAACTTTCACCTTTTTACAAAAATTATGGAGCGCTAGATCAGTAGAGTGTACGATAAGATTGGACGCATCATTAAAAACGAATGACGGTGCACTACTTGAATATTATTATATAACATGAGAGTTATGATCTGGGAGCAGTTCTCGAAGCACGTAATACACTCAGTGATTTTCACCCTCACACGCCGCACCCGTCAGCACACGTCCCGATAAAATTACAGGGGGCAATGAAAACTTAGCACTCGTTAGGTGTCAAAATTGCCATAATTCGAAAACGCGGTGTGTGCCCCGCCTTACGTAAAGCAAGCCGACTTTTTGCCCGTTCCGAAAATTTCAAACTCAATTTTTTTAATGATTTGTGGCCGCAACCGATATCCCGAAATTGGATGATCGGAAACGAAATCGATCGATCGTGTGAAAATAATGTTTTGATCAACCCTTAGATGTTAATGCAAAAAGTTTACCGCTATAGGTAATTTTAACTCGTTTCTTTCGCGATTGAAGTGCCTACCTTCGGTCACGGGTTACCTTTGATATCATGATCATTTCAGCCCAGAATAACCTGAAAAACCTAATGCTGGGTACAGGCTTCCCTTTTTTTCTGCCATACTTCCCGCTTCCGTGAGTTGTTTCACGTGACTTTAACGATATCGTCAATCTTACGCGATTTTGGACCGCCCCGATTTCTTTGGCCTAAACTTGGCTACCATTCGGTCAACATAATACATCTGATAATAATAACAACTTTAGATAAGTATGCTAAGTAGCTAAGTAGTTTCATATCTAACATATCTCTAAGTGCCCAATGTTTACAGCATCATGATCTATCAATAGACAATAAAAGTAAAGTTTATCTTCCGCTCGATGTATTCACTCTTGTTTTCTTTGTTCCTCGTATCATGACTAGCTTTTTGAATTGTTTCAAACAATAAATGCTACTCGATTACAATAAAAATATTTACTTTCAATTACGAAACAATGATGTTGCATTATCATCGTCAATGTGTCGTAATCGTTTGGTGATCGTGTTAACCGATTAACGTATTATTATTTACATACATTGTATTGTAATAATTAAACTTTCTAGAAAAACAGTTTACCTATAAAATTCAGTTACATTACGTTTCAGTTACAATAATGTGAAATCTCACACCAAGCTCATAATTTGATATTAATTATGATAAGGACTAGTTCAACTTGGACTTACTTACGGTATTTTAAAATCAAGTATAATATAACACAATTCGAAACTCTAAATAGATGGTCAACATTCTATGATCATTTTAATACCATTGTGATTCGATTAGTCTCGCTCTGATATCAAATAGACACCTTTGAATTCAGACAATCGATCTTTAATGCCATAATTCAGATCAATCGTTATAAAAGGCACGTAATTGGCCAACAATCGCTCGATATTTCATCTTATTCGTTTGATATTTCTTCATCAAAGGATAGGAATGTTAAACTGGACTTTGTTCTGAGTCAGATACATTCCAGATCGAGTCATTTGTTGGGAGTATTCCCGTTGCACTGTGTTTTTTTCGAATTTTCATACAAAATATAGTTCAAGTAGCATCTTTAGGGTTGCATATTTCACGTCGGCTATTTCACGTCGAATGGAATTATTGCAAGCGTAATAAACACAATACATCATCAACCATGATGTGTATTGATACACGAAATTAGTTACATGTATTCAGCGGTCAACCAGACGTGAAATTGGGAGTGTTTGAAGTGGTTCGGCGCAGACAAGTGTGGCGACAACAACTTCGCCAAGTTTTGTTATCGGCTACGGCGAATTGTGCAAAAAGGGTTCTACCTGCCAGGTACAGTCTTGGTCAAAAGTTTGTGTAAAAGGTTCAGCTACATCGCATCATAGACAAACTTTTTTGGCCCCATGTCGTCTCGCTACATTACACAATATTCACAATAGAACCCTTCGTTCGATCTACTTAAGGACCTTTGGATTTTTTATAGTGTTTAATTTCGTTGTGCGTCGAAGTCAACAAGATGGATTTAAGGGTTCTCGGCAAACTGCTAAACAATTGTTGCGTCACGGTCAATAGAACACGGTGCGTTTTTGTGCACATTTTTTCATAGAGCTTTTAAACTTGACCGTTATAGCTTTAGTGGTTCTAATTTAAACGGCGCCGAAAGGATTTAAGATTTCCTTAAACCGATTATCTTTTAAAACGAGCTTATGCTCCATAATCGCATTGCCGGATTTGTGCAAAATTCTTCAAATTTAACATAATCTCAGATAACTACTTACAATTTTGAATGTATTCACAAATACTTGTAAGTTCCTTCCTGCTTAAACTCTTTAACATAGGCACCACAACCGTTTCTGAAAACTTGTACAAAACATGTATACCTATTTTGAAATTGTGTCTGACTGTGGCAGAAACTACTATCTTACCGAAATCTAATAATCATCTTCCCGTTCGCGAAATATTAAAAGATAAATAAGTGTGAAATTGATGAATAGATTTTTTGCACAGGAAACTGTTTTCTATTTTAACGCCTATTGTGGGGAACTGATTGTTGCAAAAGATTAATAACGTAGACGCTCTTCTCATTAGATTATAGATATAAAAAAAATGATTATGTAAAGGAGCGCTTTGTTATGATCCAGATTTTAATTAAATTAATAACTCTTCCATTCTAATGTGGAGATAACTAAAACGAGCGTTTGTCAGCCACTACCTACCTCTTATTCTATAGTCTTAGCCGGGTGACGTTGGAAGTTCTTACTATATAGCTCATTCAATTTTGTTTATTTTTGTGTTAAAATTATTTCCAATATTGTTTGCACCTACCTACCTAAAGAGACGCCTATACGCAGAAGCACTTACGGAATACAAAGAACACGCTCCCAAAATGTTTCAATCATAACAATACTTGGTGACATGAACGTAAGTAATTACAAATCACCCTAATAAATTCTACACTTCACAATTTCAGCAACTCGTGTCATCCACCACTTGTGTGACAATAAATGCCATCACAATCGCTCACGCCCAAAACTCGTGCCATTAGAAAGATTTATACCTTAGCACAATGTGTATCGTAAATTCGTAACAAATTCCAGAAGAAAGAAATATATGGCGTACCAATTATTCGGAGACCAACCGACCGGAAGTTTTCAAGTATTTTTATCGGATCTTTTGAACACGGTGGTGATTTTAAACAAATATGAAACTACGAACCGAACGCCTAAGCTGAGAAGAATAGAGGATTACAACGAAATCCTGGTTTTGTTTGTTTTCTTTGGTGTAAGTCTTTTGTATCGAAGGCAGCGGACGAGCTAATATATGGTGGAATAGAAATATGCAGGCAATTTAATATCAGACCTTTGGAGGAAATTATATTACATAGATTTGAAGCAGATATGTATAGGTAATAAATTGTAGCGCCAAATCTTTTTATACACAAGTTCTTAAGCTAATTAAGCATTTTGATACCTACATAATCTAAATAATATTATTACAAATTGAAATTCTATAAAATCAGAAAGTAAACAAACACGCAAACAACGTAATCCACGCCATAATTTAACTTGTCCAGTTTAAAATACGAAGGACAGGTTTAATTACATAGCGGGACAAACTCCAGCTTTTTTCTTGTTTACAGCTTTGGACAACTTAATTGGCAAAACAAGACACAAGTTTTAGAAAACACGGATAGATTCTTATCTAATAATATATGACAGGTCCAGGAACAACTGACCCAAAAAAACCGTCCACCGAAATTAGTTGACAGAAAGTAACACCTTAACCGATTGGACCTATCGTGAGACAGTTCATTTGTCAATATCCCTCACGAGGCATAATTAAACTGTGAGATAGAAGCTAAAAGCATCGGCTTCTGTATCAACAACCAGGCGTCACAGTTATCGAAATTAATTCTATGAATGATTGCCCGTATACGTGAGAAAAGATAACCAGAACTCATTTCGAACTACTTACACTCGTAAGTGCAGACGGCTTAGGCGAGGTCTTGCAGTAGGAATACCACGTTTAGTATAATTTATTTTTCAAATCTAAAGTGGCGATATTATTTTACGATCCGTGATAACCCTTTGGATTTAGTTTTTAGTAAAAAAGCGGCATTTACTTAACGGGCTAAATAATTTCTCTATCAAAAACACGTTAAGTAACGTCTACATTTTGATCAGACAACTTCATTTAATTGGTTCCCTCTAGGAAATCTCATATTCAATTAATAAGATCATGGTAATTGGATCAACAAGAGTCGGGAACCTTTGGTGCTGATGGATGGTATCAATTTTCGTACCGGTCCCCGCGTCCCTAGTAATTAGTTATCAAAGTAATATTCTCGGCGCCCCAGTCTCGAAGTACTTAAAGTAATCGTATTTTATTAGTAAGCTGTTTATTAATTAGTGTTATTTAAAACTATTTGGTAGCGAGTTCTGGCTATCGTGTTTTGTATACGAAATAACAAGTTTTCTCGTTTGTTTTAGTAATTTTAGTAGTTTAATTCTCATTACGACTAATTGGAACTTAAAGCTTTCGGTAATCATAATCTTCTACAAATTATGCTATAGGTATCAATCCTGAAGCTAATCATCATCTTTTGGTACTGAAAATATTTGATTAAAAATGTGAAGTTTATAATGCCTCAATTCAAACCAACTATCGTGTTGATTCAGTAAAGTTGCTACTTGAATACAAAGAGGCAGAACCTACAAACGGGAACCGTTAAGCTTGTGGTCAGATAAAGCTACAATCGACCGGATTTCCACCTGACCGATACTTGCTCCTCTAAATTATCCCTAAACCATTGTCCAAACGGACGTCTTTTGCAGCCACATCAAAGAGCCACCGATAATGTACCGGGTCTTAGCATTGCCGGTGCGGTGCAAAGACGCGTGCCTCTAATCTCTATTGAAATAACGGAACTAAAGAAACTTCGTATGAACACCTTACGCGTTTTTTACCACGTTTCTTTTCAAGACATCCCTATAAAACGTCAGCCCGCTACTTTTTGTGCACTTATTTATATTAGAGAACGGTACTGCACTTTGCCGTTATGACAAACAAAAAAACGAGTATCAAAGTGTTACAGTTTCGAGGTAACTGTATCGCAGCCCCCGCGCACTTCCGAAGTTCATCGCTACACTACCTACTCCACTTCAAGGTGGAAGGAAGTAATACATTATTTTTACAACGATCAACATTATATTATTGAATTACTTTTGAAATTGATTTGGTTCCTTCAGTTATGTTTGCAGAACGTTTGCATCTGCTCGGGGCAATGCGTTTGATTTTTTGTTCGGCAGACATTGTCGAGACTGTCTAGATGTGGGCGCTTAATTACGGATCACGTTCATAAAGATAATGTAATATAATCCTCGTTGCGAACAATCAGAGTAAGCAAGGTGGCGTCATAGGAATTAATTCAGAAATGCGATATTCTTTTGAGTTAGTCCAGGTGAATTATTTGGCACGCTCCTTAGTAACCTACATCTTATCAATCGGTAGCAGCTTGTGTTTCAGAGATAGTGCGTTTGATACCTTCCGTTATAATGTAGATCAATACGTGCGCCGATATATACGGCAGATGTGGAAGGGTTATTGTATACACAATTTATTATTGTTATGATTTCTATAGAAACTTTGACAAGGTGTACTCGAGATATTGGCATGTGCTATTCCTTTGGTAATACATTGTGCTATTGATTCATACTATCTTTTCTTCGAAAGATTCAAATCAATATGCGTATCTATTTTTACATTGACGAGTCGTAACTTGTTTATCTGAAAATCAAGAGTAATTATTTAGATACTGAGTTATTTTTAGTTAATTCCCGCAACTTGGCCTGGCTCTATTTATGAGTACATCCTGTTAATATAACGACCGTCTTTTACAAAGTTCTACATATGAGACGTGAACTTACAATCTAGTTCTAAACCGTGTACTTGATAAATATAAAAGCAAATTTCGCATCGTTAAGTCGCGTTATAGCAACCGTGCGCATGCACGTCGGCAAACGTTCAAAGGCTCGGACGCCGACAGATGACGTATCGCTTGCACAATACGATAAAATGAAAGGGTGGAGTGCATAGCGATGCAATTCATAGGGGTACTCTACTCACTGTAACCTAACACTTTGAATTTTGCACGGTGAGCACGTGTGCAAATCAAAATGTGTACTATTGTGATAGAAATGATAGATGGAGGACATAAATGTTGATTAATTATTTTTGGTTTGTTGTTGGTTTTGATGTGGTGCCTGGGGATCGATTTTAGAAGTATATACGAGTATGTGTCCTGTCATAACACAGTGAAACGTAATTTAAAGCAGATTCTCTCTATCTCATGTTCATGCGGTTAATTTATGGTGCGGGTAAGTTATTTGTCTTTAGTCATAGATACATAAAATGAATTTATTAGGCTCTGAAAAAAAAACACACACAAAGAAGTAGACAAAGCACTGTGTAGAAAAAACGAATGTAAACAATAGTGCGACTACAGCGCAGATTCTGTGCGGGAATAAACTCGTGAAAAAACTGACCTAAGTAAATATTGCAGTTTGCCCACTGGCGCCTGTAACTTGATAGTGTTTAAACAACATAACAGAAACTACTATTTTGCAATATGAAGTTACGTTTTCATTTCACACAGATTTAAGTTCATTTTATTGAATAATTAACAAAGATTTACTAGGTATAGGAATGTGGTTAGAAAATAACTGACTGAAATTGCTTTCATTTTATAAATATTTGAAAAAAAGAAACATTCGTACATAGAATCTCTAAAGAAAAAATCTTAAAAAGATTGAAAAAGATCAACTCTAAAAAAATTATACTCTGAAAACTCCTAGGTTAACTATCGATACAACTGCTATGCTTGCCCTATTTGTAATACTACCCTTAAAATCTTAATCAGAGTAAGCAAGACCAGCACATTAATCACAGGAGACCAGAATGAACACCGCTTCCGGACATCTACAAATAAAATCAACAACATAAAAAAATATCGACCCCTCAAGAAGCACAATAATTTTTATTCCGCGTAGTTTCTTATTCCGACATTTTGTGACACACAGGATTTGTAGATGAAAGGCAATTTTGAATTTTCTTGAACTCATCATATTGTCAAAATAAACTTTCTTGAACTAAGTTTTAATTATTTTTGTCGTAGCACATGCTACGCCGACTAATCAAGTCGTAGCACTCGTAGCAAATAGCTACGACCAATTAGTTCTTAGATAACTCGCAAATTAGATAGTTTACTATGATAAAATAATTGACTAAGAGCAGATTTTTCTGATATTAGGAGAACTTTTATCTGAGAAACAAAAATTGCGGTTTGTCAACTTTTAATTCATTCTTCAAGTAAAATTTATCTGACGATTGAAAAATCGGCACTAAGGCAATTTGTGGTTTAAACAAAACGTTCCATTATACACAACACCGTATGTATCCCAAATAAAACGCAACATGATCAAAGCATTGGAGATCGACGCATCGGTAACACAGGGCAGGTACAAATTACTGTGGCAGGGCTCGATCACAAGATGGTGGTCGCTGATAAAGCTACACCATCACTATAAAGACATAATTTAGTCAGCGTCGAACAAAAAGTATAACGGACAGACCGACAGAACTAGATGAACGATGTTTGTTTTAATTAACGATAACATGTTGCGACTTGCGATTGAAACGTCCTGTGCTGAAAAATGTACGTGATTAGTTTTATTATGTCGTCTGAACGGTGTGGTTTATGTGATGTGTTCTGATGTGTTGACGTGCACTCAGTTTTATAAAGCGATTAGGGTTTGCCAGTTCGACTTTTTGAATAAGATGTGGTTGTGCTGACACTTTCGCTAGGGTAAGGATCATGAATAAATGTTATCTAGTTATGTAATTGAAAATGTGTCTTAGTTAAAAGAAAAGTTAAATTATCAAAAAATGTTAGCACAAAAATTGTTAATTTTTAGCATAAATTTTAAAATAGTCGTTTCTACACCATCCTTCAAATTTAAATTAAAACTTCTAAAAAAATAGTAGCATAATAATGCAAAATTTCTCCAAACTGTCGGCATTGGTAAAAGTGCTCATATTCAATTTTAGTAAACATAATGCAAGGGTAATGAAGCGTTGCAACTTCCTGTGCGAATCGATTGAGCTGTATTCGCTACCCGGATATGTCTTTGTCCGCGAATGCGAAAGGGTGAGTCGGGAAGCTAAGATCCTCAAGAATAGTGATTTCATGCTTACATGGAACCCTTTGAATGTCTTACTTTCTCTGCCGGGACTTTATTCGTGAGGAAATCGATTTGCAATGTCAACTGAGTTTTGTTAATTGATTAGTTATATGACGGACTGATATAGCAGTCCTATTTCCGTTTTCAAATTGATTATTTCATGTACTTATTGAAGATACGAACTCACTTAGATTTAGAAAATTGTTTAACAACGGAGTCTATTCCTCTATATTGATTAAGTAATCATAAAAGTATTTAAAAAAAAATCAACTCACCTAACCAAAACCGCCAACAGCATTAACGCACCAGAAAACAATAAAAATATACCTAAACCGACTTTAACGACTTCATATCGTAAATCACCGACTTACGACCTAAAGTCAGCTAGTCAGCGATGCTAGCGGGTTCTCTGCCCACCCATAGGTGTCGACAGTCGTGGTCAAAGGGTCGCGACCAAGCACTAAATCAGACAAGACGTGTTATTTGTTCAACGGGCTTTGATACCACCGCGATGCGCCTGCGCCTCATAATTTATGTGGATATATGGGAATTGAAACACATTAGTGTTTTGTTTGTTAAACTAATTTTTCGGAGATGAGTTTGAAGATTTGGAAGAAATACATAATTTTGGGCCAAGGCAATGTGTTGACCGCTTGTTTATTCTTTTGTTACGCTACCCTGAATTTATTTGAGTATTTAGCATAGGTACATAAGTAAAATTTATAGTATTTACGAGTATATAACAATCACACTTTGTAATTTTGGTACGACGCAAACGCATGTTTCTGGCAGAGCGAATGTCAAGTGTACGTCAATCCTGGTTCTGTCTATCCATTGATTAACAAACAGTATTAAACCGCTGTTCCCATTCATCAATTTGCATTTGTCGGCCTCCATTCGTAGTTAATAGATCTCAACTAAAACATCTCAAAACATTGGTACAACTAAATAAATTCACAATGCTCCTAGTGTAGTAAGTAAAAATCGTTCAATAAAACATCGACTAGCAAAACTCGCCTTAACACAGTTGAAATAAATAAATAATTCGTCTGTATCAATTGGAAAAGGAACATTCTCCCATCGAGGACGGCTCTTGTAAATCTTTGATAGCAATCTTGATGTACGAACGGATGCAAAACGGGATCGTCTCGGGTCCAAAGCGGTTTGATTTAAGGAAATACATCCCTGACGAAACACAGTAAGTATCGTATGTAACATCGAATAATATCCAATCGCTTTGCATATCCAATTGCAATCTCAATTGTTTAGTTCAATCACTCGACCGATATGTAGATTTAACGGAATGCATCGAATTTAAGCGATAGCTCTCTATAGCTGTTACGTTGCCAAACTTTTATGTAAAACATCGGCGAAATGTTCAAAGGTTTATCGAGGCTTTGCATTACCATTAAATGTTAACACACTATAATACTTCAATGTACAATTGAAACACCTATTTAATTCTAATGATTGATATTTCATGAAATAGTCATTTAATATATCATTATATGAACTTATAGGGTAGTATTGATGATTTTAATTATTATAATTCTGTAAATAAATACTTGTTACGGTCACGAATCATATTTTTATCAACATGTAACCTGACACTGAGCTGCAAACTGCAAAAACGTAAGATTTGAAGTTCGCGGGCTACCCTAGCGCTTCCCTCTGAAATAGTAAAGAAATAATAGGTAACAATAATTATGACAAAAGAATCGCCTAAATCATTTCAAACAAATTGGATCTATTTGATCATGAAAATTACATTAAGTAAACAAAACTAACCACTAAATCATAATATAAACTTCTATAGATTAATTTAATTTGGTTTAGTTAAACACCCAGAGCGAATATTTATCAAATCTGAGGTATCGGCCCATAAATAAGACTGCACGTGGTTTCGGAATGTGTGATAAAATTTATAGCGGCACTCGTACGAACCAGAGCTCTATCCCACTGTGATACTCACAACTATTGTAATCTGATCATGCAAATTTGTAACCCCTTTTTTACTCGCACAGTCGGCACACGCCTAACACTTCATGGTAGAGGTAAGGATTTAGTTATGTGGTCGAGACAAAGCTGTTTGATATTTCTGAAAAATTTAGTTATTCAGGTTCAGGTGACTAGTTGCGTTGAAAGCAATTAGTTATTCATATAGAGCAGTGACTGAACATTTTCTTGTTATTATACCACGGACCTTTCAGAGTTGTAGGTCGTGAGTTTGAACCTAGGCAGGCACTTAACTTTGTGTGATTTCATCGCCACTGCTCTCAAAACGGTGAAGGAAAACATCGTGAGGAAAGCATGTCTTAGAACAAAAAAAAACGAAGACATGTGATATCCACCGACCCGTACTGGGCCCGCGTGGTGGATTACGGCACACTCTGTCACACAGAGAGGAGGCCTGTGTCCTAGCAGTGGGACCATTATAGACTCATTATGCTATACCAATGCAATGCAATCAAAATAAAGTTTTTCAACGACCCTCTAGCTTTTTCAAATTTGTCACTTCATTTTTTTTTTTTTTTAATGATGGGAAATCATCAAATGACCCCTCCCGCTCTGGGTGGAGCGGAAGGGAGTGTCAGACTCTTACTGACTAAAACCCATCCGTGTTCCTTCCTTAGCCCTGTATGTTCCGGGGCAGCGGTAACCCTTTCGGACAATCCCGCTGCCCCGGCAGGCTTAGGCCCTGACGGGCCCCTTCTTACATGCTGACATCTCTTTGAGGCGCGCGTGGAACACATACGCGCCGTCCAGCACGGGCCTGGTCCTGATCGGACGGCGAGCTACCCAAATTTGTCACTTCCTTAAAATCCAAAACACGTGTACATTACAAATTATCTGTGAGATTGAAGACAGGAGAAAATAAAATTTTGGCACGTTCGTTAAGGACCGGTCCTGTTGATTTGGCAGATGTTATTTTTAGTCATTAGAGGGAAAAAAATCAATTAATAACCGCCGTTTGTGTACAAAATTGATTACCGGAGGCTTCTGAAGTCAGCCGTCTGACCGCTCCCGAGGCACCCGTGTGAACTCTAAAAATCATAATTGCGTACTGTCTAATCAAGCATACTTCGTCCCTCTCTAATCCATAGAGATTAATTAGAGCGTGAAAGAGACGAATCTTAGGAAGTAAATGTTGCTTCCACTCTTCGTGACCACACTTTGATTGATGAACAGAGAAAACGCCTCGAGTGAGTTAATCACGCCTAAATTTAATTTAGAATGAATATGAAAACGCGGAGGCTATTTATTATGTTTTGTTTGTTTTGGATAACATTTTCTTTTTTCTGGATCCATAACCCTAATGTTACTTTTTGCAGGACGAAAATATGCAAAGTTTGACCCCAGCTCATTTAAAGGGTTTTACAAAAAAAACATAGTTTGGGTACAAAATCGTTGTAATTATAGAATAAGGTTTTTTGTAAAGGTTGTGAAACACCTTTTTTGTCAAATATTATAAACAGTCATCTATGTAGCATTAAGGTGCGTCAAACGTTTCGTGGGAGACTGGAATCACTGGAATTAAGATAAATGCTTCCCATTAGATCCATTTAATGCTGGAGCAATTCGGGACTATAAACATAATGCTTTTAATCATAGTAGGTAGATAGGCTCCAAGATTATTTGTTACAACTAGCACAAAGAAATGCTTAGACTCGTCTATTCTTTTCTAAAGTAAAGGAATTTAAATTACTGAGATTTCATGAGAAATGAGCTTTTATTAATAAAATTTTAAAAACTTTAGTTTTATGATTGGATAAGACACTTTTTAGTGTAAGTAACTTAATTGGTATATTTACTTAACTATGGGAAAAAGTAAAGTTTTTTGACTCTATTGTTGTCAATCTCTGATTGTATTGCATGCTGCAATCTAAGTTTAAATAAATGGAATCAAATTGACAAAATGATCGTTTATGAGCCTTAACGGAGAAGGCCGTACATACTGTGTTTTGTACCGAGTAAAATTTATATTTGTCCATCCCACTGCACTGATTCCACTGTTCTCCTCCCTATACCATCGCTCATCATTTCAAGATAACGCATAAATAAATAAATAATAAAGTAAATTGAAAACCTTCCCAAGTAATTGTCGGTGTGGTGAGTGACCCTAATGGCTGTAATGACACCGGAACCCTTTGAATGGCCACGCCACTTACGAGGTCCCTTTAAACAAACAACTTAAGGGATTTCTCCTTCTAAGTGGCACAATAAAACTTAAAGATCACTTGAACTCATAAACTTTGATCACTTGTAAATGAGCCTCTATTAGTATATTTAGCACTAACAATTGCGTTTTGCATTCAACTATGAAAAAAACAATTAATTGTGCTCTGTGTGTGGCTCAATAGTGCGTTTTTATTATATTGTCATAAAGATTATTTATAATCACACGTAAACGTTTAAAAAAGACGTTTTACGACCAGAAAGGCGGTATTAAAAAGACTTTTGTTTAAAACAAAACGTTCCTTAGCTTTTATGGTCATATTGTAATCATTAAAGTTGTAATGTTAATCGTTTGACCTAGTAATTTCCAATGAAGTTGTTTTGCAAAAAAATAAAAATAAAATTGATTTTCTGAAATCCGGTGGCATTTGCATGCTAACGTTACCTGCCTGTTACATGGTATTATTTTATCAAACAGGCAGATGTATTCAACTTGTTATCTGAGTTGCGTGGGTGGACGGCACACGAAGGTGTTGCCAATGAACTGCTCTCAATGCTCCTCATTGTTGTCAACCCCTGCACGACGATTAGTGGCACACGATCGCCTACTGTTAACCACTTCCTTGTTTACACTATACCAGTGTATACAGAGAATCGAATATGGTGAGGTGATCATCAATAGACAAATACAGATAACAGTGGCCAAGTTTTGTAAAAGTGAAATTTGCCGTATATACAGGGGAATGCTTTGTTCTGTTTGAAATAGAAAGTGATGGAACAATTGATATTTTCTGACGTAACACTTTCTTCACCGGCTCGTCCCCGACGCCCTAGTTTCACATCGAACTTTCTTATGCTCGGTTCCTATAAACAAAACCGAATCGTTTTACTTACCACCGGTAGCATTTTATTGAAAAACTGGGCATATATACCTGTGGTAGCTACTTCCATATTCACTCACATGACAATGACATCGTCTCGAATGACCCAAAACACAACAAAACACTTAGACACGACTCGTACACAAAATACAAGTCTTAATTTTAACCAATAACGGTTCGTAAATTATAGGAATCGGACATTTTAGTAGAGTTCAATTCAACCCCAACTCCCGTGCTTGCGTGTGATGTCATCTCTTCAGGAAACGATGTCTATAACAGATAAACTTTCTAGTTTTTCAGGTCTATTACTCAATCGTAGGCTTACCCTATCTTCTATATAAATAAAACAAAGTTGGCTTAGTTACACCATTTATAACTCAATAATGGCTGGACCAATTTATGATTTTTGTCTCCGCCCCGAATAGCAGAATAGCTATTAAAACATCGGAAAAATTCACAAAAAAAAAATTAACATCATTATTTTTTTCATACATTAATTCTTGTTGATTCTGAGGCGGTACGAAGTTCGCCGTGTCAGCTAGTACATTATATCGTAACAATTCCCTCTCGTTTTCTTTATAGATGAGAGCAAGCTGATTATTATAGTAAAGACTGGATTGTACGGTAGTAACGGATTGGATTTAACGATCATTATTATGGGCCATAAGTTGTGGCTGGTTACGTAGCTCTAAAGCGATTACCACAGATTACCTTCTATAGATACTTTACTATCAATAATATTGTAAGATGGATTGGGAGAAAACTGATAATCAAGATTATATAGCTTGCATAACTTTGGTAACTGATTGTGAGATGTGATTGGGTGTGGATTGAGCTCAGTGGTGTACAATGTGAGAACCACACGTCAAACAATAGACTTGTTCAGACAGATAACGGTGTCACTTGCATTGGCAACCTTATTCCACCCACTGCCAAGGATAGATCTCCTCCTTTTTGTGCCAAGCTGCCCTGGTCTGTACAGTCTCAACCAGGTCTTTCCCACGATCTTCTGTAGGTCGTCCGATCAGAAGATATTAATTTAATTATTGTACTTATTGCATATGATCTTAGAAGTGAAAGTTGGCAATTGGCACGCTGATGAGTTTGTATTTTTTTTTTATTGTGAAGACATTGTAACGATGATCTACGGTGCTCTTGCCATCATAAACAATACTAAGTCATGCAACATTATTGCCTACAGGAGAACAGCTGACCCATAAAACCATTTATCGATATACCATCTTAAGGGGTGAATGATGAATCACTGCAGTGAGTAACCACCCCATCGTATTGCAGTAATGGGCTTAACCATATCTATATGGATAATTTTAATACCAATATGAATATAATTTGTGTCGATCGTTAAAGCGAAGCGAAAGTTGTTGAAGTTCGACTATTAAAGTTCGATTTTGGAATCGAAAGAAATGCTAAAAAAAATATATAATTTAATGATGCGAAAGCAATAGAGAAGACGTAGTGAGTCTCCAATTTTGAAGGTACCTATTGCTATACTGAAATACCAATTCATTAAAATCCTCCAGTTGCGCATTGCGCTGCGCTAACGTCCTTTGCCGGGTATGAGCTGCATGCACCGTATAAGTCAATCCCATTGAATTTTAGAAATACTTTTTAGAAGATATCGAGTAGTTTATATCCAATATTAATTCACATACAGGCGAAAACTCTAATTAATCAAAAACTTTGATTAATACCGCAGTAGTAATGATGGATGCACCCCTTCAGGTAAGGGTGGACCGCCGGCCGTGAGCCACCCTCCGAGACTAACGTAATTACACACTTATTAGTTCTAACCTATTTTTATTTGTTTTTTCAAGCAATCTATGTGGCGCCCACGCCGACGAGGTCGCATATTTGATGCTGGTGAAAAAATAATTCGGTCACACGGGCTAGTTTGAAACCACGCGTAATTAGAGACACTGACTAAAATGTTTCTCAATTTTAAGCTCTCTGCTAGAGAAGATAAGGTTGACGGAGAGTTTTCGTAACGTCAAATAAAAATGGTTATTGTACGGTCTGAATTAGGTCCGGCCCATGTTCTTCTGCTGTAAACTTGTTTCCTGTCCACCGCGGTAGTAGGAAATGGAAATGAGGTGCTTTTTGTACTTTATCATAAAAGTTTTAAAAAGATTTTGAAGTTTCTTGCTACGTGTGCTTGGATTACTATAAATGACTATTATATCTTCTAAACTTGTGTTAGAAGACGAGTTCCCTATTATCCAAACAATGTATGCACTGTGTAGTATATTATTTTATATGTAGCAGTAGCCCAACTCTATAACTAGTACGCTTACAATCCATAATCGATGGGAAAGTTGATGATGGTAATTGGATTGAGGGAGTTGGAACTCGTAATTGAAATTTTTTCAATAACGTGACATTAAATTAATTTAAAATTCACAAGTAGCCAGAAGCCGTAACTCCTCAGTCCTCAGCTGCAAAGCATTGACCTACAGGAGGCATTTTTGAAAATTCACATGGTTTTCGCGCTTTTTACGTCGTCGTTAAAAATAATGCCATAGAAAGGTGATCTGATGTATGGTGGTCTTATCGGATCTTGGAGGTGTTTAATCTGACCTTTATCAGCGATACTCTTCAGTCAGGAATCACTTATGCTATAATTTATGGCATCCGAGCCTTAAGCGAGTATGTCCTGTATTTAATTTCGGCGGCCCATTGGTCGAGACCTTTCGCCCTGTTCGTGTGAGTCGCCGTATCCATAGTCTTGAAACTTGCACAAATGTATTTCTTTTATGTCTCTATAATTGTATTTTTATGCTACTGAAGGTTGCGCTTTATATTTTACACTTTTATTTAATCTTAAAGAGAATTATCAAAATTTCCTTGCAAAGCCAAAGTGTGTCCATAGAATAATTCTTTAGACGTGTTTATAGAACTTATTCGGTAAATTCAGAAATTAGCTTATAATTTTTTGTGGGTGGTTATCCTACTACCAATGTCTTAAATAAAATCAAACAATATGAACTACTTCAAGAAACGTATCAATCTTTACATCGATCACACTGACGCCTGACTATTAATACCACGCATTAACATCCTTTAGTGTAGTTAATTCGCTGGTCAGATAATAATTAATAAGCTCACAGTCGATATTCAGCTCGTGACCACCGAAGGCCCTCGTGACCGCGGCATCTCTGACCCGACACAGATTGAGATATCAAAATTCGCAATTCAATCCCACGGTGATACACGCGTTTGTTTTATAGTTATCATTTGAGTTAGCCTTTGGGCAGTGTGGATTAGTTTGTATAGGATGTGAGCTCATTAGAGGTGCGTTTTTTATGGATATTTTAATATGGTAGGAGTTAAAAGGCCCACCTCGGTTGGGCTGATGAGCACCTTAGTGAAAGTTTATAAAATACGTTTATTAGTAAGGGGGTAATTATATAAACTCAAACTAAATTACTTTTAGAGTGTCAAACGATTAGAAAAGAATGAAACCAAAGTAAACAATAAGGTAAGGGAATTACTGCAAGGTTGTCAATCCGAAATAGGAGGATGTACTGTGTGCCCCTGTTCAGTCAGCTGCTAAAAGTTCCCTCTCCAAAATGGTTAAGCAATGCCCGCAGTCATATAGCCCGGCTAAAGACGTAACCGTAATTAAATGTAACAGTCCCCGAGAATTTTATAATAGCGTAGTAACTACTCGTAAAAGTATCTATGGCTTTTATCCAGTAGCATTTAATATAACGTTCACAAAACGAAAAAAGTAAGATATATCTCTTAATTCCCTGTTTAAAAACTACATACGAATTGACACTGGCTATATAAACAGCAACGGAATGAAGTCTTTTTACGTCTTATTTATTTATCAGATAGTGAGCACTATAACAGATTTTATTGTTGATTCTATTTACACTTGGCTCGGTAACGTTATCTTCGATCTACGTAATGGTAAGTACAAGTGAGCGGCTAATTGTTTTTGTTTGCAAGTGATCGTATCCGCTGTTCAAAGCTCACGAGGGGCAGGCCTCGTCTATACTGCCCTGATTTATATTTCGATGTGCGGAGAGATGTATCAAGTCCTTAAGCGTTTGACCGCTTGCGTGTGCGCATTGTTGTGGCGGTGGTTTTTAATTATCAAGATTCTAATTGAATGAACATTTGGAGAGTAACGTTTTAATTAAAACTTATTTATCTCGATACACTTTTGGGACTTTAAATTAGTGAACGTTTTATTTGGTTTCGTGCATCTTTAAATATGCAATTTCACAGTCCGAACAAAATACAAATGTCAAGATTAGGCATCATGAAAAAGGGAATTTCTGAATTGTTTTGAAAATTCGTCCTATTACTGATCTACCAATGAACCGCAATACTGTTATAACTTTGCACCGGACCCTTGACTCCAATAGCTCCAGGATTGGTGTTACCGTAAAGATAATCCCGTGTTTGCTTTAGCCCCGAGCTGGGATTAAGCCATTTAATTTTATAAGTCGAATCTAGATAAAGCCTGCTTGAGTGTGTTTTATGGGTTTATTTTGTTGGTATAATAATGTGGAGGGATATTTTACTTAAGTTCTTGTTGCATGATAATTATTTATGTATCATTTCTGAAAAAAATATATATCTGGAATCATTTCAATTCAGTCAATTATTTAAAAAATTAGCAGAACAGACACATTTTTTAAAGCTAAAATAATTTTGCGAATGGTTGAGAAAACATCTTTATACATGAATCATAACATCGATAAGGTTGATTTAAAAATATCGCAAAAAAATATGTCAACGCAAAACCTATGAATCACTGAAATAAAAATTTAATTCACGCTCCATTTAAAATACGTATCAGATGATTGATATAAACAAAAAAAAGCCTTGGATTACACCTGCGAATTAATGTAAACGATTACATTTGTGGGTTACTAATGAAAGTTTAAAATTCACCGGTAGGCCGCGTGTGGCGCGCGCGGCCGTGCGTGCGTGCATACTTGTCGGACGTAGGGAGATTTGCTCGTATTATACAATGTTTTATGTGCTTATGGCTCACTTACATTATCATGTGATCAATAAATGTGTACAGCCAAGTCGAAGGTTTGTAGGAATTAAATGTACATACATTTATTTAATGAAATCTTGGAAAATCAGTTTAAACAATAAGTAACGAAGCTACGTTTAAAAAGATGAATAAGTAATAAGAAAGAGATAAATAAGTACCTACCAAATTTTCTAATGACCAACCCGAAAGATAAAGACCACTTAGTTCGATCTTACAGCAACTTTATTCGAACCATCTACAGAAAGATTTATGAGTGTTTAACATTATTTATAGTTCTACTTATACTATTAAAATAATATGATAATTTGACCAAATTATGCTATAATAATAATATTTTAATAAACCGCAGAATTATGTATGAAATTATGGAATAACGATACATGTCACGTTAATTGAGTCTTGTTTTTATTTCCATCTAAAGAGGGGAAACCTGCTCCATACCTACCAAGTGTTATTATGTAAATATAGTTCATAGTTACTTAAAATACAATTCAAGGAGATCCAGCGGGATTGTCCGAAAGGGTTACCGCTGCCCGGAATATAAAGGGCTAAGGAAGGAACACGGATGGGTTTTAGTCAGTAAGAGTCTGACACTCCCTTCCGCTCCACCCAGAGCGGGAGGGGTCATTTGATGATTTCCCATCCTTAAAAAAAAAAAAAAAAAAGGAGATCTTAATGCTCATGTAGACTGGGAAAAAATGTTCCCAAAGTCGTCCTCCAATCATAAATTAAAACAAAAGCCAATAATGGCAATTCGAACAAAAGAAACACATTTAATAAAAGCAGTAGTTACAGGCATGTTCATGTGTGTACGTTTAACAGCGTGAGTCGAGATCGGTATCGAACCTACTTCTTTACTAATGACCAACACTACCGAACACCTACAAAACCGTTCATTGATAACACCGGCACCTTGTTTTTGAAACCGTAGAGTTCAAAATTGAGAAGTGTTACGTTTTCGGAAGTGTCTGTCTGTGTTTGTTAGTGCACATGTTGAAACTTTTGTCATGTTATCTGGATTGGATCTGCCGCTAAGTTTTACGGTAATCGTAGTCTCTGCAGTACTTTTAAAATATTTATGGTCATCGTTTTTTCTTGGTGGGTCTTACATTAGTCGCAACATCAAGAATGCTGAGTAGAGCAATATTTACATGATCTGCCGATAAGGTTTTAATAAGTTTTTTTTGCTAAAGCCCACAGTTTTCTACTAACTAGTAGTTAGCTTAAAGCAATTATTAAAAGTTAAGGCTATTCGGGCGTGATTAAAAACGTCTGCTAGATTAACATCTAGATAAGACTGTAGTATTTTTAGTCTTTAATATTGTTTTTAATCCCTAGCAACTGAACAGAACTGATGTTTAAAACATTACTCCTCTCAACAAACTAATTGATGCTCCACTTATTGTTCAATGGAGTATCAACTATTTCACTTGATTTGTTCGTCGACATATTGTTGTAATAATAATAAATTCAATCAACCTGAAACCCGTAAACCCTTACTTATATCTGTCACTTAACGTCGAATAATAATAAATGATTGCCACAATACTTTTAAATCGTTTATTAGCTTCTGAATGTTTGAATTATGTATGTCACCGTGTTATCGCGGTCAGGGGGAGTTATAAAATAAATCAATGTGGCAAAATTTTAAAAATTACATATGCAGGTATTACATTACGCAGAAAAGTAAGTACTAAAAATTCAAAAGCCTCGCCTGGGCACCGTTGTCCCCGCCCAATGGGCAGCTGTGTCCCCATCCAGGACTCACTAAGCCTCTATTATGGTTCCCTCTCGCATAAACACGGCGTCGCGTCGACCCATAAAAGCGGTCGATCGCGCCGAGCTTCAATTTATTCTTGAAATTAACCTGTCGCATACACTTAAGAAGTTGCGAGGCGCGTGTTTCAAATGAGGCGCGCGGTGATTGGAATGTTCTGAATTGACGAACCTTCCAAATTGTTATCATTAACCAAAAGTTTTAAGACTCAGTTTTGGGTAAGCAAGCCTGAAAGTTCCATAAGGCAGGAAAGGAGGTAGGTACCTAAACAGAAATAAAATATTTTTAAGTTTTCCTATCTTTATGCAAAGAGATTAAATTACATTGTAGAAGTGAATTCCTAATGACAGCTAAGACTGGATCTGGGTTTATAACCGTAAGATAATATGACAGACTAATCGAGTCTATAACATTTTGCGTCGGCAATAAAGGACCATATGATGAAGAATATCAACCTTATAACCGTATGACAGCGAAGTTCTATCTTTGGAACATAATTTATGGAAATACGCGCGTCCATGATACACATGAATATCAATTACATAGACTATATATTAAGTTTTCGCGATCTAACCAAGTAATTTTGTTTGTTAGACCGAAGAGCGTATTACGTGCAGTAATTAAATTATATAAAAATGATTGATTTATCGAATTTCTTAGAAGTAATAATAGAAGTCTAGAGGTGGGGGAGCATAGGAGCAAGCGCAGATGTACTGTCGCACCTGCGCAACGACAATTTACACGATTCATTATTTACTTATAATCTCGTGATTTGTACATTTCGCGATCTATATGCGTAATTAACTAAGCCATTTCATCTATCTTAAAGATCATGATAATTAAAGATATCTCTAATAGGATATTAAAACATATTTTAGTATTGATATAGGTAAATCTAAATCTATGCATTTACAATATCATTATTTAACTTACTGTGATACCTAAATGAAATAAAAATTAAATTTCCCTATTTGGAAATATGCAATTTGATGCTTATCTGAATTATCCATACATACCTACTGACAATAATTCAAGTTTGAGTATAATAATATAATGAAGAAATTAACTTAAATTCGTTGCCTGATGTTCAATATGTCATACATTCAAAAGTATGCCCATTAATGTCTACACCAAGCATTGCAGGTGTATTTAATATAAATGATTAAAATGTTAAACACTCTTCAATATTTGTTTCACAGAAATCGGTGAAAACAAATGAAAATTTATTACAACCCCATATTGTAATGTCTACGATTTTTATGACAACATTAATTATATCTTAACATGTACTCACCTGTAAACATGTTTTTTGAAGAAAAATCAACCGTAATTCTATGTACAAAAAGGGCATACTTCGGTCGAAGATGGCCTTACATTTTTCTGATATAATTATGGAAAGGACGTGTGTGGAGTAGACTTCAACGTGTAATATTTTTACTTAACATTCGTTTTGATCCAAATACAAAGGAAAATGGTTTTCTTTAGGAATGCAGAATAAATACTATCAGAAAACTATGATCGATAATACACACCTATTATTGGTAGGTTATCCATACTTATTATTAGGTTTACAGCTATTTACCTCATGCAGCAAAACGATGTAATAGTCTAAAAACAGTCCAGCTTACCTACTTAATAAAAAATGAGAATCTGAAAAGCCTTAAACAAACGAAACATTACTTAAAATTAAAATAAATCATCAGATGACACCTTAAAACCAGCAAAGAAAAACTAGTAATTAGACTTTAAAAAAAAAACCCACACCGTCTCCACAGATTCCCTGTCGCTTAGTTTTCAGTAAGCCAACGACTCGTCGAGTCGGGCAGGTGCTGCCCAAGCGCACACTTCTTTCATTAAAATTAATACCAATGTCGCGTGTGCACATTCTTACTCGATAACGCCTTGCCGTAATTAAGGTATGGCTTTAAACGAGCCGGGCAAGGCGGGCGCAGCGCAGGCGCACGACCGCCACGCGCCGAACGGTACTCCGCGGAACGTTTAACGAGAAATTTTGTTTCCATCAATATTTCTGCTTATGGTATCAGATTAACAGGCTCGTTGCGATCCGGTGCAGATGTGAGGAGGTATTTTCTTTATTCGCGGATGGGAAATTTTAGGTCGTTTTCCTTTTGTGCTTTAAGATACAATGCAATAGCATAATTAGCAAATTATGGATGTAATTGTGAAAAAATTGCATCAAATATTAGACGACCAATTCTCGTACCTATCTAGGTATCTACATGAGATCTTGTTTTTATCTAATCTCTATGGAACTAATGTCAAAAGTTTTAACTTGATTTTCCTGAACTGTTACTGAACCCTCTTATCTATTGTTAGGACCACGTAAATTACATGCACATCTGTTCCGTTTTTGAGTCACATTTACCTATGGACCAATATTGCTTGCCCAGGAGGCAGCAAAAAGTATAAGAAAAATTAGACATAATGTTACGAGTATTTTTTCTCGGACACCGCATTAATTTGTAGTGCAGCAAAGTGACAAAAAATTAATGCACAAAACGAATTCTGGTTTTCTTCACGTTTTGCCCAGTGCAGTCTCAGAGTTAAATGATACAAAATATTAAACACGTATATCGAGTTTGTTTATTGGCAATCAGTATTCGACGGTTTATTTATGTTGCTCATACTTCAGCTGTTAACACTTCGAGATGACGATCTTAGGGGCGTCGCAATTCCATTCGAATCAATAAAACTGACAGTAAAAAAGATTACACAATAGAAACTGATATAAGGAAACAATACTAATTATCTATTTAGGGGAATCTTATCGCCGCTACTAACGAGCTGTCGTAAACCTATAAACGAATTCGACAAGCCTTGTTGTCGGCAAATGAGACGATTGCCTAAACTAGCCCTCTTTATAGACCTCCGCACATGTCCGAAGGGTTAGATATGTGAAATACAGCATACTAAATGATACACGTTTACTCATTACCGAGAATGATGTAAAAAAAATAACTAAGTTCGAAAACATTTTTATTTTGAGCGTCTAATTACATAGAAAAATAGGAAAACATTTTTTTTTTTTTTTTTTTAACAATGGCATCTCGCAGTTCATCCTTTATGAGGATGGCTACTGCTTAACCGGACTTTCCTGTGGATGCCTCGAATTAAGGCCTCCAGCCAGGGCATACAATAACTTAAAAACTAAGCGACAGCGCTAAGGGTAACCCCCTGCGGGGTTCGGACCTCGGCTCAGGGCGTCGCTGGAAGAGGACAGCAAGGGACAGGCTGGATCGGTATTATTATTGGTGTTTAGGGGCGAATTTAAAACTACAGGCTCAGCTGCGCGGGCTGGCTCGAGCAAGGGTCGGGGGGGGCACGGTGATGGTGCGGGGCGTCGCGACGGGCCTCGGCGGCGAGGACGGAAGGACGGATGTCTGAGCTTGTGTTTGTGTTGACGTCTGAGAGTACTAGTGGCCTTACTGCTCTCCTGGAGGAGGGTAGTGGCGTCGTCGGGGATAGTGAGGGTATGCCTTGGTCGGCGAATCCTACTTATGCGGGAGGGAGTGTATCGGGAGGCCGCCGCAATCAGGGGATTGGGGTGCTTTATGGCAGAGTCAAAGAAGCGCTTGGAGAGGCGTTTCATGAACTGCTGGATGGTGGGGAGTCTGAGATCTAGATGCAGATTCACATTTCGGACATAGAAGGGGGCTCCCGTGACCTTTCGGAGGAAACGGTTCTGAAGGGTTTGCATTTTATGCAGAAATCGCGGCTTGGCGTGTGCGAAGACTACGCAAGCATAGGTCATGATGGGACGGATGACCGCGGTGTAGAGGCGCAATTTGCACTTGAGTGACAATTTGCTGCGGGCAGTTATCATGGAGTGGAGCCTACCGAGAGCGAAAGAGGCGCGCGAACGCGCCGTCTTTATGTGCTCGTTGAAGGTGAGGTTGTGGTCTAGGATGACACCTAAGTATTTGGCTCGCTTTCCCCAGGGGATCGGCTTGCCATACATAGAGATCGGGCGCGGGAGGGGGGGGGGTAGTTTACGCGGTTTCGAGAAGATGACCGCCTGACTCTTATCGGGGTTGACCTCGATTCTCCATTTCCGGAACCAATCGCTCAAGGCGCTTGCGGAGGTTTGGAGGTTTCGAGCTATGGATGACTGGTTGACACCCGAACAGTATATGGCAGTGTCGTCGGCGAAGAGCGCCAACTGTGCCTTTTTACTGTTCGGGATGTCACTAGTGAAAAGGGTGAAAATGAGGGGAGACAGAACGGAACCCTGGGGGACTCCGGCGCGGATGGGGTGAGGGGGAGAGAGAGCGCCCTCGATACGGTAGCGGAAAGTGCGGTCCGACAGAAAATCTCGTAAGATGAGCACGAGACGGTCTGGCACACCTAGCAGGTACAGCTTATATAATAAGCCATTGTGCCAGACCTTGTCGAACGCCTTCGCTATATCGAAGAACAGGACGCCTGTCGAAGCACCTCGCTGAAAAGCAGCGCTAATGTGCTCGACTATGCGGTGGAGCTGGTGGATGCACGAATGCTTCGTGCGAAAACCGAACTGTTCGGGGGGGATGAGGCTCTTTGCTTCGGCATAGTCTTTGAGGCGCTTATAAATAAGCCTCTCGTAGACTTTGCCGAAAACATTGAGCAGACTGATGGGGCGGTAGCTGGAGGGCTCAGACTTGGGCTTGCCTGGCTTAGGGATGCCTATGACTGTGGCTTCTTTCCACATTTGGGGGAAGATGTTGTTGCTCAGGGCGCCATTGAAGATGGCGGTCATGAGCAGTATGAGGGGGGCGGGGAGGAGTTTGTACACCCTATTGGTGATACCGTCCGAACCGGGGGCTTTGCGGGTTGCGAGCCCTTTTATGATGTCTTGCACTTCGTCGGGAGTGACGGGAGGCAGAGGATCATCAGGGTCTTCGACTGGCGGGAGGGAGGCTCTCCGTTCGACTTCAGCGTTCACCTCGTCGAGGTGCGCTCTGTCTACTGGTTGAGAGCTGGGAGTGCATTGAGCCTCTAGGCTGTCGGCTAGGCATTCGGCCTTTTCGAGGTTTTCGAAAGCGACCGTTTTGTCGGGGCGTGTGAGGGGAGGAACTGTGGCCTCTTCAGAGGAGCGGAGCTTCCTCTGGAGTTGCCAGAAGGCGTGGTGGGTGGGCTCGAGTTCGCCGATCAACTTATCCCATCCCTCGGAGCGCCACTCCCCTATGCGTTTCTTTACAGCACGCTGTAAATGGCGCATGTGGGATTTGTTCGCGTCGCAGGGAAAAGAGTCGTAGGCACGAATGGCAGCGTTCTTCTCGGTCACCAGTTCACGTACGTCATCGGGCAGTTTCCAGCGATGGTCTTCCATCACTGGAACTTCCCGTGAGCAATCCGTCAGTACGGATTGAACGTGCTCTGTGAACGAGTCGATCGCCCCAGTCGTGTCTGCGACTGAGATAATTTGCTCGGGGATGGAGTCTAGGTGGGGAGACGTGGTGGATTTCAGTCTTTCGCTTACTTTCCTCCAGTCGGTGACTGTTTTGGTCGGGGGGGGCTGGTTGGGGTCGTGCGGGGGGCCCGAATAGGGGGCCAGGTGCAAGATGACCGGGCGGTGGTCAGAGTTAAGCTCTTGTACCGTCTCGATAGACTGCAAACGGAGGTTTACATTCTTGAGAAGCGCTACATCGAGAACGTCAGGAAGTTGGGTGGGGTCGCCCGGGAAATGAGTGGGATACATCGGAGCGATGATATCGAAATTGAGGGAGTCGCCTAGTTTGAACACGATCCTACCTCTGGTAGAGGTCGTGCTGCTATTCCAAGCGGGATGTTTGGCGTTGAGATCCCCCGCCATGATGACGGAGTCACTCATACCGAAGAGGGTAGTGAAATCGGTAGTGAGAGAGATGGGATCCTCCGCACCATTGGTGGGCGGGATATAGGCGGAGATGATGGTGATTGCGGGGTGACCGGTCATGCCGAGCCGACAGATAGAGATCTCTAGCTGAGAGATAAGGGCGGGCGGGTCTATCGGGATGCAATGGAGGGACTTCCTATAGTAGATGAGGGTACCGCCCTTGTGGCAGCGAGCCCTGTCATTGCGAACTATCTTGTAGTTGGCAATGTTCGGGTTCCGCAGATGGGGCTTCAGGAAGGTTTCCTGGACTAAGAGGACATCGAGCTGGTGATCGCGGAGGAACGCGGCGATCTCATCGCGTTGATTTTTAATGCCGTTTGCATTAAAAAACCCTAGTCTAAGGGATCGGGGTTTGGTAACGCTCATTCTTTGTAAAGCCATTGGAGCTTTTTAGAAGTTGAGGGTTTGCATGACTTGCGTAATCTGAGGATACGCATTGAAAATCTCGGCGATGCGCCGAGGATTGCCGTTACAGGCTTGGATTTCCGCTGCCATGGCATTTGCGGGGGCAATAAAAGCTGCGTAAGCACCGATTATTACCTCCATGCTGCTAGGCTGGGGGCGGGAGGCGGGGGTCGGGGGGGACCTACTGGGACCAGCGGGAGCCCTGGGCGCGGCGGCGGGAAGGGCTACCGGTGGGGCTACTGGGACCGAGGGGCCTACTGATGGCGCGGGGATGACGGTTGCCATCAGCGCTGGGATAGTCGGGGGTGGGGGGGGCACCGAAGCTGCGGGAGCTTTGAGGTGGTTGAGGTTCGCCCATGGGGAGGGCCTTTGGGGACTGAGCCTATCGGGCATCTGGGAGGAAGGGATCGGGATCCTCACAGAGGGGCTTTCCCTTTGCTGACGGTCGCTCGCGCGCTTCGTCAGTTTGGGAGAAGAAGACTTGGGAGCCTTGGGGCAGCCACGGTAGTTAGCCGGGTGCCCGGATTGGCCGCAAAGAACGCAGCTCGGTGGCTCTGTGCACTGAGAGCGGTCTTTGGGGCGGGGACAGTCTGACGTGCCGTGGGCACCTAGACACTTGACGCATCTAGGTGTCGCGTAGCAGTGGGATTGGGAATGGCCATACAGTTGACACCTGTGGCATTGTCCGATGAGGTTGGACTTCCTGGGTTACTCGATAGAGATACCCGAGAGGGAGCAGACTGACTTCACCTTGAAGATGGGGTGATGTCCTTCAGTAGGGTCGCAGATGACCAGGACCATGTCGTAGACTAGGCCCTTCCATGCTTTGTGCAAGCGATGGACTGCTGAGACGGGGATGCCTTGTGAAGCAAGGTCTTCTTTGATCTCCTCGGTGGGGATTTCTTTGGGGACGCGCCTGATGATTACGCGGGTGGGGACTTCCTCCGGAAGGGAGTACGTATGGAAGGAGTAAGCCCTTGTCTGGAGGAGACGGGTAAGGTCCCTGTAGTCCGAGGACGAGGCGACCGTTACCTTAATACCCTGTTGGGTTGAGCGGGCGTTCGTGTAGTTGATCTTTTGATCAACACACGCTTTGGAGATTTCTGTCCATTTGGACTTATCCTGGACATAGATGGGGGGCGGGGGTCGTGGCTTCTTTGCGTTCGAAGCGGGAGGGTTAGCCGAGAGGCTAGACGCGGGATTGGCCTGCGGTGCGGCGGGGGTTGGGGTGGGGGGGCGGGGGTTAGAGGGGATTACCGCGACCGACTTTTTGGCCTTGTTGGCGTGAGAGGAGGCGTTCTTCTTTCTCTTGCCACCCTTTCCGACGACTATATAGTCGTCTTCCGAGGAGGACGAAGAGTCAGAGAGGGCTTCCTCTGAGTCGGATTGAGATTGGGGTACGGACGTGTCCATACTCTCTGGAGTATCTGCTGCGGTAGCGGCTGGCACGGAAGGTGCGGGATCGGGGACTGGCACGGACGGTGCGGGTTTCGGGGCGGACACGGAGGGAGCGGGTGATGGGGCTGGCACAGAGGGTGCGGGTTTTGGGGCGGGCACAGAGGGTGCGGGTTTAGGGGCTGGCACGGATGGGGCGGGTTTTGGGGCTGGCACGGAGGGTGCGGGTTTTGGGGCTGACGCGGGGGGTGCGGGTTTGGGGGCTGGCACGGAGGGTGTGGGTTTGGGGGCTGGCACGGAAGGTGCTGGTTTGGGGGCGGCGGCTGGCACAGAAGGTGCAGGCGAGGGGGCTGGCACGGAGGGTGCGGGAGGGGAGGCGGCGGCGGCCTCGGGGATTTCGCCTGAGTTTGGCGGAAAGAGGGGGCTGACTAGCGCGTCGCTAAAGTCAATGTCGATGACCGAACCGGGAGGGCGTCTAAAATTTATAAGACGTTGGGCATACTGGTTAACGAAAGAGGGGTCCTTGAAGAGGACCTCTTTAACGAACGCCAATATGACCGCGTCTGCCATGATCGGGATGGGGGCGGGGAGAGGGAAGAACCATAGGGGGCGTGAATCCCTAACAACCTAGCACCCCGGGTGGATGGGCCCGGGGGTGTGAGATCCTACCCTCCCTGTCGGGTGTGAGACAGGGAGGTGAGTACCTGAAGTAGGAAAACATTTATAATTTTGTTTTGTTTTTACCAGGAATTTCACAGAGTCTCACGTTCAGAACACAAGGTGGAGCGCACAATGCCCTGTAAACTTTAAGAACAAAAGAAACCAGCAAATCCCACCGCACCCCTCCAATTGACTTCCTACCTATACATCCACCGTCATTGTCGCACACAAATCTTTATCTTGAAATTCGAATATCAATCAATCGCACATCCGATTGGTCAATGCGAATCGAATCACAGCCGAATCGTATCTCGGTCACAATCGGTGTCGGGGTGTCGTTGAAGTCGGATGCGACGACGTCCCTGTGTCCGTCGGGCCCGTCAGCCGTAGGTGGCGGCGACGGCGACCGAGACCGATGCGATGTCCCGATAGCCCCCGTGTCACTGTCTTACAAGCTCCGAGACATTCTATTTGCATTTTGGATGTCGTCTAAAAGACGTGTGTTATCTGTCCTAGCACATGTAGGTGAGAAAACAAGTATATTCCCATGAGTAAAAAGTATTTAGAAATGTTTGCAGACTTTCTTTAGGTTTCTGTTTTGTTTTTCGATCCATTTTATCTTTCTAATCTTGATATCGGGAGCTTGAGGCTATTGACGTTTAGGTGGCTCAAAAATAAACCAAGTAATACAGATATATTTTTAGCTAGACAGATTGTATAGACAGCCTAAAGTATTCTTCATGCTGAAACCATGATACAAATACAAAGTTGAAAGCAAAAACTCTTTTAATGAAACGTAGTATCCCTATGCCCACAAAAATCATTGAAATTACAAAAATCAAATAAACTTGCGACACACAATCAAACCGCGTATCATGGCCTGGCCGTCAAAGCTCCATACATCACACCTTGTTGGCAACGAAAAGGAATGTTCGTTCATTGTTAGCAAACCACGCTTGATATGAAATGTAAAACATATCCTTTATTAATACTTAATACGATCACCCTTTGATTCGATGAATAGGAGTCACTCAACAAGTCGTTAATCAATCGATATTGGGTACGAATCAGGTAGTTGTATTGTGTGACCGATGGCGGCGAGCTTCGCATCTATGATTTATTATAATTCTTAAACTTGGCATTAATGAGACTGAAGTATTCATTGAACCGCGACTGGAAGCTATGAGCTACTAATGCAAGTTACTCCTTGTTATCGATCCGTTCGATTTCGATAAAGCATGACAAGCAAAAATGTTTAAATCTATAGGTACCTAAAACGTTTATATCAAATGTAGCAATGGGGCAATTCCCAAATTTTAAGAACTTTCGTATTCTAATTTCCGTCACAATTAGCTGTCAACAACGCCTGTACAGCTGTCAACAACTGTACAGGCGTTTACTAAATTTTTTGACATTTGATTGTCGCATAAGCTTTGGATTCCTAAGAAAGCGGTGAACGGTCACAGAATACCGGCTGCCCAAAGACAGAGTGTTTGTTGATACCTTATTGGCAAATACTGGTGAAAATTACAGAAAATCGTAGATATATAATAAGAGATTGCGCCTAGATTTTGAACGTTTTTTATTACGGGAATTGACCTACCGATATTTGCCGACGATACACATAAATATTTGTTTGCCGTACTATTAATTCTGTACTCTCATCATTCCCAGTATTCTAAAACCCAGCATTTTACTTTCACTGCAACAATGTTATGACAGTTTTCCATGTTTGTTTAGTACTGTCCATAGTGTCCATACCGTCAATCCCACACCAGTGATGCGTAACTCCATGTATGGCAGATGACATTGTTCCCATAATCACCACTTTTACATCGTTTTCAACCCCATATCCCACGTTGCTACGCATCTCACGTCATTTGTTTTACCTAATTGTTTTATTTGCAGGTAATTGCTCAAACAAAATGTAAATGTGACACAATATCCGGTGTGGGATGGGGAACTTAAATCGATCAAATTAAAATGAAACAATAAAATTTGCCTATACCGTAGAACAATATTAGGTTATTTGAAAATATTATACGAGTCCAAATCAGTCTCCTCAAACATAAATTCGTTTTAATTTGTAACAACGAATCCCACAAACACCAAAAAAATAATATTTTATTTCTACGAGTATCTACATATTTAGCCCGTAATGTCCCACTGCAATCTTGCTTAAAAACGGTATAATAATTCAAAACATAAAATTAAGCAGCAGCATAATTTGTTCAATCGTAATTGCTCAATGGGCGGTGAAATAATTGATATTGTTATGACAGTTTTGTGAAGGGATATTACGAGTACCCCACGTTACATCGTGTCCAAGGATTATATAAATATATATCATCACACGTGTCGTTACTAAATTGCACTATGTTTTTACAGGTTGCAAATTTGTAAAAGAACGGTAGGTAACAGCTAAAGTGTCAAACTAAAAGTGGACTGAGAAATTATGAAAACGTATGCCTTGCGATGTATTCCGAAAAAATCTCACCCGTGAACACTTAGGCGAAGTTAGCTTGAATAAGGTGATAAAGGGTAAATCCCTCCCTAACATCAGGTGGAATTACAGCTCACTTCACCTAAGTTTACCCGGTGAGATTTTAACAGAATAGACGGACTATTACAGGATCCGCCACAAAATTAGTAACATGTAACCTATATTGCAAACATTATTCATACATACAATGTATCGCACATTGCAAAACTAATGCAACTTACTTTCCCACAGCTGAAAACTGCTAAACCAAAGATTCACACCACAAATCAAATTCACACTTTCCTTCACACGACCATAAATTAAAAAACCGTATCAATTCATAAAATAAACTTATACCTAACAATTTAAAAAATTTACAGCACTTTTAATTTTAAACCAGTTTCGTGGGTGGTGCGTTGAGATGCGTAGGAGCATAGGGTGGGTACCCTTACAATACGGACACAATGACTTGAATTATCGTCGCATTCTTATTGGACATGTTACACGACTTAACATGTTACTTAGGCTTATTGTTAGTAACTTAACGACATCATTGAACGCTAATAACACTATATTCTTCTTTTGTCGGTGATGTTATGTTCTTTTTGACTTACACCTCGTAAGTTATTTATGAAAAATATTAAATTAGTATTGGAATATAATGTGACTCCCGCGGTCAGGATAAAATGAGAGCTTTTTAAGTACCTAATGATTATCGTGGTGTCAATGAAAGCTGGGTAGGTACTGCATTTTTGCAATACACTTATGGAAAAAGTTATTACATAATTATGAACGTCTTTACGGAACCTCTGGGTGTTTTTCAGTAATTAAATTGGTGATGTCCTTAATTTCGAAAAGAAAATTATTTTCGTTGCCCCATCGTCCACAATGCTTTCAGCTGAAACATGTCGATGGCTGAAAGTTGTTTTTTGTTCGTTTCTTGAACATAACATAATTTAAAGTTTATTGAATTTAAAATTTAAAAGTTTATTATTTATTTATTACGTTTAACATCAGCAGGGTTACAATTTCATTCCATTGTCTTTCATTTAGCCCCCAACCTCTCACATAACCCTAACGGAACATCGATCGATTATTCGTAAAATCATAACAGGAAAAAAATATCGGTTATTTACGGAACCCATTAGCACCTCCCCGCAGGTCATATCCGGTATAAAATCACGGGGTTCAACCCCACAAGATGACTGGCCACTGCTTTATTACTAAAAGTCAATTTAAATCTAATACCAGATAAGTAGCTCCAGCTCAAAAAAAATACACAGGTAAAGACAGGAAAATTAATTGTTAAGCAAATTTAATACCAACTTAAATTGTCTGTATATTCAAATCAGAACTGTCATGGAATGGAAATGAAAAAAGAAAGAAGAAATAATGAATTCATACAACTGTATGAATTGTCTAGAATACGTCAAATTAACGTAGTGTCATCAATTGGCTTAAAAAATAATTTTCCCGATTGTACCTACTTAGACTAAAAATAGTGTCAAATAAAAGGAACCTTATCACACGTCAAGTCTGTGGTATGGAACACAATTACAGCACTATTTTAGAATGTAAAACTAAAAATGGGCCAGCATTGACATCATAAAACACATCGGTTTAACGACCGAAGCTTAGAAAACAACCCGATAAAAACTTCGATACGAGACCTATTAACCGCTAATACAGAGCAAAGTATGTATCAACTAATGAAAACAAATACCTAACAACGAAACAACCATATCGATTCAATTAGTAAAGCTAAATAGAATGAGAGTTATTCGATTCACGCACTCGTATTGACGGTAGCCGGTGCTTTGATCAAAGTGCCGACGAATTAAAAAAAAAACAAAGTCTAAGAAGTGCAATTCATAGCGTGTTTCAAATCTAATTGATGATGGGCTGGTGAAGACGCCGGCGACTGTCACCATGGCGGCGATCCTCACACGAATGGTATTGGCATAATTTTAATGAAGAAAAAATTACCATGTTTCATTAGCTTTCGAAAAGAAAAATGCAGCCGAAGTATTCAAAATTATCTAAAGCTCATGTCGGGAATGCTAGAAATACTTAATAGACATACCTTAATAAATTCGGTGATGCGTCGATAAAAGATATTTTTTAAATATGTGCTAGAGTAGTACTTGGGAAGCCATAACTGTCTTTAAAACACCATTATTATCGGTCTTATCTCTGAATATTTATTGAGACTTCTTCAAATATAATTAAATTAATGTTATTGCAGTGTAAGCAGCTTTCCCGCTAGAAGGAACAATAAATATTTACTCTTTAAGACATAATATAGGTACATACAAGACTGAAGTAAAGTTTAATAAACTCTAGTGGCCTCATAACTTATAAACAACACGAACCATCCTATCTGCATATAAACTTTTAAACTGATTGATATTCAAAATTAACACGGTTGCCTTCATAGGGCTGGACTAATTAACAAAGCAAACATTTTTAATCAAGCCAACGTTCTTATCGGAGCAGGCTACATGCGTATACATATGTAATAGGAGTAATTTCATTACATTTACAACATCACCGCTCCATTCCCCAATTTCCAGAATTGGTTTCATTAACGTAAATGTCAATGTATTTTATCGATAATGTACCGATAAACACTGAAGCGACTTTTATCCAGCAGGTTCGAATACGACTTGCCTTTATAAGAAATACCTTTAAACTCAAACACTCAATGAGATTGAAACTGATAATACTGATGTGGATTCTTAAGACGATTGATTTATTTTAAATATAAAGACATCGATACGCTGATTATGTGACAATATCTCTTCATCCTTTTTAGTGGCAGCGCATTAACGGTAATTCCGCAGATATTTATAGGCACTTAAATTAACCTGTAATATTTATCATGCTTCTCTTTGTGAATAAGTGAATATTATAGGAGTTTAAGAACCCATACATGAAAATGAGTAATGAAAATGTGCAGTTACGAGTCATTGCTACGAAAGCTATTCATTTCGTATTTTAGAGCATTCAGTGGTCAGCAAAAAAAACTGGGCACGCGTTAGCCACCGTCCCTGCACCGCGCACCCCCCAACCACCGCCAGGTACGGACCCGCACGTATAGGGGGAAGGGATGATCGAAAATAATAGGGGAAGAGAATTCAAAAATTTATATTTTTTGCAGCCGGCGCAGGTGATATAACGCGTGCGCGTGCGCCGGCGACTCACTTGTACGTGAAGCTCCGCTGCCGCCGCTCGCGCTCGCCTCTAACCGAAAGCTCCCACGAAGCCTTCCCCTATCGCGCAGTGCTTTTCCGATAGCTGCGCCGACCGGTCGTGCACTTTATCCGTCGTGAACACCCGCGCCGCCCGCACGTAAAATGCTACAAGAAATTCAACTCGTTCAAGGTCAGACGAACTACGTAGTCGTCGCGTCCGGATATCCTTCAGCTACGTTAACGAAAACGCCCGTAGAGAAGAGAAACATACCGATTGCTCCGGCTCCTGAAAAAAATTATGTTACACATGATTCTCCACCCAATCTACAGTACAGAAAGAAGGTGCACTTTAGAACAAACCCTTACACTGGACCCCAGGCCGCGTCGATCGCGAGACGTAACGCTCGGGAACGTAATCGTGTGAAGCAAGTGAATGATGGATTTAACGCGCTGCGCCGACACCTACCCGCGTCGGTTGTCGCTGCGTTATCAGGTGGTGCCCGCAGAGGATCTGGCAAGAAACTTAGCAAAGTTGACACACTGAGGATGGTGGTTGAATACATTAGGTATCTCCAGCAACTCTTAGATGAAAGCGACGCTGCTTTGGGAATCACGCGGGATCAAGAAAACAGAGAAAATATTCCAAATGGAAACACATTACAGCCGATAACCACGATGGATTTGGACGATGGATTCTTCTATGGAAGTGGATCTCCCTGTTCAGAGAAGCCCGATTCCCCTGCGCCTTCCGAATGTTCGTCGGGGGTGTCATCGGCGTACTCAGCAGATCGGTACGAGGTCACGACGACGACGCAACAACAGCTCGGCCCTATGGATGAGGACGAGCTACTAGACGTCATCTCGTGGTGGCAACAAAAATAACAATCATGTAAGTTGACATACCTACATTTGCCTAATTCAGCTAAAAGGTTTTCTTTATGTCGTGCCATATTTTTAAATGAAAATTTTATCAATTATTGATTATTTTTTACCCATCTTATCTAAAGTGATTAACGAGCTCTATGATTTTTTAAACAATCGATACTAATGTTTACATTCTTTTGTTCACAGATGAAACGTTGTGAGTGACACAACTGGACCCAACCCTCCGAAAACGATGAAACGATGTCCGTTATTTATTAATAGTGCATTGATCGTTTATACATACGAAAAGACTCTTGTATATCTAGTCAAATCAATAGTGCCTTTAATAATTTAGGTGTTAAGTCTTAGTTTTAATTGCGGAGTAATTAATCAGGTTTCGATTACTGTACTGACTTTTTTTTTTAAGTAGACGCAACATCTGACTCTCTACTTTGATTTTTTTTTGTTTGGGTGGGTGTTAATCTTTTAATGTAAGTACACTGTTCAAGTGTTTGACTGTTTAAATACCTCTAAATTGTGCCGTTAAAGACAATTGTTTGGTATAGGCTGTTATTATAATACTTTTAGTACACTTTGTGAAACAAAATGGTCGATAGTACGTTACCTTTTACTGATATTACCGAAACTGTAAGAACGCACTTTGTATTATCGGCCGAGTCGATGATATTGTATATATATACATTAATTAGTTGTAAGTTATTAGGTTAAGAAATTACAACTATTTATTGAATCGACCTGTTGGCATTTTTATTCCTTTGTTTTAAAACTTGCAAGCTGCACTTAGCCCCACTAGTTTTTATACCGAACTACCGGTGTAAAATGTCGTGAGTTCAAACAAGTTATAGGGTGTATCAATTAGTTTTTCCAACACATAATGTTTATTTTATCAAGACAATTTAAAATAGATTCCTTTAAATGCAGGTTATTCCCTTTGTCCTGTCAGTCTAACGTCAATAGCTATTAAATTAAATACATATTAGATGAGAACCTTGACATTAATAACTTGACTTTTTGTGAATTATTATTATTCTTTTAGAAACCTAATATGACATTTCAGAATGGATCCTTATAAGAACTTAAAGTGACTTTTGAAAGTTGCACTAGGTAAACGGTAATTCAATTTTCAGTAGTAAGAATTTTTATTTTCTGAAAAACATCTTAAACACTATTGAACTCAACTAACTGTTTATAACTAGGTACATTACATTAAATGACTAAGTGTCCTTTTGTTTTTGTATATAGGTAATTACCTAGTTAGTAGTAAGTCGATTTTTAGTTCCAATAACTACTGTCATTATTAAATAGACATAGTCAAAAGTCAAATCTAGGATTACTTAGGATATGATCGCTTCTGCCTTAGACCTAGAAACGTAACCAATATATCTTAACCCTTCGTATTGCCGGAACGTAGATCTACGCGAGACACAATGGCTTTTTAATTGTGTCTGTAATTACGACATTCAACCGGTTAAACCGAAGTTGCTTGTCCTAACTCATGATCACAAAGCCGCCAATTTGATTCCATTTCATTGTAGAAAGTTGTAAACTTGAACTTACATCTTTCATTTTTAGAATTATATTCAATAAACCCTACAAGAAGAATTTAAGGAAAATATTTGATACTTAAGATTCTTTAGGTACCTATAATTTTGTATCAAATCTTTTCCATGCTTAAAGAAGAATCTTTTCCTACCTTTTACGTACCTAAAGAATCTCGTGAATAACCTAATGAAAACAAAGAAAGCTGTCAACAAAACAGCGGGAAGCGACCGAACTCCTCACAAAACAACACAAATTAGCATAATGAACGAATCAGTGTCTGGCCGTGTAGACTTTATTTAACTTAACTCATTTTAAAACAGCAAAGATAAATCAAAAGCTTGGTTCATACGATACACAATACGATATGAGCATTTTTCAAGTAATTTTTACAGTAAAAGCTTTCACTAATACATTGTTTAATTTTATTATTACTTTGAAAGACTCTTGCTGTCATTGTAGGTCACTTAGGGATTATGTCACAGGGATAAGCGACATTATTGACTGGTCTATTGATAATGTCATACCACAATCAGACTTAAGGTGCTAATAGGTCGGTTATTATTATTATTATCTCGCTGTGTTATGTACTGTACTCGCTATGCAGCCTTTTTAATAGTTTAGCAGATGGATCTTTATAAAAGTTGACGTACTTAGAGGTGAATCTTTGATTTGTTCCGTCTACGCCCCACATTTTTACCCAACTTTCTGGACATTAAAAAAAGATCCAGTTTCGCTTCACGTGAAATATATTTCCTTTTTCGACCCACAATTCAGTTGTTACTTGCTTGTACAGTCCGTCAAATGTGCTTTAAACCTTTGTATGAAGATATTAAGCAGTGGCAAACTTTTTTATAGGTTACTCAAATCAAATATTATCTTTTTAATTTATTCCGTATTTAATCATAATATTCCAGTTGTATCAACTGGATAATTATGATTAAATACGTTTAAAACTCCATATTTTTTGAGACAAATTACCTGCAATTTTTCTCGATAGGCTCGTGTATTAAAAATGATTTACTCAAAAAATGTCATGTTCCCATAGTTTTATATCCAAACAACCCGTCTGTTCGTTTGTGTCAATCCTGTTATTACCCTTTAGATATAATAAATCATCGTTGTCCAGATGTAGAGAATTAGCGGGACGCTGCGCGATCGCGTCGAGATATTCTCTAAAAATAATAAAAAAATACCTCACACGATCCCAATCAACCATTATTATATGACACACGATGAGGGCAGATTCTATTAATTTATAACCAATGTGGGTGGATATACTGGCATTATTTTTTTAAAGGTCGCGGAACGTGGACTTGGATAACTGTAATTTCGTGTAGTTTTTATTAAGATATTGGCCAAGTAAATTGTGGCACGCAAGCGCAACCCTTATGAAGCCGTAATGTAGGCAGGAAAGATTAGGACAAAAATGTGAATATACATCCTACATATACGTCGATGCCGATGCTTAGGTACTTCTCTTGGTAATTAAAATTAGTAACCATGTTGTCTTTACTAATCATACATTGACAGACATGATTATATAACGATATTATCATATTATTCTCTGGTCACAATTTGTCAGTGGTCATTAAAATTATGAATACAATTTCCTACTTTTACATATTTTAGAATAATCTGAAAATATTATGCAAGAAAAGCGAAAGTTATACAGTATGTAGAACTTTTTTTCAGTATAGTATGTAAGTAAGACTTTTCAGTAAAACAAGATGTAACGTTTTTCTCTTTTGATATTTTTTTTAAACAATGACTCCTTGTTTCTACGAACACAAAAGCTAGGTGGTATAATTTATATGTCCACGTAAATTATATTTGACTGCATTGTTAGACCTTTGACAAATTCACTTGTAACACCACGCGTGAGAGCGACTATGTTACCCTACTGTTTCTATAATAAAAAACGTTATTGTTTTGATAAAAAATGACATGCCATCCAAACATCTGATAATAATAAGCGTGGGCGGGGTCGCAACAAAAGAGAATTGGTTAACACCATACAAACACAATACGGGTTGAAGTTTTGATTCGGGTGTAAAATTAAGTTTTCTAACATCGGCCCCCCTTTGTTCGTTTTTTCTTGTCGCACCGTCCACACAATGAGATTGTTTGTTCTATTAACGACTTAACTGCGATAAAATTACTGTTTTCTTGGGAATATTTTTCACTAATTTACGAGACCTTTCGTTTGTAATTTGGCAAAATAACATCTATCACATTATAACGAATACACCAACAGTAGTGATTATAATTTTTTACATCAGAAAACGTATCTTTTGAAGAGTTTTTTGTCTCGTCTATTTATCAACGAATCTGAGTTTCTCCACACATTAATCAAGTTGCATACATATCTGTATAACTTCCTGCGTTCGGTTCACTAAAGGCTACTTTTCGGCTGTTTATCTTGCTAATGATGTTTTACGATGTTGCTGCACTCTGTGTTATCACGCGCCGTCGCCTACGGTAGCTAATGCACAAATTTAACTATCAATGAAATCTAACAAAATCTCCTCTATGCGTAAGATAATAAGGTTCTATTTAATGATAACGGTAGTGATACAGAATGCTACCACTTGGTAGCATTCTCCCGGCGGCTGTCTCTTTGTCGCCTCTCATATCTATAGGCAACTTAATTAATTGACGGATCGCGGTAGCAACCGAACTGATTAGCGCCCCTTTTTGTGCAACATCGTAACCCTTTTGTCGGAAAGTTATCTAGGTGATAATAGAATTGAGTTCACAAGTTCCGCAACTTTATATTCCATTGGTGAAACTTTAACTCGAAGAGCACTTAATACTTAGGTAGCGGTCAGGAGATTTACTGATTTTGATTTAAATTACAAAAAAGATTCGATGAATCCTTCCACAATGTTCCGTACCTACCGCAGACACTTTAAAGTAATATAATCAGTAAGCGGTGCTCTAACATAAGATGTAATCATGAAAGCGATGCTTACGTATAACCGCCTTTAAATATCAATTTACCTCCCTCCGGAGGACATCGAAGGAGTAATGCACTTACTTAATAATAGGCGGCCGTAGCTTCTTCAACAGTTCCCGACAGATCTACTTAACGCACGAAATAATAACCCAATTGAATATTTCGGGGCTGGAGAACAAAAGCCGGCAACACGGCTGTCGGCCACATTACCGCCCTACCACAATAAATCCCGGAGGTCCGTCGCCAAAGGGCTAATTACTCTGAATATCGGTTGATATACTGTCTACTTAGGAACCGTGATGTATGAGCGCATTCAAAGGATCGGACGCCGCGCGCCCCCGGCACAGGCACGATGCTACGATTATAAATAAGCATGTTTAGGATAACGATTGTCGACACTGCGGTTAGCTCATAATAAACGGTAATAGAAAACATTAATTTATCCATCGAACTTTGGCCGGGACCTATAAAACACTCGGTGGCACTCAACGGTTGCATTCACTCGTAACGTCTTTCATATCGACATCGAATGAGATGTCCAAGATACTCATTGTGCAGGTGACAATAACGCACATGATCTAGATTAGTGACGTGCATTGTGTTCCCAAAGGGTTGCATTGTGTGCTCACAAACGCAGCGCCCGCGCATAAAGCGTCGATACCCACAAACGTCTCGACAGATTCGCACAGTTTCCGTGAATTTGTAAAGAAAATAAATATCACTTTTGACAACGATTCCATTCATCATTTTTCATATTTTTGGTTATAGAATGGAAGTCATTATTATAAGCGAAATTTATTTTTGTCACTGGTATCGTCCAATAATATTGATGAGGCTCACAGACCATGCCTCTAGGTTTTTTAATTCATATTTTAAGAGTACAATTATAATTTTATTATTTCACATATATCATGTTGAACTAATTGGTGGCTGTCGTGACCAGTACTCATTATCACTTTTGGTTATAGAAAATCAAGACATTAAAATAACAACAAAACAAATAATGCTGTCATGGTTGACTCGTGTCTTTCGTCGTATTTAATCGTTTAATATTTTACTTTCTTTGTATATTTTGTTCACACAATCCAACACAGACATAAATTTCACACTCACCAGCTCAATTTCTCCCATAACACCCACGAACAAGTAATTTTGAACCGAACAATTCTCAAAATAAACCTTTAAGACTTGGTTGAACGTAATCTTTAACCAAACTTAGCCACAATGGAGGTGATAAGATCAAATCTCTTGCTTCGACGAACAAATTGTTTGATACAGACTGTTACATCGATAGTATGTTTACAAAACATGTCATTCACTAAGAATTATTTCAAACAATGTTTTTGTACCGTGAAATTGATTCTACTGCTACCTAGAATTAGGTGTTGAGTTTGTGTAGAGCATTTTGAGAAAAAGAGGGTAGATCGATCATGTTACTAGTGGTTGTCGTTGAAGAACTCCTCGAATGCTGGCAGCGAAGGGGTGGACTCGGTGACCGATTCTGGGCCCTTTCAATAAGACTACACAGTGTACAATAATGCAGAATAATGTAATGATAATGCTTAATGACTTTTACATACAAGTTTGAATTGAATCGACACACAATTAAAGAGGACCAGTGTCGTCGACTAACTGTCGGTCCGCTCGGTGGTCGCACATCGAACGGTGGGGGCGCACCGCGCACCCCGCGCGCGCCGCTGCTTGCTACCGCTGCGCGTCGCCTCCCGCGCCGTGCCGTATGCGTGTGTGAATTCTTGTGCACGCACACATGCAAGGCGTCAACAAGTTGCCCCCCTCGGCAAGGGACTGTGGCTTGTGGACACATCAGGCCGATCCTCAACCGGTAGCGGGCACAGCCGATTGAAGGCGCGCCGAAGAATGCCCGATGTTGTCTTCACGTCTGCTACCCTGGTCACACCGTCGGAGCCTGGATACACGCTGGTTATTCGCCCGAGCAGCCATCTGTTTGGCGGCAGTCGATCATCCTTGACCAGCACCATCTCTCCAAGTCGTAGGTCTCTTCCCCCTTTGCACCATTTCTGTCGCTTTTGTAGCTCTGTAATGTATTCTTTGTAAAATCTATCCCAAAAATGGGTCTTCAACTGTTGAGTTCTCATATATCGTGAGAGAGTGCTCAACCTTGTAGCATCTTGTGCCTGAGGAGAGGGTAAAACAGTTAATGTTCGTCCCAGAAGGAAATGTAACGGTGTGAGGGCTACTAGGTCTGAAGGATCAGCAGATAAAGGAGTTAAAGGCCTTGAGTTCAAGATAGCCTCTATCTGAGTAAGTACTGTGTTCATTTCTTCGTAAGTAAGGTTTGCAAGAGCAAGTATACGTTTCAAGTGATGTTTAACCGATTTCACGGCACCCTCAGCTAAACCATTAAAGTGTGGGCTATAAGCTGGTGAGAATTTAAAGTTTATCGATAAATTTGAAGCGTGTGCACTTAGATAAGTTGCATTTAATTTTAAAAACCTAGCCAGTTCATTACATGCTCCTACGAAGCATGTACCATTGTCCGAGAAGATGTTGACAGGTTTTCCTCTACGGGCAATAAATCTGTTTAGAGCAGAAATAAAGGTTTCGGAGCTGAGATCTGTCACAAGCTCTATGTGTAGTGCTCTAACAGCCAAGCACACAAAAATGCAAATATATGCCTTAATTAAATTACCTCTACCCTTTCGGTTCAAAATCATCACTGGTCCTGCATAATCTACTGCCGTGTTTATGAATGGATAATCAGCATGTAGGCGCTGCTCAGGAAGGTTACCCATAATTGGCTGTGTGATTCTGCCTGAAAAACGACAACATATAATACAGCCATGTACTGTTTTTCTAGAAAGATTTCTACCATTTAATGCCCAAAATTTATGACGAATGTTTGACAGCAGTAGTTGTGGACCAGCATGCATGAGTAATTTGTGATAATATTTAAAAATGAGTACTGTGATGTGGCTAGATGCATGTAGTAATATGGGATGTTTGGTGTCATACCTATAATGTGAATTGGAGAGCCTACCTCCAACTCTAATCAGACCATCAGAATGTAAAAAAGGATTCAAATTAGTTAATTTATTTTTTAATGACAACTGTTGTTTGTTTTTTAATGACCTATACTCCTGATGGAATGATTCATGTTGTGAAATTCTACATAATGTAATTAAAGACCTATTAAGTTCATGTAAAGTTAAAATCCCTATACATTTGTTTTGTGAGTAACGACAATTACTTATAAATCTCAATATATAGGCTGTAATGCGCTGTAGCTTACTAAAATCGGAAAATCGTCTTACAAATTCGACTGATTGTTGCTCTGAGACATTTAAATGACTTTGAACCTTAAATTCCGGCAAGTCATCTTCCTTAATGATTGTTGGTGGGCCAGGCCAGTTAGACTCTGGTTCCTTTAAAAATGCTGGACCAGACCACCACAAGCTATTGGATTCCAGATGGCGAGCATCTGCGCCTCGCGACCCTATATCAGCAGGGTTCAACTTTGTAGGTACATAACGCCAAGTACCTGGTTCTGTAAGAGACTTCAGTTCATGAATTCTGTTATAAACAAATGGTTTTAATAGATTGGTTTTGGACGTATTAATCCAAGCTAATACAATGGTCGAGTCACACCAGTAAGTACAATTGTGAAGTCCTATTAATGAAGATTTTACTTTATCAGCTAAACGGGCTGCTGATAGAGCTCCACTCAATTCCAAACGGGGCACTGTCATCGGTTTCAGTGGAGCTACACGGCTCTTTGCAGTCACCAATTTCACTGTCACTTCATTATTGTTGGACACAGACCGTAGATAAATACAAGCACTGTAAGCTTGTGTTGATGCATCGCTAAAGGCATGCAGTTCACAAATGACAGGACAGTCACATGTGACATGTCTTGGTATTCTTATTTTCCTAATATCACCTAATGATTTAATAAAGTTACACCAAGCTGCTTGAATCTCACTTGAAACATTTTCATCCCATGTTGTTTTTAATGACCATAATTTTTGTAGAATAATTTTAGCTTGCAAAATGCAAGGGTTAATGAGTCCAAGTGGATCAAATATTTGAGCCATGGTAGACAAGATTGTGCGTTTTGTGATGTGTTCATGTTGCTTAATGTTTGCTGAAAATAACAACACATCTTCTTTACAACCCCAAAGTAGTCCCAATGTTTTCGAATACTCATGGTTACTTAAATTAAGCAATTCATATTTGCTAGTCTCACCTATAAGTTGTTGTATAATGCGTGAATTATTTGAATTCCATTTTCTTAAGTGAAGTTGTCCGCTTTCAAGTTGGTTAATGACACCTCTGCAGATGTCTAGCAGCTTAGACATATCATTGTCCCCATAAATAAAATCATCAACATAGAATCCTTTAATGATAGCATCTGAAATAGACTTATCAGTGCATTCTTTTCCCAGCTGAACTAAACATCGTGTTGCAAGATATGGTGCAGATGCGGTACCATAAGTTACAGTGTTGAGTTTGTACTGTTTAAGTTGTTCATTAGGTTCGAAACGCCATAGTATCTGTTGTAACATATGTTGGCCTTCAATTACTTTTACCATTCTATACATTTTTTCAACATCTGCAGTAACAACATGTTTAAACTGTCGGAATCTAATTAAAATGCTAATGAGGTCACTTTGCACTGTAGGGCCGACCATTTGAATGTTGTTAAATGATAACCCGGATGAGGTTACTGCAGATGCATCAAAAACAACCCTTAATTTAGTTGTTAAACTTGTTTCACGTAACACTCCATGATGTGGCATAATGTATGTGTATTCATCCTTATCTGGAGTTGTATTCTCAGTCATGTGACCTAATGATATATATTCCTTAATGAATTCAGCATATTGCTTTTTGAATAAAGGGTCACGCTTGAATCTACGTTCTAACGATATGAACCTAGACAGGGCTTGTTCATATGAACTACCCAGCTGTTGAGGCGATTCTTTTAATGGAATTGTTACAATGAATCGACCATCATTTCCACGAGTAGTAGTTTGTATGAAATTACTTTCACATTCCTGTTCCTCTCTGGATGCAGGTTTGTGCACTGTGACCGTTTCAAGTTCAAAGAATTTGGTTAATTGATCCTGAAGTTGATCATCATAATGTATACTTGCATGATTGCAGTGGACTGTATTAATGCTATGTTGTAATGAGTGTGTGGGACCAGATATCAACCATCCAAACTTTGTTTCACTTAATGTGGGCTTATTTTTACCTAATGAAATATTATTACTTAACAATACACTCCAAAATAAGTCCGCTCCAAGCAGCATATCTACTTGTGACGGTGTGTGGAATAAAGGATCCGCTAATGTAATATTTTGGGGTATGTCTAGCCCTTTATGGTTGACTTGTTTGCAAGGTAATGCTTGAGTAATGTGTGGAACCACTAAACAATGTATATTCTCAGAATATGAATTAATGAGTGATGATATAACGACATCACATCTTTTAAATATGCAACTAGATTGACGATTTAACCCTTCAACTAATGTCGAGGTTGAATGAGTTGGTAATTTAAGTTTGTCACATAGGCTCTTTGTAATGAAGCTTGATGTGCTACCATTGTCCAATAATGCACGGACTCTGTGTTTGTGACCACTATGATCAGTAACATCAACGGTAGCCGTTGACAGCAATATAACGCATTGAGGATTATGAGTGGCTGACAGAACCACATTATCTTGTGAGCTTGTTGACAACTGTGTGTTTGACTGCGCTGTGCAGAGTACTACACTATTAGTATCAGGCGTAGGTTGTGAAGAAGAAGGTGGAGAATCAGTAGTACCGTTGTTTGTATCCTGTGTACTGGATGGCCCATTCAAATGCAACATGGTGTTATGTCGTTTACGACAGTGACTGCAGCCACCAATCCTGCACTTAAATGATTTGTGACCATTACGTAAGCAGTTAAGGCACAGGTTAAGAGATCTTGCCTTCTCAATACGAGCTTCAATGGAAAGGGACTTAAAACTTGAGCAATTATAAATGGCATGATCACCTTTACATAAAGGACAACTATACGGTTTGTTATTGATTGAAGACTCCGAGTTCACAGTAAATGTCTTTTGTTTATGTGTACTGTCACCTTGTTTGTGTGTACTGCCACTTGGTCTTCCTTTCGAACTATTGTTATGAACTTCCGCAATAGTTTCTAATAAATCTGCTCGATTCTTAAGAAATTTGTTAAAATCAGCAAGTGTGGCTAAGTCATCTAATGCATTACGGTAAGTTTCCCATTCCCTACTTGTCACTGAATCCAATTTACTTGAGACTATGTGTATAATGAGCACATCCCAACCATCTGTAGGCAACTTAAGTGTTTTCAAAGCTCTTATGTTACGATTAACTGTATCAATGATGTTGCGCAGTACTTGAAAGGATTCTTGCGTTCCATGTTCAATATTAATGATAGCTTGAACATGATTGTAAACTAAAAGCCGTTTGTTATCATAGCGGTCACATAGTAGCTGCCATGCAACATCATAATTCTCATCGGAGAAGTCAAGAGAACTTATTATTAGAGCAGCACTATCCTTTAAAGCAGCTCGCAAATAATGGAATTTACTAATTCTTGGAATAGTGTCATTTAAGTGTATTAATGAAACATATGTGTCATGGAACTCAAGCCAGTTGTGATATTGACCCGAAAAGGTAGGTAAATGTATTGTAGGAAGTTTAAGTTTTATCCCACCTTTATTTCCAGAAACAGTACTAGCACCTGTGACAGATCCATTGCCCGCAGAGGCCTCCTGCTTACTCAACAGCTCCTGGGCAACAGCAAGCGCAGCATAATACCGGATCTCGAAGGTCTCGCGTTCCTTATACTGGTCTTCTGGAATATCAGATACATTCTCTATGTCACTTTGTATACTATCATATTCAGGATATAACTCCTCTATTTTTGTTAACCTTATTTTTAATTCACTAATTTGTAAGTTATTCAAAGTATCACAACTTGTTACTAGTTCTAAATATGATTTGAATTGAGTTAATTTAGCCTCAAGGGTTCCACGTTTTTTAAGTAATGATTTGTAATCCATGATAATGATCCACTTAATGAAATTAAAGTTAAAGAAAAGCTACGAAAATCTTCAAAGTAAAAAGTGCAAGCTTATACTTAAATGTTATGTGCAAGGGAGCAGCGAGGGTGCGCATGAAACACGGGCAAACAAACACCAAGCAAGCGAGTGCAACGCGCTCCTGAGAGCCCCACGGCACGCAAACATGCCACGTGCGTGGCCCAGCTGCCCAAGTAGCCCAGCCGCGGAAAGCAACAGCGGCCACGTTCTCACATGTACTGAGTCTGTTTGCACTAAAGGTTGGCACTATGATCCATGAATTCCATCCATGATCTATTTTCCTTCCAAATTATTGATATTTCGCACGACTCCACGTGTCGTGCTTGCGAATTCCACGTAATGGCCGCCTCGTGCGCAGATTCTTGTTCTTGTCGCGTCGCGTCGCTCGTAATCCGACTCGTTAGGACCAAAATGAAGAACTCCTCGAATGCTGGCAGCGAAGGGGTGGACTCGGTGACCGATTCTGGGCCCTTTCAATAAGACTACACAGTGTACAATAATGCAGAATAATGTAATGATAATGCTTAATGACTTTTACATACAAGTTTGAATTGAATCGACACACAATTAAAGAGGACCAGTGTCGTCGACTAACTGTCGGTCCGCTCGGTGGTCGCACATCGAACGGTGGGGGCGCACCGCGCACCCCGCGCGCGCCGCTGCTTGCTACCGCTGCGCGTCGCCTCCCGCGCCGTGCCGTATGCGTGTGTGAATTCTTGTGCACGCACACATGCAAGGCGTCAACAGTCGTTATTCAGTCTATTATAGCAGTTTTATCAAATTGAAAATGCTAACTAAGTATTTACTAACTTGAAGCAATTTAGATAACTATTTAGACACGACAGTCTTTTGGGTCACAAATTTAAAAAAAGTCATATTTGCTTCGCTTTTCACAAATTTTGAAACGGAAAGTCATTTGGTGTTTTATCTATAACATGTATGTATTTACAAAATAAAATGTTTATAAGTAGTGTAGCAGCCATCTCGTTACCATAACACAAGCGTTAGGTTGCTTAGCTTGGGACTATGTGGCGTTGTGTGAAATGTCCAAGGATATATGTATTATTATTATTTATTATTTAGCTCACGAATTTTAAAAACATCATAATTAGATTCAGTTTTCACTTCTCAACATAATGCTATAAGCTAGTGCAGAAATCATCATAACAACACGCATTTAGTGCATTTACTATTCTCGATCTACACAAGATCTCTCTACACAAGATCAAACTGGTTGCTTATTTAATTGTAAATTTATTCTTCTTTTTTTGATATTGTTTTACATTCTGTAGTTGCTCTGACTCACTTTTTTTTTTTTTTTTTTTTTTTATTTTTTTTTTTTTTTTTAAGGATGGGAAATCATCCAATGACCCCTCCCGCTCTGGGTGGAGCGGAAGGGAGTGTCAGACTCTTACTGACTAAAACCCATCCGTGTTCCTACCTTAGCCCTTTATGTTCCGGGGCAGCGGTAACCCTTTCGGACAATCCCGCTGCCCCGGCAGGCTTCGGCCCTAACGGGCCCCTCCTTTGATGCTGACATCTCTTTGAGGCGCGCGTGGAACACATACGCGCCGTCCGGCACGGGCCTGGTCCTGATCGGACGGCGAGCTACCCATTACTCGCCGTCCGCAGGCCCGCGCCTACGGTGGCCGGGAGTCGTCACGCGGCTCCCGACGCCCGGAGCGTCTACCGCGGCGGCTGGGACGGGCGGCCCTCTCGGCTCTCTCCCTCTCCCATCCCGCCACCTCCTTCGCTAGCATGACTGCTTCGCAGAAGGAGGTGACTGCCTCCCACTCCCTCTCGCCCCGGACCATGGCTTGGACCAGGGCCGGGCGCGAGAGGTCGCCGCCGCTGCCGATCGCCTCTACGAGGACACGGCGGTGCTCTGCCCAAGCGGGACAGACCTCCACCGTGTGCACCACCGTGTCCTCTGGGCGATCCTCGCAGTGGTGACACCCGGGCGTTTCCTCCCGCCTGATTATGTGCAGGAACCTCCCGAAACATCCGTGTCCGGTGAGGACCTGCGTCAGGCGTTAGGTGAGGGCGCCGTGACGCCTCTCTAGCCACTCCTCAAAGAGGGGCCTTACCGCCGCTATCGTGGCGTGCCCTGCGCTGGGTTGCGACAGTCGCGCTTTCCATGCCGCCATGAGATCGCGCCGGAGGTCCGTCCGCTCCGCAGCAATTTGCCGCGGAAGCGGGTTTTCCCCCCGGCGTAGTGCCTCCGCGCGCCACTCAAAGAGGCGCGCGAGGACTATCGCCTCCAGATCCCATGGCGGCAGTCCGGCAAGGAGGCTTGCCGCCTCGCGCGAGATCGTGCGGTACCCCCGTATCAGCCGTATGGCTACCACCTTTTGGGGCGCGTTCAAGTAGTGGGCGGCTCGAAGCCGCAGTGAACGCGCCCACACCGGGGCGCCATACACGGCCATGGACCGCACGACCCCCGCGTAAAGCCTCCGGCAGGAGGCGTTTGGCCCCCTCAGGTTGGGCAGGAGCCGCTTGAAAGCGGCCCCAGCCCGTTCCAGTTTGGGGGCCAAACGTCGGAAGTGCTCCACGAAGTTCCACCGGCTGTCGAGGACGAGACCCAGGTATTTCATCGTCGTCTCGACGCCGATGTGAACCCCTCCTACCGTAAGTTGGGATCCCGATGGTGGCCCGTTCCGAAGCCCATGAAATGTCATGGCTTCGGACTTGTGCAGAGCCACCTCGAGACCCAACTGCCGGATCCTCTCCACGACTATCGCAACCCCGCGTGTCATTACGTCGGCCGCCGCCTGATGCGACCTCCCCTGCGCCAGGACCAGCGTGTCGTCAGCGTAGCAAACTACGCTGACGCCATCAGGGAGGTCTGCCCGCAGCACCCAGTCGTAACCGATGTCCCACAGGAGCGGCCCCAAGACCGATCCCTGTGGGACACCGCACGACATCTCTCGCCGGTTCCATTCCCCATCGCGACCGGGGTAGATGACGGCTCTGTCCGTCAAATACGCCCCGACTACTCGACGGAGGTAGGTCGGCACTCGGTGATACCGGAGTGCCTCCCTAATGCAGCTCCAGGGCAGGGTGTTAAAAGCGTTGGCGATGTCGAGTGACACCGCCACGACCACCCCACCCCGAGACACCGCGTCCCCCGTCGTGAGGGCTCTCACGCGCATGATGGCGTCCACCGTAGAGCGCCCCTTGCGGAAGCCAAACTGGCTATCCGCAAGATCCGGCCCCGTCCTCACCAGGTGCCCGACGAGGCGGCCCTCTTTCAAAGAGCTTGCCCACCTCGTCGAACAGCACGATGGGCTGACTCACACCCTGACTTATTACTTGTATTTTTTTTTGTTTTACATTTTTTTTTTGATGAAAATCGTTTAATTTTACCATATTTGTAAATATGTGAGCACCATATATCTATCAGATAATTAATTTATATGTCATGGTTTAATTTTTTATTCCGTGGCTAAATAATAACAGCCGCACAGGTCGATCAATCAGGTTAAGCTACGCTTGCCGCGGTTGGTCTGTGGATGGGTGACCATCTTTACATATCGAGACCCCTCCGTGCCTCGGAAAGCACGTTAAGCCGTTGGTCCCGGCTGTCATTCGTGGATCTTTGACAGTCGTTACGGGTAGTCAGAAGCCCGAAAGTCTGACAACCAGTCTTACCAAGGGGTATCGTATTACCCAGTAACTGGGTCGTGGAGGTCAGATAGGCAGTCGCTCCATGTAAAATATATATGTGTGTGTGTATATATGTATTCAGCTGCATCCGGTTAGACTGGAAGCCGACCCCAACATAGTTGGGAAAAGGCTAGGCAGATGATGACCTATTGTGGTATAGTAATTTTATTTTAGGTGCATCGTCTTCACATATTATTTATTATATAATTAATGTACTAATGCAAAATATTGTAAAACATTTTAAAAGAGTAACGGTGGAGTTTCTTGCCCATTCTTCTCCATACGAAAACTACCTTTTGGAATGGGCGACTAGAATCAAATCTATTTCATAATAATTTTTGACGTTCAAAAGTGCCTTTTCTGTGCCTATCTATTCTTCTTCTTCTATATCTTCTTCTTCTATCTATATCTATTCTATTCTATTCTTCTTCTATATCTATCTATCTATATCTATATCTATATCTTCTTCTTCTATCTATCTATACATATAATAAATCTGTAGACGAGACGCTTCTGTACATTGAAAATATTTCCAAAAAAAATTGTTGGGGTGTTAAAGGATAACCAACAGATGCCATTTCATAAATTTTTTGAATTTTTGTCTGTTTGTCGGTTTGTCTGTTTGTCTGTTTGGATGTGACAGATTATTGATTTGAACAGGGTCAACGTAAAAAGTACCAAACCAATACGGTTACTTTTTATACTCAAATATGGTGTAGAACTCGGAGCAGTGATTAGTTTTTATTTCATCGCAATCGGTTCACTCTATCAAAAGATATAATCAATTTAAAGTATTCTAGAACAACTTTTTACGTTTTTTAGTAACACGTAACGACATCTATTGGCGCGATATAGTACCTACTAACGAAAACATTTTGTTGTTGTGATGTGAATAATCACGTCCTATTAGTTTATGCTTACTTAAATGACGAAATAACACAGATACCTACTTATGTCTATGTTATTTTAAAAAGTAATGATAATGATTATAATATTAAACAAAATCGCTTTCCATTGATGGTTTATTTAGTGGCGCCTGTGGCGCTAAAATAATTTTAAACAAAAAGTGAGGATAATGTAAGATAATAATAATTAATGTGGTGTTCTGAGCGATAGAGAAGTTAGATAATTATTGATATAGAAAGTTGAGTAACGCAGAGCGTTTTTTAACGAAGTTCTTATATGGAGCTTGCGGTAGGAGTTCTAAGGGAGAAATCGTCAAATAACGAAAAAGCGTTATGCCTCATTTTTCAAAGTAATAGGTAGATAGAGACACACACACAGAGGGAGAGCTATTTTTCATGGTTTCCGAGGATCCTGACCCCGGTAAGTGAGGTCAAAAAGAAAATCAAAGATGGCGGTTGCCTAAATTTTTAACTTTTTCGTCATGGGTGTCGTTTTCATGGTTTTCGAGGGTGCTGAAGTCGATAGTCAGGTCAAAATGAAAATCCAAGATGGTGGCTGCAATTTTTTTTTATCATGTTTGTCGTTTTCATGGTTTTAGAGGGTGCTGAAGTCGATAGTCAGGTCAAAATGAAAACCCAAGATGGCGGCTCCATTTTTTTTAAATGTTTTGTCATGGGTGTCGTTTTGATAGTTTTCGAGGGTGCTGAAGCCGATAGTCAGGTCAAAATGAAAATCCAAGATGGCGGCTGCAATTTTGTTTTGATTTTTTGTCATGGATGTCGTTTTCATAGATTTCAAAGGTGCTGAAGCCGATAGGCAGGTCAAAACGAAAATCCAAGACGGAGGTTGCAATTTTTTTTTATCGGTTTCGTTTTATTGGTTTTTGAGAGTGCTGAAGCCAATAGTGAGGTTAAAATGAAACTGTAACGGCTTACCCACCGTCGATTGGCCCATGAACCGTTGGTGAACATTATCTTTAAACCATTAACTTTTTTCCAAAGGACTTTTCACCCACGAACGTTTTGCCAACATAACTCTACGTCAGTGAATGCTTTACCCACATAATGTTTTGATCAATAACTTTTCACCCAAAGAACAAGGCCAACAGACGCCGGGAAAGATGAAAGTAAAATAATAATAAGACGTAGTCCTTTATTTCTGTGAAAAGGGTATAAAGTAACCTAACCAAGCCTAACCTCGGGGTGCCCTTCGCTCGCTTTGCTCGCTCACTTGAGCCGCCATCATCCCTTCGAACCCTACCTGTCCGAGTCGGGGTGCCCCAAGTCCCGAGCTCGCTTCGCTCGCCCTTGCATCCTTAGTTCTATTTGACATGGGTCAAATGTTCTTTGGGTGAAAAGTTATTGATCAAAACATTCTGTTGGTTAAGCATTCACTGACGTAGAGTTCTGTTGGGGAAACGTTCATGGGTCACAAGTCCTTTGAATGAAAAGTTAATGGTGTTGACCAACGGTTCATGGACCAATCGACTGTTGGTAAACCGTTTCAGTACTGATTAAAATGAAAGTCGAAGATGGCGGCTGCAAATCGAAAAATTCGTAGTGTGTGTCGTTTTCATGGTTTTCGAGAGTGCTGAAGCCGATTGTGACGTCAAAATGAAAATCGAAGATGGCGGCTGCAATTTTCTTTTTCTTTTTTTATCATGTGTGTCGTTTTCATGGTTTTCAATATAAACTTACACGACTTTGTGTGAAATAAAATAAAATACAACCGACTTAAAAACACACTTCAAAGTGCAATAGACCTTTGGTTTCAGAAGTCTGTTTTCTTGCCAACGCGCAACGTCTTCCCAAACTAAGGTTATTTTGCACTTTCTAGGGTTTTTTATGGAAGTCGGTTATATTTTTTTGTAATTATCTTTACAATTTTTTTTCTGGTTTTCGGCAGTATAAGGTCTAAATCAAAATCATGTCTAAAATTTTCATGGGTTTCATCTTCGTAGTTTAAATGGCGGCCGGTGTCAAATATAACCAAAGTTTAATGGGTTGCTTTTTACACGGGCAACTTTATGTAGAAGCTCTTACCATTAATGTATTCTTCCTTTTATCATCTAGATATCTCGATGCTTTATAAGGCATAATATTGGTAGGTATATATGATATCTTCAATACCAAGTTAAGAAATTCTAAATTTACCACAGAGAAGAAACCAAGACTTAGAAAAACTAACTTCAAACTTCACCTACTAATCTCAGATATACTTTAGATAAAATGGTGATATGATTTTACAAGTTGGTATTCTAAGACAGACGCAAAATAAAATGGACATAATTATGGCTGTTATGTTAGATAATCAGCCTCGAGCAGGCGCTTTTATTTTGATTTATTCTCAAAAATCAAAGTGACACTTCGTCGCATTGTCATTATGAACCATGAAGACGCAGTGATTGCAGTCGAAAGGGCCGTAGTAGCGAACCCTAGGTAAGGAAAGCGTTACCAGGCAAGATCTGATGATTCTTCCTTTTCAATGAAGGAGTGGCAATTACACCTTTCCTAAGCGACACATTACCTTGTTTTCCGACATCCACGCGAACGAAGTCGCGGGCACAGCTAGTTTGAAATAAATGCTTTGACTTCGATCTAACTCCACCCTCATGCACCTTGCTAACTCGCTAATAAAATTCTAACTCACACCTAAGCTTTTCTATCCATGTATGTGTCAAACAATGCGCTGCAAATAAATGAGGTCGTTACGCGTATAGTTTTAGTGCGGGCTAGCAATAAGTGGTGTGGCCGGTGCGGCAGATGTTAAGGATTGCGGGTAGCAGCAAGGTGTCGCGGCTCAGGTGCTGTGAGTGGCACAAGCCACAGTTTTGTCATCGTCGCGTACTGATGAGAGCAAATTGAGTAAGATTTATATGAGTTTTCCTTTAGGAGCGATCAAACTACTGTTTTTCGCAAACATGGTTTCTTTTTTAGCATATAGATTTTTGAATCCTGTATCAACCAAATTAAATGCACTTGAAAATATTATACAGGTGGAAAGTCTAAGCTGATATTATGACATACAAAACTGGCAATGTAAATAAGTGATCAGTAATTTCAGCTTAATTTTTATTCTTTTATTATCCTGAAAACTATCAAAAAAGGTGTTGCGTTCAAAATGCTGAAGATAAACGTGTCTCTTTAGATTTATGCAAAAAGAATAGAGCAACATTTACACATTTCAACATCATAATAACCTGAAACAGTGCTTAGAACTTGGAATAATTTCTCTACACTTGACTTTCCAAAGATTGTGCTTGCGAGTGTACCTTGCTCGTAGTAATTTTATCAACATCCGCCTTGATAAAAATACGGAATGCGCGAAAGTAGCGCAGGACAAATGAAATCCCTGTATGTCATGGGTTTTGATATTACCATTTTATCACTTTTCTTTTGATTATCCTGTCATTTAAGCCTCTATTCCACCTCTCATCTAAAGCTTGAATTCTTAATTGTATTTTCTATTGCTTACAATTATAATAGAAAATGTACATATAAATTTTATACTTTAAAGAAGATACTGAAGTAAACTAAAAATGTAGATAATAGTGGAATAAGTATTAGTTCTGAGGAATCTCTTTGGATTCCAAAAACAAAACAAATAAAAGACACAAACAAGGTCTTTTTTACCAGTACAACTTTTCAAACTTTTTATAAGCCTATTGCAAAGTCAATATCTGAGGCTTTTATGAAAGAAAAGGCTTAATTTGCAGAAACTATCTGCATTGTCTTAATTGGGGCAAAAGCGACTTAAGCAGATGCAGACACTCTTGCTTATTGCACAATAAACAAGCTGCAGGACAGATGAAATGCTAAGGACGGGTGCTCACGGTCAGGCAAACGACCCGATGACAGTTTGCGCAAAAACTTTCTATTTACAATACCCCTTTCTTTTGTGCAACCCTATACTTTCTGATAGACGAAATTGTACAACTGTTCAGATTGGCACATGCTAACCCAGGTGCGAATTTGTGTCAATGAAATTGATGGAATTATTTCAGAAAGCTTCATGTGTGTTGGCACACTTCGTTGAGGATTTTTGAGAGGCAGTCTAGAATGGAAGAAAGGGATCTGCGATTCCTAATAATTTGATCAAGGTGAACTCCTATGCATGTATATTTATGTAGCCAAGACTTTAATGAATAGGTTTCTTATCAAGGTACTTACAACCATGCTTTATCGTTGACTGCATCAACATTATCTTCATATGAAATAGTGGTCCGTCGCAAGCCGGGCTAGAACAAAAAAAAGACATAAAATTAATTATAATGAAGCAGTTAATTAAAGTTCACAATGATATGAACAAGGAATACTACAAGTAAAATTCGCAAAATTGTAGTTCGCTACTAATGAGCGCTAAGAAACAGAGGAAAAATATAATCAGTTGTTAAGTATAGCGACAATATTTCGAAGATAACCTTAATTTATTAACGTATTACCTGTTCATGAAGTAAGTAATTATAGTTAACATTTACACTTATCTATTCTTTAGTTCCCGCTCTGTTAAGAGGTCACTAACTTCATCATCTTAGCCGTTTCTCGACATGTTGACTCGACTTACAATGTTTTTGGATGCGGCTAAATATGACAAACGGATAAAGCGTCGGAAAACTTGAGATACGAACGAACGAAGAAAACTTAACGTAAATTCTAAAGATGTTACCACTTTCCTATTATATAATTTTGGTTTTTTATGCGGCAAGCACAATATTAATATATGAATAAAGTCTTAAAACTAAATAAATATTATATGCTAAACAAGTATTTTCTAAAATCTATCGCAACGTAAATATTTATCGATTTTAGAAAACTGGCCTCCCAATCACAAGGAGATATGGAAATCCTAATGTTGACTCGATGCATGGTGGAGTTTCGGTTGTTGTTGTCTGTATTGGTATTATAAAAAGGTCACCCACATATCGAAATTCTAATAAACCAACACTTTCTGTTTTACGAGACACAATAAAAGAAGTGATATTCTTTAAAATATTACGACGCGGTCATAACACTGTCCCTATTAATTCGTCAGAATTTAAATGTCAATGATACGAATGGTAAAGCAAACATCGATCGGTCCGTTACTGGCAGTAACTAATATATTTCACTGGTCGACGTTTACATTGGTGTTAACGAGCCATCCCCCTATAAAATGTTTTGTGTTCATACATAAATCTTCGGAGCTAGAAGACATCACAATGCCAACGTATAAATATTGTGTATTAATGAAATATATTTATTGCGTCATAAAAAGTTATGTGTATTGGAAAATGCACGACTGTTTGGTAATTTAGACGTAACGTCTGGATTTCTTGTATATTTTTATATTTTGGTTTACGTAAGAATCCTTTGTTTAATGTTGTTTCAGAAAGAAAATATTTATTAAAAAGTTAAGTGTGCTTAAGCATATTTAAAAGGTCATTGAGATTATTTTCCCCGTGATTGAACGAGAAAATACTTATTCACCCGGCAGATAAACACTTTTATTAGTCATTATACATTACTATCAACTGCTTTAATTTACATAATAAAGCTTCCATTCATTACTGATTTGTGAGGCACCCATTATCACCCAATATAAGAGATAATAACTTAGTCAAGTTGTAATAAAAGTCAGGCACTTTAGCATCACAAACTCCTCGCAATTAATTTAAATTGTTTAATGACCAAGTTAATTATTTTAAATGCCAATTAATGCCCCCAGATTCCGATAATGAATTATGTGGATTCTGACGTATTACACCTCTCATCGATTAAATTTTAACGCTTTTATAAGTGTAAAAACCGCGATAGTGTACCCCTATCTTCATTTACTTAAGTGGTTGATAACGCGTGTGAAAAAAAGAAAAGTTATTTTTTTTAATTAACACATTAAGGGCAGTATCTTAATCTGTATGGCGCCAATTCTAAAAAGACTTCACCCCTTGATAAGAGTCTCGACGACTTTATCAAATACGTCCCCGGGACGTATCTATAGAATGGGATAATAATGTGCAAAAAATCTAAGGTTCTTTAACAACTAATGGTTTTTGGGTCTTACTTGTGTTTTAGATTTTTGACCACCCCTCCGAAAGAATGCAAACATTTTTATGATTGTGTTTTACAAAGATAATCCATATCGTGTGTTCCTTTGATGAATAAAAAACATCATCATTTTATGTCCCTGGCCAGCTAATGTTTCTTTCTTCGGAGGTATGCATTTAAAACAACTCCTTTCTCAACAAAATGGTAACAACCAACTGAAGCTTCACTCCAATTTTTGGTAGTAGCCGCTGACTCGAAATAAATGTTGAATAATAATTACTGGCAAGAACGGACGTGGGAAACCATCTCCTACGGCAGCGATCGGTGTAGGTACGCGCAGCACATAAATCACACAGCATAACAACACAAGATTTATACCACTTAAACGGATAACAACAATTATACCTGAATCATTTCAGACGGTATGGTATCACCTAATGATTCACATAATTAAACTAAAGGTGTTAAATTACCACATATTTATACACAGACATTAAGATTGAGCAGCTTATGAAGCAATAAAAAGAAATATTTTAATCAATTAGTTATACTTACATGTGTTTGGTAGCCTACCTATCAATAACCCCGTATCTACATAATGACTTCAAGTAAATGGAAAATTAACATTAACTAAACGTCTTTTTTTGCATGTATAATTACACTGGAGACATGTTGCACATTAACAGTAATGCACATACCTGTTTAATTCTTAAATAATTAGGAGCTACTTAAAAAATGTAAGTATTTTCTTCAAATCTTCACTCATTTATCAGAAAATGTAGCTAATTATGTACCACGATTAATGCTAAAACACAACAATTAACCCTTTTCTATATCGGTGTTCTAAAAAAAAATTACATATACCAATATTTCACACGGGGTAATAAACTTTTGAAATATTGGGGGCAATTATAGAAAGGTAAAATGAAAAAATAAATGAAGACAAAATCGCTAGCCTGGGGCCGTATTGCGGAGGGCCACTGTTCAAACCACATTTGGACCATATTTTTTGCTACATTTTTATGAGGGAAAGACGTTATCCGTTTGATCTGGTCCACTTGATTTATAACATCTTACCGGACTAAACACCGCTTGTTAGTATTCAGGTTAGATTTGCATCCAATTAGTAGCATTAGAATTTAGTTATGCGTGATATACCGTATCAAAGTGCCGATATTTATGGCAGCTTTGATCTTTAGCTTTTGAGATGGATCTGGCGTTATATTTAAGTACAGGAGAGGCCCGGGTATTCGATTAATCAGGGATTGGGTTTAAGCAAAATGCATACGCTACAAGTAACACTACTGCTACGAAAGGAACCTATCAGGTATGATTATCATTTATTTATTTTATTTAGAACTAGATGCACCCGCGTGGATGTGGATTTCATGGGTTTTAATTTTTTGCGCGGACACTCATTCTTTTTCTAAAATAAATGTCTAATAAACATCAGCTATCTACCAGTTAATCCCGTCATCTTATATATCTTATAATTAACAAATTGGTCCAGCCGTATCGGAGATTAGCCGGAACAAACAGACAAAAATGTATAAAAATGTTTTTTTTATTATTATTATTATTATAGTACCATATAAAATTTCTCAGCAAAAAACTGTTATTTTGACATTACAAACCATAACTTTAATTTTATTTATTTGTATAGATTACGCTAAGGTAAACATCTGAATTAGCAATTTGTGAAAATATGATCGCCCGAAAATGTTCTGATCTCAATTGTAAAATGATAGTCTTGTAACTAAGACAAACTACGTCACCACATAATTCAGAAGGCCAATTCTCGTAATTTAAAACGTTCAAAATCTAGTCGCAGTCTCATCTCGGCGACAAAGAAATGTCAAAAACTTGTCAAATTTTCTATATTTTCGGACAGTGAACGTTCTTAAAATTACGAGAATTGCCCCTCAGATTTATTGCGGTCTAATCCCCTAAACCCCCCCTCCACCCCCCATACTTCTGCACTTGTTTCTCTATTTGAGAGGCCCTAGGTTATTGTCATTAAAGATTCCATTCACTCGTTCACATGCAATTAAGAACACATTCAAGTAACAGTAGGTACCAACCCATTTGCATTAATCTGAATAAAAATAAACAAAAACAAAAGTATTGCAAGTGAACGGATACAAGCGAAGCGAGGACTTTCCCACGATACTGTACAATCAGTAAATAGATAGCGATATACATATATCTAAATAACTTTACAACCGATATCAATAAACAATTAAACTTTATAATACCCTATTTATTCATTATGTATTATAAAGCCACAGACGAACAATAAAAATCATGTCTCAATTTAACATAAAGCTGTAAAGTCAAAACAAAAGGCCAGACAATTGTTTGCGGCCATATAAACGTACGTATGTTGTACATAAAATATACGATGTATGTATGTGCTTACTTAAAACACTAAAGAATTCGCAGTCATCCGCGGATTAACGAATGCTCCCGCTGCCGTCAGCGGCGGACACACGAACAAACTATTTCACCAACAACGGTCCTAGGTGCGTAGGCATCCGTAGCGTGTTACGATTTTTTGTAGCACTTTTTGTAGAGGGTCTAGAAAAAGTGATTTTTGTTCAAACAAAACTAGTATTTTTATTACATGTTTTGCTTTAATATGTTTTATTTTGGCTTGCATTAACCTTATTTGAAATGGGTTGTCTTTAACTGGTCACTGTGCTCCTACACAAGAAAAAATAGGTTTGTCGAAAACTTTGCAAGACCTTCATAATGGCGAGTAACATCTAAATAATGTTACCGAATACCCAGTTTCGAATGAGGCCACCCCCATCCTCCCTAGGGTATCGTAAAAGGTGACAAAGACGTCACGGGAGTGTGCATTACACTCACCTATTGTAGGTAACACTAGCAACATCATAATTTCGCGACAGTTAAAATTTTTGAGATAATATTATTGTTTTTGAAGCAAGTTGTTAATCAACCTTCGTCGCCTATAGTTTTAGACACCAGTATGTCACATAGCCCACCGCCAGCGGGTACAGCCAACCGCCCAGGAAGCGCAACTCAACGCGCGAATAAGAAATAAATTCGCTGGCAAGCGTAACAAAGGTGAAGTAAAAAGGAAGCGTCCACCCCCTAGGCCATGCGCAGGCGCAGGGATTTATATACACGTGCCTTATGGCTTCATGGGAAAAGAGAAAAAATGGCAATTTCGAACGTAACGAATGTAGAAATCTATTCAACTTAACACGCATGTAAATAGGTATGTATCCGTTGTGTGAGCGTTTGTGTATTTTTACATGTGCATTCTAGAAGCAGTCCCCTATCAATTATAATTAATTATTAATTAATTAATTAATTGTCCCTTATTAATTCTTCTATTATTATTATAATTATTCTTATACTGTACATACACGACGGCGTATATACAGTAGAAGAATAATAAAGCAAATGGAGCTAAGCTGAGAACTGTGAACAGTTTTATTGAAATCTGAAGGCCAATTCTCGTAATTTAAAACGTTCAAAATCTAGTCGCAGTCTCATCTCGGCGACAGACAAATGTCAAAAAGTTGTCAAAATGTATGGAAATTAAAGGGATTTTTTGACAGATTGAGACTGAGATCAGACTGTGAACGTTCTTAAAATTACGAGAATCGCCCTTCTGGTGTAATGGCACAAGTGCTGATATCTGACAGCTCGCCGTGTAAGTGTTGGCTACAATTATAATTACGCTTGACAGGAAGTCTGTTGTGTGAGAAAAACTGTGCATAAATAACAATTTATGCACAGTTTTTCTCTTTCGTATACAGGAAATAAAAAACTTTGTTTATTTGGTGCCGATATTACGCCACGAAGATTGAAACTAATACTTTCATTTCTACACAAGCCAAACCATTCAAAATTACATGTAAACACACCCAATTAATACCAAAAATATAAATCACAGAAGAATAGAGGTGTCCTATGTTCAGCGACATTGCTGGACGTGGAAGATATTTGTCTTACAAACTTAGATAAGCATCAGTTCGCCATGTTGTTCCCACCTCCTGACCTTAACATGTGTACGAATAACCACGCCATAACTTTGGAAATACAAGCTGAAGCTAGATAATAATTAAAATTCCTTTTAGAAGAGAATATGTATGTTAAAATGTAGCAAAATAAGTTGTAAATTAAAACTGATGACTAGAGCCTTAAGTGCGTTCACATGTAGTTTTATATTCAAGATAATAATTAATAGAAAAATATTTTTTACTAATATGATTAACGACAAGTCCTTTGGAAAATCGAGGTTTATGAAAAAACTACTACATAAAACAATTAAAAAAGTTTATTTAACACTTTGATAATTGAGCTTTGTCGGTACCGACTTTGTTTTGAAGATTTTATACTTGTTTTTATTACATATTTACACTCAAAGTAACGTTAAAATTAGCAAGAAAAACGAATCTTTGTTGGCTCATTACTTTTTAATGGCTTTTTGTTTTACTATTCTGTGTCCGTACAGACACAATTAATAATTATAAAAAACGATGTCATGTTTAACTTTGGATGTACAATGTCAAACAGTGGAGTAATATAAAAAATATCGACTAGTGGCACCTTAAAAAGAGCTTTACGTGGCACTATCTCACTTCTTTATCTTATTTAATTTATAGAGTACTATATTTTCGTTTTCTTCTCCTCTAACTTTCAGTAACGTTGGGCTCAGAAAAAGTAGCTTTTGTCTGCTATAAACATATTTTGACACTAAACAAAAAACGAATGAAAGAAGATGCTCTTCAAATTTTTGTACCAATTGTAGATGTGTGATAAGGTGTAATCTACACAATCTTGAATGCGCGCACCATGTCTTTGTGTCTGTATACCCCTTTATATCGAGGTGTTAAATTGTTTATATGATAATCGCCTTTACATTGTGTTATACACAAAAGTACAACTGTGTTATGTTCTTTTATATGATAATCGCCTTTACATTGTGTTACACACAAAAGTACAACTGTGTTATGTTCTTTTATATTGTTTTAACACGAAGCTTGTATTATTTGTCATAACTTCTGAATTTTATAAAGCAAACTTTGTATGATCAGTAAATTACAAGTGTTAATGAGCATGATAATTATATCAATTTAAAAGCTGTACTCACTAACATAATGATAGTAGTTATATCATGTAACCAGCCTGGTAATAACGCACATATGGCTTAATCGTAAGGTGGGAGACTAACAAAAGATGAGCAGGAGGATTGAGAAGGTTTGCTTACATAGGTATGTTACTGGCTGCTTGCCTTCGTGTCTAACTGTAACTGCAGCAAGCAAATCTATACAAATAAATAAAAACTGCCTGTTTGTAATGTCAAAATAATAGCTTTTTACTAAATGCGAAAGTACCTAAGTAAGTAATTTTACTTTTACTGTTTATTTTAGTTTTATATTCCATCACGGAATGTTAATTTAAACGTGTTAATTTTTAATTTAGTTAATTAGATATTAATTTTAAAGTAAAGTAAAGCTTGTAGCACACCTAATATTTATGGGGCATGCGATGCTAACCTGTAAGAAATTGATAAACAAACCCTAGATTATGGTAGATACTTTAAATATTTACAGTGTAAACAATTGTTGGCTAGCCAATAAAGGAAAAAAATAAAATAAAGTAAAAGCACGATACAAGGATTGTAGGTACATACTTTTATACGCATTAATAAAAAAGTTCTCTGTCTGATTGTTCCTGCTAATCTCCGAAACGGCTGCACCGAATTTAACGAGACGTTCTTCTGCAGATTGCTGATATTAAAAGGAATAACTTAAACTACTTTTATTTTATAAAAATAATTAGGGTACCGCACAAAAAAAAATAAACGAAGTCGCGGGCACAGCTAGTGATAAATAAATAATGTTACAATAAATGGAAAATAGTGGAATTTTACCAGTCCACTCATTCTTCTAACAATTCTTTGAAAAGAATGTGTTCAGTGCTTTGGACAATGACATTAATCTACAAAATATCTCGATTGTCAATAATTGTCGAAAACTGAATCGATACCTGATATAATCGCCCAAATAACAAATCAAACTTGTATCATTCGGTACTCGATCATTCCCAGTATACTGTTATAAGAGCTGGTGGTTTGCGTACGATTCGTACGACAAAATTATTCGTGCCAATTAGGCGGTGTCCGCGGGATGACACTCAACTTGTCCTTTGGGCACACGCCGCCCATTCACTCGCGATATAGAACAAAGGTGGTGTGGAGAATCAGGAATCGCAATAACGATATTTCCTTTCAGTCTTGTTAATATAAAATGTATGACAATAGAAAAATTATGTTTTTTTTTTTAAGTCCAATTGTAGGTAGTCATTCAACTTAAAAAAAGTTGAACGAACGATGATGTCTCTGATGCTGTTATTCTGGCTTATTTCAATAATAAATCAAAGACTATGTTTGAAACACATCATTTGTTATTTATGAATGTCATAACTTTGTTAACAATAATTAAGACAAATACCTACAATAATTTACTTTAACTTTATTAAGTGTCAAAAATTAAATTTAACAAAAATATTATTATCTACATTGCGTAGTTTCATCCAGTAGATCTTCATAAACTTAATGGACTTCAACCCACGCATTCACACAAAAATCATACTTAAATCATTCGACTCTAACACATTTGTAAGTTATCGCTCCGTTAGTCCGAGCCCCAGGTCACAAAGTAATAACCAGTTAAACACACATGAGACCGCTTCCAATATCTCTACATAATTATTAACGAAATTGTTGCACATACGTTAATGATTGGCCGAGCACACTCTAATCATCGAGCATCTTCCTTGAACGACGATCAACCGTAATTTATGATTACAGAGAAAGTAATAACACAATGAAAAATAATTCGGAAGCCATTTATGAAATATTATGTACACATAATGCTGAATAATAGTCGAACACAAAGTGGCAATAGAAACAAATAATATTTTTCATTTCCTGTTTGGTTTACTAGTGAATTTTGGAGAACAAAGTTTTTGCATTGTGTACACGCATCCGTGGGAGCAACTACCTGGCACCCGCGGCGCTGTAATTTCTTATAAATCGACATCGAGTGAGATATCCAGGGCCGCGCTTCCCCCCGCTGAGTGCGAGCTGCACGGGTGCAGAGGGGGAGGGGGAGAGCGCACCTACAATGACACACAATAGCGCACATGATCTAGATTAGTGACGCGCTTTGTGTCGCCAAAGGGTTGGGGAGCTTTGTGCGGACAAACGGAGCGCCCGCGCATAATACCACGGTACCCGCAAACATCTCCACTGTGATTTCGCACGATTCTATGAATTTGTAAAGAAAATAAATATAACTTTTGACAGGCGTCCACGCATCGATGCTATCGTTGTTTGTCGATTGTGAATTGAAAACAGAGATACAAATGAAAAATAAACCTTTGGCATTCATACAGAATGTGGTTTCATCTTATCATAATCGATCATGTTTTTTAAATGTTTAATTAAAAAGAACAAAGTTTTATGTAATTAATTTCATTAAAGCAAATAACCCGCAATCATACTTTTAGCTAAATTAGAGCCTGGACCTGTCAAGGGCGGAAAGGGAGAAGAATGTACAATTTGAAATATTCTAATAGTTTTTAATAACCCGCTTTTGACGAACATTAGACAACCGATAATTAAACCACTTAGAATGTTGTGCAGAGGTTATAATGAACATTTCCGTGGAACTTTTAAGGGTTGTTCAGTAAAGTTTAACCCTTCCATTCGCGTTGGTTGCTTGAGGCTATTACTTAAGAAAACGGTTATTAATTTTTATCATGTCGTGATGTTGTGAGTGCTGGTGGTGGAATCATGATATGCAATCATAAAACTTATTTTGGATTAAGCACATAAATACGCTCTGTTTGCCCGCGGCTTTTCTCGCGTGTCTCAGAAATTGGGTTTAAATGTTTATTGATCAGTAATCTGCCATTGCGATTTATTTATTTGGATCGATGAAAACTCACAAGTGGACCTTTTTTTTTATATTCCTACTTGAAAGAGGAATGAATAATATTATGGAATATTTTTTTATTTTGATGATACTAGAATTAAGCGGTTCAAAAATGTATAATCGCCGAAAAAAAATCTAAATAAGACATTTGCATCTAAAATCTAATAACAAACAAAATTCCACGATACATTAATAAAAATGTAACCTGTCCGCTTACGTCCATTAAGAGAGAAGTCAAAATATTTTATGGACGAAAACATTAACACTTTTGTCAAACGAGATCACCCACAGAAGGTACAAAGGCGACCGATGTAAATCTCGCCTTTTATACGCCGCAAGAATTTTTTGATGCAACATCATAAAATATAGATATATGAACAAAATAGTAAATGCAATAAAATCCTCATCCTCATTCATACAGATTAAAAAAAAAACTCAGCTCTATATTTCGGAAAAACTCGTTCCATGGTAATTTTTTATACGCAACCTGACCGCTGTCATTGTTAATTGTACCTCTTGAACTAAAAAATGGATGAATGGGTCCGAACGCTGTCTTTGAGCACCCAACGGGTGACATTGTTGGGAGCGATTTGTCTTACAAGTTCAGATTCGATCTCAATATTGGGTATCGTTTTTTCGCACCTCATGTCAATTATGGCTCGTATCTTTTATCAGTTTTTTATTCTTTAGAATCAATATTTTTTATTCAGTATAAGTGCCCGTATGTTAAGGTTACTTTATAGTTTTATTGCATTTAAGGATATGTTACAGAGATACACAATATCAAGCTCTTTCATTCAAATGTACCCCTTTAAATCAATGCGTGGCCATTCATCACGGCGGCGACACTTCTCGCGTGGAACAGACACCAGTAAGTCAAGTTCAAAACAACCAAAACACAACTTTAACATATCGTAGTACAAACAGTATTCGGTTGTATACCACTTCATGTTAATTTACGGAACTAAACGCAGATGCAAGCATTATTGTGTACGCTGTATCTAATTTGATAATGTAATTAAATTAAATTCCATTCTCGCCTTTGGGTGGTAACCCTTTTGATATTCTTATCACCGTTTTAGGCCCGTCCACAATTTATTGACCTTGAAGTAATTAATTACTTTATTTAAAAAACTGTTTCACTATCGGCAAAACCCTCACACCAGAAAACGTGTACCCACGAAGAAATAGGATGCTCAAAGAAAAAGGTCGTTGAACGTAATTGTAAACTCGATATAAATTTGATATACAACGCCATAAAAAGACTAAAAGCAATTCAAATAAAGTAACTTTTTTCCCAAAACTAAATGCAGTGCAATGACGTACAAAAAAGCTGGCGGAAGAGGATGGGACCAACCAATATTAGTTTTATATCTGGCAGAAAAAAGGCTCTACTTGAGAGGGCGATTGTCAATCAGAATAACAATAATAATGGGAACCCTTTGAGATTGACGAACCCTTTCGATTCTGCACCTGATGCGGAAGTTATTCGCACACGACGTGGGAACATTATTTTTCCGAAAGTTTGGACTTTTTGATTCTACCTTTTTCAAACTGTGTGAAAAATGCTTTTGAATACGTATGAAGTATGGACAGGTTGCTGTGTTTAATGTGGTTCACACAATGATTTATCAGTTGCCTTTACAAGCCTTTTCTATTAACCAGTGCTCGAAATAGCTTTGTTCAACAGTTTTTATCGAAACTAACATTTAAAAGAACTTGCCTTCTTAGTCATCCAATGTGATTGAAACTATTGGTGATAGTGGTGTAAATACCTAGGATACAAATCTTTCGGGCAAGGCTAACATGCCAGTACACTTATCAAGTTGGCACGTAGGCGATACCTGTACTAACTGTCCGTCACGTGCTGAATACTGCTAACAATGAACTTGCGCGAATAACAAGTAGACAACCCAAAGCTGTTCGAAAATCAACCTTATTCCTACGAAATAAGAAGGTTTAGTATCACTACCCGCATACTGTTGAAATACACGCGCCAGTGCATTAATGATAGCGCTATCTGCTACCTACACTTGACTCTTTAAGTTCACAAGTACGAGAGATAAACGTTCAATAAGTATTCCTTGACATTGGAAATATTCGTTATCTACTTCCGATTCGCGAGAACTCGAAAATTTAAATATATATAAAGTCCTGACTGACTGACATATCAACGCACAGCTGAAACTGCTGGTCCTAGAGACATGAAATTCAGAGGGTGTGTTCTTTGTGTAGAGTAGGTATCCACCAAGAAATGGTTTTTCGAAATTCCACCCCTAAGAGGAAGAATGGAAGGAAGGTGATATTTCATGCGGACGAAGTCGGAGGCAGAAGCTAGTATTAAAATACAGAAGGTTAACTCAACTTAAAGTAACTAGAAAATAAATAAATAAAAGGAATCTTCAAACTAAATATGTATTTCCTGAATAGGTCCTACGACCCCCCTTGTCTGGCTAACCCTCCGCCTAACACCCTGTATATTATAATAACAATTTAGTTTGAGTCCAGGGTGCTTACTCTCGAATATAATTCCGAAAGATCGACATTGGTCAAACGTCAGTTGGTTGAGTTAAACGTGAGGGATTGGCTAGACTCAGTGAATCCAGCCAATCCCTGACGTTTGACTGACAATTCCAATGTCAATCTATCGGAATGATATTCGAGAGTAAGCACCCAGGCAGGGGACTCTCGGCCATCAAGCAATTATTTATTTATTTAATATAGAACACCAACAACAGTACATGTAATAAATAGAGCCCTTGCAGAAGTAGTTCACTGGTTTAATGTCAATAACCTACTTCTTAACGAAAAAAAAAACGAAATGTATTAAGTTTACGATACCCCACGTTAGACAAGTAGAAACTAGTGTTCTCATTAAGGATGAAGAGTTGAAACCCGAAGATACCACAGTATTCTTAGGCATAACTTTGGATGCCAAGCTTCAATGGGGCCCCCATATAGATAAAATGTCAAAAAAGCTTAGCTCTGCAGCATACGCCGTTAGGAAAATTCGTGATTTAACTGATTTAGAGACAGCCCGTTTAGTTTACTTTAGTTATTTTCATAGTGTGATGTCGTACGGTATTCTGTTGTGGGGAAATGCCGCCGATATTCAGACAATTTTTATTTTACAAAAAAGGGCAATTCGTTCCATTTATAAATTAAGTCCGAGACACTCCCTCAGAGACAAATTTAAAGAGATTAATATAATGACTGTGCCTTCTCAGTACATTTATGATAATCTTTTGTATGCACATAAAAATATTAATCTGTTTAAAAAATACAGTGATATCCATAACATAAATACTAGGAACAAACACAAATTTGTTGTTCCTACAACAAGGCTCAAGAAAATAGGTGGGTCGTTTAGATGCCAATGTATACGTTTTTATAATAAACTTCCTAGTCACATTCAAGAACTAAGCCTTAATAAATTCAAATCTTTTATAAAGCGAAAACTATGCCAGAAAGCCTATTATACTGTAAAAGACTATATTGAGGACAAAAAGGCTTGGGATTGAGCTGCTCCAATAGGTTTAGACTGTAATTGTTGTTTTTATTTTTTCATTTTGCTATTTTACACTTATTTTTTTTTTTTTTTCAAAATATATATTTTTCTTTAACAATGACATGTAAATTTACTGTATAAAGTATTATATTATTTTAATTATTGTGAATGTGAGGACTATGTGGGTCATTGTTTCAGTTTTAATCATGGTCTGGCAGTTTGAGTAGTTTATGCGGCCTACCCAAATGTCCTGTTTTTGGTATGAGTTGAGCTGCACGGTTCTGACAAATGCGTGCACTGACTGGACAGGTCCTCTCAATCTGTGTGGTTATTTCCTCAAAATACCATTTCAGACACCAATCTACATGGCCCTCAAAGATTATGCCCGACTTTTTATATACACTTTGACATTGATGATTTTTATATATACAATGACATGAATATTTACTTTGTAAAGTATTTTTTATTTTTTTATTTAATTGTTGTGAATGTGAGGACTATGTGGGTCATTTCTTTTTTTACTGTTTTCCTTCTTAGTTAGTTTTAATCATGATCTGGCAGTTTGAGTATATTACGCGGCCTACCCAAATGTCCTTTCTTTGGTATTGTTCGTCGAATCGTTGAGCTCCTCAACTTCTGAGTTGAGCTGCACGATTTTGACAAATGCGTGCACTGACTGGACAGGTCCGCTCAATCTGTGTGGTTCTTTCCTCAAAAGACCATTTCAGACACCAATCTACATGGTCTTCACATGATCTGACCAAGATTATGTCTGGACTTTAAAAGAGACTGTGACCTCTGAGTTTGTTTCGGCCTTTCTTCTCAGAATAGTCAGATAGGAAACGCCGACCTCATCTAGTTTAAAAAAATATGATTGACGTGTAAAAGTGTTTGTACAAACCTACTTACAGAAAATAAATCATTTATCATTCATTTATCATTTATCATGCATTCAACATTGCCTTACAATTTTTTTTTTTCTTTATTCGTGGTGATTCAGTATTCTCAAAATTTCAGTTAAACATTCTCGCCCATTACATTTCTCGGTCGGACAGATATCGAGAGATAAGGAGACAAGATCAAATTAGTGGCGAAGGAAGAACGTAGCGTTAGTCGCGGATGGGGTCGAGCAGGACTACAGGTTCCCACACTGCAAAAGGCTGTCGTGTCCTAAGTTCAGAATTTTGACGCGCGGGATTTGCGTTATTTTTTTTTTATAAAAATCTTTTAACTAACAAAAATACCATACCTACATAAACAATACATTACAGTTAAGACTAGTTTTCACGACTAGTTGGCGTCATGTATCGCGCGCTGTCCAGTAGCCAGCTTAGGAAGCTCCGGACCATCACTCCTCTCGCCCAAAGTCTTTATGATTTTCGACAGATATTCGTCCGGCACTTTCACCACAAAGAATAAGAAATTCGTATTGTGACGAGACCCCCTTCTGCTTGACCCTCAAAGCGAAATATGTTTTCGCAAGGAATTACAATCTATTAGGCCTCTGTAAAGTAATGTAGCCAGAACACGTACAGCAGCGTCGTAGGAACAGCAGGCTGATTTCTGAGAGCCGGTGATTCGGTCCGATCGGTGAAGTACCGCACTCTTTACGAAAATCACACTTTTACTCAGAATACATGATTTTGGATAATGTCACCATTTTATAGGCAACACAAGAGACGAGTGGCAATGTTGAATATGCCCCGAGCATATTCTACGACTGTAAAACGAGAATAGCCTTCCTAAATCATAGCTTCATTTTGCTCAAACAAAAACAATCCTGAAATTCAGGGTGTAAAAAGACCCATCACACAGTTGTCTATGCATTCCGCATCAAACTAAGTAACATTACTGAATAAATATAAAACATTGTACCTAAGATGGATGCAACGGTTATACTGGAGTTGTGTGGATATTTAAAGTTAAGTTATAATAATATGTAAAACTTAAAACTATAATATGTAGGTATATAAAACGTACCAAAAAGTTGTGAACTTTGACCTTCAATATCTCCGTAAGTAGAAGGTTCCCAGGTATGGTCAAGTAACATAAACATAACATTATCAGCCTATAATGTTCCCACTGCTGGGACACAGGCCTCCTCCCGGTGGTCAAGTACAAAATAAAATATTACAATGACAGGGAGTATACGTGACCTTCGGCTTCGTTAAGTCTTTTTATACCCGTTAAACTTACAAGAAAAAATAAAGGCCTTTTGGGAAAACCTTTCCGGCATTGGGTAATGATTGAAAATCCACTAATTAATCTAGCCAAACTGAATTAATAGGTATATATAATATATGTGTTTATGTGTATGTATATAATAAAGAAATGGTGGTCCTATTTGAAACCACTGCACATTTTCGGATGGATGAACTTCAAAAAGAATCACAATAAACTGAATCGTACGGTACCTGCATACCCGTATCAAGTTCATATTTTAATTCAACTGTTGGATTCGACATCATATTTCAATCAAATCAAGGAACCAACAATAGATTTAAACATTAAATTAGAAGCATACTATTACGTCATTACTCGTCACCCTCACTAAAAGTCTCGTAATATGGCGGAAGCGACAGGTCCTGGTAATTTGACTGCTGTCATAACAGCGGATACAACCCACTTAAGCTTATTTCACCTAATTGAATCCTAGAGCATTAAGCTTCTCCAACCTATAATCCCTTTTATGAGATTCACGCCGACATTTTAAAGATCACTGCCTTAGCTGTCCTCTTCAGAAAATATTTTTTGTTACCGTATAAATCTAGGGCAAGGTGCATTAATTTAAATTAAAGTTTTCTACGTAAATCGGTTTAGCATTTGATTGGCTATATAATTTTAATTGTGGGCGATTTCTTTAGATTTATCTTCTAATAATTCTTGAAGTGCATCCTTTTCTTGCGGATTTCCTTTTGCTGGTTTATTTTCACTGGTCATAAATATAAGTATTTTTTAATTACCTAATCCAGTTTATTTGTTTTCTGCGAATAGTATGAACAGCTTTAATAATATTCCTGGTGCATCCTTATTTTGATTCTGACATAGAGCTCTGCTGAATTCCGATATCTATGTAGCTACCTACTTTTATTTCTAGCAACATCTTAACTACTCGTACGTAGGTACTTCTTTTTACTGCTTACACTAGCATCGATAGAAATTGAATGAATATTGAAGTACAATAAAATCAATAATTTCTATTGTAAGTTATTACAGTAAGATCACGCTGGGCACAGCGGTGTTCTATCTAAATCACGGCATTGCCACTGTCCTGTCTACTAAACTAACATCTTCATCCGTGTCTATGTTAATGGTGCGATACACTCACTACATTCTACTCGACTCGATGTTATTATGCAAAAATAATCGACTCTTCGACTAATGTAACTGTTCGAACGCGTGATTATACTTTTAACCTTTTTTTGTCACTTGATATTCTTACTCTTAATTTGGTACATCTTATTACACGTATTGAACAGCAATATAATGTTATTGCTTTTAAATCGATTCAGTTTGGTTCATTCATGTCAATTGGCACTATAATATTCAACACCTGCCTTATTGGACACTTTTAAACAGTCAATTGGCTCCTGTTTTAACTTTATATCGAGTAATTGTATCGGTTGTGTTAAATCACATCACTAGCTGGTGTTCACATAAACACATACACAACGACATATTTACGAATGTTACCAGTGTTACCGCTTGTAAATGAGAGAGTTTATAAAATACGATACGCCTATATGAATCTATTGATATTTATTAGACACCCCGGTAGCCGATACTCACACATTCCGAGCTTCGAAATCTAATAAAATATATTTTCGGTATGTTTCCACCTTAAGTGCCATTAAAGTGAAATAAAATGCGTCGGTATCTTTAAAAGGTATTTTTTATTTAAATTGTTGTATATAAAAGCCACTAAAGTACGTGGTAAACGATGTTGCGCAATTGGAAGTACGAAATTACAAGAAAAAACGCTTGTTACAATATGCCCTTAGACAGACCCGGACAATTTCATACAAATCGAACCGCAGTGAAGTGTTTAAAAAGACGGAGGAAACGAAGAAAAAACGTAGCAACATGAGAGTTGGTTATTTGGTGTATCTCATGCGGAAATCATTCTCAAATTGCACATCACAAAAGTGTATCTTCCGATTGCGAATGTAGAAGAAATTCAAAAGGCTTTTTAGTTTCTTTTTTTCTTATGGAAGCATGCCATAGAGAGGAATAAAAATAATAATTATAACTTCATTTCATTCAACAATTTATAAAATGTTTGCCTAACAATTTGGAATTAGCACTATCGTATATCACAATTCATATTTTCGTGTAAGACGATACTTTTTGTTATGCGGTCAAGTGGTCACTCTTTCAACGCAGTACAACTAATTATAACTTATAATTATCTTCTTTTGAATCTGCTACTGGTCGACAGATGTTTTATTTTATTTTTAACAAAAAAATAATTTGTTTTTTTTTTTCAACACCTTAGGTACCTGCTGATTTCAATCTTAATATTTTGCTTACTCGAAGAACTTTCACCAATTCTTTCGAATTTAATATGCAAAATAATGAATTTATTAAACAAAGCAAGTTAACAAAATTATTTTAAAAAAAATTATAGTTGTTACACTTATTATTTAAACTTTTTTGAAAGCTGGCTTGCTGAAAGTTTCCAAATTAGTACCTAGAGCCTACCTACCTACCTTATTTATTGCAGTCAGTTTATCATCCCTATTTCGATGGCACAACAGTGATACGCGCGTGACTAGGGTTACCTTCCATCCAGGTTTGTCCGATCATGTCCGGCTTTTTGACCCCCGTCCGGGCATTGACCGGCTTTACCATTTATCCGGACTTTTTGTCATAGGAATAGATTTTTTTTATAGAAAATAAATTAGTAAAATGAATACTGAAAAAAGAAAGAGGTAAAATGCAAAAAAATAATATACATAATATAAAAAAAAAAGCAACAAGCAAATAATTTTTGCAAATGTCCGGCTTTTTGTCAGGACTTTTCAAATTTCAAAATGATAACCCTACGCGTGACCCGGGCGGCGTCGATCACATCGCGGTTCCCAGCGCCCGCGCAGCCGAAGGAAGCCGATATCCGACGATTATTTATGTAAGAGGACCTGTCCGCCGCTAGCCTTATTTCTTCTCTCTGTCTGAACGTAACTTATGTGGTAACTGTTGTAGGCATTTGTAAAAGGTTGAATGAAATTAAAAGAAGATTGGTAAAATAAAATTAGTCATCAACATAATCGGTAATTAGCTTTCGAATATCCAAATTACTTTTTAATAATGCAATCTGGTTTGATTTACGTATAACTTCCACATTTTTTGACTTGTACCTGTGTTGGCTGCCATAGATACAACAGCTATTGACAGCAATATACTACAAATTACTCTTAATACCGTTAATCTCCACAATCCAATGTATAAATAATCTAATAACGTTATAATTATCAATCATAAAACGATAAATAAAGTCTTAAGTTCGGTGTTTAAGATCAGAGTAACATATATATGGTAAATGAATTCAGGTATATAATGTACCGATTTGTAATAAATCATGCGGCGGTCCCGCGTCGGAACTGAGTCGGGCTGTAAACCATTTGCATAAGTGATGGCCCTTACTTGTCCCATATCATTGTACCAATTATGTCTCTACCTACCGTACCGCCGCACAAAACAGTTTTAGACGTATTCAAATTACGAAATTATGTGAAAAATCCAATTATTATTTTAATTTTTAATGTTGCTGGAACAGTTCATGCACGAACATTGAAATTATGATAGTTATAGCCATAACTCTTTTCTCTGAAGAAAAGTACGTCATCTAAAATTAATTTCAACGATTTATTTCGAGACAACCATTAATTATAAATACAATAACAGTGAAAGTGAGAGATTAATTAAAATATAACAAATGAACGCACCTATTGAATGGTATGAAAGAGATTATTGAAAATTAACAATAGCAATCGCTTAGACCCGTTGTACCGCAAGTTGAGCGAATTACTTACGAACAATAGTACTTACAGACGGAGCAACAAAGAGATACAATCTATGCCAAACACTGGTTAACTGATCTAGCAAGATAAAATATTAAGTGAGTGTATAAACAAGCGTTTTTATTTCTAACATTTTGACGGCAATTGAATCATTCAATCGGTTATTGAAGAAAGGGTTCCTTAACAAATCAAGAAGACAAATTAGGCTTATTTTATCAGTTAAATAATTAATAATTTCTTACTACACCACATGTAAGCGATTTCTTTAAGACTTACTGACTTTGTACAGTAAGAAGAAATGTTTGTAAAACAGTAAAAGACAAAACAGTAACTTTTAATGATTGAACATACTATTTACTGAAAAAAAACATAAAATGTAAAACCACAATTACTGTAATATAAGTAAATTTCAATGGTTTGAACGATATCAGCAAATGAATAAAATTGTTAATTTTGTGACCTTTAACTACTTAAAACGTTAAAGTTTACTGTCATGACGCTAACATTTTACCTTAAGCTTTAACTGTTTTCGGATCAGTTAAAATAATGTTTTGAACGTTAGGCTCATAGAACTGTTTAAAGCAGTTCAGATCAATGTTTTTTTTTTTTCATTTTTATATACTGCTTATTTCTTTCAGTGTTATAAGCTTTATAAGTAATTTAGATCTAATATTTATTAGATGGCAGTATAGTGCAGGCTGTTAGCTTATCAAGTTATCAACTACATAATTTAGCATAGTTTTATTTAATCGTAAAAGTTTCATACTCCAACATTTTATCATTAGAAAATTAAAAGCTTTTATAGAGAACATTGTATCCATTTTGTAAGGGTACTTTAAATGCTATTTGATTGTTCTAAACCAAAATCAAATACGATCAACAGCCCAAAGTCTACAAAAGTACCCTAAATACGTGTGCCTTATCGCCGAGTGTTCGCAAATATCACGAACACAACAAAGCTCACGTGCCCCAAATAATAAGATTATCGATACAAAGCGCTGATAGAATTAATAGTTTCCGGAATTTGGCGAAATCATTCGATTCTATTGTAGATTGTAGCAACCTTTTTATAGAAAACGGAAGCAAATAAAAGCAGCGTAATGTAAACCCCAGGTTTTTAAATAAAGAACACTAATCTTGTATGCTTAAAGACGGAACACGCAGCGTTCATTGTAGCGCTGGAACACTTTTCCACGTGCCTGCCAGTGTTGCCGATCGTAAAAATATTAATTGCAATTACGTGAGTTAACGTCTGCACTGACTCGCATTAGGTTTAATTACTCGTTAGCTTCCTCTTCTATCAGCATTTTCCATAATCGTAAACCACAATCTGCGATTGCATATAAATCTGTTTGTTTTACACACGGACGCCACGACACGCAAGCTATTAAAAGTTTTATTAAGCCTAATGTTAATTTATGTTGGACGACAACATGAGATATCGTGCAAGCCCTTATATGCTAGGACGAACTATTTACTGAAACCATCGTAGCTTTCTAGAAGTTTTGCCTTATCCGTTTAATGCACACGTAACATTTTTTTTATCTTTTATGAGTTTTTTTTATGTTTAGCATATTATTATTTGAATTACGATTGTAAGTGCAGTTTTTTGATGTGAAAAAATATTTTATTCTCAGATAATGTAGTTGTCAAAAAGTTGGAACAATTAACTTTCAGCTCTACAACAAGTACCACATGCAGCACACCCATATGTGTCACAATAAATGGTACCATTTTTATTCGTCGCGAGCTTCTTTGTCCCTTTATCAGTGTCTTTTTATTCGCACATGTAAATGCATTTAGCTCCCACCTCCTTATCTTGGTGAACACCATTAATCTTGTATAACAATGTACCGGAGCTGCGTTTGCGCATCGATGGCTTAATCAAGCTCGCTGCCGTATCAGTACTTTTTTAAATCTACGAAGATAAAATAATTCTGCACGGCTATCTCTACGAGCTTTCGTATCTCGTTTACCGTTTCTTTCGATAATGGACTTAAAAGTAATTTATTTATTTTCACACTTTTATCAGAATTTGCGTTCAGCTTTTAGGTTCTGTGGCACCTTGAAACGTTAAATCTTGTACTGAATTCTACAGTTCTCTTATTGATATTAGTGATGTTAAAAATGGTTACTTAAATCTTTGATTGATAATTAAATATCTGCCACTGTTAAATAGGTACCCTAAGAGCTAGCCTACGCTGTTAAACACTAATCAAATGCATCCTTTGCTCACATTATTATTTTAATTGGTATAAAAAAAGAATTAAAGACACTTAATCCGTCTGGTTGGATTTATTCCCAATCACATTGGACTTTATTCCATCATAACTATCATAAGCAATCCCTCACAAACATTATGATCGCAAAAGTAAAGAACGGTATGTAGAAAGCTCCTCTTCCTTCACAGTACATATTTCTTTTGCAACGCTTTGAGCTTTACAAGCGTTTCTGTTCAATCATTGGAAGTTTATCGTGCTATAAATGTCAGGATAGTAGTCACGTCGCTGACTATTAAAGCGCTGATTCATAAAGGTAATGCTTGAATGGGGATGAGTACCTAAGACTTATATTAAAGACAAACCGTTTTAATTAAAGAATAAATATTAATCCTCAAACTGAGGGATTAAGTTCTGCTTTCCCATTAGTTCAACATAATGGGAATGATAAAAAACCACATTAAAACCACAAAGTATATTTGTATTAAATTGTATATTTTCATTTATATTAACGTTCTTTTATACATATTTACATCGTGAGTAATGCTACTCAAATACTTTTTTTATACAGAATGTACAATCACAGCCATAACAATAACATAATCATTTACAAGACCTCGCTGACTATTTACATACAGCTAAACATTTTTCTCATTTATTAAGGTTATAAATTGTTCAAGAGTTCCTTAACTCAGAAGACTAGACCACACGCACATAACTACACTTGCTGTTTATATTACTTGTGCTGCCACCACGTGATAGCGTCAAGTAAGTCTTCTTCATCCATAGGACTCACTTGTTCCTGTGTCTGGTAGTTATTCGGGATGTAACCACCTGAGTACGCAGACGACACTCCTGACGAACACTCCGAACCAGCTGGCGAAGGCACTGAGTGCGAATACGGAGAACTTCCATCGAAAATGCCTTCATCAACTTCGTATGGCACTTGAGACGGTACATTTTGCACGGTTCTTGTCACCCCGTGCGCTGCATCGCTTTCGTCAATCATGTTCTGTAAATACCTGATGTATTCCACGACCATTTTAAGTGTGTCCACTTTACTGAGTTTCTTCCCGGATCCACGACGCGCACCACCCGACAGCGCAGCAATGACAGCAGCAGGCAGTCTCTTCCTCAGAGCATTGAATCCGTCGTTCACTTGTTTCACACGATTCCTCTCCCGGGCGTTTCTCCTCGCGATAGAAACCGCTTGAGGACCGGTGTACGCGTTGTTCTTGTAATTATACTTCTTCTTATCAGTCTGCATGTCCAGGGTCAAGTATTTTCTTTCAGGAGCTGGTGCAATGGCCACCATTCTCGCAGCGTTACTTTTGACGTAAGCAACGTGATACTCGGATGACGTGTGATGAATTCCTTGAAGCATTTTGATGAATGACTGCGTAAACGGTTAGATGCGCACGCGGCAGGTAAAAATGATAGAGAACTTTTGGGAGCTTCGATGTAGTCGACCACGGTCTAGTGAATGAGCGCTACGGGCAACCGCACCGCGTTATATGGGCCCAACTCGTCCAAAAAAATGGATGGGACCCCTCACTCCCCTAATTTAAATCATTTTTTTGGGATCGTACCTGGAATAGTCGTTCAAAGGTGTACTGCAGTGGACCTGTACACGTGCCATTGAATTTAAATATGTTGACCGTGATCGATTTGAATCGTTTTGATTACATTTGGATTACAATTTGATAATATTAATATCATTGTGAAGCATGTTGTTTTATTTCAAGAGCTCATCTAGTAAAATATCCTGCACTTATAGATATGTATTACGCTCTTATCTATTTAAGAAACAAATTCAAAGATTATACTTTTATATCCCTCTCTTTACAGCCGAATAATTATTTACACAAGATCACAAGAATAATTTCGGCAAAAAAAACTCATTCAAAAAGGAATATGGAGTAATCTGCGTTATGAGCAATAAACGACAAAACTACGTATTTCCAGTAGCTACATGGGCTCGTAAAATAAGTAGTTAGAACTTATCTGCGTGTTATCCGTATGATAACTAATGTTAATGCAAGCCAACAATGTAAAACATAGTCAAGAAATACTTGAGATGAGAATTTTAATATTTCAATGTAACAACAAAGAGCCATGGCGCCTTGTGGATCAGCTGTTATTTTCACTGTTACGCAAACAATATAACTTTCATTAAATTCATGCTAAGGGCACAAGTGGAAACCCATGCGGTCTACAGTACAAGATTTGAAATTTATTACGGTCGGTAAAATAAAAATTCAAGAGACGAGTTGCTTTGTGTTTAGAGTAACAACAATGAGACCGTGGCCAACAGGGATACCTACAACAAAACTTGCAAACTGGTCCGTGAAAAGTAAAACGAGTCCTATGATTTGGGATATAAGGTTGAATGACAAAATTGATACTTTTTCATTAACACTTGACGCTGTGAGGACTTTAGAATCTGCACACTGGGCGGCATTGCCTTCACTGAATAACTGAAAAACGTTACCTTAATTTAGAACGGAACGTCAGTATTTTACACGCTTTCAATAGTAAAGGGCTCGCCTTTGTCATATCCATTGTCCTTTAAAAAGATAACACAAGGAATGTGGGCCAGGCCATTGAGACAGAGGGAAGAATGAATTGTTTAGAAGCTTTCAATCATCCATTGAGGAAGGCGCTAAAGTGATTTTAATAGACTCAGTGTCGCCTCCAAGAAGCTATTCGAATTATATTTTAGCATATGGTTCAACTTTTTACCTGTATTTTGCATAGAACTATTATTACTTGTTTCGTTTTTGTCACGCCACATTCGACGGGCAATATAACAATTTGCAGTTATAAATGGGGTCATGCAGTGGGTTACTTTTTTAGTTTTTTGGATTTTTTACATTTAAAGTTATTGAAGTAGTATACCTAAATAAAAAGCACACCTGAGTGTTGTGAGTTGGAAATATAAGCTACCTATAAAAATAAGGAGCGTGAATTTAGTGAAGTTTCTGATCTCGTTAATGATGATGTAGATAGATTTTTTATGTTTCACTTCTGTAACAAGAACGACGACTTGTATCACTTATATACACTTTTCCCCAGAGTCATATAACTTCTCACATTCGAATCCCAGAATGAATATTAAGACCATCAATCATCTAAGTTCAAATGCTCCTTCCTACAAGTGAATTCGCGAAGTATAATAAAATTGTGGGAGTGATACATCGAAGCACAAAGTGCGGACACAATGGCACTGCGGGCGTGCTCACAATACTATCGTCAAATAACATTTAGCCAGCCCACACCTTAGAAAATCGCAAAATAGAGACATCTACTAAACACAATGAGCTACGAAAGAGCAAACGGAACCATAACCAATAATTACAGTCTTTGTATTATTCATACTTCGAGATTTTAAAACGAAACTAACAATGAACTGAAAGGACCCCATTGTGAAAATTGCAATGGAAATACATTTTGATTCAGCGTCCCTAAATAGCGAAGAGAACATCGTGTCCGAGGAGGCAGTTGATAAACTCATCTACTTGTTTATCGCCGCGTATATACAAGGAGATAAAGCCTAGAAAAAGTGTACAAGCGTCTGTCCCATGGACGCACAAAAAATAAAGTCTTGTTTGACTTGCAAAATTAATGGGCTGTTATCCTTATTCGTCCACCGTGTGCCAACGAAAGTGGGCACCAACTATGTGGGCAGTGCACTAGTAATAAACTCATTGGAAGGATTATTGGTAGACAAGGAGCGATCGGCTGACAGTTCCATTACGTAGCAGAGCCTAGCTAATATTTATATACCGTTGGGTCCAGTCGGTGCAGATACGCGGCCCGGTGGTCCCTCGTGTATTGGAAAGTCTTTGATCGATAAAGTTGTAACTTTAATTACTAAACTGGAACCGAGGCTTGCTTTAAAAGGCACCGCGCCACGCGTCGAGGACCTCCACAGAATCCGACTTCTTGCTAAGGCTGTTTCAAAAATAACTACAAGTCCTTCAGCTTTATAAATACACATTCACAATTTTTACTGCATTTAAATCTCCTCTATATTATATATCCGATTACTGTATAAAGAGGCGAGGATTATTCTCAATTTGATCTGTCCAGCTTGTTATTCATTTTTGTGGATAGTAGCCAACTAGCTTACATTGCTTCAATAAATATGAATCGGTGATATTTATTTGCACATTATATTTGCGTCTAGCAAAGTTCAGAATATCAGAAAAGTTTTCTTTTTTATAATATGAACATTGCCGTTTGATTACTTATCGGAATTTGATTTGTTCGTCCATACGTAACTTGAATCTGCTTTGTTATTGAATCTTGTGTGTCGTTTTTGTATGCTAATCTAACTAAACTCAAATAATACAAATGCAAATCAGTACCTTTTAGATTACCAACGCAGAACTTTAAACGCCAATTATTTCACTGATATTAATAACTTTCAAGATGATTCGAAAGGGTCAAATAGAGAAATGCTCACCTACATAAACAGATGCCGGAGCTAATATTATAGACGATTGTTTGCCGAGAGAAGTGTTTGGCACAAGCCATATAGTAGGCGCAGGCGCACCTTGCCAACATGTGTGTAATCCTTTCGCATCTGCCGATCTTGCACTGATTTTTATATGAATAATATGACGAATTATGTCTGAGCTTTTATTTGAGATAGCACCTTTCCGGATGTGCATTGGCAGCGGATGTTGCCTTCTCTATGTCGGTTATGTATTGCGAAATACGATGACAAACATTATTTTTTATTGCAATTCATATGTAAGGTAAGTTATATTATGTAGGTACTAAATAAATGCTTGTATTATATACGTTAATATCAGTTTCGTATATTGTTAACCGCTAAACCAACAAAGGTTTTTTACAACATAATGGCCTGCATTACGCCAAAAACCGCAAACCCGAACCCACATTAAGACGTCAATAGTGACATACCTATCGATCCTCCACGGGGGCACGTCTTTAATAAAGTTATACGCATGACAGTGCGCACAGAATAGCGCATTGTTGTGCAACACTGCGTGCCCCATTGACATATTAGCTTTTTAGTAGCCTCTTCAGCTATTCTTTACAAATGTTTACAGTAAACCCACACGTGGACCATCCTAAATCTCCTTTAGCATATTTTTTCCCAAACCTTTACGGAATTCTCGCTGTGCGTTCCGAAAATTGAATTAGAAAGTTTTTAATGCGATATTAAATGTTATAAACAGCCATTATCTGATCCCCACGATCCGCGGCGCGTCCCGCAGAGAGGCGCAAATTTAAATTCAATTAAGAAACTATAACCGTAAATACTCATACTCAAGCTTAGAGCTAGTTAGAGCTGCTTCATAGCAACAGCTTAATTATTATTTTAATGGAATATTAAAACTCTAAACATAACTCATTGTTTAAGGACTGTCATTAGAGGCAAACCGCGGCATCACGGCATTTAGAGCTATTAAGAGGGTCGTTTAAGTGAGGTTATTTCACTTAAAGTATTCATTTGTTTTGTTGGAGTGGCAACGTTGAAATATTACACCAATAATCCCGCCCTGCCCTACTTTAACGGGTATACGTCCCTAAAATGGGCCCTAAATGTTTAGAAGATCCTTTTGTTTTACCCCAGTCAAAAACTATATTCAATCAAATAAATTATTTATTCAATAAAACTATGATTTAAGAATTAAACTATGTGTTAGTGTCTTTAAAAGTTTTCGTACTTATTTCACATTTATGGCAAGCTTGAAGCAATCAACAAGTTGGCTCTTAATTTTTAGATGCCAATTATGTTCGTTCACATTATCTCGTTGCAGACCAAGGAGTTTGACTTTTATAGGGCCTCTACAATCCCCGAAGGTTCGCGGGGCAGTAAGTAGCCGAACATGGCGATATTTTTCTTTGAAAATGATGGAATGATACGAAATGTTCGCGAGTTATTACCGAGGAAACGCCTTGCGAACGACTGAAATTGCTAGGCCACTGTAACCTGCGCCGGACCCGCCTACGCACTAAAAATCTTTACGATTATTACAATAATTACATGTATCCCGCAATACCATTGACAGAATGAAGATTTAAATCACTGTGCAGTAATTAAGTAAAAACAAAAACGAAACATTGCCAATTGTATGTAGGTAGTTCCTTTCAGTATTGTTACCTTACCGTTTAATGTCACTACCTCGGAGGTCACAGTAGAACGTAAACCAAATAAGTAATAAAACGTTATCAAATTAAATGCGCGCGCAATAAATTAAATGCATGTATTAACAAACAAGACACCAATAAAACGTAATCAGGAGATAAATAAGAAAAATAACAACCATCACTTACGGACCACCAGTGCTGAGAAATAATTCAAACTAATGAAAACACGCGTATGTCATCGCCTAAAGATACCAATGCTCATTACCTAATTGATCGTAACGCGTTATTAATTCAAATCATATGAACTTGTCATTACATATTCAAGAGCAACCTCGGGGTGGTCTCCAAACAACCGAGGAGGTTCCATCTCTAAAATTAAGCATTAAAAATCGCTATCGTTATGGGCAGCGTGTCTACTTTTACAGTAGGAGAGATAATCAATGATGCACCGTGAAAATTTATGACTAATTTGTTATGATTTTTTAATCCTAAGTTTAGTGTGGAAAAAAACGTGGGAGTTGAAAAATAACGTAAAATATGAGCCATTCCGAGACTAACGGTTATTATTCCGTTGCGTTTTCAGATAAACAGTTTCAGTTCACTAACAAGAGCACCTACTACCTACGCATAAATTTTACCTATTGTAATTAGCTGAGACTAACAAATGGTAATTATAGTAATGAAAACCCCACTTACGCCGTCAAGTACAGGTATTCAAATAAATTCTGAAACTTCTTACAAGCTTTACCTATGTACAGGTACGCCTTATTAATTTTGAAAAACTTACTAAACGTGAGCAGAGAGGCAAATAATAGCACCTCACTTACCTAAACCAATAATTAGCATCAGTAATAAATTACTCATGAATTAGTGCATAATGCACGTGAACGGAAACATTTCTCAGACTCATTAAACATTAAAAACTCTGCCCACTCTTTTAATTCATCAATACCAGTGAAGAATACTTGTCAGTATTTTTTAATTAAATCTTTCATTCGTCAACTGAATGAAAGATTTCATTAACGTTTTATAAGTATGACTGTGTAATGCGTACGGTTTCTTTAATGGCCAGGAAAACTTACAGACGTGATTGAAATTGCAATAACCGACACATTTTGTTCTCCGAAATAAGGAGTAAGGATCTTCAAAAAACCTTCCAGACTTTGTAGGGAACAAAACATCTTATATGCTTACTAGCAACTCGACCCTGCTTTGCACGGTTTTACGTCTTTACAAAACATCGATAGCAGGGATCGAGGAGGGGGGGCGGAGGGGGGGGGGACTCAGGGGATCAGACCGGAATAAAGCTTTCAGAGGTATATCTTAGTTTAATATGATTTAATTATACACATAAAAATTCCGGAATAAATTCTGTATATGATGGTGAAAACGTCATCAAAATCCGTTGCGTAGTTTAGAATAACAACGTGATCACACAGACAGACACGAAAAGCGAGTTTAATTTATAATATGTATTTATTTTCATACATAAAGTGTTGAAAAACGGGGTTTTATTACCACTGTAAGATTTCCTAGTCACTACAGCGCCAAATTTTTGCTAAAACACAATATATACTTGATAAAGTCAGTAAATTTAATAAAGGAGAGCAGTAAGAAACATAACAATGAATAGGTGCCCGACCCTACGTCACCCGACATATGACACTTTATGCTCTCTGCATTTTTTACCAGCTCTTCATAAAGACTTTAAATGCTCTTAGGAGACATTTAATACTCCATTAAAATAACACTGGGACCGTGTCATAAAGGATCTCAACCGGGAGTATATCTCAATTTAAGTTTGAAGATTACGTTTTTAATAATTCCATAGTGTGTTAAATATTAGTTTTTATTAAAATTCTAGAGCTGGGATTTGTTAAACGATTCTCACAGCGTGGCTTCTGACTTTGTATTTTTACCATCAAATGTTTAATCAAAAACGTTGTTATTTGCTGTAATATTTTAGCTACAATTATGTATTGCTTTGATAACCAATCCAATTTCATTAATTAGATGTTTCTCCTTCGTTACCTTAAAACTCAATAACAACTTTAATGGTTTAACCAAACAATGCGTTATTAAGTTGTCAAAACTCACACTCTCCCGTTGTTTTCACACCAATCAAATAAGCACTTGATACCGATACCAACAATTTTGTTAATCTCTTGTATCCACCAATCATTTCTTATTGGTTTTCGTGTGAAAAATTTTGGACAACATCGTTCCACGAAATGACGGGGTAACAAACTGAACAAAAAAAGACATCAACGAACTGTACTTACTAATACTTCATTCATGAAACTTGTAAAGTCAAGGTGTATGTTTAAGTAATAAGGGAACAACTAAAAAGCCTTAGATGGAATTTATATAACAAAATTAAAAAGGAACTAATGACTCATTTGTAGTTTCAGCTATTGTCCAATGAATTTTAATTCTTGACTTAAACATGAATACTGAATAAACAACAACCTCTTCCAAAGAACAAAATTCTTACAATTCCAACATTGATCGAGGCCTTCACTTTAAATTTCAAAATAAAATTAACGGTCGAAAACCAGAAACTAATTAGTGAGACCAGAAAGTACCCTGTTCATTTCTTTCTTGAAATTTTTGTAGCAAAAATACAAATAATAATTTAATATTCGTTGCTTTTACTACCCTTGTTTTAAAACCGCCAATTACGGTACCTCAGACATAAATCAAGGTAGTATTTGTTCAGATCTTAATTAAAATGCTCCTGGATGCAATTGTCTGGGATACAATCTGAACGAATTACCTTTGTATTGAAATAAGCACTCCCCTATAAGTTAACAAAATAAAACTGGTAGCTGTATAGCACGAACATCCATTTACTCACGGTATGCGTAAGTGAAAGTAATATACGTAATTATCTCTAAAGGATATCATTTACTTTAATTGCTTTGATGATTGCATCATTCCCGAATTGATTACTTTTGTTACCACTTTTAAGTTGTAATGAAACTTTAACCAGTTCAACAGTTTCATTATTATTATTATCATCATTTAAGATTTTTACAGCTGCATTTAGTTCTTGACCAAATTGAGGGTATTTATTGAAATATTCTGCTACAGTTAGCCTTTTTTTTTTTTTTTTAGGATGGGAAATCATCCAATGACTCCTCCCGCTCTGGGTGGAGCGGAAGGGAGTGTCAGACTCTTACTGACTAAAACCCATCCGTGTTCCTTCCTTAGCCCTTTATGTTCCGGGGCAGCGGTAACCCTTTCGGACAATCCCGCTGCCCCGGCAGGCTTCGGCCCTAACGGGCCCCTCCATGTCTGCTGACATCTCTTTGAGGCGCGCGTGGAACACATACGCGCCGTCCGGCACGGGCCTGGTCCTGATCGGACGGCGAGCTACCCATTACTCGCCGTCCGCAGGCCCGCGCCTACGGTGGCCGGGAGTCGTCACGCGGCTCCCGACGCCCGGAGCGTCTACCGCGGCGGCTGGGACGGGCGGCCCTCTCGGCTCTCTCCCTCGCCCATCCCGCCACCTCCTTCGCTAGCATGACTGCTTCGCAGAAGGAGGTGACTGCCTCCCACTCCCTCTCGCCCCGGACCATGGCTTGGACCAGGGCCGGGCGCGAGAGGTCGCCGCCGCTGCCGATCGCCTCTACGAGAACACGGCGGTGCTCTGCCCAAGCGGGACAGACCTCCACCGTGTGCACCACCGTGTCCTCTGGGCGATCCTCGCAGTGGTGACACCCGGGCGTTTCCTCCCGAATGATTATGTGCAGGAACCTCCCGAAACATCCGTGTCCGGTGAGGACCTGCGTCAGCGGTAGGTGAGGGCGCCGTGACGCCTCTCTAGCCACTCCTCAAAGAGGGGCCATTCAATAATGATCCTTCTTGCTTAATATTTGCTCTTCTTTAAAATGAGTGACGTAATTTCAGTATTAATTTAAAATATATTTTACTTTCTCATAGTTTCTCTCAGAATAATTGAAGATCAGACCTCGAAGTGACGATGATGAATCAGAGCTGCGAACTGAAAGTGATTGAATGACACTTGTATTGAATGAATGGGATGTGTATGCACGAGCCGTGTCAGCTTGCTAGTCACTTGTCTCAGTCACCTACTAATACATTTCCATCAAATACGTAGCACAAGTCAATCAAATAGGGCTGGGAGATCAGCAATTGATATATGTATCTGTATTTGGCATGGCATTGAAAGGATTAATAAAAACTACTTGACGATAAGCTGTAGGTATTTAATTAAAACAGTCGTTAATCATCAATAATAATTCCAAATAATTCCCCATAAAGTTGAATTGTTAATCAATCTGCAAATTGATATCGACTACTACAATCTCGATTGCTACAGAAAATTTAGGTAATGATACTACAGAGAAAGTTTTTATTTAGATTTATGTATACCTTCGTTTCGGTCTACCGCAACCCAAACCAGCATCAAAGAAATGTATAAAGGATAAAACAACAGATTCGTTTAACTAAAATACAGGGATTTTATCTACAGCGGTTAGCTTTAGGCTATTTGAATAGCAAATGATGTATCCATTTCGGGTGCGATCATCTCTCCGATATCCGATCCTAAATTAATACTCTTTTACTTCGATAAACAAACAGATATTTGCATATCTCGATGATGCATTTAGTTGATTTCTTCTGATATGAAAAATGTCAATGGTTTTGATACTTTTGCCTGAGCAACAAAAAGTGACTTGAATTTGAATGTTTAATTATTTCGTGGGATATAAAAAAAAAAATCTGTTCCATACATTTTGACCTCGTAGTTATTGCACTTTTCTATGAAACAGCAGCTTGTTTTGAGGTTCCTAATCATGTACTATGGTAACTGATTGCGCGTCGATGTCCTTGCCACCCTTTATAACGTATTTATAATTGTTGAGCCAAAATTTATTGACACAACCCTTTAGTAGATTTTCAGGTTCAATAACTACACTGTTATATTTAGCAATAGACACTAGATATTTATTTGTAAACGTTATCTCAAGTACAAATAAACATCAAAGGATTAAGAGGGACCAAATCTGTGCTGCTTTGTGTAAATAAAAGTTCCTGACCAAAGTACCAAAACCTATTCGTCGTAGTAACTATCGTTTAATCCGATCTTTATTTGTTTTGCCGAAATCAAGCGAGTTGCCAGGATAAGTAATAGCTTAATATCACGTTGTGTCGGCCGAGGTGGCTGGATTCTCGGCTCCACGCCGCTTCGGAGGCCCGCTTAGCAAATGTATGTTATTAGCAAAACCGAGGCTTTAACAAACAACTGCCTGTAACAATAGCCCCACGCAACACCTACCAAGTTTATAGCTCGCTCCTGGGAACAAAGATCCCTAAAAACTCCTTCATACAAGTTCAAACATTTTGAACAAGAAATTAACACCACCTTTTAATTATCCTCCATGTCCCTTGTTTATCTGACTGTACATTAAAATATCCGCAAAACGTTTGAACTAATTTAACTTGCATATTCATAATAGCATTGCATTAAGTAAAGTTTCATCTAGATACGCCATCAGAAAAACGAAATAAAGGCGCATGTTTCTACTTACTGCCATAAAGTGTATAACTACTTAATATTAACCTCAGACTTTAAGTGATTCCACAGGAAAAATGTTAAAAAATAAAAATATAATAAAATAAAAACTGATGACAGATTTAAAATTAGATAAATATCTCGCGTCTTTTTCAGTTGCTTCTTTTACATTTTCGAAGTAATCACACCGAGAAATCGGCGAAAATTATAAATATTACTTTTATGTTAATTTAATATTATAGTCTTACGTACGCCGCAATCATTGCGTTCATTGTTTACATCATTAACACGGAGGTGGTTTACCGACATATGCTGAAAATTAAATTTATGGCGCTGCAGCAAGTGATGAAAGTGACTGAAAAGTAAGTTAACAATGAGAGCCGAAATTGAAAATGCCGCCTGACGCTGTAGTAAATATTCTTGAAAAGTTTCACAATATATTAGTTTCACATTATACTAGCTCTGTCCGCGACTTCGTCCGTGTAAAATTTCTTGTGCCCCAGTCCCACCCTGTCGCATCACATCGCCCGCTCGCGCTATTACCTACTTAATTTTCGCTTGGCGTTTTTTTTACTTTTTCTTTTTGCTCAGCTCCTAACGGTCCTAGCGTGATGTTGAATATCCTTCCTCAAACACAATTAGGTTATGTTATCAAATGTAAAAACAATTTTTCAAATCCGACTGGTAGTTCCAGAGATTCGCCTTCAAACAAACAAACAAACTCTTCAACTTTATTATTAGTATAATTAAAGATTAAGGGGACAGGAAAAAGGTTAAACTTATTTCAAACATAGCTTTAGTAGGTAGGTACCACCAAATTTTACCACAATATTCAGGCATAGGTATCTTTACATTCAACAACAACGTATCTCGTAATGAACGTTTTGCTTGAATCTTTACCACAACATAAGTTGCGCTGAAAGGCCACCCATCTAGCGCCCCACGCGGCGTCCACCGCCACTGTGACGGATCCCAGCCACGCCCCTCATTTGTTATACAAATTTTATACTACCCTCCGAGCTAAACTACTAAAATCCCTAAAAGTCGCTTAATATTTCTTAGGAGCTGCGAGTCTGCGACGTATACGAAATCAGAATCTGAGCTTTGAATATGTGATTCAGGAGATTAAATTTGTCTGCAGTTTAAGATATTGGTAAAAGACATTCAGAAACATTTGAATTTTTGATTGGACATATGGACACTAAAGAAAAAGTACCTTTTTTTCAGTATCAGATGCAAATGCTAAATTCTGCAAGTTGTACTCTATTTTTCCTTTATTAGTAAAGATTCCTAACACGATACAAAACTTTAGATTCAGTCTAACAATCTTGAACAACACACTCAAATTTATTTTAAACAACATATGCATACAACAACGCAACATATGCATATACACGTCACCTCACACGTCAGGTCCAGTTGAAAACCATCGTCAGACACTAGTTGTCTGGCGTTTTTGCTGAACTGGGCCGTTTTGGCGCAGTCGTGAGGCACACCTTCCTGCAAATTTCTTACTTCGCTCTTAATTATATTGTGTGCCTTTTAGTCTGTGCTAAATAAATGTATTATATTTCTTTCTTTCTTACAGGATATTATTGTTCAGTGCAGAATATTACTCTCACACATTTGAAAACAATATTAAATCCAATCTTTTCCCATGAGTGCAAATGCAAACAGTAAAACAACTACTGATCCGTACGCCACAGCCAATGTTATAACCCGATGAAGGCCGTGAAGACATTTCATTAAATTCTCTATCACCCGAGGACAATGCAATTGTACGGGGGCAATCGAGATTGAGACGGCAGGAGCGTATTGCACACCAAGCCCCCGGCTGGTGGTGGTACCGCTCCTTGATAAATAAACCTTCAAGAGAACGTCACGCCGGCGGCCCCACGTGTCAGTCTTCGGCATATCGCACGGCTACGCGTGTCATTCACTCGCTCGCCATTAATTTACCATTCAACAACGCATTATTGTTTTTCCATTAATCACAATATCACCTACCGCTTTAAAATCTCCGCTGTAACTGTCTGCACCTGTTTCAACTTTTTTTATTTCATGACGTATATCACAGTTCTTACTCTGAATTCCTGACCCAGTTATGTTAATATGCAACAATGAGATTACGACATTTTTATTCGTCGTTTAATTTTATTGAGTCCTTAAATTGAGTCATTTCAGATTTCGTTATCAATGTCATAAATAATACCAATAGCGATTTGTGTTTTATAAAGATTATGCGCATGAATGACATTTATTTAAGTAAACTAACGATGCGTAGTTTTTGCGGGACGTCTTCAGGAGCTGCTATTAATATTCATTACATCAGGCAAGTTGTTTATATTTTTGCCTTATAGGAAAAATGGTCCAAGTAGCAACCTTGGGGCACTCGCGGCGGTTCACAGCAATTTGTTAAGATGTAGCAGCTATTTGTCTACATGAAACAACATTTATCACTTGCGTGTGCAATAAAGTTGGATGCTTCTTCTACTAGTCTCAATGTATGATATACCATTGTGGAATACCTAACTCGCCAACGTTTTATGTATATGTTATTTTAAATATCCCAGTTAATACGATACAAAGACAGCGATAAACACCTAATAGGAGAGTGCAAAAAAGAAAGTATCTCGACATATTCCCCAGCTAGACTCTAATGAATCGATAGTAAGCAGACGTGTCGTAGATAAAAAATACCGTTACTGATGTAATGATTTTGATAAACCCGCTAAATAAATAATTATGTAAATTAAAGAATTTAACAAATGTGCATTGCCGTCAATAACATCGAATACGCAATTAAAATATGTTAGGATTTCGAATAAAATTACGAAAGCCCACATTTTGTTCCGCCCAAAATTATGACTTAATAAAATGTAACGTGTGCAGTAACTCACGCAGTGATAAAAGGAGCTATGACAGCTATGCTGCTTAATGCTGTATGTGTGGAATCTATTAAACACGCCTCGCCGACGCACCGACACACAATAAATTATGTTGCATTATTTTGATAACACTTTAGTTATCATACAGGATCCAGGAGTAGTTAATTTTGTTAACTGAAGGATAGCAGTAAAAATGTATTATCAATTCGCGTTATTTCATTGCCCTAGAAGACAAATGTTGTACCTTGACTTTGTGTCTTCGGTCGTCAATTGAAAAAAAACATATAGGTCTCGTGCATGAGTGTCACAGCGGATTGGTTTATTAGAGACTCAAATGTTCCAGAATAAATACCACAATCACGCTGCCAATATGCATAAATCAATAATCAAACAATGACCTCGGTACGCTAAAGGAACTTACATAAGTCAGTTGCGTCTCTGGAAGCTAACTAATAAATTCAAAGGATTGACTCGGCGGTGTGGTGAGAACTCGTCCATTTACAGAAGCCGCCATATTACCGGAGCATAAATCTAAGCGAAGTCATCCGAGTGTCGTCGGACGCCCCGCTCGCCTCGTGAATGGACCGATATGAAGGATGGCCCAGGCTTGGGTCGGAGCCCCCGGACCTCGCGACGCCGCATCTCAACCACCGCCTTAAACGGGACGTTTTGACAACCGCCGATATGTGAATTGAAATATGAAAGCCTCTGATACGAGTGACTCGAGTATTGATGTTGGAAAATAAAATAAACATATTTAAGTACGTTGCTCCGATAATATGAGTGGGATAAGTGATATAAAATTTATTATTTAGTAAATGTTGTAGACGACATTCAACGTAGCCAAATAAAAGTATTAGGAGAAGAAATGATACGTTACATTCGAGGATTCTTGTGTAAATGTAAAAGATCCAGACTTATTATAAATAAATTCATCACTCTTTAATCATTTCTTCTGAGGAGTCGACGTCAATTTGGCGGCTCTGAGCTCGAACTCAAAGCTGATGAAAAAAACACAATGGGATTATGCAGGCCTAATGGTCCGCCGAACATGGGCATTAATCTCGTCATACAATATTGATGTTTCCACAATTTATTGCCGGTGCTTAGACGAATCACAAAGTCAAAACGGCTTATTAATGTGTGAAGAAACTCACCTCCTCTAGAAACCGTTCCCATGTGACATATTTTTATGAAACCCGCGGGGGCTCGTTAGCAGAATATTTCGTTTTCATCTGCAGAATACAATTGAATGTGAAACTCAAAAACATAAGTCATCATTTTAATAATCTTATCTATATATTAATGCTTATTCGTTTTCGGGAGCGGCAAAAAGATACTATTCTCAAACAAACACACTTCCAAAGTTAAAAAATACTTTTAATATAAATGAGGACTTGAGTTTTAAGAGGCGGTGCCATTGTAGGAGACTCAGAATTGACTTTAATCTGCTTAAAATCAAGAGACATTCGCTTCCACAGCACGTTTCGTGATTGAATAAGATTTAATCTGTTTCCCCGTACGAACAGAAATCCCCGTCTCCCTCAATGAATCCTTAATCGTTGAATAATTTACTATAGCATGCTTGTTCTTAGTTGTGACTATAGATAAATCAGTCAAATATTTAATAATTCTCGCATTTGGCATATGGGAACATAAATTATCATTTGCTTTTATGGAAACTTCAGAATTTTCATAAGCGTCTCTTCAAATCACAGTGTATACTGTTTCATTGTCTCATAGCAGTAGGCACTTTGAGTAATGTTGAATTATATGGTATATAATATATTAATGGTTTGACCTTGAGAGGCAATGTCTAAAAATAATATTTTGGACATTTTTTTTTTTTTATTTATTTAATTGGTTCACCAACAATTGTATACACTAATATAAGCAATTTAACAAAGCAACAAATCGGAGCAAAGTGTAACAATCACTTATAGGTAAACTCTGCATGCACACAAATAGTTGTCGTAATTAACAAAAAATAGAAATAAAAGACTGTGAATGTGTATGTGTACGTGTGTGTGTTGTGTGTGTGTATGTATGTATGTGTGTGTTAGTTAAACTGATTAGAACTTAATAAATTAGTTAAACTAAATTAAAACAAACAAATTAAGACAAAATCAAAACAGACTAAACTAAACAAAATTAGGTACCTAGTACAAAAAATAAGTTATACGTAACCTAAATTCACCGACCCAGTGACATAATGCAGGGCTAAGAGACTCAATGTTCGGGGAGGTACTTATAAAAACTGGCTTTCAATTTGCCTAAGCTGTCAAAGTGGAGGTCAATCCGATCACTGCAATCATTCACAACCCTGCAGAACCTCGCGTAGGGAGAATTAGCGCCCAGAACCGTTCTTCTCTGCGGAGGGCAGAGTGGCGTAATAGGATTGCGAGGAATTCTGGAGGGGGCACGGAATCTAAAGTTATTTAATATTTTCGGACAGTCAATTTTATGGGCCATAACTTTACACACAAACATCGCGTCATTCAGTCGTCGACGTTTGTCAAGAGAAACCATATTAAAATGTTTGAGCCTATCACTATATGAGCGTATTTTATTGGACAAACCGCTGGCATAGGCCAGGTGCCCCAGAAAACGTTTTTGTACACGCTCAATACGCAATGAGTGAGTAGCAAAGTGTGGCCGCCAGACCACGCTACAGTACTCTAACATGCTTCGACTCAAACAGTTATAAAGAATAATTTTTGCTCTACAGTTTTTAAATTGTTTCGTGTTTCTGATAACAAAACCCAGCAATTTGGAAGATTTTTTCACTACATTATCTATGTGAGGGACAAACGTTAATTTCTGATCAAATATGACACCAAGATCTTTTATTGTATCTAATTCCTTAATTTTTTCTCCATTAATATAATAATCCTGGTCGATAAGTTGAAGTTTCCTAGTAAATTTTATATGGTAACATTTGCTAGAATTTAGGAGCATCTGGTTTATTTGGCACCATATTACTAATTCATCCAAATCGCTTTGTAATTCAGAGGCGTCATGCTTAGATTTAACTATCTTGACGAATTTTAAGACATCGGCAAACATAAAAATTTTACAGTGGCGAAAACAGTTCGGAATATCATTAACAAAAAAGTTAAATAAAACCGGCCCCAAATGAGACCCTTGTGGCACGCCCGAGGATATGTGTCTGATGGTTGATCGAAAGCCATTGACTACTACAAAGAAAGTTCTGTTCTCAAGGTACGAACTCAACCATGAGAGTAAAGGTCCAGCGATACCATAAGTTCTTAATTTGTCAATGAGAATTTTATGCGAGACCCGATCGAACGCTTTGCAGAAATCTGTATATATGACATTAGCTTGATGGCTTGAATCTATTGCTGCCGTTAATAGCTCAGTAAAAAGTGTCAGATTGGTATTTGTGGATCGAGACTCCACGAAGCCATGTTGATCCTCACTTAAATAAATTTTAAGATGATTTTGAATGTGAGGGCAGATCATAGACTCAAAGACTTTACTAAGGGTTGACAAAATTGAAATGGGTCTATAGTTTGAAATTAAGTCCTCGTTGTCAGATTTATGGATGGGGACGACCTTTGCTTCCTTCCATTTTGAAGGGAAGACTCCACTGGATAAGGATTTATTAAAGATAAACAACAGAGGCGTGACCAGCTCGTTTGCACACTCATAGATGAATATTGGTGGTATACCATCTGGACCAGCACCTTTGTTGCAGTCTAAACTTTTTAGCTTTTTATGTAAGGCTTCTCTGTCAATAACTGGGCTGCTTAAAGTTAAGCTACTTTCTTGAACATTATGAATATTTGTTGTTTTATTGGTACTGCGATCGTTTTCAGCAGGGCTGTATATAGAAGAAAGGTAAGAAGCGAAAAGCTCACAAATCTCCGTACCATCTGATGATACAGCTGTGCCATCCGTCATAGATAAAGGATACGAGCTGGATCCGCCTCTTTTAGTTTTAACATAGGTCCAAAATAATTTTGGGTTATTGGTTAGGGTGTGTTCAAGATTTTTTAAATAATTATTATAGCAAACCGTAGCTAGTGCATCACAGCGCTTACTGATTATTTTTAACTCAATTTTGTCCAACGGATTTTGGTAAGTATTGTAACGTTTCCTGATCTTATTCTTTGTGTTTAATATTTTAATTAGAGTTTTGTTAAACCACGGCGGATACTTACCATTTTTGGGTCTTTTAATAGGAATAAATTTTTGAATAGCACCATTGATGATGTCATAAAAAACCTGTACCATATTATTGACTTCATGTTGTCTCTCAAACAATTCTTCCCAGTCCAGTTCTTTTAAGTATTTTTTAATTATTATATAGCTTGTTTTACGGAAGTTGCGTAACTCATGTGTAATATTATATGGAAGTTTGTCTTCTTTTTTATTAAGACCAATATTTATATCTAGGGGTGGATGATACTGATCGATATTACATAAGGAGCCAATACTTTGACTTACATTACAGAGTGGATGATCGGTTAACACAAGATCTAGTATGCGAGAGGAGGCATTATATACGTTATTACTTTGGTTGAGCTTGTTAACATATGTGAACTCCAGCAAAGCTTCACAGGTATTAGGCAATTTGAGGCTTTTATTCAGATTACTGTCAAGATTCCAGTCTATACACCCTAGATTGAAGTCACCTATGATACATGTGGTGTCTTGTCCCTCACACACGGATAAATAATAAAACAACACAAATTTAATTTAGTGATACACAGCACTCGGTGGGCACTGTGTCCGCCCGGCACGACGGTTGGTTCCCAAGTGAGGTGCGGACACCTCCCACTCAAGTACAGTGCATATATTTATTAATCATTTCATATACAATATTTGATCATGTAATTTACTTAATTATATTAATAAACTATTAAAGAAATAATATTTGTTTTATTAATTAATTATATAAGCCAAACACCACATCTCTTCCTTTTTTATCAAATCTACATTTATGTATATAAACATTATAAACCTAAATAAACAATACTACATTTTAAAAGAAATCAACGTTTTAAATTTTAAATCCACAATGATCCTAATTAACTTTGTCTTCTCCGTTATTATCAGACATTTCTTCCTCAGTGTTTGTGTTATGCTCATCCGGTACAAATTTATTTCAGATTATAAACATCATTTAGTGATTAATCTAACTCTAACACAATCATTATCATTAATTTAATTTTCTTCCAAAACTGATGTTTCTCTATGTCAATTACTTTTCACTGACCTTTGGTTCTCTTTAAATGGGCTATATTCCTTCTGTACTCTTTGCCAGTTTCATTAATAACTCTCTCACTAATTTCTTCAGTAGCCCGTCTTTTTCTTTTTTCATTTAACCTGAACGCCAATTCCCGCCATCCAAAACGCTCAAAATCTTGTCACAGTCCCATCTCAGCGACAAACAATTAATGTCAAAAATTTGTCAAAATGTAAGGAAATTAGAGGTATTTTGACAGATTCAGACTGAGACCAGACTGTAAACGTTCCTAATATTAGTAGAATTACCCCTCAGTTTTAAGCCGTTACTATAAGTTCGTCTAATTTCTTATTTATCTTTGATTCCAAAGAATGGGGACTTGCTATGAGGCTGACTGGTGGAATGGTTTTGACAAAGTGATATCTTATTGAACATCATTAAACTTGCAAACTTTGTTGTTAATAAATATAATGAGACGTTAGAGGTTTTCTTTTATTTGCCCTTCTTTTGCAATGTTTCAGGCTGGGACTTGAAACGCTACTCAAAATAACATTACGCGTACTTCCGGTACCGATAATGTGTACCGTTCCACCAGGATCGCAACAAAATTAATTCCTTGGCTATAACGCTACTGACAGACGGAATGAAATGTTAACTGTGTGAAACTGTAACAATATTTCGTTTAGATACTCAACGTTGCCAGTATGAAGAATAACTTTACGTTATTACATAACGAAATAACGTTATTACAAGCGGATAAGCTTAATGTTACTGATACCTATAACGTTACAGATATTCCACTTCACGAAGTCCGTTCGGCCCCGATTGCAGTAGTGACGTATCCCGACAAGCGCGCTTGTATGTGTTACACGAAACTGAGCGCTCTCGAGATTACGCACACAAACACAATATGCATGCGCACACTTGACAACATTCATAGCCAAACGGACCTCGCGACATAGAACATCTGTACCTATAATATTGTTCTATGAAAATATATTTTACAATATTCCATAAACTTATTATTATTTTTAGGTTTTAGTATTATTATAAATTTTGAACCGAAACGAAACTCGCTTTGTTTTCGAGTCCCTGGTTTCAGGAAATGACCTTTGAAATCATATTTTATGCAATTTGAATTATTACAGGGCGGGAAATTTTAACACTTTTGTTATTTTACTGCCATGTTGGCAATAGAGATTAAAACCTCTTTGATGTCTAACTATGATTTATTTTGTTAAATTGCGTACACTGGTTAGTTACCTATACCAATGTATGAAGTTGACGAGTTTTCGCCAATTGATTGTATACACTGGTCGGTTATACCAATGTATGAACTTAGTGAGTTTTCACCAATTGATTGCATACACTGGTCGGTTATACCAATGTATGAACTTAGTGAGTTTTCACCAATTGATTGCATACTCTGGTCGGTTATACCAATGTATGACTTGATGAGTTTTCACCCATTGGGAATACAGTTAAGATAATAATTATTATCATTGCACAAATAGTATAGTTTTATACCAGTGAGCTTGATGGGTACTTACCCATTGGAATTGTTCACATTGTGATTCGTTCCCGACTTGGCTAACGCTTACAGGCACAATTTTGTTGTTGTGTAGTTGGTATCTACCATTTACTCACATGTTTATATTTAAATTTACGATCGCTTACTGTGAGTGTGCTTTATTAGTAGAACATAATATGTAGGTATTTTATTACAATCGACCAACTACACAATAATGTAATATTTATATTGGTAAGCGTTAACTGGCACTGTTTTTAAAGACTAATATGACCGAAGGTATCAGCCTGTTTACTTGAATGAAATACAATAATTTACCGAATATAGTAAATATTATAACCTTGTTTTCGTTTTCAAGGTTGGAACTTGTTTCACTTGTGCTCTGCTCTGGCTATTGTGATTTACGAGTTGATGTATTTAATTACTCATTTCATCATCTATGCGGTACATCCAGTACATTCATGCTCGGTTCCTGTGATAGCTACTTCCAAATGGGAGGGTCTACTATGCAAAGCTATGTGGTCATTGCTTCATTATTAGTAAAGATACAAGAGTTTTAATTTTAACCAATAACGGTCCGTAAATTATAGGAATCGGCCATCAGTCATCTTGGCAGATTGCCAACGCAGTTTGTGCATAGTTAGTTAAGTAAGTAAAGACACACGTTAATGTAAATCTAAATTAAGTATCAAACACTTTTTTTTTTTTTTTTTAGGCTAGTCTAGTTGTACTTTATTAAATGACTAGGAACCATTTTATTTGAAATGTGTGTATGTGTGTATTGATTTATAATAACATACCAAAATAATTAAATTATTTCAGGGTAATGATGATGCAAAAAGTAGCACACTTTTTATTTCAAATTAAAGTAGATAAATTATTTACTATTTGTAGGAATTTTAGATACTTATTACTTATGTATAAGCACTTGAGTGAGATACCTGAGATACAGGTTTATTCCTAGTTCAGGTAGAATCCAATTATTTCTTATCTACCTCTAGCTTAAGGCCCTATTTTATGAATATGTAAAACAATTATTTCAATAAACAATTATTATTATTATTATAATGATTTAAAATCAAATTGACAGAGTGGCTACCAAATAGTTTTTTTTTTAATTTATTGAACATAAACATAGTTGTTAAATGATGCATTCATTATTATTTATGAGTAATTGGACTGATAAGTGTAAGTATATAATAGTAATGATCATTAAATAGTAACAGATTTTTTTTAATTTTTATTCATATTTAATTTTATTTCATTGTCCTCTTTATTTATTTTTATATATATGCGAGTATGTATATATTTTTTAATTGAAATGCATCAATGTTGTTTTGGTTTGGTCTGTATTTTACTTATTTAATGTTTACAATTTGTGTTTTGGGTACAATGCGAAAATTACTTGACTTTATTATTTAATGTAATTTGCACGTTTGCTTGCAGGCAGAATTCAATAACTTTTAGGTTTTAAGATCTTCCCCTATTGAGCAATGTATTTTCTGGTAAATTAATATTTTGAATTTGAATTTGAACTTGGTGGGACTGACAACGGAACGTCCTTTATTAATTTGGTTGGTTTTTTTGGTTGGTTTGGTTGATGGTTCATTCTCCTTGTATGGTGACAAGGAGAATGAACCATCTCGCATTGTTATTATGTTCATAGAACAGGAACAAATCACCCACCAACGCACAAAGCTTTCGTTTTGTTGATTGATTTTGTCACACTTTGTTTTATTGACACGTTTTGTTTATCACACAGACGATTAAACCTGTGAGACAACAAAACATTTGTAGGCACTACCTTGTTTATCTCACTTGTTGTCAGTATACTTGATGCCCAACTCGACTGACTATTGTGTGCCATTTTGCCACTCGTTGTCAGTAGGTATACCTACTTAATGCCCGACTCGACTGACTATTGCGAGCCATTTTGCAATGATTCACTCACAAAGTTTAAATTTCTCGTTGCCACAATACAAACAGCAAACTACCAGTCCTTCATAGTAGGTACAAAGCTATGATTATTATTGTAATTTTTTTTTTTTTTACGATCAAATATCGAGATTATTGGCTTATGTACATTGTAAGATCTATTTCCGAACATGGATTGCTATTTTCTCATAACCAAATGAGTAGAAAAGCAAAACGTAGGCAGTAGTTAGTTACACATACGTCGGACTACCCACTTATTACTTTTAGGTTATGTAAAATGCAGTTTAAATATAGGTAGTACATTCTGAATAGATTATTAAATTACGTACTTTTCCCCTTTTCACAAAATTTTCACAAGTTTATCGTAAATGCTTGGTAATTGTTTCAGATTTAAACAAAGAAATGCCTACTCAACATATTTTAAATGAAAGAACTGACAGATACACTGAATTGTATTATGTGGCAAAATTGGTTATAAAATTGTTTTCCTTACGATTTTCTCCTCGTCGCCAATTTGTGGTGTCTTGTCCCTCACACACGGATAAATAATAAAACAACACAAATTTAATTTAGTGATACACAGCACTCGGTGGGCACTGTGTCCGCCCGGCACGACGGTTGGTTCCCAAGTGAGGTGCGGACACCTCCCACTCAAGTACAGTGCATATATTTATTAATCATTTCATATACAATATTTGATCATGTAATTTACTTAATTATATTAATAAACTATTAAAGAAATAATATTTGTTTTATTAATTAATTATATAAGCCAAACACCACAATACATATACATGATTCATTAAGTTGTTCAAAAACAGCGTTACAATTGTTTAAAAAAAAATCCAGGTGAGAGAGGCGTACTGGCGGCGGTAGATACACAGCGCAGAAAGCTATTCTACGAAAACATTTATTGGGAGGAAGGTCCAAAGTAACCCAGAGATCCTCACATCCACTCTCAAAATGTTCAGTGCGTTTAGGATTGAATTTCTTTTTGGCAGCAATTAAAACTCCTCCACCCTCTTTACCGGCTAGTTGACTGGTTTCTCTATCTCTCCTATGGACCGTATATCTGTCATCGAACAGCTCACTGCTCTGGATAGAATTGTTAAGCCAGGTCTCCGAAAAAATTATAACATCATAGTCATTAATACTAACATTGCGGAAAATCATATGCGTTTTTGTTCGCAAACCCCTGCAGTTCTGATAGAATACATTTAAGTTATCGAATTATGTACATTACTTTCACAGGAGCATGCATTTTGTAAATATGAAAGGAAAGGAGCATCGTTCAGAACTAGACTAACTTATTTAAGGAATCTAAATTCTTTATGGACATGTAGCGTTCACCATCGCCAACTTCGATACTAATTAAGTAATTGCGAATCATGACTTAATTAAAACCTCATTACCGTTCACGACTCTTATTTCTCTTCTCTTTTTATTTTTGCCTTTGAGTAAGCGATAAATAAAGCAATAATTTCATACTGATACTGGTCTGATGTTATTCCTTCGGCGGCGGTACCATTTAGGGGCGTAACGTTTTATTGTAATGCAAATCTGTGCTTTTTCCCAGTAATAAAAGTATTTAGATGGCAACACGTGACGACAGGCGCTGCGGGCAACACCGGGACGCAAATTATGGCAATCTTGACACCTACGAGGCGCTAACTGGGGTGCACCCTGCAATTTTCTCGACGTGCAACACCAAAGCTCCGGTACGTACGGTCGTTCGCTGCCGGCGCGGGCGGCGGTATGCGGGCACCGATTTGCTTTAATTTACGCCCATGTATTTCTAACACGCATTTTATTATTGTTTTGAACTTAAATTAGACGAGAAATATGATGTTTCTGCTGCTTATGTTGTTGCGGAACTGTATGGGGCGGTTAGAGGTAATTGTTCCTTATTGCGTACTGATTCGTACGTGGAAGTTGCTTAATTTGTAGTTCGATGGTCTTTCTACTTATATTATTCGGAAGCTTTGATGGTTGTTTTATTTCACATATTTTATGTCATCACGAATAAATCACATTCATTCACAAAGGCGGATCACACACTACAACACGCCACGCGATTTTTATTGAATTTGTATGTAAAAAATCATGGACTATCTGCGCCCCGTCGCGTGGCGCGCTGTGGTATATGATCCGCTTAACTGTTTCTGGTATTGTGAATTAAATTTTAAACCACATTAAAACTTACCTACTTTTAAAAGTTCATTCGGACTAACCAAACATCTGGTTAACTTTAAACTAAAGCAACAAGCTCTTAGTTAGATAAATCTGAAAGTGCGTAACATTATCTGATAACATAAGACTTCCTTCTGCAGGTTGTAGAACAAAAGGCGAGAGATAATATCTAGAGTTCAAAGGCGTGTGGCGCGTAGCTGCCGAACGCAACCGTGTGTAATACAGTCCACCGGAGCGCTATCTGCTCCCACGTACCGTCTACCGACCGGACGGACGGACTCCGGACGCTCGAGAAACAATAGCCACCCGGACAAAACGAAACCGATCGATTTTAAAATCACAACCGCAATCTTTGCATGGTGTAATCTTGCAAATATTTATTATATGTCAAAACAATATGCCGAAATGGAACGCTTATTGCGGTTTTTACAAATGTGTCTGGTTTGCTGCGAGCGCTCGTTAGCGTGAGGTACGACGCATTGTGGGGGTACAATGGAGGGCGGGGCGCGCCCGCGGCGCCTGCGCAGCGCGGGAAATCGTTGCCCAAGTGTTCCACATTTAAATCAATGACAGACGTGGTGAACTATCCGCTCACGCAACAAGACACGCGTCTGCATCTTTCTCCTTCAAACTTTAGTGCATCTTTAAATAAAACGTCAATAAACGCGTTTTCAGTTTTGAGCTCCGTTAGTATCGCTCATTACCGAAGCATGAATGTGCTATCAAAACAGACTGTGACTAAAAGATATTAAGAATTTAATTATTTATTTTTATTAACGTAGTTTGGATAAAAATTGGCCAAATGCAGCTTTACAGCTTTTAATGGTTTAATTTGGTTCACTTTTTACGATTCCAATACAAAAATATGAATTCAATAAGCCTAAATATGTTGATAAGCGCATCGCCGCCCGTGAAGCACTTCGAAACGACTTACAAAAGTAATTAAAGTTCGGTGCTCAATTCAAATTCCCTAAACATGTCGTTGATACGGATCGCAATTCATTATTTCAAATATATTTATTATTATATCCGCCGGTATATTTTATTTTAATTCACGTATCCGTAAATCACACTGTTAATACATGTCTTTAGGACATACTTATGTTTCTCATTTTAGGAACAATCTTAAATTAAAATCAAAAGTAAGAGGGGACTTAATGAATTTCTTAATCCTTCGTCTGCTTCAAAATATCACGAAACTCTTGTAATTACTTAATCTATAAAATAAATCAGCAAAAAAATTTAAAACGGCGAGCCTCGAGAAACCTTTCCGTTTAAGTACAATACCCGTCACTCATACACTCAGTCAAAGCATCCACTTATGCTACATTGTCTTCAGAGCTCCTGTAACCGGTTCCATATCTTATTAAGCCTTCTATAAATAAATAATATCATAACATCCCGAAAGTCCCGTTGTTTCCAATAGCGTTTATGGCGCGTGGCGGTCGCGAGCAAACGCGCGCTGCCACAGTTTTACGACAAAATAATATTCTTTAATTATAATGGAGCGTCGTGAAGTAAAAAGGCGGCGCACGCGACATCTGTATTAAATTTTAATGGAATAACAGTTGCACCTGCGTGCAGTCGGGTTTGCGCGAGAGTCGATCACTACGCTCCGATCCCAAGAATCTGCTAAGTGTATCTAATTAAAAATTAATTACTTCAACCTTTCCAAACACCGACGAGAAATCTTGTAACGATGCTCGAGATTTAAAGAAGCTAAGCTTAAGTTTTTTATTGAAGCAACAATTTTCTGTGAAGCAGGAAAGTGAATGGGTTTTTTCAATAATTATAATCGTAAATCTGCAACAAAACAATAGAAACCCGAGGGTGCATTTAATAATCATGTATAAGCGGTAAAGACATGATAAACTTGGCATTTTTCTACCAAAAAGAATTCTGCAACAGCCTTACTGAAAACTTTCACCCCGCGCCCCTGGTATTTAGCTAATATACCGTAACGAACATGTTGACTACATATCCAAACATTTACAACGGAACGAATCCTTGCAGGCGGCAATATTTATGACGTGCACTTAGTAATTAATGTCACTCATGAGGCTTCTCATTAAACGCGTAACACACTTACAAAAAAATTCATTCTCATTACAGTTTCCTTCTCTGGTTTATTTAGTTAAAAGTATATATCTCCAAGGGAAAGAAATGATCCTGGTATGATACAATTTTTTCACACGTGCCTGAAGACGAGTTTTCCTTTGAAAAGGAAAACTGGTTAAACATATTCTTCAATGAAGTAAAAGTTTGTAGTATTATACAATTAACTACAAACCATACAACTTTTATGTGACAAAGAGTTTATTCGAAAACACAAGCAACGATTTATAAAGAACATGGTGACTCAGAAAGCAGTTAATTAGAGTTAAGTGAAAATATAACACAACGTGCAAAACCTGAAGCGTTTCCTTAAGATTTCAGAGAAGAAAAATCACATTTTCTATAAAGCAAGTGTTAGGGCTGAAGGTCGTTTTTCAAAAAGGAAAATTGTTCGTAAGAACATACCACGATGTAAATACAAAGGACTCTTTACCCTTATTGCATGTCCGCTCCTTATATACCTAAAACCTGATTGCAAGGTAATACATAAAGACAACTTAGAAACGCAGGAGTCACAAACCACGTTAGGTACTTAACCTGTGTACTTAACTGCGCAATTAATAACACAGCTGAGGTAGGTACTGGTCATTATAACCGCCTTGGGTCCATTCTAGTTACCGTCACTTTGTATAAATTATATAAAAATAAGCACGACTAGAAAGGGATGGGTATATGGTGATTGGTGTAGATCAGAAAGTGATGGGCGAGGTGGCAAGGGCAGGTGTCACGGGACATCTGCTGGCCCACAGACAGGCACGTGGCTCAACCCTATAAACCGACCTCTACGACTTCCAGCCATAGGAAAAAGTTCAGAAATCCTGTAATAAATAAAACCCTTTACATTTTAACGTAGTAATGCGGTTTTTCTAATTTGATTTAGAAAAGACGAAAAAAAAAATTGCGGGTCTTTTAGTAATTTAACTATCCTATAAAACTACCCTGCCAGGTTAGTTTTTTCAACAAAATGAAAGTCTGTTTTTTCTTACTCACACGCAAATAGGTAGGTAGACATATTGAGGTAGAGAGAAAACGCATGATCCTATGACAACTTTCATATTTTGTTCAGTATTTCTAAAATAATATTGGTTATAATACTAATTCAATCAATAACACTAACTTCACCTACAAAAAAATAATAGAGTAGGTGAAATAAAACAGACCTCAAACTAATTTCGAGTTTGGTGGAAAAGACTTCAACGCGCTGCCAGGATATTGTAATTTAGTATAGTTTTTTTACCCGACTGCGCCAGAAAGAGGGTTATGTTTTTTATTCTCGTTAATAATCTTTAAAATATAAATAAGGTTACAAATGATTATTAGGTGCTCACGTTAAGTACAGAGGCCAGCACTTCAAGCTACCCCAATCTGTCAAATTTTCCCAATTAAATTTGAACCTTATTCCTTTGCAATAAAGTTGAAAATCTATCAAAGAAATTTGACAGATTGGGGTAGCTTGATGTGCTGGCCTCTGTACATCTGTGCGTCGTTTGATCAAAGAACAATTTTTTTTTGCGAATTTCTTTTTTACGTAGATATATCCGTGGGTACTGCAATATAACGTTTGTAGGTAGTACTTACTCGTTTATTGCATTTCCTGGGAAGTAAGAACTAAAAAAGCAACTTACATTTAATTTTCCACAAAATGTCAGTTGCAACTTTCTAGGGGAATGTGATAGGGTTGTATGGAACCCCTTCAATTATTTATTTTTTTAATAATTGCAACTTTTTTTTTTCAGATGTAATGTGAGGTCAGTTTAAAAAAACTTGATACATTTTTATAGCTGTAGTTTGTAGTAACGTGTCATCAGTAATGCAAATCACTAGAGTTAGTTCAGACTTACAAGGAAATTATTATTTACGCTAGCCCGCAGGTGATCAAACAAATTTTACGATTCCACCCATTTCTTGTACAGTTTACCATATTCTCAAAGACATCGGTTAATATTATGCAAGTCCCGTAAAATTTAAAGAGACAAAATTTATAAGAATCTCTGTCATTACGGAGTAATAATCATTACTCAGATTCACGATCAAGATGTTTGCAGAATAACATGGCCGCCTTCCAATTTTGATAATATATTTCAAATAAGAAATAAATAGATGATAATTAATAAATAATGTTTCATTCGAGTAAATTGTTAACTGCTCAAATCAAAAACCAAAAGAAACGATGACTGCGGAAACACTTCGTGCGGTCTGTCTACCGATACCCTGAAAAGATAACTAAGAGAACGTTTATATAAATATAAATAAGTGCAAAATAGCGCACATATTCTTTAATTATAGACATTAAAAGTACAGTAAACGGAATATGAAATCCCATCGTATGTGAACCCATTAAAACAACTGGGACCGGCTGAAACTCGATCCACCTTTACTTTTTGTTACCGAATGGTAGTCGCGCCTGTCTTCGACAGAACTTAGATGTTATCAACATAAAATAATATTATCCTGCTCTCTGTCATTATTCCTGTGCTCATGATAAGGAAAATTGTATGATTATACTTCGACGCATTGTAATGTGCATTGATCTTTATTCATTATTGAATTTCTTTTATGAAAAATTACATCCCGTTTGGTATGAAGACAGCTTCTTCTCTCACAGGTTTCATTCACCTCTTCTCATTAGAATACTGTACCGAGATCTTTCAGTTTAAATTAGATTATAGGTGGTATTCAGTGTGTAGATATATGGATATTCATACCCACTAACTTAGATAGGAAAACGTACTGGGAAACGTACGTACAACGTACGTAATCAACTTTTTTTTTTAATTATTATGAGGCTTTTTACTACGCTGTATGTATATATTTTATGTAATTTTTTTATTTATTTTTTGTAATGTGCGTTTTGTTTGTGCAGAATAAACAATTTTTGTTTCTTTCTTTCTTTGGTCTTTCTTTACTGTCCTGCTCACCACATGTTTTTCTAAATCGTAATTTGAACTTAGATTACACTTAACCTAAACTTACTACTACTACTGTTAGTCTGCATCATCCCACTGCAGGGCAAAGGCCTCTCCCCATGACTTCCAGCTCTTTCGATCCAGGGCTAAAGTGGGCCACTGGTCGTTTATTTTGTCCAGCTCGTCCCGCCATCTTCTACGGGGTCTGCTGCGAGGCTTACTGGCTGTATCAGGGCTCCATGTAGTGGTTATTTTGGCTCTCAACTCATTGGGCATACGACAAACGTGACCACCCAGTCGTACTTAGTTTAACGGCTTTTTGAGCAACGTCAGTAATCAGTGTTTCCCTAAACTTAAAAAAATATTAAAGTCAATTGTTACTTACAATACATTACGTGATGATTGAGTTAGCTATCAACATCACTGATTCTTCATAACTTGCACGCAATAAAAATTAAACTAGAGATAGCATTGATTACACTCTATTGTAAACTGGTTATCAACTGTTAAAATCCAATTTAAATGCATGTAACCCTGCAAAGCATAAACAAGACTCCTTCAAAATGGATGGCTATGAAAAATTCATGTAATTTATTAGGAGTAAGATTGTGCTAACAAAATGCATCACTGCGGGGTATAAATAAGGAAGAATTTGTACAAAATACGCTGTATGTCCAACTTAAGCGTATTTGTGTCTGTTTGTAGCTTAATATGGGAATGAATGTTAGGACTTATTCATACAACAATTGCTATAGCTTCTAGTCTTGCAGATATATTTGCTGCAATAAATATAACCAGTTAAATTGAAGTTGATATAATAGGACTATAACATCGTAAAGTTCGATGTGAAATCAGTTTTTCTAAGGCCAATAATAATAGACTACAACATGATCGGGTTTTGATTAGGTCGTTGCCATAATAATTAATTAATTATTAAGCAGTTTACTATTTGTGTTTTAATAACCGAATTAACGAAATATCTTCGTTCGCCTAGAAGTGACGGAAAATAACTAGAAAGCTTTTTAACACAAAAACGTCAGGCGTTTCCAGTCTCCACTACCTACATTGACGTTAACGCCTTGTAATTTTGCCCGAGCATCATGTATTCCAGAAATGATTGCTCCTTGCATTATCTCAGTAAAAAAATGAAAGAAAAATGAACGACTAGACACAGAAAGTAGTCACAGTTTAATTAAGAATACATTTGTATTTGCTTAAATAAATAAAACCCAAAAATTTTAATAATAAATCTATAATAATAAATCCAGAACAGCAGTAATAATAAACTAAGTAGGATATAATATCCCACTAGACTACGTCCATGTCTCAATTGATTACCTTCACGACTCTTGTGTATTTTCGGTGATAGCTTGCGAAGTATTATTTATTATAGTACCTACCGACAGGAATTTATCGATATTTACACCCTCGTATTTAGATGGGCACAAAAAATGAACTATCGAGATCAAAATGCTGGGTGACCACAATGACTATGTCTATTTTTAGACGTGTATTAATAGATTCTGATAGTACGGTGACCACGAAGAGTATTAGAGAACAATTCGCAATTATTACAGTACCTAGAAACTGCTCTTTTTGAAATTGGTTTAAAAAAACTAACAGTCTCTTTTTTTATTTCAAGTGTTTCAATAAGGTGACAATCAATACCTGCTAAATACTATCCATAAGAATAAAAACAGATTTCTCAGTTTTGCTGTACTTCACAAATATGATGTTCTAATAATAGGACATGCTGATCGTATGTCGTTTTGCTATTAGAACCATTTGCGTTTAGGACTTTTTGATACGGAGGAAAAATGGAAACCAACTCTTTATAAAATGACAATGGGCATCATTAATCAATCAACTGAATATATAAGCTCCGGAAATAAGCCTGCTCTAAGAACTAATTAATAAACCTCAAAATATAAATTAATTGAGGTTCAAAAAAAAAATGTTTTTGCAAAATTTTAATTTCTTTGTGTTTGTAAACGTAATTATGAAAAATCAGAACATAAAATATAATTAGTACCTACTTTACGGATTATCAATTATTTGAATTATCAGGCGAGTAAATACGAGCAAACATTACAAAAAATAACAGTACCAAGAAGCATGTTGAACAAAAGCAACGGAAACCTAAAAAGTCCCTAACAGAATCAAAAACGTCGTCACCACATTCCTAGGCACGCGACACCAGGGTCCAAGACTGGAAACATTGACGAGTTTCCTAAATAGGAGTCCACCTCACACAAGAATGCTGAACTTAATATAAAAGGAACCGCAAAAACGTTGCTACATTAGCATGATACTATGACTTGACAATTAATATGGGCCCATTAACTAACTCTTGAACTTAAACTTAGAATGTCTAGCTACGTTGGTATGCTAAACACGTTTATAGCAAACTGTTATTACTGTAGTGTTTGCATATTGAAGTTTTTTTTTTGTGAGTTATGCATGTAAGTGTCTTTAAAATTATGCCGTGGTTGGAACTCAGTTTGCTGTTGGAAATTACTAGCAGTGATATGCAAATTGCAGAGTTATATTTTCATTTGAAAAAGTTAAGTTGATGACGTTGACAATTACTTAATATAAATTAAATAATAATTTTTATTAATTAATAATAATAATAATTGTGCCTGTTTGAAATAAATGCTTTGACTTTGACTAATGGTTTTTGGAACTTACGCTGTTTGCTTCAGCAGGAAAGTTTCTGACATTGGATAGGCATAGATTTTTGAATACCTTACCTGTATAAGTATATATATTTTCAGGATCAGAATGTATAGATAGACAGATAAATGATTTATTTGGTGCAACACTGAAAAAAACACAGCACATGAATGAACAATTAAATGATAAACACTAAGTTAGTACATACAAGTTTTAAAAATACACATGTACAAATTATTGACGTATTGCCTATAGGTATATTTACAATATAAAGAAAGAAAGTACCACTATGACATACCCCCGCCCCGACCCTTGCTCGAGCCAGCCCGCGCAGCTGAGCCTGTAGTTTTAAATTCGCCCCAAAACACTAATAATAATACCGATCCAGCCTGTCCCTTGCTGTCCTCTTCCAGCGACGCCCTGAGCCGAGGTCCGAACCCCGCAGGGGGTTGCCCTTAGCGCTGTCGCTTAGTTTTTAAGTTATTGTTTGCCCTGGCTGGAGGCCTTAATTCGAGGCGTCCACAGGAAAGTCCGGTTAAGCAGTAGCCATCCTCATAAAGGATGAACTGCGAGATGCCATTGTTTAAAAAAAAAAAAAAAAAAACTATGACATACCTACTCAATGAAGACAATTTAAACAAAGAACAATTTAAATAAAGTGCGTTCAGGATTGCTCTAAATGGGAGACCAGCTCAGTATGGCTGTGTCAGGCCATACCTGACGCTGATATTCTGCTAGATTCCTGCATTTAAGTGCAGTGACATACGGACGTCTGACAGACGAGCTACTTAAACGAATTATTGATGGAAGAAGTGCAGAGTGAAATTATGTACCCGCAATTTAAGTTATGTATTCTATAGTAAAGTTTATTATATGGGTATTGTATTGGGACATTCTTAAAATTAAATGTTCGAAAATACATTAATTGTGTAAGGTGGTTGCATGGCTGGCTACCTGGTCTCGATTATCAAAGGTTACCACATTATATCTTTTATTTACTTCATATTTCACGGTTAACATCAACAGAAATGTCCCAATGTTCAGAATATAAACAAAAACAGCTCTGGAGAGCACAAACAAAACAAGCCAACATGTTACTCGAGCAGCAGCAACAAAACAATATTACTACAACATACTTGCACTTGTAAAGGTCGCATTGTATTTATTATCACAGAGCAATGTCTTCTTCACACAGTTCATACAAGTATCGGTAGTTTAGTAATAATATTATGTACATTTATTTCACTGGACATTGTATTCTGAGAATGGTGATGGAATGCGTTTATCAAGAGTTCATTTACTTAGACATGTTCCATCCATACCATATCAAGACATGGCTTTAGACATGTTCTAGCAATAGGTGATACGCATATACAGTGACACATGTACATTTTGCGTAGATACAGTGGCCTCGAAAAGTTAATTTACATCTTTGCACTTCAACTATGATGCCATACTATGATTTAAAATTAAAAAAATAATTAGGTACACCTAAGGAATAACAGTTTGATTATTTTTTATAATAAGTCAAAGGTAGTTGAATTAGTCAATAAAAGCGTTACAGCAGTTCAACTGCTGTAACGAAATCATGGATTTTAATTTTATTTGATGTGATGTGATATTTATCTATTTTGTTCTATTTGTTTTTTCTTTCTTTTTTAATTTGTTGTTTAAGATAATGTAATTTGTGATACTCAAATTATTTAACAAATTATTAAAAAATACAAGCTTGACTTAGTTTGGAAGTTGGTAGATCATCATCATGGCATGATTATTTACTTAATTTTAGCATGAAGCGTTACAATTTATAACACACGATCACGATAAAATAGGGCAGACCATTTTTAATTAACAAAATACACACACGTCGTAACAGAATTTTGTATTCATTTTAAATACCTATAACCATTCAAAAGGTACAGAGACCGCACTTAGTTCCTCAACCCGATTGTATTAATTGGACGGACATAAAGCATCGAACATAAAATGGTGATACCATTATACGACTATAATTAATAAAACATGATAAAGGTGGAGTTGTCGTTTGCTTGATTACAAGAAACACCGAAATATCCAATTTCCCGGCGCAGTGGTAAATCTTGATTTTATTAATCCCAATTTACCATTTACATTATTACCCGCACGTTGAAACAAGGGTAATAAACACGCATATCAATTACCTATGTGCAGCCAATAAAATATTGATTGTCCTCTTATTAAAAAAATTAATAAGAGAACAATCAATAACAAACAAAAATCAATAAACGAACCAAACTAGCTAGAAAAATCGTTCATAACCCCTTTGCATATCTGCATTCGAAGACGTTAAATTGCCATCATGCAAATTCAGTAGCAGCGAACAGTGTAATTATTAGTTATTGTAATTTATATTATCTTTTCGTCCAGATCTTTATCGCGAGATCAAAGCGAGAATAATAAAGATAAATAAGTAGATACATAATTCATAGTCTAGATTTTAGCATTCAATAATAAACCAAGCCTATAGCTCACATAGATCGTTATCAGCATCTATTAGATTCGCTAATCTTGATGACATCAATATATTTTGTCTTATCAGATTTCGCTTGAGATTGAAACATGATTTATTATATTTTTAATTGGAATTTGATCCGTAGACGACATTTAACTTTAAAATTGCTGGACAATAAAATCGTAACAATGGTTATCGGCGATCGAGATAAGCGTCTTCCGTTGATCCGTCAGATTATAGTTTTTATACGTTCGCAATCACGTATTTTAATTGCTAATCGAATTTTAGTGATTGCATCGACGTTGACACCAATTTCTGCTTATACTTTTTATTTAGCTATGTTATGGAGCTATACAGCCAAAGGATGTGTTTTTTTTTAGGCCAAACTTGTACCGAGGTACAAATTACAAATGAAATTCCTTGCAATAAATTGTGATAGTAGCAGTATTTAAAATCCTCTAATATTCGATTGATTAAGAAATAAGAGAATGTAAAAAATCACTACCTCACATCGTAACTGCGTTCAACGAAACGTTCATAACAGCATTGACAGCTGTCAAGTGTCAACCTATTCCAATTGTCAAAATAAATATTATGATTCCGGTTGTTTTAGACTACAATATTGAATATTGTATAATATAGATGCATTTTATATTAATTAGTCTGTGATCACATCAGTCCTCACTCCTCAGCGAATACATTTCATCATCGATAAAACGATGGAGCCATTAATATAAAAATGGAACGGAATTGTACCATATTATATAAGGAGGCATGGACCTCCTATCAGTGACGGTCATCGGTCTATAAAATGTTGTATGACAGTCCAAGGGACCTAAAATGTGTAATTGTTCGTTCTACATACCCATTCCATCTACTCTTTGATTCTACGATAAATACACGTTAAGTATCTGGTATTCAAGGGCTCTGCTCATCAACATTCAAACCGCCGTTTAGGTATTAAACAGTTGGTTTATAAATGTCAAACTCCTTAAGGAAAGAATAGCCAAATCAACAATTATGAAATCACACACGAAATAGCACTCCAAGAGATGGGAAACCAACGAACGAGCCGAGGAACCGAAACGGAATTATGATAAGATATTATTTATTGGTAAACAAAACAACTAATTAAAAAAATAGATAATTATCGGCCTTGGAGCACAGTCTTTTGGCCTTTCAGAAAGCTAACCAAACGCATACAATATCTGAATCAATTAATGTCTTTTTTAATTCTTATTCGCTAAATGTTTCAGAAAAATAATGTTTTATATAACCAAAAAAACTTTTTTTAATACAATAATAAGATAATATTCAATATACTTTTAGGATAATTTCTTTATGTTACTTTTATAACATGAAGTAACGAAACGCATCATCGGAAAAATATAAAATGAGATTGCCAAATTAATTCATGGGTTGCAAGTTATTAATATCTTTGAACGACAATTTCATGTGGTACAAATGTATAAATAAATCCAATATATTTTTTTTCAGAATCTGCAATTTTTTTCCTGTATTTCAGTACTTTTGTTCTTAAGGTACATTGTTTGGCCACAGTTGTATGAAAAAAGAAACACCTCCTTTGAGCGAAATACAGACGTAACACGTCTGTATTACGACCGAATTTGGCTTTGCTTGTCATCAGAGAACTCACGAAAAGAAAGAAAATTTGTCTAGTCGGTGAAAAGGACTAGGTATATGTATATATACCAGCAAAAACATTTCATGTAAAGTAGGTTGCCAGGACTTAGCTTTCACTGTTAAAAACTGGGGCTTGGCTCTAGCCAAGCCCCTAAATCTACAAGGCCGAACTCCAAAAACCTTACATCTTGTTCAAAATTTACGGCTTGGCCGTTACGCGGCCGTCGCAGACGCACTGGTCGTTAACGTTGTTGTGCCATGCTTTTTTTTCCATTTTTAAGTTGTATTTAATAAGTGTTAATTGAGGAAGAAAAATGATCATTATTATTATTATGCAATATCTAGTTCAATAATATGGCCAAGCCATAAATTTTTAACAAGATTTATGGTTAAGTTTCTATATTTAAGTCTGTAATGTATATGATGTATATAATATAGAGTATTCTACTCTATTCTATTCTACGTCGTTTATGTATTTATGCTAATCTAACTTGCATAGCAAATGGAAGTAGGTTTAAGTACTTATCATCCGTAAGAAATACAGACTTGCACCTCCCTTTAAGGGGGTTGGAGGGTGCACGTTACTTTCTTATTTTTTTTGTTTGTGTGCAAATCCTAGCATGTATACAAAATTTCAGCATTCTAGGACTTACCTGGAAGTGGCCTAGAGGTTTTAATGAGTGATTGTAACGAAATCAACGTATTTTAAGTATTAATAAAATCCAAAGTATTTAAACTACACAAATGAAACTTTGTGTGATAATTATAAGTCTGCTAACTACATCTTATTCTGAGAATTTGAGCTCTCTAGCATTATCCAGGCTATGAGGGTCAGAAAACATGGAGAAACACTTCAAGAAAAGGTACCTTTTCTCGAAGTCGTGTTTGCCGTGCCGCTGCTTTTTGTTCTTGGCTCGTCTTGACGTGGGCACTGCCGTGTCCTCAGATGATTGTCTGACAAAAAAATATGTGTCAAAAAGTTCCATTCATAAATCATTATTATTATGTCCTCTCCCATCAAGTAAATATTTACACTTATCACCATTAGCTTCCTCAAACTCATTGCCAACTCCATCATTATACAGATTATTTCAAGGAAAACATTTATTTTCATTAATTTTTTCGATCATTGACTGACGGTCCTAATTTCTAAGGTTTGATTAAATCGAATGAGCACAAAACAGAAGTATTCGTTGATGAGAAAGCAGATGGTCGACGTAATGAGCGTCATTTTAGACGCAGACATTTATAAAAATGCTTACTTGTTTACGTTAACATTGAGGGGCTCGTGGTTAAATAATTACAGCCGCACCGGTCGATCGAAGGTTAAACTGCGCTTGCTGAGGTCGGTCCGTGGATGGGTGATTCAGAACATATCGAGACCTCTCCGTGCGGTCAGGTTGGTCACGTCTGTCATTCGTAGATCTTTGCCAGTCGTTACGGGCAGTCACAAGCCCGAAAGTCTGACAACCAAGGGTTATCATGTGACGTGTAAGGTGTGGAGGTCAGCTAGGCAGTCGCTTCATATAAAATAGTGATATTTAGCTGCATCCAGTTAGACGGGAATCCGACCCCAACATAGTTGGGAAAAGGCTTGGCAGATCAATCGCTTACTTGTTAACGTTGTAAAGCACATAAAACACCATTAAAAATACAGGACTAATTAAATGCTATGCTACTTTAACCGGTCAAGCTCCGCGCGTACCCTAAGTAGCACGATACAATAGAAAATCAATTATTGTGTCTCAATAACGAAGCGTGAGAGGTCATATTAACACTCAGGTTACTTTCTATGAAAAGTTAACATTAAACAAAGTTTGGTGTAGTTTTTAATCCATACTTCCGATCGCATGAACTAATATGTCTTCGCTTAACGATGCATATTCCATACGTGCATAAATGCATAATATCAATCAGGCATTAGCGTGATGAATTGCAAAACAAACATTAATTACGTAAATAATCATACAACTTTTCTGTTACTTAACTCTAAGTAGGTACCTACCTAAATGAAATTAAAGCTGCAATCGTCACTTTAGTTCGAAATCGTCGTCTTCCGCGTGAACAAAGTTAATCGTTCCTGTAATAAGCATTAGATTACCGTCCGACCAATTCCAATTTCTTTGAAAACCACCACAGCCACATAGATTTCCTGCATTCAAACACACGTCTACGAATGTAAAACATGCATAATGCATGTAATTTGCCTAATTTGCGTTATATATCACGCTGAACGAATTAACTAGATTATTCAATTTCTGTTGGAGCTATATTAATGTCTGATATCAAAATGGACTTATTAGAAAGGCATTTAGATAGTTTCGTTCATACTTATCGTCAATAAAAAGTCTTGAATGATTCAAGAAGATTTTTTTGACAAATTATATTTATAAATATGATGTTAAGACAGCCTAGCGCACCAATGTTGTAAAAAGTAGCTGTTAATTTAACTAATCGTGTTTAACATGCATACATTTGACATGCATTACACTGAATGGCTCTTAAGCATACAACTGACCATATAACTGGTACGATCACAGTGATCCATCATGTTTAACTTTGCAACATTTAAGGCAGCAAAACTAGTGAACGTTCACGCACTTTCATTGTGTTTTAGTTTCGATTCAATTAATGCATTGAAAAAAAGTATTGCCTATCACTATTTAGCATATCCTTAAAGGGTTCCGTCCCTACAACTCTGAATAACGCTAGGAGAGCGGCTATAAGAGTAGGGAAAGACAAAGTAACGATGGATGGACTGTGTGAATCATAATATGGTTAGAAAAGGGGTGACTACTGAGATGACAACTAATATAGAAATAGGGAAGGAAATGACATGTTGCGCCGACCACAAATACATTGGGATAAGGGCAGGAGAATGATAACCTCTAAAGAACGAACACAACAATTAAGACACCAAACCATTTGGAACACTATGTGCAATGTGAAACGAGCCACGAAATGTTTCTCACGAAGATGAAAACATACGTACCGTAGTAAAAAAAAACTATTAAAAAAAACGACAAAGTCACAGTGATCTTTAGTCTGGTTACATTATGGTAGCTATTGGATTGCTGCCACTGACAAGTCTGTTATATACAATGTGCTTTGTGAAATGTGGCACATCTTATTTTGACTTCTTATCATGAACTTTATTCTTCTTCATCCTCGTGTCGCTGGCTGTATTTTAGATCTTGTAGGCCCAACACGCCTCATAGCGTGCCCTCTGTGTCTCTAAACATGCAGTCAAAGTGGGCTCTGCGCTGCCAGCGACGATTATTGATATTTTTATCTGATCAACTCTATCACAACAGTCACGGATCTGTATTCTGTATACCCAACAGTATTTGTTATAATTTCTTGAACCTTTAATTAAGAAGCCTACATAAAACATAGAACATTCAAGAAACCAAAAATTTTCCAGGGTTCTCACCTCGACGGTACCCTAACAATTGCAACGCGCTATCAGTTAGGATGCAACCACGCCTTTTTTAAGGTGTGTAACGAAACCCGCTCGCGATAACATGCAACTATTTGTATTACAGCATTTCGTGATCACACAATACAATGCGTAACATCTCATTACCACTATCAGTAACTGACGATAATTATCAATCGCTATTTCGCTTTCGATTTCACAGTTGTTGATGATGAGCCATTTTCCGATTTGCTCCGAGACCATCCGAGATCATCCGAATAGGTGCAAATATTTATTTTATGGAATTCGGAAGTCGTTCATTAAAGGCTTACAATAGTAAATAAAGACTGGTTTGACTATTAGTCTTGGGCAATTCATTGTAGCAGACAGCGCGGCGGTGCCTGTTTACAAAGACAATTCTGTACGTTTATTTGATGTCGGAAAAGATTTAGAATATTTAGATACATATCTGTATATTCAGAATTATTACTTTAAGTATAATTTTGTACCCACGTTTAGAGAATTGAAATATCAACTGCATTTTCCTCTATGTCGAAAAACATAATAAAACAGAGTAAAAAAGTCATAAGGAAATAGTAATATTTTCCTCTATTAAATCTTAACAGTATTTTACAAACAAAAAAAGAAAAAAACTAAACGAACGTAGATTGGACTCAACATTACATTTCGTATTGTTTTGCCATACTTCTAGGAAGAGAGGCCCATGGCTAAATAATAACAGCCACACAGGTCGATCGATCAGGTTAAGCTACGCTTGCCGCGGTTGGTCTGTGGATGGGTGACCATCTTTACATACCGATACCCCTCCGTGCCTCAGAAAGCACGTTAAGCTGTTGGTCCCGGCTGACATTCGTGGATCTTTGACAGTCGTTACGGGTAGTCAGAAGCCCAAAAGTCTGACAGTCTTACCAAGGGGTGTCGTATTATTTACCCAGTAACTGGGTTGTGAAGGTCAGATAGGCAGTCGCTCCATGTAAAATACTGGTATTCAGCTGAATTTGGTTAGACTGGAAGCCGACCCCAACATAGTTGTCAAAAGGCTAGGTAGATGAGAAAGATCCATGAATGCCAGCCGGGACCAACGGCTTAACGTGCTTTCCGAGGCCCTCCGTGCCTCGGAAAGCACGTTAAGCCGCGAATAGGTATATTGAAAATGATTAAAATTCAATATATCCGGTTTATTCACTAATTAAGTATAATAATCTGATTTCGTAACAAACATTACGAATGCATACAGGGTGGAGCCGAAGAACTATAGGTATTTCATTTTTTCAATTGTTTCATTTGTAAAACTCGTTATTCACTTTCTTTAATATGAACACCCTCAAATTCTTGCTAATTTCATGTTTATAATGATAACGTCGCTCTTCACTAATTTTTTTCTCGTTATAATATGTATAAACCTCTGCCATATGAACTGACCAGATAATATTATGCAACAATTAAATCAGCAATTTATAGGTTTTTTTGTAATCAGGCTGCAAGTTAATTAGCTACTTAATAAAATTACTCAATCTCTATGCCCTCTTAATACACAATAATTAACATAAGCATAACATTAAGCATATACTGGGTATAATTGCGTGGCGCCCTTTGCATAAATCGTGCATAAATCTCACGGCTATTAGATCAAGTTATAATAACGTAGTTAGTCCCTTATGAATGAATATTGTTGTAGAATTTGAACTGTTCAAATACGCTTAAGATCTTCAGCTGATCCAGTTTTTACCCAACCCCATACCCTAGTCACAATCACCACGCGAATGTGGAGGACATCCCTATATTGCGACAATTATTATGACATTTTCCTCGGTGAGCATTAAAAGGCTAATACAGTTATAAAACCTGTGAAAATTCCTAAAACTAGCTTGGATTTTTCTTAATTGCGCGAAAACAAGCGAGTGAGCAGCTAATTGAAAGCGCATTTGAGCACCTTGTTGCACGCGCGGTTGACTCGATGTTTAGTGCAATGCAATAACAGAAGCGGTTTTGGTGTAGGTACTCCTGTAAAAACAATATATAATATCATTGTTTTATTATTGTTTCCTAATAGCATTTAACCACAAAAACGAATAATTGGATAACATCAACATTATTTTATACGAATAAGCATTGAAAACAAATCAAACACTTAAGTTTTTAAGTGTTTGAGAATTATAAAATATATAACTAACCAATACCTCGTGACCTATTCTTACTGCGCAGCGCGTCCGCAGACGGTTTTCCCCCCGCTCATATAACTCGTCCTTTGCAACCGGCTGCCTAGATAACCTCTAATATTGGAGATCATCGGTTGTCAAGCAATTAACTAAACCGAAATTATACTTAAATTGCGCTATTAAATCATCGTACAGGTCAAAGTGGATTTGTTAATTATGAAACAAAAAAATAACTAGATGGTAAACGTTTCGTAGACATAATGATTATAAACTGTAACAGGCTGGGTAATTGGGTAGTCTCAGCAGCCTGGCATATATTAACATTATTCGCTTTCTACAGATGTTTGGGCGTGTCTGACTTGCGTCACTAACCTAGAATTACATATACTGACATCATAGACTTATAAAAAAAGATGGACTCCGCGCCACGCATATCGAAAGTGAAGCACCGTACCGATCTGTGTGTGCGTGATTGACGATTGACGCTGTCGTGTCACGTAATGGCGGCCGGTCGACATACTATGATGTAAATGTGAGAGTGAGGCGTGTTTGTACAAACGGTCCGGCATACTTACTGTGCTTCACTTTCGATATGCGTGGCGCGGAGTCCATCTTTTTATAAGTCTTGACTGACATATTTGTTATACAATGTGGAATGAGGCTGCTGACGCGCGCTGCATTGGTTGATCGGATTTTTGTCAGTACTAAATCTCTCAGTATTTTATCATAATTTAAATAAATGTAATTAAATCACTTTTGAATGCAATAGCTGCTTTCAAAGTAGTCAGTTTGCGTCAGCATAAGTAGTATTCATTTATTAATGTCAACTCATAATATAACTATTAATTATTTAATTTAGGTTATTTATTCGTTTATATAGCTAGTTGTATATTTTATAGTTTAAATATTTTGTGCTGTAATTAAATATGAAATTAAGACAAAGTCCATAGATACTGCTACAAAAATCACTTCCAGGCGTTCTCCTAATAGATATAGGTACCAACCTATATAAACCGAGAGATATAGGCAGTGTGTAATCTATAGGCACTTATATTCATATTAAATAAAAGACGAAGTAGATATTTAAAAAATGTCCAGTATAGTCAAAGACTTACAAGAAACACCTACAGTAAAAACACCTATCAGATAACTTTATAAATCTAAAAATTGATATTGAAATAAGTGCAAATGAAATAGACCTCACTTCCGATTAAATTAGGCCACCACTTCCGTTTCAGAAGCTGCAATTGTCGTAAAAAACAGCTATGATATGACCTAAGGAAAGGATAGACACAAGCATCCTCCTCTGCATTAATCACGATAATCAAACTTAAATGATTTCGGATGATATCACGAACCTTACCTGCTAACGAAATAAATCATCGTTCAGACAAATACTGGCTAATCCGTACTTAATATTTATTATAAATGCGAAAGTGTATCTGTCTGTCTGTTACCTCTTCACGCTTAAACCGCTGAACCGATTTAGATGATTATTTGGTATAGAGATAGTTTGAGTCCCGAGAAAGGACATAGGATAATTTTTATCCCGATATTATCATAGGAAAAATATGCGGGTGAAACCGCGGGGTGCTGCTAGTAAATAATAGTTCGTGTTTAATTCTTCAAGCACGCTTTACTACAATTACGAGTTAATAAAAGTAATAAAATGTTAATGATTTTTGTATTACTCTCGTGGGTAGGTACTTTGAACTGACATAATGCTAGTGCACGAACTCACTAACTGACAATAAAGTAGTGATAACGAGTGGATCTATAAATCATTTTAAAATCAACGGCACGTCAAAAATCTTTTTTTTGCTAGTGCTTAGCGAATGTTTATCCATATATACACACATCAAAAGTGTCTAGGGATCAAGCATTTTTATGCGGATTTCTTGAGATTGAGATGTGGCTTTGTAATAAATTTATGATTTTATAAATTTATATGGATCCTTTTTGGTGCATTTCATAATTTGAATCAGGAACTGTGAATCAAATTCGAGTAAAAGATGAAAATCAGCTGTCAATATTTTCCCTATAAAAACATACAACGCATTGAAGACATTATTAGTGCTACTGTTTCCCTACTACTGATTAAAACCAACGTTATTATGGAGCGGCGACGTCATTTAAGCAGGGAAGAAATGCTCAGAGCCTTGGGAATGATAGAAGCTGGTTCCCGGCAACGTACTGTGGCTTTAGCTCTGAATACAAGTCAGAGTGTTATCAGTCGACTTTGGACACGTTACCGAAGCACTGGTACCGTGGCTGAGCGCCATGGAGGACGGTATCGCTGCACCACACGGAGACAAGACCGATACATTCAAATCTTAACTCGAAGAGCTCCAACAATAACCGCCATGATGTTAGCCGTGAGGCTTCATCACTCTTCAGGGAACTTAATTAGCGACCAAACAGTCAGAAACCGCTTGCATGAAGTGAACCTTCATTCCCGAAGACCGCTACGGGTACCACCTATAGCAATGCACAATCGTAGGATTCGATATCAATGGGCTCTTGAACACAGAAATTGGGCAGAAGAACAATGGCGTTTCGTGTGCTTTTCTGATGAGTCTCGTTTTGGTATGAGACCGGATACAAGACGTATACGACACTGGAGAACCCCTGGACGCCAACAGCGATTAAAATCCTGCCAGGAAGTCCATCCTTATAGTGGTGGAACCATCATGGTATGGGCGGGTATTTTAATCGGCGGAAGAACTGAGTTGATTTGGATCAGAGGCAACCTCAACGCTCAAATTTATGCTGAGACTCATTCCTCTCTCTATATGTATCAGACGTCATCGTTCCTCTACAAGTGCAAATCGGTCCCTTATTTCAGTTAATGCATGATAATGCACGACCGCACACCGCAAGAGTTGTAAGACAGACTCTCGCCGCAGCTAACATCAATGTCCTGCCCTGGCCTGCTCAGTCGCCAGACTTGAACCCGATTGAGCATGCATGGGATATGCTACAGAGAAGAGCTCTGCCGAATATGGAGGGTATCCAGTCGCAAGAAGACCTTTTTTTGTTGTTGCAACGAACATGGGCGGCCATTCCACAGCGTGATTTGGATGAACTCATTTTGAGTATGCCAAACCGATGTTCTTGTGTTGTTAGTGTTCGCGGTAGAAACACGGATTATTAATTGTTTAAGTTACCCAATACAATTTTAAAGAAAACTGTTATTTCAGTCTTTTTTTCGAACTTTTGTGTTAGTGGTTCAAATGTCAAAAATCCCTTTATTAGGAAAATGGCAAATTTCTTTATTAATGCAAAGGTGACTTGGTTTATCGTTACTGTGACAAACGAAAACACTTTATTTGATGAATCCTTAAAGAAAATTTTAATTAATATCAATCAGGAGAAAAGTTATTGCAAAAATATATGTTGATCCCTAGACACTTTTGATGTGTGTATTTGGAGATTGAAAGTCACTTAACTTTAATCATCTTTTATAAATAAACCCCAAAATGTATAGGTTAGCATAGGAATCTACAATCTTCTCAACATCCTGCTTCTGTTTGTCACTGAATTTGCAATGTAATCAGTATTTAAATAATCCAAAATAAATGAACGTACTAATTTACCAGGACTTAGAAATGTCAAGGGGATCAACAGCAGGCTTCTATCAGTTTGCTAATAACGACGTTCTGTATTCAAAAAAAAACTCTGTTAAGTGTGGTTTCTTTTGCAATATCCGAAAATAGCTACAGTAGTGCTATTCTGTAAAAACTCACTGTGATAACTCGGGTGAAGTGAGCTTAAAGTGAGCTGCCATTAGTGTCAATTCTTAGCATTAGATGGAATGACTCAGCTCACTTCACCTAACTTCTCATGGTGAGATTCTAACAGAATCAACCGGCTGCAGTAATTAGTAGCCAATATTTATAAAGTTGTGGGTGTGTGATCGGTTTCCAAATCGGATGCTATTTGGAGACTAGACGTTGTGTCAAACAAGTCCAAAAATAGAAAGGCCCATGTAATGACAACATTGAGTTAGTGATTAAAATTTCCGATTGCCGAAATATATCTATATACATGATGCTGCCTTCCTCATATTATGTGACCTTGGTCGCATTGACGTAAACACCGATGGTACACCAAATATAGTTTAGTGTGATAACGGCCAATTACAAAGTCACAAAGTCGTAAACTCGCTCTATTTACATTATAAAATAAACGCCTAATGATTATGAATATATACGCTTTCCATATTCCAATAGTTAAATAAGTTTATGTAAAAATATTATGGTACAACAATATTGTTATGGCATGGTTACCTTGATACAATTAAGAAGTCGGTTTGCTACGAGGTCGAGTGTACCATTCCTTACAAGACCTTCTATGTAGGAAACACTTATTAGGTTTATATTCATGAGAGGTGATCAATGGCGCAATGGTTAGATAATAATTGATTTGTAGGTGTGGGCACCTTGGCTTGCCCACGTCGACGTCATATACGTATACTTTTGTAACGCTTTTTTGGGTACTTACTGACGAGCTGCACTTTGCTTACGAATTCGACATGGGTAACAGCTTCTGTCGGCTAACGGAGACCTTTCCGCGATGTCAGTGTCAGTCGATGTCATTTGTAAAATACACTTGAACAGCGTGCGTCATAGGAGCAGTAACGTGACCTTCCATCGAGGCTTACTTGCATTACTCATGTGTTAGATGATAATCTGCTGCTTCCAAAAACAGGTCGTTGCACAAATTGCGATCACCAATCTATTTGACAAGCTTTGCAGGTTATGGAATTTTTCACTAAATACAGTCGAAGAAGAAGCCTATTTTCATCTATAGCATAGGCCTAATACTAGTATAAAAGTTTGGGTTAAATTAAAAAAAAAATTGTATTGTCGGGGTCTGAACTGATTCAATTAGTTTTTATTTACTTGCTCTAATAAGCCCCTCGGTCAAATTGTGTAATTATTGTAATTTATATTCTAATTGCGACAAAAACAGATATTACCTTCATACATAACATACGTGATTTGTATCAAAACTTTAAGTTCTTCCTCGACCTACTGATATAATGTTTGACGTTATAAGCGTGACACCAATCTCTTAAACTGAATCGAACTATAGTTCGACACTTAATAAACTTGTAAATACTACTAGCTTCCGCCCGCGGCTTCGCCCGCGAGGTATGTCGATAAAAACTATCCTATGTCCTTCCCCGGGATGCAATCTATCTCTCTGCCAAATTTTATTGAAATCCGTTCAGTGATTTAGGCGTGAAAAGGTAACATACAGACAGACTGGCAGACTGACAGACAGACAGAGTTACTTTCGAATTTATAATATTAAGTAAGGAATAAGGAATTAGTAAGGATTGCGTAACCTCTCGGTTATGCTACCTTCAGGGCATAATCTGAACTATTACCATACGAAAACAGTTGGTAAGTGATTAAGTCGCTGCATAATGGCAGGTTGCTAACCTACGTTCATATGTAGACACTTGTAACACATAGTCCGAAAAAATAATCAAATTCCGCCCACCGGCGGCGGCTCGCCCTTGAGGTACAACTGACGTCAGAGATCCCACAAGATAAGAACAATAAAATAATAAGTAGGTACGCATAATTGCAACATTATAGTTGCCGTCGCGGGCCGAACCTGCGTGAGATTGGCACAAGTAAAGAGAGGGCAAGGCCCAGTACTGGATGAAGTCGGACTGTGAATAATAACGACACATAATAACATAAACACTGAAACTTACACAATTTTACAAGACGTACAAGGAAGTGGACATTTACTTATCACAATCGGTATCGGCTATGTTTTTAGACACATTACATTAAATATCTAAATTGCATTATGCACTTCACATAACTGTCACCAAAAACTAGTTTTAGCATTATGTTGCGCCGACTGTTTCTGTCGAAAACATTAATTAAACACCTTTCACAACTGTCTGCTATAAAATTTTATGCCCCTAATTAATTTACTGACAGATTATGACATTCTAACATTTGTATCTATTACTAAAACTAATGCCATATAAAGTATTAGTTTCACACTGAGGGCCATTATAACGCAGCTCCGTAATTGCTTACATTTAATTAAAATGATTGTATCACCAGTAAAGAGACAGCACAAAATAGTGCCTTTGTCTAGTTACCTATATGTGACACAAAACCCGTCTGTTTTATGGATAAACATCGATGTGTTGAGAACGAAAATTCGTTTTATCACAAAAACAAACCGATCTATTCCTATGTAGCTATTTCTTTGTAGTGATTTGTATTAGAAAGCCAGAAACGCACTGCTCACCCAGCAGAAATAGGTAGGTTTGCTTATAAAGTCTAAATATAAACTTCAGGATATGTGATGAAACCGATGAAACTTGACAAATGAATCAATCATGTCATCAATGATGACAATGGGACCATTGTCATCAAGTTGGAATCTGATGAGAGGATCCCATGGAAATCGAGGGAAACCCTATAGGCAAACCTATAGCGATTTGGGTATTTTTTAAAGTAACTTGAGTATTTGTTCTCGGAAATCATCATTTGGTGAAGTGGAGCTGATGATGAAGACCACAGATGGCCATCGGAACTACTCAATGATGAATATTTGACGGGTTGCGAATCGATTAAGTACTTTAATATATGGTTGCTAAGCAATTTATGCTCGTCACAATGCGTATGGTGAGTGGTACCAGAAGAACTCCTCAACAATTAACGTCCGAGCATCGGGAAAGCAATATTTTGTAAAAGGTGATGAGCTGTTGACATTAGGCTATTGTAACTAAGATAAATTGCAAACTCTCCCACTAAAAAGTGAAAAATAAAATACTTTTTCCCAAAAATAAAAACAACCGACTTCAAAAAAAAACACTACAAAGTGATAAGTAAATAACTTTAATTTCGGAAGTCGGTGTCAATGAACGAAAATGCAGAACCAACGACACCGACTTCCAAAATAAAGTTATTTCACTATGCAGTGTTTTTTTTGTCGGTTGTTTTTTTTTTTATAATAAAGTTTTTTGTTGTTCTTTCCACGTTCACGCGACATAGACAAATTATATAGGAATGAACCTTCATGTGCTACTTTAATTTATTTTTTCGATCATTCTATAAGCGAGTGAAAGATGACAGACTGCCGAAACCCAACATCATTGGATCGGTTAACCCGTTAACTAATGAATGAATTTTTCACTCTTGAATCATTTTTTGTTCAGACGTTTTACTTCGAGTGGAATATACCGAATGAAAGGCAAAAAGTGAAGCGTCTAATATCAACTTTAAGACAAATAAACTTTTTATCTTCGTATGTACCTACCTAGTTCTATTCCCTACCTTCAGAATAATAAGCAGGTAACATTGTTCAAGTCTAGATCGTGGTCCTTGTGTTCCTGATCAAAGGAAAAATGCATCCTTCTCTTAAATTCCATATTACTCACTAGAATAAAATTCCTGATCGGTAGCCAAAACTATCTGCATATACTTCGACAGCACTTCAGCAAATTGTTATAGCCTTACTGTTATCCGGCACCACCTAGTTACTTATAATTATAAGTTGATGTAACACAACAGGATTGAATAACGAACATTTTCTAAAAGTAATCAGTTCCGCCCGTAGTCGTGGATTCAAACCCAGACAGGTACTTTACTTTGTGTAAATAATTTCATCACCACTGCTCTCAAAACGGCGAAAGAAAACATCGTGAGGAAACCGAGAGAATCAAAAATTCTAGGACATCTACCAACCCGCACTGAGCCCGCGTGGTAGATTACAGCCCACTCCGTCTCGAAGAGAGGAGGCTTGTGGCCCAGCAGTGGGAACATTATAGGCTGATTATGCTCAGCGGACTTTAGGTCATTAACGTATGTTAAAGATATGAAAGGTTATTTCAATTATACCTAACTTGGAAAATCTGACCGCAAAGAAGCCAAAAAGTAGTCAGTAGTTTTTCATTTTTTTTTTTTCATAGAAGGTTTAGTTACAAACGCCAGTATAAATAAAATCATGTAATTTTCGGTTACACGCATTTTGAAATATTTTTATTGCTTTTTATTGACGTCACTGTAAAATTATTATTCAGAATACTAAAATCTAGTACTTTATTATACTAATTATATACAAGATTCTTATGTAACTCAACAGCCTCTAAATATCATAGCACCAAGGTGTTTCCAATCTGCATAGGCAGACTAGAAAATGTCAATCCAATTTCGAAAATAATATACATAGTTAATAGCACTTTCTACTAACGGGAACTTATTGAGAACATTATTTTATTTTATTAGTACGAAACGCTCAAAAGTGTAAGACTTTATTAATAAACTTTCCTGTTTGTGACAAATGTACATAATAAATCTGCATAATCAGCCTATAATGTTCCCACTGCTAGGACACAGGCCTCCTCTCGGTGAGAGGGAGTGGGCCGTAATTCACCACGCATGCAAAATGCGGATTGATAGATGTCACGTATCTTCGAATTTTCGGTTTCCTCACGAAATTTTCCTTCACCGTTTTGAGAGCAGTGATGATGAAATAATTTGCACAAGTAAAGCTAATATCTGGGTTTGAATCTGCGACCAACTGGTAGGTATGTACGGCCGTAACCTCTTTACCACCACTGCTCTTATGCATATTTAGTATTTGCTAAAGTTTCTTACAGAAAAAAATATAGGTATAAGATTTTATAGACTATTACATATTTACGCTCCGAATCAGAAGAATGGGCGATACCTTCAAAACAAGTTGCGAAGTTGATTTCAAATAGCACGCGCCTCGTTATCGTTAATAACCTAGGTCGCGATATTTATACATAACTCAAACTACAAAGCGCTGACGTTACAATATAGATAGATAACAATTTCCGTTTCAAACTGAAGACCACATTTTTTAATGATAACAAAGAAAGCATTTGGAATCCATGTCTATTTTTAAACTTAAGTCTATTTATAGGTAAATTTTGCATAACATTACCTACGTCCAGCGATTTTATTTGCATAATTATAAACCTCGACTCATACTAAAGCCGCTCATAACTGATTAGATTAATGAAAAATCAGTTCTATGTGCACCTATCTATTCTGAAAGGAGAATTATCTATATTTGCATAAAGGACCTATTACCAATGAAGGCTATATGTATAATCTTTCAGTCACGTAAATTTAGAACAATCATTATCACGTCTGAGAGCTTACATAAATATTAAGTTCACTGAAAGCACGAATTAATTTTAAAAAAAAGCTAATTTATTTCACGCCTAAAGTTCTACTTGCATGAATAAATAACGTTTTCTTGAATACACCTGAAACAGGAACTGTAGAATGACATACCTATAAGGTTCTAGCGTATTGATCTAAAATAAAATAAATCGACAGCGAGCTTTTTTTCGCCCTATAACCCCGGATGACAATCAATGATTACAGTTTCCAGTGTTAACAGAAGAAGGCCTTTTATTAATTTCATTAGGTAGTTACCAAATATAACTTGCCCGGTCTTATTTGAGCGAGCACATAAGAAATGGTATGTACACAATCGAAATATGCATAGCTATTCCAAACCTTGTGCGATTACAAATATTTCAGAAGGTATTCTTTTAAAGGGGTGGTTATAATCGCGACATGTATGTGGTAGGATTTATTATTCGTATATTTTGATTAAAAATATAATAGAGCAGAAACGGCGAGAGATGCAATTGCACCTTATTATTGCTCATGTTTGACTGGAAAAATGGTACCTTGGCTGGACAAGACACCAGCCAAGCATATTGTTACCCGCGACCTTTTCGATCGACATTATTATAGATAATAACCATTATTAAAAGTAAATCACTGTCAAATAGTGAGTAAGAGACTACTTAATTAACCTATTGTTAAGTCACAAGTACCAGTATATAATATGCATTTGTTTGAGGCTTATACTTACATACGGGAATTATTCACTGATAATTGTATAATTTTTCATTGTTTATGTATTTTCAACTGTGCGTTTATTAATAAAATAACTGTCGAAAAATAACTATTACTGCCTGTGATTACTGTATAATTGTTATCAATGTAATAATTATGTGGATATGTAACACAAAATGTAAATTCGCATTCCTGAGAAAAAGGGTCAGGGACAGACAGACGGAACCCGAAAAACTCTTTCTAGGTAGGTTTTAAGGTATCATTGATAATTTAAATAAGGGCTGATTTTTCAAACGTCAGATAACATTTATCAAAGGATTATATAACAGTTTTTGTATAGAAAATATTCCAAACCGACACATTTAGGTATTATTTAGATTAAAGTAATCTGACATATGAAAAATCGGCCCTAGGTGTGATTGCTGCTCCATAAAATTAAGAAGACAATATAACCATACAAAAACTTACAGTAAACCAAGCTCCGGGGCGCCACAAATTGACCATTTGAGCGTAAATTGTAGTGTTTTATGAGGCGTTTATCAAAATTGAGACCACAATGTAGGTACAGGTCACGAGGTGTTGATGCAGTGCGCCCGAGCAACTCAAATATGCGACCCAATGCCTTGCACTTATTAAACCAATAGAACTGGCACAGTAAAGGATTAAAAGCTTAGGTTTTGTTTTAGGATTCAGTTTCGTTTTTTTTTTAAGTGATACAAACATTTTAGCTAGCGATTCGACAATTGGACGAGAATTGAGAGTGAAATTGAAAGAGAAGAAAGATATAACTCTCTCTGTCTCTCACACAAAATCTTCCTTATTCTTTATTTTTTAAGACGCTTTTCTTATTTACTTTGTGAGAGTATCTCCTTAACTAATCATTCAATAAGTTATTATATAAGTATATAATTACTGCTCGTTAAATTGCGCATACATTTTTATGAGTTTTCAAGCGTCTAGTTACGACATACATATTAGTGTCGTATCGCATTTGCTAAGTGAGACAGATTAATAGATACATGTTTTTATGCAAGAGAACTTAAAATAATATTTAAAAAAAACCGGCCAAGTGCGAGTCGGACTCGCACACCGAGGGTTCCGTACAATCCTGTAGGTATATACGTAAAAGTTCACCCATTACGACAATCGAGTCATAGTTATGATATGAATTTTAATTTAATACCTCTACGCGTTCATGAGGAAAGGGGTAGTAAGTTTAAAATTATTAAAAATATTTTTATTAAATGATGTAACTAAAAATTTACGGTTTTCGCATTTTTTTTATTTATCTGTGCTATAAGACGTTGCTTTGTACCAAATTTCAAGATTCTGAGTTCATGGGAAGTACCCTGTAGGTTTTGATTCCCTTGCGAGTGTCGAAAATTTGCGGAAATTTGCGCCATAAACGGCTGTATCTTTTGATTGCGTTGGCTGAGAAGTTTGATTTTTTCACAGCTCTAAGAAACAGTAAACTTGAGTATTTGATATAAATTCCAGCTTGATACCTCCACGCGTTCCTGAGAAAAAGGGTCTTGATAGACAGACAGACGGACGGACGGACAAAAAAGTGATCCTATAAAGGTACCGTTTTTTCCTTTCGAGGTACAGAACCCTAAAAACGACGAAGCATATATAAAATAAATTAAATATTTTTTCGAAATTTTCGCTGCATCAAAACTGTCAGGTATGTATCCCAGGTACCGTTTACCGGCAAAATTTTCGGAAATAAAAAACTTAAAAACTTATTAGTAGGGTCATACTTCAACTTACATAGCGCACCATTTAAAAGTTATTTTAATAACTTTCTTTTCAATATATAGGTAAGCATTAAGTGCCCAAAAATAACGTGTGTTTTGTTAAAGTTTAGATTTCCAGAAAAGATTCCCTTCTGCATAATAATTAATGACATTATGCATAATATTGCAATTTTATCACTACGCAAATGAAAAATAAAAAACACGACGACAACCCCCAATTAGACCATTACATCAGAGGTACCTATGTTGCATATTTATTGAAATACGAAACTTTTCAATGGAATTTTTGGTGCCTTTCTTTACACCGTTTACTCACTTTAAAACCGGAAAAACAGCTTGAAAGCAAGAGTATGATGTTTTCTTAGATCATTAATCATAAATTAAGTTATTTTGAAGGTAGATGTTTATCTTTTTTAAGATTATCGTTCGTAGGTCTACGGTCACTTGCTTGCCGATGGTAGGACGTGGTCGGAGCGGAGGCTATGTTTTATAAAGTAGGGGTGGATGTTACCGTTTCAGTTCACTACCAACTGTCGCGAACATTGGCCACTTTCGGACAACCAGTAGGTTTTTTTTTTTTTCATAGAATATATTTTCTTGTCTATGACATCATGTGCTTGAGTAAATCTGAAAGTTCTGTAAAGTGAATTTGTTGCTTGGACTGACGAAGATTTTTTTTAAGTTTACTGTGTTTACTATGTGTGTGTGAGGGTGCTTTTTATTTTTGTGTATTTTTATTATTATATTTATAGTCTGGTTTGACAACGCGTAGGCAACTTCTGGATGGAATGTTTTTCAAAACTGAAAAATTGTTGCGACTTAAAAAAATTGGCATATCTTAATTTCTAAAGCTACTTAAAATAGAGTCCATGTTATTCACAAAAAGAAACCAAAAAATATTACGAAGACCTGTACATGGGTAAAGGTGAAAGAGAATCGATTAAAAAAGGACAAAATTGTGGAATTTCGGTAACCAATCACAGACGCATCGCAAATGTACGTTAAAATAATTAGTGTCTCATCAGCATCATAATGTTCCCACTGCTGGGACACAGGCCTCCTCTTGGTGAAAAGGAGTGGGCCATAATCCACCACGCGGGCTCAGTGCGGGTTTTCAGATGTCACATGTCTTCGAATTTTTGGTTCTAGGACATGCCGGTTTCCTCACGATTTCTTCCTTCACAGTTTTGAGAGCAATGGTGATGAAATAATTTACACAAAGTAAAACGCCTGTTTGGGTTCGAACCTAGGACTTACACCTCGTAAGTCTCGGCCGTTACCACTTGGTCACCACTGCTCTAATAGTGTCTGTTTCCTAAAAAACTGCGATACTTTTATGTTCAAAATATCATACGCAAGAAAATGTTGGAAAAATAGATAAAAGCTACTTTAAAAATCTGTGTTTAAAACTATTCGTCACAAAAATAACAGTGAATGTGAACCTTTTCTCAAGTTAAATGATGTAGGTACCTATAAGATGAATAGATGGATACAATGAAGTCAAATTAAAGTCAACGACTTGCTGATTAAAAAAATGTAACAAAGCGAAGTTGGCAAAATTACCTGCTCTAACGACTCATTTTTTGTGGCGTCATTGCAAAACTTCAAATAAACAAAATCTTTTTTAATCCTCAATCTCATTAAAAGCATTGCCCTTTAAATTGCATTGAGGTAAAAAATGCATGCACTTAAACTAATGCTCTAAACAATGAATTAGACATGCAACTCAAATATAAATAAAACAATTAACTAGTTATAATCCGCGTATTAAAGGGGAACTACCATTATTGTTAATTGAAAATTGCAACACACTAATTTAACCTACACTGTTCTAAAATAGCCAAATATAAAAGCACTGAGTTAATGGCTGTGCCTATGGGCGTAGTTATATAGATAATTATATAACTTAGGTATAAACAATCTAGTACTTAAAGTTGGGATGGACTCACACAGAAGCACATCTCGTGAGAGACGCGGGATGGAACGTTTATCATCGTCATCTTTCTTCTGCCCTTATCCCGGCGCAACATGTCTTTTTCTTCCATTCACGATCTCAGTAGTCATGACTTATCTAGCAATATCATCTTTCACACTGTCTATGCATCTTTTCTATCGGTAGGGAGGTCTAGCTTCATAAAAATTGTGCGTCCTAATTCCTAGGTCCCAAGTCCCAAATCGCGGGGCCCGCGCTAAATTCGCGTCATTTTATTTGAAGTCAAATATCTGCGTAACATAAAACATTAAAATCAAAAATAATAAATTCATACTAATATTATATACGCGAAAGTGTGTCTGTCTGTTACCTCTTCACGCTTAAACCGCTGAACCGATTTAAATGAAGTTTGGTATAGAGATAGTTTGAGTCCCGGGAAAGGACATGGGATAGTTTTTATCTCGATATTCCCACGGGATCAAAACTTATGCGGGTAAAACCACGGGGCGCTGCTAGTAGTGTCTTAAAGATAAATGATTAACAATAAATAATGTTCATCAAGATAAATTTAGAAGCCTACAAAATTACACACAACAGCCAATCACAGCCGCCACGTGCTTGCAAGTGCTACGAAATTTTTGACAGCTGATTTAATAAAACTAATAAACAGCTAACTAATCATTTTTCTATGCAAATATTTGTATTGAATAGGATAAATCATCTTCTTATTCTGTTTCATAATAATCATTAGTGAATTAAACCACGCACGCGCCTGCGGTGAGATAATTTTCTAGAAATCCGGTTGATGGGCATCTTAATAACTTCCACAATAAACTGCCAAAAGAGAAAGTTGTAATATTAGATATAAAACTACATCTCTATGACCTTCTTTACCAAAAATTGTCGTTCCCACATCACACGTATTGGCTAATAAACATTGCACAACATCCGAATCGAATCTATAAATCTAAATCATTAACAGGTAAATTATACCTTTAAAGAAAAAGCTTAAAACGAAAACTGTTGTTAAGGTCATACGTCAGTTGTGTTAGATAATTATCTCGACCGGTTTCTATAAACAAAACGGATCTTGTCAATAGGCCGGATTTATGCAAAATTGGCGAATTTTTTTTTACGAAGAATGTGAGGGATTTGTTTGGTTCTCGAAGAATGTAACAGATTATACCGACCTTAGTTTTCCATAGCTGACTACATTTTTTATACAGATGATGTAAGGTATCGACATCATAACATAAACATTATATAACATCTTCTAATCGGGTAATTAATAATCTGGTAATTATTACTCCTGTCATTATTGTAGCAAACTATTTAATTGTTATGGGGTCATTCTGGAGATGAATATAATATCTTTAATGTTAAACCAAGATATCCTCGCAGTTGTGACTCCTGTTCATTAAAATGGTACCTGAAAAGCACTTTTATTCATGGAAAAATATGATAGCGTCAATTAGCGTCCTTAAATAAATCAATTTTCAGCAACAACTTTTACGGATGGCAAGAACTACGAAATGTTAATAAAAAACAGCACTAAAAGCTTCATTAACACTCAGTCTAACTACAGTTAATTAAATAACCTTTGCATGCATTCTAGTTCTATCAAACACGAAGTAGAGATTTACTTAAACGCAATAAAGAAAGCATTACCAAAGGAAGGTACTGCGTTGAGTACGTAAATTATACAATTAACATTATATGCAAATGAGAGCCTACTGTATTTTTTTCACTATACAGTATCATAATTAGAGATACTTTATTCACATATAATTTAAATATAACTTAAACTGCTAAATAACTATAATATTAAGAAATCGTCCAATAACGTCTTTTTTATTAACTATAACTTAAGGGGAAGACACTTGATTTACGTATTCTTTAAATAGTCAGCACTTGCACTACAATTTAAGTTCACTTACAGTTACAATGCAGCTTAATGCTAATAAGGGTTATATTAAACAATCTTGACCTTGAACCAGATAATTTTTAGTAAGACTAGGTACATTTAATACAACATGAAATTTTAATCATAAGCATATTAAATACGGCAACGGGCCGCAGCGCAAAGCATTTTCATGCAAAAAAGTGAAGTGCGGCTCGCCTAGAGTGTGCGTTGGTTCATAAAAAATGCACTAAAGCGATGAAGGAAGATTTTTTTAATGCATTGCGTTGCGATGCGGCCCGCCCGAATCTGCCCTAGCCATTAGTCTCGACTGACATTCTATTAAATTAATTAAGCTATAAACTGGAAAGAATAGGAGGGGCCTATGCCCAGCAGTGGGACAGCATGAATTGATATATAATAATAACCGATCATCTAAGTCCTCTGCTGGACATCAACAACATCTGGTTCTCCGTATTCCGCACTTAGCCCAACTCAAGGTTTTTGAACATCATCCAACACCTGGAATGCATCCCACGCTACATTGGATCACAGTCTCCACTAAACCTTTTCCCATTTCAGATAGAAGTACAAAATGGCTACGAAGTTATTGGTGCTATTAGCCGTGGTGTCATCCGCGACAGCCGCAGTGAAGCTCCAAGAGATGTTCTCTTGGAACGTGGTGGACTGGAACTACCCTGACCCGTACTCGAGGCAGCAAGCTATCCAGTCCGGGGCTCTCGTGCAAGAGAACGCCCTCCCTGTTGGCATTGAAAGGTGGAGGAACAAACTTTTTGTTAGCGTTCCTAGGTGGAAGGCGGGTAAGTCATCGTAACATTTGTAAATCTGAACATATAATTAATGAACTGGCTAGAAAAAGTGTTGCCATTAGGCGATATTATCTATAAAATGAAAGCCTAAGCCATAAAATGATAAAATTATCTTTTGTGAACAGGAAGCTAAAGATTAACAGAACTGCATTATGATTTGCGAACACAAACCTCTTGAAAAGACAAGGAGTTTTGTAGCTAGGTAATACGTTTGCTTCGCCATGGTTGTCAGAGCTCCGATTACAAAGATATCATTTTTCCTTAACCAATTTTCGCTATGTCGGTCAGAAACTGTATTTTTTGTCTAGTTGTCGCAACCATTAGTGCTAAGCGCAAAGCGATCCCCAGGTCGGCAAAGTATTATTCTTTTCTATGTTTCACTAAATTATTTTCAGTAGTAGGATGATCCTGGATTTGTGCCCGATTAACAGTAATAGGCCGCCCTCTTTGACATGGGACTATTATGTATTTTACCACCCACAAACAGCAATGGGAATGGGAATGCAGGCTTGATGTTTTGTTATGTCGGTCAGTATTGCTCAGACGTAAGTAACGTAATAATATAATTGTGAAAATTGTCCAGAATCATAGGAACTTCCGTCATTGCATTTTTCTTTGCATGTGGGAGACATTTTATGTCATCGTCATAATGTTATATTTGTATGACATACTGTTGAGCAAACCTGTCCATTACCTTACTGGATGAACAAACCAACTCAACCATATATAGTTATTTCCATCAGTATTTTAATTAACATGTATTTCGAAGCTGTGTTCTCAAATCAAGCTTGCAAGATTAATAGTAGAGCGATGGTGCTGTTTTGTAATTTATGTCAGTTTAAACTTTAGCCTACTTTATTTTGGTTTATTAGTTATTGCCTTTTTTGTCGGTAATCTGCGTTATGAATCTGTACCTATAGGTATTAGTTATTTACAAAACTCTTGTCATAATTTACCACTCACTAACACCACAAATTGACGGAATGGTTTTTAAAGGAAACATTTAATTACTCAAAGAGACCTTGAGTAATTAAATGTTTCCATTAAAAACAGTTCCAATTAAGTAAATTAGCCATTACAAAACTTGTTTATTTACTAACTCATTTCTTTTCACAGGTATACCCGCTACACTGAACTACATTCCTTTGGATGGTCCGTACGATCCTTCACCGAAGCTGAACGCCTACCCAAGTTTCGCAGGCAACGAGTTGGGTAACTGTCAGAGTGGTCTGAATACCGTATACAGGATTAAGGCAGACAAATGTGACCGTCTCTGGGTCCTAGACACTGGTACTTTCGGAATCGGTAAGTTAAAAACACTCATTATGTAATTATATATATATATATATATATATATATACTTTATTGTACACCAGAAAATAAATAACAAAAAATACGAAAGTAAGTAATTAAGTAAGGAAGTAATTAAGTGTAATATTAAGTAGGTATAAAAAAATTATTTCGGTAGTTCCTTTGTTTTAGCGAGTTTCACTTTTCTGGTAGGCGTTTACCGTAATTACCATACAATAAAAACGATATCAATTAAGTGTTGTTAAATACAGCAATGTAGGCTAATTACTGAAAGTACAGTACTTAAAAACATAATTTCAATGTTTTCAGATTCCAACGTGACCAACGTCTGTCCTTACTCACTGAATGTATACAATTTAAACACCGATCAACTCATCCGAAGATACGTGTTCCGTCCAGAAGACATTGTCGCGTCAACTTTCATTGCCAACATCGCCCTTGATGAAGGAAGAACTTGTGATGACACCTTCGCGTATTTCTCTGACGAACTCGGCTACGGCCTCATCGCCTACTCGTGGCAACAAAACAGATCATGGAGATTTAGCCACGGATTTTTCATGCCCGACCCACTTACTGGAGACTTCAACATCGGCGGCCTGAATTTCCAATGGAGTGCTGAGGGAATTTTCGGAATCACAGCATCTCCAATTGGTCCTGATGGCTTCAGAACGCTCTACTTCAGTCCTTTAGCAAGTAATACTCAGTTTGCTGTTTCAACGCGCATATTACGCGATGAATCTAAAGTGACAGGATCCTACCGCGACTACCAAGTTGTAGGTGTCCGAGGTGCTAACGGTCACACCACATCCAAAGTAATGGATGAATACACTGGAGTAGAACTATTTAACTTAGTAGACCAAAACGCTATTGGATGCTGGAGAAGCGATCTACCTTATAAGCCACAGAACATTGGAGTGGTAGACAAAGATGATGCAGGTCTGATATTCCCTAGTGACGTCAAAATTGACGCTCAAAGAAATGTATGGGTGATATCTGACCGGATGCCTGTGTTCCTGGAATCGACCTTAGACTACAGTGACATCAACTTCAGAATTTACACTGCTCCATTTGATGTTTTGGTAAAAGAGACTGTATGCCAGCCTCCTCCTCAACCGCAATATGTTCAGCCCGCTAACCAACTTCAGCAAAACAACCTCCACCAGCAACCTTACACGTTCTACGACACAGGTTTGGGTGTGACCACCAATCCTGTTACTGGAACTATTTCACTATTTTCTCCGGTCTCATCTCCCCGTCCAGAAGTAATTCTGAACACTTATAGATCTGGACTAGTTAGGAACTCTATTCCAACTGTAGAGAGTTACGTCAATTTTCCTAAACAAACTGCTGTTCCTTACATAACCGGCCGATCGAAACAAATTAATTCGAACAGGAACCCACTGCCTGCTTGGTGGCATGGGAAACGTAACTACGAAGTATACGAACACTAGGAAAGTCGATAGGAATATATTTTATTCTTAATTACATTTATTTTCAGTATAATACAATGTTGCCGATTCCCTTGTTCACACACTAAACTAAATTTAAGTTCAGTGCATCTTTTTCTTTCTATGTCATTAAGAAAAGGACAGAAGATAAATTTTAGTTTAGTCTGATCTGACATTACTCCATACAAGTTTAGACGTGATTAAAAACTTGCCTACTAAAATTACGTCAATTTACGCCAGGCGCTGATTAATTTGACGGGACTAAACTACAATGTATCTTCTGACCTTTTCTTAATGAAATAGAAAGAAAAAGAGGCACTGAAGTAAAATTTAATTTAGTTTGTGAACAACAGAATCGCCACCAATGTTGCTTATTAGTTTTAAGTTCTAAACAATATTTGCATTCTGTCTGTTTAGGTACTTATTTTTATTACTAAGTAGATATGTAATTGTATTTTAACATACATTTTCATATTTGCAGTTATAGATGTTGTAGAACATTAGCTATTACTTGCTAATAGTTAAATGTCTCTGTCAAGCAATTCATTTGCGAACATACAAAACTCAACTCTTAGACGAAAAATTATGGAAAACCTTCATTGATTCAAAATGGCATTTTGTAACTATTAAACCTAACTGCTGTAATTATATTAAGTAAGTTATAACTCGTATTCTGAAATGATTGTAATATACAGGGTGGTAGGGACATCCACGAGCAAATTTACGGTTTTCGGAATTTTTCCTTTACTTGTGCTACACGACATTGCTTCTTGCCAAATTTTATGATTCTACGTCAACGAAAAGTACACTATAGGTTTTGATTCTCTTGCGAGTTATCAAAATACGCGGCATAGGTAAACGAAACATAAACGCCCGTATCTTTTGATTGCGTTGACTTAGAAGTTAGATTTTTTTTTATTACTTCAACGGATTGCAACCTTGAGTATTTGATATTAATTTCAAGTTGATAACTCCACGCGTTCCTGAGAAAAAGGGTCTTGACAGACGGACAGACAGACAGTCAACGAAGTGATCATATTATAAGGGTTCCGTTTTTCCTTTTGAGGTGCGAAACCCTAAAAAACAGCTGTTTCTTAAAAAAGTGTCCTACCTAGCTAAGCACATCAAGCTACCCGAAACTGTCAAATTTTCCCAATCAACTTTGAACCTTACGCTGTAGCGAAAAAGTTGAAAATCTATTTAAAAAAAAACGGATTATAATAGCTTGATGTGCTGGCGTCAGTACCTACGCGGTCAAAATATCAGTTCAGCATTTTGTTTTAATTATCCGACGAATAATTTCATAAAGTTTAGAATCTTGCACTGAATCCTCGGTAACAGGTATTGTGTCGATGTTCCTGTCAACTTGTATTTGCTTCTAGAGTTGTAAATTAAATAACTATAGGTACGTAACTGTACAGTAACCTAGGGAGGTACGTTACAAAATTTTTTTTACTGTGAGGAAACGGTGAAAAATATTATATGAATGAATGAAAAATGTAAGGTAAATCGGAGACTTTCTGTTTTTTTAATTTATTACGAAATAAACGATTTATATAAAATGTTTGTTAATTTTATCTAGACCCCACTAATGAATTGTATTTAGACGACAGTCCATGTCATTGTAAAATTAAAAAACCCTTTATTAGCAACTAGCAGCGCCCCGCAGTGTCACCCGCATACCCACCCAGTAACTGGGTTGTGGAGGTCAGATAGGAAGTCGCTCCATGTAAAATACTGGTATTCAGCTGCATCCGGTTAGACTGGAAGCCGACCCCAACATAGTTGGTAAAGGGCTAAGCAGATGATGAGCGCCCCGCGGTTTCACCCGCATAAGTGTCGATCCCTTGGGTATATCGGGATAAAAAGTATCCCATGTGTGCCAAATTTCATCCAAACGATCTGTAGTTTTTGCGTGAAAGAGTAACAAACATCTATCCATCCTCACAAACTTTCGCGTTTATAATATTAGTAGGATTTATGTCATCATTTCTAACTCACTGACTCAGAAGACGTAAAAATAACTGCAGTTCATTCAAGTAGTTAGAGATGTGGTTAGCCTGAACTCCAGCATTAGCATTATTATGGACCCTGGGCTCCCGGACCTTTGGAAGGCGTGCCAGGGGCCGAAGCCAACTCGCAGAGGCCCGTTAGACAATTTTAAATGAAACAGACAATTATATGCACTATGCAAGTGCACCCAAGGACGACCCCCGTTGGGTGCAGAATATGGAAACAAGTCGATATATTGGACTATGGGTTGGGTGGCTATAGTGGATCGGTTACTTTGAACTATGAAAGAACTGTCCCCTGCCTGACCAATGATTATATAATATGGCCTCGTATAGGACTTTCTGTTTTATTTTTTAGTTATAAGTATTTGTGTTTACTTTATTTTGTGATCTTCCTGTACGAGTCACAAAAAATACTTTTTGTTTCTTTGTTTTCAGCATTTTGTGATATGTGAATCTGAGAATGATCTAACTGAAACATTTCACAAACACATTTCATGATTCACACCCTCTGGTGGCGTCGCCACCCCACCTAATCACAGTAGTCACTTTTATGTTAATAGCCTTTGAGTTGTTTTTCTAACAAACAGTAAGCTAGCCTGGTTATCATTTGATCCATGCTCTCAAAGACTGTACGAATAAGCCTTCTCCCTAATGACAACACTCGTATTTATCTGTGAATATAACAAAATTCTTACATGCGCATGTCCTTCTACGATAACGGAACTAACTTGCTTCAGAGATGTACCAGCAAAAGCCTATTCATATAATCATTACACGTTTACCGCATTGTTCGTACGTAAATTGTTTTAATACAATTGAAATCTGACTGAAGAAGTACTCTTATCAGTCTATCTAGTCTCAGTCAAACATTGAGGAGGAAAGATCTTCATTGTGTACACAAATTAAGCCATTTATTGTTTCATGAAACTATTGTCTTGGATCTCGTACGCTTGTTTCTTAAAGAATCCGCTGAAACAACCTGCTGTTTCTAAAGAGAAAAATTGGATAATCTGCGAGCAATTGAGCATTTTCAACTTTTTTGTGGATACAATTTTCGGCCGTGCGTAAATCATTATTTAAGTCATGCCTTAATGCTATAGTTATTAAAATGTACTTAACTTATTTGTCCAACATGCTCGCTCGGTTTTGAACGAGCCTCTTGTTTTAGACATTCTTGTATATAACTCCATTCATAATGAACGTCGAGAAAGCTGAAGACAAACGGGATTACAATCCCTTTGAACATCGACAAGTAAAAAAACCGACATCGTAAGTTATTTTACTATTTATTTGGCGTGTTTGTTTAGATGCAAGATTTATTATTACTATATTTGAGTGCCAGATTTTTGACAACCTTGAGTTTTTATTGAAAAGTCAATGTTAATTTAGGATTTAAGCGTGAGCAGTTTTCTTGTATTTGTGTTCGTTCAGTCAATTTTTGCAAAGAAAATGCTTCCCTCTTAGTTTCATGGGAGTCCTGGCAGGTACGATAAGGGGATGGCTGTTGACAACAAACTGCGATCACCAATCTAACTCTCACGTATGGTCATAGAGCTAATGCTCCTTAATCGTCATCGCGGTCAATGGATGGTCAGCACTGGATGTTTTCAGATGGTCGATTTGTTATGTTAGAAAATAAATCTCATTGATTCAAAAACTGTTAGAAATATTAAATAAAAGGAAATAATATCAGAAGGCATGTCTGTATGCTTGCGTACAGTTTCAGGCGCCAACAGTAATAAAACTTTATTTACATAGTTGTTCCACAAAACAAGCAAATTCTGGATTACGCAAGTGACAAAGAAAATTATTTGAGTATATGATATCATAATGTAATAATTACCATATGTTAGTTTTAATGAACTCTATTAAAAAAACCCGTGTTCTCTTTTTTCAGAGACATAAGATCAGCTGCAAACTTAATCAAGGCCTCCTTAGGCTCTGGTTTGTTGGCCGGACCATTGGCGTTCTCTAATGCAGGATGGGGTGTCGGGCTGTTCGGCACATTGCTCGTCGGCATTATATGTGGGCACTGCATTCATATATTAGTGAGTATATTAACTTAACTATTAGCTCTGGTCTGAAATCGCCAACCAGTCTTGAGCAAAGGCCTTTAGTTTGCTATGCAGTACAATAGTAATGGGCTGGTACAATCATATTTATAGATATATATATAACTACGTTGTTGCCCGAGACTTTGTCTGCGTGTATTTTGTATTTCATCATTTTCAATAAAATATACAGGATGAAAGTAGCCTATGTCCTTCTCCAGGTACTTAGGCTACCTTTCTGTCAAACTTCATAAAGGATTATTCATCATTATCATTTCAGCCGTAAGACTTCCCAAAAGTAAGGCTTCCCAAAAGCACCGCCACTTTGACCTTTTCTATGCTACTCGCATCCAGCAGATTCCTGCAGCCTACACCGGTCATCGATCCGCCTTGTGGGAGACCTTTCAACGCTTCGTCTTCGCTTACGCGGTCGCCACTCCAGAACATTTCGGTCCCATCGGCCATCTGTTTTGCGAGCAATGTACACTGCCAACTGCCACTTACGTTTGGCAATTCTTTGGGCCATGTCGGTTACCTTGGTTCTCCTACGGGTCTCTTTATTTCTGATTCTGATTCGATCACATGGGAAAACTCCGACCATAGCCTTCTCCATTACCTTTTGGGTGACTTTCCGCCCTTTTAATGAGGCCTATTTGCACCGTAATGGTCAATTTAGTTCAGTGTTCAGTATAGTACAGTTCAGTGTGTTCAGTTTAGTATAGTTCAGTGTGGATTTTGCAGTGAAAACGTTTAAGTAACAGAGAGACAAACAGAGTTACTTTCCCATTTATAATAATATTAGTATGGATTTAGATCTTGAATAATTATCAGTTGTGCAGTATTATCGACCTGCAAGGCTGCAGTGAAGGTTAATTAAGTTACACAGAGTTAATTTTCAACCAAGATAAAAAGAAGGTTAAGGTTTTGACGTCATAAAACCGTATTTAGTTTTTAAAGTAGCATTTAAGTATTTTTGGAACGAGTTTTTTTTCTTATCGCAGTCTGCATATGGAACCTCCTGTGCAACCATTACCACTATTACCACTGAACTAGTACTGATTGCACTATTTATTCCAGTTTTTTGTGAATAAATTGATGTAGTGTTTCCTGTTCCCAACTGACACCGTATTATCTACAGTACCTACGTACAGGCAGTTTAGCCTAGAGACCTAGTTTTTTATATAGGAACCCCTAATACCTATTGTCGTTAATTATACACGCTTGTTCGTGATATACATTTAATAGTATATTATTATTCTACTTCCTGGTGTATTGAATGAAATAACACAAAGTGCTGGAGTAGTTAAGTTCCGGGCGGGATTGGCTCTTAAAAGAGCCGTTTGTGATAGGTCTGGAGAAAGACTGGTTCGTGCCATAGTAGTCTCTCTGTCTCCTAACACATGTAGTCAAAATGAGCGCTACACTGCCACCGACGATGCCGTGGAAGTGGCGCAGTTTTGGGTCAACAAGATCTAAAATACAGTCGTGCCTGCGACACGAGGAAAAAATACTTCCTGCATACCTACCACGAGCTCTTAACGCGATCCACTTTAGGACCTAAACTGAACTGTTCTGGTAATTCGTAACATGACGTCAGTTTAACGATTCAATTTAGGCCGTGCCATCTGGATACCTACCACGAGCTCTTAATGCTCATTCACTTTCAACGATCCAAATGCCGCTGAGTGTATTGGACATCATGGTACGACTGCGAACGATGCAGTTTAAGAACCTAAACTGAAATGTCTTGCTTTTGAATCGTTTTTAAATAGATCATGGTAGGCCTCCTGGTGTAACAGGGACATAAAAGTGACTCGTCTATATAAATCACAATTCCAATAAATTGGCAACAGTTGACAATAAACGGTAATATTGCTATTGTTCTAAAGCCTTCTATAAAAACTACAATAAATAAGAGTATAAAATTATTAATTAATCACCAAAGACCTTAAGACTAAATGATGATTACCTTTTATTCGTCGTGAGCTATTAATTTATAAGTGAATTGTGGATAACGTTTAGAGATAAGAATGTAAAATGAGGAAATAATGGGGTTTATTTAAAAACGATGTGTAAATAGTTAAGTGACGTTCAAACGTCAAAAATGTATGGCTAAACATCGCTAATTAATACTTAACTTTATGCAACGTTTATGAATAAAAGGCAACATGTTTAATAATTATGTAGGTAGTACCTAGTAATAGTTTTTTTTTTAAATAGTTTCAAAGTTCTGGCCTGTAGAATAAAACGATCTTTATCTTTGTAAGTTTAGAAAATGAGTATTCATACTTACTACTTTTCCTTTTATTGCTTTAATTTGGTAAATTAATATTAACCAAACGGTAATTTTCCATGTTTTGTATTTAAAATTCCGGTGACGTGCGAAAACAAGTTTTCTCAAATATTTTCTTTACTTCAACTTTTGTACGGAACACACGTGTAGTTAATATTTAATGTTCTTTTCTATTACGTTACAGGTGAAGACATCTCAACAATGTTGTGTGTTAGAAAAAAAACCGTCTTTAGGATACGCCGAGACGTGCAAATCTGCTTTTATGAATGGACCCAAGGCCATGAGGAAATTTGCTCCTTTTGCTAGGTAATATTAATTTTATAATATAATACTTATATCAAAACACCTCTGCCTACCGCTTCGAGAAATACAGCCGTGATTATTAACTGTAAATACATTAATCCTAAAATTATCTATTTATACTCTAGTCAGTTTTCTGGCCAAATTACTTTTCAGACAGTAAACAGTGAAGTAAATAATACGTTGTGACACAAACCCATAAAAAATAAGGTTTCTTATGGAGCTTACACCCCTTTTACTGTCGCGCAGCACAATTTTGAACAGGTTGCAAGCAGGAGTTCCGTATCTATCTACGACGATACAAAGATACTGGCTAGATACAGGCAAATACCTAGTTATGAGGGCCACTGTCTAATCTGTTCTTGTACAATATCATTATTTATAAATAAATCATCATCTGCCTAGCCTTTTCCCAACTATGTTGGAGTCGGCTTCCAGTCTAACCGGATGCAGCTGAGTATCAGTATTTATAAATAAACAATAAAATAATAATAAAGATCTTTTGGCGCGTTGCCAAAATTGGAACTAACTAGCTTGTTTTTTCAATACAATTTCACAAAATATGTTTGGCTGCAACGCAATGTTTAGTTACACTGTCAATGTCATTCTGGCGCCAAGATGCTTGCAGCCAAATAGAACTCTACATATAGTCCATTCACAGTTATTTAACTCTGATTTTGCAACACTGCCCAAATCACAGTGATCTATGTACAGAGGCCAGCACATCAAGTTACCCCAATCTGTCAAAATTCTTTGATAGATTTTCAACTTTACTACAAAGGAATAAGGTTCATATTCAATTGGAAAAATGTGACAGAGTGGGGTAGCTTGATGTGCTGGCCTTTGTACAATCTCATTCTAATATGTTTGCTGTTGAGTTGCTGCCACTAACAAGTCTGTCAAAATCATTGTGATCTTTATTTTCGTTACAGTAAAGTTACTTTTGGGTTTCTGCTGTCAGAGGTAAAGTAACTGTGAACGGACTGTAGGTACTTATAATCAAATAAACAAGAATTGACGAAGATGTCATGATTCATAGAAAGTATTATTCCTTTATCTATGCTAGAGCTTTCTTCCTGTTATTGTTTACCTTGGTGATTACTATCTACCATAGTAATTCAAACATGTTTATTCTTATGTACTTATAGCCGCCTCAAGTAGGGATTATACTCTTGTCCCTTTGGTGATTTTCCTTACATTATTTGTTATTCTGTTATAAACACAATGTTTTACTTATTTATGTTATTTCTTTTCAGTATATTTGCTGAATTCGCTCTACTATTCACTTATGCGGGAGTCTGCTGCATCTATACAGTTTTAATATCGGATTCAGTAAAACAGGTTGGTACAATAATTACACAGAACACGGAACCGCCGCGCAGCGTCTTCAAACGGCACTGTCCTGGCGCCGAAAGTGCGTTGAGCGCACAAATTCTGTCACAAACCGCCATTCAACGCTGTCAGTTTCAATACGTTATGTGTCGTAATGTAGTGGTAAAGGCCCCCACTTACGAGTTTATGTCGTGTGTAAATAATGTCATGACCACTGCTCTCAAAACGGTGAGGAAACAGACATGTCCTAGAACCAAAACTTCGAAGACATGTGACATCTATCAACCCGCACAGGGCCGCTTGGTATATTACAGTCTATTCCTTCTCGCAGAGAGGTGACCTAGCTGCGTCCCAATAGTGAGAACATTAAAGGTTGATTATGCTATGGGTCATATTCCCAATATGCGGTGACACGCTCGGTTTGTATGGAAAGTGGTAACAATGCCGCATCTAGCAGTGACCTCAATATTACATACCTACTTACGTTGGATGAGATTACATTTAACAGTAAGCCGAGCAAACAGTTTAGGGAAATCATAATGCAAAGCTATGTTTGAGTGCAAATAAATCAAGTTATCACGTCATGTCATTTTGTTAACCGGATAAGCTTTCTTGATAACATTAATTCCAGGTAGTAAATTCCACTCAAGTCATACGTAATTATGTGAATGAGACGCAAATATAGAGATTTATGGCACTGATGGAAGTGAAAACATCAGCTAAGAGGAATCTAGCCAAAAAGGTTAACAAACATGAGGTTTATGAAAAAATAACTTTAATTCCTACACAATAAAGTGCAGTTTTCGCAAAAACTTAAAACATTTTTAAATTTCTCAATAGTTCTAGTCACTCTGAAATCAACATAATTAACATTACAATAAAGTTTGAATAAACGATGCATACATACATAGGTACTCACGCTTTGTCCCCATGTGGGTGCGCAGAAACTACATAACGCCGCCTGCTACGATCCTTTCATACTCCTTTTGCCTCGTTTTGCGTTCATACATCTGGTTACACCTACACGCACGCCTTGCAAGTACTACGCACCTGATGTTTCTAAAGACCATCACCAATAAGGTCACTATGACTATGTCCTCCTAGGGCGGGGACACCCTGGAGTCCTGGCGTTTCCACTCACATCTGCCTAATCTAATCTATCTAAGTTAAAATGATTCCACCATGATCTAGTGCGTTCGAGGCATTGCCATATTGTATTAATTTAAAGGGAGTAAAATAAGTCTTCACATAAAAAAACGGAAGTGGTCACATACCTATTTCACATTTGACTTTGTAGTCATGTGTGAAAACTATAATAATAGATAACCTAGATTATACATAACTACCTGGATAATAATCAAAGGGCATCAAAAAACAGGAACTACCTGGATTAAGTAAATTATGTTTTAGCTTCATCTTGAAATACATTCAAAGATGATAAATAGATAAAAGTTAATTATTTTACTGCCACGTTGGTCTAGTGGTCGCAAGCGCTACTGGTAAGCATGCGGTACTGGGTTCGATTTCCAGGTCGGGCAAAGTGTTATTGTGTTCTATTAGGATAATGTGCCCAGTTGATGGCAATAGACGCGCCCCCCATAACATGGGACTTAAACATAATTGGCGAAATGTGGGTGTACACACCTCTGCCTAACCCTTAAATTAGGGGTCCACAGGCGTGATTTTCTCACGAAGCGACGCGCGCTTTACTTGTGGTAACTATATGTACAAACACGCTGTGAATGTGTGCGTGGAGACGAGTCGCGTCGGTGATCAGCACATAACACACAAGCACACACACACACACTTCCGACTTCGCCATTGCCTTGGACGGTACCGAGAGCGCAGGAACTCTCGATTTTTGTGTAAGCACAGGCGCTTACTTGCTTACACCCACATTCACAGCGTTTTTGTACACTCGGTAACCGCAAGTAAAGCGCGCGTCGCTTCGTGAGGTAAAAATACTAATTATATTAAATGTTAATTATTTTATACAGTACTATGATGAGATTCTGACTATTGAGTACATCAATTGCCATATCCGCTAGTAATATATCTTTTTTCTTCGTTTGTTTTCAGTTGGTTGATCGATTCGCTCCGTCTACGATTCTTTCAGTGGAATATTACTGTCTCATCATTCTTGTGCCAATCATAATGCTATGTCAGATTAGATATCTGAAGTTTTTGGCAATATTCTCCGGGCTCGCCAACATTTTGTTATTCACTGTCTATATCGTTTGCTTGTACTATATATTTGGAGGCGATATATCCTTTGAAGGCAAACATGCTGCTGGGAACCCGGCGAGATATCCGGCTTTTCTATCGTAAGTAACTTACGTAACAATATCTTAAATCACACTAATATTATAGAAGTATGAAAAAATTTAAATTAATAAATATTAATTGATTGCTGAATCATTAACATCGATCAAATTGTGTTGGATCCATTTCCCATCTTCTGAGTTTATAGCTAAGTTTTAAAAAGGATTCCCTTGTTTATTATTTTTATACTTACAATATTTTTTGGACCCGCCGCCAAAAGATGGCGAGAGTTTAAATTAAAATCGTGTCATGCCTGGAGTTAGATGCCAAAATTATTTTTGTTTAAGTAATATGTAAAAAACAATTGAAAAAAAACGTCAACCTAACTAGCTTGACGTCGGTAATTAGCAGTAAGCAGCTGTTATTCATTTTGTTAATATTTTATGAAATTCTAGCTGCGCAGCGGTTTCACCCGAGTAAATGTCGATCCAGTGGGAATATCGGGATAAAAAGTCTATATGTTAATCCAGGGTGTCTATAGCTACCTCCATACAAAGTTTTTTTCAAAATTGGTCCAGCCGTTTGAACGTGAAAAAGTAACAAACATATAAACACACACACACACACACCCACAAACTTTCGCCGGTTTGGCCGCCTCATAGGTGTGGTTTACTGTGATAATAACAAAATAGCTTAGCCTACCTATATTAGTACTTAATAACTAAAACAGATCGGATCCTATTTGTGAACGCCCACACTAGCGAGCTGTCTGCCCAGGCGACTAATATCAAATCAATAACTAATCTTTCAGGACAGTAATCTTCGCAATGGAAGGCGTCGGAGTAGTAATGCCAATAGAGAACACTATGAAGAAACCGCAGAACTTCCTGGGCTGTCCGAGTGTGCTGGTGGTGGCCATGTCAGTCATCGTCTTCCTCTACGGCACCCTGGGAATGTTTGGATATCTAAGATATGGTGACGTGTTGAGAGGATCCATCACGCTCAACTTACCTACTGATGAATGGTTAGTGGATGTTTTCATTATTAATCAATCAACTCAACCTATCGCAGTCCACTGCTGGACTTAGACCTCTCCGTATCCAGTCTGTCTCAGCCAATCAGCCACCCTCTGTATTCTTAAACTATGTACATTATTATGCAACACTATATAGGCTGACATAATACCTTAGCCATCCTTTACCACTCAACCCTAAGGCGATGAAGATAGTGACATGGTACTTAGTTGCAATATACGTGCCATAGTAGAAATTTCTCCCGTATATTATAAAAATCACAGCATATGCATGCATGCATATATACATACAGCCAGACCTGGAGCAACTATCAAACATTGTTTTTTTTGAAGATATCGTTCCTACGACTTGTCGAGCAGAAGCCAGTTGCCCCGCTACTGTGCCAGTCGTGCTGGTTTATTAATATTTACAGCCATTTTCTTTCGGGTCCGACGATAATATTGCTAAAGGTAGGTACGTCACCAAAGGAGATCAGGGGGCCTAAAAAGGCCACTTTGGCAGAATCATAAAACAATTCATATCACGCAATTCATCTGTTTGACAGTTTCACATCTATACAATGTGTAACATAATTAACGCAAGACCTCATACACCCCAATTAGAGTATTGAGTTAAAAGCATAATACAATAACCAAAACTTTTTTTTAAAGCTGTCTATTATTAAACTATAATTATTTTATGCATTTAAAATTGATTCTTATTGCTTTGAAATAAGATTTAATTTTCTTTGGCTCAATCACCGGTCAGTATGGCAAAATACATAATAAAAAAAATACTTTTATTAAAAGTTACTGAATTCGATTCAGTAGTTACACCTTGTATATCCCTGAAGGGTTAGGCAGAGGTGTACCAATAGCATTTTACGAATCTCCATACAAAACCGTCATACAGATGAAATTGCGTGATATGAATTGTTTTATGATTCTGCCAAAGTGGCCTTTTTAGGCCCCAGGGTCATCGGATATAGTTTGAAGTTTAGTAAGAAACCAATGGATGTTTTCGAATGAAATTTAATTGATTTAATAGAAAACAAACAGTTTATTTATCAACAAACTTCAACTATTATCCGACGACCCTGACTTATCTCTTAAGGTGACTGTACTTTTAAAAAGTAGTTTATATATGACACATTAATAAAATGCGAGACGTCATGTGCATTCGCCACTTTGTCACGACTTGTTAATAAGATTGTCAATTATTCATCTATATATACCGCAGAGCATACTCCGTGCGCAAATGACTTTGCGTAGATTTGACGTAAGATTGCTTGAAGTACTTGAAATACTATTTTTTTCTATGTCAATGACTTATACAGACAATGCAAAGATGCAAAGTCTAGCTTAAAATAACTGGCTTGATGCGCTATTGTTTTACAGAGCTAATTGGCACTTCATTTCATTATCTTACTTTACTCCAACCATGATGGTTATTTATACAAGGTGTAGACGACAATACGACATTAAATTAAACAGCGTATTTTTAATGCTGTTCCAAGTCAACATTATGTATATATCTTAGCCAATATTTTAGTCACTATAGCTAGTCAAAGATTGGCAAAATCCACCAGAATCCACAGTCGGCCCAGCACTACTATTTCGTTTCTTAAAAAAAATACTTTTTCAATTTCGATGCTAGGGGTTAATTGATAGTCTCGAAATACTCTTATGCATTAATATTGCCCGTGTATTCAATGATTGTCATATTGTTGTCTCCACATTGTATACTAGGTAGGTATACAATTTTTTTATTATATTCGCGTTCCATACATTTTGACCGCGTAGGTACCTATTAATTACACTTTTGTAGGAAACAGCAGATTTTTTTTAATAACAGACTAAAAGTTGCAACGTAGGGTCGTCCAGAATCATGTACTTACTGAATCCATGGTAACAGGTTATGCGTTGATGTACCTACCACCCTGTATATTACACAATAGGTATCTGCTCCGTACTGATGAGAAGTTCGAAAGCAATATTATGAATATGCTTCAACAACGAATGATGTGGTGAAAAGATTATAACAGCACAGTAAGTATGTCGATAAAAAGTAGCCTATGTCCTTTCCTCAGGGTCCAAAGTACTAAATTTCATCAACATAGGTCTAGCCGTTTAGACAGACAAAAATTTAAAAAAATTTTTTTTTGTTATAAGTACCGTGTTTACCTTTATTATGCATTTAGCAAAAAGCTGTCATTTGATTCTACAAACAGACTACAACTTTATGTTATTTATACACCTATATGTAGATCAGGATACAGTGGTGTAATAATAGTAGTCAAAAACATTAAGTAAATTAGTTATTTTGTCACAAATTCCGAGTTAGCTGCATTCATACTTATGTAATCTTGGCTCATCTTCTGATTCTCCTTGTCTGCGTCTAATTAAGTAGTAAATTATAGTTTACCAGTAATTGACGCTCAATACACCGTTATCTTGAATTCTTGACGACCTTGAGTAAATGACGCGAGAAATACGAGCGTCGTTGATAAACAGTAGGTTTATAGTTTTAATCCACTTTCAAATGGTTTTTATGTGAATTCGAAAATGCTGTTGGGTAATTGACTTCTTACCTTCTTAGATAATTTTGCCAAAATAATAGTAAGGCAATACGGTGAGTTTTACACATCTCATCATCATCATCGTTTTAAGGGTTCCGTACCCAAAGGGTAAAACGGGACGCTATTACTAAGACTCCGCTGTCCGTCCGCCCGTCCGTCTGTCACCAGGCTGTCACATGAACCGTGATAGTTAGACAGTTGAAATTTTCACAGAATGTGTATTTCTGATGCCGCTATAACAACAAATACTAAAAACAGAATAAAATTAATATTTAAGGGGGGCTCCCATACAAAAACGTGATTATTTTATATGTAGTGTTAAATGTTGTAGGTATGGTGGTACGGAACCCTTCGTGTGCAAGTCCAACTCGCACTTGGCTGGTTTTTTGTATGTTTGTTTCTTATGCATGTATTGGATAGTTAATAAATTGTAAATCCGAAATTGGCTGTAAGACTAGCATAAATACTTTAAGATAAATTATCAAAGAGCTGTGGATTTTGTGAATAATAAATAAATAAATAAATATATCTAGAATTGAAATTACTCACACCAGTTTTCATCAGAAATCACCTTTCCTTATTCTTAGCATAAAATGCCACAGCACCTGTTATAACATATAATTAGTTTAGAACAGATACCAATCAACTCCATAAAAAATCTGAAAATCAAAATTTTATATCTGCGACATATTACTGCGCTTACCAAGGTGCATCTTGAAAAATCGGAAAATAAAATTCGCGCCTTGCTATAGGTATCTGCATCTTATTTGCAAATGTGTCTTTAAAAGCCATTTATTATTATGTAAGTCCTTTGTTCTTTTGTTTTCAGGCCAGCAATACTTGCGAAGGTATCCATAGCGTTATCAATATTCCTGACATACCCACTTCAATTCTACGTGGTCATCGACATCTTCACGAGATACACGCAGCATCACATTAAGGAGAACTATCGTCAAGTCACGCAAGTTGTAGCGAGGACTGTTGGAGTATGCGCTTGTGGTAGGTATTGTTTCTTCATCCACAGCCTGACGTCACCTACCAATCTATTCTGGAAAACTGACACTCTTGAAGTACCTGTTTGAAGTGAGCCGTCATTACATCTAATGCGGTCTGTACACGGGTGACTATAGCCGCACGTCACACGTCTAAATTTCAATTCGGCGAGCCCGCAGGTGACTGAAGTCGCAAGTTTGGCAGAACAAATGGGGGATTTACACTAGGTCGATTTTTGCTGTGCAGCTTTTCGCTTACCAAATCGCCTCACAACCCGAATCGCCACCCCATTGACACGGGTCGATAATTAATTTGGCATCAAAATGACGACATTCAAGCGGCGGGCGATCGCCTGCGACTAGGTATTTTTTTCACGGTCGATTTTAGTCACCTGCCGCATGCGACCTGTCGCCGCACGACAAAAGTCGAAACCTACTCTACTTTAGAACTTGCGATTTTAGTCACCTGCGGCATAGCCGAATTGCCATAGATAGACAGCCGTAAATCGTGCGGCTACCTTTGTAAAGCCCGCATAATTCTAGTGATTGACGGCTCACTTCCAGAGTGAGATTTTTACAGAATAGATTGGCGGAAATTGGCTCTAACAAACATAATCAGCCTATAATGTTCCCACTGCTGGGACACAGGCCTCCTCTCTGTGAGAGGGAGTTGGCCGTAATCCACAGTGCGGGTTGGTAGATGTTACATGTCTTCGAATTTTTGGTTCTAGGACATACTTATGTAGTATAGGAGCGTGCTGCGTGAGGATTGGGCATCCTCACGCAGCACGCTCCTATACTACTCTCGTCCTAATACTATCATACAGTAATAAAGTTTTCATTTGCACTAAATTTTACATTATCGATCTGTAAATAGCTTTCCTTGATGATCTTTGTGCTTCTTTTAATCTGAAAGCAAGTGACAATTTTATACTAGCCAACAATAACTTCCCTTTGCTTCCATCGAGAGGAGGCCTATCCCAGCTGTGGGAACTTTATAGGCTGATTATGCAACAACAAATTACTTGTTTCGAAATTCTTGTTTTGAACGAGAGAATTTCAAAATATTTTGTCAAATAGATTACTTGACAAAATACTTTACTTTCGGTGTAAATATATATCGTAATATCTACTACGATAATTAGATTAGTCTGTTGACAACCGTATTGCAAGCAAGCATTATGCATAATTTCGAAATCCAAAAATAAAGCACATATTTAAAAAAATAAACTATATCGAGGCTACTTGTGGTTAAGTAGGTATCTAATTAATCATAATTAGGCAATCGTTGTATAATTTAGGAAAATACCACCTCTTCTAGCGTATGTCGTAAAATGCGACTTATTGATTGGGTCGGTAGCTAATTAAAGAGCTATCACTAATGCGATTGACAACCGTGGTAACTTAAGAAATGCTACAACCGTTCATTGCGGCGGTAGGTCTCACGTGACCACGTAAAGGCGTGTACAGACGCGTGTAATGGGTAATGTAATTTATCGTGCTGTGGACGGGGACTACGAGCATTACAACCTGTAACACTCGCACTGATCCATCACCTGGTTTTTAGCGCGAACACAAAGCCTCTCGCAGTCGAACACTTAAAGGATTCGCGTTGAGTTTTTATGCCGTCCACACTAATCGCATTACATTAATCGATACATTACATTACACGCATTTATACACTCCTTTCAAATGATTCCACAATTCTTACTACGCTCAATATTCATTGCGCTTTGAAGAACGAAAGTAGTTGTAACATTGAAATGATAACTCATAAATACTCATAATGGATAACACACTTGTCTAGTTTAAGACTTGGAAACTTTGTATTGCATTCGATATCAATATCACAAGTGCCGCTTTCCGTATCTAACAATTCTCTTCATTGAATATCATAATTTGATACCCATTGGTTTCGTTATCGCGTTAAGTACCTAGGTATTTGCTACTTTAATTGAATATTTACTTAAATCAGAAACAAAGGATTATTGATGCAATTTGTGGTAGCTACTGTTGCTATACAAAATTATTTTTAGTATATGCGAAACCTGAATATAGTTTGTTCAGAATAAGTAACTGAATCGAATTCAATAATTTTTACACCATGTTATATTGTCCCAAAAATTTTTAATCACTAGTTAATTACAATAAAATCGCCGTACAGTTAGGTACCTACCTACTGCCAAACTATTATCAATGAGCGTACGATGCTGGAGGAGCATAAAACATGGTCACCCCGCGCCGCGCCGCGTGGTGAGCATGTTTTTGAACGGACAATATGTTTCAATATTTTTATTTAAACATAATCTGGGGGCACGGGAGACCCCGCCAAGACGAGCCAAGCGAAGCGCAAGGGCACTACCTACCTTTTCTCGAAGCGCTTCGTCGTTTTTTTGAACCCTTATAACTTGAATATATCTTACACAATCTAGTTGTAAAATAATATAGGTACCCAAATAGTATTAATTATTAATTGAAAATATTATACCTTCTTTTCAATTTAATTATATTTAAATTCTTGATGTAAATTGATGGCCTGAAACACAGATTTTTCATAGACCTAGACCAGGCAGGTTTACATTACAGTTAGAATTTAACTTTCCTCGATAGTAATTATTAATGTAAGTCATATTTTTACTTTATACTTGAACTAGCCTCCGCCCGCGGCTTCGCCCGCCAGGTATGTCAGTAAAAACTATCCTATGTCCTTCCCCGGGATACAATCTATCTCTCTGCCAAATTTTATCAAAATCCGTTCAGTGGTTTAGGCGTGAAAAGGTAACATACAGACAGACAGACAGAGTTACTTTCGAATTTATATAATACTAGCTGCGCCCCGCGGTTTCACCCGCGTAAGTTTTCCCTTAACACTTTGAGGGATGAAAAATAGATGTTGGCCGATTCTCATAGATACCGGATAGCACAAAAAATTTCATCAAAATCGGTCAAGCCGTTTCGGAGGAGTATGGCAACGAAAACTGTGACACGAGAATTTTATATATTAGATTAATATAAGTATGGATTAAAAAAAATATTTATTTTATTTTTATAATAAAACACACAAAATGTCGATAAAATTACACATTAATGGTGTATTCAGGTACTAAATCTAATGTACCTAATAGGTGTATTTTTTCAAAGAAAACAATGACTTATAAAAATTTAAGTCTAAAAGAAAGTCTCAAGGTCATAATTATCTTCTTGGGGTCGGCACAACAGGTTGTCTTTTTCCGTTCTCCCCTGTAAACCGTTACGCTATCATTCACTCCGTTCTCTTTCATAACATTACACTTTCACACAATTCATTAAACTTGTCTTTGGCTTTCCTATCCCTCTCCATCCATCAACATTAATATTCATCACTCTTTTCGTCACATGTGTTTCCGCCCTCCTCATTACTGCCCATACCAAACCAATTGATTTCCTTTCAACTTTTCTGTCACTGGAACCACTTTCAAACTTCTACATAAATACTAATTTCTTACTTTATCCATTGTCGTCACTCCACACATCCATCTCGACATTCTCATCTCATTTATAATATTAAGTATACGAGTAGTATGGATGCGAAAGTATGTCTGTCTGTTACCTCTTCACGCTTAACCGCTGAACCGATTTAGATGAAATTTGGTATAGAGATAGTTTAAGTCCCGGAAAAGGACATTGGATAGTTTTTATTCCGATATTCCCACAGGATCTAAGCTTACGCGGGTGAAACCGCGGGGCACTGCCAGTTTATTATATTAGTATGGATAAAGACACGTGCCATTACACAGTAGTCATGTGTCAGTAGCACGAAACGATGGGACACTTGATATCATGTACTACGTGTCCTGTCAGCTGCACGTTACAGGAACTGATGGACGCTAGTGATGGCGAAAAACACGTAGCCGAATTCTGGGCCGAGTCCATTTAGATTGCCATCGACACGCTAAGAATAAGTAGATACAGTAGTCATCAATACTGATCTCTTACAGAAGGAATTAATTTATGACAATTCTCCTTTTCAGTGGGAATAGGAATGGCTCTTCCATTACTAGAGCAGATCCTCAACATAGTCGGTGCATTGTTCTACTCAATCCTTGGCCTCATCATCCCCAGTGTAATAGAAACTGTTTTCCGATGGGAGAACCTTGGCAAGTGGAACTGGATCCTTTGGAAGAACACATTCATCGGATTATTCGGACTTCTTAGCTTAGTCTCAGGATGTACCGTCACAATAATGGACATAATTGAGATTCTACACAGGAAAACAGAGTAACGAGAGCAATTTTAATGTATTTAACACTAGCATTAAAATGTAATTTATAAGAAACTGTCTTGTTATTTTTTAAACAAAAAAAACGGTAATTCTCAAGGCTAACATGTAGAATAACAAGTTAATGCGTTTGGTGATTTTGTCATTATTAAAATTCAAGCCAGCTTAACGACAAATTATTAGATAAGTGATATTTTCGAGCTATTCCGGTCGTATTCCCTGATCAAAAGACCTATTCTCGTAATTTAAAACGTTCTAAATCTAGTCGCAATCTCATCTCGGCGACAAACAAATGTCGAAAACTTGTCAAAATGTGGGGAAATTACAGGTATTTTTTGACAGATTGAGACTGAGATCACTCTGTGAACGTTCTTAAAATTAAGAGAATTGCCCCTCTGATGTCCTGCTGGTTATTATTATGTTTTAACTTCTGTCTGATCCACTTTGTCATTCCGGTCTGATCTCCTTAATATTTTTATTTTATTCTGGTGGGATACCGTAGTTATCTATTAACAAATTTTTGGGACGGTCAGCAACAAAACATATTACGTACTTATTGAAATACATATTTCGTCATTTTTATTGTAATGAAAACGTGTATGTTATTGAGGAACAACTTGGCCAAGTCACCGCACCCGGTTTAAACCCTTTTTAATAATGTTTATCTGCAAAAATATGGGTATGCATCTCAGACTAAGTATCCTGTAGCCTCTAAGAGAGATGCGTGTCCTTTTCTTGTTAGTGTGCGGTTCTAGAGTAGTAGGTATTAGTGTGCTTGACTAGGGAAGGGTCGACGTTTCAAAGCATATCGATGGAATCTGAAGTAGATACATCTATTTTTTGCTTACCAGAAAATCGAATAGAAGCTATTCTATCCGCCGCTTCACTCCTGTGCATTTTCTAAAGTTTAACAAAACAAAACAAAACTTAACAAAACTAACAAAACTTTTTTACAAAAAAAAACAATAAACTTCAAAAAAAGACACTACAAATTGTATACATGTATATTTTTCACTTTGTAGTGTTTTTTTTTTGAAGTCGTTTGTTATTTTTTGTAAAATAGTTTTTTGTGTTTCACTTTTTAGTGGGTGACTTTTTAATTTATCTAAGTTACAATAGCATTTAATAATGTCAACTGCTCATCGGTATACCGCCGTTTACCCGATTTTTTTTTGCCCTAATATTATTTGCCATAATAGTCAACAGCCATAATATCATACGACATAATACTCATTTGCCCTACTCTCATTTGCCATAATAGTCACGTGCCAGAATCAATTGTTTCCCATAAAGTCACTTACCATAACATCATTTGTCATAATTATTGTAAGCCCTAATTATCACATGCCCTAATTATCACATGCCATAATTATGATATGCCATAACATAATTTGCCATCGACATCGGGTGTGTAACGGTTGTTTATATCAAGAGAAATTGGATGCAATTGGGACTTTAGGGCACCCCGACTCGGACAGGTTAGGTTAGAAGGGGATGGCGGGGTCATGTGAGCGAGCGAAGCGAGCGAATTGACCCCGCCATTTTGAACAACGCGGCTGCGGCTAAAACTGCTGTCACTGATCGTTTACCGAGCATGATAATAAAGCATTCAGTTTTCACAAATAAATAATCAATTTCACTTTATACAGGGTCAAATTAAATTAGTTAGCAAAACTCCGCATACGTAGCGGGTATCGATATCTATATGTCGCAGCCAACTGGTTAAATTAGCCGTTCAGTTAACTGCCTGGCCTTTAGAAGTAGTGCTCGCCTCGCTTCCTCCTTCGGCTCGCACGCGGTTGATCACAGTTCTAACCTAACCTAACCCACTTGGTCGGGGTGCAATGCCTTAATTACTGCGACCAATTCGGCTCGCGCGTGATTGGTTACAGACTTACAACCTAAACTGTAATTGAATATCATTCAGGCCGTTAGTTGAACGGCCGCCGTTTAGTTGAAAGGCTAGGCGGTTAACTGAACGCCTAATTTAACCAGTTGGCTGCGACATATACATGAAAAAAAAAAACAAATATTTTTCATGTTCAATCTTAGGTTGAACAAGAAATATCAGTTTTTAAATCTTTTTTGTGTAAACTTTACAGACTGGATGGGTATCGACATCTAAAGATGATAAAAAAAAAAAAACTAACATTCTCAACTCGATTTATTCCGGTCCGATAGCCTGAGTCCCCCCCTCCATCCCCCCCTCCTCGATCCCCTGCTAGTTCTTCTTCTGTTTTGAAATCTTTACTCATACTTCAAGTAACTTACATTACCAGCGCCAGCGGTCGTTGACCCCAAAAATATATTATCAAATATTTGTATATTTTGTTACATCGTGTTTAAACCCATACCATAATTTATAATTACCTAAAAAAAACCTGTATAAGGAAGGACAAACTCTGGGGGAGCTCTAGGGTAGGCCTATGCTGGAAAGCAAGACAATCTTCATGTACCGGTGTCATATAATTAATCTTGTAATAATATTTCATGTAAGATTGTTAAATAAAAGCTATTATTATTATAAGAAAGGACCAATTTCCAGTAGCAGTTTACCAGTGTTTGTGTAGCAGGCTACCTTTACAATATATCTGAAAGACAGGATGTTCTTGGAAAACTGGGCTAACAAACTCTCCTTTATCAATAAATCCTCTTATCAATCAACTAACACTGATGTGACACGTGCTTGCAAGACCTAAAAGACACCTATACATTGATATCATTCAATAAAATTGAATTGTATACGTACCTAAGTACCTAGTTGTTAACCATGTAAAAAAACCGTATCTAATTCCACATGTAATTTCTATAAAAGGGCTTACGATATTAAAGATTAGGACTTCGATGATCCAGTAACAGATAACGCAAGTGAAACATTTAAGAGTAAGCAGGTATAACACCTATCCAATGACAATATTCTTATAAGTATCGTTATTTTTGGCAATGACGTCCGAAACGCGACTTGCAAAGTTCGAGGACGTCGCTCATTTAGTAACAGAGAAGCATCAGCAGCAAGATAAGTAATAACGCATAATAATCAACATTTAATAGTATAGTATTACCTAAGTATAAATACCTAACTTACATTCTGAAATGTAATTATGACGATTACAGATAAACAACTTCTCAAGAAAAAGACTCGCGTTCCCTACTACTATGTAGGCGCTATGTAATGAATAGGTACAAACGCTATCGTAATACTATTTCATGCAAAGGGTTAATATTTGCAGAGAATGATGAGCTATGTAAATTACGTAGGTTAATGACTGTAAATTACGTCATACAAGAGATCTTTAAAAATAACTTTGGAAAAGCCAGAAAATTCAATGCTCTCAATACGATATGACGAGATAAAATATCTAAAATGATATAAATTAAAAGTCATAAGTATAATATTAATATTGACAATCCTAAAGCAATGTTGTACCTAGATTGCGTTCAGTACCGGTCACGTGCGTCCTATAAGAACGACGATGGAGTATCAGTCGTCATTAGTATGTGAGCTGTTTACTGTGACCGCGTCTCCGCAATTCTCCTGTATTCGCAAATAAATAATAATCGAAAACCATGCAAAACCAATGGAATTCAATACGTCCAGCGAATTTAATCAAATAAAATTCATGAAATTCGTTACGGTTTTGATAAGCAAACAAAACACTTTAAATTAGTGTGTGAGAATGTTTACGTTGATCAAAAAAATTACAAATAGGACAGAAAAAGTGGTTTCGAAAAGTGTATTTTTATTGTTTGTTAATCCCAGCACTAGAAGAACGGGTTACGTTTTATTACAACTTTGTTGCCATCAAAACTGTCGCTAAATTATTCAAATAGGCATCAGCAACTTTTATCTCGTTAATGACAAACATTATTATTCCTCTCAAGAATTTATCTTTCGTAAGAGATAAGGGATAACAATTGCAGAGCAATTGCGAGATGAGCCATCATCAATATAAATAAGAAAAACAGTGCTACCTTCAGATACCGCACAATAATTATTTTGTAAAATACTTCAGTGATATCGTGAATATAACTTGTGAAGTAAAGTGCCACTGTTAATAACCGGTTTTTAAAGTAAGAATTCTAGTGCTAGTGATATTAAATACTAGACTTAACAACCGGAAAATTAAAAACACAACGATCCAATCAAAGACTATTAATTTGCTTTAAGTGTGGACTTTTAGTTAAGAATCATGGATGAGAAAGAAAAGAACAAACATGTTGAAGAATACAACCCTTTCGAACATCGGGAAGTCATTAAACCAAATTCGTAAGTAATATTTAAATTTTAAAAGTTTTTATTAATAACAAACTCTTTATTGGCATAAAGAATGTGTGAAAACAAAGTGAAACTCCTAAGCTAGGTAAAAACACTTGTAATACAGGAGCCAGTATAATAATCAGCCTATAATGTTTCCACTGCTGGGACACAGGTCTCTTCTCCGTGAGAGGGAGTGGGCCGTAATCCACCACGCGGGCCCAGTGCGGGTTGGTATATGTCACATGTTTCCGAATTTTTGGTTTTAGGACAAGCCGGTTTCCTCACGATTTTCCTTCACCGTTTTGAGAGCAGTGGTGATGAAATAATTTTCACAAAGTAAAGCGCCTGTCTGGGTTCGAACCTATGACCTACAACTCCTAAGTCGTAGCCGTTATCACGGGCCACCACTTCTCTCAGGAGCCAGTGTCTTCTCCCAATCATTAGGTTCTGGATTTTGTACAATATACATTGTTTAGGTATATTTGTTCTGCGAGCAATGTGCCCTGCCCACTGCCGTGCCGCTTCAGTTTGGCAATTCAATTCAGAACCAGTCGAAGTAGCGGTGCTTGGGGGAGGACTTGTCCAGCAGTGTACATCTTTTGGCTAAAATGATGATGAATGATGATATTTACTTTACTACAAACAAAAATAATAATACAAGTAGCAAAAAAAGTAGTAGTAACAGTTCTCTGGTTACAAATTTAAATCAAAAACATGCGTGTGCTAAATAAGATACGATATTGATATTGAAGGCTAGCATCACACAATTTTAATACGTCTTTGATTAATAATAGTAGCCTTCAATTGTGCCAAAGACAAAGCTAGCGATGAAATTACTGCTAGAAGATATTTTGAACGTTGTCTCCAAGATCAGCAACACATCAGCAATAGTGTTGGTGATGCAAAAATCCGTGGGCAGCAATCATTTTCCACAGAGGATTGTTTGAAAATTTTAACGAAAAAAAAACGTCTCAACCGTTTCCGATAATTTCTTGTGCCAGTCATTTTTTTACACACATTGCGAATTTACAAACATAGTGTACTACGTAAAGTCAGGGTAATTTATTGGTAAGCAAATTGACTGCCAACTGAAATCATCCGTATATTCAAATCACTACTCTCATTTTTTGACAATTGTATGAAATGGCTATTACACGGCAAATTGGCGTAGGGTGACAGTTTGCTTGACAGTTAATTTGCCTGACTGTACACTCCCAGTCCGATTTATTGGCAAAATGGGTGTTGTGTGTGACGTAACTTGGCCTGTATCCAGTTGTGGTCTGCGGCTCAGTTGATTGATTGATTTGTTAGTTTATTGCTTATTCGTTTTTTTTTTCCAGAGACCTCAGATCCTTAGCAAATCTAATAAAGTCTTCGCTAGGATCCGGCCTGCTTGCTATGCCCCTAGCATTCTCAAATGCTGGATGGGGAGTCGGCATAGTCGGCACTGTTATCGTAGCATTTATTTGCGGACATTGTGTTCATATATTTGTAAGTACAATTCAAATATTTTATCATCTTCTTTATGTAACTTTTGATAAAAAAAATTCTAGGCTCTACCATTTCAAGGTTAAGAACCAAATTTAGACACTCGTGTTAAATTTCTTCTTCCCCCGCATCACACCACCTTTTTGGTACCATTTTGGTACTCAACTCAGATTACAGATAGCGCCATCCACGAAGACGCGCCCCACTCTTCTTCCTAATCGCTTACAGTACAAGTATGCAACATTCCGCTAGTGTTTCAGTTTTGTCGATATACAGTAATTACTTATTAGTGGGTAATTAGTGTGCATTAAAAAACTAAAACACTAGCGGAATTAACTAGCGATTACCACTAGCGATTAGTAAGAAGAGTGGGGCGCGTCTTCGTGGATGGCACTATCAATATAAATGGTAACACTTTAACACGTTTAACTAACAAAATAAAAATAAACTTCGATACTTTAACACGTAGGTATATCTAAATGAAACACGAAACATGATCTTATTTATATCTACTGAACTAGCGACACTCCCCTGCTTAGCATGGTGTTTACGACTTGTCAAAGATCAAAAATCCTCTATTACATGTAAGTTTATTATAAATGTTTACACACATGAACCTTTCGGAATAAATTCTCTAAATTATGGTGAAAATCGTAATAAAATCCGTTGCGTAGTTTGGGAGAACAATGCGGTCACGCACACAAACACGTAAAGCGACTATAGATATACGAGATATATATTTCAAACACTTCCTCAATCATGTTTTTGCTTTACAGGTAGAAACGTCTCGAGGATGCTGTCGCGCGGAACGAAAACCATTGCTAAGTTATTCAGAAACCTGTGGAGCGGCTTTTGCAAATGGTCCAAAATGTGTCCGGCCATTTGCTAATTTTGCACAGTAAATATTTGTTGTTATATTACACATGATCTGCATTGCTTGTTCAACGCTACAAGGATCATTAAGCGCGTGGACAAAATCGGAACTAACGCCGCAATCTTGTTTTTTCAATACAATTTCTGTGACTATTTCGCAAAAAATCGGACAAAGTAAATACTTTTATAATATTACTGGCTTCCGCCCGCGGCTTCGCCCGCGAGGTATGTCCATAAAAACTATCCTATGTCCTTCCCCGGGATGCAATCTATCTCTCTGACAATGTTTATCGAAATCCGTTCCGTGGTTTAGGTGTGAAAAGGTAACATACAGACAGACAGACAGACAGAGTTACTTTCGAATTTATAATATTAGTATGGATTGATATTCTTACTTAAATCAAGGGATATTGGTGTATAGGGTTTATTGTCTCACTTCGAAGAATGTTCCGTAACGTTATCCAAAGATTAAAGAATTTATCACAAGAACATGTTTAACAAAAGTATTTTTCCTTCTTCCTTCCAGTTTATTTGCGGAGTTTTCCTTATGCTTCACGTACCTCGGCGTCTGTTGTATATTTACTGTGCTAATAGCAACTTCAATTAAGCAGGTAAGGTTACAAACGACATTAGTATGCACTTATTAATTTACATAGTTCTATATATTCTTCGTTTCTACAAAGTGACAATGCCAATAATTGCAATATGACTAAACACGTTGCCTTGGGTAAGTCCCTCTTAAGAGTAACGCATTCATACAATAATTATGATCGTTGGTTAATCCATCTAATGATAAAAATTTAACAATAACAACTTGCAAAAGACCTTATTAAATGCGTATAATTTTATAAATAATAGAGCTCCTGTACAAGACAGTAGCCTCGTTGGGCTTGTGGTCGTAAGCGCTGCTGCTGAGCACGAGGTTCCGGGATCGATTCCCAGGTCGGGCAAAGTGTTATTGGGTCAGTAGCAGGAGTCTGGATTTGTGCCAGGTTGATGGCAATAGACTCGTCTCCTATGACATGGGACTTAATATAACTGGCGAAATGTGGGTGTAGGTACACCTCTGCCTAACCCTTAACACTTCGAAGATTCCAGCCGTGATGTTAAGCAACTACGACCATTCAATGTGGTTGTTTCACTGGTATTATTATGGTCCCGTTTAAGGGCAGTTAGCTGTAGTGTCATTGACAACATAGGACCTAACCGAACAAGGGATCTTCAAATCACATTTTCTCTAAGATCGACAACACATCGCCAATCACCTTGGTATTGCTGATATCACTTCTTTTTACATTACCAACCTTCCACGTAGAACCATATCAAGTAGCAGCTGTAAATCATAAATAATTTGCTATATACCCTAATTAAAATCTATCTCATTTATTTCAGTTATTCGACACGTACGTAGAGGCGCCGCCCATGCCGGTGGAGCATTACTGTCTTATCTTACTCACGCCACTTTGCCTGCTGTGCCAGATCAGGCACTTGAAGTTTCTTGCACCATTCTCCTTGCTGGCCAATGTACTGCTCTTCGCCACCTTCGCGATATGCCTTTACTACATATTCAGAGAACCGTTGACGATCGCCGACAAAAAAATCGTTGGAGATATGTCGCGACTCCCTGCATTTTTGTCGTAAGTCAAAATTATGAATTGTATATAGTCTTTTGTTTTTCTATTGCGCTGAATCGTTCTTTGACAGTTTATGGTTATAAACAACAGGATATTATGTAACTTTTATCGTATGCAGTAATTACCTACAAAGTTAATAAATCTCTGTTTATTCGCTGAAACAATGGCTGAAATCCATTGTCCGTACAACATTTAAGTTATTATATTTTGTTATGAACAGAAGATTATATTTTGATGACTCACCTATACTTACAGATGACTGTAATGGTAAAGTTAAATGAAACAACAATGACAACAGTTTTCATCGATCATTCAAAACATGATTTTGGGGTTGAAACACATGAGCCATGGGGCCCGAGTGCCCACTTAGTATTTCGAGATATCGCCATCGATAGCGGTTGGTCGACTCTTCACGTGACCAGAGGGCTGGCCTATTTTTGGCCAAAGAATCAGCATTGCTATACAACGTGGCAATGCTGCCAGCCTTTTGGGCTCGTTTCCTGTTGACAGCGATGTGGACGAATTTTTTGATGCCCTTTGATTATTTCCCCTCCCCTTTTTATATACTTGTACATATTATTATTTTAAGACTGTTAGCTTTTTAAAAAAATGACTACTTTTATCATTCACAGAACTGTGATCTTCGCAATGGAAGGCATAGGAGTGGTGATGCCAGTAGAGAATACGATGAAGAAACCCCAACACTTCCTCGGGTGCCCAAGCGTGATGGTGATCGCTATGTCATTGGTGATGATGCTCTACACTATTCTGGGCGTGTTTGGCTACCTAAGATACGGCGATGTCCTTAGAGGAACTATTACGTTGAATCTGCCTATGGATGACTGGTAATTTATATGTTTACATTTTTAACCGGGTAGTAAAGTGGTGGCTATGAAATGGTAGTTTGATCCAGTTACATTACTGATACATTGAAATGACTTTCAGTCGTCGATGAGCATTGAACGATGCTATAATGATATGAACATATCTGAAAAAACAGCAGCAGTAAGACAGTAAAATTTTACTTAATTTTCAATTTACGCTTTGCTATTGTTTGGAGTTCCTCATGGGTGCATACTTGGCCCGAACTCCCACTCCACTCTTAACCAACAAAAATATGTCGTAGTGTATCTTAACTCTTATCTTGAATCGTAACTTGAACAGACACTGACAATGTCTAAATTAGCCGAAATTGTACGCTACCAATGTTAATCAAGATGAGTTTCTTCTTCTCCGTTTTAACAATTTTGCTATTTCAATTGTTTCAGGCCAGCGATTTGTGCGAAGATATTCATATCAATAACTATATTCCTTACGTATCCTCTTCATTTCTTCGTTGTGATTGACATATTCACACGATATGTGGAACCCCGCGTCAACAAGAAATATCATAACATAATGCAAATCTGTACCAGGATTGTGATCGTGTGTTTCTGTGGTAAATTCTATAATTTTATCAATAACACTATCTTCGTCCGCGTGAAATTTATTGTTCTCCCGACCCAACCCGTCACATCGCCTCACCTGCCTTCGCAATTTGTTTTCGCTTAACGTTCTTTGTGACTTTTTGCTCATATCCTAACATTTCCTTCCACATAGCCTTAAAAAATTTTTTTACTTTTCTAATCCCTTGTAAGTTCCAGATATTAGCGTTCAAACAAACAAACAAACTCTTCAGCTTTATTATTAGTATAGATTCAAAACGCTTATTGTTTATGCTTGGCGATATAGCTCAACATGTACTGGATGTTGGGAATGAACTTTTGAACGAATAACGAAGACTTTTTTTTTGACCAAAAAAGTTAAGTCTAAGAGACAAAGAAGAGTCTAATTTTACATATATTTACAACTCGTGGACAAGATTTAACTATTAACTTATAATAAAAAACCACAAATCAGTCTTATCAGGCAAACAAACGTTACTTGAGATAAAATTAGGCAATGTACATAAATCTTAATTGTCACTAATCTTTTTCTAAATCATTTTCTTCAGTAAACAGGCCAAGTACGTGTTAGTTGGACAAAATATTTAACGTAAAGTGAAACGTTTAAACACAACCTTGTCATTATTTGTTTTAAACATCCTTTAATGCGTTGTTGCTTGTGTTAATGACTAATTTGACTTAACAATTGGGTTGACAGGGACAAATTGTTTTCACAATCATCATGATTCTCTTGCCCCTAACCCAATTTATTTGGTGACCCCAAATAAATGCGCAACATACAAATTATTTTTCTATGAAAAGTTTCATTAAAATCGTAATCCATACATTTTTACGTTGCCTGAAAATCATCAAAAAGTAAGTAACATGGACAGGATTTGAATTTGAAAATAACATATAATAGTTCAATAACATTATTCAATCTTATCTAAAGTCCCCACAAGCTAGACCAACAAACTGGTAAAGTCGAAGAAATTAACTGAATGCGGGTAGCCGTGCAGGACCCGTAGTTGCGGCGATGCTTGGGCAAGACTGTTTACAGCATTTTATATCATAATGATAGTGATATAAATAATAGTAGTAAGATTAAACAGAATTACTTCATATCGGTACGTTAAAGTAGAATTATTGTTTCAGGTGGAATTGGTATCGCTCTACCATATTTGGAGCAGATAATCAACCTTGTTGGTGCTTTTTTCTACTCCATTCTCGGTCTCATCATACCAGGAATCGTAGAAACTGTATTCAGATGGGAAGACCTTGGCAAATATAACTGGATCATGTACAAGAACATTTTAATCGTTTTCTGCGGAATGTTCAGTTTAGTTTCAGGCTGCTCCGTCACTATCTCCGACACAATACAAATGATTAATAATAAACCGGAGTAATTCATTAAAAACAATTGAGAGAGCCAGTGTTTTTTATTTAAGTAAATAATATGTGGTGATATCTGTGATTATTAATTAAGTAAAATAGTAAATAAGTGCAATAAATACTTATTTAGGTATGTACCGTCTTTGTATATTTTTGATTATTTGTTAGAAGTCATCTATACAAGGCGGGTACTCATATTGGTCCGTAGGTTCAAAGTCGCGTACAAATGTGGCTTCTTCAAAACTCTAATTTGACCAAAGCCTTCTGAAATCAAGATACCCATCTTCCGAAATCGCCAACACACAGTGATCATATAGTGACCTTGTTTATTTCTTCACGCTATGTTATATTCAGGATTGAGTGTCTACATGACGAAATATGTTACGAGTACTAATATTTTGACAAGTTTCCTTAAAAATGTATTGAGTGCCCCTCAAGTGATCTTCTGCACAATATGTCTCTAGTCTACCCGCAGTCGTCATAAATCGGAAGAATGCGTTCGGCCCGACAGTTATTTCTGCGTGACCTTATTTACAACAAATATCTTTATATTTTAGAACATCCACGTAAACTTAGCTAAGAACCGATGTAATGTCATCATACTGAACTTGCTTCTTCACAACATGCTAGTCTTTTCCCAACTGGTCTGAAGAAGGCTTTCAGTCTGATGCATTGGCGACACTTTGTTAGCCAGTGAGTATTGATAGTACCTATTGGATTTATTTTCAGACAGACATCTAACCAACTGAATCAAATCAAATCAAAATCGTTTATTTGCATAAAATGTGGTAGGTACAAAAGATGATATGTAAAATTGTAGTGCAAAGACACATTCCGCCATGTAATGATGGCATGCAAATATTTAATACATGAAGTAGGTAGGTATGTATTAACAACATGTAGTAATATACTAATAACGTAGTTAATTGAATTAACAAAGGAACAGATGATTTTTAAAAACTGTTACTGTCATTGATATAGGACCACCGTGACAAATAGTTCAACGTGCTCTCAAAGGCATCGACATCGAAACAGAGAACAGGCACTACCAGGAAGGTAGGTATTCAGACCGACACATGAAAGTGCAGACAGATCTATCCACTTCGTTACAAAACTATGAGGAAAGATAATCAGTTAGCTTATTCCTAAGCAAATCTCTTAAGCCAATAAATGGCGCAACTACACATCTAAATATACCATTCCAATCCCACGCGAGTTTAACTGCAGCCAAAATCTAGTTAACAAAATATTTATAGACGCTGTACTCTCGGTTTGTTGATGTTATTTTTCGTTACATCATCATCGTATTCCATCATTTTCATTCGAAACACCATAAAAACCACAGCTTTATTGGTTCGATTAAATATGATAACATTGACTCCACACCGAATCTAAATCTGTCTGGTGGACCCGGACAAATTGACATTGATTGCCATAGTCATTGACCTTTTGACCTTACATTTGGCACAATATCTTTATATTGGCTACATTTCGTTTGAGAAGTAATTCGCTCAAAACTATACAGTATGTGACTATGTGTTACATAAGAAATAAGTACGCTTGCCCTTAAGAGCGTTTATTTTTTCTATGTTTATTTCATACAAACTTTCAAGCCCTTGTTTTTCAAAATGAATGAACCGATTTTAATAAAACTTCATACGCATATGCAGGATACAAAGGCCTAAAAAGTTAGTCAAAAACATTTTCGAAATGTCTTATTTAAAAAAAGATAACTGGAAATCTCTGTTTCTATGGAAAATTTTAAATCGGTCTAATTTGGCTGTAACACAATTTTTTGAAAATGTTCTTAACTAACTTTTTAGACCTTTGTATCCTGCTTATGCGTACGAAGTTTCATTAAAATCGGTTCATTAAATTCGAAAAATAAGGGCTTGAACTTACCTACCTGTCATAAAGAGACACCTAGATAAAACTGGATAAGAAAGATTTCAAAACAGTAGAAGAACTAGCAGGGGATCGAGGAGGGGGGTGGAGGGGGGGTGGAGGGGGGGGCTCAGGGGATCAGACCGGAATTAATCGAAAGGTTGTATGACATGCCGTACGTTTAGCGATTCTGGTATTAAGCTTTAGAGCCGTCGTAAACGCTCATAATAATAATAACCCCACAGTCGTATCTGTAGGTACGTTGACGTAATTGTTCCTAAGTTGAGGTCCTAATAGGTTTGTGCCGGAAGAGTTATTTTCTTTGCCGAAACAGGTGAGGAGCCAGACCAAGAGGGATACATAAACCCGCAGGGCAGCATGTGGCGAGCTGTTGGGGAGTGGCAATCCCATGGACCCAATCTCCCGGGAGAAGTCTTGTTCCTCACCTCCGTCTTGCCTTTATTGGCCGGCTAGAGTGAACACTGACGAAGAATAGAGCTCCCACCTCTTTCTTGCCTGTAATAACCGGCTTAAAAAGAAATTCGCAAGAGCAAACGTGCTCGGAGGAAGGAAGTATGCCAGTAAGATGCTGGTAGGGACCTTGAAAGCCTGAAAGGACTTTCAGGACTTTCCTGATAGCCGTGAAATACCCTATATTGCCCCATTTTTGCTACGACCCTATGTGCTAGCCACCGTTTTCGGGAGGCCATTATTGAGCTTGCAAATCGCCCCCTGCAATATTATCTGTGTATCACACTAATATTATAAAGGCGAAAGTTTGTTATGTTGTGTGTGTGTGTGTGTGTGTGTATGTGTGTGTATGTGTGTGTAAGAGTTTATATGTTTGTTACTTCTTCACGCTCAAACGGCTGGACTAATTTAAATAAAATTTTGTATAGAGGCAGCTGATACCCTTTTTTTAGGATGGGAAATCATCAAATGACCCCTCCCGCTGTGGGTTGAGCGAGAGGGAATGTCAGACTTTTACTGACTAAAACCCATCCATGTTCCTTCTTTGCCCTTTGCGTTCCGAGGCCACAGTAACTCTTTCGAACAATCCCGCGACCCCGGAGCTGATACCCTGGATTAACATATAGGCTATTTTTTATCGCGATATTCCCACGGGATCGACACTTACGCGGGTGAAACCGCGGGGAGCAGCTAGTCTTATATAAAACATTGGTCAGGCCTGGCACCAAATCAAACCCAGGTAAGGTGCAAATGGGTGTAATAAAATATAGATCACAATAATAGAACAAAAGGTAAAAAACACGCAAGCCGCCCGGTCGCTAGCCTACCAACATCAAACAAGACCCTAGCAACCGGGTTGCCAGATCTGTCGCCAACATCTCTGTCTGACCAATGTTTTATATAAGACTAGCTGCGCCCCGCGGTTATCTAGGTACTGGTTATCTAGATAACCAGTTCACTTTAGCCACCTAAACCCTTTAATCCAATATCTTTACTTCCATATCCTGCAATAGTCTTACATCAACCGGGGAATGTCCTTGGGAACAGGGATATAACAGGATCAGGATAACAGGGATCTGCGAGTAGGCTTCGGCCCCTCAACGACATTTAAAAAAATATAAACTTTTAATGGGCAGTATGACAATAAGTTAACTAGTAGTTAGTAGTTTACACCACGGACTACCCCGTGGTGTACTGAAATTATCATGCCTTTGCAGAAAATGAATAATTATACAATTATAATCATAATTCATTATAATATTATGCATTTTTTTTTAATAATAAGTAATATCAATAACATCTATTAAGTAAATAATTAAGTATCTTATAAACTTCTTAATTTTTTGGAGATTTCTTGACTTTATCACAAAGGCCGAAACGAGGTTGGACTTACACCTCTGTCCGACAATCCGTCACAAGAAATCCTATAAAGTGTGGTATTTTCTAAATAAATATGCATGCTTGTGTGCCTTCATTGAATTTTTATATCCCTAGCTGTCAGGTTTTCAAAACATGGTGTGATGTTTATATTTTGCATTCAAAATATTAACGGTAGTCGGCGCACTGTCGCTAATATGGAATATACCTAGATTATTTATAGTAAAGAGAGCTCGCGCTTTTCAATATACCTATTGTTTCACTTGTAGAACAACATCCACAAACAATTTGTCTGAGAATCATTATGCGACTTCGCGAGAGCGCTTCACATACTTTGACAATAGCATCAGCGTCTAATGAGGATAAAAAAATGCCACTTGCTCACTTCAGATGTCGCTACTATCACTAGTCCAAAAATTTTACAGCTGGCTATCATTATCCGTAGATTTTTCATAAACAAGCGACTTTTTTACGCTTACGGGAACCCATGTATTTCCTAACTCTCGCTAACGGGGACCCATATATTTCCCAAAGCTCTTAAAAGACGAAAACCGTAGTGGAAAGCTCTCCGAAGAAAAAATTAAAACCCGATAATTCGTCGAGACTATGTGCCAGGGCTATCCATTTTAAACCTGAATGAATTCTTAAACAAGTGATGCAAATTTTCATAAAACAGAGAACAATGTCTGTTTTCATAACAGGCTCTGTGGTGTGAATACATTAAAAGTTAAGGGGTGTGTGTGTGTGAATGTTAGGAAGATCTTCCTCGAGTTGGTCTTCAACTCCATCTAAAATACTTTAAGGCACACGGACTGGACGGAACTAGTAAAAAACAGAATTGTGTGGAAAATGGAGTCGGAGGCCTTTGCCCTGGGATAATACAGGCTAATTAGATAGCTACTTTTAGACAATGATGAGTTGCACAAATGGTGGATTTTTCTCTCTTTAACTCTAACCCATGCTGGACCCGCCCCGCTCAGGGGTATACAGGGTTATTGGAAAAACACCAACAACCTCTTAAGAGGTCATTGTACTCATCATTAAGAACAACTTTTACTATAGGACCAAACCTGAAATCGCGAAAGAAAAATCTGTTCTAAATTAAGTAAATTCCCTACATTTCATGTTCGTATAACTCGTCAAAATGTAGGGAACAGCTGATTTTTTTTGGTAGTCAACTAAGTACCAAAGACAATGTTATATCTCATTAAAGTAATAAAATATCAGATATTTTTATGGCATCATTACCTACCACATATTGTATGTAATCAGGGGTCGATTACCTTTTATACATAAAAGGTATCATTATTTCTGTTCTGTGATTATTTAAGTACCTACACGTGGAAAACTGTCGCCTTTCCTTTTCCTTTTCACTTTGTGTCTATTAAAATGAAGCCAAATGCGTAGTAAACATTATACTATATATACATACTTATTATCTAATGTATGAAGACATGACTGACATGTCTAGTGGTCGCAAACGCTACTGCTGAGTATGAGACTTTGGGTTCGATTCCCGGATCGGGCAGTGTTATTGGGATTTTTTTCTGGAATTTCTCAGTAGCACCCCGCTGGATTTTTGCCCGGTTGATGGCAACAGGTTCGACCTTATTACAAGGGATTTTAAAACATACCTGGCGAAATATAGGAGTGGCTTGTAGCTAAGTAATCAGGTTAAGCTACGCATGCCGTGGTTGGTCCGGGGATGGGTGACCATCTTCATATACCAAGACCCCTCCGTGATTCGGAAAGCACGTTAAGGCGTTGGTCCCGGCTGTCATTCGTGGATCTTTGACAGTCGTTAAGCCCGAAAGTCTGACAACCAGTCTTACCAAAGGGTATCGTATTACCCATTAACTGGGTTGTGGAGGTCAGATAGGCAGTCACTCCATCTAAAACACTGGTATTCAGCTGCATCCGGTTAGACTGGAAGCCGACCCCAACATAGTTGGGAAAAGGCTAGGCAGATGAACTGGCAAAATATGGGTGCACCTCTGTTTGACCCTTTCGGGAATACGAGCGTGTTATCATAATATAAATAGTTGAATAATTCCGGTATCTTAGCATTTCCTTGATTACAGCGCCAAGGCGTTTATTTGATTACAATTTCAGCACATGCATCGCGCTCCGCACTATGGAAATGGATGGACAAAGATCCTAGACGTATAGAAATTATAAGTTATTTCCTGTACATACGTCGTTAACATTTTAAAATAATGGTTATATTGAGTTTAATAACGTAATAGAAGTGAAGATTTGTTCCTAGAAAGACGAGTATTTCTATTATGACTGCAGGTTTAACGACACTCTAAAACGCAATTTTCTAAAATAAATCATAGATTATTTCTGCACTGCTCTCGTTAAAAATGTGATTGTAAAAACAAGCTGGCGGAATGTCCGTGAGAAAGTTTGCTGAAAAACAAATTTTAAAACTTTATTTATAACCTATGACTTCACTGGAGAAAATGACTTTTAAGACCACCTCAGCTTGTCAAAATGATGTTATCTGGCGTCAACAAAGGTGCGTAGGCGTTGCTGAAAATACAATGGTAATTAGTCAGAGTTTAATGATAAATTATAATGTGTCGGCGTGGCGCTCGCCCAGACACTTCCCTGCCTCGTGATCTACTTACCTGTAATCTATCCATACCTACGAGTATTTAGCTAAGTCAACAGTAGTCATATACCATACTTAAAAAAAAGAGGTCTCGCGAGCTCTCGCTGCAATCAATTTATTGTGAAAGGATTATATTTATTTATTTATTTGGCACTAATATAATGACAACATTACTAATCTAACAATTGTTTAATCATTTGACTTCAAGATCACTTTGAGCTCCAATAATCCATAACACTTAGAAAATGATGTAGCAAATACTTAAATAAATAGATAATGAATGCAAGTCAAGCAATTGCATATTGAATATGACGATACGACGAGAGAGCCAATATGTCCATATTGGCTCTCTTTTCCAACTGATTCAATCTGTAGATATTGGCAAAAAGAGCCAACAAAAAAATTAAGTTATGTATTTTCACTTTGTAAAAATTGTATAACAAAGTGAAAACGTACATAATGTATGAAATATCGAGCAATCTTCACGCTTCACAACCTGCGTCACAGATGGCTTCTAAATATTTGCGGCCTTTCCTATTCACAGTTTATTACTTAAATCCGTAGTTATTTTAGCGACAGCAGATGTCGCCTTAGCATATATATATGTATATGTGACACGAACCTAAACGTAAATTTGAACGATTTTTACAACTATATTCTATCATTTTGATTACAATTTTGGCGACAAGCACATTAAGTAAATTATTAATAAAATCATCGAATGATTTTAGATTCGAAATTACAACTGTTCTATAGCATTTCGGTAATTTTTTGCGACAAGGACAACAAGTATCACCCATAAATACGAATAAAATCTTAAAACTAAGTAAATATTATGAGCGAAACTAATATTTTCAGTTTAAAAATCGGTCCAAATTACGAGTACGTTACGTTTACTCCGCACGTTCGTGCTATGCCTACAGCAAACAGTATGTAAATAACATTTTACCAGAGTCTTTGACTTACACACTTTTCGTGCCAATATTTTTCACATGCCACAACATTTTGAAGGACAACTTCATACGTAAGACAGTAAAGTACGTCGGAAATAATAACAGCATGAATGAAGATGCGTCCTACATGTTTGGCATCCTATTTGATATTTTTATTTTTTGGACGAATTCTACAAAAAGTACTTAGTCGGTGTCTGGACTCTGGACAGTGCTCCTCAAATCAATCGGCCATTTATTTAGTTCATAAAAAGGCTGTTAGCCAGTGACATGTTTTAATTTTGCAGTGATGAACAAAATGCATCTGATACGAAATTAGTGTATTTTCGTACGTGATCTACTTAGAATCTCCACCCAAATGCTTTTCAATAATGTAAGTGTAGTCTAATATTTCATCATTTTCCCTATTTTCTGTTCCTACGTTCCGTTAAAAATAAACAAACCATTAGTTTACACGACAATCATTTACACCGTATCCTTACCAGTGAAGTTTAAAAGTACATGAAGGTGTAAAAATATGAGTTTTTATCGTGATTTTGAGTCTCATGGAGTTCGTTATCAGTGCCAAATTGTCTCGGCTACAGTCACCCCTCAGTATTCTACACCTATTTATAAAATAAAAACACTTATGTGTGCCAAATTTAATGTTAATAAAAGATTGTTACAACTATTAGGCACAACATTCAATTTCTTGCTTAGAATCTCGCATGGCAACATGTGACGCGCATTACTCTGGTTCACATGTGACGTATTTTTAGAGCTGTTGTTACCGACAGTACCTCAAAATCAAATTCAAAATATTTAATTTCACATAAACCTACATAGGCACTTATGAAACGTCAGAAGCTAGGTGCACGGTTCCAATTAGTCGTTGCCTATGGAGGAGAGCCGACAAGAAACTCCACGGTTACTCTTTTCAAAATAATTGGCTTATACAATGTTTTCAAATTACAGTATTAATATGTATGGGAGGACAGCGTAGGCCTGTCAACAAATATCAAAATAACAATACTTTCGCAGAGATACGATATAAATATAATTTTAATAAGGTAGGTTCATCAATACCTAATGATTAAAAAAACAGAGAAAATGTTTACTATCGCAGGAAAAATAAAAATAATCCTTCACGTCTGTCTGGAAGTTCGTAAAGAATCCGGCTTACTGGTTGAATCGCCCGAAACGGGTGAATCGACTCTTTTATATATAATATTACTTTTTCTGTAGACGATTCGCACGAAGTTGCAATTGGCACATTTTCAATTGTATGCACTCAATTCATATTGTTTTCAAAGAAGGTTACATTTTAATTGCAAATACTATTAGTTTATCTGCAACTAAAGAAATGAAGTAAGAAACTTAATTAGCTTCAGTTCCTTAAAAAATAGCAGCACAGCAAATAGGTCACAACAATTTAAAAATGTGTTTTTATAAAAAAATCTACAGTAGATAATCAAAAAAAACCGATACAATAAATTTCAGTAAGTATGCGACAAATTTATTACAAGGAAAAGAAACTAAGAAATACTCACCCATAAATGATAGATGTACCTATTTACAACGACTCATCAATTTCTTGAAGCCTTGAAAAGTCCTTTGAAATCAATGTCGCTGGAAAAATGTTTGAAATATAAAATAAACGTTTCGCTCTCCACCCAGTTGAAAAATCAGCCAAATATCAAGCTATCCGAATTCCAGCGCATGTTATCTAAATATGTGACGCCACCTCAAAATAAACTCTCGATAGTAAAGTAGGTACGATCAGTTTTTATGCAAAAAATGTTTAAAAAAACTGTTAAATATGCACGACCGTCCGTTTCAAATTCTCAGACCGCATACTTATTCACCAAAATTGTCAAAACAACGGAGTTATCTCGTTTGAAATATTTGGAATAATTATTATATAATGTCAACAATGATCTTCCGTCTAATGGACAGAAATCAGTCCAGAACTCCAGATTCCACTGGCCCTTGAGCTAAATGTCGATGCTAAGATGGTTCCTGAGACGTTCACGCGTATTTTATATTATAAAGATCACTTTGCACACTATACACACGACCATTGACTGTGTCGCCGTCCGTACGTTAACATGTCGCACGCGCGCAAATGTGTCGATACAAAAAATTGTTATACATAAACAAATCGATTAATTAAAACCGTATCCAATAATACCTGTGCCATTCTGGATTTTCGCTTCCATAAAAAAAAACAAATAAACATCAGTGAAAATGACGAACAGTTACAATATGAAGGAGTTCAGTTCGACGTAAGTTGGGTTTCTTTTTATAATTTTATTATAATAATAATGTCGACCATGACCGCGAATAAACCTTGAATTTTGTTAACCAAGAATGCATGTTTAGCATAATCAGTCTATAATGTTCCCACTGCTAGGACACAGGGCTCCTCTCGGTGAGAGAGAGTGGGCCGTAATCCACCACGCGGGCCCAGTGCGGGTTGGTCAGTCATGTTTATATTAAATTAATTCTGAAGTTAGAACGAATAATATTCACAAAATATTAATTCAGTTCAATAGTAATTAATTTTAACAAGAAAATAATATTACTCATCGATTAGTTACTAAATTGCTTCGGCAATCTAGTCCTCTATTTAACAATAAAACTATTTGTAGAACAAAGTTGTAAACACATCTGTTATAACTGAAATGGCGCCAAAGTTGTGTACCTAATTTTCACGTGTGCGACTAACTAACGGTCAGTTTTACACTTTCTTGCTGGTAGTGGCAGCCATGCGTGAAGATGTGTTATAAACTATGTAATACAACGTAAAGTAGTTAAAACAAACCAATCTTTACTTTTAATCTCGTTATTTTCATTACCAAATATTTAATTGATATTCAGTATACTCATACAACTTTCATAACTTTTGCCATACAACGTGGTAATGCTGCCAGTCTCTTGGGTACATTACCGGTCGACAGCGATGCGATTTCGACACTATATTTTAGTTTGTGTATAGTTTTAGTTAAGTTAGGATTTCAATTTGTTATTTTTATTAATTAATTAGGTATTAGTTATTATTTGCTTACTTATTATTTTAATTTATCTTTTGACTTGATAATTAAATAAAATATTTTTCACCATTATAGTTCATAGTTATAACTTTCATCAGATTTTTTTATGATGCTTTTATTTACTTTCTCATAGCAACTGACCAGTTTTTAGACAGTTAGACACCATAAAATAACCTGAATCTTCTAAGAAGTTCCTTCTACGTTATAGTTTGAATCGAGGCAGAGGTCCTTTATTAAAACAGCAGGAATAAATAAGGACTGTACAATCAAACTAACTGAAACTTCCGCAAATACAGTTCTGAGTTCCGACAAGCAAATAACACCTTCTAACCATATTCAAACATTGCTCGACAGGCTATTACCTATGTTAGCGAAAGCATTCAAAAGGCGGTAATGAATTCATGATTCTTCAAGAGATTTCCATAATAATATCTATATATTCTCATCAAAAGATATCAATCTTCAATGCCAATTAACTTGTTCTAATAATGCCAGCTATTGTTGACATAGGTACCATCACAATAACATCATAATGTATATTGAAATCAATAGTAAAACTATTCACGCTTGAAGCTTTGTTTACATAATCAGCCTGTGATGTTCCCACTGCTGGGACACAGGCCTCCTCTCTGTGAGAGGGAGTGGGCCGTAATCCACCACGCGGGCAAAAATCTGCGTATTTGCCGTTAACAAATCAATCATAATTAGTTTGACATGACCTATAATAACTTATCATCACTATCCTGGTCTTATCCCAATTTTTTGGGGTCGCGCAACATGTCTTTTTCTTCCAAACTTATCTATCAGTCATCTCGGTAGTCATCCGCTTTCTAGTCATATCATATTTCACACAGTCCATAGGAACTCAATCTAAATGCAAAATTACTATCTAAGGTGTGACAAATAGGGCACGCCGCGATAGCGGCGGTAAGGCCCCTCTTTGAGGAGTGGCTAGAGAGGCGTCACGGCGCCCTCACCTACCGCCTGACGCAGGTCCTCACCGGACACGGATGTTTCGGGAGGTTCCTGCACATAATCAGGCGGGAGGAAACGCCCGGGTGTCACCACTGCGAGGATCGCCCAGAGGACACGGTGGTGCACACGGTGGAGGTCTGTCCCGCTTGGGCAGAGCACCGCCGTGTCCTCGTAGAGGCGATCGGCAGCGGCGGCGACCTCTCGCGCCCGGCCCTGGTCCAAGCCATGGTCCGGGGCGAGAGGGAGTGGGAGGCAGTCACCTCCTTCTGCGAAGCAGTCATGCTAGCGAAGGAGGTGGCGGGATGGGAGAGGGAGAGAGCCGAGAGGGCCGCCCGTCCCAGCCGCCGCGGTAGACGCTCCGGGCGTCGGGAGCCGCGTGACGACTCCCGGCCACCGTAGGCGCGGGCCTGCGGACGGCGAGTAATGGGTAGCTCGCCGTCCGATCAGGACCAGGCCCGTGCCGGACGGCGCGTATGTGTTCCACGCGCGCCTCAAAGAGATGTCAGCAGACATGGAGGGGCCCGTTAGGGCCGAAGCCTGCCGGGGCAGCGGGATTGTCCGAAAGGGTTACCGCTGCCCCGGAACATAAAGGGCTAAGGAAGGAACACGGATGGGTTTTAGTCAGTAAGAGTCTGACACTCCCTTCCGCTCCACCCATAGCGGGAGGGGTCATTGGATGATTTCCCATCCTTAAAAAAAAAAAAAAAAAAAGGTGTGACAAATACCGGAACCATTTGTCATGTTTACCTCCTGTTGCGTCGCAAATAATCAACAAGTATGGCATAGTGATGGCATATGTCCAAAAACGACAATGTACCACTAGTCTATCACGTTCATAAGATAACACGTGCGAGATAGATCTTGTCGGCACCAACTGATAATATGGTGCATTTCCTTTGACAAGCACGCAGGGATCGTGAAAGTTATGTATTATCAGCTTTATTTAACTAACTATGCAATTATCACCATAAGCCATTATGCGCTTTTATAATTTCTAACGTGACGATACTTATTATCGTGGACGTCCACGTCCACGTCACGGCATCACGATAACTAAGGGAAGTAAAATGTATGGAAATATATGAATGACGGTTTTAATTTTCTGTCCACGATAAAGTTCTACAGTGCATATATTTTACATTTATATCGTGGACGTACACGACGTTTTATTATTTATTTTTTAATAGGTATTTTACTTCTGTGTTATCGTGGTGACGTGAGGTGGACGTGGACATGGACGTCCACGATAATTTCGTCACGTTCGAAATTATAAAAGTGCACTGAGCTTTTGCATAAATTTTAAATTTATTTTTATATTTGTACCTAATTTAGGTATCCAATATTAAAAATAACAGCGATCGCCACGGCTGCATGAGTGAACACAGATACCATTATCTACATAATAATAACTCCACAAGTATAATAAGCTAGCCTGTTTTACGAGTAGGCTTTATAAAAAATGGCATTCTTGTTAAACGGATTTTATATTTCCAAAGGAGGTGGAAAATCTCCAAAAATCCAATACATGATGGTCAATACCGTGCTTGACAGCAAGTTATAAATACATTTTTCAATTCGATAATAATCCTATATTTGTTTATCAAATATTTGCCACCTTTATTTTGCCAGCAAGTATGTAAACTAATTAGTAATAATAAGGTATTTGCTATACCGCCGATAATAAATCAATAGTCGTCGCTAATACCTGACCTAGCATAATGTAACGACAACATCATTTACATAATACACTTCCGGACAACTGAATCGAATGACCCTGAATTTTTTTGTTCGTAAAATCAGGTACAATGATGACCTCAACAATTTTAATAATTTTCAAAGATATTGCTAAACCATTGCTTAATATGTTCGAAAAATATGTCTGCACAACAACGTAAATAACGCAATGAATGTTTTTGTACTGTCAAAATGAAAGCCATTCTTAAATCATACCGCAATTACCCCGTAGCGCGTAGGTCCAGAGTCCAGTATGTCGACTTCAAAACTTTTTCGAGTTTAAGCATGTATGTATATTTCTTTAGCACGCTCTGTAGCCTAAACGGCTAATCGATTTCAGCTTGAGAGGTGCCGTTAGATTCGTCTTAATTGTGACAGTGACACTATGTATACCAAAATTGAAAAAAAAATCCCGATTTTTGGATTATATTTTCAAACTCAAATGGGTCCCGCCTGCTTCAAACTTTCATTTAATAAAAAAAAATAGGCTTGTTTTTTGCTTTTCAGTTAGTTTTAGTTTAAGGTTGCAGTCGGCTTTTTTTGTTTTTTTAATTACTTATAATAATAATAATAATAATAATAAAAGCCTTTATTCGCTGACCGTATTACAGTTTTAACTTATATACTACTTATAATAATATGAAGCAACTATTTTATAAAGAAAAAAAACAGAAATCTTCAGCAACCCCTTCGTTGGTCAGGTTGTCTTTCGACATAGGCCTCCCCCAATTTCTTCCACTTATCTCTGTCTCGAGCCAATCCTCTCCATCCGTTTGGTAAATCGTCCTCCCATCTTTTGATTTGACGTCCTTTTTGTCTGCTCCCGTTTCTAGGATACCATTCCATTACATCCTTCGTCCATTTTTCTCTGTCCGTCCTCATTATATGCCCAGTCCAGTTCCATTTAAGTTTTCTTATTTTTTGTAAAACATCGTTCACCTTTGTTCTTTTCCTTATTTTTGAAGTTGTCCACCTGTCTCGTAGCCTTATATTTAACATGCTTCGTTCCATGCTGCGTTGGCAGACCAAGAGTTTTTGGTTATTTTTGCTGGTAGCAGGCCAAGTTTGACACCCATATGTAAGGCATGGAAGGATGCATGTGTTATATAGTTTGCTTTTTATTGACATTGGTATTGATTCGTTTTTAACTATTTCTTTTAGTGACCAGTACCGCTTCCAAGTATTGCTTATTCTTCTGTCTATTTCTTTGGAGTATTGGTCTTTTATTGATATCATTTGTCCTAAATATATATATTCATCTACATATTCTATGACGTCTTGTCCCATTTCAATGTTTTCCCTTAAAGCATTTGTCATTACTTTAGTCTTATTTGGATTCATAGATAGACCTGCTTTCCTACTTTCATAATCTAATTGCTGTAGCATAGTTTGTAGTATGTCTGATCTCTCAGCGAATAATACAATGTCGTCAGCAAATCTTAAGTGATTTAAATTTGATCCATTAATATTAATTCCAAACTTTCCCCAGTCTAAATTTCTGAATATATTTTCTAGTACTGCCGTGAAAAGTTTTGGGGAAAGTGGATCGCCTTGTCTGACTCCTCTCTGAACACTGAATTCTTCGCCTTGTTGTTCAAGTTGGACCATTGCTGTGGTATTTTTGTAGATTTCTTTTATGATTTTTATGTATTGGCTATCTATGCCTTGGTTTTCTAGCGTTTTCCAGATATAATTATGACTCAGCGAATCGAATGCCTTATTGTAATCGACGAATGCCATGTAGTATAGTTGCCTATATTCGTTAAGTTTTTCAATGATTTGTTTCACGACATGGATGTGGTCGATGGTGGAATAATCGGCGCGAAATCCCGCTTGTTCTCTTGGTTGGTTGTCATCCAGTTGTTTCGTTATTCGCCCAAGTATTATTTTAGAAAACACTTTGTATAAATTGGACATTAGACATATAGGTCTGTAATTATTTATTTCATTTTTGTCTCCCTTTTTATGTAGTAGGATAATAGTGGACTTCGTCCACTGAGTTGGTATTTGTTCAGTAGCCATTATGTCGTTAAATAGATGCGTAACATATTTGGATATCGCGGTTAAAGATTCTTTTAGTAGTTCGTTTGAGATTTTATCGTCTCCAGGTGCTTTGCCACTTTTTTGTGTTTTTATAGCTTTTATGACTTCTGACTCTAATATACAAAGTATTTCTTTTTCGTAAGCGTCCTTCTCTGTCTCTGCTGGTATTGTTTTGTCTGTCTCCATGTATAATTTTTTATAGAATTCTGTCGCTACTTTAGCTATTGATAATCTCTTTGTTGTCAATTTCTCTTTTTTCTTCTTATTTTTAGTTTTCATGTTGGGTATCCACTGTGTGTATTCTCTTAGCTGTTTTAGACCTTTCTTAATTCCGCCTGTTTTTTCTATTTGCTCTCTCAATACCTTCAGTCTCTCTGCTTTCCTGTGTTTCCTTATTGATGTTTGAATTGTTTTACTAATACTTGTTATTTTTTGTTTCTTATCTTTTCGTTTATCTAACATTTTGTTTCTCTCTTCCATTAGCTTTAACGTTTCTTCTCCTAGTTTATTTTTCTTCTCTTTTTTAGTGTTTGATTTATTTAGGTTTATTAGTTGTTTTTCCAAAAAATTATACTTTTCTTGCACTGTTTTGGTTTCTTCAATTTTATTTAATGTGTTTTCTAAAACTTTCAAGACATTTTGTGGTATAGGTGATGTTATCGACATATTTTTAGTTGAGTAATTAATATGTTTTCTTGATTTTCTATTTGTGTGTTGTATAACTCCTCTTACCATTCTATGATCAGTGTTAAAATTTAACTTATTCACTACATCGACGTCAGTGAATATTTGTTTTTCTCTTGCGATTATAAAGTCAATTTCGTTTTTATCTCTACCATTTGGGGAGACCCATGTCCACTTTCTTGACTTTCCCTTTTTGAAGAAACTATTAATTATTTTTAGATTATTTGCAAAAGAGAAGTCTATAAGTCTACGTCCGTTGTCATTTCTGGCACCACTGCTATAATCTCCTAAGACAAATTCATCTTTGTTTGATTTGCTGCCCACCTTGGCATTGAAGTCTCCCATCAAGATTATATTTTTGTTTTTCTTTTGCATCAATTCTGTCAGGTCTTTGTAAAACTTATCTTTTGCTAATTTCGTATCTTGTTCTCTGGGTGCATGTACTTGAATAATGGACGATGGTTGTTTGGAATCTGGGAACTGTATAATAAGCATTGCGATTCTATCTGATATTCCTTGGAAACTTATTATTTTGTCTTTAAGATGTTTTTTAACTAGAAATCCCATTCCATAAATACCTTGTTTTTCACCATAATAATAAAAAATGTATTCGTTGTATTCTCTTATCTCCTCTCCTATTCTTCTTACTTCACAAATGCCTATGACATCCCATTTTATAGGTGTAATGGCTTCTTCCAATTCTTCTAGTCT